>CM075349.1:144347500-146747500 GCA_037693485.1 Kitagawia praeruptora
ACTTCACCTCCATTAATTCGTTTGAACACCACAATGCCTTCAACGATTTAACCTACACAATTTATACAAAAACATATCAAATGACTACGAAACTCAAGAACTAGCGAACGGTTAAAGTCCAAACGGAAGTTAAATAGTGGATATAAAATCCACTTATCAGTAGTCCAAATAGGAGCTTTGTACTTAGCAGGTCACGGGTTCAAACCTTCACAGCAACATACTTTTTACTCAAAGTGCATGTCCTGGTGCATGTCCTGAATTGACAACAGCAGATGGGCTTGAACAACAACTGATGCAGATGGTGTGCAACAAATGTATCTGGACCTCTTTCAGGTTTAATACGAACTGGGCCTGCATTGTGGGCTTGGACTAGACAAGAACAGATGGCTTGCGAAAATGGGCCTGCAATTGGACCATGAAACAGGCCTGGACAAGACCCGCGTGTGAAGTGAAGCGCTGGAATGATGTTCGCGCAGTATGCGTGCTTGAAACGCTCAGCAGTACAGGGAACTAAAACCACGGGTTCAAGAAATATAAACCCCGGTATTTAATCGCTGCTCACTTATTATTAATTTTTTTTTAACAGAGCTATATGCACCGCAGTTAGCAATCCACGCACCGTAGTTGGCCTTCAAAATTCTTTTCTCTTAATTTAACAGAGATTTGTGCACCACAGGTAGTGAATTCGCTCCCCAACATGAAAAAAAAATCTTTGCATTTTTTTTTCAATGCTTTGCAAAATTAATTTTATCCTAATACACTTCACACAAAATTCATCAAGACACCTTGTGGGAGAAAAAAAAAATCTAATCTAAAAAATAATACAAAAAAAAATGAAATAAAAAAAATCTACTAACCTTATAAAAATCATGGGTTGCCTCCCAAGCAGCGCTTTTTTTTTTTTAAGGTCATTAGCTCGACCTTCTTATCAATAACTAGATCATCAATTAGGTGAAAAAGCAAACAAATGTACATATCTCCTAATTCGAATTAATCTAATGATATGAGCACCAATTAGATAACCAAGAAGATATATAAATTGACATGTGAGACTCATGTGATGCTCAAGAATTTCCGGCATGTGAAAGTATTTAGAAAAATCATCTCCAACGTGGCTATAGTTACTTTTCACAAATTCCTCCCAAATTGGGTCAACAAAAGGCACACACATATTTTCAATTTTAACATCATTCAAGTCAAGTTTATCCAAATTCGGTTCTATCTCATCTACCACAATTGGAATCACAATATCCTTATTCAAATTTATATCTACCACAACCCTACTATCATCCTCGTCAAATAGCATGCAAATAGAGTCATCTAAAAAATCAACATCATTATTATCAAAAGAGTTTTCAAATGAGTTAATTTCTTGAGAAGCATACGGGTCAATAAGAGTGAGACTTTCAAAATCATCATCAAAATCATCATAATCATCAAAAATTAGCTCACTATTACTAACCTCGTTTGGTGACTCTTTGAACTCCTTACCACTCCACAAAGTTGCATCATCAAATTGACTCATTGGCATTTCCTCCGTTTGAGAGCGCCTCTCAACGAATTCAGTTACCTCCTGAGCTAGTTGAGCAATTGAGTTTTCAATCAACTTACCTTGAACTTTCAACTCATTAAGACTTGTCTCAACCTCTTCATTCTTGTTCAGCTGTGCAACAACAACTCCTTCCAACAGACTTTCCAAGTTGGATTCCTGTGGTGGCTGAGGTGGATTGTCTTGGTAGGAAAAATTAGTGTAATCTTCCCAACCAGAAGTGTAAGTATCAGCATAAGGATTATATTGTGGTGGCTGGTGAGGGTGGTCATGGGTATTGTAATAAAAATTACCATCCCAAAATTGTGCTTGATTTGGGTAGTAAGGGATATTAAATTGGCAATTATTTTGAGTATGTCCCTGTATACCGCAAACATCACAAGTGGCAAACAAAGAAGAATTTCTTGACTCAATATCATCGATCTTTTGAGAAAATGCCCGCATAGTCTCAACCAATGCCTCCATGCTTTCTTCTTGCTCCTCTCTTTACTCGCTTAATTTCTTGTTATAGGAATCTGAAAATCAATTTTACAAGAAACAAGAAAAACCACAAGCAAAGATCAAACAGAACAAAAATAATAGCCGAAGCAACACAACTAAACAACTTGGCCAAACTAACTCAAAAATTAACTAATCTAACACTACTTTGTCCCCGGCAGCGGCGCCAAAAATTTGACAAGGCTGTCGCGTGCCTATCAAATAATAATATCTAACAAATCCTTCTAACTATGTAGTAGGGTAAGTCAGAGTCGATCCCACAGAGACAAACGTGTCAATCACCAGTTGTTCTCGATTCAATTCAGCCAAGCAAGTAACACAATAAAATATCAAAGATTATTATACTAATTTTATACTAATGCAATTAATCAATTAACTAAAACATCCAGAATTAAGTATCCCCACTAGCATGAATTAATGCAATCGTGAATTCTCTCCCCAATCAATCGTATAATACTCAAAAGGAAAGATGCGCCCTATAAATTACCAATAACCTCTCTCGAGTATTAATGGCTTCTCTAAAATACAATCAAGCCTATTCTCATGGTATCATGCAATTTAGAGACATTAATCACAGCATCCTAACTTCCTAACAATCCGTTCTACCTATTCTCATGGAGAAGTTCATGTCCTCATTGGATAAATCACAACCATCTAAATCCAACTCTCGCTGATAATTAGATATTGGTTCAAACAATACACATAATCACGTCTGATTTGTAATTGTTAATTAATACAACTCAATAAGCAAGAGCAATTAAACAATCAAATTGGGGGAATTGGGAAATTCACACATCAATCATAACTAGGGTTCTACTTAACCCTAGATTAATTATCTACTCATACATAATTAAACTAATAAAACAAGAGATATAATATGAACACATAATATTATATAGAATAGAGAAAAACCTTCAATCTTCAAAGAAAAGTGAAAAGCTATCTCCAATCTCTCTCTGTATCTGTCTATACGTACGTATGTATGTATACTTAACTATCTATCCGTAACTATCTATCTCTCCTAATAATAATAATATCTGATATTATATATGTCTTTAATAATAAAAAAAAGTATTTTAATGCCTTGAGAAAATTACAAGTACGTTTCCTAAACTGAATAGATTTTCAAGGAAAATTCGTGGTTGACTTTTCTCTTGTAGTTCTGGGCCGCTCCAATTGTAATATGACATCTGGACCATCTTAGAATGATAGAAAATTTAATTATCTTCGCGTGGGCAGTTGAATCACCCAATTCTGACTTGTAGAACTCGAGATATGGCCAAAATAGTGAATTGCGCGCGTGCATCCCAACAAATCCGAATTTCCTTCTAATAAATCTCCAAATTAAGCTCTTATTCTCCAATCCTTCCAAGTTTAGAATTTCCTTGCTTCCTACAATAAAACATTAAAATCTATTAAATAAAAATCCAATTAAATGCAAAATATAATAAATATGAGGAATATAATCATATAAAATATATATAAATATACACTCTATCAATGCCTCTGTAACTAACAATCTCCCCCAAATTGTGAGTGAGACCCTTAGTCACAATTTCATGTCTGATAACAAGCCTAACATACATAAAGATAAAACTTTAACAGTACAGGTATGTAGATTGATTGAAGAAGGTACATAGAAGTGTTCTTACAAGTTATGAGAAACTACTAGCCATATCCTTTTGGATTCATCTCTTGAGCTTTGGCTTGCAGATTCTCATTTTTCATTTTCTCCTCAGCTTCTTTGGCTTTCTTCTTTGCATTTTCCTCCATGGCAAGAATAATGTCTTCCATTGCAGTGAGTTCTTCAATTAGAGGGGAGCCTGATAAATCCTTAAGTACTTCATTCAGCTGTTTCTCAGAATAGGAACTGATGTAGTCCATTCTAATCTTTACATTTCTACCATATTTCTTGTACTCAATGATGTAAGGATTAAACTTGACTCTACACAGACCCATAGCTCTCAATTCATCAGCCTTAGTTTCCATTGCAGCAAACTCCTCCTCCCTTTTCTTTAGTAGCTCCTCACTGTTCTTTCTCATTTCTGCCTGGTGATCTCTCTTCATTTTGACAAAGTCAATTAGCTCCAGCTTCCATACCCTTTCCACTCTGTCTTCAGAATCCAACATTGCAATTATTCTTTCTATGTCATATAGCCTGCCCCAGTGCTAACATGTTCCTTGTCTGAATTTCTTCTGTCTTCCATCAGTATATTTTATTTCAAGAAAGTCATCAACAATGGCAACATGATAGATTCTTTGAGCCCATATGAACTGCAGTTGGTCTTCATCATAGATTTCATCCAGAGGTGGTAGGTTCAATCCTGGAATTATTGTCAGTGCCTTTGACTTCGATATCTTCACCCTTCTTGCAGCATGCTTAAATTTACTCCTCCTTGAATGATTGCTAGGCAGAAACTTATGACCCTTGTTGGTAGACCATAGTAGTATTCCATTAGCAGTTTGCTTTCTGAAACATACACATGGTTTCTTGACTTGAATCTTCTTCTCTTCTTGAGGTGGCAAAACAGTTGCAGAAGCCATCGAATCAGATTTTGGTAGGTCATTACTAACAGTATTCACCCTAGACTCAGAGTCTTGTGTTGTGGTGAGGTTACTGCTAGCAATGCCTAAGGCTTGCTGTTTTCCAATTTTCCTTTCATAGACTTTTCCTTGGTCATCACCATCTTTCTTATTCTTATCATCCTTCTTCTTCTCATCTTCATCACCCTTATCTCTCCTGTGATGTCTCCTCCTCCCATCACTTTTGTCTTCAGAGTCATCATCCTTATTTCTCCTAGGTTGAGCCCTCTCTGGAGTTTCACCAGTTGCTATAAAAGATCTGAGAATGTGCAGTGCTTCAATTTCTTCAGCATTTCTGGTTCCAACCTTCTTCTGTAGTTGATCAATGATAGCAATGACCAGTCTGTGATTTCGAGAAGTGAGATCATGAGGAATGACCAATTGCTTGATGTCTTCAATTTTGGTGCCAGACTGATAGATGATTGTCCATGGCTTCTTGATCACTTCTGGCAGCCTTGAAGGTTGGCCATTCCTCAAATCATCAAACAGACTTTTGTTGTTCTCATTTCTCTTCTCAATAAGCTCAAGTATGGCATCTATCTCTGAGTGTTTTAGGGCTTGTAGAATCTTGTATGTTAGATGTCATATCTTTGATTTAGATATCATCACTATCTCCTTGAACCATAGATTATTGACTTTCTTGGGGATGACAATGATGTATTCAATCTGCTCCTTCAACTCCCTCAGATAGAACTGAGTGTCACCAGCCTGTTCCCTTGTGGCTTTCAGAAACTCCAAGAAGGCTTTATCATGATAAACATTTGAGTTAGCAACTTCTTGTAGCTTGGCCTCAGTAATTACTTTGACTTCTATAGGCTTGGCACTTTCAGATATGGAGGATGGAGGTTTGTCAGATGGCATACTCCCTGCAACCACTGTGGTTGTGATAGATTGCTTCTGGCCACCAGGAGTAATGACATGCACAGTTGGTAGAGTAACAACTGGCAGTGAGGTAGGAGGCTCATCAACCTTTGTTTTTCCTTTGCCTGGCACATGAGTTGGAGATTTATTTGCCCTTTGGTGATCACCCTCTCTTAACTTTATTCCTTTTTCCTTGGGTTTCTCCCCTTAGTATTTGAATTCCTTGTCCTCTTCTCCCCCTTAGGCTTGTTGTCAGGCACAGAGGCTTTAGAAGTGACCTTTGGGGTAGAAGATTCTTCAGGGAGAGGAAGACCCATATGCTTCATCATAGCAGCCAACATAGATTGTTGATGCAGAAGAACATCAGCTGTGGTGGTTGCTTGAGTGTCCAACTGATCATTGAGAAGTGCAACCTTGTCTGTAAGATGAGCATTGGACTTAGTGAGAGTAGCCACCTCCTTTTCAAGAGTATCCACTTTAGTGAATAGCTCATTTGCCCTGAAACCAGAGAGTGATTGATCCTTGAGTCTCTGGACTTCATACTTGGTCATGTCATGAACAGGGACCTCAGTTACCAGCTTATCCCCATATTGATTCTTGAACAGTGTTCTCAGCATGGCATTTGAGTCTGTGGTTTGATCAGACAGAGATTGAAACTTATGCCCCAGCCCTGTGATAGTATCCTTGAGAAGGGCCAAGCCATTGTCCATTTTGATACAGCTAGACTTGCAGGCTAGAATTTCCTTGACCACAGTTTCCAGTTGAGGGAATTTGGAATCAAAAACCCTTTTTAGCTCATGCACCTCCTTGGTTGTGGCTGTACACACTTCTGTGACTTCTGTCTTTAGACCCTTGCCAAGGTAGTGTGCAGCCTTGAGAATTCCCTTGTAACTGTCATTAACTGCTTCATACACAGCACTAGGGGTGAGAGAATTGGCTAGTGAAGTGATGTACTCTTCTCTGAGGTACTGTAGGCCTTCTGAGAGAGGAATGTCATACTTTCCTTGAAGCCAGGCATCTATATTGCCTTCTCTCTCAGACTCATCCACAATTTTGGCCTGTTGTTGCTCCACATCCTCTTTATGGCACAGGAGAATAGCTTCATAGTCAGGATTTGGCAGGTTGGCAGTGAGGAGGTGCTGTGCAATCTTTGTGAACTCAGGAATCTGATCCACAATTAAGCTTTGAAGTGCTTCAATCGTCAATTGTTGTGGAACAGACCCTGATCCTGAAGCACTGTCATGGTGCACAGGCTTCAGCCATTGTGACATAAAGTTAGAGCCAGGCAACCTAGACTCCTCAGTTACAGATGCAACTTCTGTAACCGGATGGATTGACTCTACTACTGGTGTCTCCACAGAAGTGGGATGAGTTACACCAGTAGTTGACACAGGCACAGAGTCTCTAGTGAAAACTAGTGGAACCTCTGTGTTTGTGATGGTGTCATTAGGAGATGCCCCAGCATGCATTCTCTCACCATCTAAATGTGGGTCCTGGGTGGTGAACAGGGTGTCATGCACCAAGTCACTTGAGTTCATTGGCTCATCAAGAGAAAAGAATTCTTGATGATCAATGCCTTGCTCCTCAATTGCTTGAGTTGAAGGCTGCAAAGAAATATGAGATGAAGATTCTGGAAGAGTAGTGTGTTGTAGAGTAGATTTTGGCAACTCCCCCTGAGAGATAGAGGGAGTTTCAAGTATGATGTGCTCTCCACTCAGTGTAGTGCCAGCCTTATCACTCCCATGTGCTGACTCAATACAAGAAGGTGCATTGGGGAGGATGCTTGATTCTATAGATGCACCCTATTGAGAGGACACATCTAGTGAGCTGTTTGCCCCTGATTTTACAACTTCAGCCATTTGTGTGACTGAAGAGGTGGTCTTAATTTTCTTCTTCTTCTTTGGCCTTAGTAAGGGTGACTCTGGTTCCTCACTTTGTAGACCTAGTTCAACAGCTAATGCTGCTTCAGATAAAATATTTAAGGGTGCAGACATTACTTCCTTTCTCTTCTTTTTACTAACATCACCCTTTTGAGAGGATGATGCAGTTGGTTCAGTAATTGGTAAAGTGTTTGGTTGAGAGGGTTGGTTAGCTAGCCCTGGGTTAGCATTTTGTTCTACTTGCTTGGGCTTAGCTAACTCAGACTTAGAGGCAAATGTTGGCATGTTGTGGGGGTAAGTTCTAAACAAACTCTCCATATGAGGAGTTATGTTAAGTCTTACATCCACATCATTCCTAGTCTCCAAATTACCAAAAATGAGTTTGGTCATGGATTTAGGATAGCCTATTCTATTTTTATTCATCCCATCTAATTCAATCAATTTATCATCTAAGAATTTAAGGACAGACTGAATAAAACGAGGGAAGAAAATTTCATTACCTCTCTTGGCTGAATTCTTACCAAGTCTCCCATACAGCTCAGGCAGAATGATAAGACCAACGTCTATCTTCTTTCCATAAGCTAAGGCATAGCCTATTTGCTGTGCAGGAGTACTGATTTGGTCATAGCTGGATTTTCTTGCAGTGAAGACTTGAAGAAGTGTAGCAAACAGATAACTCCATTCCTTCCTCAAATGCTTCCTGTTCAAGTGCCCAAGACTGATTCTGTCTTCATATTTGATGAAATCAAAGAAGTCTTCCAATTCAGCATTTGTAGCAAGTGGGTCATACACCTCTCCTTTGGTACCCATCCTAAGTGCCTCATTCATATCCTCTGTGGTGATAGTGAGATTTTTGTCTTGAATCTTACAGTAGATGATGTACGAGGATATTGCAGAGTCAAGAGCCACCACCTCCACTGTAGCAGACTGCCAAAACTGTTCTAGAATGTCGAGATACAGAGTTGGGTTAACAGATAGAGCATTCTTGATGTACGATTCAGACATCCACTTCACAAAGCACTTGAAATTGGCGTTGGGTGCTTCAACATCACTAGTTAAAGCAATGAAATTGGTGTTGAACTTTACTGTTGCCATTTGTGAGAGAGAGAGAGAAGAAATCGAAGGTAGAAGAAGAAATTTAGCTTTTGCAGTTAGGGTGTCAGAGGTTTTGGGAGTTTGGATGCTTGAGAAATCGAATGAAATGAATCGAATAGATGTGAAGTTGTAAAAGTATGAAGTACTTGAATTGTCGATTAGATGTATGTTCTGTATCGACAAGTCAGGCATTCGAGAAGTAGAAAACAACTATTCGAGAAGTCAAGAAAGGCTTATTCGATAACTCAACCAGGTTGTAGCTCACAGCTGGCAGTTATCTAACTTAGAAATAAATCTAAATTAGGTAAAATATGTTTTTATGAGTAATTCTGAATTCTGAATACAAATCCAAAATCGGTTAAAATTCAGCGAGAAATCAGCCTTTTCAAATGATTCGAGAACTCAAATATAGTATTCGAGAACTCAGTCAATCGAGAACTAAAACACTATATTCGAGAAGTCAAGGAAACCTCTATTCGAGAACTCTAAAAGACTCTATTCGAGAACTCGAGAGTGCTCTAAAGAGACTTGTTAGAGATGTCGAATAGTGAATCACTTGAGAAGTCTGACTTGTCGAATTATACTCATAGAAACTCAATTTTCACTATCTTTTCAAAATTTACCAGCCATATTCATTCACGAATATTCTAGCAAATTAAACAGTGATTTTCTCAAAATTTCATAGAAATTTCAAGTTAACAAGAGAATATGATTTTCCAAATATGCAACAGATTTGAAATATTTATAAATCATATTTCAGCCAACACTTACTCCAAAAATATTAAGAATTTAGATAAAGTAAGTGTTTACTGCTGTAACAATCTAGATGATGTATTCACCTAGCCAGAATCTGAAGAATTCAGCATTCCAATCTCACTAACCAACCTTGTGAAGGTGGCTTCATCTAATGGCTTAGTGAATATATCAGCTAGTTGTTTATCTGTAGAAACATAATGCAACTCAATAGTTCCATTAGTTGCATGTTCCCTTATGAAATGATATCTGATGTCAATGTGCTTTGTCCTAGAGTGATTGACAGGATTGGCAACTATAGAGATTGCACTTGTGTTGTCATACATGATTGGAATTCTTTCCAACACAAGTCCATAATCTCTAAGTTGATTTCTAATCCAAAGCACTTGAGCACAGCAACTTCCAGCAGCTATGTATTCAGCCTCAGCTGTAGAATTAGACACAGATTGTTGTTTCTTGCTATACCAAGAGACTAACCTTTGTCCAAGAAACTGACAGCTACCTGAGGTGCTTTTTCTATCCACTCTGCATCCAGCATAATCAGCATCAGTATAACCAACCAGATTGAACCCTGTGTCCTTAGGATACCATAGTCCCAAGTTTGGAGTGCCCTTCAGATATCTAAAGAACCTTTTTATAGCAATCAAATGTGATTCTTTTGGATTTGATTGAAACCTTGCACAAGCATGTAGCAAACATGATGTCTGGCCTACTTGCAGTGAGATAGAGTAGAGAACCAACCATGCCTCTTTAGACTGAGATATCTACTTTCTTGCCTTTAGCATCTTCATCCAATTTAGTGGCAGTGGCCATGGGTGTCTTTGCAGGTGAGCAATCTTCCAAGTCAAACTTCTTCAATAAAGCCTTGATATACTTGGTCTGACTGATAAAGATACCATCCTTCCTTTGACTGACTTGCAACCCAAGAAAGAATGTCAACTCTCCCATCATACTCATCTCATATCTGCTCTGCATGAGTTTAGAAAATTTCTCACACAGCTTCTCATTTGTAGAACCAAAAATGATATCATCCACATAGATCTGAACTAAGATAAGATCATCACCATGCTTCTTGTAAAACAATGTCTTGTCCAGTGTGCCTCTAGTGAATTGATTCTCAAGAAGAAATTGTGATAAAGTATCATACCATGCTCTTGGAGCCTGCTTAAGTCCATACAATGCCTTAAGCAATCTGTAGACAAATTCTGGGAAGTGTGGATCCTCAAAACCAGGTGGTTGTTGCACATAAACTTCTTCTTCCAACTCTCCATTCAGAAATGCACTTTTGACATCCATTTGATATACTTTAAAGTTTGAATGAGCAGCAAATGCCAAGAATATTCTGATGGCTTCCAATCTAGCAACATGAGCAAATGTCTCATCATAATCAATGTCTTCCTGTTGAGAGTATCCTTTTGCAACCAACCTTGCTTTGTTCCTTATAATTACACCATCTTCATCCATCTTATTCTTTAGAACCCATTTTGTTCCAACAATGGTTCTGTTCTTTGGTGCAGGCATAAGTTCCCATACTTTGTTCCTTTCAAATTGATTCAGCTCCTCTTGCATAGCAATACTCCAAACTGGATCCAACAGTGCATCATCAAGTTTCTTAGGCTCAACTTGTGATAGAAAACAGCCATAGAGGCACTCATTCTGAGTTGCTCTCCTAGTCCTTACTCCTGCATTAGGATCTCCAATGATTTGCTCTGCAGTGTGTGATATATCCCATTTCCTTGAGTGCTCAGCCTGATTTCTCATTTCCACATCATCCACATCATGGTCATTCTCATTTCCTCCCCCTGTAAAGTTGCCACTACTCACAGGTGTGTCTTGGATGCTTGTTTCTTCATTATTGATTGGCACAAATTCTTCTCTTGTATCATCATTCACTTGAGTTTGTTGAACTCGAGTTTCAACTTCAGTTTCAGTCTCTTCATCAGAATCATCTAGATTATCAAACTTCAATGGATCTTTATCTTCATCATTGGCTTCTTCTAGTCCAAGTAGTTTGCTGTCATCAAATGTCACATCTATGATTTCCATAACTTTCTTTTGACTGATGACATAAACCTTGTATGCAATTCTTTCCATAGAGTAGCCAAGAAAAATTCCTTCAAATGCTTTTGCATCAAATTTTCCAACATATTCAGAATTATCCTTCAATACAAAGCATTTGCTTCCAAAAGTATGAACATACTTTAGAGTAGGCTTTTTTCCAGTCATCAAGTTATAAGGTGTCTTTCCAGTGTTTTTGTTGATGAGGGTTCTGTTCTGGATATAGCATGCAGTGCTCACAGCCTCAGCCCAAAAACATGTAGGCATTTTTGCATCAAGTAACATTGTTCTAGCAGCCTCAATTAGAGTTCTATTCTTCCTCTCAACAACTCCATTTTGTTGTGGAGTCCTTGGAGCTGAAAATTGCTGAGAAATACCATTCTCTTTACAGAATGCTTCAAGTATGGCATTTCTGAACTCTGTTCCATTATCACTTCTCAGTGCAATCACACTTGCATTGTTGGCCTTTGCTTCCTTGTCAACTTTCTTTATATGCTCAATGATTACTTGTGGAGCCTCATCTTTTGATGCCATAAATTCCACCCATGTATACCTTGTAAAATCATCAACCATCACCAAGGCATACTTCTTTCTTCCTAGTGACATAATATTGACAGGCCCAAACAAATCCATATGAATGAGTTGTAGGGGCTTGGTTATAGATGTCACTGTCTTTGTCTTGTGGCTTGATATTTTCATCTTTCCTTTTTGACAAGCCTCACACACTCCTTCTTGACAGAATTCAAGTGTGGGCATGCCTCTCACTAACTCTCTTTTGACTAGAGAATTAATGGCTTTGAAGTTCAGGTGTGATAGTTTCTTGTGCCACAACCAACAATCTTCATTTGATGCTTTTGAGTAGAAGCAACAAATTTTGTCCTTGTTTGCAGAATCCATATTAGCTACAAACAGGCTTCCCTTCCTTACTCCAGATAGAGCAAAATCACCAGTCTTCTTGTGGGTGATCAAACATTCATCTTTGTCAAAATCCACCTTGAATCCCCTATCAGTAAACTGACCAACACTTAGCAGATTATGCTTGAGCCCCTTGACTAGTGCTACATCTTCAATGATGACATTACCAACTTTCAACTTGCCATATCCCAATGTGTTACCCATGCTGTCATCTCCAAAAGCAACCATTGGGCCAGCCTTTTCCTCATACTGTGATAGCAGGGCCATATCACCAGTCATATGATTTGAGCATCCACTGTCCAAAATCCACATGACCTTCTTTTCACTTTCTTTGCCCTGCAAACACAAAGGTATTACTTTTCCTTTGGTACCCAAACAAGTTTGGGTCCATGTGACTTAGAAACAGTTTTATCATAAACAACATGCTTGTCAACTTTCTTGGCATTAGTCTTCTTGTCACTGTTAGAAGTCTTAGAACCTGAGGTTTCAGACTTAGGTGACAGAGGTACCTTCCTAGCTTTAGGAGGACTCGAAGACTTTGACCTGGTGTAGTGTGTGTGAGAATTGTGATTGATACAACCATCAATGAATTGCCTTCTCAGATTGAAACAACTAGTCATAACATTCATATTGCATGGCATACAGTCAAATTTATCACAAAATGGTGCATCTCTATGTCTTAGAGGCACAGAACAATCATAGAAAGGTTTGGACACACTACCAACAGGTTTCTTGCATGCATGAGTTAAATGATTGGTACTGAAACAGTTCTGACAAGTTTTCCTAGGGGCATTAGGCATATAAGCATAGTTGCTATCCTTGTTAATCCCTAACTTGCCATTTCTGTTCTGTTTCTTCTTAGTCACTTTCTTTTCTGATTCACTCTTCCCAGCTGAAACAAACTTAACAAACTTCTTAGGTCTTGGCCTATCAACTACTGGCTCCTTAGCTTTTGACTTGACACTCTCACTCTTGGAAGATGCTTGTTGTTCATTTGATTGTGCCTCATCCTCATCATTCAACATTTGTTTGATGAGTAAGGCATCCTCATCAATTTCAAATGTTGGTTCCTTAAAAATTGGATTTTCAGTCTTTTTCAAAATGTGAGGTACTTCCTCATGAACAACTGTGTCATCTTCAATGACAGCATAGCCTTTTCTCTGTTTAAGAGTGTCATAATCAAGTCCAATAGCAGCCTTGGGTTTTGCTTCAATTTTCTCACAGTAGGATTTCACTAGACCAGATGATTTCTTGAAAGTTTTTAGTTTGAATTCATTTTCAGCTAATTCATCCCTAAGAGCCTTTTCAATCTGACTAGCACAAAAAACCTTATTCTGCAGATATTCAACTTCTTTCTTAAGGTTTTCTACTTACATAGCAGTTAGCTCAAGTTCCTCATTCTTTTTGGTTAACATTTCATTTCTAGTAGGCAGTTTAGCAATCTCTTCATTAGCAGCAGTCATACTAGTATGAATGTTAAACATTTCAACAGATAGTTGTTCAATCATGCATTTATACTCTGAAACATACATGTCTATAGTAGTGAGAGATGGTACCTGAGGGTCTGATGGAGATGTGTCATCCTTCGAGTTGGCCATCAAGGCATAATTGCAGAATTCTTGCTTCTCTCCATCACTGTCAGAATCATCCCAACACTTCCCTTCAGCTATGTAGGCCTTACCTTGTGTCTGCTTTTTCAGAAGGGCCTCATACTTAGCTTCAAGCTCAAGATAATCTCTATCCTTCTTTTTAGGCTTTTTGCATTCACTGGCAAAATGTCCTAGATCATTGCATCTATAGCACCTTACAGATGACCTATCTACATGGCTGGTTTTAAACTTATTCTTGTTTGGTTTCACAGGTGCCTTGCTTTTGTTGAATGAATGGTTTTGGGTTTTGGGTTTGAAGGGTTGATTCCTTTTGAATCTGATGTTTGGAAATTTTCTGGCCATGAAAGCATATGAAGTGTTTCCATCCCATCTAGTTCTTTAAGAGTGTAAAACTCTTCTTCCTCCTTCTCCTCAACAGGTTCACTTACCTCAGGTTCAGTTTCTTCCTCTTCTACTACCTCCTCTATCCTTAACTGGCTTGTGGATGCTTCTAGGTCTTGAATAGATTTGTTGATAATCAAGGCACATGATGTGTTTACCATTCTGCCTTGATTGGCTTGGATAGCCCTTTTCTGAAGCAACTCAAGCTCATGAGTTTTTAAAACTCCATAGAGCACATCATATGTAACTTTGTTCAAATCTCTTTCCCTTAGAGAAATGACCCTTTGCTCTAGATGGTTTGGTGAGGATAGCAGAAACTTCATGTTTAACTCCTTGGTACTGTAAACCTTGCCATTCATCTGCAACTCAGTAACTAGCTTGTGAAATCTCTCAAACATCTCAGTAATGCTTTCCTTGGGCTGTGCCATGAAAGCCTCATACTGTGTGACCAATATCTGTTTCTTGTTTTCCTTAACCTCATCAGTTCCTTCACACAACACCTCAATGTGATCCCACATTTTTTTGGCAGATTTACATGATGCAATGTTTGCAAACATTGACATGTCCATGGAATCAATGATAAGCAACATGAGGTGGCTGTCAAGAGCAACCTTCTCCCTTTCTGATTCTGTCCATTTTGATGGATCCTTGGCCTCATAAAATCTTGGGATAGTTGTGGTTCCAACAGTCTTCTCTGGTATCTCTTGTTGTGGAACAAAAGGACCATTCTTAAGAATCTCAGGATACAAAGGATGAGAGGCTTTGATGAACAACATCATCTTTATCTTCCAGAGGTTGAAGTTATCTTCGTCAAACTTAGGGACTTTCACCGTTCCTGTAGTCTTTGGTGTATTCGAACTCATGATCGTTTTTCTGTTTTTGAATAAACAGCCCTCTCTGATACCACTTGTTGAGTATTGAATACGATAAAAGAATACAGAGGGGGGTGAATGGATTCTTGAACTTTTCTTTGGCTAGAGTTGTTAGTGTATACTGAAAATATTTATTTTAAGTATATACATTTATTTCTGGCCCGATTTTATTGAGAATCATTTAAATGTTTACATGCTGTCCAATATTATATATTGTGGACAATCTAGTATCAAATGGGATACAGAATATTAGATTGTTAAATACGGTATATATAATATAATAAGGTTCACAGCACAGGTGGTGTTGGACAATCCACTGGAATGGCTGTAGTATTATTTAGATTAGTTTATATTGACTAATAAATAATACTAGTATACTTTGTGTATATTGAACAGGATCAAAGTTAGAATTGTTCCCTTATACTGATTAAGAAGGAGAACTAAGATTCTATGTTATTATTAATGCTTAGGTTCTTAATCCGGATATAGTAATTGACACGTGTATATTATTTACATGCTTTGATTTATATATGAAATAATTCTTTTGATTTATTTCATTATATTTTGGGTGATGGAATAATATATATGGTGGATATTATTTATTGAAGGAATCCATGTCCTGATAATATTCGGGTTAATGATGTCCCCTTGAAAGCTCAAAAAGATTTAATTATGTGAAACCCTGCAGGTGGATTTATTCCGACATAATTAAATAAAGGTTGAGTGGATAATCAAGGATAAAAGATATTAATTAAATAAATTATCAGTAATTTATTTAATTAATGGGCATGCGCTATTTTAAACATGGGGAATTTAATAAGCAAATAATATTGGAACCGAATTAATTAATTAAATTACGGTATTAGGAAAGGTAGTGCAAATATTAATTCTTTAGTGGATTGACTTAATATTTAATGACATTGGGCTGGGCTCAGAATGTCATTGGGAGGCCTAACCTAATTATCCATGATCCCTATTGTAGCCCTATATATATTCTTATTCTCTTCTTGCTAGGGTTGGTCTAGAAAAATTTGGTAGCCACCTAGGAGCAAGAAGAGAGGTTAACTTGAGAAGACGAAGGCCACACTTCGCTCAAGGGAATTTGGGAATACAATAGAAGTGCGTGGAATCAACCGTTAACAAGGTGACTTTTGTATTCATACTCGTTAATTTATTGTATCAAAAATCGCAGGGCCATGATCTGATTGTCCCAACAATTGGTATCAGAGCTAGGTTCTATGGTTCTACGATTTTTGATACGATGTCCATGTCGTAATTATATATGCATGTATATAGTGGTAGGCTTGTATATTTTGTTTTGCAGGTTGTTATCCACTATTATGGCCATGTATATTTAATTATGTGTTTGGATCCCACGTGGTTTAATCGTGGTTAATTTTTGTTTGGTTTCCACGTGGTTTATCGTGGTTGTAAACACGAGGGTTGATCGTGTTAGAAATAGATTTTACAAATTAGTTTTGTATTAGATCTGTTTTTTATGTAATTGTTTGATACGGTTGAAAATCAAAGATGAAGAAAAAATTTATCCGCTGCGTAGCTGTTACATGCTGCTGGTTCTATTTGATTTTCAATTATGTCAAGCTGATTAATGATTAAAGCAACTGGCGATAAGGAGCAGAAACAATTATGAAACAATTGGGTGACACAAGCATAACATGGAGCGCGTGAGTCCACGCGACATCTGGCAGCTTGGCTGGTTTGTAGGCGCGTGCACGGGAGCTTCTTGTTTAATTCGACTACAGCTTGGCTGAAATTCGGGGCTGAATTAACAGGGGCCATAGTAGTGGATTATAATTTTATCGTTTTAATTTTTAATTCCGATATTTAATTTTTTAATTATTGCTTTAAATAATTATTATGTGTGTTGTTAATTATGTGTGTAATTTTTAATTGCATGTTTAACATAATTAGGACGACATGGACATAGTTTTTTATTTATTGCTTTAATTAAATGTTTTATGTTGTTAAATTATGTGTGTATTTTGAATGCATGTTAGACATAATTGTAACGACATAGGTCCCATTTAATTTTAAAATTCCTCAATTTTTAATAAAAATTCTAAGTGGGTGAGGGAATTAATTAGAAATTAAATCCCATGGTCTCCATTATTTTGTATGTAATATAACCTTTTAAATAATGTAGATGGTATATATGATCACCTAACGTGGCGTACTATTTACGGTATTATTAAAAGGTTGTGGAAATTACTAGAACAAAATTCTTAAATTAAATTACGAATATTGAAAGGTATACATGCCACCCAACGTGGCGTACCAAGTTTCATAGAATTCGATTAATTAGACGGGTACCAATTATTGAATATAGATTTTCAATATTGAGAGAAAGGATGATTCTGTCTAGAAAGGGGTCTTAAGTGACGCCTCTTGACAATGCTCCCCCCGATCTGGGAATTATCCTATTATCGATTATTGATTTGAAATATTTAATGGTGGCATCCGGTCTTATTGTTATTAATTTAAGATTTGATAATGGTATACACTTAGCTATGAAAAATAATATATAGTCCACCCTAACGTGGCGTATTATTTAGTAATAGGACCGAAGTAATATTTAAGCGAATTTAAGTGGTATATATGTCACCCATCGTGGCGTACCAGATACTTATTGTGTTTAAATATTAATGCATTAATTTTAATTAACTGTTAGAGGAAACCAATAAGTTTTAAGATTTGTGCAACTCTCTGATTATGTGTTACATGTATGATTCTCAGGATTAGATCATTATGGGCTTTAATCCACTATTCACCATACTTAAGGATAACAAACTTACTGGACCAAACTATATTGAATGGAAACGTAATTTGGACATAGTGTTGACTGCTAAGGAGTACAAATTTTGCACTTATGAACCCAAGCCAGATCAGCCTGCTGAAGATGCTCCTGAAAGTGAGAAGGAGTATTATAAGCGGTGGATTAAGGCTGATGAGATGTCGCGATGTTACATTCTGGCAGCAATGTCGGGTGTTTTGCAGCATCAGCATCAGGCTATGGCCACTGCTTCAGATATGCTCTTTAATCTCAAGGAACTTTTTGGGGAACAGAATAGGGCTGCTAGGCAAGTAGCAATGAAGTCTTTAATGAACACTCAGATGGCTGAAGGAACACCTGTAAGGGATCATGTTCTCAGGATGATGTCTCATCTGAATGAGATGGAGATCCTTGGTGCTGATATTGATGGGGAAACCCAGATCGATATCATCCTTATGAGTCTGCCCAAAAGTTTTAAGCAATTCCGCTTGAATTACACCATGAACAAAAGGGTGTACAGTCTCGCGGAACTTCTGACAGAACTTCAGGCAGCTGAAGGACTCTTTAAGCAGAATGTTCAAGTGAACGTGGCTGAGAAAGCTTCTTCCTCTAAGCCGAAAGGCAAGAAGAAGAAAAAGGTTCAGACACAGAAAGCTGGAAAGGTTGCTAATGCAGTGGGAGTTCAAGGTGCTGTGAAAAAGCCTAAGGGCAAGTGCTTCAGGTGCAAGCAGTCAGGTCACTGGAAACAGGATTGTCCTCTTTCTAAGAAGACAAACAATAATGGTATGTCTCTTTCTCTAGTTACAGAAACATATATAGCGGCTATGTCTACGAGCACTTGGTGTGTAGATACAGGAGCCACTGACCATGTTTGTAACTCTATGCAGGGGTTCCAGCAAACCAGAATGCTTAGAGATGGCGAGATATATGTGTTCATGGGAGATGCTATGAAAGTAGCAGTAGTTGCAGTTGGAATAATTACTTTAGCTTTCGGTGATGATAGGATTTTGGTTTTGAACAATTGTCTTTATGTACCTTCGTTTAGAAGGAATTTGATTTCAGTTTCTAAACTTGCCATTGATGGTTATAATGTTTGTTTGGATCGTAATGTTTCTATTATGATGAATAAACGAGTTATATGTTCTGGTACATTGCAAGACAATTTATATATTATTAATCCTATCCAACCAATGCTGCAACAAAAGGAATCTAATAATATTCTTTCTAGCTCAAACAAAAGAAAGAAACCTTCCGAATTGAACCAAACATATCTTTGGCACTTAAGATTAGGTCATATTAACTTGAGGAGGATTCAAAGACTGGTAGTAGATGGGCCATTAGGCTTGTTGGCAGTGGAGCCATTTCCAGTTTGTGAATCTTGCTTGGAAGGTAAGATGACTAACAGGCCTTTCAAAGCAAAGGGGAATAGAGCCAAAGAAGTATTAGAATTGGTTCATACTGATTTATGTGGTCCTATGAGTATCCAAGCAAGAGGAGGTTATGAGTATTTTGTCACTTTCATTGACGATTATTCTAGATATGGATACATTTATTTGTTGCGCCGCAAGTCTGAGTGCTTTGAAAAATTCAAAGAGTACAAAGCAAGTGCGGAGAAACGACATCTTGGAAAATGTATCAAGTCACTACGATCAGATCGTGGTGGCGAATACTTGCTTGGAGAATTTAGGGACTATTTATCAGAAAATGGGATTACATCCCAGTTGTCTGCACCTGGCACACCTCAGCAGAATGGTGTAGCAGAGAGAAGGAATCGGACTCTTTTGGAGAGTGTTAGATCAATGACAAGTTATTCAGATTTACCTAAGTCGTTCTGGGGATATGCTATAGAAACAGCGGCTTACTTTCTGAACTTGGTACCTTCTAAGTCGGTTCCCAAGACTCCAATAGAATTGTGGACTGGTAGCAAACCAAGTCTAAGACATATTCGGATTTGGGGTTGTCCAGCACATGTGCTTAACAAGAACGCAACTAAGCTAGAATCTCGCACAGAAGTAAGGCTGTTTGTAGGCTATCCCATGGGGACGAAAGGTTATTCATTTTATAGTCCTATGGATCGAGATGTCATTGTTAGCACCAATGCCAGATTCTTAGAGGAAGACTATATAATGAACCACAAACCCATGAGTAGTGTTGTTTTAGAGGAATTAGTGGGAGGGACAGATAATCCCCAAGTGCCAATAGTACAAGTAGAACAACCACAAGAAAATGCACAACTTGACACTAGTACCGCACCAGTGCCTCGTCGTAGTGGGAGGGTTGTTCGACAACCTGAAAGATTCATGTTTTTGGGAGAGTCTTCAGACTTGGTCTCTGGTGAACATGATGAGGATCCCAGGACATACGAACAGGCAATTCTAGATAAAGAAGCAAATCTTTGGCAGAAGGCAATGGAATCTGAGATGGAATCTATGTATTCCAATCAAGTTTGGGAGCTCGTGGAACCACCCAAAGGTATAAAACCCATTGGAAGTATGTGGATCTACAAGAAGAAAAGAGGATCTGACAAAAAGGTGAAAGCCTGGAAAGCACGACTTGTTGCGAAAGGGTATACTCAGAAAGAAGGAATCGATTATGAGGAAACCTTTTCGCCAGTTGTTATGCTTAAGTCGATCCGGATTCTTTTATCTATAGCAGCTCATCTCGATTACGAGATTTGGCAAATGGATGTCAAGACAGCTTTCCTTAATGGAAGTCTTGAGGAAACGATCTATATGCAACAACCAAAAGGATTCATTAAAGAAGGCCAAGAGCATCTGGTTTGTAAGCTTAAAAGGTCTATTTATGGACTTAAACAAGCTTCTAGGGACTGGAATATTCGTTTTGATCAGGCAGTCCAGTCATATGGATTTGATCAAAGTCCAAGCGAGTCATGCGTGTATAAGAGAAGTGAGGGTAATGCAGTGGTTTTTCTAGTACTATATGTAGATGACATTTTACTCATTGGAAACAATGTTAAGATGTTATCATCAGTAAAGGCATAGTTGTTCAAACAATTTGAAATAAAGGACTTAGGTGAAGCGGCATACATCCTTGGGATCAAAGTAATAAGGGATCGCAAGAAAAGGATGTTGGCTTTATCTCAAGAGCCTTACATTGATGAAGTATTAGCTCGTTTTAACATGCAGAACTCTAAGAAAGGTTTTCTACCTTTTAAGCATGGAGTTGCTCTATCCAAGGAGCAGTGTCCTTCGACACCTAAGGATATAGAGAGCATGAAAGCAGTTCCTTATGCCTCGGCATGTGGAAGCTTAATGTATGCTATGTTATGTACGAGGCCTGACATCTGCTTTGCTGTAGGCATGGTTAGTAGATATCAGTCGAACCCAGGTCAGGAACATTGGAGTGCAGTAAAAACTATACTCAAGTACCTGAGAAGGACTAAGGAGTATATGTTAATTTACAAGGCCTCAGATCTATTTCCTTTGGGATATACTGATTCAGATTTTCAATCAGATAGGGATAAGAGGAAATCAACCTCGGGATATGTTTTTACTTTGGGAGGTGGAGCCGTAATATGGAGGAGTGTAAAGCAGAAATGCATTGCAGACTCTACTATGGAAGCCGAGTACGTGGCGGCCTCTGAGGCTGCAAAGGAGGCTGTATGGTTCAGGAACTTCCTTTTGGACTTAGATGTGGTACCTAATTTGCCTAGGAGTCTGACAGTGTATTGTGACAACACTGGTGCTGTGGCAAATTCAAAAGAACCACGAGACCACAAAGCAGCTAAACATATTGAACGTAAGTATCATCTCATACGAGGAATCGTAAAGCGAGGAGACATAGTTGTGGCTCACATATCATCAGAAGACAACCGGGCAGATCCTTTCACAAAGAGCTTGCCAGCCAAGGTTTTTGACAGGCATGTGGAAGCGATAGGAGTCAGATGGATGGGCACATAGTTTTCAATGTAATAGTGGATTAAATAAACACTGATATACTCATAGAATATTTTGAGTATAAGTGGGAGATTGTTAGTGTATACTGAAAATATTTATTTTAAGTATATACATTTATTTCTGGCCCGATTTTATTGAGAATCATTTAAATGTTTACATGCTGTCCAATATTATATATTGTGGACAATCTAGTATCAAATGGGATACAGAATATTAGATTGTTAAATACGGTATATATAATATAATAAGGTTCACAGCACAGGTGGTGTTGGACAATCCACTGGAATGGCTGTAGTATTATTTAGATTAGTTTATATTGACTAATAAATAATACTAGTATACTTTGTGTATATTGAACAGGATCAAATTTAGAATTGTTCCCTTATACTGATTAAGAAGGAGAACTAAGATTCTATGTTATTATTAATGCTTAGGTTCTTAATCCGGATATAGTAATTGACACGTGTATATTATTTACATGCTTTGATTTATATATGAAATAATTCTTTTGATTTATTTCATTATATTTTGGGTGATGGAATAATATATATGGTGGATATTATTTATTGAAGGAATCCATGTCCTGATAATATTCGGGTTAATGATGTCCCCTTGAAAGCTCAAAAAGATTTAATTATGTGAAACCCTGCAGGTGGATTTATTCCGACATAATTAAATAAAGGTTGAGTGGATAATCAAGGATAAAAGATATTAATTAAATAAATTATCAGTAATTTATTTAATTAATGGGCATGCGCTATTTTAAACATGGGGAATTTAATAAGCAAATAATATTGGAACCGAATTAATTAATTAAATTACGGTATTAGGAAAGGTAGTGCAAATATTAATTCTTTAGTGGATTGACTTAATATTTAATGACATTGGGCTGGGCTCAGAATGTCATTGGGAGGCCTAACCTAATTATCCATGATCCCTATTGTAGCCCTATATATATTCTTATTCTCTTCTTGCTAGGGTTGGTCTAGAAAAATTTGGTAGCCACCTAGGAGCAAGAAGAGAGGTTAACTTGAGAAGACGAAGGCCACACTTCGCTCAAGGGAATTTGGGAATACAATAGAAGTGCGTGGAATCAACCGTTAACAAGGTGACTTTTGTATTCATACTCGTTAATTTATTGTATCAAAAATCGCAGGGCCATGATCTGATTGTCCCAACAAGAGTCTATGTAGCAAATAAGTGTTTGTGTGTGCAGAAGTGAAGGTGCGGATAAAGAACAACACAAGACACAGTATCACTTTAATCTAATGTATTATTAGATAAAGGTTGCTACAATCTGTGAATACAAATGATAGTATTCTCAGCTTCATTTTTCTCAGAGAGATACAGCTTACAACGTATGAAAAACTTGACTCACAAAGTTACAAAGTTAATGACTAAGGAAGTGAGGCTGTATCCTTATAGAACATGGATACAACCTACTTACTCCAAATAAGGTAGCTGAACAAATTACTTTCTAGTCTGTCTATCCTTTTTGAGTAAGCGTCCAAACGGTTACAGATTTGACTTTGTAAAGCCTGTTCAGATCCACTTCTTTAGCCCCTTGTCTCTTCTATATCTCTCCAAGCTTCCTTGTAAGCTTTCCAGAGCACGTTACAGATTGTGGTCCATAAAGTGCATTGGCTTGTTGCAGGTTTCTGACTTGTACAATTTCTTCAGTATTTTGTCTCCAAGAATGTATTCGAGAAGTGACTAAGTAGGTGATTCGAGAACTTGAATTAACTTGATCGATAACTCTGAGTTCTCGAACACTGTTATATTGACATATCGAATTACTTCTCGAACAGCTCTTTTCTTCAGGATTCCTTGAGTTGTCGAATAGAACACTTGACTTGTCTAATCCTTGAGATATCGAATAGCTTTCTGAGTCCTTGAGATATCGAATGGAACTTTGACTTGTTGACTCCTTGAGAACTCGAATAATACTTTTACTTGTTGACTTCCTGAGTTCTCGAATAGAGTATATAGACATATCGAATCTCTGAGATATCGAATGAGATATCGAACAGTGTATTCAGAGATATCGAATAGTGTCTTGAGATATCGAATCCCTGACTTCTCGAATGCTGGACTTATCGAATAGAAAAATATACTTCTCGAATTGGTACTTAGGCAAATTCTTCATTTCTTCAAATCCCAACTGTGATTATTTGACAGTCTTTATCTTCTTGCTTGAGGCATGAACCTTGGAACTTCTTTCAAGCATTATTCTAGACTCTATAAGTACAGTTACACAACTAGGATTTGATGCCTACTACAAGTACAATACAAACAGAAACTCTACAACTAGAGGTTCCCTTAGTTAAGAGGTCATGTAAGTAATGCAAAGCATTACAAACAATTAGGCTTGTTATTAGATGTATAAAGGCATGCCTCTGTAACTAACAAAGTTGGTATAATTGCAATTAATATGGTAAAATTGCAAATAACTCTTTTTATAAAAAGTAAAATTGCAAAAAATTACTTTTGACAATATATTTATTAAAAAAGCTCTATTATTTTTTCATTCCGTTACGAATCCATTGCAATCCCTTGGTAATAAGTTATAATTAATTGCCATCCCTTGGTACGTTACATCTAGAAATAAAAAGATCCTAAAAAGAATAAAAAAATAAAAATATATAAAAACAATATACAAAGAAAGGTTAAAAATACTCTCGACGGAAGAAATCTCTGAAAAACACAACAGCTGAGTATATGGCAATATATGGTATCATACAAGTCAGGAGAGTTCCCAAATGAACAAGTAACACAACCAAAGTGCAAAGAAAAAATACTGGCTTCATACACATTTAACAACGATGGGCTGATGAACACGGAAGCTATAAACATAATCGACGCAGGATCTCTTATCCCTCTAGCCAAGTGTTTCCAGGATCCAATCCTTGACTTGGAAAAAGAGATCTTTGCAGGCATTTTTGTGAAGGACATTCTAGAAACCGCAGTCAAGAACATGCTAACCCTTCCAGGAAGCAATCCTCCTGATACGACAAAGGCTCACGCATCTACTAGTAGAGTAAGGAACCCAGAACCTTGGCCAATGGACATAGAGGAGCTCATGGATGTTGAACAAGTACTGCTGGAAATGGCCAAGCAGGATGAACAAATGAGGGGCACTCCGTGACTAGTCTTAGCATAGGGTCTCAGAGATTGAATCTTTCATTTTCCCAGTGTATCGATTGTAGTCTCTGTTAGTGGTCTTAGTTTTAGTCAGTCCTATTTAGTAGTTTTCATTTGGTTCCCTTCGTATTGCCTAGCTTATGTTGATGTATCGTCTTGATCCGCTTTGTATTACCTAGGTCATTTGTGTAACTCTCAGGCTTGCCTGTTATCTATATATTTCTGATTTAGCAAAAAAAAAAAAACAGATTGATGTATTCCGTTGGTAATTAGTTAAGTTTTTACAAAAACGATTAAATCTCCAACCAAATTAATTTTTATTTTTTGAAAATTTGGGAATATCATTATATAAGATATATCTTAACATCCGTACGGTTGGATCGTCAAGAAACATTTTTTTAAAAAAATAAAAACAACAATTCGTGACAAAACACTAGTTACGAGTACTAGTCGATGTAGTAGTGTTCTACTAAGATCTCCGACCAAACTAATTTTTTATTTTTTTTAAAAATTTGGAAATATCACTGTATTAGTCTATTAGATACTCCCTCCGTCCCATTTTATATGACACTCTTCTTTTTGCACGCATTTCAATGTGCTTGGACGGGGTACTTATAGATAATATTTTTAAATTTTTTTTGTTTTGTATAAAAATATAGATTCTATATTTTTATACAAATCAAAAAAAATTAAAAAAATATAATTCACAAGTACCCGGTCCGAGCACATTGAAATGCGTGAAAAAGTCAGAGGGTCTTACATTTTGGGACGGAGGGGGTATATCTTGACATTCGTAGGGTTGGATCGTCGAGAAATAATATTAAAAAATAGAAACAACAATCAGTGACAAAGAACTAGTTACGAGTACGAGTCAATACAATTGTGTTCTACTAAGATCTCCAACCAAATTAATTTTTTATTTTTTGTAAATTTGTGAATATCATTATATAATATATGTCTTGACATCCGTATGGTTGGATTGTCGACAAATATTTTTTAAAAAATAGAAACAACAATCCGTGACAAAACACTAGTTACGAGTACTAGTCAATGTAGTAGTGTTCTACTAATATCTCCAACCAAATCAATTTTTTATTTTTTGAAAATTTGGGAATATCATTGTATTAGATATATCTTGACATCCGTACGGTTGGATCGTCGAGAAATATTTTTAAAAAAATAGGAACACCAATCAGTGACAAAGCACTAGTTACGAGTAATAGTCAATACAGTAGTGTTCTACTAAGATCTCTAACCAAATTAATTTTTTATATTTTAAAAATTAGGGAATATCATTATATTATATATATCTTGACATTCGTATGGTAGGATCGTCGAGAAACATTTTTAAAAAATATAAACAACAATTCGTGACAAAACACTAGTTACGAGTACTAATCAATACAGTAGTGTTCTACTACGATCTCCAACCAAATTAATTTTTCATATTTCGAAAATTTGGGAATATCATTATATTATATATATCTTGACATCTGTAAGGTTGGATCGTCGAGAAATATTTTTTTAAAAATAGAAACAACAATTAGTGACAAAGCACTAGTTACGAGTACTAGTCAATGTAGTAGTGTACTTCTACTAAGATCTCCAACCAAATTAATTTTTTATTTTTTTAAAATTTTGGAATATGATTAAATTAGATATATCTTGACATACGTACAGTTGGATCGTCGAGAAATAGTTTTTAAAAAAATAGAAAAAACAATCAGTGACAATTGACAAAGCACTAGTTACGAGTACTAGTCAATACAGTAGTGTTCTACTAAGATCTCCAACCAAAATAATTTTTTATTTTTGATAATTTGGGAATATCATTATATTAGATAGGGCTTAATGATCTTATAGTTAACTATAGTTAATTTCCTAAAGTTAAGACATATTATAATATAATTCGAAGGCTATTTTTGTAAATGAATGGGGGGTGGATTTCATTATTACAAAAATATCATCCACCTTTTAAACTCTAAATACTGATAACTTTAGGTAATTATCTACAGTTAACTATAGAAACATTTTTTTCTATTAGATATATCTCCGTATTTTTTTAATTTAGGATTAGCTTCGTATTGTTTAATATTTTCGACAATCCAACCAAACGGATGTTAATATCTAATGATTTTAATGACGTGCAAATTTTAATGAAAATTTTGCCTGATTTCATAATCATCCAAATTTGACTTCCATCGTTCGATTGATTTTGCCCCCTATCAAAATTTCATTCTCCCCCATTTATTTCACTTCCCCTTAATTAAAAATAGGTAACAAAGCCGTGCTACGCGCGACATGAAAACATTTTTTAAAAATTGTATACATGTAAATATTAAATCTCATAACATATAGGAGTCCTCGGAAACAATGTGATGATAAATATTTAAATCTCTCTGTCATCCAAACTGAAGATACACCTCACCGAACATAAGTTATCATATATAATTAAAATATTAATTATCGAAACAAAATTTAATATATTACTAATATATATAAGAAAATAAAATTTTAGTTATATGAACTTTTGTATATTACTAATATTTTCAAAAGTTAAAATAATGCAAAATAACATTTAAAATACATATAATATTGATAGGTACATCAACAAAGAAATCACGTGACAGTTTGAAAATGAAATTTATTAGAAGTAATTAAGAAAACATATTTCAGTAAAATATAGAGTAGTTTATTTTTTGTGTTCCCCGTATGAATTATGGTAATTTTTTTTGACTAAGTAAATTTTAGAACTCATTCTCATTGCTAATGCCTAGCATAGCTGACATCATGCTTTTTTTCCACTAAAATATTTTGTTGGTGCACAAAATAATAAATTCAAAAGAATGCAAAATAACATTATACCACTCTTTTGTTAGAGTTTGTGTTCAACGATAAATATATGGATAAAAAAGATTTTTTTCCATTAAAATGTTTTGTTGTTGCACAAAATAATGTCAAATAACGTTTGAAATACATATGACATACCACTCTTTTTGTTAGAGTCCGTGTGCAATGGTAAGTATATGGAAGAAGGATGAAAGCAAAGGAAGCTTTATGATTTCTTTTTGAAAAATACAACAAAATCTTAATAGAAATCATATACAATCCCATCACAGGTACAAGTCCAATAAAGCCCATATCAACATATCCTACAAGTCCAATAAGGCCCATATCAACATATCCTACCTATAACATAAGACTCGGGGAAAATCAAACGAGGGAAAATCAAAGTTAGGGTTTCAATATTATTCAGTTGAAATGGGGAGGAAAGTTCCATATCGACATATCCTACATATAACACAATACTTGGTCAAACCAGGGAAAATCAAAGTTAGGGTTTCAATATTATTCAGTTGAAATGGGAGGAAAGTGAACAGCTTCATCTTAGCAGTTTGTTGGAATCATGTGAGAAAGTTTTGAACCAAAGCCCAAGGCAGATCAAGTAATCTTCTGTGTTTCCCCCAATTCACAAAGTGTCACTACACCATAAACAGCCTACTACAACACTTGGGGGGGTGTTACCTTCTCGGGTGTTACCTTAGCTATGAATTTTTGTACCTACTACAACACTCTAGTTTTGGTGTTACCATATCCTTAAAAGTATGTTACCATAGCTGTAGAAGGTGTTAAACTTAGTAACACCATGGGCTGTGTTACCTTAGAGTATAATTAACATATTTTTGAATTTTATTTATAATTAACGATTTAATAATTATTAAAATTTAAAATTCAATAATTTTAATCAAGCCATTTAATTTATTATTATAAAAATAATATTCTATAAAATACTTGAATTATTTATATTTTTACAATATCAATACATTTATTAATAATTTTATTTAAAATATTTTAAAATAAAGTAATATTCAAAAAATTTTAAAATTTGATTAAATTCATCAATAAAATTATTGGAGAAAATAACAGGGTATAATAAATTTAAATTGTTATTCAATAATTACAATGATAAAAGTTATTGTCATATATTTTTTATAAAAAAATTATTAAATTTTGTAATATTAGAAAATGAAAAAAGTGTGACAAAAAAAATGAAAAAAAGAAAAGCAACCAATGAAAAATTGAAAAGAAAATGGAATTGGCAGGCGGCAAAACGAAAATGAAAGCGGGCAACTCAAATTTGGTCAAAATTGCTTAAGTGGGAGAAAGCGGGCAAAACAAATTGGGGAAAAACAATTAGGTCACTCTCTCTCGTAACCTCCCTCACCTCTCTATCTCGCCTTCCTCTTTATCCTCACCCACCTCTCTGTCTCTCTTTCTCGCTCAAAATTGGGTCGCTCAAAATTGGGGAAAACCTCGCTCAATCTCACACCCAGTCTCTCAATCAATCAGTCTCTCTCACTTGCAATTAAGGTATAAATCTCTTTTTTATGCTTCGATTTGTAAATATAATTGTGTAAATGCTTCGATTTGTATATATATGTGTTGTATGCTTCAATTTTGACCCCTCTCTCTCCATCTCTCTCCATCTCTCGCTCTCTCTCTCTCTCTCTCTCCATCTCTCTCTCCCTCTCTCCCTCCCTCTCTCCCTCCCTCAGATCAAGTAATTTAGGAGTATACTAGGAAACTTATCCGCGCTTCGCGCGGTTCATAAATTTTATTTTAAAATATTGAAAATATATGAATTATATTTAAAAATTTATTGGTCTCTTAAATTATTTTACAAAAAATTGAATCAAAACAATTTACTTGAATTATAAGTTTGAAAATGCTCTCTTTATATATCTAAAATTTTCATAATTTCAAATATATCATAAACATAAAAAGTAACAATTATAATACAAACGTAACCAAAAGTTAAAAATATTATTTATAATAATACTTTTTAAAGCCGACGCCCCTCTCATAACATATATGTTTAATAGTAGTGTAAAAATTTATTTAAATAGAATGTTAATTTATTTCAACACAACATAATGAATAACGGGTATATAACTTTTTTAACTATTTAATCTATCAATAAAGTTGGGTTTTTTCAATTAAATTGCTTTGGTCATAACCCATGTGTAATTTATTCATGTGTAAAAATAAAAACTCTTTGTATTATTTTTATTATAGGTGTTAAGCGAAAATTTATATACTTCTATAATTTATTACGATCATAATTACTAATATTGAAGATTGCTTGAGAAGTTAAGGGTCGTCTGTATTACAATTATTCGAAAAAAAATTGGAGTGTTATTCGATAGAAAATAAAAAAGACGCAATGTAAATAATTTTCAGTCGTCATTTTACCTAAAAATAAACTTAATTATAAATGAAATTACTTTTACTATTAAAATAATAAATATAATGCTCAAATAAAGTTTTATAATTGTTTAATTAAATTAAATTAAATTAAATAATTATATATTTATTAGGTATAATTAATTACTAATTAATATGTCATTAAGAGCTGTTTAATGCAGGAAAATAATTTTTTTAAAAAAAATTAAAAAAACCAAAATTCAAGAAAGCCATTTTGACGCTTCTATTAACTTTCTGATCTCCAGGCATTGTAATCCGCGCTTCGCGCAGTTTACAAACTTATATTTGAAAATATTGAAGTTAGATAAAATAATTTTTTTTATTTTTAAAAATTTATTGATCTCTTAAGAATTTCCTAAATAATGGATTTAAAACAATTTATATAAATTATTAATTAGAAAACTACTCTCATCGTATAAATAAAATTTTGATAATCTTAAAAATAGAATAAGCATAAAAATTAGCAATGACAATACGAACGTAATCTTTCCAATTAAAATTATAAATATTAAATAGAATAACATTTTTTAAAGCCGACACCCCTCCCATCACAAAAATGTTCAATATTAGAGTAAGAATTTATTTAATTAGAATATTAATTTATTTCGACACAATATAATGAACAACAGGCGTAACTTTTTTATCCATTAATCCGTTGAAAAAATAGTTTGGTTGGTTTAATTTAATCGGTTTGGTCATACTCCATGTATAATTTATTAATGTGCAAAAATAATAATAGCTTGTATTTTTTTTATACAAATTTCAAATGTTAAGCGAAGATCTATATATTTTCATAATTTATTACGATTTCTAAATGAGTTATAATCAAAATTGTTTGAGAAGTTAAGATCATATTTACTACTTACGATCGTTCGAAAAGAAATTAATGCAGTCTTATAGGGAATGAAAAAGAATGCGATATAAACAATTTTCGGTCATTATTTTACCTAAAAATACACTTAATTATAATTATATATATATATATAATGTTGAAATAATAGTTATATGCTCAAACAAAGTTTTCTAAATTTTAAGAAATGTGAAATAAAGTAAATTTTATATAGATTTAATAGGTGTAATTAATGACTAAATAAAAGGTCATTAAGAGTTATTTAATGCAAGAACATATTTTTAATAAAAAATCAAAAAATTGAAAATTCAAGAAAAATATTTAAAACGTTTCTGGTGCATTTCTGATCTCCTGGCATTATAATATATATTTTTAAAAATTTATTGATCTCTTAAGAATTTCCTAAAAAATGGATTTAAAACAATTTATATAAATTATTAATTAGAAAACTACTCTCATCGTATAAATAAAATTTTGATAATCTTAAAAATAGAATAAGCATAAAAATTAGCAATGACAATACGAACGTAATCTTTCCGATTAAAATTATAAATATTAAATAGAATAACATTTTTTAAAGCCGACACCCCTCCCATCACAAAAATGTTCAATATTAGAGTAAGAATTTATTTAATTAGAATATTAATTTATTTCGACACAATATAATGAACAACAGGCGTAACTTTTTTATCCATTAATCCGTTGAAAAAATAGTTTGGTTGGTTTAATTTAATCGGTTTGGTCATACTCCATGTATAATTTATTAATGTGCAAAAATAATAATAGCTTGTATTTTTTTTATACAAATTTCAAATGTTAAGCGAAGATCTATATATTTTCATAATTTATTACGATTTCTAAATGAGTTATAATCAAAATTGTTTGAGAAGTTAAGATCATATTTACTACTTACGATCGTTCGAAAAGAAATTAATGCAGTCTTATAGGGAATGAAAAAGAATGCGATATAAACAATTTTCGGTCATTATTTTACCTAAAAATACACTTAATTATAATTATATATATATATATAATGTTGAAATAATAGTTATATGCTCAAACAAAGTTTTCTAAATTTTAAGAAATGTGAAATAAAGTAAATTTTATATAGATTTAATAGGTGTAATTAATGACTAAATAAAAGGTCATTAAGAGTTATTTAATGCAAGAACATATTTTTAATAAAAAATCAAAAAATTGAAAATTCAAGAAAAATATTTAAAACGTTTCTGGTGCATTTCTGATCTCCTGGCATTATAATATATATTTTTAAAAATTTATTGATCTCTTAAGAATTTCCTAAAAAATGGATTTAAAACAATTTATATAAATTATTAATTAGAAAACTACTCTCATCGTATAAATAAAATTTTGATAATCTTAAAAATAGAATAAGCATAAAAATTAGCAATGACAATACGAACGTAATCTTTCCGATTAAAATTATAAATATTAAATAGAATAACATTTTTTAAAGCCGACACCCCTCCCATCACAAAAATGTTCAATATTAGAGTAAGAATTTATTTAATTAGAATATTAATTTATTTCGACACAATATAATGAACAACAGGCGTAACTTTTTTATCCATTAATCCGTTGAAAAAATAGTTTGGTTGGTTTAATTTAATCGGTTTGGTCATACTCCATGTATAATTTATTAATGTGCAAAAATAAAAATAGCTTGTATTTTTTTTATACAAATTTCAAATGTTAAGCGAAGATCTATATATTTTCATAATTTATTACGATTTCTAAATGAGTTATAATCAAAATTGTTTGAGAAGTTAAGATCATATTTACTACTTACGATCGTTCGAAAAGAAATTAATGCAGTCTTATAGGGAATGAAAAAGAATGCGATATAAACAATTTTCGGTCATTATTTTACCTAAAAATACACTTAATTATAATTATATATATATATATAATGTTGAAATAATAGTTATATGCTCAAACAAAGTTTTCTAAATTTTAAGAAATGTGAAATAAAGTAAATTTTATATAGATTTAATAGGTGTAATTAATGACTAAATAAAAGGTCATTAAGAGTTATTTAATGCAAGAACATATTTTTAATAAAAAATCAAAAAATTGAAAATTCAAGAAAAATATTTAAAACGTTTCTGGTGCATTTCTGATCTCCTGGCATTATAATATATATTTTTAAAAATTTATTGATCTCTTAAGAATTTCCTAAAAAATGGATTTAAAACAATTTATATAAATTATTAATTAGAAAACTACTCTCATCGTATAAATAAAATTTTGATAATCTTAAAAATAGAATAAGCATAAAAATTAGCAATGACAATACGAACGTAATCTTTCCGATTAAAATTATAAATATTAAATAGAATAATATTTTTTAAAGCCGACACCCCTCCCATCACAAAAATGTTCAATATTAGAGTAAGAATTTATTTAATTAAAATATTAATTTATTTCGACACAATATAATGAACAACAGGCGTAACTTTTTTATCCATTAATCCGTTGAAAAAATAGTTTGGTTGGTTTAATTTAATCGGTTTGGTCATACTCCATGTATAATTTATTAATGTGCAAAAATAATAATAGCTTGTATTTTTTTTATACAAATTTCAAATGTTAAGCGAAGATCTATATATTTTCATAATTTATTACGATTTCTAAATGAGTTATAATCAAAATTGTTTGAGAAGTTAAGATCATATTTACTACTTATGATCGTTCGAAAAGAAATTAATGCAGTCTTATAGGAATGAAAAAGAATGCGATATAAACAATTTTCGGTCATTATTTTAGATAAAAATACACTTAATTATAATTATATATATATATATAATGTTGAAATAATAGTTATATGCTCAAACAAAGTTTTCTAAATTTCAAGAAATGAGAAATAAAGTAAATTTTATATAGATTTAATAGGTGTAATTAATGACTAAATAAAAGGTCATTAAGAGTTATTTAATGCAAGAACATATTTTTAATAAAAAATCAAAAAATTGAAAATTCAAGAAAAATATTTAAAACGTTTCTGGTGCATTTCTGATCTCCTGGCATTATAATATATATAGATAGTATGGAGGGTAACTGTGTTTCTTCTTGTTCATTTTGCAAGATTGTATTAATCTCCATTTCTCTTTTGGCAGACTTGTCTACATCTACTTTCATTTATGGTATGTTATTAATGTTTGTGTTTTCTTTATTGCCATTAAATCTCTATTTTGTTTGTACAACTTTGCTTAGATTAAATTAGCCCTTCATTTACTTTGATGACTCTCTGCAGATGCTATCTTTGAATCTCCTGTCTCCATAGGGCGCAACTTTCTTCAGGCTAAAAAAGGTTTTCATTTTTACTGATCTATCTTTATTTTTTGATTTTTTATTTCTACTTATTGTAATTATTATAGATTAATAATAATTAATACCGGTCATATTGAGTTTATAGATTAATCCCGGTTACGTACTGCGACTTGGACGTTATGCAAGCTGAATTTATGTATCTTGTTTACCTGAATAGGATTTTTTTCAAGTTTTAATTTTGCTAGTAAGAATTTTCAGTACATTAAACCAGAATATCCACTTTGATTTGAAATCTCTGGATACATGTTAAATTTACTTTAATTGCAGTTGCACACTCAATCTAATAAAGTTTTCTAGTATTAACAAGTCTAGTCTCTTACCCCCGACCCTTGGGCATGATTCTTTTATAGGCTGCCAGTAATTTGGCATGTGCCAGAAGAGGTTGTGCCAGAAGTGCAATCCGCTACTAGAACTTGGGACAGGCCCATACAACATAATCTGATGGAACCCGAAAGGGAAGTGTATCCTTTTGTACACAATCCAAGTTACTTTCTTACGCACATTGTGTAGTGCTTACTAGTAAACTTTACATTTCATTTTTAGTACTTTGTGTCCTTAATATACTTGGATACAGTTTTATGTTTGGCAGGTTTCGGAAATTTACCTGGTGATATGGTAAGCTTGATTTTTTTAAAAAAATAGACAATGCTTTAAAACGAGCTATTAGTATATCTGTATTACGTAATTACTTTGTAAAGACATATATGATCATTTTTACTGTCTATTTCATTGTATTTTTAAATGTATGAAAATTATCTGCTCCTCTAAATTTAATTCATACAAGCATTAAAAGGGAGCACGTTATATATCTAATCTCTGTTTTGTTTTGAAACTTTCGTTTTCGAAGTCTAGCTTAGAAATGATGCAGAATGTCCCTTCTACATTAAGTAAGATTCCTCAAATTTACAAACATATAGAAATACCATAAATTTATTTACAAACATGTAGAAATACCATAAATTTACAAACATTAAGTTGTAAATTTAGTCTGCTATGTGCATCACCGTGTGATTTCCAATGATCCAAGGCTGGATCGTTGTTTTAGTATTTGCATTTATTTTTCTGCACTGTATTATATTCATTGAATCACCTTTGTAACTATCACATATAGCCAGGCATTACAATGGGATAATGTGAAAGCAATTGTTACCACAGGCACAAATGGCAGATTTTCTGGTGGATTTGATATTACGGCCTTTGCAAAATTCCAAGCTGGAAACTGTATGTGTGATGCTATTATGATTCTTCTATACTAACTTATTGTTACTTTTATCAATTTTTATCTGACATTTTAGCCTACATGTTGATCACAGCACCAGCACCTAAACTTGGTTTTGTATCAGTGGATATTCTTGCCGACACTTTAGAAGGTAGGATGCTGATAATTTTGCTTCCTAATTGACTCATATTTCCACCACAATATCATTGTTTTTGTTCGGTTTTATAGCTGCAAGAAAACCATCAGTAGCTGCCATTGATGGTCTTGCGCTGGGTGGAGGACTAGAAGTTGCAATGGTTAGTTCTATGTTTTTGTCTATAGAGGCTAGAGATATTTCTGTTTGAAATTACTAAAATGAACTCTACTCTTATTCGCAGGCCTGCCATGTACGGATATCGACTTCTCGTGCGCAACTAGGCTTACCTGAGCTGCAGCTTGGTGTACTACATAAAGCCAGGATATGGCTCTGTTGCTTGGCAATGGACTGGAGGAATATTTAGGGTAAATTGGCATTTTTGTGTTCTTAATGCAGTTTTTTAATTATTTTTCTTTTTATTGTCTGTGGCTAGTCTGTGTTCTTAATGCAGTTGGTAATAGACTTGAATGAATTTACAATGCACCTAGCTGGTTTCTGAGGTTACTGTATTTAATCTGTATGATGCAGAAGCAACTCCCAAGTCATTGTTGCGGCTCATGGCATAATATTTGGAATGGAAACATGACCTCTGGTTCAATCAAGGAGCTTAACAGATGAGTTTAATCAGACTCCAACCGTGCTCTCTCTCTCGTCAAAAAATTCATATGGCTCATCATATCGTTGCTTATCTTTTAAAAATAACTATGTTATTTATTCTATTACTTGTATGTTTTAAGTTATATCCAAGAGTTAGTGTTGAATATTTATAGATGATATGGTTGGTTTAGTACTAGATAATTGTATTGGAATGATGTTGGATGACATTTTTGGTGAATGAAAACATGAATTGAATTTAGTTTTTAATTTTTTCTTGGAAAATGTAATATTTAAATGTTATATTTTTATTTTGTCAATACAATTTAAAATGTGGAACACATGTGGGACCCACACGTGGGACCATTCCAATGTGGGACCCACAGGTGGGATCCAGATAATTGATTAATAATTTTACAAAATTATAACATCTAAGGTAACATAGATTTGGTGTTGCTATAGAATGCTTAGTGTGTTACTTTATAGGTCTATGGTAACTAATTTTGCTATGTTAGCTTTGGCTTGTCGAAGTGTTACCTTAGACCCCAAAGGTTACATAGAACAAAACTATCACAATTAAGGTGTTACCTTAGCCTTTTTTTGGCCTTTGGTAACATTTTTTAGGGTCTAAGGTAACACAGTCGTGGTGTTACCGTAGGCTGTTTATGGCGTAGCATGTTGAACCTATTTCATCTTTTGAGAGGAAATTGATTTAAACTCAGCTAGCTCACAATCCAATGTTTAGGCTATTTGCTACAAGTGCTGGATAGGAAGACTATGAACATGTTTTTTACATGGCTTGGACCTATCACAATAGTTTTGTTCTCTGATGATGGGGTTTCTAACATTTTCCATCTCAATATTCACAAACTTTATGTTGCTTGCATTTCCTGATCCTCCCTGATATGTCTTGATCCGGACACCATTTGAAGTTCCAGAGATCTTAGCTCAATTCACGATTACATCTGAAACATGAGCTTCCGAATTTCCATCTCCTAAACTTCCAATGTTGTATATTATGAATTCAACAAAAGATATAGTAGAGCAGTAAATAATATCAAATGAATCTATTTCTTGCTTATGGGAAATGTGGATAACACTAAATTACGATTAAAATTTAACACTCTGCTTTGTCAATCTCATCCAAGCAAGGCAGTTAGTCTCGAAATTGAACTAGCTATCCCTCTTATGTGCATGTGTATGTTTCCAGTGCAACAAAAGTTGTAAAGATGATCTTGAAGATTGATTTAGAAGTGCTCAAAAAGAAAAGCTGCAAGATGCTCGTAAAAAACTGGTTGAGGTACAATATATTTCCTCTGCAAATAGCATGCCTATATATTAAAATGAAAATTTTTGTACGAACTATATTGCGAGTTATTGTTTGTGGTGAAATCGGATGTACAATTGGTTGGTGGGAACATGACAATGTAGAACTCAGAACTGAGATCATCCCCACTTCACATCATACAAATTCTTAATATGATATTAATTTTCTTTGCTAGTGCAAAGGTGTTAAAATTTGTTAAAAACAAATTGATGCAAGTGTAAAGAGGAATTGCAGTAGCTGTTTTCTAACTTATTATATTGTGGTGATTACTTAATTCAGACCAGGATCCTTTAACTGACATTATTGTATGGGATTAATGTTAGAATGGAAACAGTTCGCTAGTATATATTGAGACTTCATCTAACTTATGGCTTTCGTTGGTACATATTCACCTTTGCCATTGGAGCTGGTCCAGCATCTGGTCTTATCATACCAGAACTTAGCAGCAGCAGAACATGTGCTAAGATCATGAGCTTCAGTTTTTGAGTTCACTGGGTATGTCTCACCTTTCTCTAAGTTAATTCAATATACTGAGTGATACTGCAAATATGATGTATCACTCTCGTTGAAAATGCAGGTCTAAAGTTGGTTTGTTTTTTCTAGAGTTAGTAAAAAAAATTGGCATCGCCCCAGTTTATGCAAGCTTTGACAGTGTCTCTTTGTTCGCAGCAGCATTCTCTTTCGAATATATTGTTGAAACTATAGGACGATCTCTTGTGAAAATTGAGATGTCTCTAAATCTAAATTTCCCACCAAAAGAAGAGTGAGCTATTCTAGTTTTGTTGCGATGATATCCAGACGGAATAATAGACATTTGATCTTTCAAATAGTTACCCAAGTTGGACTTGAAGAAAAGTGCACTATTCTAGTTTTAATGTGATGGCATTCGGAAAGATTCGATTGTTTGCCCGTTGAGTAATTCATGATTTTGTAGTCCACACTTCAGTGAGACAGTGTATATAAGTTGTTAAGATAGGTTGTAAGTTCAATGTATAGGGACAATAACAACTTTTACCGAGATATGCATTTATTAAATACTCCCTCCGTCCCATTAGATTGTATACATTGGGGGACGGGGTGTGACACACATTTTAAGGCTCCTAAAAAGTATAGTTCCATAATTATTATTTTTTCTTCTGAATAAAAAAATAATGTTTAAATTTTTATTCAAAAAAAAAATAAAAATAAGTTATAGAAATATACTTTATAGGAGTCTTAAAATGTGTGCTAAGCAAAGAAAAAAACTGTATAGAAATGAGTGGGACATAGGGAGTAAGTATTTCATAATGGCTAGCTTTTTCATTAATGAATGTTCTTTCCAAAAAAAAAAAAATTGTGTCCGTTGCTAATTTCACAACTAGCAACCGCATGTTCCATTGGAAACTTGTTATTATTTTAACAATAGACTTCTGTTGGCAAAGTGTGTTGTGCCCAAAATCTCCACGGGCTAGATTTAGGCCCATTGGGCTTAAGGATCCAATCCGTATGATTAATATGGGTTATGATTGAGGTCCCTTAAGTTAAATGGGGCTAAATAGCACGTGAAATAGATCTGGACAGGTTCAGCTTCCCGAGAGACAGCTTCCCGAGAGACAGCTTCCTGCAGACAGCTTCCCGAGAAACAGGTTCCTGCAGACAGGTTCCTGAGAGACAGCTTCCTGTGCGAAAATAGATTTATTCCAGCAGATTTATAGTACGATAAATCCTCCTATTCTTTAGGAGCAAGTCATGAACATCAACTCCTTATTGGAATGTATTCCTTGGGCGCAGATGATCCTTGAATACATCTAATAGGACGAGAACTTGTAAACATACTCCTAGTCGGACTAGAACTCGAGTTCTATTCGACTTAGGTCGCCTATTCGTGGCTGAAATCTGGAGAAAAGGAGGTCCCCACGAATTAGGAACCTAGAATATTGCTGCCTAACCAGACTTCTAGTCTAAAAAGAACTACGTGAACTTGATCCCTATATATACAAGGGTACGTAGGCACCTTGAGAACATGTTTTACAAGCCTCGCAATACACCTACGAGATTTTTGAGAACACACGACACAAGCCTCAAGGGAACTCATGAGATTCTTGTAAACGCTCTCGAGCTCAGTTCAACCCCTCCATAGATTAGTTGATCGTTAGCCTTTACAACTCACCATAAACCTCTCAAAAGTTGTTATGAAATCCACTCATCAACAAAGTGTATAGAAATTTCACAACGGATTCAGTTCCATTGGCGGGGTGCTTTTTTTTTGTGACTTTAGTTCATTGCTATTCCGTTGGTAAAATTAGTAATGGAAACAATTCGGTTGGCATGGCCCTTCCCAACGAGGTTTGTACCAATGGTTCTCTTCGGTTGGCATTCCGTTGGCAAATTAATGTTTTTCCAACGAATTTGCCTGCTTTGCTAACGGAATTTTCTGTTATTAAAATTGAAAATTCTTGTAGTGAGATAAAACAATGCTACACATCATACACTACAAAAAATCTGCAATCAGACGACACCCCTCAGACAACACCCATGGAAAAAAGTGTTGCCCGAAATGATCAGACAACTAGTATTTTCCTGCTCGAAAAAGTATTGTCTAATCCTACATTCACACAATGGGCCAAAACCAAGGGTGTTGTGTAAATGCATAAGTATTTTTAAATTAGACAAGCGTTTTTAAGTCTGTTGTCTAAGTAGCAGTCATACAATATGTTTTCCATAGTGTTGTGTGACAATTAACCAACACACAACATTTTTTAGAAATATTATGTGAATGAAGCATAGACAATACTTCGTAAAAAGTATTGTTAGAATGAGACAAGTGGTTTCCAATGTGGTATTGTGTAATGATATTGAACACAAGTGCTTTACATAGTGTTGTATGAACTTAATCCAACACACAACATGTTCTGGCCTATTGTGTGTTTCAACTCGTACAAGTGTCTTCTGTTCAAAACTGTTGTCTAATGAACTATACATGAAAAAAAACATATTTAAAAGATGACTAACCTACCAAATTGTCATCCAACAAATCAAACTATCAAAAGAACAATTACAAACTATGAATTGACAAAATGAAAACAAGAAAAAGAACAATTACAAACTATCAAAAAAAAGAAGAACAATTACATTAAAAAGCCAATAACATCAGCCTTATGAAATTAAATCAGGCACGTGCTCCGTACAACACAAACATATATATTGAAAAACTTAACTCAACAGAAATGAAGAACATGGATATAGAAAAGCTAAACTCATCAATAGAAATGAGGAAACGCCCAGCTCCATCCCTAGCACAGGGCATAACCTTGTGGAGTCATTATGATCCCAAGGGCAGCACCAGGGCCATCTGCCTGTTCTCCTCCTTCCCAACTTAAACTTGTCGGATTCAGAACCTGTTGCATCAGGGCAAGATCGTTTCTCCTATTTGCGACCAATGCCTTGAGCTCTGTCATTCTAGATTTCAACATTTGGAGCTGCTTAGATTAGACCTACCAGTATCTCGTTACATATTGAGCAGGTGCATCATAAAAAAAAACACTAAAGAACTGTTTTTAGTTTTTTCTGTCAAAAATTACATTTTTTGAGAAGAAGGTTTCTCCTGCAAACAAATTGTATTTCCGGGATAGCGTTGTGAAATCTCATCACCTTAACCTGGCTATCAAGTGTATAAACAACAGGTAGAACTTCTATGTCAATTTAAATGCATGTCTAGTCCAAATTACATTTAACTAGCCCTGATATCAATTTAAATGCATGTATAAGAAACCTGCAGAAAAAGGATTTAGATACTTCACCTGATAGACAACCCATTTGTATAAAAAGGATTTGAGAGCAAGCCTACTTGTAAAATATCGGCATGAATCAGTGGTTAGGTATGTGTATTCTGTACGAAGAAGAAGCACATAATATATTACTAAATTCCTTTTTTATTTTAAACATATGGAAAGAAGTCATTTGTTTTGAGCGGCCACAATGCATTTGCATCAGTGTAGAAGAATGAGGTTGAATAGAGAGCACTGACATGGATATCCTAAATTAACAAAAAATGTCCATGACATTGTTCTCCTCCTTCGCAAATTTACTGAAATGTTGGGTTGTCCCCATGGTCCAAATCACATGATCTGTCCAAGTAATGTTAGCCTGAAATGGAGTTAATTAAAAGAATTTGCCTATGTTAGCATTCGCTGAATTCCAGTACAGAAAAGGCAAATATCTTCCTAAATGTTCATCGTGCAAATATCTTCCTAACTGTGTTAAAATACAAATGGGTGCAAGTTCATTAGCTATTGTGAATCGTTATCAATTTTTTACAGATGAAAGAAACTATGGTGCATGAGCCTACCTAAAGTACTGCAAATCATATATCTTCCAGTTCAGCCTTTAGAACCCAGAGGCCTAATCGGGAAGCAACAGAGCACCATATAACTACTGTCTCCTGAGAAACAAATTGATGCCTTAAAGTGAGCAAAACATGAGATTATACGACAGACTAGCCACTAGTAGGCACATAGAAAGGTAAAGAGGAGTAGACCAATACATCAATCAATATCATATAGTAAAATTTTCGTAGTTGATCGAGTCGGAAGTATCTAGCAAAATCAACAAATAATCATAGATTTGATATTACAAGATAATTAGCCCATATATGTTTCGAATTCATCCATAAATTACCTGTATTCTTTAAATGTGCTCCTTCAACACCCATACTTATCTTGACAAATACTAGCTGTCCAAGACAAACATACCTAGTTGAAGCAAATTAATTTAAGACATAACTATGGCTAAATCCCAGTTTAGCAGTCTTCAAGGATTAAATGGTACCCATTCCCAAGTAGCCTAACGAGAAGCATGATTAAAAACAGATAAGTCTGATTCACTCCGGTGATTGACACATAATCCAACTCGCAAGATAAGAGTTGCAAGGTAAGTTCACATACCAGTCGCAAACAGTCAAGTTCGCTCCAACTGTACCAGAGATAAACCCCTAATTTAAATCGAAAAACAGGTAGAGATAAAGATAAGCATTATCAGAGTAAAATGTGTGTCTTTGTGTTGTGTTGAGACTGACTTAGAGCTGAAAGGGGGAAATGAAATTTTAGGTTAAGAGCTGAAAGGGGGGAAAATGAAATTGGCGTGGAGGAGGGAAATGAATCGAGGAAATGAAAAAAAAAAAAATTATACTATAAAATGAATTTGTAATGTAATAGTAATCATTTAAAAAAAAATATTTTTATCTAATGTACTAGTCACCTTACTACCGATCTACTAAAATCTTTAACAAAATTAATTTTTTATTTTTTGAAAATTTGGGAATATCAATATATTAGATATATCTTAACATCGGTATGGTTGGATCGTAGAGAAATAGTTTTTAAAAAATAGAAACAATAATCAGTGACAAAGCACGAGTTACGGGTATTAGTCAATATACTACTGATCTACTAAGATCTCCAACCAAATTAATTTTTTATTTTTTGAAAATTTGGGAATATCAATTGTCACAACATTTAGCTAACATCATGTCACCATTGATGAAGATCAACAAGCTCAGAAATGACTGTACTTTATTATCAAGAAGATGAAGTGAATACACTGTAACTTGCTTACAGAGAAGGAGAGTAACTATGTCTATTTATACAGATATGGAATGAAATGAAAGTAACGAAATTCTCTCTAACTAACTCCAGCTGTGAATCACTGTCACTAACTAACTCGTTGCCAGCTCAGCAGATTCATTTGTCTCACATATTGTAACATCCCCCCTCAAGGTAGGAGATGCATACAAGTTGACAACTCCTAGCTTGGATTGAAGGAATGACAACTGAGCAGACGACAGGGCCTTTGTTAGCATATCAGCTGGTTGGAGAGAAGTACGAATATGTAACGGAGCTATATAACCAGCTTTGAGTTTGTCACGAACAAAATGGCAATCGATTTCGATGTGCTTGGTTCGTTCATGAAACACCGGGTTAGAAGCAATGTGTAAAGCTGAATTGTTGTCACAATAGAGAGGTATAGGTAATGAAGTAGGAGCATGAAGTGCCTGTAGTAAATACACAAGCCACATAATCTCACAACTGGTGTCAGCCATGGAGCGATACTCAGATTCAGCAGAAGAGCGAGATACTGTGGGTTGTTTCTTACATTTCCATGAAACAAGAGACTTGCCAAGCATTACACAATAGCCAGTTAAAGAACGACGAGTTTCAGCACATCCACCCCAATCACTGTCACTAAATGCCACTAGTTGAAGAGAAGTATCATGAGCAAAGAACAGACCTTGGACAATCGTTCCTTTGATATAGCGAACCATTTTGTAAGCAGCTGACAGATGATCCACTCGAGGTGAAGAAATAAACTGAGATAGAACATGAACCCCATATGCCAAATCTGGACGAGTAATGGTAAGGTACAACAAACGCCCAACTAAACGTCTATAGATTGCAATCTCATCAGAAGACAGTTCAGAAGATGTATTATCAATCAGCTTGTGATTCTGTTCAATTGGCACCAGGGATGGTTTAACACCAGTCATACTAGTGTCTGTCAAAATATCAAGTGCATACTTCCTTTGATTGAGAAAGATCCCAGTAGAAGAGCGAGCAAGCTCCAAACCAAGAAAATACTTCATTGGACCTAGGTCCTTGATTTTGAACTGAGAGTGTAAAAATGACTTAACCTCACTAATGAGTGTCATAGAATTGCCTGTAAGCAAAATGTCATCAACGTACACAATTGCAACAACAAAACCAGAATCAAGTTTGTATGTAAACAGGCTATGGTCACAAGACACTTGAGTGAAACCAAACTGAACAAGGGACTTAGCAAATTTGTCATTCCAGACCCTTGGCGCCTGTTTTAAACCGTAGATAGATTTACGTAATCTGCACACTAACTCAACTCCAGGAGGAAACTTCTGTGAAACAGATGAGAGAGTTTGAAAGCCAGGAGGTAACTTCATATATATTTCTTCAGTTAAGACACCATGAAGGAAGGCATTATTAACATCCATTTGGTGAATATGCCAGTTAAATTTAGCAGCTAGTGCCAGAACCACACGGACTGTAGTCATTTTAGCAACAGGGGCATATGTTTCAAAATAATCCACCCCTATTGTTTGAGTAAAACCCTTTGCAACAAGACGAGCTTTATATTTGTCTACAGTTCCTTCTGCAGTATACTTGACCTTAAACAGCCACTTACATTCTACAATATTCTTGTTAGAAGGGCGTGGAACAATGTCCCACGTTTGGTTGTCTTCAAGAGCCTTGACCTCAGCCAACATGGCAGTACGCCAATGCTCATGTACAACAGCCTGCTTATAAGTATAAGGTACTGGAATCTTGGATACATTAGCCAAGAATTTAAGATGAGGAGGTCTAAACACATGATAGGAGACATATTTGTGAAGAGGATACATGCACATAGCACTTGAATTGGAGACAGCTGGTGTAGAGGATAACGGTTTAGAGATTGATGTAGGAATGCCTGTAAAATCCTTGTACTTGGCTGGTAGAGTTTTAGTACGAGATGGTCTAACAGGTTTAGATAAAGACTGAACATCAGCAGTAGTTTCAGCAAGTTGATTAGTTTGATCAAGTAAACTATCATGAATAAACACATCATCAGACTCATCACTGTGATCAGAATTAGAATTTGTAACATCATTTGGTGACTTGTGAATAGATTCAACCAGAAACTGAAGAGGAGAATCTAAATTAATAGAAGACTCTATAGGAAACATTAAATCAGTTGGTGGAGTAATGGAGCTAAAAGGATATATGTTCTCAACAAATATTACATCCCTTGAGACATAACACTTCTTGGTTTCAAGATGCATAACCCTGTAACCCTTTTGACCATATGGATATCCAAGAAACACACAACGAAGTCCTCTGGAATCAAATTTATCTGAAGGACCAGAAACATTTGCAATGTAACACAGGCACCCAAACACCTTTAAGTAATCATAAGTAGGTGGTTTGTTAAAGATCATCTCATATGGTGACTTAAAAGCCAACTGAGAAACAGGCAGAAGGTTTATTAAGTGAACAGCTGTAAGAATACAGTCACCCCAAAATGTTTTTGGTAAAGAAGCCTGTATCATCAAGGATCTGGCCACATTAAGTATGTGTTGATGTTTTCGTTCTACCACCCCATTTTGTTGGGGTGTGTAAGGACATGATGTTTGATGTATAATTCCAGAAGCCTTAAAGAAATTTTGTAGCTCAGTGTTAAGAAATTCAGTACCATTGTCAGATCGAACAGTCTTGACAGTGGTATGAAATTGAGTTTGAATTAAATGAATGAAATTTTGAATTAAAGAAGGTACTTGAGTTTTGTCAGAAATCAAATAAACCCAAGTGCATTTTGAGTATTCTTCAACAATAGTAAGAAATCGATTACATTTGCCATGAGTACAAAGTTTGTAAGGACCCCATAGGTCACAATGTATGAGCTCAAACAGATTATATGAAGTAAAACTATGTGAAGGAAAAGAAGACCTCTGTTGTTTTGCTCTTAGACAAATGTCACAAGTAGTAAACTCAGTAGGAGAAACAGAAGAGATAACAGAAATTTTATTCAGAATGTTGGCTGCAGGATGTCCTAACCTAGCATGCCAAATTTGTGCTTCAAGTGATGGTTCATGATGAACTCTGTTGCATTGATATTGAGGTAGATTTGGAACAACATTGTGAGTGTAAAGACCAGCTTCTACTTTACCAATCTCTACCATCTGCTTCAGGGAAGGGTCCTGAATCAAACAATTAGATTTGGAAAAGATCACAGTAACAGACAAGTCTGCAGTTAGTTTTGATATAGATATCAAATTGCAGTTAAAAGATGGGACACATAATACTTCAGTAAGCACAAGTGATGATGTTAATTGAACATCACCAATATGAGTTATTGGTGCTGTTGTACCATTTGGTAAATGCAGAACAGCATTAAGTGATTTAGCACAAACCAATAAAGAAGCATCAGATACTATATGATCAGTGGCTCCGGAATCCAATATCCAAAGTTGATTTGACTTAGTTTGTACTGTGTATGCAGTGTGATAAGAAGAAACACTGCAAATTGTACCTGACAATTGAGAGGTTGAGCTCCAATTACTGATATTTTTCATACTGGACTGAATCATTCGAGTTAACTGCTCACATTGTGCTTCTGTGAAACCATCCTTAAGAACATCATTACCAGAATTATCAGCATCAACATTTGATTTAGCAGTAACTTGAGCAGCCTTCTTGACAGGATTGTTAGTCCTTAGTTTAGGCTTTGGCTTGCCATGTAGTCTATGCCAATCCGGATAGCCATGTAGAAAGAAACATTTCTCTTGAAGATGTCCTGTATTATGACAATACTCACAGATGTCATCATTTGAATTGGACTTCTTAAAAGAACTGAAGTTTGGCTTAGATTTGTTGCCAGCAAACTTAACATTCATTGCCACATTCTCAGATGTAGTAGTACTCAGAGGTGTAGATCGTTGATTTTCTTCTTGCAGGAGAAGTGAATAGGCCTGACTGAGAGATGGTAAGGGTTTCATCATTAGCATTTGACCTCTTATACTAGTGTATATGTCATTGAGTCCCATCAAGAATTGGCTCAAACTATTAATTTGCTCATATGACTCCAGCTTAGCACTAACTTCACACATACATGAATTTTGCACACAAATACATTTTGGTATAGGAGCTAAAGCATTAAGCTCATCAGTAAGAGTCCTCATCTTAGTGAAATAGGCTGTAATTGACATTGAGCCTTGATTGAGAGCAGTGAGATCTTTCTTGAGTTGAAAAATACGAGGCACATTGCTCTGAGAAAATCGAACAGCTAAGTCCTCCCAAATCTCTTTAGCTGTGCTAAAATAAACCACACTATCTCTGATTTCACTTGAGATAGAATTGAGTAACCAAGACAGCACCATATCATTACATCGATGCCAAAACGCATACATTGGTGAATTACTATCAGGTTTAGCCAAAGTACCATCAATCAGACCTACTTTATTCTTAGCAGATAACGCTAATTTGATGGAACGACTCCAGTGTTGATAATTTTGAGCAGTTAAAGACTGAGTAACAAGAGCAATGCCAGGATTATCAGAACTTTGCAGAAAGAATGGATGAAAAGCATCTATGACAGAAGAATTGCCTTGATTTGTATCATTAGGTTGATTTGTATTGTTAGGGTTCGAAGTATTGTTACTGTTTGTGTGATGAGATGCCATAGATTGATTAGCGTTCTGATTTTGAGGTGAAGAAACAGCAGCGGAATATGTTTGTCTTGGCATTAATCAGAACAATACAGACCAATTCAGAGAGAAAATGATTCTTCTAACCAGATCACAGGTTGAGAAGAGATGAAGAACAGGTAGAATCGATGTAGATAAGATTTGATGAATTGTGAAAGTATATGAACAACAATCACATAAAGAAGATCAATCAAATCACATAAAGAATCAATCAACACAGATTCGTAAGAACAAATCGAGAACGATGACGCTCAAAACAAGAACAAATCAACAAGTATAGAGATACAGATTCATGAACATACATACAGAGTCAATCAAACATACAGGAGCAGAAGCTATGATCTTCCCGCTCTGATACCATGTCACAACATTTAGCTAACATCATGTCACCATTGATGAAGATCAACAAGCTCAGAAATGACTGTACTTTATTATCAAGAAGATGAAGTGAATACACTGTAACTTGCTTACAGAGAAGGAGAGTAACTATGTCTATTTATACAGATATGGAATGAAATGAAAGTAACGAAATTCTCTCTAACTAACTCCAGCTGTGAATCACTGTCACTAACTAACTCGTTGCCAGCTCAGCAGATTCATTTGTCTCACATATTGTAACATCAATATATTAGATACTCCCCCCGTCCCAAAAAGATTGACACACTTTCCTTTTTGGGACGTCCCAAAACTAATGAACCTACTTTACTTACTATTTTTGAACACTACTTTTCACTATTACACCCACTACTTCTCCATTTTATACTCTTTTTTACACTATTACACCCACTACTTTCCTCCACTATCTCAAATCTACAATTAAATATTAATAGGTCCCACCACTTTATCCACTTTTCAACTAACTTTACTCTTTTTCTACTACATTTTCTTAATCTCCGTGAAAGTCAAACCAGCTCAGTCTTTTTGGGACGGAGGTAGTATATCTTAACATCCGTATGGTTGGATCGTAGAGAAACAGTTTTTAAAAAATAGAAACAATAATCAGTGACAAAGCACGAGTTACGGGTACTAGTCACCTTACTACCGATCTACTAAAATCTTCAACCAAATTAATTTTTTATTTTTTGAAAATTTGGGAATATTAATATATTAGATATATCTTAACATCCGTATGGTTGGATCGTAGAGAAATAGTTTTTAAAAAATAGAAACAATAATCAGTGACAAAACACGAGTTACGGGTATTAGTCAATATACTACTGATCTACTAAGATCTCCAACCAAATTAATTTTTTATTTTTTGAAAATTTGGGAATATCAATATATTAGATATATCTTAACATCCGTATGGTTGGATCGTAGAGAAACAGTTTTTAAAAAATAGAAACAATAATCAGTGACAAAGCACGAGTTACGGGTACTAGTCAATATACTACTGATCTACTAAGATCTCCAACCAAATTAATTTTTTTATTTTTTGAAAATTTTGGAATATCAATATATTAGATATATCTTAACATCCGTATGGTTGGATCGTAGAAAAATAATTTTTAAAAAATAGAAACAATAATCAGTGACAAAGCACGAGTTACGGGTACTAGTCAATATACTACTGATCTACTAAGATCTCCAACCAAATTAATTTTTTATTTTTTGAAAATTTGGGAATATCAATATATTAGATATATCTTAACATCCGTATGGTTGGATCGTAGAGAAACAATTTTTAAAAAATAGAAACAATAATCAGTGACAAAGCACGAGTTACGGGTACTAGTCACCTTACTACCGATCTACTAAAATCTTCAACCAAATTAATTTTTTATTTTTTGAAAATTTGGAAATATTAATATATTAGATATATCTTAACATCCGTATGGTTGGATCGTAGAGAAATAGTTTTTAAAAAATAGAAACAATAATCAGTGACAAAACACGAGTTACGGGTATTAGTCAATATACTACTGATCTACTAAGATCTCCAACCAAATTAATTTTTTATTTTTTGAAAATTTGGGAATATCAATATATTAGATATATCTTAACATCCGTATGGTTGGATCGTAGAGAAACAGTTTTTAAAAAATAGAAACAATAATCAGTGACAAAGCACGAGTTACGGGTACTAATCAATATTTTTTCCGTACCTTTTTATTTTTAAATTATTTTTTTCCCAATTAACATCCGTACGGTTCGATCGTCGAAGAAATCATTCAAAAAAATTATCCAGTCAATCTGGATTGTGCCTCGTTACAGGAAGCAACACATTTAATACGTTTTTGTTAAAATCTCGTACATCTGGACATTTTTATTTTTTGATTATTTTTTCCCAACACTGAAATTAGTGCTTATTAACATTTTTACGGTTCAATTGTTGAATTGTCGAAAAATATTTTTTAAAAAATAGAAGCAATTATTTGTGATAAGCACTAGTTACAACTACGAGTAAATTTAGTAATTATGTACTAAGATCCCAAATCAAATCAATTATAAAAATTTTAGAAAATTTTATAAATTTTAGATCTATTTTTGAAATATTTTTTAATAAAAACGTAATTAATTTAATATCTCACAAATGAAAATTATTTTATAAAAAAATTTATTTTCAATTCCCTCGTTTCCTTTCCCTCCTTCGTTTCTTGAAATTTCATTAAACCTAAATTTTCCCCCATTGCCAAATTTCAATTCCCCCTCTTTTTTCCCAGAGACCTCTCCTTGACTCCATGTTTCTATCTCTCACAAACACAACCACAATCTCACACTTAGCCCCTTCTCTCAATTACTCACCTCCTTCAAAGAAATGAACCCTTCTCTCCCCAAATCCAAATTTCTATCCCCGCATATTTCCCCCTTCTCTTTCTCGATACACACCCTCCCTCACTCTCACCATCTCTCTCTCTCTCTCTCTCTCATCTCTCTTTACAAATTAAAATGCTAGATACAAAACTGAATCGATTTGACTCTTTACAAATTAGAATGCTAGATACAAACCTGAATCAGGAAGAGATGACAAAGGCTGCTAGAGGGGAGGCTGTTAAATTTGCTTGGATTAAATTTGCTAGAAGGGAGGAGATGACGATGACCCAGATCAATAAATTCGAAGGTATGATTTTTATTACAATTCCTAGTTTTTGCATAGTTTTTGTTAGTAATTCTTTATGCATATTGCTAAGTGGTGGTTAGTAATTATGGATTAAGCCTTTCTTTGCATAATTCTGTATTATGCATAGTGCAGTTAATGAGATTGATAAAGCTATTGAGATGTCGCAGAAGATGCAAAGACAGAATCATGGTTTTCCTACCACAAGTTCTTATACTCCGATAATACATCCCCTGTGTGAAGCAGGAAGAGTAAAAGAGTCGTGTGATTCTCTTGTTCAGTTGGTGGAAAGCGGTTCAATTCCGAGAGAATATACCTACAGATTGGTCTGTGATCTGCTGAACTCAGAAGGTGAGGCTAATTTATTAGATGAGAATTTGTGTCGACGAATAGAAGAAGGAATCAAGGTGAGACGTAGAGATGTTATGTGAATCAAACCAATCATGAGCCAAAATTTATTGGATAAAAGCATGAACTATGTTTGACATTTGACTGCCATATTGTTTCTTTTTAGTTTATATTGAGTGTAAACCCACTGTAAGTACATGAAGACTGTGACCACTAAATCCTAATGTACAGAATATCTTGAAGCTTTTGTGTTCCTTGTATCTTGAAATTTTGAACTTACTAATTGCCAATTTTGCAAACTTGTCGACAGAACCCAAAGGCCAGCTACTACTTATCAATGGAAAAACAGCAGATGAAGTGTGTAGAATTCTAGAGAGAGTTCTCCTTAACTTGTGCGAAGAACCATCACTTTCCAGGACTATCATTGATGAGATTAGTGAGCTGAAGAAGGAAGTTAAGCCTGTTCCAGTCACACCTGATGCTACCCCAGCACTGACCGTTGCACCGTTACTAGTTAAAACCAAAATGCAGCAGCTAGCTGAGGTGATTCTACCCTGCCCTGTCCTCTTCTTATCATTTATTGGTTGATTGTTTATTATTTTTGGTAAAAGAGCATGCAATTTTGTTAACAAGTAATTCTGTTGTCTACTTGAAGTTGAATGTGACAAAATTATACTAATCTATCTTATATTAACTGCGCTAACTTTGACTATAAAAATATCTACTTAATTCAAGCACAGTCTTTGAAATGTATGTAGCTTTCGTGAAATATAGGTAAACAGTGACGGAAATGCAGATCAGTAGTTACCAAAATTGATAAAGACTGCAATTTTCTCGACGTTTGATGACAAGATTGATATTTCTACTACTTTGCATTGCCTTTGTTATGGACGGAAAGTTCGTAGTACACTGATTTTTGATTTGTACTAAACGAGTTATATAGATAAAGGGTAAGCCCAGACTCTGCAAAACATATAGTAAAATGATAGCCAAAGCTATCAAGATCAATGCTCACAGAGCTTAATTACAACTGAATAATTTTGCACTGAAATAAACTAAAGTAGAATAGATGAATCGATATAGTTATTAGTGACCATCATTCCTTCTATGTGCACCTTGTACGTTCTTCTAATTTCAGCACAAGTTATATTCTACAAGTCTACTTTAAATGTTGCATTATTACTTGCACTGTATGCTCTTGCAGCTTGAAAGTGTTCGAGAAATCACTGATATTCTTGATGCTGTTGGAAATACCACAAAGCTACCACCAAAGGTTTTGCTATTGGATATGCGGCTCTCTTGCATCTTTTCTCCAATTCAGCGCTTATACGGATGAAGTAGCTGCATTTGCTCGTGAACCTTTCAGCTCATGAACCTTTCAAGCAGTCAAGCGTGCTGGAGTTTTGTATGCTATTGCGTATTTGCATGCTTTTGTTGTATTTTTGGCTTTAATTACGGAATGGTAATAGTAGTGATTTAGGGTCTCAAGTGGTGTAACCAGCAATATCTTGGTTTCAGTTAATTGACTTCACATGTACAATAGCTTCGATGGATATTATTTAGTGAGATCAACCACCATTATGTTGGTTTTGTACTTTGATTATATAATAACAGACAATTTTTTTTAATATCCAAGATTTAGAGCATCTCCAAGGCTTTCAAGCCCTTAGCAAAATTGTCCAACTGGCACTGAACAGTAACAAAAAATAGATAATCTCTCGGAATGTATCTCCTCCAACCCACCATTGCCCTTGTCTAAATTTATAGCCATTCACAATTCATTGGCTATTTATGTTGAAGCACTACAGACCTGTAACTCTCTCCACGTCATCTCCCGCCCGTTGTTGTTACTCTGCTAATTTTTCTCAACTCTTCCCCACTTGCAAATGTATATATTTTATCGTTCTTCAATTTTTTTAAAGGAAAAAAGAAAATCTGATTAAAATGTATATATTTTTTATATATATCATTGGTAAGAAAAAATATTACTTTAAAAATAAAATTATAATATTTAAAATACTTTTAAAAGCAATAACAATAATAAATATTATTAAAATTAAAATTTATTTATCATATTTAAAATAATAATAAAATATTGTTTTCAATAATAAAATACTGTTTTCAAAATATAGCCAACCATTATAGCCAACCCCATTAAACCACAACACCTTACAGATTCAACAAATTTTAGCCAACCATTACTTTATATTATTATAGTCAACCATTATAGCTAACCCCATTGAAGATGCTCTTACACAATACTTTTGCAAAAATAAAAACGTAGTGTCTTACATTCAGACGACATGTAGTAACAAATAACAACATTTTATACTCTGCAAAACCATTGTCTGAAATAATTTCAAACAAGAGTTATATACTAAGAAAGTGTTATCCTTCCAACTGTACAACAACATGCCATATGAGATAACATATTGTACAACTAACCATAAAACAAATGGTTTTTGCTAAGAAACCATTGTCTGTAGTCACATACAACAACAGCCCTGATCAAGTAAACGATTGTATCTTTTGCACTCAAACAATAGGCTTTCTTTTAAAAACCATTGTCTTTACTGCTTAAGAACAACAATATATTCGTTAAAACGTGTTGCATTATTGGAGCTTTGACAACAGGTTTTCAAAAAAGTGTTGTTGTTTCTGGGTATCAGACAACACTTTTCAGGTGGCTTTTACTTGTCTTTCAACTCTCACACAACAGTTTGCTGTGTGTTGTCTGAGGTGTGTATCAGACGACTTCTCAATAGTCAACAGTTTTCGGGAGGTTCAGACAACACGTTTTGAGTGTCGTCTAAAGCAAAAATCCTTGTAGTGATAATACAGGGAGGGGACATAAACAAAATTTAGTATTGATACACTAAGGGAGTGTTAAGATATACTAATATGTTTCCGTAAGTTCAATTCCTAATATTTTGAGATTTTAAGAGATAGTATATCATAACTTAGGTTGGGAAGAAACTTAATATTTAATTCTTTCAATTTACTACAAAGAATTATGGTAGTCTGATTAAAATACTGAGAAATCGGCTTAATGATTCGTTATTACAGGAAGATCGGGTAAAATAGCTAATTGGTCACTGTACTCACAAAAAACTTGCAAGTAGGTCAGAAAGTTAAAAAAAACTTTTAGTCAACTAATAAAGTACTTAAAAACTTGTAAATTGGTCATTGCCGTCAATTCCGTTAAAAACCCTAACGGAAAGATGACGTAGACGCTAACGTGCCACAACAAAACTTGCAAGTAGGTCACTAAACTTGATAACAATTTTCAATTAGGTAATTAGCCAAAATTAATTTTAACTAATTAAATTTTTAAAAAAAAATTGAATGATTTTTCTTTAATAAAATTTAAAATTATGCATGCCAATTCAATACGTATGCTTATGAATAAATACAAGTGAACGAAAAGATAATAAGTTTTTTTCCGATAATGATAAAAGGTAAAAAACAAATCAAATGTTTACATTTTTTTCAAATAATTACACTATAATTAAATGTATTTGTATATACCGCTTTAACCCATATGCTTATAAATCGATACAATTGAACAAATATTTAGATATCCCTTTTCTCCATTTATTTAATTTATAATTTAATTAAATTTAGAATTGAATATATCCATTTATTTTATATGCCAGTAAATCGGTAAAAACAAACAAATATTTAAAATATATCAAATTTAATTAAATTTTTGGGTTATTTACATAAATACATAAGATTTTAACAATTACTTCCAATTTTACTACCATCCAACTATCTTTTCACTTCTATAAAATTATTTTTTCAAAAATACTACCTCATTATAATTTTATGTTTTCAATATTCCAAAAATACTACCTTCCTCAATTGCAACTTTTGCAACCTCATTTGCAACTTCCAGTTTTCAAATTTCTGATTTCAAGTTCTGGGGTTCAGATGTCATTTTCGACCACTTTTTTGGAATCTAGATATATATATATATATATATATATCATATATATATTAGATTCCAAAAAAGTGGTCAAAAATGCTAAAAAATGCATATTTTCGAAAACTGGAAAAAAATCCAGTTTTCAGTTGCAACCTCATTTGCAACTTCAGGGCGGCGCTAGCCGTGTGACTTTGCAATCTTTGCGACCTCATTTGCAACCTCATTTGCAACCTAGGGCGGCGCCAGCCGTGTGCCTTTCAACTGAGGTTGCAAAGTGACAAGGCCGTCGCGTGCCTATCAAATATTAATATCTAACTAATCCTTCTAACAATGTAGTAGGGTAAGTTATAGTCGATCCCACAGAGACAAACGTATCAATCACTAGTTTTTTATGATTTAATTCGGCTAAGCAAGTAACACAATAAATAATTGAGAATTTGTTAAACTAAACTTATACTAAAACGAATTGTGTTTATATTAAATCAAATATTAAAAACATCCAGAATTAAGTGTCCCCACTAGCATGAATTGATGTAATTGTGAATTCCCGCCCCAATTAATCGTACGCTGCTCAACAGGAAAGATGCGCCCTATAAATACCAATAACCTCTCTCGAGTATTAATGGCTTCTCTTAAAATACAATCAAGCCTATTCTCATGGTATCATGTAATTTAGAGACATTAATTACAGCACCCTAAATTCCTAACAATCCATTCTACCTATTCTCATGGAGAATTTCATGTTCTTACTGGATAAATCACAACCATCTAATCCAACTCTCGTTGATAATTAGATATTGGTTCAAACAATACACATAATCACGTCTGATTTGTAATTGCTAATTAAAACAACTCAATAAGCAAGAGCAATTAAACAATCAAATTGGGGGAATTGGGAAATTCACACATCAATCATAACTAGGGTTCTACTTAACCGTAGATTAATTATCTACTCACTCATGATTGAATTAATAAAACAAGAATTAATAATTGAACACATAATTATAAGAATAGAAGAAAAAACCTTTAATCTTGATCTTCAAAGAAAATAAATATTCTCCCAAAAATCTCCAGAAGAAAGTGTTTACAAAGTTGTCTGTATAATATAATTTTTCGATCCCTCAAAATAATAACCTAGTTGAGTTTTTATAACGTTACAGGACTTACTTAGTTGACCCAAATTAATTAGGCCAAACTAGTATTTAATTAGTTATATTACAATTCGGAAAACAATCTAACTACAAAACCTCGCGCACAGGACAGGAGGGAATTGGCAGTTGTAATTTAATAAGGAAACTGGTACTGGCGCCTGCAGAAACTGTCGACCCACTCTCCCCAGACGCGCGTGCGTGGCACGCGCCAGTTGTGCACAGCTTTTTTGCGCGCGCGTGAAGATTAAACAGCAAGCAGCGCGTGAAACGTCAGTTCAGCATCTTGAATTTCAGCATTAATACAGAGACAAACGCACGGCCATAACAAAATTCGCATGCCCATCATTTATTTTCTGTTCCTTTTTTTCTGTTCCCCCAAATTCGCACGGCTGCTACCTTTTTCACACAGACAACAAATAATTCCTGCTCATTTTTTTCTTTTTCTGCTACTTCTTTTTTTCCTTTTTCCAAAATTATTGCTTCCAAAATGCTTAGAAACGAACCGCAGTTTCATCCTTTCTCCTCGTAAATTCACAAAATAAATCCTTCAAGCTAAAAATCACATAAAATCTTTAAATAATGCTCGATTCCTTCCGACTTGGCATTTATTTATTTCCTGCAACAAACTCAACTAAAACTAATTAAATCGACACGATTATTCACAAAAGCACCGTAAATGCGGGAATAAAATCCTATAAAATATATGTAAAATATACTCTATCAAATATCCCCACACTTAGCACTTTGCGCGTCCTCGTGCAAACTAAAATAATACACTAAACTAATTAGTACCACTTCCGTAGGTGATCACGGTTGCATTTAACATATGCAACAAGTCCTTTAAACCCCTAGGTAGCCCTAGTGGACGAGTAAGGTCTCGTGAGGGTTTATAGTGAATATACCCACAAAATTCATCCAGCCATGCAAAAGATTAATGCCAACACAACACCACACACACAAGTCCTCTCATGCCACATCAGCTTAAGAATCAAAATGAAAATGCAATGTCTTGGTGTCTAAAGTGCAATTATCCACATAGTCTACTCAAAGAAGATGCATAAAATCATAGAAATTCATGTCAAATGTAAGAATAGGTTGGTAAACATGCTAAGCACACAAGAGCACATCTTTGAGACAAAATCTGGGATCTCCTATGCCAAAAGCAAAAACTCACCCTTCACTCACAAAGAATATTCACTCAAAACAATTGGTAAGTGTTTCACTCAACTCCAACAATATCATAAACATGCTTCGTCCTTGTTAGCAATCTAACCTTTAACGCAACATACATCATCAATGACAATCAAAAGGTCTTTGTTAAGGTTGTAACGGGGCTAGGGACAAGGTATGTCAAGAAAGCCAAAGAAGGTTAAGTCAAAAGCTAGTACCTGACAATAAAATTCAAACAACTCCCATACTTTCATCCCCACACTTGAACTTTTATTTATAAACAACTTGACTAGTCGAAACAAAGTAGGATCACAAAAGATAAAAATGCTCTCAAATTTATTTTTCTGCTTTTTTTCTGTTTTTTTTTCTATTTTTTTTTCAAGAGAGCAAAAATAATAGCAAGAACAACGATCCCATAAATATGATTTCAAACTTCGACTAACAAGCTATGAACCAAACCCCAAATATTCCCCCAAAGTTATGATCATCAATAAAACCCCCCTTATCACTCCCTTACGAACAATACTAGCCTTTGACAATTGGGTTCAAATTTAATGCAAGGCCAATTGAATAAAAAGGATAATGGCAAGTAACTTGGCGTGTCACCGAAAGAATAAGATTAGGCTCAAAGGGTTAACTAATGGATCATGTATAAATGGTTTGGATATATGGGAAATATGAGGTTATACCTAATTGCCTTTATCATGTTATCATCAATTAATGTCATGCATCTTAAGAAAGACTTCAAGCAAGTGCTAGCAATGCAAACGACAAGTGGACACTCAAGCAAACGAATAATCATGCAAAAGATATGCATATAGGCTCAAAACTCACTTGGTGTGATAAAGCATAATCAATCCCAAATAACAGTCTCTCTAACGCACCTACTTGTGCTCAAAGCATATAGACCAAATTACCTTGCACATATTCATGTCATTCTAATCACTTAGCACATTCCATTAGTCTACTAGTTTCTACTTGCTAGTGTAAGTGTGTGCACAAGAACATCACATATCACTTCTCAATCAAAAGCATCCATAAACACAAGATTCCTACGCATGCATGGGTGTATTTAGCAAAATACAACAACTAATCAAATTGCATGGCTAGAATTATTTTTGGTATTTTTCATTTTTAATTTTTTTTTTTTACTACTACAAGCACATCCCCACACTTAAATGTGGCAATGTCCTCAATGGCACAATACTAAGAATATCAACTAATAACAAAAAGGAAAGAAATACTCCCCTATGCCGAAGCATGAAGTGCACCAGTCCTCCACAATATACAGAATCCATGGGTTGCCTCCCAAGTAGCGCATTTGTTTAACGTCGTTAGCCCGACATCGACTCATCAATCATTCAGCAGAAGGAGAAGACAACAGAATATCCACCTCCTCATTAATTGGTTCACCAGCTCTATAGTGCTTTACTCTTTGCCCATTCACCTTGAATGACTCTCCATGGCTATTCATCAATTCAACTACACCATAGGGAAAAACCTTGCGTACCTTGAACGGACCCGACCACCTAGAACGAAGTTTTCCGGGAAAAAGTCTTAACCTCGAATTGAACAGAAGAACTAACTCCCCTTCCTTGAATTCTCTTCGTAACAGCCCTTTGTCATGCCACTTCTTTGTTTTCTCTTTGTAAAGCTTAGAACTTTCATAAGCCTCAAAACGAAGCTCATCTAGCTCATTAAGTTGTAGAAGTCTCTTCTCACCCGCTGCTAACATATCAAAATTCAGACCTTTGATAGCCCAAAATGCACGGTGCTCTAACTCAACGGGAAGATGACATGCTTTTCCATAAACCAATCTGTACGGAGTTGTCCCAATAGGTGTCTTAAACGCAGTTCTATAAGCCCAAAGTGCATCATCAAGCTTCATAGACCAATCCTTCCTTGATTTTGCAACTGTCTTCTCCAAGATATTCTTTATTTCACGGTTAGAGATCTCCACCTGACCACTGGTTTGGGGATGATAAGAAAGTCCCACCTTATGATAAACTCCATATTTCTTCAACATTGCTTCAAAACGATTTTCGAGAAAATGCTTTCCTCCATCACTAATCAAAATCCTTGGCACTCCAAATCTAGGAAAAATCGTCTTCTTAAAGAACTTGCTCACAACATGAGCATCATTAGTGGGAGATGCAATGGCTTCAACCCATTTCGAGACGTAATCCACAGCTACCAAGATATATCTTTTCTTAAAAGATGGAGGGAAAGGTCCCATGAAATCTACTCCCCACACATCGAAAAGCTCCACTTCAAGAATGCTATTGAGAGGCATCTCATTGCGCCTTGAAATATTCCCTGTTCTTTGGCAACGATCACAAGAATGAACATATTGGTGGACATCTTTAAAAAGAGTTGGCCAATAAAAACCGCACTGAAGAATCTTTGCAGAAGTTTTTGTAGTACTTGCATGACCACCACTTGGCAAATCGTGACAATGCGAGATTATAGAAGCAATCTCATTATACGGAACACATCTTCTAATGACTCCATCAGCACAAGATTTATAGAGAAATGGATCATCCCAAAAGTGCTTCCTCACATCATAGAAAAATTTCTTCTTTTGTTGCGATGAGTAACCATGAGGAACAGTTCCACTAGCTAAGAAATTAGCTATGTCAGCATACCAAGGAACCTCTAGACTTGCAAGAGAAAGTAGATGATTGTCAGGAAAAGAATCATCTATCGGAGTAGATTTATCATCATCCTTATCAAGAGTAAGGCGTGAAGATCAGCAACCACGTTCTCAGCCCCTTTCTTATCCTTAATCTCTAAGTCAAATTCTTGAAGAAGCAAAATCCAACGAATCAGACGAGGTTTAGCATCCTTCTTACTCATCAAGTATCTCAGAGCTGCATGATCAGTGTGAACAATAACTTTCGAACCAACGAGATAGGATCGAAATTTTTCCATAGAATACACCACTGCTAGCAATTCTTTCTCCGTTGTTGCATAATTAATCTGAGCCCCATCCAAGGTCTTGCTTGTATAGTAAATAGCATGAAGCTTTCCATCTTTCCTTTGGCCTAGGACTGCACCAATAGCTTGATCACTAGCATCACACATGATTTCAAATGGTAGACTCCAATCCGGTGGTTGCATAATTGGAGCAGAAACAAGAGCTTTCTTTAACGTTTCAAAAGCCTCAACACAAGCATCAGTGAACACAAAAGGTACCTCCTTACCCAAGAGCTCAATAAGAGGTCGAGCAATCTTCGAAAAATCTTTGATGAAGTGGCGATAGAATCCCGCATGACCAAGAAAACTTCTTATCCCCTTGACTGAAGTTGGGTGTGATAAGCGTTCAACAACCTCGACCTTGGCTCTATCAACTTCAATGCCTCTCTTCGAAACAACATGACCCAGAACAACTCCCTCTTGTACCATAAAGTGACATTTTTCCCAATTGAGAATTAGATTAACTTCTTGACATCTATTGTAACAGCCCCAAATCCGGGGTCAGGGATTTGGTAGTCACGCGGAAATTCTCATTAACAATTCACCTGTTTAACAACATTAATCCATCTGTAATCGTTGAATAACTGAAATACATCATTGAGACCCCAACTACCAAACATCTTATAGGTTATAGGGCTAGAAACAAGAACTAAAGTCTTTACATTACTCACTTCATTACATCCATTGAATCAAATTACACCATGTCTTACAAATCTTATCCCGCTAGTATAGCTTCGTTGAGAAGTATACCAGCAACTAGTTTTACTCTATACAATGTGATATATATTATACATTAATAAACCTACATGTAACTTACTCCAGCTATAGATGTCATTGATCCTGTCTTCTTCATAAGGGTAGTCTACCTGCTTCTTCCGAGCTATGCAGATAATCCTCATCCGTTTACCTCTTTCTGAAAGGCTAGTATATAAAACAAACAAGTATGAGCGAAAGAATTGCTCAGCAAGTGGTTAATAGAGTTCACAAAATATCCCATCATATACTTGGGGTTGTCGAAATACCACAGATACTTACTATCAACCATGAAATATCTGTACCCAAAAATCTCAATAGGGAAAGTATAATGATTAAAATAATCATTAAATGAACAAGATAAGTTCATAATCACATTAATAACCTTTCCGTCAAAATATCTGCTATTAAAAGAAGATAAGCAGAAAATCAATATATGTATATCACCTTTCATAATATATCTGTAATCTTTATCAAGTGTGAGATGAACAAGTTTTCAATATGATTTGAATGATAAGGAAAATAAATATCATCTTTTGAAATCAACCTCTACTTTGAAATGAACAAGTTCCAGTATATTATAAAAGGATGAGGTTCAAACTAGACCAATATAACCTTTTTGACTCTGCCAACACTTACCAGTCACCCAGCCCTTAGCTTTTCGATGGGGTGTTCTCGATAATGTTGCAGAAAATATCCAAATTGGATGATGAACTAATACTGGAGTATCTCGCGCCAGATGTCACAACCTTACGATGATCAGTCATAAGTTGTGCATCTCCAAATTTTGTTTCTCTACATGTAGATGGAAGAACTGACGGATTTACTTGTCTACCGCCCTCTTGATCTCCCGCCAACGGTTGGGCATAGTCGGGACCGGCGCAACTCGGACCCCTTTTAATAATGATGGACCGTCCCACGGCCTCTTACATGATTATCAGTGATGGACTGATTCACAGCCTCATACACACATACTCCTAGTTCGAGTAAAATCCATGACTCTGAAACGTAAAGTTCGTCCTCCTTTTCCCTGAGTAATAACTCGTTGATACAACTCCACAAAGTAGTTGTATCTAATTGGAAAGGAAAACTTACCAATATTTCCCGAGCAGTAGCTCGTTAATGGATTAACACTTGTTACAGCAATCCTACTCCTCGAGTGTTGAGGAAGTAGCCAGAGTCCCCTGACTCATAATAAATGGGTTCAAAATAAGCTCTCGACATTCTTCGTGACTCAAAAGTCCAGTAAAATAGAATTTCTCAAATAGGGTTTCCCAGTTTTGAAGGAAAGCGACGCCATTGCAGGCTAGGAGTTGATTTAATATCATCAGGGAAACCTTATAATAATTTTGGAAAATCGTTGTTAAGCAACATAGATTAGGTGCTCAACGTTATTTAGGGAAAAACCCAGAAGATCGAAGTATTCAAGATACTTTTACTATATCTCAGAGATATACTTCATGATTATTGAAGTCAAATATGCTTTTAAGTCATCTGAGTTATTCACTATATTCTTGAAAGTATTAATTAAATATTCCAATATTATTTATTAACTCATATCTGCATAAACAATATTTTTAAATAAAAATAATCACAACTACATCTTGAAATGAATATTCAAAAATAATATTCAGTAATTAGATAATTATTAACGATTATTGGAAACCTTTAAATAAATATCCGAAATAATTTTCATTACCTTTAAATGAATATTCGAAATAATAGTCATCAATTAAATAGCCCTTAATAAAAATGATAAAGTATTTAAATGAATATCCAAAATAATATTCATTAACTTTAAATGAATATTCGAAATAATGTTTGTCAAATAAACAACCCTTATTAATAATTAGGAAAACTTTAAATGAATATTTAGAATAATATTCATTAAGTAAATAGTCATATAAAGATAACTAGAAACCTTTAAATGAAAATCCGAATTAAGATTCATTTAGATAAATAACTCACGTATGATTATGAAATCATACTTTAAATAAATATTTGAAACGATATTTTCCATGTAATTATAATCCTCGAATATTATTTACTAAATAAATAATACTCAGAAAATAATGGTAATACGTATACGATATACCGCCTCGCGGTTCGTAACAAATTAGTCGAAACATATGCCCTATACTAAGGGCTATCATAAACCCGGCTTATAGCTACTAGATCACCTCTAGTCTATAAGTCGTCTAATTAAAAATCACACTCCAAGTATGACAATATATTAAGTCAAAACAACTACGCATATACATTGCATCGTATATCGTAAAATATTCAATAATACTCTTAATGAAATAATATTCGATTAATATTCTCAAGTGAGATGATACTCAAATAACAATCCTTGAATCTTTACCAGGTAATAAATACTTCTTGAAATTATAATAATAATACTGGATAATACTCCTCAGAATACATAGTACTTTGCCGCTGGAATCCCTCCGGGTTTCCACGACTATTTGCATATATAACCAAATACCGACTCCCGGTCTAGAGTCGAACACAATAAGTATGCTCATATACTTAGAGCTACAAGATCCACCGGTTCATAACTACTCATCTCAAAACTTATATGCGAATCAGAAAGCCAACTATATATATATGGCAATATAAGCAGTAACTGCAAAACTGTATAACACAACACATGGCAAAACAGGATTATAGAACCAATACTACAAAGTATGGTTTAGAACACTTGCCTGGTACTCGAGATACGACAGGGCTCGCGACGATGTCGGTCAATCTAGACAAAGTCAAAGAAAACGTACGGTTAATCCCCTTATAAATCAACGCTTAAACACGCAAGCGAATCACAATCGAAGCACTTAGTGGCTTAATCTAGACTCATACTAAGTCCAAGTTATTCATAAAATACTTAAGTCATAAGTTTGGTTCGAAAACGGTCCTCGAATTCAAGTTATACTTAACCATTTTCAACATTGGTTTCTAAGTCGTATCCTTAGTGGTTTTCACTTGCGCAACCTCGGCTAACACATATTTATAAAATCGAAAAATAATCTTTTGGACTCGAATCTTTCTCACACAACTTGCTAACTGTCCTTAGAATTTTACCACCAAATTTCAAATTCTAATTTGACTTTTAAGGGTCTCGAACTTAGCATCAAAGTAGTATATTTCTGCTATAAAGTCTTTCAAACCGGTTATACGAAAACTAGCATAATTCCTAAACCGTAAATCAAAATGCTACGATTCTTTCGCCAAAATGATCTATGAATCAAGATCTACAAGGGTAAGTCATATACTTAACAAGGTCAGGAGCTTTATGTCTCGGGTATGCTCTGTTTTTAAGGGTTAATGAAATTTCGTCATTACGACGGCTATAACTCGGATATTTCCAAAATCAAAATCCTCCAAATAATCATTCAATCCACAACCAACCCTCATGAGCACTATTTATCATCTCCCTCACTGTCTCAACAGGTCTTGGAGCCACAAAACTTATTTTAACATTTTTATAACACCCACACAACATACATGCTCTAAATCATGCATACAAGTCATAAACACCATCAAATCTCACAAACTAAAAAGCCATGGATGAGAGCTCTACCTTGGTTTCAAGCTTAAGGATGTCATTAAGGCCTTACAACTCTTGAACCTTGCTTAGAATAGTCTTTGGAAGCCAAACAATCAAGAAACAAAACAAGAAAACTAGTTAGTAAATTCGGAGTTACTATTCATCACCACTTTCACTAATTATTTGAAAATGGAAAAATCCTTGGATGGTTATCAAATTTTTACCATACCTTGTCCTAGGAAAGAGCTTTGTTTTAAGCTATATATCACCATTGTTGGATGCTTGGAAGTGACACTTTGAATTTGCTAAAAAGGAGCAGATTTTTCTTAAGGAAAATGGGTTCTTGCTCTCTTTCTTTTCTCTTATCTTTAGATCTACTTTTTGTGATGAAATTTTGATATTATCCTCTTGTAGCAGCTGTGAATATAGTGGAGTTGTGTCATAAAATGTTCCCTTGGTCCACTTGCTTTGGTTGATGTCATTTTGATAAAGTAAGGTGATGTCATTAGCACATGTTTAAGGCTTCTTGATCACTCTTTGGTTCCTTCTCTTTAATCCACTTCAAATTCGGCTCAATCCATGTTGTTAGCTGTTCTTGAAGCCTTGTTTATGATATTAATGAAGTAATTGGGCCTTGATCAAAGTCTTATGGTTATAGGATTAATCGTCTGATTTTGGTGGACGTTCTAGCGATTTCTAAAGCGTTCTAAATCCTTTAACTCCATGATTTTATTCTAAATCCTATAACACTTAAATAAAAATAATCTCTCATGGATTCCTAATATTTAAAATCCTCAAATATTAATCCAATTATTATGTTCCTAACTCTCTGTCAATTTTGGAATAAAATAAAGTTTGGATTCTCTGAATTTTATCCTCGTTTACATACACTCATTCTCTCTGTACTTTCCTAGTACATACTTGGTTTTCTCATTTTTCAATTCCTATAGTGAGTATCCTAACTCACTTCTCAACCCCCTTCTAGGGTATACCATCTCATTTTCTAGACGATAGATTATTCTTATCTATGTCGTCAACCACTGAATTACACTGTTCAGAAAATATCCACATGTATCGAAATTATTATCCATAGAAATATCCCTTCATTACCACCACTGTTCATTGAAATCACTATTCATCCATGAAAAACACTATTCATTGATGCACTTAATTATAATAAGAAAAGTTTTTAATTCTACCAAAAATCTGGGTTCTTACAGTCTCCCCTCCTTAAAAGGATTCCGTCCCGGAATCAGTTTAGGAATAGTTGGGTTACCTTTCCTTTGTTACACTCTTTCAACTTCCAGGTGGATTCTTCCACATCTTGATCTTCTCACAATTCCTTATTAGTTTGAAAACCTTGTTCCTTAACACTTGCACATTTCTATCCATGATTTCCACAAGAATACCTTTAGCATCACGCATCTCCAATCTCATATTCTCTATCCTGTTTGCGCAGAAATATACCTATATGAACTGGCTTGTCATTCTTCAACATGCCATTTAGCTTATCAATAGCAGTACTAACTCTATCCATCTTGGGCTTTCACTAGCCGTTTGCTGGTAAAATCTTTTGTCTCTTTGGTTTGTTGAATTAACTCGGTTTCCAAAATCTTTATCTTGCCAGTCTCCTTCCAACACAAGGAAGAGCGACAACTCTTTTCATAACGGCCTCGCAAGGTAGTATCCCTATTCATTATGGTACCGTCTAAGTGCCTCTAATATCACGGACTATGGGTCTTGTGTAAAATCTCATCCTTGAATTCCCGAATCTTCGGAATCCATCTCTTTTCTCCTTTTGACTAAGGCATTGGCCACCACATTGGCCTCCCCTGAATGGTAGTGCATCTTATAGTCGTATCTTGATCTCTATCATGACATAAAGTCTTAATACTCCGACCTTTAAATATATCTTCTCTGTAAAATTTTCCAGAAAATAATTCTAATAATACTCCTTGAAACAATTGTAAGAAAATATTGGTTATAATATATATTTCCTGTTCGTACGTAAACGGGCACATACTTTACCCTCGTTCTTGAAAAATTTTCCTTGCTCTTTCCTTCAGCATAATATATACTTGAGGCTCTTATGGTCCATATAATGTTTCCAAATCTCTTAGAGCGAAAACCATCGCTGCTAATTCCAATTTATGGGTGGGTATCTAGTCTCTTACTCTTTTAACTGTCTGAATGCATACACACTTACTCTACGGTGTTGTATCAGCACACAATCTAAACCTTTATGAGATGCATCATTATATATCACAAAGTCTTCTTAATCATCTGGTAGGGCCAACAATGGAATGACACCAACCTCTTTTTCAATTCTTGCAAACTCTCCTCACACTTAGGAGTCCATTCCAACTTCTCAGTCTTTCTCGTAAATCATGTCAACGGTGCTGCTATCTTAGTAAGGTCCTGCACGAATTTCCTATAATAGCCTGTCAGGTCTATAAAACTTCTCACCTCTATGGGTGTAGTTGGTCTCTCCCAATTGAAACAACTTCTATTTTAGTGGGATCCATTAATACTCCCTTGATAATAACCACACGTCTTAGAAATTGGGCTTCTTTAAACCATAATTCACACTTTGAGAATTTGGCATGCAACTGCTCTTCTCATATTAACTCTAAAACAATTCTTAAATGTTCGTCCTCTGGATATATCAGGACGTCATCAATAAATACAATAACGAGCTTATCTAAATATTTCATGAACACTTGATTCACTAAATCCATAAAACTACGGGTGCATTAATCACCCAAATGACATTGCTAAAATCTCATAGTGTCTATACCTATTGCGAACGCAGTATTGGGTATATCCTCGGGTTTAATCTTTAACTGGTGGCATCCAGTTCTCAATTTAATCTCGGAAAATTACATATCATTTCTTAGCTAGTTTAGCAAATCGTTTCTCCTATAAAGTTGTTCCATTGTCTAGCAGTCAGGACCTCAGACTCTGAATCTGGTAACCCGAGTTCAATTCTCGTTAGTCGATATACACTTTCATTATTCCATCATTCCATTTTCACAACCAACACCGAGGCTCCCCACGGTGATGCACTGGGTCTTATCATACTCTTGCCCATCATTCTTGTCACTGATTCGCTACTCTTTCATTTCTACTGGGGTTAATCCATAACAGTTTCTATTTCTCGGTTCGATGGTAATCCGGGTAGATTCACTGGAATACATTATCGAACCTGTTGATCACTGGGGTCCTTTAAACCCTTCATCCTCAATACTTATTCTGCAAAACCAGAGCTAGTGTCCATTCGTACATAACCTTTCCATAATCTTAATTCAACTATGGTGTTTCTATCGAGCACCGATGTCGTTGAAGTTTCACATTATATCATCATTTCTTACAAAATGTGGTTCGACCAACTTTTCATTTGCATGACCTCCTTGAGAAGGAGTAAACTGATTCCCTCAATATGTCATTGATATACTAATCACTTTGGGACTCGCTCTTATCCTCGGCGATTCCATTGCGAATCTAACCTATATTAACGAATTTCGCTTATCTGACCTGGTTGGCCTCCCCTTGGAATTCATTAGAGATAGCAAGAATCATGGAGCTTTGAAAAGATAGCTGCCATATCGAGACAAATGTCACACAATGGTGATTCTAGGATTATGAGCTTTGAAATTAATCTTATTTGAGATAAGGGAATTTACCAAGAGATCAATATGATCAAAAGAACTAACATTGCGTGCCTTAGTTAAGGCATTACTAAAGGTAATTAGCCTTCTTGTATTTCACAACACACAAGTGATGGCGTCCCATCAGACTTCTATCACACAGACAGATAGTCCTTGTGGCCCCTATAAGAATAGGGTTGTTCGTCTTAGTGGAAGAAGAGAAATAAGAATCAATTTGAACTCAAATTAATAAATTATCGTCTTTCGGCAAATAATTTCAAAGGGACACCTTGGAGAAAATTCTAAGGTGTGATTCCAAAAGTAAAGAATATCCAGAAAGATACTGGTATATATCACAAGCAAGTGGTGTTGTATCACCATAAGATTATTCACTATTGAAGGAAAGTGAAAGTTTAAATAACATCAATAAACAGGCTTCAGAACCTGAAAGTAGGTATCATGATAGCCTCTGTCACAATTGAAACCCAACACGGGTGAACACAGTATGGCAATATAGGTTGGAAGAGAAATTATATCCTTCCTAAGAAATGGAAGATATCATATAATTCATAAATTGGGGAGGTAATCAAACCGATTTACAAATGGGGAGGTTACTGCCAACGTCTCTACGGATGCCTTATGTGTCGGCTCATCTGGCGGATAATCATTTGATTCTAAAGTTTTCTTCTTCATGCACACCTTAGAGTGCTCGATAACTTACGCCATTATCGACTCGTACTAGTCACCACAGTCTCAACCATCAGCATTTACAATCATAGAGAGTTATACCCAACTCGGCGCAATCATCTCAAGCAACGTTCCATTCCACATAAAGACTTTGATATAGGTGTCGCCCACGGTAATGGCGAATTCTATCCTTCGAATAGGCGGTATTCCGGAAGATCGTTAGAAAATACATGCTTAAATCCGGTATCTATTTCAATCATCTTTATATCATATATTCTTTTTTCCTATATCAATCTCGTGTGCCACATAAGCTTAATACTTTTGGCATGATAACCTTTTCATTTAAGTCAATCCCGGAGCTGCTTAGTCCGTCTTGGTCCTTAATTATATTTCTTCTTTACCGTCCAATCTCAACTTCATCATTTTATCTCGACAATCCATTTTAACAATCTGGGTCTGTCCACCAACCCATATGGCGGTTACCTTAACCAATCGACCAGGTTTGCTCTAGTTTTCACTCTCTTTGGCGACATTCTCTGATAATCAGAAATACAAGGTTTGCCAAAAATTTGTCGAATCTCTTCCCAATATCAGGGAAATTTGGTCAGTCTATTTATCCACTGTTAATACTAGGAAATCAATTTCGAAACCTGAAGAACAATTCTATGAACATCCAAACAGGTAGAATCGTAAGCAGTCATAATAACGGAATAATCGACATAAACTTGGAAGTTTAACCACTAGACAGGAACCAAATATACACCTCCCATAGAAGGGAAAACCAAAGTTTCACACGGAACATGCCACATTTTCCTGATACATATACGTCCGAGTAGTCTATATTACCAATAGTCAGTTTACTTAACCCCCCCACTTAAAGGGAACATTACTTTATAACAAGTCATTCATCAAAACCAGCAGTACCCGGATCTGACTCCGGCTTTTCAGTTTTATCCTCGTAATTTCCTCCTCGGCCGTCAGCCGGGTCCTCTACTCATTTGTCCTTGTATTTATTCCAATCAAATCAACAGCCAAGTTCCAAACGATCCAGGCGTAGGCAACAGTTGATACCACCTCTATCTCATCTATTCTTAAAACTCTACTCCATTCACTTCATCATATCTCCTCATGAATCATAATCGACTCCAAATTCTTGTCTTGTCACTTATCACTCTCTAAGGACTCTTTCGGTCCTCAAGTAAACATATCACATCTTTATCAATCAGCTCGTTCTCTACAAGATTATTCCCTTGACCTTCCATGAGGTCCTCCTCTAGATCCTCCTCTGGATCCTCCTCTGGATCCTCCTCTATCGGGTCAGCGTCCATCTCAAGGAGCGCATCATTATGTCTCTGCTCGGAGGCCTCGGGGTCTGGCATATTCGGTATCTCAACCCTCTCTACCACAATATTCGATGTCAACTTTCTATCCTTCATCATCATTTTGAAAATTTCCTATAGTTCGTGGAATACATAACTGCATTCATGAATCCCCTCAAATCATCTTAAATTCATGTCTCGGGCGATCTATGCCCCTGCCGACCAATACTTGTCTCTGAGCATTCTTTGGTAGATATTCATCACCACAAGAAGCGAGGTCTACATCATCATATTCTTCAACGTAGCAATCACATCTTAACTTAACCGTTGGTACTATATCCAATAGTCCAACATGAACTCTACATGAGTTCTGACGTTCTTACATAACTATACACACTCCTACTCACTCTCGTTTCTAGTTTACTATAACCTCATCTTTGATACCATTTCTGTAACAGCCCCAAATCCGGGGTCAGGGATTTGGTCGTCACGCGGAAATTCTCATTAACAATTCACCTGTTTAACAACATTAATCCATCTGTAATCGTTGAATAACTGAAATACATCATTGAGACCCCAACTACCAAACATCTTATAGGTTATAGGGCTAGAAACAAGAACTAAAGTCTTTACATTACTCACTTCATTACATCCATTGAATCAAATTACACCATGTCTTACAAATCTTATCCCGCTAGTATAGCTTCGTTGAGAAGTATACCAGTAACTAGTTTTACTCTATACAATGTGATATATATTATACATTAATAAACCTACATGTAACTTACTCCAGCTATAGATGTTATTGATCCTGTCTTCTTCATAAGGGTAGTCTGCCTGCTTCTTCCGAGCTATGCAGATAATCCTCATCCGTTTACCTCTTTCTGAAAGGCTAGTATATAAAACAAACAAGTATGAGCGAAAGAATTGCTCAGCAAGTGGTTAATAGAGTTCACAAAATATCCCATCATATACTTGGGGTTGTCGAAATACCACAGATACTTACTATCAACCATGAAATATCTGTACCCAAAAAATCTCAATAGGGAAAGTATAATGATTAAAATAATCATTAAATGAACAAGATAAGTTCATAATCACATTAATAACCTTTCCGTCAAAATATCTGCTATTAAAAGAAGATAAGCAGAAAATCAATATATGTATATCACCTTTCATAATATATCTGTAATCTTTATCAAGTGTGAGATGAACAAGTTTTCAATATGATTTGAATGATAAGGAAAATAAATATCATCTTTTGAAATCAACCTCTACTTTGAAATGAACAAGTTCCAGTATATTATAAAAGGATGAGGTTCAAACTAGACCAATATAACCTTTTCGACTCTGCCAACACTTACCAGTCACCCAGCCCTTAGCTTTTCGATGGGGTGTTCTCGATAATGTTGCAGAAAATATCCAAATTGGATGATGAACTAATACTGGAGTATCTCGCGCCAGATGTCACAACCTTACGATGATCAGTCATAAGTTGTGCATCTCCAAATTTTGTTTCTCTACATGTAGATGGAAGAACTGACGGATTTACTTGTCTACCGCCCTCTTGATCTCCCGCCAATGGTTGGGCATAGTCGGGACCAGCGCAACTCGGACCCCTTTTAATAATGATGGACCGTCCCACGGCCTCTTACACGATTATCAGTGATGGACTGATTCACAGCCTCATACACACATACTCCTAGTTCGAGTAAAATCCATGACTCTAAAACGTAAAGTTCGTCCTCCTTTTCCCTGAGTAATAACTCGTTGATACAACTCCACAAAGTAGTTGTTTCTAATTGGAAAGGAAAACTTACCAATATTTCCCGAGCAGTAGCTCGTTAATGGATTAACACTTGTTACAGCAATCCTACTCCTCGAGTGTTGAGGAAGTAGCCAGAGTCCCCTGACTCATAATAAATGGGTTCAAAATAAGCTCTCGACATTCTTCGTGACTCAAAAGTCCGGTAAAATAGAATTTCTCAAATAGGGTTTCCCAGTTTTGAAGGAAAGCGACGCCATTGCAGGCTAGGAGTTGATTTAATATCATCAGGGAAACCTTATAATAATTTTGGAAAATCGTTGTTAAGCAACATAGATTAGGTGCTCAACGTTATTTAGGGAAAAACCCAGAAGATCGAAGTATTCAAGATACTTTTACTATATCTCAGAGATATACTTCATGATTATTGAAGTCAAATATGCTTTTAAGTCATCTGAGTTATTCACTATATTCTTGAAAGTATTAATTAAATATTCCAATATTATTTATTAACTCATATCTGCATAAACAATATTTTTAAATAAAAATAATCACAACTACATCTTGAAATGAATATTCAAAAATAATATTCAGTAATTAGATAATTATTAACGATTATTGGAAACCTTTAAATAAATATCCGAAATAATTTTCATTACCTTTAAATGAATATTCGAAATAATAGTCATCAATTAAATAGCCCTTAATAAAAATGATAAAGTATTTAAATGAATATCCAAAATAATATTCATTAACTTTAAATGAATATTCGAAATAATGTTCGTCAAATAAACAACCCTTATTAATAATTAGGAAAACTTTAAATGAATATTTAGAATAATATTCATTAAGTAAATAGTCATCTAAAGATAACTAGAAACCTTTAAATGAAAATCCGAATTAAGATTCATTTAGATAAATAACTCACGTATGATTATGAAATCATACTTTAAATAAATATTTGAAACGATATTTTCCATGTAATTATAATCCTCGAATATTATTTACTAAATAAATAATACTCAGAAAATAATGGTAATACGTATATGATATACCGCCTCGCGGTTCGTAACAAATTAGTCGAAACATATGCCCTATACTAAGGGCTATCATAAACCCGGCTTATAGCTACTAGATCACCTCTAGTCTATAAGTCGTCTAATTAAAAATCACACTCCAAGTATGACAATATATTAAGTCAAAACAACTACGCATATACATTGCATCGTATATCGTAAAATATTCAATAATACTCTTAATGAAATAATATTCGATTAATATTCTCAAGTGAGATGATACTCAAATAACAATCCTTGAATCTTTACCAGGTAATAAATACTTCTTGAAATTATAATAATAATACTGGATAATACTCCTCAGAATACATAGTACTTTGCCGCTGGAATCCCTCCGGGTTTCCACGACTATTTGCATATATAACCAAATACCGACTCCCGGTCTAGAGTCAAACACAATAAGTATGCTCATATACTTAGAGCTACAAGATCCTTCGGTTCATAACTACTCATCTCAAAACTTATATGCGAATCAGAAAGCCAACTATATATATATGGCAATATAAGCAGTAACTGCAAAACTGTATAACACAACACATGGCAAAACAGGATTATAGAACCAATACTACAAAGTATGGTTTAGAACACTTGCCTGGTACTCGAGATACGACAGGGCTCGCGACGATGTCGGTCAATCTAGACAAAGTCAAAGAAAACGTACGGTTAATCCCCTTATAAATCAACGCTTAAACACGCAAGCGAATCACAATCGAAGCACTTAGTGGCTTAATCTAGACTCATACTAAGTCCAAGTTATTCATAAAATACTTAAGTCATAAGTTTGGTTCGAAAACGGTCCTCGAATTCAAGTTATACTTAACCATTTTCAACATTGGTTTCTAAGTCGTATCCTTAGTGGTTTTCACTTGCGCAACCTCGGCTAACACATATTTATAAAATCGAAAAATAATCTTTTGGACTCGAATCTTTCTCACACAACTTGCTAACTGTCCTTATAATTTTACCACCAAATTTCAAATTCTAATTTGACTTTTAAGGGTCTCGAACTTAGCATCAAAGTAGTATATTTCTGCTATAAAGTCTTTCAAACCGGTTATACGAAAACTAGCATAATTCCTAAACCGTAAATCAAAATGCTACGATTCTTTCGCCAAAATGATCTATGAATCAAGATCTACAAGGGTAGGTCATATACTTAACAAGGTCAGGAGCTTTATGTCTCGGGTATGCTCTGTTTTTAAGGGTTAATGAAATTTCGTCATTACGACGGCTATAACTCGGATATTTCCAAAATCAAAATCCTCCAAATAATCATTCAATCCACAACCAACCCTCATGAGCACTATTTATCATCTCCCTCACTGTCTCAACAGGTCTTGGAGCCACAAAACTTATTTTAACATTTTTATAACACCCACACAACATACATGCTCTAAATCATGCATACAAGTCATAAACACCATCAAATCTCACAAACTAAAAAGCCATGGATGAGAGCTCTACCTTGGTTTCAAGCTTAAGGATGTCATTAAGGCCTTACAACTCTTGAACCTTGCTTAGAATAGTCTTTGGAAGCCAAACAATCAAGAAACAAAACAAGAAAACTAGTTAGTAAATTCGGAGTTACTATTCATCACCACTTTCACTAATTATTTGAAAATGGAAAAATCCTTGGATGGTTATCAAATTTTTACCATACCTTGTCCTAGGAAAGAGCTTTGTTTTAAGCTATATATCACCATTGTTGGATGCTTGGAAGTGACACTTTGAATTTGCTAAAAAGGAGCAGATTTTTCTTAAGGAAAATGGGTTCTTGCTCTCTTTCTTTTCTCTTATCTTTAGATCTACTTTTTGTGATGAAATTTTGATATTATCCTCTTGTAGCAGCTGTGAATATAGTGGAGTTGTGTCATAAAATGTTCCCTTGGTCCACTTGCTTTGGTTGATGTCATTTTGATAAAGTAAGGTGATGTCATTAGCACATGTTTAAGGCTTCTTGATCACTCTTTGGTTCCTTCTCTTTAATCCACTTCAAATTCGGCTCAATCCATGTTGTTAGCTGTTCTTGAAGCCTTGTTTATGATATTAATGAAGTAATTGGGCCTTGATCAAAGTCTTATGGTTATAGGATTAATCGTCTGATTTTGGTGGACGTTCTAGCGATTTCTAAAGCGTTCTAAATCCTTTAACTCCATGATTTTATTCTAAATCCTATAACACTTAAATAAAAATAATCTCTCATGGATTCCTAATATTTAAAATCCTCAAATATTAATCCAATTATTATGTTCCTAACTCTCTGTCAATTTTGGAATAAAATAAAGTTTGGATTCTCTGAATTTTATCCTCGTTTACATACACTCATTCTCTATGTACTTTCCTAGTACATACTTGGTTTTCTCATTTTTCAATTCCTATAGTGAGTATCCTAACTCACTTCTCAACCCCCTTCTAGGGTATACCATCTCATTTTCTAGACGATAGATTATTCTTATCTATGTCGTCAACCACTGAATTACACTGTTCAGAAAATATCCACATGTATCGAAATTATTATCCATAGAAATATCCCTTCATTACCACCACTGTTCATTGAAATCACTATTCATCCATGAAAAACACTATTCATTGATGCACTTAATTATAATAAGAAAAGTTTTTAATTCTACCAAAAATCTGGGTTCTTACATCTATGAAGCACCTTGTTAGGTCGAATACACAATATATAATCAAGTACTGTATGAATAAGTAACAAGAACACACGTTTTAACTCTTAAAACTGTTTGGAATTGATAATTCCTCTCTCGGTGATGTAAAGTATCACAGAGAGCTGCTTAGGTTACAAGAATGATATTCGTTCACGATGGATTCCCCTTCTAGGGTTAACCTAACTGTATTTATAAGATATACAGCTACGTACAATCGTAAATTGATTCTCCTAAAATTAAGCTATACAATTGATATCAATTACGATTGCTACACGTCTTCTAAGTCAACTCAATCTCTTTGACAGCTATCCAATCTTCAAAGATATTGCTTCCATATTAATATTAAATTAATCTTCAAACTCTGTTGACTTGTAGACGCTCCCAGTAGACAGACTTTAGCAAACTCTGTTCTCTTCAAGCTAACAGTGTTTGCGCTTCCATGTGTTCAGCTAACAGTGTTTACGCTTTCCTCTGTCAGCGTTTGCGCTTCCAGCAATCAGCGTATACTTAAACTCTGTTACAACTGCTTTCAATATCAAGTTAAACTCTCTTTTACCTGTAACACTTAAACACTGACATTAAATCACATCAATTATATCTAACAATCTCCCCCAACTTGTTCATTAGAAAAATGTACAAGTTCACAGTAATTGATGATGTTAAAACTAACAAATAAAAACACAGTGTTTAACATATAATCAGAGTTTAAACTTGATTTAGCAAAATTTACAGAAAATTCGAATTACTTACAAATTCTGTCTACCTAACCTCCTCAAGATCTGGAGTTGTTCTGAGATAATCAATCAACAACCTCCTCTCAGCATTTTCAAGTTCAATCTCCATAGCTACTTTGATCTCTCTTAAATCTGGATCATTCTCATCAGTTTGAAAAATAGCAGCTCTGAGATCATAGATCTTGTTTCTTCTCATTTCATTTCCCAATCTGATAAACTTCACTTCTTCAGACTTTACATTAAAATCTAGAACAGTAATCCCAAGATCAGTCTTCAGCTTTGTAGTTCCCTTCTGCATTTCAATCAGATTTCCATTCCAGTCTCTGTACTTCGGAACATATCTTTCAGCAGACTTTGATCCTGTAACAACTTTAGCTTTCTGCATATACTCCCTTATAGAGTTAGCAATAAGCTGTGTTCGATGATTTCTAACTCTGAAGATATGCAAGACATATTGAAGTTCCTCAAATAATTTTAGCTTGATTGCTTCTTCATTCACTCTATACACTGACCCATCTGTCATAAAGTATAGCAGAAAGTGAATGTCTAAGCTCCTTTGACGAACTAGCTTAACTGACTCCAACTTGTCTAGATTTTCTTGAGTAATACCAGAACCAAGAGATACAAGTGCAGAGGGATCTCTTGGACTGTTACTAACCCTCAAATCTCTTCTTGAACCTAAGCCAGAAGTATTCCTGCCTGGTGGCTTTCCTGAACATGCAACATTATGTTGATATCCACCAGTCACTCCTGCTTCTTCTAGCACTGGAATCTTTGGCCTTGAAAAACCAGGTAAGAGTTTACTTTGAGTCTGTACAACTTGTGTAGCAACAGAGGTTGTAACTATCATTTTGCCCTTGCTCTCTTCACCAATTATCCCTTTTAACTTTAACTTAGCATCAAGAGAAGACTTTCTAACCAGCTTTCCAGTATCTTCTTCTTCTCCTTGAATACCAGATAGTTTTTCTTTGATCTCAATTCCTTTCATTGCATGCCTTGAAGACTTTGGAGCTTTAACAACTTTCTTAGACTTTTGAGCTTTTAAATGCTCTTTCTGTAACAGCTTTTCTTCAGCTTGAATATCCTCAAGTGTAGCTTCAGCATTCTCTTCACGAAATAGTTTTTCAGCCAATTCTTCATCTGTTTGTGGATTGTCAGAGAATGACAAATCCTTTGGCTTTGAACCAGAAGTACTCTGAGTATTTGTATCTATCACCAAATTCGGCTTTGACCTTGTAGACCTGCCATGACCTTGTCTAGAATTTGCATTTCTCAAGCCCTTCTCAGCATTTGTACCTTCATCATCAAGATGATCTTTCTTTGACAGAGTTTGAGTTTGCTTACACTTGGTTTTAGCAATTCTCTCCCCCTTTTTGACATCATCATCACCATCTTGAATCAGAATTGAGGTAATTAACTCAAGAGAGTTTGCAATGGAATCAACCTTCTCATTCAGTAAAATCTGATGCTTTTCAACTGTGCTCAGTCTGTCATTAAGATTTGCTTGAGCTTTGGAGAATTGTTGGAAAAGCTTAGCATTAGCTAGTTGAGCTTTCTCTTCATGAGTAGCAACCTCTGTTCGAAGATCTACAATTGCCTTCTTATTTTCATCAAATCTGTGATTCAAAGTCTTGATCTGAATCACTGTACCTTGAAGACAAGTAAAGATATCAGGATTTGAAATCTTTGAGGAATGTGACTGTAGAAAATTAGCTGCTCTTCTAGGAGGAAAGATACAATCTGACTTGTACCAATCAGCAGTTTGCTTTTTCAAATAATCATCATCAACCTCATTAGCAGAAGGTCCAGCAAAATCTGGTTTGTCTCCTGTTTTCTGACCATCAGTTTGAAATTGTTCATTTTCAGCTCCTGTACTGTTTTCTTCAATCGAATCACTCACAGACTCATGAGTAGGAGCAACAGAAGCAATATCTTCATCTTGAGCAACAACAGGTTCTTGAGCAACCTGTTTTCCTTTATCAGCTTGAATCTGCTCTGAAGAAATAACCTTCTCTTGTTTATCAATCTCCTCACCATGCTCAGAACCATGATGAGCATCAGAGTTTAGTTCAGTGTGTGATGCAACCTCAGTGTCTTCAAGAACAACAGTAGGCCCACCAGCAACACCAGTAGCAGTAGAATGTGTAACCTCATCAAAAGAAATTGGAGTTTCAGCAAATGAGATAGGATCAGAGAATGGTAGAACTGAATCAAGGACATCATCCACTGGTGAAAAACCATCTCTGTGACCCTCTTCTGCAGGCATGTCATCCTCTGCAGGTAAATCAGTGTTTACAGGAACATCATCCTTTGCAGGCATTTCAACCTCTGCAGATATAGCAACCTTCTCTACAACCTCAACAGTAGGTGTTTGCTGCGAAACCACCTCTGGAGCTTCAACTTCATGCTCATCATCAGAATCAGTAAGAATGAGCCTTCTCCTCTTAGCTTGAGGCACTGAAATCAGCTCTTCATTTTGACTAAAACTGTCCTCAGCGGATGGTGTTGAAGGTCTATTTGCCCTTTCTTTGAATCTTCTAGAATAAACAGCCTTTGGAGATGACTGTTTAGCCTTAGAATGTTTGGTGTTGATTGCAGTATGCTTCTTCCTTTTTGACTTAGGTGGTGGTTGTGGATGAGTGGTAGTGACAGGGTTTGTTGGTTCAGTATTCATTTGGTCAGGTTGTTTTTGAGGTTCAGTTTGTGTTTGAGGTGATATGGGTTGATCAGTGGTTGTTGGTGTGGGCTCAGGTGATTGAGTAGGTTGAGATGGTATGTTTTCTGTACGATCAGTGGCTAAAGGTTCAGGCATAAGTTGTGGTTCTGGTTGTTGTGGTTGATGTGATTCAGATTGTGGTGATGAAGAATCTTGTGGCTGATTGACAAAATTCTGTAAGGCAAGTGGTAATACAAAAGGAGGTATGTCCTTACCAACATCTTTGTTAGTCATATCAGAGAATATTCGCTTAGTGACTCGAAAAGGTTGAATCTCATCAGCTTCATCAACAATTAACCCAGGAACACATGCATTGAACAGAAGTTGACAAAATCTAGCAAAGTAAACTGTAGTAGACTCTGACAACTTATCACCCAAATTCATTAAAACATATCTACCAAAATCAAAATTACTGCCATAGAGTAGAGAATACCCAATTTGCAGACTGTCCATTGGAATAGCATCCCAGTTGGTGACCTTCTTCTGAAATGTCCTGGTGATACAATCAAAGAAAAAGTTCCACTCTTTTCTCAAATTTGGCCTCCTCACACTGCCCAGCTTGGCAAGTGATTCCATGTACCCAATCTCTGTTAGCATCTCTCTCAGATTTTGCTCAGAAACAACAGCATACGAAGTATGTGTGTCGAAATCCATGGCGTCACGAACAGTTTGTGGAGTGATCACAAACTCTTGTTCTTCATGAGAGAAGATGATAGACGGAGTTCCATTCTCTCCTCCTTCTATATATCTTGAGTTTTGCCAGAAATTAACAACCTGAGAAGCAGATAGAGTAGCCGGTTCAACCAGCGCTTGCCCAATCTCAGAATCTCGAAGAAAATTTTGCATTAGATGAAACGCCTCTGGAGCCCGATCGTTTTCAAGTAAAGCTGCATAATTGTTAGGCACAAAACGTAGACCAAACACAGTGAAAGGTTTTGTTGCCATTGAATCAAGAAATAAGCAAAAAGCAGTTGTGAAAATGATATGCAAGAAAGGTGTTTGTTAAAATGCCAAAGTGAAAAACAAAGATGTTCTCTCTGTTTTGGTAAAGTGAATACGAGTGGAAACTAAGGGGTTGTAATTAAAAACTAAACTCAAATGTTTTTACTTGAAAACACGCAATTGTTCCCTTGAAAAGTGTGAAAGTGAGACATAATGATGAGTGAGTGGGTGAAAGTGGGACACGTGTCACACATGCAACGATTCACTTAATACACACGCAGTAAAAGCCATTATTACCGCTGTCGTTCCGTTTATCAAGACACTTTACCACTAAATACACTAATTAACAGTTGTCAACTACTCCATTTACTCCAAAATTTTCAAATTATCTTAATGAAAATATACCTTAGAGTATATAACACAATCAATCAGTGTTTGCCAAATTTTCAATCTTTATCACAAAAAAACTTTTCATAAATGCACAGTCGTGATTTTTGTGTGTGAGTAGCAGAGTTTACCAAATCAATTTTTATAGCATCTAATATTTCATAAAATCCATAAATCAAAACAATAAACACTGAATGCACAAACTCTCATATTAAACACAGAGTATATGATGATTGCTAAACTCTGTAGTTCCTTAATTACAGAAATCTGAATATCCTTGTTCCAGTTTATGTTCATGATTATCCAAGTAAGCACACAGTCATTATAGACAAAAAGACCAGGAGATAAACATCAAAGCATCATTCAGTGAGTTACATGTCTAGGATTTCCTCACAAACTCTCACAGCACACAAGTGTTTAGGTGAAGTGTTTTCGCTCAAATTCAATCAGTAGAAGCAGATACTACCATAAGCTTGAATTTCCACCAAATCTACACCACTTCGATTACATATATGCACAAATCAAAAGGACTTTGTTCAGGGTTGGAATTGAGTAAAATTAAACAGATGAGAAGAGATGTTTTTCGAATGAGAATTTCTAACTGAACAATGTATCAGATCAAAATGTTCAGTCAAACTGTTAGTACATATTTGTACAAGATGATCAGTATATATATACCTCTTTTTTTTTTCTTTTTTTCTTTTTTATTTTATTATTTACATATATATATATACTGAGTAAGATTTCTTTTCTTGAGAAATACTCACCTGCTTGAATTTGATTTACCAAAAGAATATAACTGCTCTTAATACTTCACTATTCAAGAACAATGAACAGTTAATTTGGCTCAAAGGGGTTTACTAAGGGTCGTGTTTATGAACAGTGTTCAAAGATGTTTTGAACAGTGTTTAAAGAAAGATGGTTAATCCTAGTGCCTTTATCATTTTCATGCACACATATATCATGTAGTCTCAAAATGGTTTAATGCAAGTTCTAGAGCAACATACTTACTGATGAACATCACACAACAATAAAATCTGATTGATATAAAATGTATCAATCACTTATTCGGCTCAAAATCTCACAGGGTTCAGACATGAACTGTTTCTCACCAAACTAAACAATGACATATCTCAAGTTTTAAAATTTTCACAAGTGCAAACAAAGAAACATCAAGAATCAAGTTTGGCTTGGAAACAGAGTGTCACTAATCAGAGTTTAGAGTTCATCAATATCAGAGTTATTCATGAGAGGCAATGCATACAGGATTCATAAATTCAGAGTTTAGGATCAAATAAACTAAGAGATGCTCTAAATATGAAACAGTATCATGCTGTGTTAACTTACTGTGCAATTTCTGATTAGATTACAGTGACTCAGAAAGAATCTTGATTTTTCACTGAAAATCATGCTTCATACATTTTTCTTCATTGGTATTTTCATTCAGACAAAAATCAACTCAGAATTCACAGAGTTTAACAAACATATTAACAGTGTATGACCAACAATCATGCTGACAGAGTTTAATTAACAAGGTTTACATAGCACTTTAACAATTTACAGAAATATGAGCAACACATTTTATTAGAAAAGTTTGAGTCTAACCAACATGTTTAGTCAAAACCAGATACCATCCCTAGTTCATTGACCAGTCTTGTAAATGTTGCTTCACTTAGAGGCTTTGTGAAAACATCTGCAAGTTGTTGATCTGTAGGCACAAAATGAAGCTCAATATTGCCTTCCTCTACATGCTCTCTGATAAAGTGATACCTGATGCTGATGTGCTTGGTCATTGAGTGTTGTACTGGATTACCTGTCATTGAAATAGCACTTTGATTATCACAAAAAATAGGTATTTTACTATACCTCAACCCATAATCCAGCAATTGATTCTTCATCCATAGAATCTGTGCACAGCAACTACCAGCAGCAATATACTCTGCTTCAGCTGTAGATGTTGATATTGATTTTTGTTTCTTACTGTACCAAGACACAAGTCTGTCACCAAGAAATTGACAACTTCCACTTGTGCTTTTTCTGTCAATCTTACAGCCAGCAAAATCTGCATCAGAGTAACCAAGTAGCTTAAAATCTGATTCTCTTGGGTACCACAGCCCTAAGGTTACAGTGCCCTTGAGATATTTGAAAATCCTCTTCACAGCTGTTAAATGTGGTTCTCTTGGATCTGCCTGAAACCTTGCACACAGACAGGTGGCATACATGATATCAGGTCTACTAGCAGTTAAATAGAGTAGAGAACCAATCATCCCTCTGTAACTTGTCATATCCACTGATGACCCTGTATCTTTGTCCAGTTTTGTTGCAGTTGCCATGGGAGTTGTTGCAGATGAACAATCAAGCATGCCAAATTTCTTGAGAAGATTTCTGGTATATTTTGCTTGATTAATGAAAATTCCATCATCTGTTTGCTTTACCTGTAAGCCTAAAAAATAGCTTAACTCTCCCATCATACTCATTTGATATCTAGACTGCATGAGCTTGGCAAATTTCTTACAGAGTTTATCATTAGTAGATCCAAAAATGATATCATCTACATATATCTGAACTAAGAGCAGGTCATTACCAGATTGAAAGTAAAACAGAGTTTTGTCAATAGTACCTCTGTGAAACCCACTTTCTAGTAAAAATTTAGCAAGTGTTTCATACCATGCTCTAGGTGCCTGTTTGAGTCCATAGAGTGCTTTGTCTAACCTGTAGACATAGTCTGGATGTTTTGGATCTACAAAACCTGGTGGTTGTTCCACAAACACTTCTTCTTCAAGTTTTCCATTCAAAAATGCACTTTTTACATCCATCTGAAACACTTTGAATTTCATGTGAGAAGCATAGGCAAGAAACATCCTTATTGCCTCCAATCTAGCAACTGGTGCAAAAGTCTCATCATAATCTATTCCTTCCTGCTGTGAATAGCCTTTAGCTACCAGTCTTGCCTTGTTCCTTGTGATAACACCCTCACTGTCAGTTTTATTCCTGAAAACCCATTTAGTACCAACAATGGATCTGTTCTTGGGCCTTGGTACAAGTGTCCACACTTCATTTCTCTCAAATTCATTTAGCTCTTCTTGCATTGCTGTTATCCAGTCAGCATCTTTAAGAGCTTCTTCTACTTTCTTTGGCTCAGTTTGTGACAAGAATGCATGAAACAGACATTCATTTGTTGTTGCACTTCTTGTCCTTACTCTTGCATCTGGATCACCAATAATCAAATCAGGAGTGTGAGATTTAGTCCATTTTCTTGCAGAAGGCAGATTGCTTCTGTCATCATGTGATCCTCCCCCTTGATCCATGCTCTCCTGATTTTCTTGGTGCCTTTCTTCACTTTCTGATGCTCCCCCTGAATGTGACTTCTCAGAATTATCAACAGAGTTTGAATCAACAGAGTTTGATTCAGAATCATCAACTGAGTCACTTTCAGTGTTTAAATTATCACTTTGATGTGATTCTTCATGCTCCCCCTCAACTGATTCTTCCCTTGTTTCTGATTGAAGAGTTTCTTCAGTATTTACCAGTAGAGGTTCAGAGTTTAGATCAACAGAGTTTGTCAAATCAGTCTGATCAGAGTTTACTTTTTCAGAGAATATATCTTCATTTTCAAAGTGCAGTTGATCATGTTCATTTACATCTTCAAATCCAGTTATTTTCTTGTCATCAAATGACACATGAATTGATTCCATGATCACTCTGGTTCTCAGATTATAAACTCTGAATGCTTTAGTTGACAGTGGATAGCCAACAAAAATTCCTTCATCTGCCTTTAGGTCAAATTTGGTCAACTGTTCAGAATGAGTCTTCAACACAAAGCATTTGCATCCAAAAATATGAAAATATTTTAGATTTGGCTTCTTCTTCTTCACCATTTCATATGGTGTTTTACCATGCTTATTGATCAGTGTTGCATTTTGAGTAAAACAAGCAGTTTGTACTGCTTCTGCCCAGAAATATGTTGGCAACTTTGCTTCATCTAGCATGGTTCTGGCAGCTTCTATCAAGGTTCTGTTCTTCCTCTCCACTACACCATTTTGTTGTGGAGTGCCAGGTGCAGAAAACTCTTGTTTGATTCCTTTACTCTTGCAAAATTCTTCCATTGATGAATTCCTGAACTCAGTTCCATTGTCACTTCTGATTATCTTCACTTGATTTTCTGACCCTTTTTCCAGTTGTAATATATGTTCTGTCAGTGTTAATGCAGTTTCATCCTTCTTTGCAAGAAAATATACCCATGTGTACCTGGTATATTCATCAACAATGACTAGAGCATATTTCTTCTTTCCAAGAGACATCACATTCACTGGACCAAAAAGATCAACATGTAGTAGATGATAAGGATCAACAATTGAAGATTCAGATTTGCTTTTGAAGGAGGCTTTTCTCTGTTTGGCCTTTTGACAAGAATCACACAGGCCTTCTATATTCAACAAGGATTTTGGTAGACCTCTTACAAGATCTTTCTTGATTAGCTCATTGATGTTGTTCAGATTCAAATGTGAGAGTTTCTTGTGCCATTTCCAACTCTCTTCACTGGACATCCTTGAAGACAGACACACTGCTTTGCCATCAGTGTTTGTTGACAATTTAATTTCATAGATGTTATTGTGTCTGTTTCCAACTAGAGCAACTTTCCCTGTAGATTTACTGATCACTTGACAATATTCAGGTTGAAAATCTACATGATATCCTCTGTCACAGATTTGACTCACAGATAACAGATCATGCTTGAGTCCTGGAACCAGAGCTACATTTGTGATGATGACATTCCCAAGATTAATATTGCCATATCCCAGAGTATGTCCTATGTTGCCATCTCCATAAGAAACTTCTGGGCCAGCCTTCTCCTCATACTCTGATAGCAGGGCTTTATTTCCAGTCATGTGTCCTGAACATCCACTGTCCACAACTAGGGTACTGACCCTGGTGCCCTGCAATCACAAACAATCACTGATTATTAGTTTTAAGAATCCAGACTTGCTTGGATCCTTTGGCTTTCTTAATTCTGTTAGCTTTTGCAGCGGAATTTACATTAACAGAGTTTAAGCTAAATTTTTCAGAATTTACATTTGCAGAGTTTACTTTAACCCATTTCAAATTTGGCTTGGGTTCATAGTAATTATAGTAAATAGCATGATAATCTCTGCAAGTGTAAATAGAATGCCAAGTACTTCCACAGTGTTTGCATAAAGTCTGTGGTCTTGTTCTCACATAATCACTCTTTACTGCAGTTTTAGAGGGCAAAGAATTAATGTTTTTATTCTTACTGCAGAAATTAGCAAGATGATTAGTGCTACCACAATTAAAGCATGTTTTTCTGGGAGCTAATGAAGCAAACATTGGCTTAATTCCTGAGGTTATGCCTACTTTTCCATTTCTGTTTTTCTTAGGCATTCTCTGTTTGTTGACAGACTTTATTTCCTTAAGCTTATGCTTGAGTTGTTTATCTGTCATTAAACCAATGTTAGCCTCTTTAACAAAAGTTTTAGCATATGACTCTTTAACAGCCTTTTTCTGTGCTTCAGTCTTAGGTCCACCTGTTCCCATGACATTACCTTCAGATGAACGATGTGGTCTAACTTTTACCTGATTTTCAAATCTAAGTTCATCTCCCTCAGAGTAACCTAGACCTACTGTATCTGACTGAAACACTTCTTGAGTATCTTTACCAGAGTGTGTCCAAGTTTTAATGATGTGTTTAGTATCCTCCAATTCTGATTCTAGTTGCTTATACTTACCTAGCAACTCCTGTTCAATAAACACTGCATCATCTCTTTCTTTTTGAATTTTATTCATGTTCTCTAACTGTTCCTCAACAAGTTTATTTCTCTCTTTAAGTTGAGAACACTCAGTCTTTATCCTCTCATTTTCTAAAGTCTGATCCCTATAACTGATATGCAATGCTTTAAGATAGATTCTCAATTCAGTTATATTATCAGTTTTATAAGCATAGGTAGTTGGAGGTACCTTGAGATCATCATTTTCAGTCTGAGTAGTAGCCATGAGAGCATAGTTGACTTCCTCATCTGAATCTGAAGTGTCTGCCCAATCTCTGCCTTTGGTGTAGAGTGCCTTTTCAGTTTTACCCTTCTTGCACTCAGGAGCATAGTGACCCATCTCCTTACACTTGTAGCATTGAATTTCAGACTTATCTTTCTTACCAGATTTGAAGTCCTTTCCCTCAGATTTCTTGAAATTCTTCTTGTCAGACTTTGAGTAGTCCCTGGAGAATCTCTTTCCCTTCTTGAAGTTCTTGTATCCCATCTTCTTGAAGGTCTTTACCATCAATGCAGCCATTTGCATCATCTCCTCATCATCTTCAGAATCAGATGATTCATCTGTGTTTGGGTCAACATCAGTGTTTGATGACTCATTCTCTGAATGTATGACTAAGGCTTTCCCTTTTGCCTTTCTCCTTGATGCCTCATTCTTTGATGGTTTCTCCTCAACCTTAAGAGCAACAGACTTCGACTTTCTACTAGATCTTTTGTTTCTCTGCTCCAATTCCAATTCATGGGTTTTGAGCAGTCCATAAATTTCATCAATCTCTGTTTCACCAAGTTCATAATTATCTCTTATAGTGGTTGTCTTCACATCCCACTTTTCAGGTAGAGAGAGAAGAAACTTGAGATTTGAATCTTCTAAATCATACTCTTTGTTCACCAATGACAAATCATTGAGAAGTTTACAGAATCTGTCAAATGTTTCTGTCATGGTTTCATCAGATTTTGCTTCAAAATGCTCATACTCCTGAGTGAGTATGTTCCTTCTGTTCTTCTTAATTGCAGGAGTTCCTTGACATCTAACCTCAAGTGCATCCCATATCTCCTTTGCAGTTGTGCAGTTTATCACTTTATTAGACATAACATTGTCTAAAGCACTGTGAAGTAAATGCCTTACCTTCGCATCCTTTGCAATAGATGAAAGATCCTCAGCAGTTAGATCTTTCTTCTCTTTTGGAATGACTTTTGATTCCTCACCAGCAGCAGCAGTAGATAACTTTGTAGGTTTGTGAGGACCTTCATAAATTCTGTCCAGATATTCTGGATCTGTAGCCTCCAGAAACATGGTCATCTTCACCTTCCAAATTGCATACTCTAATGGCCTTAGTATAGGAACCCTAATTGTTTCATACCTACTTACAGTAGTAGGGGCTTTCTCAGATGGTGGAGGTATCTCTGCCATTGATTACTATTGTGTTTGGATCTTTAACTGTAATAAAGTAACAGATTTGTCTCTGATACCACTTGTTAGGTCGAATACACAATATATAATCAAGTACTGTATGAATAAGTAACAAGAACACACGTTTTAACTCTTAAAACTGTTTGGAATTGATAATTCCTCTCTCGGTGATGTAAAGTATCACAGAGAGCTGCTTAGGTTACAAGAATGATATTCGTTCACGATGGATTCCCCTTCTAGGGTTAACCTAACTGTATTTATAAGATATACAGCTACGTACAATCGTAAATTGATTCTCCTAAAATTAAGCTATACAATTGATATCAATTACGATTGCTACACGTCTTCTAAGTCAACTCAATCTCTTTGACAGCTATCCAATCTTCAAAGATATTGCTTCCATATTAATATTAAATTAATCTTCAAACTCTGTTGACTTGTAGACGCTCCCAGTAGATAGACTTTAGCAAACTCTGTTCTCTTCAAGCTAACAGTGTTTGCGCTTCCATGTGTTCAGCTAACAGTGTTTACGCTTTTCTCTGTCAGCGTTTGCGCTTCCAGCAATCAGCGTATACTTAAACTCTGTTACAACTGCTTTCAATATCAAGTTAAACTCTCTTTTACCTGTAACACTTAAACACTGACATTAAATCACATCAATTATATCTAACACACCTTCTCCAAGTTATGTAAGCATACCCTAAAAGAAGTTCCACCAACTGAGAAGTCATCCATAAAAACCTCCATAATGTCTTCAATGAAATCTGAGAAAATTGCCATCATACATCTCTGAAAAGTGGGAGGAGCACAACATAGACCAAACGGCATTCTGCGGTATGCAAATGTACCACAGGGACATGTGAAAGTCGTCTTTTCTTGATCATTCGGATGGATAGGAATCTGAAAGAAGCCTGAATATCCATCTAAGAAGCAGAAGTAAGAATGTTTAGCCAACCTTTCAAGCATTTGATCAATAAAAGGGAAAGGAAAATGATCTTTCCTTGTGGCCTTATTCAATTTCCGATAATCAATGCATATGCGCCACCCTGTAACAGTTCTAGTAGAGATCGACTCACCCTTATCATTCTTCACCACGGTCATTCCTCCTTTCTTTGGAACAACATGCACAGGACTAACCCACTTGCTGTCAGAGATAGGATAGATTATACCTGCATCAAAAATTTTTAAAACCTCCTTTTTGACCACCTCCATCATATTAGGATTGAGTCTCCGTTGAGGCTCAATAGAAGAAGCTTGCTCATCTTCCAGAATAATCTTATGCATGCAAAATGATGGATTAATGCCCTTGATATCATCAATGGAATACCCAATAACATTTTTATATTTTCTCAAGACCGTGAGCAACTGCTCAATTTGAATGTCATCAAGCTCAGAATTAACAATGATAGGATATGTTTCATTAGGGCCCATAAACACATATTTCAAAGATGCAGGTAATGGTTTCAGTTCTACCTTAGGAGGCGTGGAACTCTCCTTAACTTCCTCATGTTGTAGTACATTAGAATGTTCATGCTTATATGTAGGTGCTGCATCCAAAAGCTTCTCGTAACCCTGACACTCTCCATTTTCTTCATCAACGTTACCCTCGAGAACAGCTTGAAGTGGATCCTCAGATAAAAGAATTTTGGCTTTCATGTCGATCACTTCCTCTAGTGCATCCACCCTATTCACAAACTCATCCGTAGAAGGATGTCCCATTGTACTTTTCAGCTTGAATTCCATCTTCTCTTCGCCTACCTCAAAAGAAATTCTTCCATTTTTCATGTCAATGATAGCTCCAGCTGTTGCTAAGAAAGGCCTCCAAAGAATGATAGGAATATTTGCATCTTCTTCCATTTCCATGACAACAAAATCACATGGAATATAAAACTTTCCTACCTTAAGGGGCACATCTTCAAGAATTCCAAGTGGAAATTTCACACTTCTGTCTGCCAGTTGTAGAGAGATACGTGTGGGTTTTAGTTCACCCATCTGAAGCTGTTCACAAATCGATAAAGGCATCAAACTGACACTTGCTCCAAGATCGCACAAAGCTCTTTTAATTTCGACATCCCCAAGTTGAACAGGAATAGAGTAGCTACCTGGATCCGCTAACTTCTTCGGAAGATCATTTTGCAAGATGGCACTGCACTCTGCTGTTAATGAGATGGTAGAGCTTTCTTCAATTTTTCTCTTCCTTGACAAAATATCTTTAAGGAATTTTGCATAAGATGGCATCTCAGTGATAGCATCCATGAATGGGATATTGATATGTAGCTTCTGCAAAATTTCAAGGAATTTACCATACTTCTTCTCTAGCTTGGCTTGTGCCAACCTTTGTGGAAAAGGAACAGGTGGCACATACGGTTTAAAAGGAACAGCTTCTGATTCTTTCTTTTCTTTTTCCACGACCTCTAGGTCTACCAGTTTCTCAGTTGTAATCTCCTCTTCACCTTCCTTAGCATTCACAACATTTTTGCTCACATTCAATTCCGGCTCCTTCAATTCTTTACCACTTCTCAAAGTTACAGCATTGATATGGCCCCTTGACGGCTGCTCAGTTTGGCCAGGAAGTTGGCCTGAAGACTTATTAAGTTGGCTCAACTGTTGAGAAATTTGAGTGATCGTGTTTTCCATCATTTTGTTGTGAGCCTTTATCTCATTGATACTTGAATCAAAGTGCTCGTTCTTCTTCGATTGAGTAGAGATAAATCCTTCCATAAGACTTTCCAAGTTAGATTTCTGCGGCTGAGCTTGTTGAAAACCAGGAGGCTGAGAAAAATTATTCTGTGAAGATTGAGCTTGACCTTGATTGTTCCTGTAGGAGAAATTTGGATGATCTCTTCAACTTGGATTATACGTGTTGGAGTAAGGATTATACTGCGGCCTCTGATTCTGATTGTAAAGAGCATTAGCCTGTTCAACTGCCATTCCAGAAGGATTGTATTGACAAGCAAGTTTGGTGTGTCCAACAACACCACATATCTCACATGAAGCAACAGTAGATGAAGTGCTTCTAGCATCCAATTGCTCAATCTTTTTGACCATAGCCTGCATAGTAGTATTCAACATGGTTAGAGCATCAACATCATACTTACCACCTTTCTTAGGATGATTTCGATCACTGTAAGGATAATTATCATTAGACGTTATCTCGTCTAACAAAGCTTTCGCATCCTCAGTACTCTTCTTCATAATAGATCCACCAGAAGAAGCATCAACAAAGTTTCGGAACTCTTGTGTCAACCCATTATAGAATGTTTGGATCAACAACCAGTAAGGAATTCCATGGTGAGGGCATTGTCTCTGAAGTCGCTTAAATTTTCTCCAAGCATCATGAAGTGACTCGTCATCATCTTGACGAAAGTTAGAGATCTCATTCCGGAGCTTAGAGGTCTTCTTCTGACTGAAGAATTTAAGTAGAAAAGCCTTCGCAAGACTATCCCAAGTAGTGAATGTGTTTGGTCCTTCATCTTTCAACCAATCTTTTGCTGTATCTCGAAGAGAGAATGGAAATAAGCGCAGCTTTATAGCATCATCACTAACATTGGTCAGCTTTATTGTATCACACTTTTCAAGAAAACTCACAAGATGATCAACAGGATTTTCAGTGGACAATCCTGCGAAAGAATCATTGGAGATGAATTGGATGAACTGAGGCTTGAGTTCAAAGTGTGTAGCTGTGACTGTTGGTCTGACAATACTGGAAAGTACGCCTGTAGCATCTGGCATACCATGCTCCCTGAGAGCTTTAGCTGTTGTATCAGTCATAACTTCCTTATCCTTGTTTTTCCTTCGCTTTCCCGCTTGCTTTCTTGCTGTAGCTTCAATTTCAGGATCAATTTCAATTAAGTTTTCAGTACCTGAACTTCGAGTGTGCATGCAACAAGAGAACTAGAAACGATGATCAATTAACAAGGGAATAATAGCCGAAGCAACACAACTAAAATACTTAGCTAAATCAATTCAAAATTAACTAATCTAACACTGCTTTGTCCCCGGCAGCGGCGCCAAAAATTTGACAAGGCCGTCGCGTGCCTATCAAATATTAATATCTAACTAATCCTTCTAACAATGTAGTAGGGTAAGTCAGAGTCGATCCCACAGAGACAAACGTATCAATCACTAGTTTTTTATGATTTAATTCGGCTAAGCAAGTAACACAATAAATAATTGAGAATTTGTTAAACTAAACTTATACTAAAACGAATTGTGTTTATATTAAATCAAATATTAAAAACATCCAGAATTAAGTGTCCCCACTAGCATGAATTGATGTAATTGTGAATTCCCGCCCCAATTAATCGTACGCTGCTCAACAGGAAAGATGCGCCCTATAAATACCAATAACCTCTCTCGAGTATTAATGGCTTCTCTTAAAATACAATCAAGCCTATTCTCATGGTATCATGTAATTTAGAGACATTAATTACAGCACCCTAAATTCCTAACAATCCATTCTACCTATTCTCATGGAGAATTTCATGTTCTTACTGGATAAATCACAACCATCTAATCCAACTCTCGTTGATAATTAGATATTGGTTCAAACAATACACATAATCACGTCTGATTTGTAATTGCTAATTAAAACAACTCAATAAGCAAGAGCAATTAAACAATCAAATTGGGGGAATTGGGAAATTCACACATCAATCATAACTAGGGTTCTACTTAACCGTAGATTAATTATCTACTCACTCATGATTGAATTAATAAAACAAGAATTAATAATTGAACACATAATTATAAGAATAGAAGAAAAAACCTTTAATCTTGATCTTCAAAGAAAATAAATATTCTCCCAAAAATCTCCAGAAGAAAGTGTTTACAAAGTTGTCTGTATAATATAATTTTTCGATCCCTCAAAATAATAACCTAGTTGAGTTTTTATAACGTTACAGGACTTACTTAGTTGACCCAAATTAATTAGGCCAAACTAGTATTTAATTAGTTATGTTACAATTCGGAAAACAATCTAACTACAAAACCTCGCGCACAGGATAGGAGGGAATTGGCAGTTGTAATTTAATAAGGAAACTGGTACTGGCGCCTGCAGAAACTGTCGACCCACTCTCCCCAGACGCGCGTGCGTGGCACGCGCCAGTTGTGCACAGCTTTTTTGCGTGCGCGTGAAGATTAAACAGCAAGCAGCGCGTGAAACGTCAGTTCAGCATCTTGAATTTCAGCATTAATACAGAGACAAACGCACGGCCATAACAAAATTCGCATGCCCATCATTTATTTTCTGTTCCTTTTTTTCTGTTCCCCCAAATTCGCACGGCTGCTACCTTTTTCACACAGACAACAAATAATTCCTGCTCATTTTTTTCTTTTTCTGCTACTTCTTTTTTTCCTTTTTCCAAAATTATTGCTTCCAAAATGCTTAGAAACGAACCGCAGTTTCATCCTTTCTCCTCGTAAATTCACAAAATAAATCCTTCGAGCTAAAAATCACATAAAATCTTTAAATAATGCTCGATTCCTTCCGACTTGGCATTTATTTATTTCCTGCAACAAACTCAACTAAAACTAATTAAATCGACACGATTATTCACAAAAGCACCGTAAATGCGGGAATAAAATCCTATAAAATATATGTAAAATATACTCTATCACAAAGGTTGCAAAGGAGGTTGCAAAGGTTGCAAAGGAGGTTGCAAAAGAGGTTGCAAAGGAGGTTGCAAAGGCACACGGCTGACGCCGCCCTGAGGTTGCAAATGAGGTTGCAAAAGAGGTTGCAAAGGAGGTTGCAAAGGTTGCAAAGGAGGTTGCAAAGGTTGGAGGTTGCAAAGGAGGTTGCAAAGGCACACGGCTGGCGCCGCCCTGAGGTTGCAAATGAGGTTGCAAAGGTTGCAAAGGAGGTTGCAACTGAAAACTGGATTTTTTTCTAGTTTTCGAAAATATGCATCTTTTAGCTTTTTTGACTACTTTTTTGGAATCTAATATATATATATATATATATATATATATATATATATATATATATATATATATATATATATATTCCAAAAAAGTGGTCGAAAATGACATCTGAACCCCAGAACTTGAAATCAGAAATTTGAAAACTGTAAGTTGCAAATGAGGTTGCAAAGGTTGCAACTGAGGAAGGTAGTATTTTTGGAATATTGAAAACAAGGTCGGTATTTTTAGAATTTTAGAAAGGTTGGTAGTATATATTTAAAAATCTAATAGTTGACATAGGTAGTTTTAAACTTATCCCTAAATTTTTTTGAATGATTACAATTTAAATTTAAAAAACATAATCGTTTAGAAAAACAATTTCGTTAGATATTTTTTGAATATTTATTTTTTTTTCAGTCAGTGACCTAACTGAAAATTAGCACATAGTTCAGTGACCTAACCGCAAATGTGTTGTCTTTTAACGGAAACCGTTAAAAGTCAACATAATTTAACGGTTGTGCAAATTTTTTTCAGTTTAGTACTGTGATTGCAAGCTAATTGTAACTTTATGATGCGATTGAAAGTTTTTTTAACTTCATGACCTACTTACAAGTTAGTAGTAACTTCACTAACCAATTAGCTATTTTACCCCAGGAAGATCACTGATACTTGATTTAAGGGGTATGCACCAAGTTACAAACTAGTACAAAATAGGCCAAATGTTTTCCAGGTTACTTACTTTCATGAAGACAGAAAAGTTTGACTTTATTAGTAAACTAATTTAATGATTGGATGGGCAAATAGAATATTATAACTTATATAAGTACTTGTTTAATTTCTTTTAGCATTTATGCCCGAGTCAAATCCCGAGTCTTTTTCGAAAACCGGGTCGAGTCCCGATTACGAATCCGAAATAAGCCAAAGCAAACTGGCCCAAATGCCACCAACTTGGGTAATCCACAAGCCCACCACAGGCCCCCAAAAGATCATGATTTGTTGGTGCACTTAGTAGTAGTACTTTGCCTTATAAACTGAACTAAAGCCCCAAATCTCCTCGATGTGGGACTGGGGTGTTACAAACTCCCCCACTTAAACTCCTGACGTCCTCGTCAGGCCTAAACGGATATCCCATAGGTACAAGATCGTTCCTCCCTAGCCTTTGTGGGATAATACCGGCTGGCTTCATGTCCCCACCTCCGGACCTCTATCCATTGTGGGATAATGCCACCAGCCTTCGTGTCCCCACCTCCGGCAACTTGCCTCGACAAGCTTTCGAGAGTCGGTTCTGATACCATATGTGACAACCCGAGTCAAATCCCGAGTCTTTTTCAAAAACCGGGTCGAGTCCCGATTACGAATCCGAAATAAGCCAAAGCAAACTGGCCCAAATGTTGCCAACTTGGGTAATCCACAAGCCCACCACAGGCCCCCAAAAGATCATGATTTGTTGGTGCACTTAGTAGTAGTACTTTGCCTTATAAACTGAACTAAAGCCCCAAATCTCCTCGATGTGGGACTGGGGTGTTACACCATACATGCATGAATGTTTACATTCTGTTCAAATAATGAAATAAGTAGGCAACAACAGAATTTTAATAATTTAGATAATATGTTAATTATTTATTAAAAGTCTAAAGCTCCAATTATCAAAGTTGATGATTGCATCTTGCATGAGATGCCTATTTAAGCAATTTGCATGAAGTCTGGATTCATTCATTGAATTGATACATAAACATCAACATTCCCAATTTGAAGAGTCTTAAGAACTGGTCTATTGTAAGATCAAAATGAGGCTAACTTTCTTGATATTGCTTCTTTCTGTTGTACTAGTGAATACAGTTATGGTTTGCAATGGAGGTAAGCTACTGAAAATGAAGTACTATCACAAGACTTGCGATTCGGTTGATGAGATTGTGAGGGATATCACATGGAGGAAAGTTGCAGAAAATCCGAGTTTTGCAGCTAAGCTGTTAAGGCTTCATTACCATGATTGCTTTGTCAGGGTATGTTTACATAATTTTAAATACTATTGTGCATCTCTGTAGTATATTATGTGAAATAAAAGATAGTTCTGAAGAGATTTTACTGTACATATCCAATTTTGATGATCAAGTTCTTTCATGCATGCTCAGGGTTGTGATGGATCAATCCTGTTGGATTCAACTGAGCAGAAAAATAAGGATAATGAAAAGACTGCATTCCCAAACAGATCTTTATCCGGGTATGAAGTCATTGACGACATAAAGGCAAAACTCGAAGAAGAGTGCCCTGGAGTTGTATCATGTGCAGATATTCTTGCATTAGCTGCTCGAGATGCTATCTCTTTCCAAGTAAGGACACATAATTAAGCATACCATAGGTTATTATTATCATGAAACATTAAAATTATAAATGTTTAATCTATATGGTATTAATAAGATTAATGTGTCACGTATGCAGTTCCGTAGACCAATGTGGAATGTTTTCACTGGTAGGAAAGATGGAAGAGTTTCCCTTTCCTCCGAAGCTACAACAAACATGCCCTCACCATTTTCTAATTTTACCACTCTTCTTGCCCAATTTCAGAGTCATGGCCTAGACATGATGGACCTTGTAACTCTTTCAGGTAGAATTGACATTATACACTTGAGTATCATATATTTTCTCAAGTACAAATGCACAACTTTAAAATGTGAAATTTTTATTTCATAGAGCTGTAAAACTATTCAGTGCAAAAAAAACTGTATACTGAGTGAGAGATAACAAATATTGCAGGTGCACATACGATTGGAACCACAAGATGTGCTTTGTTATCTAGAAGATTGTACAATTTTACAGGACACGGGGATACGTACAGATCCTTCACTGGATCCAGAGTACGCGAAAAGCTTGCGAAAAATCTGCCCAAATCCTTCAAATCCAGCAACATTAATAGAAATGGATCCTCAAAGTTCAGGTTCATTTGATAGTCATTACTTTCAAACCTTGAACGAACATAAAGGCATGTTTGTATCAGATGCAACATTACTCACTAACCAACAATCAGCACAAATGGCTCAAGGTTTAGAGAATCCCAATGTGTTCTTTGCCAGGTTCGCCCAATCAATGAAGAAAATGAGTGAGATAGTAACACTTGCAGAAGGTGAAGCTAGAGGTGAGGCAGAATTGCCGAGTTGTTAACTAATGCAAGCGATAATTTGTAATTTCTCTCAACAATACTTGATATTGTTCTTCACTCATAATTCATTAGGTTCGAGGCAAAACATGTTTAAAGTAAACATTTGACAATCTGTCTGTCCACAGATCATATTTGGCGACCTGGGAGTTGCATTTCTTCCAGTTGTAGACATTATGATTCCATAAATATCTTACATGAATGAAAACTTTGATATACATCAAAGAACTAATTAATAATGCAAAACTAAGCTTGTACTTAATCGGGTTTTATATCAAACTGACCACTCCCTTCGTCAAAAATTATCATTTAACCCACCGTTCGCATCGGGGTCTCGTTTAAACCACTAAATTAAGAAAATATATCATTTGCCCCCCTGTATATCACTTAGATCACCATAAATTGTATTAATTTTTTTGAATGCAGGGGGGCAAATGATATATTTTCTTAGTTTAGTGGTTTAAATGAGACCCCGATGAGAACGGTGGGTTAAATGATAATTTTTGACGAAGAGAGTGGCCAGTTTGATACAAAACCCGTACTTAATCATGTTTTAATTAGTAGCATACAATTATACAAATGGTTTAAGCTTGTACAACTGAATGATCCAAAAAAATCTGGTCACAAGTACACTACTAGGGGACTGAAAACTAGGTATCTTGAGAACAAAACAGGAATTAATCAAATGTATGCCATGCAGAACGAAAAGGCCTTCAGAACTCGAAAGTTTTTTCGTTTTCTCAAAGGCAGCCGCAGCCAAACCGCTTTGAACTGCTGCTCCATAGCCAAAGAGTGATACTCATGCCCCTGATCGATATCCGGCGCCGATCTCATTCACAATATTCGTACAACATTAAAATTATGGAACAGGTAGGTTTACTCCACCACATTTATTTTCTCTGCGAGCTGAAGGCTTGTCTGTAGAGTTCAATATACATATATTTTTTTTGTATATATATAAGTGATTGCTATTTTTATTAACACTTACCCTGGCACATTGTCTTGTGATGATTGCCGCAACTACAACAATTCTTGGAACATATTGGCAGACTGCACATCAACTCTATTTAGTTAGCTAGAGGAGCATTTTGTTTTGTAGACTTGGAAAGTTTTATGAAAGGAATGCATTAAAGTGCAGTAAAGAAATCATTGGAGGAAGAAAAGGTTTTCATTGATAATGTTTTCTCCTGGTTTACATTATGCTCTTGCAGTGCCTTTATAATAATGAGTCCCTGTGTTGTTCACTAAAGGCCAACAAAGCCACAACAACCTTGTACTATGTTCCTATTCTAGCCATACATTTGATAACGGAAATAAAAGGAAAGGAGGTGATCTGGCAAAGAGCTGGTGAAGGCATGTGGTCCTGTCAATACGCCCCCTCAAGCTGGAGAGGGAGGCATAGCAGAAGCTCCCAGCTTGGTAAGAAGATGCTGGTGCTGTTGAACAGGGAGTATTTTGGTGAAGATGTCTGCCACTTGGTCACGAGAAGGCACATGAGAAGTGGTGATGAGGCCATCTTTAATCTGATCACGGACAAAGTGGCAGTCAATTTCCACATGTTTGGTGCGTTCGTGGAGGACGGGATTGGCAGCAATGGCGAGTGCGGCTTGATTGTCACATTTGAGTTGTGTTGGAGGTAATGACTTGATGCCAAGGTCTTTTAGCAGAGCAGAAAGCCATGTTACTTCGCAAGTGGTGAGGGCCATAGCCCGGTATTCAGCTTCGGCTGATGATCGTGCCACAACATTCTGTTTCTTGGCCTTCCAGGAGATGGGGGAATGCCCCAGAAAAATGCAGTAGCCAGTGGTGGACCTGCGAGAAGTGGGGCAGTTGGCCCAATCGCTATCGCAATAAGCTGTAAGTTGAGCAGCACTAGAGGAGGCAAGAAGGATCCCTTGAGAAGAAGAACCAGCTAGATAGCGAAGGAGACGCTTGGCTGCTTGCAGATGAACGGTGGTAGGGGCATTCATGTATTGGCTTAGTGTATGCACGGTGAAACTTATGTCGGGTCGGGTGATGGTGAGATATATAAGTTGGCCAAGTAAGCGTTGATATGGGAGAGGGTTGGGCAGGGGGTCACCAGTAGTAGGGGTGAGTTTTAGATGGGAATCCATTGGGAGAGAGAGGGGTTTGCAGTGTAATAAACCATGTTCCGTCAGGAGGTCAATGGTGTATTTCTTTTGAGAGATGAAAAAACCCGAGGAGGATCGCTCCACTTCAAGCCCCAAGAAGTAGTGAATTGGCCCTAAGTCTTTCATGTGAAACTGGGCTGATAACATGTGTTTAAGATTAAGTATTTCTTCCAAAGAGGAGCCACATACCAGGAGGTCATCAACGTAGATAAGAACAGCAAGGACAGAGGTTGTAGTTTGTTTAAGAAACAGACTATAATCAGATTTTGATTGTTTAAACCCAAGGTCGAGAAGAGTCATCGAAAGTTTAGAGAACCAAAGACGAGGGGCTTGCTTCAACCCATACAAAGCCTTATTCAGTTTGCACACTAGATGAGGGGATGATTTACCAGTGGTGTTTAGCTCAATTCTGCATCCAAGGTGCGTGTAACCCAAGGGTAACTTCATGTAGACATCCTCCGTTAATTCTCCGTGTAAAAACGCGTTAGACACGTCCATTTGTAGGGTGTGCCAGTCTTGAACAGCAGCAACAGCGAGCAATGTGCGAACTGTAGTCATTTTTGCAACGGGTGCAAATGTCTCCTTGTAATCTTCCCCATATATCTGTCGACACCCAAGTATAACCAGTCGTGACTTGTATCGTTCAATACTCCCATCAGGGTTGTATTTTGTTTTGAACAGCCATTTACACCCAATTGCTGTTTTACCTGGTGGCAACTCAGTCACAGTCCACGTATTATTCTGCTCCAGTGCTTCAAGTTCAGCATTCATTGCAGAGACCCATTGTGGCTGCTGTACAGCTTCTTTGAAACTCAGAGGATCAGTTGTCGAAGTGAGAGTCGTTAAGAAACACTGAAAGGTAGGAGTGATTTCAGTGATCGCCAAATTTGCAATAGATTGGCAGGAGTTTGTAAGATATTCAGAGTGCCACTGTGGAGGTTGGTGAAGTCGAGTTGATCTTCGTGGCTCAGCTTGTAAGGGAATAGGAGTTGTATGCCTTGGAGATGGAGAAAGTACTGGAGATTGGTTTTGTACAGGCGAATTGGGCCTTGAGAGCTCAGAGACATAAGTCTCATCAGGAACATGAGTGGTTGGCATTTGAGCAGGTAAAGGATGTATATACTGAGCATCTGTTCCTGACTTAAACGGAAATATCTCTTCATGAAACTTCACATCCCTGGATATGAATTGTTCGTTTGTGATCAAGTTGAGTAGTCTATATCCTTTCTTGGTTGGAGGATAACCCAAGAAGACACACGGAACTCCCCTTGCCTCGAATTTGTCACTTGGCACACTAGGGTTGTATGCGAAAGCAAGACAGCCAAACACTCGCAAATGATCATACTCAGGAGCCAGCTCATGGAGGGCTTCATATGGAGTTTTATTATCCAACAGTGGTGAAGGCAGCCTATTAATCAGATGCACGGCTGTCAGAACACAATCTCCCCACATTTTTAAAGGTATGTTGGCTTGAAATCTCAGTGCTCGAGCTGTTTCCAGAATAAATCTGTGCTTCCTTTCAACTCGTGCGTTTTGTTGTGGCCTATAAGGACACGAGGTCTGATGTATGATACCATTGTCTGCAAAAAATTGTCTGCACAGAGCATTGTCGAACTCCAGAGCATTATCCGAGCGTATGACCTTTATTGTTTTAGCAAAGTGATTTTGGGCATAATTGAAGAAGGTCTTTAAAGTTTGTAAGGCTTCAGACTTGTGAGTGAGTAAATAAATCCAAGTGTATCGTGTGTGGTCATCCACAAGTGTCAAGAAATATCTGCAAGTACCTTTTGTGCATTCTTTATAGGGACCCCATATATCTATGTGCACCAAGTCAAACGACTTAGGTGCCCGTGACTCACTAGTTGGGAAGGGAAGTTTTGTGAATCTAGCAAGTGGACAGGTAATACACACTGAAGAAGAAGATTTGTTTAGGCCGGATAGCATAGGAATTTGCTTTATTTTTGTGAGAGGGGCATGGCCTAGTCTGCAATGCCATACATCAAGGTTTAGGCATGTGTTAGGTGATTGTGACTGGACAGCAGCATTCAAGTGCACTATAGAGCTAGTTGGTTTAGGTGGAACAGGAATTGCAACATGTGCATAAGGATTATAATAGTATAGGCCATTCTTAGCATGACCCAAGCCTATTACTTTATGTGAAACAGTATCAGTGATGCAACAATATTTAGGATAAAATTGGACCTGACAATTATTATCCTTGACCAACTTTTGGACAGATAAAAGGCTATGGTGAAACTTAGGTACACATAAAACTCCATTTAACTGCAAACCAGTAGGGAAAGACACAGTACCTGTGTGAGAGATCATGGCTTTATCACCATTAGGTAGGTAGATTTGAGGAGTATTAGAAGCCACAGAAATGTTGTCCAAACAGTGCAGGTTGGGAGTCATGTGGTCTGATGCTCCCGAGTCGATTATCCATTCATGATTTGAGCCAACAGCAACATTGCAAGAAATCATTCCAGAGAAATGGCAATCTAATTCATCATCCATATCCGGTGGCTTAGGGCTGTTTAGTTGAAGTTGTGGGACAAGCTGTGCCAATTGTTCGAGCTGCTGAGGTGTAAAGAGAAGACCATTTGCAGGTGATATTGGTTTAGGGGATGAAGTGGTTGCAGTAGCAGCTATTCTCTGTTGTGATGGTTTGTTATTTGGTGTCCAGCGAGGTAAAGGGGAGGACTGAGGTGACCAGCGTGGTGAAGAGGGTTGAGATCTAGTTCTATTGGGCTGTTGATTAGAAGGATGTTTTGGGTGCCCTCGAGGATAACCAATAACAGACCAACACCTATCATTGGTATGTCCTTTAATTTTACAAACTGAGCAAAACAAGGGTCTATCCTGGAGATTTGTCCTGCTATACATGGCGGAGAGATCGGTTTCAGCTACTGGAGAGGTAAAGAGAGTTCTTTGAGCCTCTTCTTGTTGTAAGGCAGCAACGGCACGTTCCACAGTTGGAAGGGGATCCAGCATAAGCATATGGCTTCGTTGAGGGCCATATATTTCATTGATACCATTAAGAAATTGAAACAGACGAGCTTCTTCCTTCTGCAACTCTATGGTTGCCAACAGCTTTTTTATTTCTTCAGTAGGGTTGATAATAACAGGAAGGATGTTCATTGACTCAAGCTCTTCCCACAAGGTCTTCATAGCAGTGTAGTACTCATTAATAGTCGCAGTATGCTGTCTCACCTCATAAAGATCCTTGCTTAACTTGTATTTACAGGACCCGTTGGTCAAAGTAAATCTTTGTTCAAGATTTTTCCACATTTCACAAGCATCAGTCATGTACATAATCGATTTTCTAACGGTTGAAGAGACATTACCAGTGATCCAAGCTATCACCATGTTGTTACACGTCTCCCACATCTCAGCTTTGGTTGCATCATCCACTGGTTTTGACAGTGTTCCGTTGACGAAGCCCAACTTTCTTTTAGAGGCTAGATTTATTTCCATAGATCGAGACCATGCTCTGTAATCAGCTGAGCCTTGCAGCTTTTCAACCTGAATTGAGCTTGCAGTATCAGATGGGTGAAGAAACAAGGGGTTCAACATATCTTGATAAGATATTCTTGAAGGTGTTCCCATATTTGGAAAGGAGGTGATAAGAAATTTGCAGAAAGTAGATCTGGGTAGTTAAAATAAAAGCAAGAATCTTGATGACAAGCAAGAGGGAAAGAAAGAGATTAGAAGAGGAGAATGTTTACAGGCAGGAGGGAAGTCTCTGATACCATGTAGACTTGGAAAGTTTTATGAAAGGAATGCATTAAAGTGCAGTAAAGAAATCATTGGAGGAAGAAAAGGTTTTCATTGATAATGTTTTCTCCTGGTTTACATTATGCTCTTGCAGTGCCTTTATAATAATGAGTCCCTGTGTTGTTCACTAAAGGCCAACAAAGCCACAACAACCTTGTACTATGTTCCTATTCTAGCCATACATTTGATAACGGAAATAAAAGGAAAGGAGGTGATCTGGCAAAGAGCTGGTGAAGGCATGTGGTCCTGTCAATATGTTTAATTAAGATAAGTAATCTAAGAACAATGCTAGATAATTCTTTTTTACAAAATGATGTACGTGACACTATAGTATTATTTTTGATTAATATTATTGTGAATGAGATAGTGATATTTTGTACCCAATTTTGTACATCATTTTGTATCTATAGCATTTCTCATAATGTAATATCAATCGTTAAATTGAATTTCTTCGGCCTAAACTTCAATAGTAATGCTAGGTACCCCAAACTGGTACCCAAATATTACTCCCAAATGATGTGGTAATGCTTACATGGTATGGTGGAAATTTTTGATTGGGTGGTTGGTGTGAATGCAGAGGGATCCACTATTATTACAACCAATTAAATTGCTACACTTGCATTTGGGAAAATTTTTGGGTACCAATTTGGGTACCTAGCATTTTCCAAACTTCAATTATATCCGCAATAAAGTCCGCCTGTTATTTTTATAAAATTTATTTGTTCAAATATTTATAATTGTAATTTGTTGATCGCGGTTGTATAATTCTAATATTTATTTTTTGACAAAAGTTGTTAATTTGCATTAGGTTACACACTTAAAAAAATAAAAATGCAGTAGGTTACAAAGTTGTTTTTCACAAATTATTTTTAAATATTTTATTGTTTGAAAACTTTTAAAAATGCATTTTCACTGATATATTTTCATCTTTTTTCAAAATTATTTTCAATCGTTAATGAAAAAATTATTTCCCCATGATTATTCACAAAAAAAATAGTTTTAACCAAAAATTACGTTTCCTCTTTAACGAAAACTATCTTAAAATGAAAGGAAAAATAAGTAAATAAATAATACTAATAATCCGTACGAAGCACGGGCACATATCGAGTATGAGCCCAGATTAAAAAAATTAATATTAACAAATTATTAAGATTAAATAAAATTAATAAGTATTATTTAAATACATATTTTTAAATAATTGAATGACATAAGTATTGAATAAATTAATATACTATTTAATTATATAACTATACGATATCGAACACGGGATAAAATTACAAAAATAAAAATAAATAAATTATATATAAATATGTAATTATAAAAAATTTAACCAAATTTAATGATAATTAAATTTGATATTTTTGATAATCCGGTGTTCGGACCAGTTTTCGCGCAGCTTTCGCGCACCTCAACCAATTCGGAGAATTGCTAGCACACTCGTACCCATCGAACAATATCTCGACTAATCCAGAGCGTGCCTTCCAGGGATCAAACTTATGAGCTTGGGGTAGTAGCCCCTAAATCACGGTTCGAACAGACTGAAACACGCATGGTGGGTATATTTTTGATATTATTACACATCATTAAAACGCAATCTTTGCAGATCAAGAGAGCGTTGGTTTTGGGTTAATTGCTCGGGATTCAGAGGGGATCTTATTGAAGCCAAAGCTTTAGTTCATCATGAACTCATCTCACCTATGTTGGCAGAGGCAATGGCAATAAAGGAGGCGCTTAGTTGGATTGATAAGTCGAGTTGTCACATGGTTACGCTCGAATCTGACTGCCTTGCAATGATTCAGGCGATCAGAAGTAAGGCTCCAATGCGAGCTCGTTTTGGTGAAGTTATAAAGGAGTGTCGGGAGCTTGTTCGTTTAAACAACGTTAAGTTGTTATTTGTCAAATGATCTGCAAACGTGGTAGCCCATCAACTTGCTAGGGAATCATGTTTATTTCTAGGTCTTAGTTTTAATAGGGAGTCTATTCCTGGTATTGTTAATGCTTGTATTCAGTTCGATGCTTTGAATTAATAAAATTTCTCAGCTTTTCGTCAAAAAAAAACGCAATTTTAAGCATTATTTTTTTTATTCAAAAAAAAAAACACAATTTTAAGCATTAATTTACAGTATACAACTGCAAGTTAGGTGGATGTTAGCCCTATATATCACAATTTTAAAGGAAATGGTCCCAAATATCACGGCTCAAAAACTTGACCCCAAATATCACTACAAGACACAATATAAAACAGCGTTTTGATTTTTTTTTGTTAAAACGCTAGTGTGTTTTACGTTGTGGGCTTTGTTTTTTCTGTTTGTTTTGTTGGTAGAAACGTGAGTTTAGAATTGGTTTTGAGCCCAACGCTACTTTATGTGGCGTTAGGGATTTTTTTTTTTTGTGTGTCTTTTGTTTTTGTTTTTGTTTTTTTATTTTCGCCTAAATATATATTTGCAAAGAAATATTAAAAAATTTATTTACAAATGGTCAATTAAAATATAAATTTATATTTTTTAAACTTTGCATACGGTTTATTCGTCGTTCTAAATATTTCTAAAACCTAAAACGGAAACATTGAACCCCAAAAATTAATTGTTGAACCCCTAAATTTAATTAAAATTGTATTTTTTAAATTTAAAATTTTTAATTAAAAAATTAAATCCGACGGCCTGATTTTTAAACGCTAACAGGATAAGTTAGGGTTTATGATCTAGGGTTTAGGGTTGTAAACAACCCTAAACCCCAAACCCTAAATCCTAAGTTCGTATACGGTTTAGACGTCGTTCTGAATATTTCTAAAACCCAAAATGGAAATGTTGAACCCCAAAAGTTAATTATTGAACCCCTAAATTTAATTAAAATTGTTTTTTTCAATTAAAATTTTTAATTAAAAAATTGAATCTGGAGGCCTGATTTTTAAACGCTAACGCGTTTAAAAATTAGGATTAGTTAGGAAACCCTAAGTTCGTATACGGTTTATTCGTCTTTCCGAATATTTCTAAATCCACAATGAAACTATTGAACCCTAAGGATTAACCGTTGAAACCCCAAGAGAATACAAATAAATTTTAATATTATTTGCACATATATATTTAAGAGATAAAAAAAAAAATCTCCAAAACGCCACATTATGTGGTGTTTCCCCAATACACCACATAAACCAACGTCTTTCACCCCAAAACATAACATAAACCAACGTTAATAAAAAAATGCTTCCGCATTAACATGTCGCTAGACGCTTTAGGGCCTGTTTGGATCGGGGGTTGGGGAGGGAGGGGTTCAAATTTGATAACCCTTGTTTGGATAGAAATTTAAAATGGAGGGTTGGGTTTATAGTGGTTGGTGAGGGGTTAGGAGAGGGTTCTAATATAATGTAAATGAGGGAGCATTTCAACACCCCAATTTGGGATGTTGGACAAGGTAGAAAAAATATTTCAATAATAAAAAAAATATTTCCTAATAAATAACAACAATAAAAAAATATTTCTGGATCAGTATTTCTGAAACAAAATATTTCCGAACCAATATTTCGGGAAAAAATATTTCCAAACCAATATTTCGGGAAAAAATATTTCCGAACCAATATTTCGGAAAAAAATATTTTCGAACCAATATTTCGGGAAAAAATATTTTCGAACCAATATTTCGGGAAAAAATATTTCTGAACCAATATTTCTGAAAAAAATATTTTCGAACCAAAATTTAGGGAAAAAATATTTCTGGATCAGTATTTCGGGAAAAAATATTTCTGAACCAATATTTCGGTAAAAAATATTTCCGAAACAATATTTCGGAAATATTTTTTTCTGAACCAATATTTCGGAAAAAAATATTTCCTAACCAATATTTCGGAAAAAAATATTTCCGAACCAATATTTCGGAAATATTTTTTTCCGAACCAATATTTCAGAAATATTTTTTTCCGAACCAATATTTCGGAAATATTTTTTTCGGAACCAGTATTTCCGAAATATTTTTTTCCGAACCAATATTTTGGGAAAAAATATTTCTGAACCAATATTTCGGAAATATTTTTTTCGGAACGAATATTTCCGAAATATTTTTTTCCGAACCAATATTTCGGAAATATTTTTTTCCGAACCAATATTTCGGAAATATTTTTTTCGGAACCAATATTTCCGAAATATTTTTTTCCGAACCAATATTTCGGAAATATTTTTTTCCGAACCAATATTTCGGAAAAAAATATTTCTGAACCAATATTTCGGAAATATTTTTTTCTGAACCAATATTTCGGAGATATTTTTTTCCGAACCAATATTTCGGAACCAATATTTTTTTCCAAACCAATATTTCTGAACCAATATTTCGGAAATATTTCTGAACAAATATTTCGGAAATATTTTTTTCCGAACCAATATTTCGGAAAAAAATATTTCCGAACCAATATTTCGGAAATATTTTTTTCGGAACCAATATTTCCGAAATATTTTTTTCCGAACCAATATTTCGGAAATATTTTTTTCCGAACCAATATTTCGGAAAAAAATATTTCTAAACCAATATTTCGGAAATATTTTTTCGGAACCAATATTTCCGAAATATTTTTTTCCGAACCAATATTTCGGAAATATTTTTTTCCGAACCAATATTTCGGAAATATTTTTTTCGGAACCAATATTTCCGAAATATTTTTTTCGGAACCAATATTTCGGAAATATTTTTTTCGAAACCAATATTTCCGAAATATTTTTTCCGGAACCTATATTTCGGAAATATTTTTTTCGGAACCAATATTTCCGAAATATTTTTTTCTGAACCAATATTTCGGGAAAAAATATTTCCGAAATATTTTTTTCCGAACCAATATTTCCGAAATATTTTTTTCCGAACCAATATTTCGGAAATATTTTTTTCGGAAATATTTTTTCCAAAATATTCGTTCAGAAATATTTTTTTCAGAAATATTGGTTCAGTAATATTTTTTCCTAAAATACTGATCCAGAAATATTTTTTTCCGAAATATTGGTTCGGAAATTTTTTTTCCCGAAATATTGATTCCGAAATATTTTTTTCGAAAATATTGATTTGAAAATATTTTTTCCCAAAAAAATAATAATTAATTATATTATAACCCTTCTCAACCTAATCCTCCATCCAAATATGGTAAGGATTGAACCCTTCATTACTCAACCCTTACATCCAAACATGGTAAGGGTTCAACCCAACTCATCCCTTCCCAACCTAACCCATCCCATTCTAACCCAACCCAACCCTCAATCCAAACAGGCCCTTAGGGTCTTGGTGGAAAATAAAAAACGCTACATTACATAGAGTTTTGAAGTGATATTCGGGACCATCTTTTTCATTTGTGATATCTGGGGTCATTTATCTTAAAATTGTGATATTGGGGGCTTTATTCAAGTTAGGTACCGTTTGATTCCCATTTAGAACATTTCCTTATTTCTTGTTATTGGAAAGTGCCCTAGAACTTCAATTCACTCCCAGCGACCACAATTAAGGTACAATTGCTTCAATTTTCAACTTCATAAACTTAAAATTGCTACAATTAGATTTACTTTTATTGCAATTTAATCAATTTCTTGTTATTTTAGTAAAAACAGTTTGTTTTTGAATAATTAGGATCAAATGGCAAGTACGGTGAATGCTGCCGGCGATCCGATCCCGACGTCGGCCGTTTTAATGGCTTCTTCAAAACATATAGCTTCTCGATGCCGTGATGCTAATGTAGCGTTCCTTAAGTGCAAAAAGAGCGATGCTAATCCCGAGAAATGTCTCGATAAAGGTCAACAAGTTACTCGCTGTGTTCTTGGATTGTAAGTGTAGATTTTTATGTAATTTGTGTGTGTTTATGTGTGTTGGAGTTGTGGATTGATGTGTGATTCTTGTTTTCATGGCGTTTGAGGATAATTAGGAGTGTTAGGTTATGGTTTGAGAAATTTTAAAAGATGAATGTTAAAGTTAGTTTGTTGATGGACTTGAAGAATAACAAACAATTAGAGCTCGTAAGGAATCTTTCACGGATAAATACCCTAACTAATTCCCCTGTTGCCACTAGAATCGAGCTACTATTAGTATCCAAAAAAATGCAGCAATTCAGCATTTCTATGAGTCAAATTATTGCCATCCGTTGCCACCTCACCACCCTTTACACATGTCCGTCTCACACACCCTTAATCACCCCTAGTTTTTTTGGGAAAAGGAATGACTTATCCCTAATATTTCTCCTATAAAAGAGGATAGAACGCGCAGAATGAAGGTTTGAAATATTTCCAGAACACACATACTATAACAATCTTTTCGACTAGGAATCCAGATGTATAATCCCTATGGATTGCGATGGAAACATTTTACCACTTTCATTTGTTATTTAGGATTTAGGAGGTTGATTCATTGGTTATTTGTTGTATGTTGGATAATGATAGTTTCTGGTGCTGATTATAGGTATTTCAAATGGTAGGATAATGATAGTTGCTGTTGTGCTGTTGATTGCTTTTTTTTTTTTTTTTGTGATTGTACCTAAGAAAGAAATTACTTATGATTTTTAACGACAATTTATTGACATTATAGAAGTACATATACTCCGAGTATCACTTGGGCATATCTTACACATGCTAAGTAATACATTTGTTCTTTCTTTCCTACCTTTGTGATTATTATGGTCTTTGATCATTCTACGTTTGATGTATTTTTGGTCAAGGCAAGACCTATAGTCCAAGAATCAATAAGATTTTAGGTTCCTTTAGGGCTAAGAGAATTCTGCTCTAATTTTCAATAAAAGTGTTACTTCTATGGGTAATGATTTAGACAGGATTGCTGATGTAGGACAACTTGTAAAATCAAATGAAAAGAGGGATTATATGAAGATGATAACAATACAAAGATTTACTCAATGAATTATACAAGACCTCAAGGATAATTTCAATATTATTCCAAAGGAAAAGATGTATATTCAAAGGTCCTTACAATGTTTGATATCAATCACTATAAATAGTGAACTAAAGGGCTAACAACCACCCCAACAATTATTAAAGCACAATTATTAAAGCACACTTATTAAAGCACAATTATTAAAGCACAATTATTAAAGCACATACAATAATTAAAGCTTAATATTAATAAATAGAATTAACTACTCCCTCTGTCCCCCTTGGTTCTTTACCTTGGGGGACGTAATTCTGGCACGGATTTTAAGGTGCAATTTGCGGATAGTTTCATAACTTATTTTTTAAATTTTCTTTTTTTGTATAAAAATAGAATTGTTCTATTTTTATACAAAAAAAGAAAATTTAAAAAATAAGTTATGGAACTATACTTTTTAGAAGCCTTAAAATGCGTGTCGAGCAGTGAAAAAGAAATGTAAAGAAATGGGAGGGACAGAGGGAGTATTTATTAATAAAATAAAAGATTCCTTTTATTTTTAATTTGTCCCTCATCATTCTCCCCTTGTTAGAGAAAACTCGACCACGAGTTTTGTAAAATGCAAGATCACGGGCAAGTCGGCGAAATGGTTCTTCACTCCCGTTCCCCATCATGCTCCCCTTGTTTGAGAACACTCTACCACGAGTTTTGTAGAAAGCAAGGTCAATGCAAGTCGGAGATGGGACCACGATAAAAGTTCTGCACCTTTTGAGGAATGGCTGAGGGGCAAAGAACTTCGAAAACTGATCGACAAGTGAAGGAGGCTCGAGCACGTACTCAGGAATAATGAAATCTATATGCTCGACCTCGATAATATCATTAATGATATTATCACCAGTGATCATCACAAAGTTATGTGATGATCCTCTTAATCCGGGTAACACAGTAGTTGAATCATCTAATATGATCCCTTCTAGGCCCTCGATATTATCACTAGTGATCATCACCAAGTCATGTGATGATCCTTTTAGCTCGGACGACACAATGGTTGAATCATCTGATATGATTCCTTCTAGGCCATCATCCTCCCCCTTTCTCCCTTTCTTAGAAAAAACTCGACCACGAGTTTTGTATAAATCAAGTTGTGGCTCGATTTCTTCTTTGTGATCCTCACAAATGATTTGGAAGTAGTCAAGTTGTGGCTTGGTTTCTTCTTCTTGATCTGTACGAATGACTTCTTTATTCTCAACTTCTTTGAGCTTTTTAATTGGATCTTCCGTATATGTATCTTCAAGATGCTCAATTTCCATTGAAATTTCATCCTTCTTCCAAAGACGTAGAAGTTGAGATATAATAGTGTCACCAATCCTCTTTATTTCCTCATTTGCACGTTTGTGACTCTCTTTTCTCAATTCAATTTTGTACTTCTTTTCCAACCTCTTAAGTTCATCATATTGATTATCTAACTCCTTCAACGTAAGCTCATATTCGTATAACAACTCTTGACAATAGCAGACATAAATTTGGTAGTGCAACTCATTACGTTCACGCTTAAGGAAATAGATATTATCTTCCACACTAGCAATTTGACGCTTGATGTAAGCGGACATGGAACATCAACTGAAAGTGAAGAACAACGCAGAAGGAGCAGAAACAGAAATTTCAGGGGCAGAAATGTAATTTCTGTAAAGTTCAAGGACTGGATTGTAAGTTTCTGCAAGTGGAGGGATTGGATTGTAATTTCAGAAACTTTAAGGTACCTAACTGCAGTTTATGGATTAAAACAGTAGGTGGGGAATTGGAGAAAAGTAATAAAGTAGTATATTGAATTATTGATGTGCTTACTACTTTAATTAAATTAATTGAAGTTTGACTCAACTAATGGAAGTGAGGTGGGGTTTAACAAATGGATGTGTATATAGTTTTAAGTTAAAATGGGCTGGGCTGGGGTAGGTGCCACAATATAATCATACATATGTATAGTGTATGTATATATGGAAAAGAAAGGCTTATGAGTTACCCCTTTGATTCAATACCATAGCAAAACATGGATGAACAGTGGATGAGGGGAAGCAGTGAACAGTTCTGCTGGATGAACAGTGTTTTCTGGCTGTGAACAGTAGCTTCCAGGCAGTGATCAGTACTTTTCCAACAGTGAATAGTGGCAGTGAGTGTATGGGGGTGCAGTGGTGGTGAATGAACAATAACGACAACAGTGGTGGACAGTAAACAACAGTGTGAACAGTAACTTTCAGGCTGACAATACTGTAACCAGTACTTTCCAGGCAGTGAGTGGTTGTATCGATGATGAATAGTACTTCAGAAATTTTGGGAATTAGGGCAGAAGATGGGTTCTGGTGGGTGGCAATGGGGGTGTGGTGGTGGTGTGTTGGTTTTATGGTGATTAAACAATGGTGGGCAGCGGCTGTGAACAGTAAACGGTGGCGGTGAACACTAGCAATGCTGATGAACAGTAACTCTGGTGAACAGTAGCAGCAAAACCAAGATTTCAGCTCTGATGCCAATTTGATGTAGGACAACTTGTAAAATCAAATGAAAAGAGGGATTATATGAAGATGATAACAATACAAAGATTTACTCAATGAATTATACAAGACCTCAAGGATAATTTCAATATTATTCCAAAGGAAAAGATGTATATTCAAAGGTCCTTACAATGTTTGATATCAATCACTATAAATAGTGAACTAAAGGGCTAACAACCACCCCAAGAATTATTAAAGCACAATTATTAAAGCACACTTATTAAAGCACAATTATTAAAGCACAATTATTAAAGCACAATACAATAATTAAAGCTTAATATTAATAAATAGAATTAACTATTTATTAATAAAATAAAAGATTCCTTTTATTTTTATTTTGCCCCTCATCAATTGCCTTTTCAGATTCCATGCCAATAACATTTTACTGGCTTAGTGAGAGGAAGTGCTATGGTTGTATAAGTCGTCCAGGAGAATTCCTGTGGTGGAAACTGGACAGTTTTAAGTTGTGGTGAGATATTAAGTCATGTACATGATCAGTGTTATCAAGTCAACGACTAGTAGATCAGTCGAGGTATTGAAACTAGTAGTTTATTTTGGCTTCTATTGATTTTATGCGGAATAAAGGAAAATAGGGTTAGAATATTACTATATTAGTACTGCAATACACTATAGTTGTTAGAATATGGTTAGACGAAGGTGACCTTGTTTTAAAGGGAGAGATAGTAGGAAGACAACAGTACAAAACAATAGGGTAATTTTAAGAGGAAGTACGATTGGATACACTGATATTAGAATTTTTGCTGTTCCAAAACATTAGTAATCGAGACCAATAGGAACTTGCCCCAATGTTTCCGTTTAACCCTTGTTTTCCAAGTGGTTGAGGGTTCTAGCCTCCTCAGAGGCAAAGTGGCATGTTAGAGTTTGATTAGCAAAAGAGCACAAAATAATTAAATATTTAATTGGTAATTGGGCCTGCTTGAGCATGGTTTGAATAAGATGAAGGTCGATTACTATATTTCAGTTCAGTATAAGAGAACAGGGAAAGAATGTCCAGCCATGCCGGTGATTCGAGTCAATTAAAACAATTTACATCAGTCCTTACTAGAACACGATTATTGCTCTTATCATCTCATTTTGTCAGTGCACTTTGAGATTTTTCTGCAGTGTCTAGTACTGTTACTTTCATTGTATTCTCATTGCAGTCCCCTCTCCATCTATCTCCTCAAATTTTGAGATCCCTTTTATCAATTTCAAATGAGATGATCTAAAACTCAAAAGACGCTGTTCTAAGTGTTTTCTTTATTCCTTCATTATAAAATTGTTAGCTGTTTTCAAGTGTTCTCTGTTTTCCTTCATTATAAATTGTGTGCAGTGTTCAGGCCCAAGTTGGGTGCAAAATGTGGCTAAATATATCGAATGCCCTTTTGGACAAAACTTTCAGACATGTAGATCAAGTTATCAACTCAAGTGACCATTAGGAAAATGTCTTCTCAAGATTCTCGTTTGGGCTAAACCAAAATTTATTCTTACAATTTCAGTAAAATAGAGCCAAGAAGTTCTTAAACAGTTAATAAACAATATTGTATGTTAGAGTACTAATCTACTAGAAAAACACTCGAAAGCAATATACTAGCAAATTACTCAACAATCTACATATATGACACCCATCTATCCTCGTAACGCCCTTAAAACCAATGACCCGATCCAACAAAATGACAGTACACAAGAAAGAGATGTAGATGGAAATGATATTAAGATGGATGACTTTGCTTGATATTCAGCATACTTATCATTCTAGTAAGTATATGTATAATGAACACTTGTCGACTTTTCACGACTAGTCGGGCGACTCGTCGACTAGTCTTCTCGAAGGTACTTGGGCATCTAGGCTCGACTTGGCACCGTGATAACCATATCTGCAAGCACCATTTACACCTCCATCGGCTACCTCCCTGCTTTAAAGCAAATCGGTTCTCTGTTGTCTGTTACTTCTGTTTCTCGTTGCAACATAAACTCAATCGCTTTCTTCTACAATTTGATGGTGCTAACTGCTATCGCGATAATAGATACAACTTTGTGTAACCTCAAATAAAGTTTGATTTCGGCCGACAACCGTATCCATTCCCATCTTTTTCAGTGCTCCCTCCACTTCCTTCTCCTGGTAAACATTGATCTCACCTGCTCTCTCTAGCTTCAGAAATTATTTTATAAGAATAATTGACTAGTCGCCCAGTCGACATACAGGAATAAGTCGAAGCCCGACTATCTGTTTAAGTCGTCCATGGGCTTTTATCCGGATCCGACCCGGAACCCGGCCCATACCCGACCCAAAACGGAAAAAAAAATAGGTTATTACAAAGAGAACTTACGCGACTTTCAGATCTGAAAGAATAGAAAGGATAGAAAGGGAAAGAGTGGCCCAGCAAAGAAAAAGAAAGAAAGAACTACGTCGAATCTCTCCTCTCCGATTAGCACACTCCGGAGAAGCTCTCTCCGATTACCCATTCCGGTAAGCTCTTTCTTTAATCTCATCTCATCTCTTTCTTCTTCTCATCTCATCTCTTTCTTCTTCTTTGTTTTTGTTTCGTGAGTCTGTTATATACACACATATATATACACTTACGGGTATGTATATCTTTATTCTTTTTTCTTTTTTTTTTAAATTATTTTCTTTCTTCCTTTGCTCTTTATATATCAAAAAACTTTTTTCTTAGTTATAAACGTTTTGATTTAACTATTTTAATAAATTTTTTATTTTTAAGTTTTAATAAAACGATTTAAGTAAAAATTATTTATATAAATTTTTATTAGCTATTTATTTATATAAACTATTTATATAAATTTCATACTTTTAAGTTTTAATTTTTTTTCGTTTGTTTTATTTGATATAATTTTTTATATGTTAAAAAATAGTGAAATCAACAAAAAAATTACTAAAATTAACTTCATGCTCAATTTTGTTTCCTGCTCAACAATTTCACTTCTAGGCATCAAACCATCAAATGTAATCAACAGCTGGATTTTATATTCATAACAAAAATTACACAATGCACTGCACTGCCTGCACTGCTCATTTTTTTACACAAATTGTCACTTTGCTGCTCATTTTTTACTGCACTGCATTGCTGCTTCCATCTGCAATTCTGCACTACTCATTGCCTCCGTTCTGCTGTGCTCTAATCTGCACCTGTAAATTCAGCAACTCTTCCTAACTTTTGTAACATGTTTTATGCAGAAAAATAATTAATGGAGAATGATGAGGAGGTGGAAGATGATTATGGTGTACCACCGGAGGAGAATACTCAAGGAGATGGAGATGATTCCGAGATGGATGACTATGCATGATTGTGTTTGTTTAGTTGATTTCACTCTTTAATTATGTTTTTACTTGCTTAGGGATGTTTGAATTTGGGTACTCGAATTTATTATCTATTAGTTTTTATTTGAACTATGAAATTAAAGTATGTTAACCTATATTATATATTATATTTACTTTAAATAAGGTACTTCTCGACTTTTTACGACTTTTTACGACTAGTCGGGCGACTTGTCGACTAGTCAATTCCAAGGTCCTCGGGCGTGGAGGCTCGACTTGTCGACTTAACAACCTTGTTCACTAGCACCTGCTCCTCCTTGTCCTTAGTAAATCTTATAATACCTGCTAGTTAGGATCTAGAAGAAATTTTCAGGTTGCTATGGGATAGTGCATATCTTAACAATGCATTAAAAATAGAGCCGGGCCTAGACTTCTAGTAAAGGACAGGTGAACAGGGAAACATCACCACTCAACTTCTATTTAGTACAAATTTCAGGTAAGTGTGTAATTTCTATATAAGTTTTTGGGTGGCATTTGGTACTTGCTTCGTTGGATACAAATTTATTCAATTTTTATGATTTGTATTTTTGTGTATATATATCAGTTCATTTTTAATTTTTCTTTCATCTAATTATAATTTTTATTCGTACCTACATATTTATGCTCCTAAGTTTTAAAAATTAAATATGTCAATATTTAAACTTGATGGGTCTGCTCGTGATCAAAGTTAGTAGATCTAATTTTTGTAATCTTTTGCCATGCAGACTGAAAGACCTACATCACAGTTGCACAAAAGAGATGGATTCTTATGCTGGTTGTATGTACTACAACACAGATGAGTTTGAGTTATGCCGCAAAGAACAGAAAGAGTTTGAGAAAGCATGCCCATTGTAATGATGGACGATTGTCTGTAATTGCCCTCTTCAAATAATTTGTACCAGTTTCCTATCCCAGCTATATAAGCATACACACTCTCTTGGAGAAGGTTTTCAATAGCAGGAGAGCTTTAAAATTTTCATATTTGTTGAATAATCGCTAATGTGTGGCAACCCTTGTATTGGATTGCATCATATCTGTAAGTGATATGTTTGAGGTTTAAGGTTTCCATTTTGTAGTTTTGTTATCAATTATTTGTTTGGAAGATGATAGGGATGAAAAGGTCGAATATTTGTTTGGGAGATGATAGGGATGAAAAGGTCAAATATATGTGTGACGGAATTAACGGATTGTTAATGGAACTTCGGCCATATTCTGCAGAATGACCTACAATTTTTTCCGATGAAAGAAAAATGGTTGGAACCCTTTATATTTTTATTGGCAACATTGATCAGAAAATTATCCCATCCTAACGGAACCAAAATCCGATGACAACATCTTCCCAACAACTTTTTGGTCATCTGATCACCACTGGTAATGTTTGGTAAGCAAAGTTTCTCTAGGGGATTTAAGTTGTTTTGGATGGAATTTTTCGTCACTAAAAGTGAATGTTCTTCCCGTGTAGACCTTTGAACTTCAACGTATACAATTTACATGCAAACAGTGACGTAATGCAAATAAATCTGATTATAATCGACAATAAAATGTAAATATTCACTCTAAAACTCTTAAAATGTTAGTACTCACCTCTTGGTGTAGCGGTATCTCCCTCACTCCCTTTATGGGATGTCGAGGTTTGAGGTGTGTCACTTCGTCATCCACGTAGTGTACATTCTCTAATGAAAAACATTATAATCCCAAAATTTTAAATTATTTTTCCTCAAATATTTTGGCTACTACAGTTTTTGAAAGAAGAAAACTTGACAAACTTAAAGAAATGTGAATTAAATTATAAATGTATTAAAAGGAAAAAACTAAAAATTAAAAACTTTATATTCTTAACCAGCACAAAGTAGGAAAAAGTCTAAATTTTGGTCATTTATTCACGTGGAATAAGAAAGAATGGAAGATTCAAGCTTAGAAAAATAGAAATAGAAAGAACACAAAATAGAATGACTAAAAAGCTGACTAGGCGACAGCTGCTGTGTCACAAATTTTATTCCATCAAATTCAGTTTCTTACCATACTGATTTATTACAAATTTTACTAAAACAAAATGTACAAGGCCACTTCTGTCCTATCTGGTCCAACAAAAAAAGTTGTCATTTTACTGAAAGCTGACCATTGTGCATGCCCTCCTCTGCCCTGTATCAATATAAATACATGGCTCAAAAATTTCGTACAATGTACATTTGATCAATCTATACAACGTATAGATATTAGAGTACAGTGAGGAAGATGGCAATTGAGCATGTTAAAGATATCGAAAATGGCGGAAATGAAGGGTTGAAAGATTTGGAACAGCCATTTCTTGAGTCCAAGATTGTTGAGGATTGTCACGATAAAGAGGCTAGTAATGGAGCATCTGCGGTGGTTTTGTTAAGTACACTTGTTTCTGTCTGTGGATCGTTTGAGTTTGGCTCATGTGTAAGTAATCTCTTTAATTGTCTATGTTTAAATTGTTTCAATTTTTCTTGATGCCTCCTAATTTAATTGTTTGCAGGTGGGCTACTCTGCACCGACTGAATCCGGTATTAGAGAAGATTTAGGATTGACACTTGCGCAGGTTGTTGTATATTCTTGATCTTGTTTCATTGCTTGATTTATTTATTTTTTAACCATCTTACTTGAATGTTGTAATTTAATTTTTGTCAACAATTTGCAGTATTCGATGTTTGGATCATTAGTAACAGTTGGAGCTATGATTGCTTCCTTTACATGTGGCAGTATTACGGATTTTATAGGGCGAAAAGGGGTATGTCGATTTTGTGAATTCACTGTGGCCTGGTTTATGTCACATTTTATTACTATCAAAAATTTTACAACTAGTTAACTGACCACACGGATTAGGATGCATACAATGGACCTTCCCTAGATATGCGGGAACCTTGTGCATTGGTTATGGCCTTTGATTTCTTTTGCTGGTTAATGAAAACAGGCTATGAGAATGGCAGCTGCTTTCAGCATTGTAGGATGGCTTGCTATCTACATTGCCAAGGTATGTATGCTTTCTTTGGCTTTTTATTTTTTTTAGTAAAAAAATCTTCTTTTTTTTTAAATTTTAAACACACAAATTAATCAGGCTTGTTAAAAGAATTTGGCTTGGATGTTTTGTAATTGTTTGTACAGGGAGCTTTACCACTTGATATTGGTAGATTCTTGACAGGATACAGCGTAGGGATTTTTTGTTACGCGGTAATCATTTGTTACTCATAAAACTAATCTGTTTCTGATCTCAATTTTGTATTTATCAAATTGCTAAAAGTGACAAATTTGATTTTCTCAGGTGCCGGTGTACATAGCAGAGATAGCTCCTTCCAATATCCGCGGGGGGCTCACTACTCTCAATCAGGTACTGTAAAAAAGACGATTTCTGACCTCAAATTGCTTTGTATTAAGTCTTGTTCACATGAGTTTTCACTTAAATTAAACCATTTTTTAAAATTAAGGTTACATATGGTTGCAGCTCATGATTTGTATTGGCACATCTCTTTCGTTTATATTGGGAACTATTATATCATGGCGAAACCTAGCTTTAACAGGTAAATATATGTTAATTTTTCTGTCATGAAAACGGCACTTAATATATGAAAACTTATTTCTTGATTTTTTTGTGAAACAGAAAACGGCACTTAATATCTGAAAACGTATTTCTTGATTTTTTTGTGAAGGGCTTGTTCCTTGCATTGTTCTGCTTGTGGGTTTATTCTTTATTCCAGAATCCCCTAGATGGCTGGTGAGGATTGCAACATATGAAAACAAAGATTCCTCTTTTTCATTTAGGTATGAATGCCTCACTGAACACAAGTTTAAAAAATGACAGGCAAAAGTAGGGCTAGAGAAAGAATTTGAGGCTTCATTACGTAGACTTCGTGGCAAAAATGCAGACATTACTGCTGAAGCTGCCGAAATTAAAGTATAATCCTCAATCTTGATATGCATGTCCCAGTTACTTCGTGTGTGTACATTATTTTTGCAAAGCTGACTGATCCTGATTTATTCTTATAAACAAATAGGCTAATGTTCAAGCCCTGAGAAAACTTTCTAAAGCTAAAATGACTGACTTGGTCAAGCCTGGATACATACGTTCTGTGATAGTAAGTAATTCCGTTTTATTCTTCCATTTTAACTGTTCATTAAGATGATGAAGATTATGTATTGTATACTACTTTCTTAAGTTTTAGCGTTGCTCAGATTGCTGCTGGATTGATGATTTTCCAACAATTTGGAGGAATAAATGGTATAAGTTTTTATGCCAGTGAGATATTTGTGGCAGCCGGTGAGTAAGGATCTTAAAGTTGTAAAAATTACATGTCACTGGCTTTTATTTGCAAATTCCTATTAATAGGTAATCTTTGTGATGTGCAGGCCTTACCGGCAATATTGGGACGCTAACTTATGCAACCATTCAGGTTCGTATATTGCAGTAACTTGATATCTTGTTGGTTTTTGTGGATTTAGGATGAAGTGAGAAGAATTGCACTAACAAAACTGTTTACAGGTTCCGGTAACTATGATCGGAGTAGTACTAATTGACAAATGTGGAAGAAGACCACTTCTTTTGGTATCTGCGACAGGGACATTGTTTGGTTGTTTCCTAACCGGAACTGCTTTCCTTCTTGAGGTATCTTACAGAAAGTACAACTTCTGTAGTGTTTATCACTTATTCATTAGTATAATCCCTCTCAATTTTTCGCGTCATATTTTTTTATTTCACCTGTTCTTTTTTAATCTGGTTGAATAGGGCCAAAATATGTTGCTTGAATGGGTCCCCACGCTAGCAGTCTCCGGTATAATGGTAGAGTCATCAAACTTACAGTGCTCAATTTTTGCTGCTGTGTTGCAGTCACTTTCTTTTCGTAATCATGTTGACAATGCTGTTTGTCTCTAACTGACCTTTAAATATTATCAGATTTACATAGCAACATATGCAATAGGAATGGGAGCAGTTCCTTGGGTGATGATGTCTGAGGTAATAATCCAAGTGATGTACAATATGTTGAACTTTAGATCTTGAATCTAACATCTACTTTGATAAGGATCAGTACTAGCTCTAATATAAATTGTTTAGGAAATTCTCTGTTTTTCGTAAGTGTCTGGAAATTTTCGATTTGCTGCAGATATTCCCTTTACACATAAAGGGTCTTGGTGGTAGCATGTCAGTGCTGATAAAGTGGCTAAGTGCCTGGGCAGTGTCATACACTTTCAATTTTCTCATGATCTGGAGTTGCCCTGGTACAAAAACAAATCTCATACGTCAGTTTATATGATGTTTTTTACTTATAAAAACAGTTTTTAACTGAAACCTAATTGTTTTTAGGTACATTTTTTGTGTTTGCCGGATTTTCTGCTCTTACGCTATTGTTCGTGGTCAAGTTAGTACCAGAAACAAAAGGAAAAACACTGGAAGAAATTCAAGCTATTATCAACTCTTTGCTTAACTGGCGTTGAAATCATATACACCATGATCTGAATCCATGATCCATGCATCTTGATTTAGTGAATGCATCGACTTATGTCATAGTATCTGTAATGTCATGTTTTGTTAGTACTTAGCAGCAGTATTGTAGACGCAGCTTGATGTAGTGAATGCATCGAGTTATGTTACAGTATCTGTAATGTCAAGTTTTGTTAGCATTTAGCAACAATATTGTTGTAGCATTCCGTGAAAAGAAAATCTTAATATTTTGACCTTGAGCAATATAGTTTTCTACAAAAGATGTCGTGTTTTGTTATGTAGTTATAATTCAAATTTTCAAACTTTCTTAAAAGCAACTTCAATAATAAAATTGCCTATCATCATCATATGATCCCTTACTGCAATGATGATCAGATTTACGATGTGACATATTCAGTTGGAATGGGTGCAGTTCCTTGGGTAATGATGTCTGAGGTAATCCAAATGGCGCACAATATGTTGCACTTTAGACCTTATATCTAACATCTACTTTGATAAGGATCACTAGCTCTAGTTTAAATTTCTCGTAAATTCTCTTGTTTTCTTGATTTCTGGATAATTTCGAATTGTTACAGATTTTCCTATTACATGTAAAGGGTCTTGGTGGTAGCATGTCGGTGCTAATAAAGTGGCTAGGTGCCTGGGCAGTGTGATACACTTTCAATTTTCTCATGAGCTGGAGTTGTCCTGGTCCTGGTATAAAACCAAACACCTCAGTCCCATATGTCAGTTTTTATGATGCTCTTTACATATAAAACAGTTTTTTTTTTAATTGAAATTGAATTGTTTTCATGTACTTTTTTTTGTTTGCCGGATTTTCTGCTCTTTCGCTACTGTTGGGTGCCAGAAACAAATGGGAAAACGCTGGAAGAAATTCAGGCTATTATCAACTCTTAGCTTAACTGGCATCAAATGCATATACACCAAGTGTTGATACTATATCATGACATTGGATATTTTATACCATGGATCGTCAGCAGCCCATATTTTATACCATGGATCGTTAGCAACATATTTTATATAATGGATCGTCAGTAGTTCATAAATATATTTGGGCCTTAAGAACTCCCGCCAATGACTACAATACTGACATAATCGACACAAGTCTCTTTTCGTGGATACTTGCCAAAGATAGTCTGACGATCTAATGGGTCAATACATATCATCAAAATATTATGGGCTTAGTAGCTTGACGCCGAAGACAATAACTTAAAGCCCAATGACAAAGACGGTGACAACCAGTAGAAGGATCTAGAATCTTAAAAAGATAACTTGCCGCCAACGCATAAAGATAACTTGCCGCCAACGCATCAAGATAACTTGTCCCCAACGCATCATAGATGGGTTGGGCCTAATACAAATTATAACCAAAATTGAATAGAACTACGTGGGCTTGATCCCTATGAATAGGGTATGTAGGCACCTTGATGAGGATCCGAAAATCATTACTGATTAACATACTCTCAAGAGCAGTCCCAAAAATCTTAAAACCCTAATTGTGTTATTATTATTAATACATTTTCTTCTTATATTTCTCTATCCGAATACCCGATAAAAATTTAATATTGAAGTTTAGTCCTTGACGAAAATTGGCTTCAACATTTGGCGCCGTCTGTGGGAATCGTTTAGAGTAAAAAGAAGAAAAATTCAATGGCTCGTCAAACATCTTACCAGACTCCTCTTCGTACTTTCAATCCATTCGGCAACTTTACCGTCGGCGAAACTTCTCAACATGTCAGATCCACTATCACCCGAATCGTTGTTGACAACGATGGCCGCGAAGTTCATCTGAACAGAGCTTCTCATGAAGGTCAATATCAACAAAACGAACAGCAACCTCCTGTCAGAGATGCAAGAAATATCCTCTTGGCATTAAGAGGTAGATCTGATACTCAGGAAATAGGAGAAAACACACCCCTAAGAGGAAGAGATCTGGAAGGAGATTACAATCATGCGTCCAGCGACGCAGATCGTGAAGAATCACTTTCAAGGAGGAATGAAGCTACTATACTTCGCGACGAAGAGATTCAAAGAAGGATAAGAGAACTTGATGATCGTGAAAGAGAACTCGCCGATGAACGTCGTCGTCTTAATCAAATCTTAGCAGAGGAACACCACCACGTGGTCGATCACCCTATCGTTGGTCACCATCAGGCGAACGGTCACCAAGAAGGAGAAGATCCAGATCAAGGGATCGGCATAATCATAGTGCACCCGAAGGATTCCCACCCCGAGGAAATACTCCACCTCATGACGATGGACGTGGCACAGGAAATAACGAAGGGCATGGCGGAGGACGTGGTAATAATGGGGGTGGTCGTGGAAGTAATAACAATGGAGGCGATGATGATGATTACCATCGTCGGCATGGTGACTACAATGGAAGGAATAATGATGATTATCGAAGAAGGGATGATGGCAATGGAAGAAACTACAACAATAATCAATCTAATGAAGCAGCCCTTCTATGAGACCAATTGGAAAAGCTAGAAAGAAAGATACGAGGAGGTGGAAACGAGGACTACTCAATTGAATCCCCTTTGGTTAAAGACATTCGAGATTATGTTCCTGTAATTGGCCATGCAATTCCGAAGATGAACTATTACAATGGTAAAATTGATCCATATGAACATGTTACCCAGTATGAGAGACATATAAAGTGTGCCGGTCATGATGAAATTACCATGTGCAATATGTTTGAGGTATACCTCAGAGATGGAGCACAAGAGATGGAGCACAAGAGATGGAGCACAGGGTTGGTATCGAACTCTCCTGCCGAACTCAATTTATTCCTATGATCAACTGAGGTCAAAATTTCTCAAACACTATGATTACAACCGAAGGATTGGACAAATGACTGCATCTCTCAATAATGTGAAGAAAAGATCCGACGAGTCTTTAACAGCATATATGAAACGTTACAAGCAAGAATGTGAAAAAGTGTCTTCGTTGGATGAGAACCAAGCAATGGGATTCTTTTATAGTGGTTTGGAAAAGACACGAAGCAGAAAGTTATTAAAATCACTTTTTGATTTTCCTCCATCAAGCTTGAATGACATGTATACCAGAGCAGAAAATATTCGTCGAAGAGAAGAAGCCCTTGGCACAGGAAGCCGAAAGAAGAGTGAAAAGTCATCAAAGAAGTCACCAGAGCGAAAGAAGTCACCTGATCGCTCAAGGACTGACCGACCAAAAGATAAATCCTATGCCGATAGGTCGGCAGACAAGAGGAAAAATAGAGATGAGATGGTATTCACAGTCCTCAACACCACAAGGTCTCGAATTCTGAATGAGATCAAGAATAGGTCGGGCTTCGAGAGACCTCGTAAGTTGAACTTGCCAAACTATAGGAAGAATAATAACAAGTATTGTGATTATCATCAAGAAACTGGGCATACAATAGAGGAATGCTTTAACTTGAAGAGATTGATTGAATAACTTATCAAAGTTGGAGAGTTAGATCGTTTTATTGCGAAGGACAGAGAGGAAAGAAGAGAAGCCCGAGATAATCAGAGGCAAGTGCGTGGAGAGATCAATACTATCTCTGGAGGGTCATTGGCAGGGCACGACACGAAATCCTCTAAAACACGTTATGCCAAAGAAGTATACAATCTTTATCGTCAGAATGATCGACCAAAACAATCTTTGCCAATTGCTTTTTCTGAAGATGATTTTGAAGGGATCACTTGGCCACATGAAGATCCTTTCATCTTTACGTGCTCTGAAGATGATTTTGAAGGGACCCTTGCGCTGAACCATCACTTTATGGCTTTGGGAACCAACCAGTGCCGATTAGTGGACAAATTTTTCTTAAACTGAGCATTGGTCAAGAACCAAGAGAGGTAACACATGAGTTAAAGTTTTATGTTGTTGATGTAGATTCCCCATATAATGTTATTCTAGGATGACCTATGTTGACAAAGTTCCAAGCTGTTTGTTCATTACCGCACCTTAAGTTGAAATTCCCGACTAGTGATGGGATTGGTGAAGTAAGAGGTGATCAAGTTGTGGCAAGGACTTTATCCCTAGATGAGATGAATGAGCAATATGCCAGAGAAAAAGCTACTATTGCTGATGAACCTGAAGATTAGGGAAAAAATAAAAGGAAAGCTGATGATGAAATGCATCGTTCAAAAAAGAAAACCTCATTCAACATTGAGCTAGAAAGATTCGGGACAGATTGGACAAAGCCTATTGCCAAACCAGCTACTGAAATTGAGCAGATTGAGCTTACTCCTGGTGATTCAGAACATTTGGTGACCATCGGCAAAGACATACCAAGCTCCATCAAAAAAGAATTAATTGAAGTTCTAAGAGAATACAAAGACATCTTTGCTTGGGGAGCAGAAGATATGCCAGGAATAAGGAAAGACATCTCTGAACACAAACTCCATGTGAAGGATGGTTATGATGCGGTTCGGTAGAAGAAAAGAAATTTTGCTCTTGAACGCCAAAAGGTGATTGAAGAGGAAGTCAAAAATCTATTGGATGCAGGATTTATCGAAGAAGTGCAGTTTCCAGAATGGTTAGCAAATGTGGTTGTGGTTAAAAAAGCGAATGGAAAATGGCGCATGTGCGTAGACTATACTGATCTCAATAAGGCTTGTCCAAAAGATCATTATCCACTGCCAAACATTGATCAACTTATTGATGCTACTACGGGATATTCTATGCTCAGCTTTTTAGATGCTTTCTCTGGATATCATCAAATTGCAATGGCTGAAGAGGATATACGTAAGACTACCTTCATCACACACCATGGAACTTGGGCCTACATTAAAATGCCTTTCGGCTTACTCAATGGTGGTGCAACTTATCAACGAATAATCAATAAGGTTTTTCAAAAGCAAATTGGAAGGAATATGGAATGCTATGTCGACGACATGATTGTAAAGAATGAAGACAAAACTCATGTTGATGATTTGAGGGAATCTTTTGAAACAATTCGCAAGTATAATATGAGGGTAAATCCAACCAAGTGCACGTTCGGCGTTTGATCTGGAAAATTTCTTGGCTACTTAGTAGTGAAAGGGGAATTGAAGCAAATCCAGAAAAAATCCAAGCTATCATTGACATGAAGGCATCTCAGACTAAGAGGGATGTTCAAAAACTTACTGGACGATTAGCTGCTCTTCGACGCTTTATCTCTCGAAGTGCAGAAAAAGCCTTACCCTTCTTCGACACACTCAAGGGAGTTAAAGAATTTAAATGGACAGATGAATGTGAAGTAGCCTTCAACAAAGTGAAAGAATATCTCTCCACAACACCTCTGTTGACAAGGCCAAAAGGGGATGAAACACTTCAAATTTATTTAGCAGCAACTGATCAAACTGTAGGAGCGGTGCTAATCAAGCGAGATGCTGGGATTCAAAAGCCAGTATTCTATGTAAGTCATGCATTGAAGGATGCAGAGACAAGATATCCAAGCATTGAAAAATTGGCCTTGGGGTTGATAATGGCAGCAAGGAAGCTCAGACATTACTTTCAAGGAAGAGCAATTGAGGTGATAATCGATCAGCCGCTAAAGAAAGTCCTACATAAACCTGAAATATCTGGAAGATTGATGGCATGGGCAGTGGAGTTTGGCGAACATGATATTGTTTACAAACCTCGAACTGCTATTAAAGCACAAAGAACTTGCTGACTTTATGGTTGAATGCTCTTTCAAAATGCCCATAGAGGATGTCGTTGATGATCACATTGATAAATCTGCAAAGCTTTGGACACTCTTCGTCGATGGATCAGTAGCACAAGAAAAATATGGAGGCGGAATGATCTTAACTAGTCCGAATGGTTTTGAAGTTCGTCAAGCTGTTCGTTTTACATTCAAGGTGACAAACAACGAGACCGAATACGAAGCGATGATATCTGGGAAGAAGTTAGCCCGAAGCCTAGAGGTAACTCACTTACAAGCTTATAGTGATTCACAACTTGTTGTCAAACATTTTTCTGGCGAGTATGATCGAAAGGAAGAAAGGTTGAAAGCCTATGCACTTGAAGTCATAAATTTGGCAAAGGAATTTGAGGTCTTCGACATCATTGGTATATCCAGAGAAGACAATGGTCATGTAGATGCTCTTTCTCGCTTGGCTACTGCCGATCCAACTTGTCTTGATGGAACTATTTACATGACAGAGTTACATCAACCATCAGTTGAAAGAATTGAAGTTAACTTTATTGCTCAGATAAGAAACTGGATGACGCCAATCCGTGATTATTTGGAGAAAAATATTTTGCCACCTAATCGAGTTGAAGCTAGAAAAATCAAGTATAGAGCGGCAAGCTATACAATGGTGAGAAATTTGCTCTATAGGAGGTCAATGACGCAACCACTCTTAAGATGTGTTACTCCTGAAGAAGCAAGGTTGACATTGGAAGAAGTTCATGAAGGAGTATGTGCTGATAACTTAGCAGGAAGAGCCTTGGCCTTCAAAATTCTAAGACAAGGATATTTTTGGCCTACGCTTCGTCAGGATGCGCTAGATTATGTTCAAAAGTGTCATCAATACCAAATTCATGCAAACATACCTCGCCAACCTCCATCGGAGCTCACTCCAATTCTGTGCCCAATACCCTTTGCGATGTGGGGAATCGATATAGTTGGAAAATTGCCTAAAGGTAAAAGTCAAGCGATTTACTACATAGTGGCAATTGATTACATGACGAAATATGTGAAGGCAAAAGCACTTTCTCAGATCACAGAAGCATCCGTTATTAAGTTCGTCAAAGAGAGTGTTATTTACAGGTTTGGGGTGCCAAAGATAATGGTCTCTGATAATGGTTCTCAATTCAAAGGAAAAAAATTTACAGAACTTATGGAGATGTATCACATTGAGCATCACACTAGTGCTGTTGCTTATCCTCAAGGAAATGGTCAGGTTGAAAATGCCAATAAAACCATCATCAAAGGTATTGAAAAAAGATTGGAAGATGCCAAAAGTTTATGGGTTGATGAATTACCACATGTGTTATGGGCATATCGCACAACCACGAGAAGAGCAACTAATGACACACCCTTTAGATTGGCATATGGGACTGATGCCTTGGTTCCTGTTGAAGTTGGGTTGCCATCGTATCGCAATCAAATTTTTGACTTGAAGAGAAATGAAGAAGGTCTTAGAGCAAACGTGGATCTTGCTGAAGAATTAAGGGAAGTGGCTACATTACACACTATTGCTTATCAGAAGAAGGTTGCTCAACACTTTGATTCTGGAGTAAAAAAACGATTTTTTTCAGATTGGCGACTATGTGCTTAGGGAAACTTCTTCATCAAAGCCTGATCAACTGGGCAAGCTGATGCCCAATTGGGAAGGACCATACAAAATTTCAAGCATGCCTCGCTTGGGGACTTGCAGACTCGAGACTATGGATGGAACGCTAGTAAAAAATACTTGGAATATTTCCAAGTTAAAGAAGTACTACCAATAGCTCACCATATCATTGTCATCATCAGATAAGCTTAAATAAAGTGGTGTTGACGATCCACTAATCTATTTATCTTAGTAGGATATTTGTTTATAAGGATTTCCATCTTGTTTTATTACAAATGTTATGAACCATATATCAATAAATGTTTATGCTATTTATATTAATATGCAGATATCATTTATATTTAATGGCCATAATTTAATTTATCCCAGACCAGTGATTCATAATTCTTGCTGAAGGGTGAATTACTTGGGGGCTGAATATTAATCCAACCCAAACGAGTGTTCAACGAAGGTCACTTGGGGGCAACGAATTCGTTTCAGTCCTAGACTAGTGACTCATCATCAAACACTTGGGGGGCAAATCAAATTCTTATCCTAGACTTGTGACCAATCGACGATCATTTGGGGATAACAAATTGACTAGGTCCTAGACTTGTGATCTATTGATGATCACTTGGGGGCCATAGATTATTCCAATATCCTGGACTTATGATCTATCGATACTCACATGGGGATACAATATATATCCGTCCTAAACTAGCGACAAACCACTTCTTTAATGAAGTAATGAGTCACTTGGGGGCAGAGGATATATCGGATCGGATGTATGCTTCAGTGCGAAGCTATGACGGTTCGACCGAGATGAGAAAGTGGTGATCTACAGTTTTTTAGATTTAACAATTTATAGATCACAGAGTATATCTCACATTGTGCAATCTGGATCAAATATAGTCTTCTATATTTTGAGGATTGGAAGCACAACCTGAACCGAAAAATTGCATTTTATGCTATGATGGTTTGGCAAAACAATACTCAATGGGTAAGATGTCTTGACGAAGACTAAAGTATACAGCGACAAGAAAAATTTACATCTCATGCTAATGATGAAGTAAATAACACATTTAATTCATGTGGTGATATTCTATTTGCTAGTGAATTAAACAACTCGACGATGAAGCAGATATTATCAAGATGTCACATGTACCAGGTAAATATTGTACATATTGCAACAAACATCTAAATAATTATCAATACTTCTTTGGATTGGCATCACCATTCTCGACACCAGTGGTTGAAGTACAAATGCAACTTATATAAGATTACATCAACGACAACAACATGCTCCATCCCAGTCTAACATCAAGCCATTCGGTTTGAGAAGTTCCTGATGCTTCGGCAACAACTTATTCATCTATGCGTCAGCATGAAACTAGTTTTGGCTATTATATTTCTTGCCGAAGAAGGAATAATATACTATTACAGTTGTAGCATGATCGACAAATGCTAAAGCAGGAAAAAGCCAATCAATCAACCTAAGATGGAGGATTATTTCGTAGTCATTGGCGTAAGCTATAATATCCTTTGACGCTCAATAATCCATTACTGCTAAAGCACTTCAAGTAATCTTTGGCACGAGAAATGATGACTTTATCATTAGCATGATGGAGTACCATGATAGTGAACGAGAAAAAGAGCATCAACATGATGCCAGTGATGAATTTGTTACTGAATGATGGGCATTGTCATGAGATGCACGAATAGAGTACGTAGGCACCTTGATGAGGATCCGAAAATCATTACTGATTAACATACTCTCAAGAGCAGTCCCAAAAATCTCAAAACCCTAATTGTGTTATTATTATTAATACATTTTCTTCTTATATTTCTCTATCCGAATACCCGATATAAATTTAATATTGAAGTTTAGTCCTTGACGAAAATTGGCTTCAACACCAAGATCTGAATCCAGGGGCGGGGTAAACAAATTTGGGGCCCTGTGCGAGGTCTTAAAATTTGGTCCTCCATTTATATGAGTTGTCAGCAAAGAGATACATTAAAAAATAAAGACGTTAGTTCTATTAATTAGAGAAACTGTTCAACATTCCAAGATGATCAATACTCAATTTATGGTAATATATTTAAACATTACAATAATTAATTTACCTTTATATATTGTTACTCTCAATATTTTCCAAATTCAAACTTTACTAGTTAAACTTGCCAAATATTTTTTTTGACAGAGCCAAAAGAAAAATTATGAATCTGAATCTTTTTGATCAAAATTTCAAAATCTCTCTACATATACTTTATTAGTACCTTAGTTTTCTTCAAAAAAAAGAGTTCTCTTTTGATCATTTGCCTATATATATATATATATATATGTGAGGAAAAAATTTTGGGACCCTATATTTTTAGGGTCCTGTGCGGTCGCTCACCCCGCGCACCTCCAGCCCCGCCCCTGTCAGAATCCATAACCCATGCAGGCTTAACTCTTAGCGTAACTGGTGTCGAAAGCTTTACTCTTAGCTTGATTCAGTAGTGAATGCATCGACTTACGTTTTATTGTAGGTAATGTCATGTTTTTTTAGCACTTAGTAGTTGTATTGTTGCGAGAGTATCTAAATTTTTTGATCTTGAGCGACATAATTTTCCTCGAAAAATGTCATGTGTTAGTGACTTGGTGTTAACTGTCTGAGGGTCTCTGGAAGAACTCTTAAACTGTGAACTGTTAAATCTGGAAGAACTCTTAGTTTGTCAGATTTATTTTCAAGCTTCTACATTCAAATTACCTAACTATAAGAGCTCAATATGAAAAAAATTCATATAATTTTTTATATTGACAAAATTGGTTCCAAAAATGTAGATTTTTTTTTTCAAAGTTGAAACCCACTTAGTAACTATATAAAAAAAATTATCCAGGTTAAATCAACCATTTTTGGCAAACAATATGGGACCTTAAATCTCGAATTTCATCAAAACATATTATGTGTCATTTGATTTTTTTTTGAAATTTCTAGCACTGCTAAGAATCATTGGCTTGAAAGGAAACTGGAAACCTTAGAGACATATTTTAACAATTTCACTTGTGGCCACAATGGTTATACTCCCTCTGTCCCATCCATTTCTTTATAATTTCCTTTTTGTGATGTCCCATCAATTCTTTACATTACTAAAAATAATACTCCCTCCATCTCGTTATATGTTGCTCGTTTCATATGTCGGGATTGTTCATAACATAAGACAAATTACTAATTTACGTCTAATCTATAAGACAAAATATAGTCATGAGTGATCTTGTTGAATTCGTATTTATGAGTACTTTAATACAGTGAAGTTTTTATATTTAATACTAATATGAAATTTAAAATATTAACGATCAAAAGTGTGCGTTGACAAACGTGTCCGGAGGAAACAGGAAACATATTTAGAGACGGAGAGAGTAACTTTTAACAATAAAATACATTATTACATCCACTACTTCATTTCACTTTTTCAATACTTTATATTATTACACCCACTACTTTACTTACTTTAATAATAAAATTATTATTACACTCACTACTTCATTTATTTTAATAATATTACATCTACTATCCTTAATCTCCGTTATTTTAACAATATTACATTCACTATCCTTAATCTCCGTGCCCCAACCCCATGTAAAGAATCACATGGGACATAAGGAGTACTCCCTCTGTCCCATCCATTTCTTTACAATTTCCTTTTTGGGCCGTCCCACCATTTCTGTACATTACCCAAAATAGTAAGTTTTAACACTATTACACCCACTACTTCACTTATTTTAACAATACTTTATACTATTTCACCCACTACTTAACTTATTTTACAATAAAATCACTATTACACCCACTACTTCACTTATTTTAACAATAAAATCATTATTACACTCACTACTTCATTTATTTTAACAATATTATACTCACTTTACACCCAGTATCCTTGACCTCCGTGCCCAGCCGCGATGTAAAGAACTGGCTGGGACCGGCTGGGACGGAGGGAGTACTTGCTAAGCTACTACCACATCTTTTTTTTTTTTTTTTTTTTTTTTACCACATCTTGCTTTACGTTTGATTCTTATAGTTGGTGAACCTCCAGAGCAATGTTTTACGGAGTAATTCTTATAGTTGGTGGACCTCCAGAGCAATGTACTATCTCGTCTCATAAATATGATCTTCTAATTTTTTTTTTTTATGTATTCCCATAAATTCGGATCAAGTATTTGTTATTATTTTTTATGATTTTTTTTTGTTTTGTGTAATCTATATTTTTGCATAAAAGAAAAAAATTCTAAAATATTATTTGTAAGTAACTCATTTTTTTATGAGGTAAACATATGATGAATAAGTATCTCCTTTTTCTTTTTCTTTTTCGACAAAAATGAATAAGTATCTCCTTTAAATATATTAAAATGTCTGAAAAAAAGTGGTCAAACAAAATGGGAACAAGTGGGTCAAATAAAATGGAACATGATAGAAAAATACTAGGTAACCAAACAATTTTCCATATTTTCAAAATGATGTGCCAAGAGTAATAAATGAGATTGATCCCTCCATTCACATTAATTTTACAAATTAAAATTTCACATTTTAACACATCACTATAATTGCCAGATCATTTTGAACAAGTTTTTGGAAAAATTGGTCCGTCCCTTAACATTACTCTCACGGATAACACACACAAATAAAAAAAATCCATGATCTACGTCATTTCCACGTAGGAATACGAAAGAATCCAGAAATAAATTTATCTACGATAATAATCTGATAGCCTTTACCGACAGCTGTTTTGTTACCAAAATAATTCATTACAGATTTTACCAAATTAATAGGGCCCAATACACTAAATTGTCCAGAAAAATCAAGAAAATATCTACCAGTTTTTTTACTATGATTGGCTCTATACCAAAATATCTACCACTGTCTAGATCACTCTGCATGTATAAATACCTCAAAAAAAAAACATTTTCTAGCAGCCCTGCTCCAAATTTCATTCCTTCCTTGCTCATGTCTTGTTAATCTGTGTACACATAATTTTTGTACACATTTTATATTAGAAAGATGGCAATTGAGCATGTTAAAGATAACAGATTTTTCTAGTAACAAATTAACAGGGCCCGATTATACCAAATTGTCCAGAAAAATCAAGAAAATATCTACCAGTCTCTTTACTATGATTGGCTCTATACCAAAATATAGGGCTGTAATTCGAGTCGAGCTGCTCGCGAGCAGCTCGAGCTCGAACTCGTTTAGTGCAGCTCGACTCGACTCGAAAATGTATACGAGCCGAGCTCGAACAAGCTTTTATACCCGTTTATATACTCGAGTCGAGCCGAGTATACTCGAAACTCGATTAGGCTCGACCGAAAACTCGAAATTACGGCTCGACTCGAACTCGAACCCGAACTCATATAAATACTGAATACAATAACATATTTTACTAGATAAATATTAAATATCATGTACAAAAAAGATTGCACTTGCAGAATACTCCTTGCTTAGATAATTAGATTACAATTTACATACTTCATAGTTCATACAATGAAAATTTCAAAAAGTTAAAGTAGCTCCAGACTTCCAGTAGCATCCTGCATCTCTGATCATCATCCATCATCATTCATCCATCAGTACCATCAACAAAATAAAGCTTCTGAAAGATATTAAGCAAGTAGCAATCTGCACAAAAAATAGGTTAAAAAACTTCGTTAAATTCGTATCATACACTTCGTAAATGAGCTATTTATGACAAAAAGATAACTTGTCGTAAATACACAAGTTAAAAGTTCGAAAATGATCAGCATGCATATGTCTATGAATATGGTTATCGATAAATATGCAAATGTATTTATTATGTGGTATTACATGCAGGTAAAGCTTTGGAAGAAGAAGTTAGTACCAAGAAATATTATGCGTTTTACATAGGTGAATCTTCTGAAGGTGTCAAGACCAAATGGATCATGCAAGAATATAAGTTTTCGGACCCTGGCTCGAGGAGCAGATCATCATCATCCAAAAGAAAACAATCCAAGACAGTATGCAAAATCAAATTATATGTAACTCTAAACCTACAATATATAGTAGTTGTAACTCTGATTGAAAATTAGTGATTATGTACATAAACATACCTTATAGATGACAAACAAACAATATAATACTCAGCCAGGTAAAGATATCTCCACAGGTTTCAAATCCTTCTTCTAAGAAAGACAATCAGAAGATAAATTAATGAAAAAAACAAGTCTTAGGTGAATAAAAAATCTAAGCATTAAATCTCGCGGATTGGATGAGTAAATTACCTGACTTGATTTTTTGAGTCCATAGATTTCGCGTGCCCAGTCAGCTCCACAAACCAGCATTTCCACAGTCTCAGTTTTTAAGCATGATCGATGAGGTTCAATAATTCGACCACCAGCACTAAAAGTAGCCTCTGATGCAACAGTGCTAAGAGGGACAGCCAAAATATCACGGGCCATTCTTGATAGAATAGGATACTTGGCACTATTTCCTTTCCACCAGGACAAAGCATCAAAAGTTTTTGTTGAAGATTCGTTAATTATAAAAATGCTCTCTGATAAATAATCATCTAACTCTGATTTAACCGGTTGAAGAGCAGCCCCGCTCTCACGAATAAAAGCCTCATATTCACTCATACCAATAGGAGTTTCTTCATCCGCACAACGATTTTTATCAGAGGAAATGTGACTTGATTCAAGTGTCAGCCCTTTAATTTTTGAATCTTCAACAACATACTCTTGATATAGATCATGTAAGACATCATTTAAATAAGCTAAATTTCTTTCACTTTGACCTTCTAAAGGGTAAATAACAGGGAAACAATAACTCAGAAGCTTTAGTTTGAATCTCGGATCCATCACAGCCCCAATAGACATCATCAAGTTACTCTCCCCCCAGTATTTATCAAATTTTTCCTTCATTGCATTGGCCATTTCCCTCATGTACAAATTAGAGTCCACCACTTTTTTATCAATTAGTTGTTTAACCATTCTGATCTCCGAAAGAAACAAATTAGAGGTTGGGTACTGACTACCTGAAACTATCTTAGTCGCACCATCAAATATATGCAATAATGAGCAAACTTGTCTAACTTTATCCCAATCTTCATCATTTGGAACATATTCACTAAACGCTCTATCCCAAACGGCAAATCTAGGAAATACATCCTTAAATTGAAGAGCAGAATTCAACATGTAATAAGTATAATTCCATCTAGTTGAAACATCCAAAATCAATTTTTTTGACTTTAATTGCAATGATCTAGCTATTTCAGCAAACTTGATTAGACGACCTTCTGAAGCACTAACATATTTGACCCCATCTCTTATTCTACGAATAATTCGATCAATGGGCCTGATTCCATCTTGAACACAAAGATTTAAAATATGTGCGCAACATCGAACATGAAATAACTTGCCACCAACAGGTAATGATTTTGAATTTCTAATGCTAAAGGAATCTTTTAAAGTTCGAACAGCCACATCATTAGCCTTAGCATTATCAACTGTTATTGTTCCAATTTTATCCTCAATTCCCCAATCAACCAGAGAATTATACAAAGAATCAGCAATTACATAACCAGAATGAGGAGGGGGAACATTACAAAAGTTAAGAACTCTTGAATTTAATTTCCAATCTATATCTATCCAATGGCCAGTGATTACCATATACCCAACCTTTTGACACGAGGAAGTCCACATATCGGTGGTTATATTAATCTTCTGGACAGATTTGAACTCCTCCTTTAATTTCTTTTTTTCAATTTCATATGTAGTGTGACAATCACCTTTAAGTGTTCCCCTAGTTATTTTTTGGTAATGAGGTGTTGCTGTCCTCATTATCTCATTCCACATGAAACTTTCAACGTGCATGAAAGGTAACTCATTAATCATGATATAATGTGATACCTTTTCTCTCATTAACTTGTGATCATATTTAAAGGAAGCAAGTTTTACCTCATCATTAGAACCTCGCTGAAATTGAAGCTGTGTTTGTAAAGTGCCACCGTGCTCTTTCACACATTTTTCCAAATGCCTTTTCATTGCAGAAGTTGAAGCACTGTCGCTTCTCACAAAATCTTTACCACATAACTTGCATCTTGAAATCTTCTTGTCACCAACCTTTATTTCATCCATATATTGCCAAAATTATGTTAGTAATGATAATAAATTAATTATGATGTTAGTAATGTACAAAATAATGTACAAAATTAATTAGAAAATTTCAAAATAATTTAAAGATATAACCAAATTTTCAAAAAATTGAAAATTAATTTAAAAAAATACTTCTCGAAGATTGAACTATACGGATGTTAAAAAATATCTAATATAATGATATTTTAAAATTTTAAAAAATAAAAAATTAATTTGGTTGTAGATCTTAGTATATCACTACTAAATACTAATCTCAATTATACAAGTAACTAATGCTTTGTCCCATATTATTGTATCTATTTTTTAGAAAAAAAAAACTTGACGTTCCAACCGTACGGATTTCAATATATATATAATATAATGATATTCCCAAGTTTTCAAAAAATAAAAAATTAATTTGGTTGGAGATCTTAGTATATCACTACTAATCTCAATTGTACTCGTAACTAGTGCTTTGTCCCATATTATTGTATCTATTTTTTAAAAATTATTTTTTGACGTTCCAACCGCATCGATGTCAAGATATATATAATATAATGATATTCCCAAATTTTCAAAAAATAAAAAATTAATTTGGTTGGAGATCTTAGTATATCACTACTAATCTCAATTGTACTCGCAACTAGTGCTTTGTCCCATATTATTGTATCTATTTTTTAAAAACTATTTTTGACGTTCCAACCACATCGATGTCAAGATATATATAATATAATGATATTCCCAAATTTTCCAAAAATAAAAAATTAATTTGGTTGGAGATCTTAATATATCAATACTAATCTCAATTGTACTCGTAAATATCGTTTTATCCCATATTATTGTATCTATTTTTTAAAACATATTTTTTGACGTTCCAACCATACGAATGTCAAGATATATATAATATAATGATAATCTAAAATTTTCAAAAAATAAAAAATTAATTTGGTTGAAGATCTTAGTATATCACTACTAATCTCAATTGTACTCGTAACTAGTGTTTTGTCTCATATTATTTTATCTATTTTTTAAAAAATATTTTTTGACGTACAAACCGTACGGATGTCAAGATATATATAATATAATGATATTTCCAAGTTTTCAAAAAATAAAAAATTAATTTGGTTGAAGAATTCAAATAATTTTGAAAAACATAACTGAAAGTGGATATGATTAATTTAGTTCTAATATTTACACAATTGTCAAGTAGGCCAGCTGGTTGTGGCTGGGCATTCAAATTCCAAGGTGCTGGGCGTCCCGGGTTCAACTCCCACCTCCTGCAAATTTTTTTTAACAGCTCGATAAGCTACTCGACTCGACTCGAATTCGCTCGACTCGTTTAGGCTCGCGAGCCGGCTCGGCCCGACTCGTCTAATAAACGAGTCGAGCTCGGACAAGGTTTCTGGCTCGATTAACTTAAACGAGCCGGCTCGCCCGACTCGATTAATTACGGCTCGAATTACGCCCGACTCGAAACTCGGCTCGCTCGTCTCGAATTACAGCCCTACCAAAATATCTACCATTGTCTAGATCACTCTGCATGTATAAATACCTCAAAAAAAAAAACATTTTCTAGCAGCCCTGCTCCAAATTTCATTCCTTCCCTGCTCATGTCTTGTTAATCTGTGTACACATAATTTTTGTACACATTTTATATTAGAAAGATGGCAATTGAGCATGTTAAAGATATCGAAAATGGTGGTAAAAAAGGGTTGGAAGATTTCGAACAGCCATTTCTTGAGTTTAAAGAGGGTACTAGTGGATCAGTTCGTGTGGTTCTGTTAAGTACATTTGTTTCTGTCTGTGGATCTTTCGAGTTTGGATCATGTGTAAGTACAGAATCTTTCTGTTTTTGTCTGTATAGATGTTGTTACACTTTGTTTATTTTTGTCAGAGAGATTTTTGACGATTTTTATTTTTTTTCTTATTTTCTTATCAGGATGCTCCTAGAAAAAAACCCAAAAAATATAGAATGTAGGAACTAAGAAAAAGGATAGGAGGGTTTGTTTAGGCTAAGTTGATTATTTTGCAGGTGGGATACTCTGCACCTACTCAATCTGGTATTATGGAAGATTTGGATTTGACACTAGCCCAGGTTGTGATATGTACTTAATTTGTTTGGGTAATTATTTTTTTTTAATTTCTTTTAAACTGTGTTGTGGATGTTGTTACTTATGCTCTGCTATCATTTTGTAGTATTCTATGTTTGGATCATTGGTAACAATTGGAGCTATAATTGCTGCATTTACAAGTGGAAGAATTGCGGACTTCATAGGGCGAAAAGGGGTATGCGAAATTTGTGAATTTACTGGCCTGGTTTCTGTAGGGGAGGCCATTTTGGGTTTTAAGTCATGTGTTCATATAAGTTTTCATTTCATGTGGTTTTTTTTCTTTTTTGCGATATTATTTCATGTCGTTGAATGTTTTCTTAGTAATGTGTGTTATTTCTGGTAATAATCGGGTTGATTGAGTCATGTCATTTTCGAGTTTTGACTGTTTTATTGTGGTTGTAATAAAGCCAGTCTTGGGGTTTTGTAGTTATTGGGGTTTTATTGTCGTTTAATTTATGTTTCATCTCATTACATTTAAAAGTTCTCCAGCCAGTCCTAATTACTTTTTTGCTGATCGATAAATATAGGCTATGAGAATGTCAGCTGCTTTCTGCATTGCAGGATGGTTTGCAGTCTACTTATCTATGGTATGCTGGTTTAGTTTGGTTCTCAATTGATTATGGAAAACAGATTCTTATGCGTTAATATGAAAAATCATCAGGCTTGTTGAAAGAATCAGGATTATATATTTTTATTTGTTTGTACAGGGAGCTTTGCCACTCTATATTGGTAGATTTCTGACAGGATATGGCATAGGGATTGTTTCTTATGTGGTAATTATATGTTCAAATCTGATTTTCTGATCTCAAATTTTGTATTCATAAAGTTGAGTACGGTGAGTAATTGGATTTCCTCAGGTGCCGGTGTACATAGCAGAAATAGCTCCTTCAAATCTCCGTGGGGGGCTCACTACTCTCAATCAGGTCTTGCAAAATAGAATATATATGATCCCAAGTAGTTGTTTACATGGGTTTCAGTTAAATTAAACCATTGTTTATATGTCTGCAGCTCATGATTTGTATTGGCTCATCACTTGCATTTGTAATGGGAACTGTTATAACATGGAGAAACCTAGCTTTAACCGGTAAAGTATTTTAATTTTAAAAATTTTCTGTCATGAAAATAGAAGTCGCTATATGAAAACTAATTTCCTGAGTATGTAGGGCTTGTCCCTTGCTTTGTCATGCTTGTGGGTTTATTCTTTATTCCGGAATCACCTAGATGGCTGGTGAGGATTGTAACACAACAAAATTTCATATTTTTAATTCATATATGAAAGCCTAACTGAGCTTTAACAAAAAATATTGACAGGCAAAATTAGGGCTAGAGAAAGAATTTGAGGTTTCACTGCGTAGACTTCGGGGCCAAAATGCTGATATTACTGCTGAAGCTGCTGAAATTCAAGTATTTTCTTCGAATATTTGAATACATGTTCCAATTAGTGCAAGCTTGTGTGTGTATCTTTACATTGTCGTTTATAAGAGCTGACTAATCCTGATTTATTCTTATAAAAAAATAGGCTAATGTTCAAAGTTTGAGGAAACTGTCTAAAGCTAAATTGACTGACGTAGTCGAGGCCAAATACATACGTTCTGTGATTGTAAGTAATTGATTTTAATCTGCGTGTTCAACTATTTTGATGATAAAGCTTATGTATTTCATACAAATTTCTTAAATTTTAATGTTGTTTAGATTGCTTTTGGATTGATGATATTCCAACAATTTGGAGGAATAAACGGAATAAGTTTTTATGCTAGTCAGACCTTTGTAGCAGCTGGTGAGTAGGAGTTTTTCAAGTTTTTTAAAACATTGTCATGGGCTCTTTTGATAGAGGTAAGTTTGTTACGTGTAGGCATTACTAGCAATATCGGAACACTAGCTTATGCAGTAATTCAGGTTTGTAGACTGTACTATTTTCAAATTTTGAAGGTTTAATATCAAGTGAAAAGAATCAGTATTCAGGGTGTATTTAATTTGATGTGGCTAAATGGGAGTCTGTATTAGTCCAATATTCTTGCTTAAAAGCAATTATTATACAAAAACTGTTTACAGGTTCCGATAACTATGATTGGAGCAGTACTAATGGACAAATCTGGAAGAAGACCACTTCTTTTGGTATCAGCGACAGGGACATTTCTTGGTTGTTTTCTAACTGGAACTGCTTTCCTTATGGAGGTATCTTATGGAAGATACAACTTTATAGTGTTTATTACTACTAACTTCTGACTAGTGTTTTTCTACGTTTTGCACTTCTGCATGATTAAAATTCTTTTTGACTTTAACTTTTCTCTTTTATTCGTGGTGAGTAGGGTCAAACGTTGTTGCTTCAATGGGTGCCTATGCTAGCAGTTTCTGGTGTACTGGTATAGCCATATATATTACATTCGTTGTGTTTCATTCACATTATAAATTTATGTCTACACCTCTAAACGTTTCTAACTTATGTATAAACATTATTAGACCTACATAGCATCATATTCAATCGGAATGGGAGCAGTTCCTTGGGTGATCATGTCTGAGGTAATAATAAACAAATGACGTACAATATTTTGTAATTCAGACTTTCTATCTATCAGACTATCATCCACTTTGAGAAGGATCACTAGATCTATTTTCAATTTTTGAGATCAGGAAGTTCTCTGTTTTTCTCAAGTTTCCTTGAATTTTCGATCTGTTGCAGATATTCCCATTACACATAAAAGGTCTTGCTGGTAGCCTGGCTGTGCTAATAAACTGGCTAGGTGCCTGGGCTGTGTCATACACTTTTAATTTTCTCATGAGCTGGAGTTGCCCCGGTACAAAGCGAAACATTTCAAGCCCATATATGAGTTAGATGATGTTGTTTACACATGTGAATGGTTTTTTGAACTGATTCCTTATTGTTTTCAGGTACATTTTTTGTTTTCTCTGGATTCTGTGCTCTCACAGTGCTGTTTGTGGCCAAGGTAGTACCAGAAACAAAAGGGAAAACACTGGAGGAAATTCAGGCTTCAATCAACTCTTAGATTAAGTGGAAATGATCCATACCATAATCTAAATCTGTAATTAGGCAGCTTGATTTAGCGAATGCATCTACTCATGTTATTTAGTTTGTAATGTCATGGTCTGTTAGCACGTAAGTTGTAGTGTTCCGTACTCTGTAGAGAGAAAATCCAGATCCATAGACCTTGAGCAACTGTCATGTATCAACTGTCTGAGCAAGGACTGTTATATTGAGAAGAAGAAATCCACAACAGAATGGTACAAATCTTTGGTACCCAGTACCCTAGTATTTAAACTACGTACAGATCTTTCTTCTGCTGAAGCAAAATATGTGGCAGCAAGTTGGTGTAGTGGTCGAGGTCTTGGTTTCTCTAAGAGAGGTCAAGAGTTCGACAACTATCAAAAAAAAAGTTTGTCTACATGACATGTTCTTTTGGCTTTGGAAAATTTTGGGAGAAGTGAAGGGAACACAAAAGTCTTCTACTACTCTCTTTACTGACAATAGATCAGCAATCCAAATGAAAAAAATACAGTCTATAATACAGTAGCTGCATCAAACATTTTGAAGCAAAGTTTCATTGGCATAGTTGTTAAAAATTGAGTTATTGAGAAATCATATTTTGTAGCGCACAAGAACAAGCATATTCACGGAAGCTCTTTGAAAACAAAAATCTTCTACAACTCTCTTCACTGACAATAGATCAGCAATCCAAATGACACAGCCTATAATAGTTGCACCAAACATTTTGAAGCAAAATTTTATTGGAATAGTTTTAAAAAATGGAGTTAATGAAAACCCATTTATTGTTGAGCACAGTAACACACATATTCATGAAAGATCTTTGAAAAGGAATATGTTGAATACTTGAATATGTGATATGATCCCGGTAAATCCGTTTTAACAAGACAAAAAATAAATTATTAATAAAATAAGTTAGTTCATTAAGAGATATGTACAATTTAAATTTTATACATTTTTTTCGGATTCGAAAAGTTGGTAAATATTTAGTTTGAATTTTAATGATTCATCAAAATAAGGGTATATTTAATTAAAAGTTTAAGATTTTAGTCTAGAATTTAAAAGTGCTACAGGTACCAAAATTGGGTACCAAATGACATGCCAACAAACATTTGGCATTTTCAAATATTTTGATTGGATAGTCCTGGCGGGCCCAGTATAACTATAACCAATTAAAACAAAGCCACATCATTTGGTGACAATTTTTGGTACCTAATTTTGGTACCTCTAGCATTTTTCAATTTAAAAATGTGGAAATATTAAATCCCAAATTTATACCATCTTTCAAAATATGGGGGTGAAGTCTAGAAATAACGATTTTTTAGAGTGAGCCGACGAAAATAACGATTGGCGGGGTGCTGGCGAAAACTACAGGATTTAATACGCATATGGCACTGGGGTATTGCTTGTTACGCATATGTGGATAGGGTAATCGGTCAATACGCAAATCAAGTTGGGGTATTGTGGGTTTTTTTAAAAAAAATGATACGCAAATAGTAATTGGGTATTACTCAAAATATCTATTCTCACTTAAATAATACCCAAAGTCAGCAAAGGGGAATACGCATAACAGATTGGGGTAATATGATTTTGTTTACGCATCTGAGACATGGGTAATCACTTAATACGCAAAAAATTGAAATTTTTAAAATTTTAATTAAAAAATTTTAATTAAAAATTTTAATCACTTAATCCCTTATTAAAATTTTTAATTAAAAAATTGAATCCGGCGGCCTGATTTTTAAACGCTACGCGTTTAAAAATCATGATAAATTATGGTTTTGGGTCTAGGATTTAGGGTTGTAAACAACCCTAAATCCTAATTTCGTAAACGGTTTATTCGTAGTTCCGAATATTTCTAAACTCAAAATGGAACCATTGAACCCCAAAAGTTAACCGTTGAAAACCCGAGAAAATACACATAAATTATGTCGTACATTCCGAATAATTCTTAAATCCAAAATGAAAAAGTTGAACCACAAATGTTAATTGTTGAAAACCCGAGGGAATACAGATAAAATTTAAAAATTTTAATTAAAAAATTGAATCCGGTGGCCTGATTTTTAAACGCGTATAAATCCTAAATCCTAAATTCTAAACCCTATACGGTTTATTCGTAGTTCCGAATATTTCTAAACCCAAAATGGAACTATTGAACCCCAAAAGTTAACCGTTGAAAATCCGAGGAAATACAAATAAATAATATAATATTCTACAATTTTTACGTGAAGAATATTTTTTTGGGTTAGCCAAAAACAAAAAAAAAAAATCAAAAAAACCAAAACATGATGTACGTAAATACAAGAGTTGATGTATAAGGATAGCATTTTTTTTTTTTTTGAAAGTAAAAATTTCATTAAGAACTCAAGCAATCACTCCTTAACATCTCCACCACACCAGACTAGTGGTGGGTCCGGAAGGTCATGTCCTAGAAGCTTTAACGATTAAAGCAAAAGGAGAAGGAATGTCACAAGTACAAGCAACATGTAGAGCAGGTTAACAAATTACAGTAACAATTATGAAGAATACGCATATTAATAATGCGTATAATGCAATACACATAAGCAATATGTGTGTCTGGAAGACGCATTTGTCAGTCGAGTGATGAAAACGGTATTTTCAACCATGTCCGCATATTGTTATTTTTGTTAAATGGTTATTTTTAACATTTATTCTAAATATGGATCGTAATTCGTAAATAATAATTAAAGACTTAATCACTCTTTAGTCACTGAAGTATGCAAGAGTGAACATATCAACCATCGAAGTTTAAAAACATCGGCTTCGATCATTCAAATTGATAAAAGCGGACACACGAACCACAATTCAAGTACACTCTCTCCCTCCATTACCAAGTAGAACCCCCCCCCCCCCCTCTCTCTCCCTCCCTCCCTCCCTCCCTCCCTCCCTCCCTCTCTCTCTCTCTCTCTCTCTCTCTCTCTCTCCAACAGCCCTTAAATAAACTTTAATTCAACAGCCATAAATTTATAAATTTGAACACTCATTTGCTTCAATATGATGAAACTTTGCTTAATATGCGCTCAAAGTTTGAATTTTTAGGCTGTGTCCTACCTGTTTGATTAAATGCCTGAAAGAAATGAAGCTTCTTGGAGTACAATGATATCAGCTTATTTAAAGATGGTTTCTTTATTTAGATGTTATAAGGTTGTTTGATGAGGTGATATTTGAGGGGTTTGGGGTTAGTGGGTTTGTTGTGCGAGCAATTATCGAATTGGCAGTTTTTCGAAACATGGAGAGCCATGTTCTTGCACTAGAGGGACTGAAGGAGCTGTTAGGCTTGAAATGTACCTGTCCTTTGGGGAGACAGAGTTATTTGCATGAGGATGTGGAAATGATCTATATCCTAAATGATCAACATGTGAATGCAAAAGACGGTGTAAATGTGCAGGTTGTGTTGCGTTGCAGTTAACTTGTTACAGCGTATTGTGTAGCATATATTTGTTTCTTTGTTTATCTGAGTTTTTCGATTATATTATTTTACCATGGGGACTGTTTACAGTTGGCATGTTGCATGTTGCATGTTGCTTTATAAATTCTGATTAGGGGGATTTGGCTGATAAAGAATGGACGTGTTATGAACCTATTGTTTCTTATGTGCTGAATTTTGTGTTTATACTAGTATGTGTTTGTTTCACTTAAGAATTTTCTGTAGCTAAATAATTACAGCTGTCCTGTCTTGCTTACTGTTTCTGTATTGTGGATCTTTGAGATGACAATTATGACTTAACTAATGTTTGTCTTATATCGACATAGGCTCTAGACAAAATTCGTTTAAAGAGCTTGACTGACAAGACCAAGCTCGATGCTCAGCCAGAGCTATTCATCCTCATTATTCCTGACAAGACAAACAACACATTGACAATTGTTGACAGTGGAATTGGGATGACCAAAGCTGGTAAGTAATAGTGGTATCTCTTGTGCTGATGAAACTTATTTTGAATGTCATATTGTAGATTTGGTGAACAATTTGGATACCATTGCATGGTCCTTTACCAAAGAATCTATGGAAGTTCTTTCTGCTGGTGCTGATGTCAGTATGATTGGTCAATTTGGTGTTAGTTTGGGCGGATGCAGGATGAAATTATGAGGGGGGCCAAAAAATTTTACATACACAAAATGCTTAAAAAATAGAAATTGCTCTTTCAAAACAAATTTTAAAAAAAAAAAGAATCATGACCTATTTAGAGCAAGTCCAATGCAAGATACAAAATGGCTATAAGAGCAAGTCCAATGCAATGCTATCCTTGGTGCTATTTATTATAGCACCAATGCTAAAAAACTCATCTCCAAAGGGGTGCTATAGTTGGATGCATCCTTGGTGCTATTGCTATATTATGCATCCTTGGTGCTAAATTTGAAACCAAGGATGCACTTATGCATCCATGCCACATCATCATTTAACTAGAATGAGATGAGTTTGTTGAGAATATTTAATAGAAGTTAAAAGAGTTGGTTAAATTTGAAACTAGTTATAAAACTAGGTTTGGAGGGTGAGTTTTATTTTAGCACCAAAATTCACTTTTTGGTTCTATATTATAGCAATAGCAATTTGGCATCTAGCATTGAACTTGCTCTACCAATTGCTAAAATTTGGCACCAAAAAGTGTTTTTTAATGCTAAAATAGAACTTCACTCCGATGCTAGTTGCATTTTGGAACCAAATATTTTCAAATTTACCTAAGTTTTGTCTCTTTCTTCTAAAATTCATTTAAAACACACCATCATGCATTTCATTTATAGTTATTTGATGATGTGGTTAGATGCATCAATGCATCCTTGGTTTCAAATTTAGAACCAAGTATGCATTTATGCATATTTGCATCCAAGTTTAGAACCCCTTTGGAGTTGAGTTTTTTAGCATTTGATTCCAAATTATAGAAATAGAACCAACTTTATTGGACTTGCTCTTATATAACATTAAATAGACTAAAAGACTTATTTTAAAATATATATCTACGTATTTGTTAAAAAATTATCATCAGATTAATGATATAAGTTAAAGCAGTTTACACAAGAGAGTTTTTTCCCCTCCCCCTCAGAGGGATTGTTCAATCCTTATAGGTTTCTAGCTATGGAGCCAAGTTCACTAGACTAGGAAAATCTACTCCTTTTAAGTTTTCAGAATATTAGTGTTTGATGCATAGATTTTTTTTAACGCAATGTTTGATGCATAGATTAATGACACAAAATAAAGACATATTTGAAGTAAAGAAATTAATGACGCACTAATCACTCCATCTATCATCCATCTATTTTCCAACCTACTTTCTCTCTCTTTTCCTATCATGCACACTTCATTCTTATCAGTTTACAAAACTGAATTCTATATACTGTAGATTGGTTTCAGAGGAAGTTGGGGGTGACCAAGGTTGGCTCTACCACTACCATTTGTCCATTTAATTCTGTACATCAGACTATATCATCTATGACCTAGGAAAGTTGGGGGTGGCCAAGGCCACTGGTGATCTTAGTTTTGGGTCTTAGGAAAGCACAATGATGATGAGCGGTATTGAGAAGCATTCTAAGTTTATCAGCAATTTGTTGGGGCTTGCTAAACAGGCCTTAACTCCACATTAGTATGATAGTGCTGAGCCCGCACGAATTTGTTTTTGGGCACATCCCAAAAGGCCTCACATCCTAATCGAGTTAACTGACTGCTTATTAACTACTCCATCCGTCTCAACCAATTCTTTACCTTTCTTTTTATACTTTTTGGCACGCATTTTAAGGGTAGTTCCATAACTTATTTTTAATTTTTTTTTTTGTATAAATATATATATATATATATATATATTTATACAAAAAAAAGAAAATTTTAAAAATAAGTTATGGAACTACCCTTAAAATGCATGCTAGAAACCTCACTCTGAAAGGTAAATAACCTATTAGGACTGAGGGAGTAGCAATCTGCCCTTCCCACAATCGATGTGACAAGAATATAAGAATATTGGAAGGGAAAAGTATATCTCCCATGGCTGGAGAGTCTTCATTACTCCCTCCGTCCCACCCATTTATTTACAGTTTTTTTTCATTGCTTGGCACGCATTTCAAGGCTCCTAAAAAGTATAGTTCCATAACTTATTTTTAAAATTTTCTCTTTTTTTTTGTATAAAAATTTGACATACCTATTTTTCTAAAAAAAAAAAAGAAAATTTGAAAAATAAGTTATGGAACTATCCTTAAAATGCACCTTAAAATGAGTGCCAAGCCCCCGTCCCCAATGATAACAATTGGTTGCGACTGAGGGAGTATATATTAATAATACAAGCTGATTTCTATCCTGATTTACAGTTAATGTACAGATTTTCAGCCTTTACAACCGTTGTGATACCCTAAGTATGGAAGGTAAATATCTACAGTGACACCAAATCTGTTAATACAGCTAATATATCTAATATCTGACTAGGGACAGTTAATACTTTTGACACCCTCCCTCAAATTGATGCTGTTGGTAAATCTACAAGCATCAATTCGCCAACAAGAAAATTGTGGCGCTGACGTGGCATCGATTTGGTAAAAATATCAGCAATCTGTAGAGTGGTGGAGATGTGTAGGAGAGTAATGACCAGGTGGTCATAGGCCTCGCGAATAGAGTGACAGTCAACCTCGATGTGCTTCGTACGTTCGTGGTAAACAGGGTTAACTGCAATCTGAATGGCGCTGGTGTTGTCAGCATGTAATGGAGTTGGTTGGGCTTGGGAGAACCCAAGTTCTGCAAGGAGCCCACGTAGCCAAATTATTTCAGAACAAGCAACAGACATGGCACGATATTCTGCTTCTGTGGTTGACTTTGACACACGGTTTTGCTTTTTACATTTCCATGAGATAAGGGCGTCTCCAAGAAACGTACACCAATCAGTAAGAGATTTTCTGGTGTTTGGGCATCCAGTCATCACTGTATGCTTGAAGCTTGAGTGAAGAACTAGTGGGGAAGAACATGCCACGATTAGGAGTTCCAAGAATATACCGGATGATTAGGGGTCAGCAAAACACTGTTGACCGTATATCTTCTTGAGATAAGGCCACATCTCAGCTGAAGTCTTGAAAGGCCATAGGTTCAATATAATGTTGGGATCGACAGATCCAACCCATGATCTGTGCATCTTTAGTTTCCCACTGAGCATATCCAACCTTGTCCTTTTCTTTGTCAGGAGCAAGAGTGGTGCCACTAACATAACCCCATAAATCCTTTCATTTGACAAAGATATGGAAGTGAAATGCCAAAAGTATGGATATTGTCCGCTTTGGGTTGAGCCCGCACGGATTTATTTTTGGACACATCCCAAAATGCCTCATCCTAATTGAGTTAACCGGTTGCTTATTAACTAGCAATCTGCCCTTCCCACAATCGATGTGGGACAACTCCTAACACAATTCGATCTCTTTGTGGATTTGGAAAACAACAGAGAAAGAGAGAGAAAGAGATATCAGACAACGAGGACAAAGTAGAGAAGAAGGATGAGGAGGAAAAGGTAGAGGAATTTGATGAATAGAAGGAGAAGGCGGAAAAGGATCAAGGAAGTGTCTCATGAGTGCTTCTTGGTTAACAAACAGAACCTATCTGGATGAAGAAACTCGAAGATATCACCAAGGATGAGGTATAAATGCTGAGACAAGTATTGCCCACTCTCGGGGGAGAGAGAGTGAACCACACTATATATTTTTCAGTGTTCTAAAACTCGGATTACTCGGCCGAGTACTCGGACTCGGTCCTATACCTATTCTACTCAGTCATTAACCCAGTTTTGTACTTGACTTGCCAATTTTGTACTTGACTTGGGTCGAAGTCGGTTAAAAATTGGATTACTCGGAAAAAAATGGGATTAAAATAAAAGAATTAGAAATTGGAGTTATGGCCGGAAAAAAAAAACTCCGTTCCTTATAAAAAACACAACTTTTAAGCATTTTAATATTTGAGATGATAGTAAAAGGCTAACTTAAAAAAATTTATTATTTATGTAATATATCAATTATAAAATACTAGATCATAACCCGTGCGAAGCACGGGGCTCGGAGATTTATGTTAAATAATTATTCATTTTTATTTAATTAAGTATTTATAAAATTACATTACAAAAATTATAAAAAGAACTATGTTATTTGCATAAAAAATTTATGCGATTAACAAACTATAAACTTAGATTTTTTAATAAAAGTGCATGAAAACACGTTTCGGTTGTTTTCATTGAAAAATATTTTGAATAATTGATCGTAATCTTTTTTATTTTAAGTTATAATAAAAAAAATTGATAATACATTGTAAGAATTATAATAATAATAAGATTTCAATTTTTTATATTTTTTAAAAAAATAACATATAATCGCAGGGAAGAATGTTTTAGAGTAATATATGGAAACATGTTCTAGTTGTTCTCCTTGAAAAATCTTTTGGAGAATTGGTCATATTATTTTTTTATTCTAAATTATGATAAAAAAAATTGTATTATAATTATAATAGGATTTCAATTTTATTATTTCTTTTAAAAAATAACATAGAATTGTAAGGGAATATGATTCTAGGGATGAAACCATTTTTTTTATTTAAAGTTGTAATAAAAGAATTATAATTACAATAGGATTTCTATTTATTAAAAAACAACATAGAATTATAGTAAAAATGGGATTATAGGGGTGAAACTAAAATACGGTGCGAACCAAAAGTGGTACCGTTAAAGGGGTGTTCCTTGAAATTTTTTTTGGAGAATTGATCGTATTATTTTTTGATTCTAAATTATGATAAAAAAATTATATTATAATTATATTTGGATTTCAGTTTTATTGTTTTCTTTAAAAAATAACATAGAATTATAAGGGAATATGATTCTAGGGATGAAACTATTTTTTTTATTTAAAACTGTAATAAAAGAATTACAATTATAATAGAATTTTTATTTTATTAAAAACATCATACAATTAAAGTAGAAATAGGATTATAGGGGTGTTTAAAAAATAACATAGAATTATAAGGGAATATGATTCTAGGGATGAAACTATTTTTTTATTTAAAACTGTAATAAAAGAATTATAATTATAATAGACTTTTTATTTTATTAAAAAACATCATACAATTATAGTAGAAATAGGATTATAGGGGTGAAACAAAAATAAGGGTGAAACCAAAATAGGGGTGAAACCAAAAGGGGTACCGTTAAAAGGGTGTTTCGCTTATTAATAAAGGTTATAGATTTTAAGTTAAATACATATTCAAATTAAAAATTAATATTTTAATACGTCCGACTTTTGAACCGAGTACTCATTACTTTGTCCCTTTACCGAGTCGCACCGTGTTCCGATTTCTAGAACATTCTGTGTGTACATTTCAATAACATGAATGGTTGAACCGACGTTTTTAGATTTAAATGGTCGATGTGTATATTAGTGTAAACATGAATGGTTAAAATGGAACCAAGCCTTTATTAAAAGCTGGTGCATTTTGTTGGATTTCATAATGCATTTTACACTTTTTTTTGAAGTCTCACCTAAATCCAAGAGATTCTATTGGATTTAGGTACAAATTTGCCTGGATTTTTACAAACTTTACGTGGACTTTACCAACTCAGCGTAGATTCTGCTCTGCACCAACAATCTATCAGAATCCATGTACTAATAACATTCTATTTAAATGTTCGAAAATCTGAATTGGATACACTCACCTAAATGTATCTGCGCATAAGAACAAATCACTTGAAACATGAGGCACGTGTATAGTCAAAGTGTTTCGCCTTATAAGTTAAAATATAAAACTACATACACCCTCACACAAGTTGGCAAGAAATATTTGTTGATGACTTCGGTGCAATTCTGTATCACACAGAGGTGAGCTGGTACTTATTTAAATTCTTCACTTTCCCAATTCTTACTTTGTTCATCGGTTCTAAGCAAAAAAATTGTTAATTTTTAACTCTTTTTGTGTAATCTGGATGTTTGTACAAACACTTATGTGATTTTTGTTTGTATACATGGTGGTGGAACATTACTTTGAAATACTAGAGACAAATTATTCATCATTAATTTTTTGATTATCCATCGGGACCCGACTTGGAAAATCTTTTCTAGTGATTTTTTTAGGATGGTCAAGACTTTAATTTTACTATAATTTTTTTTACAATTTTTGAAGATTGGCCAGAGACTCAAAAACAGGTAAGCCTCCCCCAAGTTCCGTCACTGTGTATGCATGCTTTTAGTATAAGAGGATATTTAACTTATTTCCATGTTCTATGTGATATTTGGCACTTTAGTATAAGAGGATATTTAACTTATTTCGGTGTTCTATGTGATATTTGGCACTTGTATTTAGGGCTGTACAACTTTCCGGTCTGGACCGATAAATTAGACCCCGGACCGGGTCTACCGGTCCAAGGACCGGACCGGACCGAATATAACCGGTCCGGTCCCCGGTCCATAAAATCAAAAAAATCCGGTCTTCGGTCCGGTCCTCCAAATCCTGAAAACACCCGGTCCGGACCGGATCGGACCGGATTTTATGTATATAGTTAATTTTACACTATTTTGTCTTTTAAATTATATAGTTTAATGATTAAATATTCACACATAACATATTTTAGTGATCCAAATTGGTAAATAATAAATTTATGAAATAGTATATATAAACACTTTAATATAAATGATTAAATTTCATATTTCATACTATATAATTTATAATTACGTTTACAAATTAATGTTACTTTACAAATAATATGACATTTACTTATTTTTAAATTTAAATTAACTTACCAAGTAATTCATATATCAACAAAGAATGAAAATTAAATTATAAAATTAATTTTTTTTATAAAATATTAACTAACCGGTCCAAACCGGTCCGGTTCCGGTCCGGTCCCAAAGACCGGTTATGACCGGTCCGGTCCCCGGTCCATGAATTCAATAAAATCCGGTTTTCGGTCCGGTCCGGGTCGGTCCGGTCCGGTTTTGGACCTTTGTGCAGCCCTACTTGTATTTGTGCAAGCTATCTGTAATGTACTAATGTTGATTTGAAATTGAGATGATATCTTCTTTATTTAATACCTATGTGGAGTGTAAGGGTGATGAGTTATATATACTATAATCCTAATTAAATAATTTGTAACACATACAAATACAATGACAGAATGACTGGATCAGGAAAAGGTTGGAATGAGACTGAGAATTCTGCTGCAAGTCAAAATGATTGTGAGAAGATGTATGGTAAACTTGATCATGAAGTTATGCAACTTACAAAACTTGGTTCACAACCCCACAAAAGTTTTGCTCAAATGTTACCTGGTAAATCGAAATCGACTCTTTCCCTTGTGGAAATGCTATCACGTCGAGAAGCTAATATTACAGGGCGGGGGAGATTTTCATCTGCAGATCGTTGCCATGTTGCAAGCCGATACCTACCTGTAAACGGGCCTGGACTGATTGATAACATGGATAGTGCTGCTTATATGTCTCAGTTTTCTAATGACGGCTCTATATGTGTTGCAGGATTCCAGGTATAACAGTATAAGTTGTAGGTATCAGGGCTCGGTTCGGCTCGAGCTCATATGCGAGCCGAACTTGAACACAAGTTCGAAATCGTTTAGTTAAATGAGTCGAGCCGAGTATGTGCCGAACCCGTTAGAGCTCTGGTCGAACTCGAAAACCGGCCTGACTCGAGCTCGAACTCATTTATAATTACAATTAAATTATTACTAATTCTTTTTTATTATTTATAAATTGAAAATTAAACATTACCCTATAAGTTTTGTTGCATACATCAATGCGGGCCTTTTGGGATTGATCATTTTTTAGAGCTCTAATAGAACTTTTACTTTCATTTCTCTGAACAGGAAAGTCTCATTAAGATATATAATGTTGATAGAGGTTGGAAAGTTCAGAAGGAAATTAGTGCCAAAAGTTCGCGATGGGACAATACTGATACATCTCTTTCACCTGACCAACGCTTCTTGGTAAGCATGTGACTTTCATCATAGATGCTTGTACTTTTTAGCTTCATCAAGTTAAACTGCCAGTAATATGTACTTGCAGGATTGGTAGATTTTGCATTCTCTGTTTCATAGAATTTACATTTTATGTTGACAGGTTTACTCCAGCATGTCGCCCAAAGTCCATATTGTTAACACAGGATATGCTTCCAATAATACTGTAAGCTTTTTTAGTAGTGTCTGTAACCCTAAATGTTGAAATATGAAAATTTGTTTTAAGTATTTCCCTTTCGATATTCAGTGTGACACTTTAAAGGCTCTGTTTATCAGTGAAGTTGGTTTATACAGGAACTTAATGACATGTTACAATTCTGGGTTCCGGGTGATATCGATGATGATTTTGGGATCTTCTCCGTGAAATTCTCAAGGGATTCTAAAGAGATTATTGCAGGAACTAGTGATTCATCAATATGTGTTTATGATCTGGGAACGAATAGGCTTTCCCTCCGTTTTAAAGCTCATAAGGTATCATTTTGGCATTTTGCACTCTGATATTCAGATGACACTGGTATTTGTGGTTACCATGCCATGCAAAAACTCGTTGCTTTGTTTAAACTCTTTTTTACAGTAACGACTTTATTCCCGAGAATAGTGTTGGCTTGCAGTAAATCTTCATATACCTATCAAGGTTAGGATTGCTTCATGGGATCCCTGAACCATCTACAATTTCCACATATTTCATTTGTTGAGCTCCTTAAATGTCCATAACTTTCTAATTCATTTTGGGGACTAATAATCCCAGTATTCCACCCTATCCCAGTGCGTTATATAACCCATGAAAATGAACTAAAATGATCAAATTAAGTATATGGGATATCTTGAGCATTAGTGATAATGTATAATTCGAACCAATTGGTCAATGTCTAGGTATTTTCTATACTTTAAGGAATTTGTATGTGCAAGCTAGTTCCTGCGAATTCCTCATTTTGAAGAGCAGTTCCTATACCTATCCCAGTATCCCACCCTATCGCAGTGCGTTATATAACCCATGAAAATGAACTAAAATGATCAAATTAAGTATATGGGATATCTTGAGCATTAGTGATAATGTATAATTCGAACCAGTTGGTCAATGTCTAGGTATTTTCTATACTTTAAGGAATTTGTATGAGCAAGCTAGTTCCTGCGAATTCCTCATTTTGAAGAGCAGTTCCTATACATTCCTACTCTATTCTAATCACAAGTTTCTTAGTAAGTATCGGTAACATGCAACTGCAGTAAAGATAACTAGTGATATGTGTGTGGGTGGTTTCTTCGTCTCCAGTAACAATATTGAAATTTATTAATAGTTATTTGGAATTTCTACTGCAGTCGGATGTGAACACTGTATGTTTTACTGACGAAAGTGGTCATACTATATGTTCAGGGAGTGATGATGGCCTCTGTAAGGTAAAGATTATTCATCTTCAGCACAAAATTTACTTAATGTTGGGTGTCTGCAATTACTTTTCTGCCTATTTATGTATTGAGTAACTGAATTTGAAAAGTATGCTTACTGTTATTCTCGCAATTATATGTAGCTGTCCTGTCCATGGTGCTAGCCCCCATTATCCGTACCGCTTTAAGAATATGTTCATGGTATTGAATTTTTACAGGTATGGGACAGGCGTTGCATCGGTTTTCCTAGACAAGCATCCGGGGTCTTATTGGGCCATACTGAAGGCATTACATTCATCGACAGTAGAGGAGATGGTCATCATCTTATCTCAAATGGAAAAGATCAGGCCATAAAACTTTGGGATATTCGTAAAATGTCGTCTAATCTCAATCAGTATGTCTGCTTTAGCATTTGGCCCAAAAGTTTCTTAATTTTGGAACTGATTTGCATATCTTTAGATATTTAAATTTTTTGCTTACACCTTGTTATTCTTATTCACACAAGTTAAATGCAATCTCTCACTGTAATGTTGTTGCAGAATGTATTATCACAAGAATACAATATGGGATTATAGGTGGATGGATTTTCCAGATGGACTAAGACATGTGACACACCCATATGATATGTCATTGGCAACTTATAAAGGACATTCAGTGTTGCGCACCCTCATCCGATGTTACTTCTCCCCAGAATTTAGGTAAGTGAAAATTAGTGCGCATTGAGATACTTCTGAGTTCTGGCAAATTATTATTGAGTTAAAATTAAAATTTTGAAAATCATTGCTTATTGTAAACTATCTCGATCTTTTATTCTTCACATTAAGTTTTTGAGATAAGAGTGCTCTTTATTCTAATGTTAATATGCAAGTGAATGTAACTGTATATGTCTACTTGTTGTAGCACTGGCCAAAAATACATTTACACTGGATCTGCTGACGGTTCTGTTTATGTGTATGATATTGTAAGCACTCAAATTTCTTTCATCTTATCTAATCATACCTTTTCCTTTTCTTCTTCTTTATGAATTTCCAATGTGTTTGATTTAGAAATGCATGTTTACCCTATTCATGTACTGTAAAATCGGCACAATTCACAAAACTAGCAACTTACGGTGGGCACATCTATGTACCTTTTGATAGATAAATCCAGGCGGTGTCTGAGCATATTGATATTGAATTGAAATGATGCATGATCGTGCTAACTTTTTAAACATTATTGATGCTTGTAAACAATTTGTACTTTTTGGCATTCTGTTGCAGTTGACAGGTGCACTGGTTTGCAAGCTTGGTTTACATGACTGCCCGGTAAGAGACTGTAGCTGGCACCCTCTCTACCCCAATATAGTCTGCTCATCATGGGACGGTTGCATATTAAATTATGGATTTCCAGACTGTGTGGAAAAACCAGCTCATTCGAGGCAGAGTTTAGAAAGACGAGGTCACAGGAGGAGTAATGCAATAAAGCTCGAATAATTGGTGGTGTACTGGTATTCGTATTGGCTAGGCATCATATATAATACCAGAAAAAAATTGAAAACAGGAATGCTAGGTAGAATATAGCTCTATCAGTTGATTGTGATTGTCTGTATAAAATTTCAGATTACAAAGAGTTTTAATGTTGGGCCCTTTGGTATCTGTTTTTGACAGTTGTGTTCCATTATGTGGGTAGAGCTTTTCTTTGCTTGCATTTCTAGTTAATTACCTAAAAATATATAGTACTATCTTTCAGTTGAACTGTTCGTGACATCCGTCACAATAAACAAACCGTCCCCGGAGGCCCTTAGATATATGTGCTCGTGTTTACAGGTTTCTACGATATCTTATTGGATTGTGGTCTAATTTGTGTTCAGGATTTTCTGAGCTTGTTTCGGAAGCTCATAAAATAGGAGGTTGGTTTTATGATGAATCAGATTCTGGATTTCGCGATATGCGTAAGACTACTCGCAAATTTCTTATTAGTTCGGTTTGATTGTTATTATTGTATCTGCAAGAACAATCCTCAATTTCAGTTGCACTCAATTGTTTTTTGGTGCTTTCTGTTGATGATCAACTACTGTTACTGTATTTGTATCAGGAATTAAATATAGATCTGGTGGTTATTTTTGTTACATTTGCTATGGATGTTGTTGGTAGGAATGGCAAATAAGTTGGTCTGGATTTTACAAAATATGTAATGTAATCTTCTTGGTATACATTTTGTTTGTACCTAACAAAATTCTTAAAAAATTATTAATACAAAAATGATATGTACTTCAGGGACAAAACGGCTATTATCAGTTACTAATTAATTATTAAATGCAAATCACATGCAAACAACTTTTGTCAACGACTTTAATTATAGATTAGAAGTCTAATTTGTAATTTATGATGCAGATCGAATATTAGAGAGAGTATTAACATCAACTATGCATTTTATCTATCTAATTTGACGTTAGTAGTGATCCTAGATATAAGGGTCTATGTCTGCAACCTCCTTCCCAATCCAGTAAGGAAAAAATTTACAGACATATTTGATATTCATACCAGCACTTGCATATATCTGATCAAGAAACACCCGATTGTTGGAGAGGCAGCTGCTAGAAGCCAGAAGCAAGTTTTCGTTGAGCTTGTGGAATCAATCATGTGAGTATTTTCATCAGTACTGATATGTTAACATAGGGTTCTACTGAAATTCGAAGATGGTCTATTTTATTTCAAGTATACTAGGGTGCAAACCTGCAGGCTGCAGCCATGTTTTCTTGATAGTAGGAAGTCTTAGTGTCTCAGTACTTATATTATTTTTAGAAAGTCGGAGCATGAGAATCTTAGAGATGATAATTTAATTTAGGATCCATTTTTGAATATTTGAGAATTTTTTTGGACCTGTCTAAAAAATTTAGTGGTGATATTATCATAAGATTGCAAAGGCTTTCCACAAAAATTACAAAATGTAGTAGCTATTTCTGTATAGAAGAAGATTTGATTGTGACACAAAATTGTTTCTGGCAACACTGCAAAAAAAATTTTATGGTCAGGAAAAAGCATGTCAAACTTACTATATGTCTGCATCTTATGTTTGATCTTCTTTTGTTTACATAATAGAATATTGTAGAAATGGCTGAAGCGGTGGTCTCTTTTGCTGTGGAAAGACTTGGGGAGTTGCTAATTTCTGAGGCTAAACTATTACATGGAGTGAGCGAGCAAATTAATGAGGTTCAACGGGAACTAGAAAGAATGCAATGTTTCCTAGAAGAAGCTGATAGGAGACAAAATCATGATCAAAGAGTACGAAAATGGGTGACAGAAATGAGAGAGCTTGCATTTAAAATAGAGGATGTTATTGAGTATTTTGCAATGGAAGTTGCTACTGTTGAAATGTAAATGTCAATGTTATATTAAGTCTACGATCTACAGTAAGTCTACGATCTACAGTACCAGTATCTGATGTAATCACTTACGTATAGTTATGCTTATATATAGGACTTCAGAGATTGTAATAAACAAGCTTCACATAGCAATACAAGAGTTACATTTTCTCTTACATTGTTTCTTGCCTCTTCATCTGTTTCTACATGGTATCAGAGATTTAAGCTCCTGACCTCCTCTGTTTCCGGCGAAGCCATCTTTTCCGACGAACCAGCTCTCTGTTTCCGGCGAAGCCATCTTTTCCGACGAGCCAGCTCTTTGTAACATTAACACAAACACCTTGTGTGTCAACCCAGTAAGTTACTCAACACTTCCAAATTAAGTGTTCAACCCAACCACAATATACATCAAACCAAATTAACCCAGCCTCACTCATCAACGAGCTTCACCCGAATTTACACACCAAGTTGCTGAACTCACCCGTATCAACCTCGTTTAAATTCAAGTCCGGCAACCGAAGCTCTCGTTTGGCCACCTTCTTTTCCGAAGCGCTCTTTAGATATCATCAGTCTATAACTCACTGGTAACCCAAAATCTCACCCATCCTTCTTAATTTATTCCATATATCTTCATCAGTTATACGTATAAATATATTACTGGGTCTTGTATGCGTTGTTTTGTGTTTTTCCTCTGCTGTGTAAGTGCAAGCCTGTACAAGACTTGGGCTATTCAATTAAAAAGATCAAACAACCCACTATCTTTCTTTTGGGCCGAATATTTTGTGTTGAGCCCAATAGTGTAAAACCTCTGGTCCTTATCCAAATCTAGTACCCCGGTTTTTACTTATCCTCTAAATAGAGCCTTGATCTTTTAAATATACACAATCCACTCCTTACAAGTTCAATTTACATCTTTTATCCTTGAACCCAAAACTTATCATGAATAACGATAATAGTTCGCCGATTCAAACCATTTTGAATGGCACGAACTATTTAGCTTGGTCTCAAGCTATGAAAAGTTTTCTCAAAGGAAAAAGAATTTGGCGCTATGTAAATGGGGATTTTACTATTCCGACTAAAGGAAAAGATGAAGAAGAATCAAAGTTCAAAGATCGCATTGAGGAATGGGATGTCAAAAATCATCAAGCTATCACATTTTTTAGAAACTCTTCTGTTTCTAAAATTAATTTGCAATTCGGAAATTTCGAAACGGCAAAAGAAATTTGGGATTTATTGGCATCTCGGTACACAACATCTGATCTTTCTCACCAATATCAGATTCTGAATTCCTTAAGTAAACAGAAGCAAGTGCCCGGTCAACCAGTAACAGATTTTCTTTCCCAAATACAACCATTTTGGGATCAGCTAACTTTGTCTGAACCTAAGTGGTTACACACAGAGGATGCCACACTCTATCAGGCGTATCGTGATCAACAACGGCTCATCCAGTTTTTAATGGCTCTCACTCAGAATTTCGAACCTGTTAGAGCTGCTCTTCTCCACCGTGTTCCGCTACCCTCTTTGGAAAGTGCCTTAACTGAACTCATTTCCGAGGAAACTCGACTCGGGATTGGCAAAATCAGTCCTGCGAATGATTCCGTCCTAGCAGTACCTCCGGTACCCGCTTATGACAAACCTTTTTGTAGGTTTTGTCGTCAAAATGGACATGTAACTAAGGATTGTGCAGATCTTCGCAACCACACATGCCAGCATTGCCACCAAAAGGGTCACTACTCAATGCAATTCTGCAAGAAAAGGCCATCTTTTCGTCCAAATAAATTCTCCCAGTCTTCCGTTGCTGCAACCTCTGAATCCACATCAGAAACTGCACCAAATACATCCACAGGCGAGCTTGAAGCTTTGCTTCGACAGGTTTTATTTAAAACCAGCTCTCCTTCCACTGCATTCTCTGTCACTTCAGGTACTTCTTGGTATTTTGATTCTGCATGTTGCAATCACATGACCAATGATCCATCTATATTTACCACAAAAACACAAAGTTTATGCCTTCCAAATATTCAAACTGCTGATGGCTCTACAATGAAAGTGGGACACATTGGAACTATATCCACAGAAGATCTTTCTCTTCCTAACACATATTTTGTTCCTAATCTCTCACTTAATCTTGTTTCCATTGGCCAATTATGTGATCTCGGTCTTAACATTATGTTTACCTCTTCTGGTTGTCATATACAGGATCCTCAGACAGGACAAACTCTTGGGACAGGACGTAGATGCGGAAGGTTGTTTGAGCTCACTTCCCTTCATCTTCCTACACCAATATCTCCATCCACTAATCTAGTTGGTTCTGTTTCATCTACAACCAGCATTTGGCATTCTCGGTTAGGCCATCCTTCATCTTCTCGTTTACGTACTCTAGTTTCTAGTGGCCATCTAGGTAGCGTAAATGCAGACACTATTGATTGTGTATCATGTAAACTGGCAAAGCAACATGTACTTCCATTTCCTATTCATTATGAAAAATCATCAGCTACTTTTGATCTTATACACTCTGATATTTGGGGTCCCTCTCCAACTCCAACTATGGGGGGGTCTAGGTACTATGTGATATTTGTTGATGATTTCTCTCGATATACTTGGATATACATTTTGAAAAATCGATCTGAATTAGGAGAAACATATAAAAACTTTGTCACTATGATTGATACTCAATTCAAAAAGAAAATCAAACTTTTTCGTGCCGACAATGCTAAAGAATACAAAGAATCAGAACTTACAAAATTTTTGGCATCTTATGGTACACTTGCACAAAGTTCTTGTCCTTACACATCACAACAAAATGGTCGTGCCGAACGCAAACATAGACACATTCTTGATACAATTCGAGCTCTTCTAATTTCTTCTTCTTGTCCGGAATTCTTTTGGAGGGAAGCTGCATTAACTGCTGTTCATACAATAAACATGATTCCTTCTCCAGTCATAGATAATGTGTCTCCTTATGAAAAATTGCATGCAAAACCACCTTCATATGATACCCTTAAGGTTTTCGGTTCAGCATGTTTTGTTCTTCTTCCTCCACATGAAAGAACAAAATTAGAACCTCGTGCCCGTCTTTGTTGTTTTATTGGGTATGGTAGTGGTAAAAAGGATACCGTTGTTGGGATCCTATCTCTCAACGACTTCGAGTCTCTCGTAATGTGACATTTTGGGAACACAAAATGTTCTCATCTATGTCAGATTTTAAAATCGACACTTCTTCTGGCATCTCTCACTTTACAGATCCTTTTGTTGATCTATATCCCAGTGATGACTATGTCGACTCGTCAACATCTTCTAACACAGTTCCTACAAATTCTCCAATTGAGCTCATACAACCATCCCCAGCTACGAATGTTCCTCCAACAGAAGTTCAGTCTGAGGATTCTACTGATGTCTCTCCCACTCCACCATCTTTTTCAGATGAACATGCTCATCGATCTACTCGGGTAAGAAAACCTTCTGTCCGTCTTACTGATTATCATGTATATTCTACTATAGAATCATTGCACGAGCCTCAAACATATAGAGAGGCAAGTGTTAACCCTCTTTGGCAGGAGGCTATGGCAGAAGAACTTCAGGCATTAGACAAAAATCACACTTGGGATGTTGTTACCTTGCCTCCTGGCAAAACAGCTGTGGGTTGTCGATGGATCTATAAAATTAAGACAAATGCTGATGGCTCTATTGAGAGATATAAAGCTCGTCTAGTTGCTAGAGGCTTTACCCAGGAATATGGCATTGATTATGAGGAGACTTTTGCACCAGTTGCTCGTCTTACTTCGGTTCGAAGTTTACTCGCTGTTGGAGCATCAAAACAGTGGGATATGTGGCAAATGGATGTCAAAAATGCTTTCCTTAATGGAGACTTAGATGAAGAAGTTTATCTCAAACCTCCTCCCGGTTTTGATCTCTCTCCAGGTCAAGTGCTCAAGCTTAACAAGGCACTTTATGGCCTAAAACAAGCACCTCGAGCTTGGTTCGAGAAATTTAGCAAAGTCATTAGTGAGCTAGGATTTTCTTCTAGTCCATATGATCATGCTCTCTTCATTCGACGGACAAATCGAGGAATTGTTCTTCTCCTCCTCTATGTAGATGATATGATTATCACCGGAGATGATAGTGCAGCTATCTCTGAACTCAAACAGTTTCTCAGTCAGCAATTTGAAATGAAAGATCTTGGTTCTTTAAGCTACTTCTTGGGTCTTGAGGTTTCTTCTGTACCTACTGGTTACACCCTTTCTCAAGTCAAGTATGCATCTGATCTTTTGTTGAAATCTGGAATTAGCGACACTAAGATCACACCTATACCTTTGGAATATGGGGTCAAACTTAACTCCAAAGATGGTGACCTACTTGACAACCCTACATTGTATCGTCAGTTGGTAGGAAGTCTGATCTACCTTACTGTCACTCGTCCTGACATTGCTCATGCCGTTCACATTGTTAGTCAATTTATGTCAGCTCCTCGCACTCCTCACTATACAGCTGTCCTTCACATACTTCGTTATGTCAAAGGCACCATCTTTCATGGATTACATTATGCATACAACTCATCACTTGAGTTACATGCCTATTCTGATGCTGATTGGGGTGGTGATCCCACTACCAGATGTTCCACTACAGGATTTTGTTTCTTTTTGGGTGACTCTCTTATCTCTTGGCGTAGTAAGAAACAATCCCTTGCCTCAAAATCCAGTGCCGAGTCAGAATATCGAGCTCTGGCTGACACCACGCAGGAATTAATTTGGCTACGATGGCTACTTGAAGAAATGACTGTAACTCATTCTCCAGCCACTATTATCTACTGTGATAGCAAAAGTGCCAGGGACATTGCTCACAATGATGTCTTTCATGAACGCACTAAACATATAGAGATTGATTGTCATTTCACCCGTCAACAGGTTGAAAAAGGAACAGTTCGTCTTCATGCTATCTCTAGTGCAAATAATGTTGCAGATATTTTCACGAAATCCCTTCCTCCTGGTTTATTTCGTAATTGCAAACTCAAGTTGGTTTTTCAACCATCTTAAGTTTGAGGGGGGTGTTGAAATGTAAATGTCAATGTTATATTAAGTCTACGATCTACAGTAAGTCTACGATCTACAGTACCAGTACCTGATGTAATCACTTACGTATAGTTATGCTTATATATAGGACTTCAGAGATTGTAATAAACAAGCTTCACATAGCAATACAAGAGTTACATTTTCTCTTACATTGTTTCTTGCCTCTTCATCTGTTTCTACAGCTACGAAGAAGGAAAATTTTGACATCATGCAGATGCTACAAAGATTTGCTTGTATCTTGAGCGAAGGAGTAAGCCGCCACAAAATTGCTAAGAAGATCCATATTGTAAAATCAGATATTACTAACCTCACTTCAAGCCTTTCAACATATGGCATTACAAAAGGACTAGAAGGAGAAAACTCAAGTTCACTAGTCGATCTGAAAAGCAGGAGGACCTATTCTCATGACATCGAAAAAGATTTTGTTGGGATGGAGAATGAAATAGAACAACTGATCTCTCATTTAAAGAAAGAAGACACGGGTTGTGAAGTTGTTTCAATTTGCGGGATGGGAGGTCAAGGAAAGACTAGCCTTGCCAAAAAACTATATAATCATACGCAAGTGAAAGCTCATTTTAAAAGCTTCGCTTGGGTTTGTATCACCCACCAATTTGATAGGGAAAAAGTTCTCAAGGGAGTCCTGAAACAACTTCTACCTGCTAACAGGGAGGGAGAAGTTTCGATGATGGAAGATGCAAAACTAGTAGAAGAACTCTATAAATTTCAACAAGAAAAAAATTGTTTGATTGTTGTTGATGATATATGGACAATTGATTCTTGGAGAAGCCTAAAACCTGCATTCCCTGTTGGAGAGACTACTAGTGGCAGCAAAATCTTACTTACAACTCGTGATGTAAATGTGGCTGCTATTGGTACCATGTACAAAATCGAGGGTTTGACAGATGAGGAGGGTTGGCAACTACTTTCTAAGAAAGCTGGAATAAATGACCTTACAGGTTTGCTTTACAATGACTCTTTTTTGTGCAACAAACTAGTAAATAAGAAGTTTTATACATGAGAACGTGATGTTAATTTCATAAAAGTTATTTATGGATGACAAAAACGATAAAATGTTGTATATGTAAAAGTTATCAAGTAAATTTTAAAACTGCTTTTTTTTGTAGAAAATGTTGTGGCCTTTGAAATGGAAAGAATAGGAAGGAACATGGTTAAAAGATGCAAAGGTCTACCTCTAGCTATATCATCACTAGGAGGCATTCTTAAAGGAAAACTGTTTAGAGAGTGGGAGATAATAAACGAAGATGTTTCATTTTACTTGGCAAAGTTTGAAGGAGTATCCAATGATGATGAATACTACACAGTTAGACAGGTTTTGGGATTAAGTTATGATAGTTTACCTCCTCGATTGAGACATTGTTTTCTCTGTTTTGCAAATTATGAGGAAGACGAAAAGATCAAGACCGAGGAATTATACATGTTTTGGATAGCAGAAGGTCTAATATCAGTGGATGATAAGGCAGAAGGGGAGATGATGCTGGATGTAGCTGAACGCTATTTGGATGAATTAGCACGTCGAAGTCTTGTTCAAGTTGAAACAAGTAAAATTGAAGGAGTGTCCCTGTCAAAGTATTTGACTTGTTCTGTTCATGATCTTATAAGAGACTTATGCTTGTTTAAAGTTAAGGAGGAAAAAGTCATCAAGGTCATTCATTCCCAGCGCAAAACTGAAGAGGTATTTAAAGCAAGCATAGTACGCAGATTGTGTATTCGTTCTTATTACCATGGGAATGGGAATGAATCCATGTTTAGATATTATGATCGACATTTGATTCAAAATATCCGATGTCTTTCTGTTTGGTCAAATGCATCTTACTCTAGCATACATACTACCAAAGTCTGGCCAAATGAAATTCTTAGTCTCAAGAAATTCAAGCTTCTCCGAGTGTTGACAGCAAGCGGATACATATTTACTAAGCAAGATATGAGAAGCATATCAGAGTTAGTCTACCTGAAGTATTTGTGTTTACGTGACTGTCGACTGAAAGAGCTGCCATCATCGATAGGAAACCTGAGAAATTTGGAAACTCTCGATGTAAGGGTAAGCAATTGTATTAGAATTCCAAATGTTTTATGGAAACTGAAGAAGATGAAGCACTTGTACCTTCCTAAATACTTAATAGGTGGTAGGCTTGAGAAACTGAGATTAGAAGGGTTGAATGAGTTACAACTGATATGTAATTATGACTCGGTGTATTGTGACACACACGATCTCATTCAATTATTTAAGCTGAAAGTTTTTGGTGGAAAAATAGTAGTCGACCTGACAGAGAATTTTGTTGATTTTATCAAATCAAGGAAATTGCGCCACTCAGATCTTCACATTGAGGGAAAAGGAGGAGAACTCTGTTTGGTATTATTGTTAGAGTGTGGTTTCATTGATGTTTTAAGAGTAAGCAGTCGTGTAAGCGTATTTCCAGACCATGACCACACTCGCTTCTCTGGCCGTCTCACTGAGCTATATTTATTCGGTTGTAGAATGGAGCAAGACCCAATGATATTACTGGAGAAACTATGCAATTTACGTGATCTCTTTTTTGATGACAATGCATATTTGGGAGAAAAGATGGTATGCACGGCTATGGGTTTTCCAAAACTTCAATATTTATTTATGCGCAAATTGCCCAACTTAAGATTTTGGAGGGTGGTTCAAGGAGCAATGCCAAATCTATCTAACCTAGAGATATATAAATGTGAAGCATTGGAGATGCTTCCGGAAGGATTCAGATACCTTACTGCCTTAAAATTCCTCCGTGTTTCTTATATGCCTAATACCTTCACTAATAGGATCGAGGTAATAGATGGGGTAGAAGGTGAAGATTGTTACAAAGTTCATCATATTCCTGATGTCATTATTTCACGTTACTTGTAAGTTACTTGTTGCTGCTTCTTTTTTTCTAAAAATCCGTCTGTAATATTAACTGATGTATGGAATCACCTGTGTGGCTGTGTAAATTGTAATTGCTTGTAGCATGGCAGTTTTCTCCTGTTTGCCCCCAGGTTTTATTAGCTACTAATTAATTGCCTGTCCTAATATGTGTCACTCCTCTGCGGCTACTGGACTGAGAGGATGCCTTTTGGCCCAGGTTCCAAGATGTGCTTTTAGCCAAAGTTGACAACAGTATTATGTCAGCAAGAAAATCCGGTAAGAATGAAGCAAGCAGAAGATTGAAGTCAGAATTTTTAGTTCAGTTTGATGGGGTGACCTTAAATTTTGATGATTTTAGTGATTGTCATCAGTTGTCAGTATCATTCATATTGTCTTTGAGTTTCTACACTTCAGTTAATTTTTTTAAAATTGGCTGGTGATAGTAAAATTTGCATTGCTACTTTCTCGCACTCACAACTTGTCAGGGAGTGAACGTTGTCTTCTTGGATGATGTCTTCCTGTCAATTCAATGACTGGAGCATTTCTTTTAGTTCAACATGGGGCTTAAACTTCCATGTTTTGACACAATTATTTACATTAAATGGGTGTGAACTGAAATTCAAGCAATCCCATGGTACTAAAGTAGAGGACTTGTTTTGTCAAAAAGAAAAAAAAAAAAGAGTACTTGAAATCAGAATTTCCAAAAATCGAAGTTTGGAAGAAGACGGCTAATGTACTGAGTTATCTTTGGGCGGATGTAGGCATCCTGCACATTTCAATGTAATGGAAGAACTGCATTAAGATACTAGTCATTCAGCAGGCTACGAAAGGGCTCCAGATTTAGAAATACTTAAAAGCTTGAGTTTACACTAATATAGTTATCATGGGAAAACTGTATGGAGTTGAGTGTTGGTTTCCACTTGCTTATCATACAAACTACCATATAAACTTTATTGAAACGCTTTGCACATACGGTTCATGTTTACCAATGTTTTTACTCTTTCAACCTGCTTCTCTCTTGGCCATTAATCATTATAATCTTTTCTGCTTGTTTCGGTCACAGCTGAAGTGTGGCGGTCTGCTTGCCAACCATCACTGGATCGAGCTGTGATCAAAGTCATAATCATTTGGGGTTATGCAGGTTGCAATGTGTTGTATTACCTAGCTTGTTACAGGGACCGGTGACTTCATATAGAACAAGATCATACGAACTGCAGTGCTCAATTTGGTAGAAGGAATGGTCCGAAGAAAGAAGGGAATGAAAATCTGTGAACAATATTAAGGAATGAAAAGAATTTCCAATAAAACCAAATGCAGAAAATGATTTTTGAAAGTACATATTCTATCATTTGTCTATCATGAAAAAAATATGTGAAATTTTTGAAAAAAAGGTTTGTCTAGTGTGTGTCCAAGGGCACATGCTAAGAATCCGTGCTTGATGAGTTGTCAAATTTTGATTGATGGATATTTATGTGAATGCATGGGGATCCATCATTATTAATGAAATCTCCACCAATCAAAATTTGACAACTAAGCTAGCACGGATTCTTAGCATGTGCCCTTGGGCACACACTAGAAAAATCGTTTTTAAAATTATCTTCTTTCCAGAGACCAGTATGATTTTACCGAGTTCTTTCGCTTTCAGGAATCCTGAAGTTTTGGAATCCTGAATTTCGACAACCGCCCGTGAAACTAAGCCTTTAAAGCCTTTGAACTAATCATTAGCAGACAGGGAAATATACATATCACATGATGGAAAAAGAAGACTAATTATCTGAGGTTGCTAAGGCAGGCAAGCAAAGAAAAAAGATTCAAAAATCATTTCCATCCTAGCCACATCCATATAATATTTTCTCCCTGGAAAATAAGTTGTAGTTACTTTCTTTTCCAAACAAGTAGTACAGAATTGGCTCTACATACCACCTTTTTTCATAGACAACTAACATAAGAACAAGGATTGGTAATCTGCTTTTCATCAGTATACCAGTCAGGCATGTATACCAGTCATATTTCGTTGTTTCTGCTAGCCAGTATTGCAGTTCCTAGTACTTTACAATTTCCGTCCATCCGTTTCTGCCCATTCATGCAAAATCAAGATCAGGTTTTGGATGGCACCCTCACCAAATACAGACTCCAGAGCTATTACACAACCTAATATATTGAACTCATGTTAGTCATGAACCAGAGTCAACATCGTCATCAGCAGAGACATCCACTGAACTTCCTAGCCTGAATGCAGGTATTTTATGGAGCTTTTTCCATATGCTAAACCCTTTTCCATCTCCATTCAAGATCCGAGCAACCTGCAGTACATGCAAGTATTCTTTATATAATAAATAGATCTTTAGCGGACTACAATCATTCATAGTCCTAACATCACCTAATTCTAACTTGTGGGATTCTAATTGTTATATATCCACAACTTACATCAAAACATGAGAACATGATATGATTTCTTTTTTATCGCTTATATTATACTCACCAGCAGTGTCAAACTATTACTTCCTAATCAATGATAGCATCTAAGGTCATAACTTGAACACCCAAAGTCATTAGTACTCCATGCCCTCTAGTGGCTTCGGATTTTCATATTCATTTTTTGTTCATTTTTTTCTCAATATCATTATATGCTATAAATGCTTGACTCGATTCTGTTTTAACCGCAAGGAAAAAGAGAACACCAGATCACTACCTCCCCATTAGATTATTCAAACTCTCCTTGCACAACCCTCTCTAGGTAAAGTCATAAAAAAGTTATAGTTTTATCAATTGGCATCTCTAAACAAAAAACATGCCTGGCTCATTTGAGGCCTTTCAGTTGGACACTCCTCTATGCACATAGAAATAACTGATATCAGAACATTCAGCTGCTCCTTATCATAGACACCGCCAAGCAATGGATCAACTAGCTCCTCAAAACTTTCATTTGTGATGAAAGGTTTAGCCTGAAAGAAATTAATACGAAAGTGTTCACTTAACATTTGATGTACCTGTCACCATATCATACACAAAACTAATTCAGCAGTATTGTAATCAAAGAAAGATTAGTATATCCAACATACCCACATCACAAGACTTTTCTGAGACTTATCCAGTGCAGGACGTCCAGTTATAAGCTCCAATGCGAGTACCCCGAAAGCATAGACATCAGTTTTTTCATCTACTGTCCCATTCAAGAAAAACTCAGGAGGAAGATAGCTGCCATAATCAAATGTAAGGTCAAGTACAAAAATGAAAATTGGGATAACCTAATTTTTCAGACATTTTTCGAAAGACAAGATAAAGTATCTCTTGCTCACCCAAATGTGCCTTCAAATTGTGACACGGTAATGTCTGACCATTGATCTGGGAGCCACTTTGCGAGCCCAAAATCAGATATCTACTTGTAATTAAAAAAAGTTAAGGATTGAAATGGAAAATTTATGAAAGAGTTAATATGGATCTTTAATGTTTAAGTTTCAAATCTTGAATTAGGTTATCATACGGAATCCTTGCAGCAAAATTATATAGGCAACGAAAACAGCAATTACAGACTACTCATTTTACGAAGAACAGTAAGTTAGTAACATAACAACACATTATCAAGATCTTAATTTTTGCAATACAGTATTGCAAATCTTCTCATTAAAATAATGAGCTGCTGCAGTTTCAAGTTAATCTTTTCATATTTGAGGTTACCTGTGCCTCAAAATCTTGAGTCAGCAAAATGTTGGCAGCCTTAATATCTCTATGAATAATTCGTCGCTGACACCCCTCATGAAGATATGAAAGACCTGATGCAATGCCTAAAGCTATATTAAATCTATCATCCCACTTTAGTTTCTCCTTCTCACCTGAAACCACATTAAAATAAGATAGTAAGGCTGTAACGTGGCTCATAGAAATTCGGAATATGTATTTACAGAACAATCGGACCAGAGAACAGACCAGTCAATAGTGAGGCTAAGCTCCCATGGGGGGATAGAGGAAGAACTAGGTACATTCCACCCTCAACTCCGTAACCAATAACATTGGAAATATTAGGATGATCAACGTGGACTAAAATCCCAAGCTCGGACAAAAAATCTGCAGTCATCTCTTCAACAGATCCCCTGATCAGCCTTTTTATAGCTACAAGTGTCCCATCTTCCAGAACTCCTTTGTAAACTTCAGAATAACCTCCCTCTCCAATTAAATTATCTAAATATAAACAGATTAAGAATTAAATAATTCAAGATGATTTCCCTCAATAAAATTGATACTCAACAAGTACATCAGCTATGAAGTGTGTTAGTTTTATAGTATGACAATCACAGAACTGAAATACTTTGAGAGTTTGATGCCTGAAATGGATACTAACCGCGATTAAAATCATCGGTTGCTTTCTTGATATCAGAAAGCGAAAAATTCAACCAGGAAGACTCGAAACAGTAAAACTCAGAGTCTGCAGTGGAAGGCAATTCAGGCACACTCTTCCTCAAATGTCTGCTTTTCTTTTTGGAGAGCTTCTTGATGCTAGTTATACTTGGTTTAGGAATATTAGGTTTATGTATATTAGGTCTATGTATATTGGGTTTATGTATATTATTATGGAGGTGATGTATACCCTTGGCTGGTCCTCTTTTCAATTTACTGAGAAAGTGTAAACCTCGCAACTGCATATTATTTTTATGATGATCTGAAGTGCTGGCATTGGGAGATGCTGTTTCACATTCTGTAGCAATTTCAGGGGACTCTTCTACGTAATCCTCCTCATCCTCCTGAATACCCAGTTCTGGAGAAACACGATAAAATATTAGTAAGTCCTCCGATGGAGCAAAATTTTGAGTATACATGTACTAAAAGGGGAAAAAATTGCACTTTGAGGAAGAAAGATTTTACCTTGGGGCGAAATAGAGATAGATGATGCAGAAATTAAGATTTTGTTCCCGACCACAATAATGTCCCCATTTGTAACTCCTTCACCCATATTACGAGGACTATCACTGGCAAGATATAGCAAGTTATGTCATTTGAACAGGTTAGTTAATTATGCTATCCAAGATATAGGAAGGGAAGCCAAAAAAGAGTACCAAATAGATGCTACTAATGGACAGTAGCAGGAATACATAAACGTAATCTTACATAACTCATTTTGTTTACTTAACTACAAGAGTCTGAGATTAATTAGTATCTACATATACAAAAGAGAAAACCGGAGAAGAGTTCACTTCTTCTCTTCCTGCAGCATGTGGTTTTAAGAATGGTGGGACAAGGTGGTAAATTGCACACATGAAACCTTATGCTAGTTGGCAATTGCTAGGTATCGTTAAGTTACCAACTCATTTAAAGCCTTGAGGTGTTAGGAGACGACTGACTGAATGTGTCTACATGTTTATGTGTTAATGAGCCTCCCCTCATTGACCTATTTTCGGAATTCAGAGGCATCACTATAGGAGCTCATTTTGAGGCAGTAATATCTAATAGATCATGTAAAGCTATTAACTCTGCCAAAACCATAGATGCACCATCTGGGAAGAGAGAAAGAATGTGAACAGAATCAAGAATGAGAAAAAATGCAGAATTGTAGATTATTAAGATATGCTAAAAAAAGGTACAAATTTCATTTCCAACATAAAACGGAACATAAGTTGTTAAGAGACAGGTTAAATATGTATGAAATGCTAATGTTTTATAACACGCATAAATATAAAGATGTAAAACATCCCCTCATGGCTCACTAGCTCGAAGGCCAATTATTTGGGTCAAATAGTGGATCACTAGATTGTTCGTACCTTTTTTGTCCTAACATCCGGGGAGGAACTCGAACCTGAGACCTTCCACAAACTTGCTCTAATAGCATGTTGAAGGTGTTAGGAATTGGGCTTACGAGGATCATATATTTATCGATCTTAACAATATGTGTTTTTTTTGTAGCAGAAAATAAGAAAACTAAAATGCATGCAGAGAAACCCTAACCAGAATCTACAATACATGCATGGGAGGCATCTTGATGCTATATTAACAAATAAAACAAATGTAAAAAGCCCTTGCAAAAAATGATCAGGATTAATGTTGACAAGTACAAAAGGCATACCTAGATGAAAAATAGATTCTGAACAAACAAATCTCCCTTAGGTTCTGTAGAAGAGATGCAGAATCAGATTAATCAGATTCCTACCTCACCTACCAAATTTAGATGGTCGTATAAATATTAAGGGAGATGTTGAATTATGATGTTCAGGAAAAGAAAGAGTTTGTCTTTTTCTTTCAGTCCCTACTTTTCTTTTTATATAATACATAATAAATTACGAAAAATTGAAAATTGAAACTTTTAGAGAATTTACCTAAACTACTTTATTTAAAGTTTTCTTTTGCAAAAATACTACCTTCTTTATTTAATTGCATATTTACTACTATTTTTTGGACAAAGCATTTAATTTGCAATTATACCTCTAACTACCTCTGTCTAAAGACCCGTTACCTTTCATTAATCTGTTCTCTACTAATTCTCTCTCTTTCACTGCTCATCCGTTATTTCTCTCTCTCTCTCCGTCGTCTCTCTCCGTGTAGTCCGTCATCTCTGTCTCCATTGTCTCTCCGCGATTTTTGTTGGTTACAGGTGATTTGTTCTTGATTTTTGTACACTTTTTCCCTTTAAATTCGTGCTTCAATCATTTATGGTGTGTGTTCAACTCTTTTCTTGTTAAGTTCGTGGCGTTTTTGTAATTTTCAAACTATGAATTGGGGGAAAATGCTGATTACAGTTTGTATTTTTTGTATAAACCCTAATTTGTCGAATTAGATTATCGATTATCACTTGCATGTGTTTGTTTATAGTTGATATAGTTATACAAGTGTGTTATATGGTTGTTTATGTATAGTTGCTTATAAATGTGGTGGTTTGTGTACTTGTTTCCCCTGGTGAACTTGGTTCGGAAGTTGATTATAAATTTAATGGTCTGGCATTACATTAACATCAACTAGATGTGATATCAATTATCAATTGGATGTGTTTGTTTATAGTTTATATAGGTCTACGAGTGGGTTATCTGATTGTTACATGATATGGTTTTTTATTTGTCTAATTGTGATATTTGTGTTTGTAACAGACATTATGGTTCATACAAGATTTTCCTCGCCTTCGGAAGCCTCTGCTTCTCATTCGAGACTTCAATTAACAGTATCTACTAAGAGTTTGAAGAAAAGAAAATTGAAGTTACCGGTGAAATCTAAGCAGTTGAAGCTTCCTGCCGACCTTTTCCCACCTCCTCAGGTACACATTTAGGATAATTTTTTTATCATTTCGTTTAACTAATGTAGAGTATTTTGTTTGTGGTTTTCAAGATGTAATGTATTTTGTTTGGTGGGGAGGGGTCAGGGTTAAATTGTGTCAACATGCATATTTGTCATGAGTTGAAAGTGTTTGTAGTAAGTCTCGAGTTGGTTATTGTATCTTGAGCAACATCGGTCAACCAAACACCGTACTCAGATCTCGTAAAACACATGGCATGCACTAGTTAGGTTAAAGTTGTATAGGAAGAAGCTAACATTTGGAAATAGGCTTATAATGCATATAGACGTTCAGTTCCATATAGAGCCTAATGTAGACATGTAGTTCAGGGTTGTATAACAGTGGACATCGTGGTGATGCTAACATTGTTATTTTTATCTTATACAGGGACTGAGTTATAAAATTTCAGATGATCATCATAGGCCTGCTAAAATCAATGTACTTAACAAGTATGAACCCATCGCTGATTTGAGAACAGTGTTGTCAACAACCCAACTTGCTGATTTTGATCGCTCTTGCTTTGGGAAGTACATGCACATGCCTAATTTCAAAATCCAGCACCAACTGATTCACAATCTACTTTTGAGGCAATTGAAGCAGCCGAACCACAATGAACTTTGGCTTGGTGTCGGAGGCATGGTATTAAAGTTTGGATTACCAGAGTTTGCTACAGTGACTGGGCTTCTCTGTGTTGGTAACGTCGATAAGATGAAGTATTCAACTTCTAGCAACTCATTTGTTAACAACTATTATGAAGGACAATATATCTCAAAAAGTTCAGTCAAAAAAAGTTTTTTAAGTAAAGAATGGAAGAGTGATGCTGATGTTGGCAAATTCGCTAGATTGTATTTCTTGCATCATTTTTTTCTTACAACAAGCACGGATAGTCCGATTCCGATGGGGGATCTTGATCTTATAGATAGTGACGCCTTTGATAAATATCCATAGGGGAAAGAAATTTTTAAGTTCACTATGGATTCGTTTAGAAACACTGTTAAGACAAATTCAAAGGATAATTATTACCGCCTCACTGGATTCCCTTATGCGCTCCAATTGTGGTTCTATGAGAGCTGTCCTTACATGAACGGTAAGTATTGTGATCATAATGGTGGCTCCATTCCTCGTCTTTTGAATTGGACGTGCGATTATAATGCGAGATACGAAGACATTTATACAATTATGTCCATGGATGCGAATGATGTATGAATTGATATTTTTTTAATCAATTGTTTTTTAGCTTTTTTAAACTTTAATGCTACTGATTTTTTCCTTATCTAATTTTGTAGTTACAACTTAAGAAATTTAGTCCAAGTGGCAACGAAGTTGAAAATTTTCAACTGAAGGACTTGGTTTCTAATATCTCTAACGAGAATCCAAGGTTGACTGAGAATTCAGATGATGATTTTGTTACTCCTCCTCTGCCATCTGGCATGGCTGCTACTTCATCATCTATTCCTGCTAAAGATGATAATTCGGTTAAAAAGCTACAACTTCAAGTCCGCAAAATGGTTGCAAGTCAGAAAATTTTACTTGGTGAGGTAAAGAACTTGAAGTCTATGATCAGTGAACAACGTAATTACTTTGACTTGGAATTGTCAAAGTTGCGTGACATGTTTTTGAATCAGGTATTTTTTGTTATAATTTCGATTTAGTCTTGTCAAGTAATGATGTTTCTCTATTTATAAATTTAATTATTGTTGTTTTGATTTTTTCATCCATTTGTTGCTATGTGTAGGCTGGAGTGCCGAATGAGGATGATGCAAATTTAAATACCGAATCAAATCATGATGGCTTTCTGTTTGATGACATTATCCAATATGAGGTTGTAAATTTATATTTTAGCCCTTTAAATTTGTTAATAATCCGCATGAAATTTAATTGTGTTTTTGTAACCTATTTATGTGCAATAGGCCCCGCATGGGCACTCATATGTTTAATGTGGAACCAGCCATACTTTAAATTTATGAATAATTCGCAAGAAATTAAAATAAAATTAACTTTGTATTTTTTTCAAATGCACAACAGGTTCCTACAAGAATTCCAGAAGCTGTGGGTGTTCAAGCAGGCTCCGACTACTCTCCAAACACAATGGCTGCAATTGAAAATGTATTAGTTAACATAGATGCCTGTCAATCAAATACAAAACAACAAGATATGGTAAGTTTTTGGTTATTTATCAAAAATACTACTTTTCTAAGTTGTTTTGTGATTTTACCATCTTTTAAAAATGGTCTGCAACCAGATGCAACCAGCTGCAACCAAATGCAACCAGCTACAACCAGATTCAACCAGCTATACCTATATGTATTTAGCTGGGTTAATTGGCTATTTCATAACTGAACTCGTGCTCAACTTGCAGTTGGGTAATCGAACTCAAAAAACTTGCAATTGGGTCAGTACACTAATATTTTATTGCGATTCAATCACTAAACACAAAATAACTTGCAACGCCGTTAACTCTCGTTGACTTTTAACGGTGCCCGTTAATTATTGTCACATATGATGACATGTCATTATTTTTACTTAAAATTAATTCACTTATTTTTCATTTCTTTTTTTTCTCCCATTTTTTGTCTCTCCCCACTACACGACCTCGCCCCATCTTCACCTCTTCACCTGCAAATCATCACCTCACCATCTCTTTTAACACCGACCCCCCCACACCACCGTCCCTCAATTCTGGTGCCACCAATTGTTAACCACCGCCACCTCCCACCAATCCTTCACCACAACACACCTCTTCTCCCACCTCCACCAACAGTTCAGTCCATCCCTTCCCTTTTCCCCTCAATTCGCGCCGCCTCTCTCACCGCGCCAGCACCGTTCACCACTGTTCTTCAACCCTCCAGCCGCCGTCCCTTCCGTCTTTGCCATCCTCTCCCAGCCCACTTCTTCCTTTAGCTTTAATCTTATCTTTTTATTCCTCTGCAAAATACCCACTTCTTCAATTTTAATTTCATCAAGTTTTGAGATCTGTTGGGTTTTGTCCAGATTTAATCATTTGATTCATATATGTTGGAGATGAGTTTGTGATTGTATACAATGTTACGATTGATTTAGAGTTAAGAAAGAACAGATTTTTGCCTGTTTTATTGTCGAGCTCGCCGGAGATGGTCGTGGTTGGTCGTTTTCGGTCGAGTTTCGATCAATTTTGGTGGTTTAACAACATTGTTGTTATGTGGTATTGATAAACTACAGAAACATGTGTGTGTGTGTGTGTTACGTACGTAGTACCCAAAAATCGAGTTGGTGGTCGCCGGAAAGTTCTATATCCGACCGAAAACTAGGGAGGAGGGTGATATAGTAGTAATAATAATAAAATGTAATGAAATAAAATAGATAAAATGAAATAGATAAGTTATTCTGGGAAGACATGTGGGGGTTTAAAAAATAAGAAAGAAAAAAATATTTTAACAAATCAAATCAGCACAATACGTGTATAATTTTAACACATCAGCATGCCACGTCAATTTTCCGTCATGGACGTTACATAGAGTTAACGGTAGTTATCCAATTGAAATTTGTAATTGCTTTGATGAGTTGACTGCAAGCTTTTTGAGTTCAATTACCCAACTGCAAGTTGAGTACGAGTTCAGTTATGAATTTGCCAATTCCCCCGTATTTGGCTGCGCAACAGGTTGCATCTGGTTGCACTTTCAATACAAATAATAAAAATGTCCAAAATATTAAAAAATTTCATTAGTTTAAAACTAGAGTAAAATAGTAAGTAATTATAGTATCGGAGAAGACCGATATGCTGTTTAACACATAGGTAAATAGAAGTCTAAATGTCTTAATTTAGTTTGTTACACCTGCATTCTTACTTACACTTAATTCACATGTCTTAATCTAGTGTGTTACACATGCATTTTTACTTGCACTTAATTCACATACTATATTTGAATACAAGTTGGTTGATTTTGGTTACATATAGTTGTATATTATTTTTAATTAGTTTTTCACATGTACTTTTGTATTACAGGTTACGGTGGTTGAAGTTTCTATTGCAGAAGGTACAGATAAGGTTGCCGAACATGGGGATAAATTTGCTAAGGAGTCTTTTGAATGTGAAGAATTTGCTGGAAATTCAAAAGAGGTTGAAGAAAATCCTGTATTGAAGGTAGCACGTGAGATTTACGAGTCTACCATCCTTGATGAGCCAATGGATGAACTGGAAACTGCTTTTGAAAAAGCAGCCGATGTTGAGATGAAAGTTGGTGGAAGCAGTACGAGTGGCTTGGGCAAAGTGACTCCTGCTTTGCCAAAAGGATCAGTCAAGCTTCCTGCTTATTTGCTTTCACCATTCTTGTAACACTTCGGCTCAAGTTCAAAAGAACCAACTGAAACTACCAACGTTGACCATTTTAAAGGAATTTCTCCATTGGATAGCAATATTGGTGACTTGCCAGCTATGGATATAAGCTCAGAATATTACACTTGGCTAGACAAAGGGCTACTGATGAATAACAACAAGTACAAAATATAAATTTATATATTTTTTAAACTTGTTTGCATATGTATTGACTTACTAATTTTATTATACTTGCTGTCAGGAGAAAGTTTTATTCCAAAGAAGACAACATTATCAGTCCTCCCATGAAGTTGGGTTGCGAGCTAATATCTCAAAAGACTTGGTTTCATAGCATTGAGTATGGTAGCACTGATTTATCAAACTCTGTAAGTCTTACTATGGTTAACTTATTTTTTGATTGAAGTATTTAATTTTGTCATAACATTGAATTATCTATTTATATGCAATAGGCCCCGCAGGGGCACCCGTATAGTATTATGTAATTGATTGTTTTAATTTTTATTTTGTAGCACGTTGATGTATTTTTCTATTATCTGAGGAAGTTGCCGAAACACAATGCTCAGTGTCAGATGAAATTTACTACACCTGACTGCAAGTTCCAGAAAGAACTTACTTCTTTATATTCAGAAATTTCTTTATATTCGTGTGTCTCAGAATCTGACAAAATTCAAAGCATAATTACTGAAAATCAAGGAATTTTAGATATTTTAAATGGAGTATCATTGCCTTTTAGTACTCCGTGGTACTTGGTTGATTATGTACTTGTCCCAATCTGGTTGGATGAAACACGACATTGGGTTCTTGCTGTCATAGACTTTAAAAAAAGGTTGATAATTGTACACAATACATTATCTGGCAAAGGACTTGCACTGATTATGAGGAAGGCACTGCTGCCATTGTCTACGATTCTACCTCAATACTTGCTCCTTACCGACTTCTACTCGAGGACAGATATTGATTTCTCAGCAAATTGTTATGCACAAAAGTCAAGGACTCTCTGTTTCAGAACACTTATGAAGAAGACTTCTGTTTGTAGAGCATCACTGTGAGTATTACGATAATATGTAATTTATAGTTTGTTGGTTTTTTAACCGTTTTGAATGATTTGTTTTTATGTTATTTTATGCAGTGATAGTGGAGTAACTATGGTGTCAATTGCCGAGTATTTTGTTTTGGCGAAGGACTTCCCTGAGGATTCTTTTGATGTTTCTATTCATAGATCTCGACTTTCTTTTTCATTCTATGAATATGCAATGGCAAAGCACATATATGCATATGAAAGTGAGCAAGAGCAACCTATCTCAAAAAGAACAAGGGCTGGTAAGCGTCAAACAAGAAACAGAACCAGAAAGGGTGCAAAAGCTTCTCCAATAAGAATAGAATAGATTTATCAGAATCTTACGTTTCTGTCATGAAGTTTAAACTTTAGTTGGATAGACTTTAACTTTGTGTGTTTCTGATGATCAGGCTGGATGCCGTAGTTGGTTGTAGTTTGAATGATATTGTGATATTTAGACTTGTTGGTAATGTTCCCCGAGTTACAATTTAAATTTTTAAATGAAATGTTGATTATATTTAGTTGTTTTATGCTGTTAGTACTGGTGGTTGAATATAGTTGCAAATAGTTGCAACTAGTTGAAAAAAGTTTCAACTAGTTGCAAATAGTTGCAACTAGTTGCAAATAATTGTAATTTATGCCCAATAACATATCGGATGGGCCATCGCGTTTGGAACGCCAATGACAGCCGTTTCAGTTGCACTTATGGTATTTTTAATCAGGAATGGAAAAAAGTTATCGAGGAGCTATGCCCGTGGGGCAGCCCATTCACTCGAATGATTTTATTGTATAGTTTGGCTTCAAAATCGGGTTCGGTTTTTGTAACTTCTATTTGCATGGTCTTCATTTGTCGATAGCATTTTGATTAAATTGGAGGCATATGGATGTATATCCAAACCAATAATAAGTAGTTGCAACTAGTTGTAATTAGTTGAAAGTAGTAGAAAATAGTTGCAACTAGTTGAAAACAGTTGAGGATAGTTGCAAATAGTTGCAACTAGTTGCAACTATATTCCAAGTCACTTATTTGCATTATATTCAAAGTCAATAGCATACACACCAAAATCCAAAGTATGGCAAATTAAAAAACAATTTAAAAACAACTAATAATTCTTCCTTGGATTTCTACAAGTTCTCCTATTATGTCCATTTTGCTTGCATTTACTACATTTTATTGGTTTGACGGTTTTTGCATTTCTCTCCCAAGAAGATTTACGTCTTCTTTTTTTCGGTCTGCCAATTCGAATTCTTCCTTCTGGTGGTAATACTATAAATGACTTGACAGATTCAGGTACTTCCCAGGTATCTTTGTGCCCAACTGGATAGACTGTTTCTTCATAAGTTGCAACCATTGTTTCTTTCTTGTAATAAGACGAACAATACTCATATGCGTCGAGGTTAGCTTTTTGAAGCACAACAATAGCATGGGCACAAGGAATTTGATCCATTTGGAATCTGCAAATCAACAAATAATGAATTCAAAGTAATATGAAAATAAGCAGATAAACACTTGAAAGTAGTTGCACAAACCTTTTGCAAGTGCAACTTCTCGCACTAAGATCAACTACACTCTTTCTGCCATCATTAAGGACTTCAAATATAGTGTGATTTGTAGGGTGCACCTATTAATGTGTTTCAAGTTTAACATATAAATATAAGCAAATATTAAAAAAAAACTTGCAGATAAAAGTTTAAAGCATTTACAGTAAAATTCGTAGACAGCAGGTAGTGTTTCTTCAGAATAGTTTCATATTTCCCAGTTAATCTTGTGCAGGTTGCATTTGCTTCACTCCTGTTTCTCCAACTCCAATTTTGAATCAATGATCGCAGACTTTCCAGCAATGTACAAATGGGTAGCTCTCTAATGGAACTGGTTACAGAATTTAAAGACTCTGCAATATTGGATGTCATGCTAGAGTATCTATTATGTGGTGAATGAACCTTGGCCCATTTATCATACCCAACATCTTCTAGAAAAACCTTTACTCTATTGTCAACTTTTTCTAGCTCTTTCATGTGATATTCAAACTTGTTTAAAGTGTAAGCATTTGCAGCAGAGAAGAATGCATCTTTAATCTGTTTCAAATTCTTCTTGAACATACTTTTAATGTTGCCATGTAGATGGAAGATGCAAAAGACATTCGGTACCTACGGATAAACTTTCTTAGCTCCTTTGATAATACTTTCATGTCGATCTGAGACTATAACCATGTCATCCCTTATGCCATAACCTTTTCTGAACTTTTCAAAAAACCACTCCCATGATAGGTCATTCTCTGAATCAACTACACCAAATGCTAGTGGGAATATTTTCCCACCTGCATCTTGAGTGGCTGCAACCAACAATGTTCCTCCGTATGATGATTTCAGAAATGTACCATCAACAACTACAACAGGTAGACAAAACTTCCACCCTTTCATTGACGAATTCAATGCAACAAAGACGTAGAGGAAACAATTATTGGCAGTTAATTGCAATTCTACTATCGATCCGGCATTTGTATTGTACAACATGTACAGATAAGTATATAGCTCACCAAATGATTCAGTTGCATTTCCTCTCAATATTTCCAGGGCTTTTTCTTTAGATCTCCAAGCTTTGTTGTACTTGACTTCCACATTATGATAGTGCTTCATATCTCTGATTATATCTGCAACACTAAATTTTGTTTTGATATTCGTAAATGTGTGCTTGATAACATCTGCTATTAAACTTGTGGTTGCTTGCCGTTTATCTTTAAACCTTATCTCAAGAGAACAAGTATGAGTGCTGAAGAACTTACGAATAATGAACTGACTTGTGTTGCCGTTCCTGGATGCACGCACCAACCACTTGCAATTCTCATCAAGACATTTGACAAAGTACTCTTTCTGACAAGACTTCTGAACTTTATAGTGAAAGTTGTTGATAGTATAAAAACTGAGAACCATCTTCAATGTTTCCTTATCCTTGTATATTTGATACAACGATAAATCTTGATTCTACTTTTTCATCATCTGCACTTCCTTCAGGTAACATGTCTATCATTTTTAGGGAAATTTGTTCACAGTAATCAACATAGTCCTCAACATTATTATCGTTGCTGCCATACGTATTAGATGAGACACCTTCTGAATTTCCAACTTGCAAACCAACATAATCACCTGTTAATCCACTCTGATTTGAATTTGAAACTAGTAGCATGCTTCTATCCTCTATTGTGAGACATAGAGGATATATCGTCAAGTCTTCCTCCTTCTTCTTTAGCTCAATATAAAAGTTTACGTGCTGGTCGTCAAGTATTTTAAACGCTGAATACCCTTCCTTGACTTGATATTCTATTCTCAAATCGGTTGATTCTGGTTGCAGCTTCAATTCATTGTATATCATGGACACCAAGTTGGTATAGTTGCAGTTGTTTGCGATGAGAAATCCAAAAACTTGAAAGTTTACATAACGTAAACTTTCATCCCAATGCCCACTGTGTTGTACTATAACAGGAATATTATTCAAAGTATTGTCCATTCCTACAAAAAAACAATAACAATAAAAATCAATAAGAATCTGTATCAGTTGTAACATTTATCAATAAGAAAAATATTGCAAAAAGTTTAAACTTACATAAAGAAAATGTTAACATAGCCAGGTCAGACCAGATATGCAAACAGAAAATATACAACTTAAATTCAATAAAGTAAAAATTGTATTGATTCTTTTTGCTCAGTTTGTGCAATATATCGTTCATATCTAGAAATAAAATATTGAACTGCACTAATTACATTGTTAATTGAAATCACTCCAATTTGATCTAAATAGTTCATTACGTGAAACCTAAATCTTGCTTTAAAACCCTCAGCCGATGGTGTCAAAGTAGTCCAAAATTTGAAGTTTATCCAGCACTTATGGATTCCTAGAGATCTTCGGAGGTTTTTGTTAAAACGAATTTGAATTTCTATAATATCCACATTCATGTTAAGTGGTCTTTGTAGATGCTTTACTATCTCAAAATATATAGGGTTTTGATATTTCCCAAATGAATATTCCATTAATGCACTGAGAGAGACTCAATTCTTCCCCGGTTCTTTCATCCATTAGCAACTAACAACAACAACAACAAACTCGATTAGGTATACAATTTAGATGACTGTCAAACTCAATTGCCTACTGAGAACAACTGTTTGCAACTCAGAACAACCTTTTTAACAACAATCCGAACATACTAACTCAAAATTTTACCAAAACTTGACACAAGTAGCCGATACTAGTTATGCAATTTAGAAGACTTTGCAAAACTCTGTCAACAACTGAGAACAACTTTTTGCAACTCAGAACAACCTTTTTAACAACAATCCAAAAATACTAGCTCACAAATTTTACCAAAACTTGCCAAAAGTAGCCGATACTAGTTATGCAATTTACACGACTTTTGCAAAGACTACTGAGAACAACTTTTTGCAACTCAGATCTACCTTTTTAACAACAATCCAGAAATACTAAGTCAAAATTTTGCAACAATTCCAATTTGCAACCTCTTTTGCAACTAAACATTACCAAAATTAAAGAGGTTGCCAATCAAATAATTCCAGAAATAGTTAAAGAGCACAAAACATATAGAATTCACGAATTAAGGTGTTTGTTACATAAACAAGCATATATAATTGAAAATTTAAAACAAAATCAACAAATTATGACTTACATATGTAGGTACAACAAAATCTATGTATATATATAGATCATAATCGATATATTCAAGGCAAATAATATGAAAATCACCTCGATTCAGCTAAAAAAATGCGGAGAGATAACAGCCTCAATTCACCTCGACGACAACGAGATGCCGAATAGACGATGGAGAGAGTATGGAGAGATGACGGAGAGAGACGCACAAAGACGGAGAGAGACAGAGAAAACAGAGATAAATTAGTTAAGAAGAAGAAGAAAATAACGGAAATAGTGAAACATAAAAACTGAATGGAGGTAGTTATATAGGAACGTATTTTTGCAATAACAAAACTTCTAAAACTACTTTTGCAAATTATTTTAAAAAAGCAAAGTAAATTGGCAATTTTTTACTTTTTCTTATTTATTTCTGAAAAAAGCTCAAACTTTTATTGTAATGCCATCCAAAACAAGGCCTTTCTACAAATCTTTTATTTACTATAAATTTTATTTTATAGTTGTAGATATATTTCGTGGATAGATTAAATGTCTCGTTCTATTAAGAAAAATATTTGCTTTTAATAAATCTAAGATTTAAAGAAATTAACAGATTAAGATATTTGGATATTTAATCTAAATCCATTAATAGTTTCAATTTAACTCAATCAAATTTGAATATTTTTGAAATTGGAACCGAAGTTGAGATCCATTTTTTATATATCTGTGATTGTTGAGAACAACTTGGTTAGAATACAAAGGTATAACATATAATTAAAAGTGAAAAATATGTTAAAAATATATAAATTAAATATATATATAAAATGAAAATATAATTAAACAATATATTGCGGGTAATAAATTATGTCACAAATTCACAATATCTCGTTAAATAGTAAATCATATCTTATAAAATTTATTTCTACCGAGTCTATAATCATTATATTTTTATTCATTATCTTTTGTACTTGATCAATAAATCAATAAACAGTATTCAAAATTAGGAAACCAAATATATTAAAAACAAAAAACATAAACATGCGTTGATTTCAAATACCGTCTGTGCTCCAGAGTTTTTAGTTAAAGAAGAGAAAAGAAAAGAAGAGAAGGTGAGAGAAGAGATATAAAAAAATGTCTTTAGTGTGCTCCCGACTTAAATTGTAGAAAGGGAGAGAAAATTTTGAAAAAAATGACAAGTGTGAGAGCTTCTCTCCAAATCATCACATTTTTGGAGAGAAGATTTTGGAAAGAAACTCATAACAATTTTCTTTTCTCATTCTCTCTTTAAAAAACTAGGGAACATGATTTAGAAAGAAAATTTTGAAATTTTCTTTTCTCTTCTCTTCCATTCTCTCATATTATAAACTCTGGAGCACAGTATAAGAGTATCTCCAATGGCATCATGTATAATGGTTATGTAAAATAATGATTATGTAAAATTTGTTGAACCTGTAAGCTAATATACTCCAGTGATATTATGTAAAATGATTGGCTATATGCTAAAAATACAAATAATTAACGATGTCATGATGATTTGTTCATTATAGAGCTTTTGTAAAAAAATGTCATGATGATGTGTCCATTATAGAGCTTTTGTAAAAAAAAAATAGATGTTGGCTATATATAGCCAACTTGAAACAAATTATGTAAAATTATAGACAAGAGGAGAGATGGTTGGAGATGAGAAAATGAAAACTCTTATATAAATTAAATGATAACTCAACATTTTAGCTAAGGGATGTATATCATTGGAGATGCTCTAACCAAGTATAAATATCCATTACCAAATTCATTCAATGAAAATTTTCAAAAATTTTATTTAAACCATTTCATAATCATGAATGTGAATGATATTTTTAACATGGATGAAAATAAAAGAAATATTAAAATTTATACTATCGATAATAAACGAAAGTGGTATAATTTATAGTTTGATTATCATTTTTTGTTATTCCTCATTCACAACCATCGGATCTTTAATTCAAATAAATCATGATCGTTGAATACAACAATACTAAAAATTGTCATATACAAAGATTTAAGATTCGATTTCCACCAATAACATATTAATTTATATTTCTATACTATCAGATAGTATAATAAGCGAAAGGCGAAAAGGGGTGTACAGTAATTTGTAGTTTGGTTATCATTTTTGGTTATCACACATTCATAATCGTTAGATCTTCAATTCAAATAGATCATGACTATTGGATACAACAATACTAAAACTAACAATACTAAAAATTGTTATATACAAAGGTCTAAAGTTCGATTCTCGCCAACAACATATTAATTTATATTTAATACCAAAAATTATTATATACAAAGATTTAAGTTTCAAATTTTTTCAATAACATATTAAATTTAATATTTATAATATTATATTACACTATAAACAAATTATAAAAACTTAAAAATAACTTGTAATTTACACAGGTTATAAACTAATACTCCCTCTGTCCCTTTTTAGTTAACACATTTGCAAAAGAAATTCGTCCCTAAATAGTTGTCACATTTCTTGTTCCAATATATTTTTTACCAGTTTTTGCATATATACGAGTGAGTAGAATAAATAGTCATTAAATTTAATACTTATTTCAGATCTTGTCATTATATTTTAAAATATTTTTCTATGGTAATCGAACTATAATTTGCATCAGTTATGGTCATTCTGTTAAAGACAATCCATATAATTAACGGGACAATCATAAAATCTCTGTAATATCATATTTATATCATTTATTAATATTTACATAATTACTTATATTCACAAACGTGGGAGAAGACAAACAAGTCAACCTAGGGTTTTCCTTTTCTCTCTCAAAGAAACAGAACACAAGAAAGCAATGGAGACCGGAAGAGAAACACATCCAGGTATGTTTTTTTTAATCTTTAATTTTGCTTTAATATCAATGCAAGATTAACAGAAAAAATTTTTAATGGATTAGAGATTTTAATGTTCTAATGTGATACTTTGAACAGTAACAGAAAAAAATTGTGAAAATAATCATAAACTTTAAAATCATTGTATTGGCATACAAACCGAGAATTATTTTTTGGTCCAAAGTAGTTAGGATTTACTATTTTTGATATGCTGGTTTTGCAGAAAAAGAAAGTAATGCCTTTGAAAATGATTCTTACAGTGAAAGTAGCGATGATAGTGATTCTTCAAAATTCCACGACAGTGATAATGCACTATCTGAAGAAGATGACGAGTTCATCTATACTAATGAGGGAAATTTTTTTGATGAAGAGGTTAGTGAGTCAGATGAATCACTTTCATATTTTCAGAATGATGCAAAAAGTTGTAAGAAAAAATTCCCAAAATTTATGTATGATAGAGACATAACTGATCTTGTTTTAAAGGTAGGAATGATCTTTGGATCGAATAAGGAACTGAAAGAAGCTTGTAAGAGTTATGGCACTGTACATGCAAAAAACATATGGTTTCCTGTTAATGATAAGAAGAGACTACAAGCAAAATGTAAAGGAGAACGTTGTCCATTTAATTTATGGGCTTCAAAACTTGATGTGAAAAGTAGTGATGATACTACCTTTCAAATTAAAACATTAGATTTGAATCACACTTGCAGAAAAAAAGTATAACACTAAACATATTAGCACAGAGTGGCTAGCAAATAAATAGTTGGATAGATATAAGGCAGATTATACGTGGTCATTGAAAGGGTTAGTAGCAACTGTGAAGGCTGATATGAAGTATGAGATGTCAATGTTCAAGGCATGGAGAGTGAAAAACATGGCTCTAAAAATTTTAGAGGGAGATGAGAAGGAACAATATAAGAGAATTTTTTATTACAAAGAAGAGATTTTAAGGAGTAATCCTGGATCTACGGTTGAAATTGAAGTTGATATGGGACATTTTGATAAAATATATATATGTCTAGCAGCTTTAAAGAGTGGATTCAAGTCTGGTTGCAGACCCAACAAAAGGTTTCATGCTAATGGAGGAGCACAACAAGATAATGCAGATGGTAGACTTATATATATTTTATCAAAATGTCCATATCCATATGCTAATGGAGGAGCACAACAAGATAATGCAGATGGTAGATCCAAGGTAACCAGATTGATAATGCAATATGCTAATGGAGGAGCACAGCAAGATAATGCAGACGGTAGACCCAAGGTAAAAAAAATGTAAGAATGTTTATTTTAATAGTTCTAGTTTTATTTGAAATTTTTAGATTAATTTGTTTGTGCGATTGATATGAGTTCATTTGAATGCAATAGCAGAAACATGTGAGGAAGAATATGGATGCAACAAGTAGCGCCGCAGCACATAATCTCTGAAATTCACTAGTTACAAAGATGTCAGTACTAACATGGAAGCAATGGAAGAATACACAGAGAAAGCAGCTCAACCATCATTTTATTGCATGAAATAATTTTTTAGTAGCTTGTACTTGTTAAGATTATGATCATTTTTTTTAAGATGCTTGTGTTTGGTTGTAATATTGGATGCCCATTTCAAGATACTTTTCTTACGTCAGTAGAAGTTTATATTTTGCTATGATGTTTATTATTGTAATGGTACATAGACCAAGTGTTTGATCTTTTGCCCCAATTAACTACGAGTAACATATAAGCATCATTCTTTTAAATAAATCATATTTTAATATTTTTACCTAAGTCCAACCGTAGATTAATTTATTGTTTCCAAGAAAAATAAAGCCACATTTCAACCAATAATGTATTTTAAATATGTTACTATTTTTATTGTAATTTATTAGCAATTTATAATTCCATTTTGATGTCAATGTGTTGTGTGTATAAGTTTTTATACATGGTTTTTGGGTCCGGATCCTCTGTCCCCTTCCTCCGTGTCCCCCTCGTGTCCCTGCTCTTTTTAGTACAAAAAGAATGCCCCTGCGGGGCCCATTTTAATAAATAATAAAAATGGGTTCCACAAGGACATTTTTTTTGTATTAAAAACAACAGGGGACACAAAGGAGATACGGAGGAATGAGACAGAGGATCCCAGCTCATGGTTTTTGCTCTTTATATAAAAGATGGTTACATTGCATGCTAAGATTCTCATCTCATATGTTATGTGTTAACGGCAAGATAAAAGAATGACCATAAGTTAGTTTAAGTATCAAGTTGAATGATTATACAAAAAATAATAAAAAAAAATAAGTGACAAGATTGGAAGTAAGTACCAAATTTAGTGACTATTTACGCTGCTCTCTCCATATATACCCCTTTATTTCTAATATCAGTATTTGACTTTATATTTAATACATACACTCGTAACTCGTCATTTAATATTACGATTAAGGATAAACATGGAATCAAATTACATAATTAAAATTTCCTAATATGTGTATTTTTTGCAATATGGCAACTAGGAAGTATTACATAATTTCAAAATTTTAGTTTAAATTATTGATTTTTTTTAACGAAAGTTTAAAGTATTGATTGGTTATCATAGTTTTGGTACATGTACCCCATATGTTCTATGGGTCTTGGTCATTGTCAGGAACCCTGTTTAACAATCAGTTTCTCAGTCGTTGAATCCTTGATCCAACGACTGGAATTCCATAAAAATATTATTTAGAATCCGCGGAACGTAAAAAAGTTTATCCGTGAAAAATTTTCGCGAAACGTAAAAAAGCCTGTTCGCGGAAAATATCCGCGGATCGTAAAAATATTTATATCGAATCCCAGCCGTTGGATCCTTAATCTAACGATCCTTAATCTAACGATTGGGAAACTGATTGTTAAACAGAGGATCCCTAACAATATTTTTATCGAATCCCAGCTGTTGAATCCTTGATCCAACGGTTGAGGAATGATTATTAAACGGGGAGTCTCTGACAATCATTTATCAGGAACAGGACCCCTGTTCTATTTATGCATAAATATACCCTTTCCTCTAATCCCTCTTTAATATCCAACTAACTCAACCACAAGCCATTAACACATTTTTAGATTTTAAATTTCAAGATTTGCTTTAAAAATTCCATCTTTTTTATATACGAGTATAAATTAAGGAAAGTAAAGAGATTCATCCCCTCTTTAAAGAGAGAGGAAGAGGAAATAAAAAAAATTACACAATAAAAACCACATTTTCTCTTCCTTCTTTCTTCTTCATCCTTCGTTTTCAATATATACATACAGTTTCATGTACGTATAGATTTTCATTTGTTTTGTTAAAAATTTAGCTTTTTTGTAATTCAGCTATGGCAACGCAAGTGTTGAGACCTCAGGATTGTTTGACTCACCGGATCGGAGTCCCTCCGACGGTGTTTCCTCGCCGGAAAACCAACTTTTATGGATTTAGAAGCGGTATTCCCAAGGTTAGTAGGCCGGTGATTAGGTCGGAGCGTAATGATCGGAGGAGATCTCCGGATCAGAGGAAGAGGTCGCCGGTGAAATTGAGACGTTCGCCTGAGAAAAAGCGATCGCCGGAGCCGATTAAATTCGCGAAACGATCAGCGAGCGCCGGAGATTTGACGTACAAGCAAAATCGGATCAGTAACAACAATAACGACCTGCTCGGCGCCGGAAATGTTAAAATTTTACGGCGCGGCGAGTCGCTGGTGTCGATTACGGCGGCGAACGAGAATTCCGGCGATGAAATGGCGGTGTACGGAACCGGAAGGTTAGGTCCGGATCCGGGAACGGTGATGAAACAGGTTCGGGTCGGGTTACCGGATGTATATGCCGGATCGGCAGTGACGATGTCTCCGTCGCCGAGAGCTTTACCGGTGCCGTCGTTTTTCAAGAAAGGCGGTGGTGGTGAAAAGTTTGTTGATGATTCGGCGACGAAAGATTTACGGCGAATGCTCCGATTGGATTGAAAATAATAAAGAGTAGAATTACAAAAATGACCTTTTATTTTCAGATATATTAAAAACAACTTTCCATATATTTTTTTTGATAAATGTGGATAGGAGTATGTATCTGAAAATATGGTCATGTGTTTTAATCTTCTACTAAACATTTGTAATATCACACACAAATATTAATATCTATGGTATAATTGTGAGAAGTAGTTTGTACGAATGTGCTTAGTGCTTATCCGAGTCTTTTAACGAGGTTATTCATTTATCGAATGTATCAGTTTCTGGTTCATTTAACGAAATTATTCATTTATCGAATGTACGAAGTTTCTGGTTCTTCAATAATGGGAATTCAAAGTTCAAAGGAAAATAATGTGAATCTATGGCTAGAACCATTGTTGCAGGATGAAAAACTATAAAAGCAACAAACAACTTAGATTGGCAAATTGACACAGGCATGAATCATTTTTCGACAGATATGAGGTGGGAGAGGATCTTTTGTACAATGATCTATGAGCATCAGGTGGTGTCTTCAGTCCCTCTTTTGGGATTGAATTTGCAAAGCAATCGAATCATATCTCTTAAAAATTGGCCAGTTCAGAGAAAGCTTGAATTGTCTATGCACAATGTGCAGAGATCTATGGTAAGAAACTACGATCCTACTCTTGCGTGAAATACTCTAATCTTCGACTACTGTCTTTATGCATTAGATAGTTTGTTTAGACACCTTTTAGGCATTTGCAATCAGATCAAGTTACAATTTGGCTAATTCACATTACAGAGGCTTGAATCATTCATTAATAATGTGTGTATGGTAGAAGAGAAAGACTACGATACTACTATTCTATACAATGATCACTCAGATGGTGTCTTAAGTAAATCCTTTGGCATCACTGCATCGCGATACAATTATGTGTTCACAGATATAAGGTGGGAGACTTGTGATAAGCCTCTTCTGTACAATGATCTATGAGAATCAGATGGTGTCTTCAGGTCCTTTCAGGATTGCGTTAGCGAAGCAATCATATCATAACGCTTAAAAATTGGCCAGTTCAGAGAAATCTTGAATTATTCATACACAATGTGCGCAGATTAATGTTATGAAGCTGCGTTTCTACTCTTCTGTAAAATACTCTATCTTCGACTAGCATCTTTATGCATTAGATGGTTTCTGCAAATTCATTTACAATGCGTGTATGATAGAAGGAAAAGACTATGATCCTACTATTCAATACAATGATCAATCAGATGGCAATCTTTAGGCATCAGTGCATCACAATGCAATCATATATTCATATCACAACTCAACAGAATTTTTGGCCTATCAAGTACCATGACTACTTTCTGCAAGCACAAAATTTCTTTGAGTGCGCAAAAGCCCTTTGAGACGACTATTATACTTTGTCTATTTCTCAATGAAATTAACAGCACATATAGATATCAAGCCTAATGTAAGGATAATAAACGTTTCTTCAATCACCATGCATTTCAAATACATCTCAAGAGCAGGCAGAGTTGGATTGGAAAAAAGACTAGTCCAGAGATTTCAGATCCATAACTTAAAACCTTAGAAGCCAGGTAATAATTAAATTTTATTCATGGCAAATCCCACCCACACTAGCTATATAAAACATCATACTTAAGCGCTAGATTTCTCAGGGACAAACTTGATGGAAACACTGTTAACACAATGACGTTCATCGGTTGGGGTTGAGAATCCCTCCCCTTTAAAGACATGTCCCAAGTGTCCTCCACAAGCTGCACAGGTTATCTCGGTTCTCCTTCCATCAGGATCAGGCTGCATAGTGTATCAATTTCTATGTTATCGATTAAATTGAAAAGGTTTCTCTTTATCGAACATTAAAATGCTACCGCTACAGGTCCCAAATTTGATCCCGACAAAATTTCCAAGTACATTTACGAGAGGCATATGCATTTTCCAAATACACTATCTACAATCTCATTCGGAATCTAATTTAGGACCTCTAGCATTACTACGTTAAAAGAATACGAAATAAAGAAGCACTTACACTGCGGTTAATGGCTCCAGGGAGACCCTCGAAAAAAGCAGGCCAGCCACAGCCAGAGCTGAACTTAGTTGTAGACTTATAAAGAGGTGTTCCGCAACCAGCACAATTATACACCCCTTCATCATAAAACTTGTCATAGTGACCAGTTCCCTTAGGCCTGCGAATACGCAACACAAACAATTGTTCCGAATTAAGCATACACATAAATAAAAAAGTAGTTGTTAGAATGTGCCCATGGACGCACACGTAAAACATAATATTTCGATAAATAATTGTACATAAGAGACTGACTCAGTTCCCTTGTCGCGGAGAATATGGAACTGTTCAGGGGAAAGAATGGCACGCCATTCTTCTTCAGATTTTTGAACAGACAACCCATTTGTCGCCATAGCTAGTATCGAAACTACACACGTAATAAACTAATAATTGTGATTTTGAGGGTACGTTTAAATATCAAGAGGGGGCCGAGGGGCAGATGCATCTGGTCCTAAAAGCTGAATTTTCAATGAATATGACACAAAATTTGAGTTACATTCAAAATTTGAGTTACATTCAGTTTCACCTTTCTTTACGTTTTATTTTTCTTATTACCAGGATCTTCTTTCTTATTTTTTGTTAAGATAAAAGGAGAGGAAATTCAGGGATCTTGAGTATGTTGTTTTTTTTGGTCTTGCAAATTCACAAATTTTGGGTTACATTACCTTTATTTAACATTTTACTTTTCTTACCAGGAATTTCTTTTCATATTTTTTGAGAGGCAAACGAGAAAAGAAGAGGAAATTTAGGGATCTTGAGTATATTTTTCTGATTTATCTTACAAAAGTAAATATGTATTCAAGGTATGTCCGTGCAGAACTTGTTATTTTTCTTCATAATCAGTGATAATCCCTTTTCCCGTGTTATCTATACTATTATATTAAAGCCGAAACATACGATACCTATTGAATTTACCTAATTATCCTTACTCAATTACAGATTTACTAACTAATCAATTTCCTTTTTCAGGTTACACATATTATCTTTTCTATTTTTCAAGAACTAAATAATTTCCTTTTCCAGGTAAAATACAATATTTTTTATATTTTATCTAACTAAAATTTCTCATTTATTCATGACAAAAAAACAAAAAAAAAATTCTCATTTATTAATCAATTTCCTTTTTCAGTTTAAACATATAACCTTTTCTATTTTTCAATAACTAAATAATTTCCTTTTTCATTTAAAATAGAATATCTTTTACATTTTATCTAACTAAAATTAAAACAAAATTACTATTAATTACAAATTATTATTTACTAAAACACAATATTATTTTAAAATAAAATACTAATTTATTTCATATTTATAATAATAAATATTATTTACGGGTTTAATAAAATAACATAATTATATATAATTACTATTAACTAATTAATTACCTTTTTCAGTAAAAACACATTACCTTTTCCATTTTCTCTAACTAAAATCTTTCTTTTTCCAATTATATTATGGACGGTTACCTTTTTCAGCAAAACACGTTACCTTTTTTCTTTCTTTTTACTAAAACCTCCATTTTTCTAATTATATTACAGGCGTTTCTACTTAATAAAAAAATAATATTATAATACTAATAATTAACCAATTACCATTTCAGCTAAAAATAACATAATTATATATAATTATTATAAACTAATCAATTACCATTTTCAGTCAAAACACGTTACCTTTTCTCTTTTCTCTAACTAAAATCTCTCTTTTTCCAATTATATCATGGACAGTTACCTTTTTTCAGCAAAATACGTTACCTTTTTTCTTTCTTCTTACTAAAACCTCCATTTTTCTAATTATATTACAGGTGTTTCAATTTAATACAAATAAAATAATAATATTATAATACTAGTAATTAACTGATTACCTTTTCAGCTAAAATATATCATCTTTTCTATTTTTTCTAATTACATTCCTTTTTTTTCTAGAAATATAACGGGTAGCGTTAATTTTTCATTTTCTAAAAACTATGAACAATTTTATTTCGTAAAAAATTATAATTACTTTAAACTAATCAATTACTTTTTCACTTAAATCGTGCACGTTACTTTTCTATTTTCTCTAACTAAATTTTTTTTTTTTCAATTATATCACGGATAGTTCTATTTAATAAAATAAACTAATAATATTATAATCTATATATACTATTATATAAAAACCGAAACAGTAAAAGTTTTGGTACCTATTTTTTATTACCAGTTTTTTGGTACTTCGTAAATTTATTTATTTATCCTTCATTATAAAGAAAAATAAATACACCTAAAATAAATAATAACATAATATAATTAATGGTAATTAGTCGATTGCCTTTTTCATATTTACTTTTAGTTGAAGATATTACCTTTTATATAACACCTTAAAATATATCAATACTAATACTAAATCCTGAATACAAATAATGTTATGTCATGCTGACATCATAATTAATTCAAAAAATATAAAAGCCGCTGCTTTCCAAAGGAACCCTACGTTGCTGCTGTGCTTTTTTCTCCTCCTTTTCCCATGACTAAACAGATTTGAAATTACCGTAACCCACCGATGGATCCAAGAACTCCAACCGGAATCACCAACAATCGCAGCCGTCCAAGTTCGGAATCCAGCATTTCTTCATCACCACACTCATAACTCCCAAAACCCTAAATTGAAACCCCCAATTCTCAAAAAAACCCCAATTCAACCGGAAACCACTGTTTTGGAGCATCAGAACGATGAAATCGAGACTAATTTGGTTGTCATGGATCGAAAATCGGAGATTTTGGGAGTGGAGGGAACCATAGCGTGGGAATTAGTGGAGTGAGAAATCATTATACCATTCATCTACTTTCCTTTCTCTCAATATTCTTCGTTTGATTGTACATGAATTTTCGGTAAATGATATATGATTTAATCATTCAGTATTTGATAATCATTCAATCTTTGTTTTCATATGGGGTATTGTTATGTATTATTGTACCAACTGTTTGATACAATGCTCCAATGAACGTGAATTTACTTTATTATGTGCAATTTCTTTTCTTCTCCTACCTTTATTTTAGTAATATGAATATGTTTTCATTCACTTTGTTCACTCAGAAACCGCTGATTGGTGTCACATGAAGTGCGTTCTAAATCCAATTATACTTACATCATATTTTTGTTTTTGTTGTTTTAGGTTCATGATATGTAGTCCCGAAACAAATGTGCAGGCCAGCTCTATCCAATTGCAGTTTGTCCAAAAAGGAAGCTGCATCTCATTTTTTTAGAGTTATAATTTTGGTGGGGGAAACAAATTTAGTCCCTGCGCAAGTCTATTCCGACCATAAGACTATAAGCCTGCTTTGTGCTGATTGTGCTATATATTGGTAAAAAATAGTTATAGAATTTATTTAGTATTCTGTATGTATGTAGCATGAGTATGTGATGTGTGTTAATGGGCAAAAATAGTTGGTTCATATGATCCTGTAGTTTAGTTTATTAATTTTATGTTCCTGAAGAATTTTTTAAATGTATGTTACATGCTAAGCTGTGATTGTATCGCATTTTCCTTGCCGACTAAAGCTTTTTAGTTTTTAATGATGAAGTCATAGCACTAAGCTGGCATGTCATATTGTTTATGAATTTGGTGTTAAAAAACACGGAATGGACAAGTGGAAGACCATTCTCGTGGATCCTGAGTTCGCTCATGCTCTCTCTCAACGCTCCAACATTGATCTCAAGGTTTCATCCTTTGCCTCCTTTTTTCTCTCTTTTTTAATTGCCCCCATCTTACATTTTTATTTTCCTCTCTGTCAATTTTTAATTCAGGGTTGTATGTATCTGCTTTTATAGTGTTTGCTTTGATATCCTCATGATTTGTGTGTTTGCAATTGTTTCCCGGGTGTTAATTGTTTTGTTTGATTTTTCACACTCGATTTCGTGATTTTTCATGCAGGTGGAATGGAGCAATGGTATGGTATTTCTGATAGTCCGAAAACTATATATTATTGTTAGATATCATATATTAATTAATAGAATTATATCTATTATTTTAATATAAACACATTTTTATATAAGTAGGTTCATTTCAAAATAATATTTGACGAAATAAGAAATTTTATGATGATTCAATTAGGATAATTATGTATTGTAGATTATATATAAATTTTGGATTAAAATGTTTTTGTTTATTCAGTGAATAGTTTTGTGTCCTGTTGCTGATCCATTAAAATAAATTGCTTAAGTAATGATTGAATTAAGAGAAATGTCAAATTAATTATATGGAGACTGTTGTATCAGGCTTTCTCACAGTACATTTTAATAAAAATCTTGGTGGAGGTTTGTTTATGTTTCCAAATCAAGTAGTGAAATGAATGATTTTTACCTATTGTCTTTTTATATGACAAGTCTTATGTTACTTTTGGTAGTAGCGTAAATTAAGAGTGAATTTGTATTTATTTCAGTCTTTGGGGTGGTTCTGTGCTTAATTTAGGAACGAAGAAACATAGAGACAGGTACTTTGACGCCATTCACAATGTTGAGTATCCTGGGTGTTTTGCTATGACAGAGCTTCATCATGGTATGCTATTCCTTTCATGTGCTTTACCACTATCTGTAGTTATACAATGGCTATTTCTTTTGGTATTTTGCTTCCATATATCCCTAGATTGTGAACCTTTAAATGTACCCGTCTGTTAGTTATTAGAGTTGGTGCATGCCAATTTAAGGTCTAATAAACAATAGGATTTGTATATAGTAAAGATCGAAGTAAAATATCAATAAAATCAAGTTTATTAAGGTAGAGTTTAAAACTGCAGCATGTGTGTATAAAGCAATAGAACATGTAACGTATTCTCAACATCAATGTTGAACCAAGAAAAAGATATTACAAATTAGCTAATAACTGATGGTAAGACATGCCTGCAAAATATCCGAGAAGCTGCTGCAGTGAAAAGTTTTGCGACAAGCTTATAAATTTAATGCTTCATTGCTACAGAATATGGATCTTGGTATATTTATTTAATTCTTTGCACAAAAGTAAGTGTTGGATTTGGCATATACATTTTCCATGATGCAACAGATATGGCAGCTAGCATAGGTTCTAATCTCTCTCATTTCTTCTGTCCTTTAAGGATCAAATGTTCAGGGCCTCCAAACTGTTGCTACATTTGATCCGCTTACAGATGAATTTGTTATTGACACCCCCAATGATGGAGCCATTAAATGGTGGATTGGCAATGCTGCGGTTCATGGAAAGTTTGCTACAGCTTTTTCCAAGCTGATGTTGCCAACTCATGATGCAAGAGGTTGAGATACAAGACTTCCAGGAGTTGACACCCCCAACTCATGATGTTGCCAAGATATGGAAACTTATGAAACACTTCCAGGAGTTGAGATACAAGATTGCGGCCACAAAGTTGGCCTTTGTGGCCTGAATGGAGTAGATAATGGAGCACTGAGATTTCGTTAAGTGAGAATTCCCCGAGATAATCTTCTTAACCGATTTGGAGATGTCACACGGGATGGTACATATACAAGCAGCCTTTCTACCATTAACAAACGCTTTGCAAATGTTCTCGACCAAGTTGTGGTATATCAAACAGCTTCACAATCTACTTCAATCACTGAAATCATGATTTCTTTATTCATAACGCTTTGCAAATGTTCTCGACCAAGTTGTGGTATATCAAACAGCTTCACAATCTACTTCAATCACTGAAATCATGATTTCTTTATTCATGTTTTATTATCGATGTTTGTGTTTATCGTATATATTTGTGTTTATATACGTGTTTAATATATTTGTTGTAACTTACAGTTGTTTGATTTTGTGAAGAAGATGAGGAATGATAAATCTTCGACGGTAATGTACGACAAAATGCTAAAGGTACCCTTCTAACTCATGTGTATATCATTCGAATGTTCAAACGAATGGTAGCTTTACATCATAAGCATAGTAAAAGACATTTTCCAACTTATCAGTTTACGTACATTCACATTATTTAGATATAACTCATATAAGATATACGTAGACTTGCAGCAATTGTATCGGCTCAAAAACCATGACTTTACAATCCTTAATAAGATAGCCACTAGCTAGGCTTCATAGTAAATTAGTTAGCTTCTATTATAATTCTGCAGCCTCTTGGATTCGATTCTGATTTAACCATATTCCCATAGTTAGTGCCCCATGAATACTTAATAAGACATATGTTATTCCATGAAATTCTGTAGCTAAAGGTACTTATTATGTGACCGAGATCCTTGCCGCAATAGGACAAGTAGCGTACTCCTTGAAAACAGAACTAAAAACTATATCCAGATGCATCAAGCAAATGTCTGTCCTACCCTAAAAAAATGTTGAAATACAACATTTTTTAATATCTGTTCTTAATTGTATATGTTATTAATTTTAACCATATAATTTATTGAAATATTTTCCTTTAATAATGATCAGGTCAATACAGTCCAGGTACTCAAGCCAACCAGCCATAAGTCTATGCAATCTGAAAGGCAACTCTTTATCAGGCTTTTAGATGGTAGAACATAGTTCAATTCAATCCTTTTATATGTTAATGCTGAAATGCGAATTATAACTAATGTGTATAGTACATATGTTCAAATGCATGATAGCTCCTGATTATAAGAGGTAAAACATTTTCCAACTTATTGGTGTGATTACATTATCTAGAGAAGATACACTTAGACCAACAACTGGAACGACACAAAAAATGTGATTCTTCAGTCAGTAATAGGTAGCCACCAGCTAGGACCTATATCAAATTAGAAATTTTAGAGACATTTATATGTTGAAGGGTGGCTACTGGCTAGGCTTCCAATGCAATACCATAGTTACATCTTGGATCATTTATTCTGCATTCAATTATAATATAACCATCTTCTCCACATTCAGTGTCCCATGAATTCTTATAAGCCAGTATATGTTTTCTATTATCTTCTCTGTAGCCAACAATGGTCGATAGGTACTCCATGATTGATATCCTTGCCACAATAGGATGAGAACGGAGAAAAGTACTCCTTTAGTTTAGGGCTGAAAATTATATCCAGATGCATCAACTACACTGATGTTTTTTTAGTTTCTTTATTTTTTTTAGTTTGTTTTTTATTTCTAAAATTTTAAAAGTCTGAGTTTTTTAATTCCTTGAAGCAGATTAGATCAGATAGGGTAAACCTGTTAGCTTACCTCACTTTTTGGATTCTTTATTTGAACTTAGTAACTCACTAGATTGCTTGCATATACATGAGCTAGGCATTTATTTTTATGGTTCTTGATATCTGAGACATAATGACACATCGAATTACTGAATTTGGGTTATTGTATCAAAGTAAGCCATACACTATCTGATTCTTTCTTTAACATGTTTGTGACATTGATCCTGACAATGTCAGTTCGTGCATCCAACATAAATGTGACAATTGTTGATTCTTTTTCAAGTCGATGGCAAAGAAGGGTATGATCTTTTTCAATAGGCCAGTTTTAAGCAAAGTTGGGTATGATCTTTTTCAGTAGCTCCATTTTCAAGTTTTTAATGTTACATAACTGTTTTAAATGAAGCATATCCCATTTATGTACTTTCATTGCAATAGTTTAGCATTTCCCATTGCTAAAGGTTTAGTTTCGTAAGTTTCTTTGATTTCAGCATCTGGGAACACAAATACTTGATGGCTTTTGAGGAATTGGGGATCACTATTGGTGAAGAGAAGATTAAAGGATGGAAATTGTGGCCATATTCAAGAAATATGAAGGAATGCAGGTAGGTTCTCAGAAATCCTCCATTTATAAAATATCCGGTACGACATATATTAAATACTAATTTGCTCATGTATATTTGTAGTGTATTAATATGCAGGAAACTTAGGTTGATATAATGTAATGGTTGTACAAAAACTTAAAGTAACTGCAAATTACTTTAAGTGCTGTAATTTATAAGGTTCTAGAGGTTGTTCTAAATACCATTGAAAGCTAAGATGCGTAGTTTCTTGCAAAATCAACCGTTCATTTTTTAGCTTTCTACAAAGAGATATAGTTATTTTAGTGAAATTGTGGCGACCTGTCCAACACGATTGCATTTCAAATAAATTTAAATGGGTGACAACAAATTCAGTTCCATTAACAGGTGTATATTATTAGTTTAGAGTTTTGATGTCTTAACAATATTATTAGTTTAGAGTTTAGAGTTTGATTGTGTTGATCGGAATCACGTCATGTTTCTTACATCTATTAACTTATGCTTTTGAGTTGTGCTTTGGTTTAGTGAATTTAAAACACGGGTAATTGGTATATGATTGTTGCTTACCTTAACAATGGGATTGACATAACTGGTTCAAGCAAGGAATGGTGTTTATGCTTAGAATTAGTTGGTGGAACTTATAATTGGTTTTTGCATTGAATTGTCATTTTTCCGCTTTATTTGATTCTCTGTTGTTGACAACGAATTAAACTGTATGTCTGGCTTGGTTTGTATTAGCATCTCTGGTGATTTCACGTTCCATATGTAATATAGATTTTTAGTTAAAAGCTGGTGGTACTTACTGTATCATTCATTTTTTGAAGTAGCTTAGAAATTGTTTTCCCTGTATCTAATGTTATCCATGTTTCAGTTTGATTTTCTGTTGACAATTTATTCACATGTCCTGTGAGGACTGAGGACAAATTTTAATTATTATAGGACATTTTTTAATCATTTCAAGTGGTTTAGCTATTTAGCTACCGGTAGCAGCTGATACAGAGTTTGATTGTGTGTGTGTTTGTTCATAGTCTAGCTACTTCATATTGGTTTTTGATAGTAATGGTATTGATTGTTGTTAAGGTTTTGAGAATGTAGAGAATGTAGTATGATGCAAGATGTGATTGAGCTATATCTGAATTCGTAGCTACTATTTTAGTAGTTTTCTAATGTTATGGAGCAAATTCTTTATTTTTGTCCAAGATTACAATGAAACTGATCCTAAGACGAATGAGGGGATGGATTTGACAAGATTGACAACCAAAGATCTTATTGCGTATGCTATTTATCTTTTGTGCTTTTGTTTATTCTTTATGTAGAGTAACTTAATTTAAAATATAAACAAATATCGAATTATTGTTGGAATGATTGAAGAATCTCTCTAATTAAGTTATATTGAACTATAATCTCTTTAGTTTCAGGTGAGTTACTGTCTATAATAAACAATAATGAGATTCATAGAAGTGTCGCCTGGTTTAATCTGTGGAAAACAGATTTTGCTTCTTTTAATTTTGTTGGAACTTAGTAGTATAGAAGAAGAGTGAGAGACTAGCAAACTTAGCTACAACTATATTTATTTTTTAAAACGAAGTCTGTGATAGTAAGTGGTGCTAAGTTTTATTTCTTTTGTTGTACTGACAGTAAATACGGTCTCAGGCTTTTGATAGACTTAGTGTTGTCTATGGTGGCACATACATGTTCAACAAACCTAAGTGCAAGGTATGTACTCTCTTCTTATTTGAGATTGTTCAAACACCATATACATTTGCGCTGTTGTGGTGATCTAGCTTAAACATTAGGTGGAGTTTGACGAGGAAGGCAATGCCTGTGTTGTTACATCAGAAGGGGAAATTGCCAAGTGCAAGAAAGTTGTATACTTGTATATGATCCTTCATACTTGACCAACAAGGTAATTACCTTCTTAAGGTTATCATATAGATTTCTTCCAACTGGCAATCCAACTTGTGATAGATGCTAAACTTTACATATTATCGTTTCACTGTTCCTGATAAACTTAATTACACAATGATGTCATACCTTGATGCTCTCGGATACTTAAAACCTCAATAATGTTGTTGTACTCTATTCTTAGTGCTATATACCTGTATACTTACATAGTGGGAATATATGATTTATATGCGATGTATAATAATTATTTCTATTCAATGTGGTATTGACATTTCGATGTTAATCAGTAGATCACGTAATATTTTTTATAAATGCAGATCATTGCTTTTATCCATAAAGCATTTATAGTTTGTATATACAAGTACTGAACTACTGACATCTTTGACAAATTATAAAATATTAATTAGAATTGGCGTAATATAATCTATATAAATCACACCTGTTTGCCTTAAAATGCCTTCTTCTTGCTTCTTGACAGGTGCCTTAACTCCAGGAGACATCTAGGCCACATCTCGGCTAGGACTCTAAATAGCATAACTTGAGCATCTTTTTTTTTTTCCTTTCCAAGTACTTAAAATTTTGCAAGAAGATAAAGTTTATGGGCAAGTTTTAACAGGTAGAAAGTGGAAGTACGACATACTATAAAATTGTAGTACAGTGGTGATAGTATGTACATGGTGTCTTATTACTAATCACTTGATCCCTACTTGCCAGAATTAAGTGCTATATTTTATAAGATTACAGAGGTTATTCTATATGCCATTAAAAGCTAAGATGTGTAGTTTCTTGCAAAATCAACCGTTCATTTTTTAGCTTTCTACAAAGAGATATAGTTATTTTAGTGAAATTGTGTCGACCTGTCCAACACGATTGCATTTAAAAATAAATATATTATGGGTGACAACAAATTCAGTTCCATTAATATGTGTGTATTGTTAGTTTAAGTTTTGATGTCTTAACAATATACCTGCGCTTTTCATTGATAATGTCTATAACATAATCAGAGAAAAGAAAGATTTGGACCAGTAGAGCTTTCATTTGTATAATTGTATTGGAGATGCTGAAGTTTGAAGTTATTATGTTGTTTGGACTTTTTTCTCTTAAGCTACGTGTGATTTTTGTGCATTCTTTTCCAATAATGCAGCTATCCTCATTTTAGAAAATTTTCAATTGATTTACATATTTTTTAGTCTGAACCCTTTATTTCCTTTCCGTTAGTTGTTTGTCCTTTTTTCATCAACTCCTCATTTGGAGTAGCAGGTATCATTGGTGTATTTTTTGTATGTGTATTAAGATTAAACATTTTAGACCGACTTTTATGCAAGAAATGAAGAAAAGTAACCGTCTACATTCCAAGTAAGCTCTAAGGTCTAAATTCTAAACAATCCAAATCTCTATTACAAATTATATTATTTATCATCTAAATGCAATTTTAGTTTAGTTATATATAAAAGAACTCAGTCACATGTAAGTCTCTACATTCTTTAGATTTAAACAATCTTCGATCATGTTGCATTAAGTGTAAGTGTATATATCACAATAACTTTTAATAAGTAGTAAAATTGATCCCTTTGATATTACCAAATGACATCGGATTATGTTGTTACGGAAGGTCAATAATGCATATTCAATGCCTTCGTTAGATCATGACATTTATGCACATAACATTTTTACATAAATAGATATGCACATACAGTGCCTTGACACAGAATACGGCTTAGTGTGTTGTAACATTGCATTTTCTCCTCATAGTTCAATTTTACCGGGGCTGTGTTGCCCTTTCTTTTTATTGGTCTCACACAGGTCACGAAAATGGAAAGTGATAAAGAGAATATCTGAAGGCATTGGTTTCAGGTGTTGCTGCAGCTATGATGTTCATTTTAATCTTTACATGTTAATGTAACTATCTAATTTATAAAGATATATTAACCTGTTGGCCGTATATCTAAGTTGGTTAATAATCAAATTAAGTGGAAGGGAGATATAGGTCTAGCTTGATGATGAAAAATGAAGCAAAAGTAGATAAGGAATGTATTATGCTGGGGATCAAATGAAGTATGGTTTCTCTATGGTTTTTGCTGCATCAGTGCTTTCATGGAGCATTCATAAGTGCTCTGCAAAAGCTGTGGATATTCTGGTGCCTTTATCCTCATGTAAGCTTACATATTATTCAATTGGATGTTGGACAACGTCTATGTTTAATGCCCATCAAGAAGAGGCACATTAGTTAAGAATCTCTATGATTTGCAAATAATTGTCTTTAACAGTATTACCACACAACACAACTTTGGTGTATGGCGTTGAGATTAACACGTAAGAAAATAGATTTCAGGCATATGAAATGGATAGGAAATCACTTCTAAGCCTGCAAATTGAAATAGATTTGTATGCAGATGCGTGCTGAATGGTGTATTAGTATTCAATTATGTCCCCTATTTGCAATGTGCTTTTTCCAAATTTGACCCATCGATGGTCCAGATGCATACCTCTAGCATTGGTACAGGCCTGAAGACTTGACATAAAGAAAAAAAGGCCAGTTGTACAGGTGAACTAATCTGAGCCAGGATCAGATTTTGTATCTGAAAGTGCAACAACAATACAATCTGATTCGCCAGTGTTTAATCCTGTGTGACTCTAAATATTCAAGCTCCCTTGAAAATGGCAAAAAGTTTTCAATTTCGGGGCTAAAGTTTTCAGTTTTGACAAAAAATTCTCAATTTTGTTTCTAGACATGTATTTATAATTAATATACTAAAAGTCTAAAATATAAAATTTTTTATATCAACCAAGAATTTGAGAAAATATCATTGTGATATAATTATAGATTTTATTTTTGTCAGGACACAATTAGAATTATTAATGACATAGATTGCCAAAAAATATAGTTACTTACAGAATTTATTATACAAGCATAATTTCTTATATTCAATTTTGTAAGTTATATAATTTATTAAATAACTATACAGGTATTTGTAATGATTTTACTAAATTATAAAATTTTGATATCAACCTAGAATTTGAGAAAATCATTTTTCATAGTATAACTACAAGTATACTTTTAGTAAAACACAAATTCGTCTTTTTTAGTTGTCTTTGAATAGATGAGGAAAAATAATAGTAAATAAAAAATATTCTATTTATATGTTTTGATTTTGTTAAGAAATATTGGTATAAGATGTTTTATTAAATATTTTCATTAGAATTTAAACGAACTTAATAAATTATAAATCATATGTAAATACAAGTTTGTATTCGTATTACACGTTACAATTCAAAATTTTATAAAATTCATAAAAATATATAAAAAGGTCCTGAGGTTACCTCAGGAGAGTTACCTGAGGTAGCAGTGTAAATACTTGTGGCATTTTTGTAAATATTGAATTTTTTTAAAATAATCCCGTAATTACAATTATACCCTCGTGCATTAATATGGAGAATCTATGTTATCTCAGGTAATTTTCCTGAGATTACCTCAGGAACATCAAACCCAAGTAACATACTAATTGATCTTTACAAAAATCTATCAAAGGAAAAATATTATTATTACAAATTATTATTTACATCAAATGTAATTTTAATTATCCATATTATTTCAATTTCAACTTAAATCTTAAAATTTTAAAATAATATTTGAGGGTCTCCGAGAAGTATTATTGTTAGATATCATATATTAATTAATAGAATTATATCTATTATTTTTTACAAATTTTAATATTTTAGAAAATTATAAAAATGAATTATTTTTCATGATAAAATTCGAGGCGTCGTGAAGCGGGTGTCAAGAAGTATTATTGATTTACTCAAAAAAAAAGTATTATTGATAGATATTATATAATAATTAATAAAATTATATTTATTATTTTTCACAAATTTTTATACTTTATAAAATTCTAAAAAAGTTATGCATTTTTAATTTGAAGTTTGTATGAATGTATGCGAGGTGAGTTATTTCTTAAATCATGTAATAATATCAACATATTTTAAAATTTTATGATTAATTTAAACACATTTTTATATAAGTAGTTTCATTTCAAAATAATATTTAAAGTTCTGGTGAAGGGCTGTACCGAGAAGTATTATTGTTAGATATCATATACTAAATAACAAAATAATTTTTATTATTTTTTACAAATTTGAATATTTTATAATATTATAAAAACATATGTCACTTCATGATAAAATTCGAGGCGCCGGTGAAGCCGGTGCCGAGGAGTATTATTGTTAGATATTATATATAATAATTAAGAAAATTATATTTATTATTTTTCACAAATTTATAATTGACTTGAAAATATTTTAAATAATCAATTTTTCGTTAAATTATATAATCCTACCTATTAATTGATATTGGATTTTTTTAAAATTTTAATTTTGGTATTACATAAAATTGACTTGGGAGATTAATTTTTTATTTTGAAAATATGAGTTCTATAAACTAAAAAGCTTAATGATTCTCTATAATTTTAAATTTGCAAATGCTTCTAGACCATTTATAATAGTTTTCAAGGGTTAATTATCAAGTTGATCACTAAAGTGGACCTAAATTATCAAGTTGGTCACCAAATTGAAAATGGTCTCAAATAGGTCATTAAAGTCAGCTACGGCCTACGGGTGCCCTCTAATAAATAACCAACTTTTTTTGGAATCGAAATATTAATATTAATGCTGATTTCTTGGATTTTATGGTCCGTAATCTATATGGTAGGGTAACATATTCATTTCAGACTATAAAATCCAAGAAATCAACATTAATATTAGTATTTTTCGTTAGGGAAAAGTAGTACATGTAACTGACTTTAGTTACCTGCTTTGGAACGTTTTCAGTTTGGTACCAACTCGATATTTTATGTTCATTTTAGTGACTAACTTGATAATCAACCCTATTTTTCAAGATATTGTTTGGAATATAAAATATGCTATAGAGTTGTAAAATCAAAATTTTAAATAGTGACTTATTGATTGAAAATTTTAATATATTAAAACCCCAAATTTACTACGATTTTTTAATCTTATTTCAATCAAAATTGAAATAAATCAAGTTAAAAAATTGTTATTTTTAATAATATTAAGAAGATTATCAATCAAAAGGTGTACGCATTATTTCATGGTTGATAAAAAAAAATTGTGATTTAATTTCATAATTTTGAAATGTTATTAGCAATTTTGAGAATTTAATTTTAAAGAATCCAATATAAAGTATCTAAAATAAAACATAAACATGTTATCAACATATTAAAATTAGAATTATTGTTTCACAATTTTGACTATTTACTTTTAAATTTATAATTTCTTGGTTTTCTCCAATTGAGGTGAAATAAAGAGTGTTCTTTAGTCAAAACCAACCAATTGTCCAATTTCGTCAAATAGTTCGCAATATTAACAAGAGCATATATGATACAATTGTGAATGAAATTAATAAATATCAGATAAATATGATTATGAAAATAAATTCATAAAACTCGATGGCATGAGTTAACTTTTCACAACGCAAAATAAAAAAAACATAACACCTTAATTACAACATTTACCAATTATTTTCGTTCTAATATGAAATTTTATTATTTTTTAGGAAAAAAATTTAACGCAATTTCATTCATTTTAATGTAATAAACAATAGCACGCGCATAGCGCGGGCAAAACGATCCTAGTACCCACCATAATTTTCAAGAAAAATATAACACCTAAATTAAATAATAACATAATATAATTAATGGTAATTAGCTGATTAACATGATAAAATTAATGGTAATTATTCGATTGCCGTTTTCACATTAACATAATAAAATTAGTCGATTGTCTTTTTCACATTTACTTTTAGTCGAAGATATTACCTTTTATAAATACCTAAAAACATCAATCAATCATTAATATTTCCTTTCGAATTAAAACACGTTACCATTTTAATTTAAAACAAATCTTATAATCATTATTATATACCTGAAAATATCAAACCATAATTTTCAAGAAAGTATAACACCTAAAATAAATAATAAAATAATATAATTAATGATAATTAATCGATTATCTTTTTCACATTAACATAATAAAATTAAAGGTAATTAGTCGAATGCTTTTTCCACATTTAATTTTAGTTGAAGATATTACCTTTTATAAATACCTTACCTTTTTTCGAATTAAAACATGTTACTTTTTTAATTTAAAACAAATCTTATAATCATTAATATATACAAAAAATATAACATCATAATTTTCAAGAAAAATATAGCCCGAAAATATCGCACCATATTTTTCAATTATTAATAAAATACATTAAAAATCATATACGTTGTTTTTAATAAGAAAACATTAGTATAATCCGTAAACATGAGTATATTAAATTATATCAAATTAAAAAATTATTAAAAATAATGATTATATAAAAATATAATTTAAATATTAAATAAAATTTATAACATATTATAAGAAACCCGTGCATTGCACGGGTTATAAGGTAGTTAAAATATTAAAGTTGAAACATTGAAAATTTTATCGGTTTGGTTTAGGTACAGTTATCTTAATTAATAAATAAAAAATAATACAATTAATGTTAAGCAGCCGATTGCCTTTTCTAATTAAAATACGTATTTACACTACTATATTAAAGTCGAAAGATTGAAAGTTTTTATATTTGGTTATCCTAATTATTAAAATAAATAATAAAATTATATAATTAATGGTAATTAGTCAACTGCCCTTTTCACATATACTTTTAGTTGAAAATATTACCTTTCATAAACAACTAAAAACATTATCATATTTTTCAATCATTATTATTTTATTTCAAATTAAAACACGTTACCTTTTTAATTTAAAACAAATCTTACAATTATTAATATATACCCAAAAATATCACACCATAACTTATATAATTAATGATAATTAGTCGATTGCCTTTTTCACATTTACTTTTAGTTGAAGATATTAAATCTATACTATTATATAAATTCCGAAACATTGAAAGTTTTGGTACCTGTTTTTTGGTACCAATTTTTTGGTACCTGTTTTTTGGTACTTCGTGAATTTACTTATGTACCCTTCATTATAAAGAAAAATATATATTAAAACACCTAAAATAAATTTTAACATAATATAATTAATGGTAATTAGTCGATTTCCTTTTTCATATTTACTTTTAGGTGAAGATGTTACCTTTTATCATATCTTCCAATCATTAATATTACCTTTCGAATTAAAATACGTTTCCTTTTTGATTTAAAACTAATCTTACAATCATTAATATATACCCGAAAATATCATACAATATTTTTCAATTATTAAGACGGAGGGAGTAAATCGTATTATTTCTTTCCATCATTAATATTTCCTTTCGAACTAAAACACGTTACCTTTTAATTTAAAACAAATCTATACTATTATATAAAAGTCGAAACATTTAAATTTTGGTACCAATTTTTTGGTACCGTGAATTTAATTATTTACCCTTCATTATAAAAAAAATACACCTAAAATAAGTAATAACATAATATAATTAATGATAATTAGTCAAGATACTACCTTTTATAAACAACTTAAAACATCAATTGTATCATATATTTCAATCATTAATATTTCCTTTCGAACTAAAAGTCTAAAAGACGTTACCTTTTTAATTTAAAACAAATTTTACAATCTAAAATAAGTAATAACATAATATAATTAATGGTAAGTAGTCAAGATATTACATTTTATAAATACCTAAAAACATCAATCGTATCATATCTTTCCATCATTAATATGTCCTTTCGAATTAAAACACATAATCTGTTGAGTATCGAACACGGTAAAAGAATACAGAGGGGGGGGTGAATGGATTCTTGAACTTTTCTTGGATTGAGTCTGTGTAGCAGATAAGTGCCTGTGTGTGCAGAAATTAAGGTGCGGATAAATAAACAACACAAGACACAATATCACTTTAATCTAATGTATATTAGATAAAGGTTGCTACAATCTGTGAATACAAATGGTAGTATTCTCAGCTTCGTTTTTCTCAGAGAGATATAGCTTACAGTGTATGAAAAACTTGACTCACAAAGTTACTAAGTTATGAAGTGAGGCTGTGTCCTTATAGAACATGGATACAGCCTGCTTACTACAAATAAGGTAGCTAAAACACATTACTTTCTAGTCTGTCTATCCTTTTTGAGTAAGTGTCCAAACGGTTACAGATTTGACTTTGCAAAGCCTGTTTAGATCCACTTCTTTAGCTCCTTGTCTCTTCTATATCTCTCCAAGCTTCCTTGTAGGCTTTTCAGAGCACGTTACAGGTTGTGGTCCATAAAGTGCATTGGCTTGTTGCAGGTTTCTGACTTGTACAATTTCTTCAGTATTTTGTCTCCAAGAATGTATTCGAGAAGTGACTAAGTAAGTGATTCGAGAACTAGAATTGACTTGATCGATAACTCTGAGTTCTCGAATACTGTTATAGTGACATATCGAACCACTTCTCGAATAGCTCTTTTCCATCAGGATTCCTTGAGTTGTCGAATAGAGCATTTGACTTATCGAATCCTCGAGTTGTCGAATAGCTTTCTGAGTCTTTGAGATATCGAATGGAACTTTGACTTGTTGACTCTTTGAGAACTCGAATACCATCTTGACTTGTTGACTTCTTGAGTTCTCGAATAGAGTAGTAGACATATCGAATCCCTGAGATATCGAATGAGATATCGAACAGTGTATTCAGAGATATCGAATAGTGTCTTGAGATATCGAATCTCTGACTTCTCGAATGCTGGACTTCTCGAATAGACAAATATACTTCTCGAATTGGTACTTAGGCAAATTCTTCATTTCTTCAAATCCCAACTGTGATTATTTGGCAGTCTTTAACTCCTTGCTTGAGGCATGAACCATGGAACTTCTTTCAAGCATTATTCTAGACTCTATTTGTACAGTTACACAACTAGGATTTGATGCCTATTACAAGTACAATACAAACAGAAACTCTACAACTAGAGGTTCCCTCAGTTAAGAGGTCATGTAAGTAATGCAAAGCATTACAAACAATTAGGCTTGTTATTAGATGTATACAGGCATGCCTCTGTAACTAACAATCTCCCCCAAATTGTGAGTGAGACCCTTAGTCACAATTTCATGTCTGATAACAAGCCTAACATACATTAAAGATAAAACTTTTAAAAGTACAGGTATGTGATTTGATTGAACACATAAATGAAATTACAAGATAAATACTTCTTACAGTATGATGAGGTACTAGCCGTTTTCTTTTGATTGCATCTCCATTGCCTTGGCTTGTAGATCATCATATGCTTTCTGTTTCCTTTCTTTCTCCTTTCTTGCAATCTCATCTACTGCTCTCATGATTTCTGTCATAGCATCCAATTCTTCAATCATAATAGAGTTTTTGAAATCTTCAAGCACTGGCTTCAGAATGTTGGCAGGATAGTGACTGAGTAGGTTCATTCTTATATTGACATTGTCTCCATTTCTCCTCCTATACTTCACCACATAGGGATCAAACTGAACTCTACACAATCCCTTTGCCCTTAGCTTTTCTGCTTCAATCTCCAGTCTATCAATTTCTTTCTCCCTTTCTAACCATTTCTCATAGCAGCCCTTCCTTATCTTCTCAGCATATTCTTTCTTCATTTTCACAAAGTCAATCAATTCCAGCTTCCATACTTTCTCCACCTTGTCCTTAGAATCCAGCAATGCAATGATTCTTTCTATCTCATACAATTTACCCCAATGTTGACAACCCCCTTGTTTGAATTTCATTTCTTTCCCATCAGTGTACTTGATTACAAGGTGGTCATCCACAATTGCAGCATAGCATATCTTTTGAGCTCTTAGAAATAGCAGTTGCTCTTCATCAAAGTCTTCATCAAGTGGCTGGAGCTTTAATCCTGGAATGATTGTTAGGGCTCTAGATTTGGATAGCTTCACTCTCCTTGCAGCATGTTTAAATTTTATCCTCTTGACATGGTTGCTTGGCAGAAATCTTTGACCTTGGTTGGTAGACCATAGTAGTATTCCATTAGCAGATTGCTTTCTGAAACATACACATGGTTTCTTGACTTGAATCTTCTTCTTTTCTTGAGATGGTAAGACAGTTGCAGAAGCCATAGATGTAGATTTTGCTAGGTCACTACTAACAGTATTCACCCTAGACTTAGAGTCTTGTGTTGTGGTGAGATTACTGCTAGCATTGCCTAAGGCTTGCTGTCTTGCACTCTTTCTCACATATGTTTTACCCTGGTCATCATCATCCTTTTCATCCTTGTCCCCCTTTTTCTTCTTATCTTCATCACCCTTATCTCTCCTGTGATGTCTTCTCCTCCCATCACCTTTGTCTTCAGAATCATCATCCTTATTTCTCCTAGGTTGAGCCATCTCTGGAATTTCACCAGTTGCAATATAGGTTCTGAGGATATGCAGTGCCTCAATTTCTTCAGCATTTCTGGCTCCAACCTTCTTCTGTAATTGATCAATGATAGCAATGATCAGTCTGTGATTTCTGGAGGTGAGATCATGAGGAATGACCAATTGCTTGATATCTTCAATTCTGGTACCAGACTGATAAATAATTGTCCATGGCTTCTTGATCACTTCTGGTAGCCTTGTAGGTTGACCATTCCTCAAATCATCAAACAGACTCTTGCTGTTCTCATTTTTCTTCTCAATGATCTCAAGTATGGCATCTATCTCTGAGTGCTTTAGGTCTTGTAGAGTCTGGTATGTTAGATGCCATATCTTTAGTTTGGAAACCATCACTATCTCCTTGACCCATATATTGTTGACTTTCTTGGGGATGACAGTGATGTAGTCTATCTGCTTCTTCACCTCCCTCAGATAAAACTGAGTGTCACCAACCTGTTCCCTTATGGCTTTCAGAAACTCCAAGAAGGCTTTATCATGATAGTCATTGGAGTTAGCAACTTCTTGTAGCTTGGCCTCAGTAACAACTTTGACTTCTACAGGCTTGGCACTCTCAGATATAGAGATTGGAGGTTTGTCAGATGGCATACTCCCTGCAACCACTGTGGTAGTTATGGATTGCTTTTGTCCTCCAGGAGTAGTGATGTGCACAGTTGGTAAGGTGACAACTGGCAAGATAGATGGAGGCTCATCTACTTTGGCTTTTCCCTTGCCAGGCACATTTGCTAGAGACTTAGAAGCCCTTTGTTGACCACCCTCTTTGATTATTATGCCTTTCTCTCCCTTTGTCTCCCCCTTTGAATTTGAGTTCCTAGCCTTCTTCTCCCCCTTAGGCTTGTTGTCAGGCACAGAGGCTGTAGAAATGTCCTTTGGGAGTGAAGATTCATCAGGTAGAGGGAGACCCATATGCTTCATCATTGCAGCTAACATGGATTGTTGATGCAGAAGGACATCAGCTGTGGTGGATGCTTGAGTGTCCAACTGATCATTTAGCAATGCAACCTTTTCTGTGAGATGAGCATTGGTCTTGGTAAGAGTAGCGACCTCCTGCTCAAGAGTGTTGACCTTAGTGAATAACTCATTAGCCTTGAAGCCAGATAAAGATTGATCCTGCAGCCTCTTCACTTCATATTTAGACAATTCATGCACAGGGACATCAGTCACTAGTCTATCTCCATAAAGATTTTTGAACATTATCCTCAGCATGGCATTGGCATCTGTAGTCTGGTCAGATAGATTCTGAAATTGATGCCCCAGACCTGTGACAGCATCTTTTAGCACAGCCAGCCCATTGTCCACCTGAGTGCAGGTAGAGTTGCAGCGTTTGATGTCCTTGAACACACTGTCCAATTGAGGAAATTTAGCATCAAAGGCCCTCTTGACTTCTGCTACTGAAGTGGCTGTCTTATCACACACCCTGTTGACTTCAGTTTTGACTCCCTTGCCAAGATAGTGTGCAGCCTTGAGGAAACCCTTGTAGGAGTCATTTACAGCTTCATACACTTCACCAGGTGACAGGGATTTTGCATTGGAGCCCAGTGAAGTGATGTATTCCTCCCTGAGATACTGAAGTGCTTCATCGAGAGTAATATCATATTTTCCTTGCAACCAGGCATCTATGTTGCCATCTCTCTCAGCATCATCAATGATCTTTGACTTCTGCACTTCCACATCATCCCTATGGCATAACAGAATAGCCTCATAGTCTGGATTGGGCATGTCTGCAGTGAGAAGGTGCTGAGCAATCTTTGTGAACTCAGGAATCTGATCCACAATTAAGCTTTGAAGTGCTTCAACCGTCAATTGTTATGGAACAGACCCTGATCCTGAAGCACTGTCATGTTGCACAGGCTTCAGCCATGTTGACATGAAGTCAGAGCTAGAGCTAGGCAAGCTAGTCTCCTCAGTTACAGATGCAACTTCTGTAACCGGATGGATTGACTCTACTACTGGTGTCACCACAGAAGTGGGATGAATTACACCAGCAGTTGACACAGGCACAGAGTCTCTAGTAAAAACTAGGGGAACCTCTGTGTTTGTGATGGTGTCATTAGGATATGCCTCAGCATGCATTCCCTCACCATCTAAATGTGGGTTCTGAGTGGTGAACAAAGTGTCATGCACTAAGTCACTTGAAATTATTGGCTCATCAAGCGAAAAGGATTCTTGATGATCAATACCTTGCATCTCAGTTGTCTGAGTTGCAGGTTCCAAAGAAATTTCAGAGTTAGATTCTGGAAGAGAAGTGTGTTTTAGAGTAGATTTTGGCAACTCCCCCTGAGAGATAGAGGGAGTTTCAAAAGTGATGTGCTCTCCACTCAGTGTTGTGCCAGCCTTATCACTCCCATGTGCTGACTCTATACAAGAGGGTGCATTGGGGAGAATGCTTGATTCTATAGGTGCACCCTGTTGAGAGGATACACCTAGTGAGCTGTGTGCCCCTGATTTTACAACTTCAGCCATTTGTGTGACTGAAGAGGTGGTCTTAGTTTTCTTCTTCTTTGTTCTGTGTAAGGGTAACTCAGGTTCCTCACTTCCTAGACCTAATTCAACAGCTAATGCTGCTTCAGACAAGATATTTAAAGGTGCAGACATTACTTCCTTTCTCTTCTTTTTACTAACATCACCCTTTTGAGAGGATGATGCAGTTGGCTCAGTAAGAGGTAGAGTGTTTGGTTGAGAGGGTTGGTTAGCAGGCCCTGGGTTAGCATTTTGTTCTACTTGCTTGGGCTGTGCTAACTTAGATTTTGCATCAAATGTTGGCATGTTGTGGGGGTAAGTCCTAAACAAACTCTCCATATGGGGAGTTATGTTCAGTCTTACATCCACATCATTCCTAGTTTCCAAGTTACCAAAAATGAGTTTGGTCATGGACTTAGGATAGCCTATTTTATTTTTATCAATCCCAGACAATTCAATCAATGAAGCATTTTTATAATTAAGTACAGATTGAATAAAGCGAGGGAAGAAAATATCAGTACCTCTCTTGGTTGTGTTCTTACCAAGTCTCCCATATAATTCTTGAAGTATGATTTGGCCAACATCTATCTTCTTTCCATAGGCCAAAGCATATCCAATTTGCTGCACAGGTGCACTGATTTGATCAAAGCTTGATTTCCTGGCAGTGAAGACTTGGAGAAGAGTTGCAAACACATAGCTCCACTCCTTTCTCAGATTCTTTCTGTTTAGCTTTCCAAGGTTAATCCCATCTGAGTAGTTTATGAACTCAAAGAATTCCTCCAACTCTGCGTTAGTGGCCATTCTGTCAAATGACTCTTGTTGTAGTCCTAGTGCTTGGTTCATGTCTGCAGTAGTGATAGTGATTTCCTTATCTTGAACCTTGCAGTAGATGACATAGGAAGTGATTGCGTTTTCCAGGGCTACAACCTCCACAATAGCAGTACTCCAGAATTGTTCCAGAATATCGAGATACAGAGTTGGGTTGGCAGAGAGTGCATCCTTGATATATGACTCAGCCATCCATTTCACAAAGCACTTGAAATTTGCATTGGGTGCTTCAACATCACTAGTGAGAGCGATGAAGTTGGTGTTGAACTTTACTGTTGCCATTTGTGTAGAAGAGAGAAAAGAAATTGAAGGTTGAAGAAGAAATTTGGCTTTTCGTAGCTAGGGTTTCAGGGGTTTAAGAGTGTAGATGCTTGAGAAATCGAATGAAATGAATCGAATAGATGTGAGATTGTATAAGTATGAAGTACTTGAATTGTCGATTAGCAGACTGTTTTGTATCGACAAGTCAGGCATTCGAGAAGTAGAAAACAACTATTCGAGAAGTCAAGAATGGCTTAATCGATAACTCAAGCAGATAGAAACTCACAGCTGGCAGTTATCTAACTTAGAAATAATTCTAAATTAAATAAAATGTGTTTTTATGAGTGAATTAAATTTTTAGATAAAAATCCAAAATCGGTTAAAATTCAGCGAGAATTCAGCCTTTTCAAATGATTCGAGAACTCAAATATAGTGTTCGAGAACTCAGTTACTATATTCGAGAAGTCTAGAATTCCTCTATTCGATATCTCAGAAAGACTCTATTCGAAAACTCAAGAGTACTCTAATGAGACTTATTAGAGATGTCGAATAGTGAATCATTCGAGAAGTCTGACTTATCGAACTATACCCATCACTCATAAAAAAATTGATTTTCACTATCTTGTAAAAATTTACCAGACATATTCATTGAAAAATATCCTAGCAAATAAAATTGTGATTTTCTCAAAATTTCATAGAAATTTTAAGTTAATAAAAATATGATTTTCAACATATGCAACAGATTTGAAATATTTATAAATCATATTTCAGCCAACACTTACTTCAAAAATATTGAGGATTTAGATAAAGTAAGTGTTTACTGCTGCAACAATCTAGATGATGTATTCACTTAGCCAGAATCTGAAGAATTCAGCATTCCAATCTCACTTACCAACCTTGTGAAGGTGGCTTCATCTAATGGCTTAGTGAATATATCAGCTAGTTGTTTATCTGTAGAGACATAATGCAACTCAATGGTTCCATTAGTTGCATGTTCTCTTATGAAATGATATCTGATGTCAATGTGCTTTGTTCTAGAATGATTGACAGGATTGGCAACTATAGAGATTGCACTTGTGTTGTCACACATGATTGGAATTCTTTCCAACACAAGTCCATAATCTCTAAGTTGATTTCTAATCCAAAGCACTTGAGCACAGCAACTTCCAGCAGCTATGTATTCAGCCTCAGCTGTAGAAGTTGACACAGATTGTTGCTTCTTGCTATACCAAGAAACTAACCTTTGTCCAAGAAACTGGCAGCTTCCTGAGGTGCTTTTCCTATCCACTCTGCATCCAGCATAATCAGCATCAGAGTAGCCAACCAGATTGAACCCTGTGTCCTTAGGGTACCATAATCCCAAGTTAGGAGTGCCCTTCAGATATCTAAAGATCCTTTTTATTGCAATCAAATGTGATTCCTTTGGATTTGATTGAAACCTTGCACACAAGCATGTAGCAAACATGATGTCTGGCCTACTTGCAGTGAGGTAGAGTAGAGAACCAACCATGCCTCTGTAGACTGAGATATCTACTCTCTTGCCTTTAGCATCTTCATCCAATTTAGTGGCAGTGGCCATGGGTGTCTTGGCAGGTGAACAATCTTCCAAGTCAAACTTCTTCAATAAATCATTGATGTACTTGGTTTGACTGATAAAGATACCATCCTTCCTTTGACTGACTTGCAACCCTAGAAAGAATGTCAACTCTCCCATCATACTCATCTCAATATCTGCTCTGCATGAGTTTAGAGAATTTCTCACACAGTTTCTCATTTGTAGAACCAAAAATGATATCATCCACATAGATTTGAACTAGGATCATATCATCACCATGCTTCTTGTAAAACAGTGTCTTGTCCAATGTGCCTCGAGTGAATTGATTTTCAAGAAGAAATTGTGATAGAGTATCATACCATGCTCTTGGAGCTTGCTTAAGTCCATACAGTGCCTTAAGCAATCTGTAGACAAATTCTGGGAAATGTGGATCCTCAAAGCCAGGTGGTTGTTGCACATAAACCTCTTCTTCCAACTCTCCATTTAGAAATGCACTCTTGACATCCATTTGATAAACTTTAAAGTTTGAATGAGCAGCAAATGCCAAGAATATTCTAATGGCTTCCAATCTAGCAACAGGGGCAAATGTCTCATCATAATCAATGCCTTCCTGTTGAGAGTATCCTTTTGCAACCAGCCTTGCTTTGTTTCTTATTATTACACCATCTTCATCCATCTTATTCTTCAGAACCCATTTTGTTCCAACAATGGTTCTATTCTTTGGTGCAGGCACAAGTTCCCATACTTTGTTCCTTTCAAATTGATTCAGCTCCTCTTGCATGGCAATAATCCAATCTGGATCCAACAATGCATCATCAAGTTTCTTAGGCTCAACTTGTGATAGAAAACATCCATAGAGGCACTCATTTTGAGTTGCTCTCCTAGTCCTTACTCCTGCATTAGGATCTCCAATGATTTGCTCTGCAGTGTGTGATCTATCCCATTTCCTTGAGTGTTCAGCCTGATTTCTCATCCTTGATGTTGCTTCATCATCCTCATCATGATCATCCTCATTTCCTCCCCCTGTGAAGTTGCCATTACTCACAGGTGTGTCTTGGATGCTTGTTTCTTCACTATTGATTGGCACAAATTCTTCTCTTGTATCATTATTCACTTGAGTTTGTTGAACTTGAGTTTCAACTCCAGTTTCAGTCTCTTCATCAGAATCATCTAGATTATCAAACTTCAATGGATCTTTGTCTTCATCATTGGCTTCTTCTAGTCCAGGTAGTTTGCTGTCATCAAATGTTACATCTGTGCTTTCCATAACTTTCTTTTGACTGATGACATAAACCTTGTATGCAATTCTTTCCATAGAATAGCCAAGAAAAATTCCTTCAAATGCTTTTGCATCAAACTTTCCAACATATTCAGAATTGTCCTTAAGTACAAAGCATTTGCTTCCAAAAGTATGAATATACTTCAGTGTAGGCTTCTTTCCAGTCATCAAGTTGTAAGGAGTCTTTCCAGTGTTTTTGTTGATGAGGGATCTATTCTGAATATAGCATGCAGTGCTCACAGCCTCAGCCCAAAAACATGTGGGCATTTTTGCATCAAGTAACATTGTTCTAGCAGCCTCAATTAGAGTTCTATTCTTTCTCTCAACAACTCCATTTTGTTGTGGAGTCCTTGGAGCTGAGAATTGCTGAGAAATGCCATTCTCTTTGCAGAATGCTTCAAGTGTGGCATTTCTGAACTCTGTTCCATTATCACTCCTCAATGCAATCACACTTGCATCGTTTGCCTTTGCTTCCTTGTCAACTTTCTTTATATGCTCAATGATTACTTGTGGAGCCTCATCTTTTGATGCCAGAAATTCTACCCATGTATACCTTGAAAAATCATCAACCATTACCAGGGCATACTTCTTTCTTCCAAGTGACATTATGTTAACAGGCCCAAACAAATCCATATGGATAAGTTGTAGTGGCTTGGTTACAGATGTCACTGTCTTTGACTTGTGGCTTGATCTCTTCATTTTTCCTTTTTGACAAGCCTCACACACTCCTTCTTGGCAGAATTCAAGTGTGGGCATGCCTCTCACTAACTCTCTTTTGACTAGAGAATTAATGGCCTTAAAGTTCAGGTGTGATAGTTTCTTATGCCACAGCCAACAATCTTCATTTGATGCTTTTGAGTAAAAGCAACAAATTTTGTCCTTGTTTGCAGAGTCCATATTGGCTACAAACAGGCTTCCCTTCCTTACTCCAGATAGAGCAAAATCACCAGTCTTCTTGTGGGTGATCAAACATTCATCTTTGTCAAAATTCACTTTGAATCCTCTATCAGTAAACTGACCAACACTTAACAGATTATGCTTGAGCCCCTTGACTAGTGCTACATCTTCAATGATGACATTTCCAACTTTCAGCTTGCCATATCCCAATGTGTTACCCATGCTGTCATCTCCAAAAGCAACCATTGGGCCAGCCTTTTCCTCATACTGTGATAGCAGGGCCATATCACCAGTCATATGATTTGAGCATCCACTGTCCAAAATCCACATGACCTTCTTCTCACTTTCTTTGCCCTGCAAACACAAAGGTATTACTTTTCCTTTGGTACCCAAACAAGTTTGGGTCCATGTGACTTAGAGACAGTTTTATCATAAACAACATGCTTGTTAACTTTCTTAGTGTCAGTCTTCTTGTCACTGTTGGAAGTCTTAGAACCTGAGGTTTCAGACTTAGGTGACAAAGGTACCTTCCTAGCTTTAGGAGGACTTGAAGACTTTGACCTTGTGTAGTGTGTGTGAGAATTGTGACTGATACAACCATCAATGAACTGTCTTCTTAAATTAAAACAACTAGTCATAACATTCATATTGCATGGCATACAGTCAAATTTATCACAGAAGGGTGCATCTCTATGTCTTAGAGGCACAGAACAATCATAGAAAGGTTTAGACACACTACCAACAGGTTTCTTGCATGCATGAGTTAGATGGTTGGTACTGAAACAGTTCTGACAAGTTTTCCTAGGGGCATTAGGCATATAAGCATAGTTGTTATCCTTGTTAATCCCTAACTTGCCATTTCTGTTCTGTTTCTTTTTAGTCACTTCCTTTTCTGATTCACTCTTCCCAGCTGATACAAACTTAACAAACTTCTTAGGTCTTGGCCTATCAACTACTGGCTTCTTGGTCTTTGACTTGGCACTCTCACCCTTAGAGGATGCTTGCTGTTCACTAGATTGTGCCTCATCCTCATCATTCAACATTTGCTTGATGAGTAAGGCATCCTCATCAATTTCAAATGTTGATTCCTTAAAAATTGGATTTTCAGTTTTTCTCAAAATGTGAGGCACTTTCTCATGAACAGCTGTGTCCTCTTCGATGACAGCATAGCCTTTCCTTTGTTTGAGAGAGTCATAGTCAAGTCCAATAGCTGCTTTAGGTTTAGCTTCAATTTTCTCACAGTAGGATTGCACTAAACCAGATGATTTCTTGAAAGTTTTAAGTTTGAATTCATTCTCAGCTAATTCATCCCTAAGAGCCTTCTCTACTTGACTAGCACATAGAACCTTGTTCTCCAAATATTCAACTTCTTTCTTAAGGTTTTCTACTTGCATAGCAGTTAGCTCAAGTTCCTCATTCTTTTTGGTTAATACTTCATTTCTAGTAGACAGTTTAGCAATCTCCTCATTAGCAGCAGTCATACTAGTATGAATATTAAACATTTCAACAGATAATTGTTCAATCATGGATTTGTATTCAGAAACAGACATGTCTATAGTAGTGAGAGATGGTACCTGAGTCATCCTTGGAGTTGGCCATCAAGGCATAATTGCAGAATTCTTGTTCCTCTTCATCACTCTCAGAATCATCTCAACACTTCCCTTCAGCTATGTAGGCCTTACCATGTGTCTGCTTTTTCAGAAGGGCCTCATACTTAGCTTCTAGCTCAAGATAATCTCTATCCTTCTTTTTAGGCTTCTTGCATTCACTGGCAAAATGCCCTAGGTCATTGCATCTATAACACCTTACAGATGACCTATCCACATAACCGGTTTTGAACTTATTTCTGTTTGGTTTCACAGGTGCCTTGTTCTTGTTGGCTGAATGGTTTTGAGTTTTGGGTTTGAAGGGTTGATTTCTTTTAAATCTGATGTTTGGAAATTTTCTGGCCATGAAAGCATATGAAGTATTTTCCATCCCATCAAGTTCTTCCAGAGTGTAAAACTCCTCTTCTTCTTCCTCCTTTTCCTCAACAGGTTCACTCACCCCAGCTTCAGTTTCTTCATCATCTGCCACCTCCTCTTTCCTTAGTTGGCTTGTAGATGCTTCTAGGTCCAGGATGGATTTGTTGACAATCAAGGCACATGATGTGTTTATCATCCTACCTTGGTTTGCTTGGATAGCCCTCTTCTGAAGCAACTCAAGTTCATGAGTCTTTAGGACTCCATAGAGTACATCATAGGTGACTTTGTTCAAATCTCTCTCTCTTAGGGAAATGACTCTTTGCTCCAGATGATTTGGTGAAGACAACAGAAATTTCATATTTAACTCCTTGGTGCTGTAAACCTTTCCATTCATCTGCAACTCAGTAACTAGCTTGTGAAACCTTTCAAACATCTCAGTGATGCTTTCCTTGGGCTGTGCCATGAAAGCTTCATACTGTGTGACCAGTATCTGTTTCCTGTTTTCTTTAACCTCATCAGTCCCTTCACACAACACCTCAATGTGATCCCACATCTCTTTAGCAGACGTGCATGATGCAATGTTTGCAAACATTGACATATCCATGGAATCAATGATGAGCAACATGAGGTGGCTGTCAAGAGCAACCTTCTCCCTTTCTGACTCTGTCCACTTTGATGGATCCTTGGCCTCATAAGCTCTAGGGATTGTTATGGTTCCAACAGTCTTCTCTGGTATCTCTTGTTGTGGAACAAAAGGACCATTCTTGAGAATCTCAGGATACAAGGGATGAGAGGCTTTGATGAACAACATCATCTTTATCTTCCAGAGGTTGAAGTTTTCTTTATCAAACTTAGGGACCTTCACCGTTCCTGTAGTCTTTGGTGTATTCGAACTCATGATCGTTTCTCTGTTTTTGAATAAACAACCCTCTCTGATACCACTTGTTGAGTATTGAACACGGTAAAAGAATACAGAGGGGGGGGTGAATGGATTCTTGAACTTTTCTTGGATTGAGTCTGTGTAGCAGATAAGTGCCTGTGTGTGCAGAAATTAAGGTGCGGATAAATAAACAACACAAGACACAATATCACTTTAATCTAATGTATATTAGATAAAGGTTGCTACAATCTATGAATACAAATGGTAGTATTCTCAGCTTCGTTTTTCTCAGAGAGATATAGCTTACAGTGTATGAAAAACTTGACTCACAAAGTTACTAAGTTATGAAGTGAGGCTGTGTCCTTATAGAACATGGATACAGCCTGCTTACTACAAATAAGGTAGCTAAAACACATTACTTTCTAGTCTGTCTATCCTTTTTGAGTAAGTGTCCAAACGGTTACAGATTTGACTTTGCAAAGCCTGTTTAGATCCACTTCTTTAGCTCCTTGTCTCTTCTATATCTCTCCAAGCTTCCTTGTAGGCTTTCCAGAGCACGTTACAGGTTGTGGTCCATAAAGTGCATTGGCTTGTTGCAGGTTTCTGACTTGTACAATTTCTTCAGTATTTTGTCTCCAAGAATGTATTCGAGAAGTGACTAAGTAAGTGATTCGAGAACTAGAATTGACTTGATCGATAACTCTGAGTTCTCGAATACTGTTATAGTGACATATCGAACCACTTCTCGAATAGCTCTTTTCCATCAGGATTCCTTGAGTTGTCGAATAGAGCATTTGACTTATCGAATCCTCGAGTTGTCGAATAGCTTTCTGAGTCTTTGAGATATCGAATGGAACTTTGACTTGTTGACTCTTTGAGAACTCGAATACCATCTTGACTTGTTGACTTCTTGAGTTCTCGAATAGAGTAGTAGACATATCGAATCCCTGAGATATCGAATGAGATATCGAACAGTGTATTCAGAGATATCGAATAGTGTCTTGAGATATCGAATCTCTGACTTCTCGAATGCTGGACTTCTCGAATAGACAAATATACTTCTCGAATTGGTACTTAGGCAAATTCTTCATTTCTTCAAATCCCAACTGTGATTATTTGGCAGTCTTTAACTCCTTGCTTGAGGCATGAACCATGGAACTTCTTTCAAGCATTATTCTAGACTCTATTTGTACAGTTACACAACTAGGATTTCATGCCTATTACAAGTACAATACAAACAGAAACTCTACAACTAGAGGTTCCCTCAGTTAAGAGGTCATGTAAGTAATGCAAAGCATTACAAACAATTAGGCTTGTTATTAGATGTATACAGGCATGCCTCTGTAACTAACATAATCTTTTTAATTTAAAACAAATCTTACAATCATTAATATATACCCGAAAATATCACATTAATATAATAAAATTAACGGTAATTAGTCGATTGTCTTTTTCATATTTACTTTTAGTTGAAGATATTACATTTTATAAACACGTAAAAACATGAATCATATCATATCTTTCGATCATTAATATTTTCTTTCGAACTAAAACACATTACCTTTTTAATTTAAAATAAATCTTTCAATCATTAATATATAACCGAAAATATCAAACCATAATTTTCAAGTAAAATGTGACACCTAAAATAAATAACAATATAATATAATAAATGGTAATTAGTCGATTGCATTTTTCATATTTACTTTCAGTTCAAGATATTACCTTTTATAAACACCTAAAAAGATCAATTGTATCATATTTTTCAATCATTAATATTTCTAATTAAAACACGTTACCTTTTTAATTTACAACAAATCTTACAGTCATTAATATATACTCGAAAATATCACACCAAAATTTTCAATTATTAATAAAATATATTAAAAATCATATACGTTGTTTATAATAAGGAAACATTATTATAATCTGTAAACATGAGTATATTAAATTATAACAAATTAAAATTAAAAAATTATTAAAATAATGATTATATAAAAATATAATTTTAATATTAAATAAAATTTATAACATAATACAAGAAACTCGTGCACTGCAATACTAATAATTAATCGATTATATTTTCAACTAAAACATATTATCTTTCTATTTTTTTCTAATTAATTTCCTTTTTTTTCTAGAAATATAACGGACAACGTTAATTTCTCATTTTCTAAAAAACACTAGGAGCAATTTTAATTAGTAATTGAACATAATTAAATTATAATTATTATAAACTAATCAATTACCTTTTTCACCTAAAACATGTCACCTTTTTAATTTTCCCGTTTTCTTTTCTATTTTCTCTAACTAAAATATCTCATTTTTCAAGTATATTAAGGGCAGTTCTATTATATGAAATAAAATAGTAATATGATAATACTAATAATTAATCGATTAACTTTTTCAGTTAAAACATATCATTTTTTCTATATTTTATAATTAAAATCCCTCTTTTCCTAGAAATATCACGGGCAACAATAATTTCTCTTTTTCTAAAAACATTACAAGCAATTTATTTAGTAAAATAACATAATTAACTTATAATTACTATAAACTAATCAATTACCTTTTTCACCTAAAACATGTTACCTTTTTAATTTTCTCTAACCAAATCCTCTATTTTTTTCAATTATATCATGGGTTTTCAACTAAAATCCATCATCTTTTCTAAATTTTTAACTAAAATTCCCCATTTTCTAGAATTATCACGAATAACATTTATATAATTATCATCATATAATATCATTTAAAAATTTAAGTCTCCAAAAATCATATTTTAAAAAACTTAATTCAAATAATTAAAAAAATTAATATATATTAAAAAAATCCGTGCATCGCACGGGTTTCAAGCTAGTTTTATAAACATCTAAAAAATCAATTGTATCATATATTTCAATCATTAATATTTTCTTTTTAATTAAAACACGTTACCTTTTTAATTTACAACAAATCTTACAATATATACCCAAAAATATATTAAAAATCGTATACGTTGTTTATAATAAGGAAACATTAATATAATTCGTAAACATGAGTATATTAAATTATATCAAACTAAAATTCAAAAAATTATTAAAATTAGAGATTATATAAAAACATAATTATAATATTAAATAAAATTTATAACATAATATAAGAAACCCGTGCATTGCACGGGTTATAAGTTAGTATTAAAAGAAATCCGTGCATCGCACGGGTTTTAAGCTAGTATCTTTTAATGACCCGTTTGGCATAACTTATAAGTTACAATTTATAACTTATTTTCGGATAAAAAATTAATATTTTGATATTTTTTTATACAAGTATTTAATGTATGTTTGAGATTTAATAAATTGCAAAAATAAGTTGGAAAATAAGTTGGAAAGTTAGGAATCCTAACATTCAACTTTATTTTCGGATAAAAAATTAATATTTTGATATTTTTTTATACAAGTATTTAATGTATATTTGAAATTTAATAAATTGCAAAAATAAGTTGGAAAATAAGTTGAAAAGTTAGGAATCCTAACATTCAACTTAAAATAAGTTGACTTATTCTGAAAATAAGCTCTCCCAAACACCCCATAAATAGTACATGAATCCCTTTTCGGGGGTATGTAGTGCTATATATCCGAAATGGGTCCTGAAAATGTTCTATAGTATGTATGCACAAAGAATCTATCTCATTTTTTAGTAAGTCTCCATAACTAATAATATTTTGGTAACTCAACATTTGGTAACCATTAAGCCTGAATTATAATATTTTTTCAACTGATTTTTAATTAAAAGTAACTCCAACTTAATTGTTGCCTAAGGAATTGATTAGAAAAATTGAGCATAAGAAATGAAACACAAATCAGCTGTCTTAAAATTGTCCAGACAACCAATATTGAGAATTTAGTTTAAATTCAGTAGCCAAATTTTGCTGCATTGTTCCTTATACTAATTTTAATTCTTTCAAAATTTGATTATTTGACATTAAAAAATAAAATTATTTTATATATTTAATTTATCATTATTATTATTATTATTATATATACTATTTTAAATAATATTTTAAGGAATAGTTAATACCAAAATTAGCAAATATTTAGCAAAAAACAATTAGCAAATATATGTATAGAGAGCATTATATGGCACGGCACTACTCTAAAAGAAATTGAAGTCAGATTCTATTCCTTAGCTCCATTCAATGTTAAAGTTAAAAAAGAAAGGCCATTGCACAATAATTTCGGCAAGGAATCAACGATCTAAAGGTTATGATAAATTTTTGGTATTTCATGTAAGATACAAAATGTCTAAGAGATAAAATCAAGTAAAAATGTTAGACAACTATACACAACTACAAAAGTGGCTCTCCATACTAATAAAGGCCTTCAATATCACAATTTGAAAGCAAATGATTCCAAATATTAAAACTTAAAAACTTGGCCCTAAATATCACTTCAATACGAATAAAGATCCCCAATATCACAATTTGAAAGTAAATGATCTCAAATATCAAAACTTAAAAACTTGGCCCCAAATATCACTCCAAAATACATTGTAGCGTGTTCATTTTTTAATTTTTTCCTTGAAAACGCTAATCTAAGCTACGTTTTGGTCATTGAAAACGTTGGTTTAAGTTTGGTTACTATCCAAAACGCCACTTCATGTGACGTTTGGGTTGTTTTTCAATTTTTTTTAAATTTAAAAAATACAATTTTAATTATATTTAGGGGTTCAACAATTAACTTTTGGGATTCAATATTTCCATTTAGGTGTTTAGAAATATTCGGAACGACGAATAAACCGTATACGAACTTAGGATTTAGGATTTAAGATTTAGGGTTGTTCACAACCCAAAATCCTAAACCCTAAACCCTAACTAATTCTGATTTTCAGGTCGCCGGATTATTTTAAAACCCTTTGCCACTAACCAGGCCTTATACCTCTCTATTTGACCATTCGGCAAATACTTAATTCTATACACCCATTTGTTGTCTTTACCTCTTTTTCCAACAGGTAAATGCATTAGAGTCCAAGTGTTATTATCTTCTAATGCCTTTAACTCCTTATCCATTGCTTGTATTCATTTAGGATCTTTATGGCTTGATAAAAGTGTAAAGGCTCTTCAGTAGGAGGAACATAAGCCATAAAAGCTTGCTGTTGCGGGTTAAAAGAATAATTGGACACTTGCAAATCAAAAGTGTCAACTGATTTGTCTGATATAAAAGGAGGGAAAATTCTCAATGGTACACCTGTAAAATTGGCTTTTCTCGATGGTACGCAAAATGTTTTTGGTTTCTTAGTGGTACCATTATAGTATCAACTCATTCCCGGCCATGCCACTGCCGTCAAAAAATGTTAGTCAAACGTCATGTATTAACAGTCAGACATATTAAAATAAGGGAAATTCTCAACGATACACCTCTAGATTTGGCTTTTCTAAATGGTACACCAAATAAAATTGTCTTCTCGTTGATACCCTTGTACTAATATACTTCTCTTCACCATACCCAGGGTTGGCCCTGAGGGCAAGCAATACAAGCCATGGCATGGGGCATCCAACGTTTAGGGGCAAATTTTTTTAAAAAAATTTAGAGAGTAGTTTTAAAAAAATTACAGAATAACATAGAATTAAAAAGCAAAAATAAAAAATGACATTTTATTAGTCGAACAATCTTTTAAAGTGAATTACTTCATATGTTTGCTAGACAATGTTGATACATCACTCCAATTCAGGTTTGAACAATTGCAAATATATGAGCAGATTTTTGGGTTTCTATTTAATTTGACAAAGTTGAAGTGCTTAAGTGACGATAGTTTGAAGACCTCCTGCATGAATCTTGAAATTTTTAAAGCATTATTTTGTTTCTGATATTGATGAAAATGTCCTGTTTCTTGAGTTAAGAATTGTAAAAGAATGCTTACCTATTGAAGTGAAAAAGATGATTGATATGTTGAATTTTTTAAAGAGCATGGAAGGTTACGATCTAACTACCACAATTGCTTATAGAATATTATTAACCATTCTGGTTACAATGGCTTCTGCAGAACGGAGTTTTTCAAAGGTAAAATTGATTGAGTCATATCCCCGCTCTAGGATGTCACAAGAACGATTGAATGGGTTGGCTATGTTATCAATCGAGAGGGATATGCTTGCAAATTCTAATTTCGAAGGCTTGATTGATGATTTTGCTAGTAAAAATGCGAGAAGAATAATTTTTAAATCATGAATTATCATTTTTTTTGTTGGTAGTTACTAAAACGAGATGGATTATTTTATTACAAGGGGCAAAAAATTTTTAAGATCGTATGGGGCATCTTCCAACTCAGGGCCGTCCCTGACCATACCCCTACCATAATCAGAATCAAACGTCTGATTAACTCTAAGAAGATCACCAACATATCATCAGTCGACGCTTTCAATGTGTTGATACTCTTCACGATTTGTTGAGTAGTCGCTAACACTCTATCTTCACCTTCCACCATCGTCGCTGCCATAACCAAACAGTTTGTGTGTGTGTGTATATATAGGGTCTGATTCAGGTGAGAACATGTGTTGGTCCCGGAGTATTGCAGAAGGGGGGGGTTGAATGCAATACTGATAAAATTGAATCTTTAAATCAACAACGAAGATAAAGATTATAGATTATTAGTAGATGTATGCAATCAATAAGTGAAACAAGATTTCTCACAAAATAAATGTTTTATTTATCTTGTGTGAAGTGTTGCTACAACCTGGAGAGAGTGTTTCTCCAGCTTCGATATCTCAAGAGATACAAATTGCTTCGTGTGCGTACATAAATAGAAAAGAATCTAAGATGTATCTAAGTACTAAGATAATCTGTTGTCTCTATCGCATGGGGTGTTGAGCTGCTGTCGTTTTCAAGTGGCAGCTCATTACAATTTGCACACCCCATGTGACTTTCCTAAATTGCTATACAGACAGGATAAACCTTATAAGTAAAACAACCTAGATTCTTTCTATTTCTAGCTAATACAATTCTAGTAGATGTGGATATTACATACACCTCGAATCGACCAGCCTTGTCTTGTGAATCTCTTAAGCTTCTGTCGTAGTCTTTGCAGGTCTGCTACAAACGATAGAGTGTTGCAGCAAATCTGTTTCTTGAACATGTAACCTGTCACAAGCTTTGACTGAGAAAAATATCCAAATCAAATAATTCAAGGTGACAGTAACATTAACCGCAGAGTCTGCTGTCAAAGGAATATTCAGTGGTTGACAGTACGAGCTCTCGCCAATGTTGCTGTCGAAACTCCAGACTTGCTGTCAAGTGTGAGAATGTTATTGTCCCATGCTTCAGCCAATGTTGCTGTCAGATGTAGCTTTGTCTTGACTTTGCAACATTTGTCTTCTTGTAACTTTATTGTCAAGAACATGACAGTAACTTTTATTCTTGCTGTCTTCTGGATGTATTCCTTGAGGCTTGAACAAATGTATGAACTTCTCCCAAATCATATAATTATTACATGACAGCAATTATTCGAATACAAAGACATACTCTGGTTGTGACAATATGTTCAACTTAGTAAAAACTAATTACAGGAAAATATAGTTAAGTTGTCTCTATGCTATCACCCATAAATCCCAACAACATGTATATGTTGGAGAACAATGAGAACATCACATTTCAAGCTATTCTAAAGGGCCCCGCCAGGGGCACCCAATACGAAAAAGTCTTATAATTCTACCTTCTATCCATTCATCAAAAATAATTTTAAAAAAAACATTTTTTAAAAAAATAATGACGTGGCAGCAGTTTTTTTTTAAAAAAAAAATTTGTTAGTTTTTTTTTATGAATGGATAGAAGGTAAAATTATAAGACTTTTTTGTGAAGGTACCCCTAGCGAGGGCCCTTTAAAATAGCTTGAAATGTGATGAACACATTGTTCTCACTGTTCTCATAGTAACATGTGTTCTCACTAGAACGTGACCCTATATATATATATGTGTGTGTGTGTGTGTGTGTGTGTGTGTGTGTGTGTGTGTGTGTAATAAATAAATTTAGAAGATTAAAAGAAGGAAAGGAGTAAAGAGCTGAATCAGGATTAGTACCTTTTAGTGAGCAGCGGATGTTTTCTCCATTTTGTGTGTGTGAGAGAGAGAATATGAGATGATGTTAGGAGAGCAATATGAGATGATGTTAGGAGAGCTGTTTGGGAGGGGTATAGTGAAGAGAAGTACATTAGTACAAGGGTACCAACAAGAAGGCAATTTTATTTGGTGTACCATTTAGAAAAGCTAAATTTATATGTGTACCATTGAGAATTTCCCTTTTTATCTTATGGTTATTTAAGGATAACCAAATGTTTGATTAATGTTGAGTGACGGGAGGGGTATAGTGAAGAGAAGTACATTAGTACAAGGGTACCAACGAGAAGACAATTTTATTTGGTGTACCATTTAGAAAAGCCAAATCTATAGGCGTACCATTGAGAATTTCCCTAAAAGGAGTAACAACAACATTAACCTATTACACAGCATTAGCCAAATCTATAGGCGAACCATGAAAGCGTGGCCTAACGATCCTTTAGACCTTCGGAATTTGAAGCTAGAGGTGTCTGAAAAGTTACTACAGGGATAACTGGCTTGTGGCAGCCAAACATTCATAGCGACGTTGCTTTTTGATCCTTCGATGTCGGCTCATCCTATCATTGTGAAGCAGAATTCACCAAGTGTTGGATTGTTCACCTACCAACCTACCAATAGGGAACGTTAGCTGGGTTTAGACCATCGTGAGATAGGTTAGTTTTACCCTACTGATGACAGTGTCGCAATAGTAATTCAACCTAGTACTAAAGGAACCGTTGATTCGCACAGTTGGTCATCGTGCTTGGTTGAAAAGCCAGTGGCGCGAAGCTACCGTGCGCTGGATTATGACTGAACGCCTCTAAGTCAGAATCCGGGCTAGAAGCGACGCATATGCTCGCCGCCGGTTTGTCGACCGGCAGTAGGGGCCTTGCGCCCCCAAAGGCACGTGTCGTTGGTGTAGCCGGCGTGGCGGATGTGCCACGCTGGCCGCCATGAAGTTTAATTCCCACCGAGCGGCGGGTAGAATCCTTTGTAGACGATTTAAATACGCGACGGGGTATTGTAAGAGGCAGAGTGGCCTTGCTGCCACGATCTTCTGAGATTCAGCCCTGCGTCGCTTAGATTTGTCCCTCCTCCCCACGTTGCAACATGTACAATAGAGGTTACGGTTTTGGGGACCAATCTTCAACTTGATGGAACTTGAAAAAACCTAAGTGAAAAATCCGAAAAAATCATGAAAATCCCATGATGCTTAGGTGTGCCTAAGGGTGCTGGGGTGTCCGCGGATACCTTGGTGTGATCGGATACCTTGGGGTGCTTGGGTGCTCACGGGTACTGTCAGGTGCCCACAAGTGCCGTTGAGTGTTAGTGTTGGTATGCACGAAGGATCTATCTCATTTTTTAGAGAATAACTAATAATATTTTAGTAACTCAATATTTAGGAACCGTTTAGGTCACGATTTGGGGATTTTAACATTTCTCCTAAAATAAGTATACTGCTTATAACTTATAAGTAACATCAAAACCAAAATTACAATCAGGGTAAATATAGGGGGCTCTAGCAGCTCACGCGCATAAGGATATGAAAAGATAAGGTGTAATTTGAGTGTGTTTTTAACTTTTTCTTAACTAGTCAAGCCACAGACAAATTTTTATAACAAACGGATATTGTTGTTTGAGCTTTGAGTTGAAAAATACAACTCCAAGCCGCACTTGGAACCATGATTTCAAAACGGAACTAAAAAATAAATTATCAATAACTTTTGTCAAGCCCGAATTGTAATATTTTTTCAACAGATTTTTAATTAAAAATCGGGACATGAAAAATAATTGTCCCAACTCCAACTTAATTGTTGCCTAAGGATTTGATTAGAAAAATTGAGCATAAGAAATGAAAAAATCAAGAGAAAACTAACATACTGTAGAGTTAATCAACTTAATTTATCTAAAGGTTATGATAAATTTTTGGTATTTCATGTAAGATATAAAATGTCTAAGAGAAAAAATCAAGTAAAAATGTTAGACAACTATACACAACTACAAAAGTGGCTCTCCCATAATGTAGAGTTAACCTTCTTTTACTACCTGGAAAACTAACACTGTTTTATCTTTCAAAAGACAATACTAATACAGTATCTCGACTTGAAATGAAACTTACAAAAGATTTGCAATAAGGGATTGGTCAAGGATCATACATTAGATAGGCCTTCAATGTGTACAATGATAATGGTTATATCATCCGTTCGATTCTCAAACTGTAACCACAGTCTGTATGATTCTCCTGCTATTGTATAACATGCATCCCCACGTTGTTTGTCTACCTGTATAGAAGAAAAGAAGAGGTCAAGATTAACATTATTAAAGTTGGATTCCGAGAAAGTTCCACCATTACAACATATATATATTTTAGCACAAACAGAACTCCAAGGTTTGGGCAATTAAATAGAGTATGAAGCGATAATCAGAATGTTTTGAGTTTCTCAATCTAGTTTATACAAACGATGTCCAAGAACATATTAGAGAGGTTACCCTTATCCTGCATTACTAGGGATGGTCTTAGAGGCAGTTAGAAAAGGTAAACAAAATGGTAATAGTGTTCAAATATCTAGACAAGGAAGTTGCTTTTTACTTACCATATCGACAACAGTTTGGCTTGAGAGGAACTCAAAAACCCCATCACTTGCCACAACAAAGAATTGATGATCAGGTGTCAGCTTAACAGATGACAACTCTGGAACAGCAAACACACCGATCTTTTCAGCCACACTATCCCCTACGCTCCGTGTGAATGCAGTTCCAGGATACATTGCATTCTGAACCCACAATCTTGGTGGATCACCACCTTCAGTCTCCTCATCGCCCCATGTCTGGACATTAGGATCCTTACGTCCTTCAACTTGATCAACACTCAAAACCCTGGCACCCGCAAGCTTAACCCTTTCACATTCATCTGCCCGAAATGGTGTCTGATCAGATGACAAGTCTTCAGCAACAAGCTGATCACCTTTCTTTACAGCAATCACGGCTCTCGAATCACCCACATTGGCCACATAAAGGGTATCACCAACAACAAGAACAGTAATAGCAGTAGTACCACTCAATGAATCATCTATTTCACTGTCATGAAGTTCATTATTTGTAGCTAAAAACGCAGCTTTATAAGCATTAATAGGATCATCCACCAATGTAGAGTCCCTCAACAAGTTTCCAACCAACCTATTCTTCACAAAATTCGCACACTGCCCTCCAGTTTGGCCATGTCCATCAAACACACCAAAGAAATGAACACTAGGATTCCCTTGTACACAAGTTTTGACACAAAAAGTATCTTGATTTTCCTTAAATAACAAATCAGGGTAGTACCCCCGTTGCGTAAGTACCATGTAATCCAACTGAAAGTTATGTGAAGGCACAAGAACAGGCTCTCTAGACTTCTCTACACTCATATGTTTCCCTTGGCCATGATTAGGAGAGTCCTTAAATTCCGAACCATCCGAATACGAAATGTGAACATCTGAAGCTAATTCATATCTGTTACAACGCTTCCCACAAACACAACCCATGTTCAATACAACTAATCAAGACTCTAAAACAAACAAATTCAACATGCACAGCAAATGTTTGACATAAGTCCTAAGAAAAACTTTCAAGATTATGAACCAAACTTACAGAGCAAACACAATTCTTGGTGAAAACACTCAAAAGGGTCTTCCAAGATTTTAACATTATAACCTTCACCAAATGGGTTTTTCAAAATAACCCCTAATAATTAAGAAACAACCCACAAAACCCTAAAACAAGAACTCCTAAAAACCCAAATTTTAAAAATAAATTCTTGGAATTGTCCTAAAACAGACTAAAAAAATCAAGAACGAACCAATCAACACGAAAAGATTAAAGAGGCTACATTTGAAATAGAGATGTGAGTATTAGGGAAAATCTTTTCATTAAATGGAGAGAAATCCTAAAGATTCAAACAAAAGATGCAAACATTATCGATTTGATGTAAAATAAATTCTTGATATTTCTTTAAAGATGGCGGTTTTGTGTGTGTTTAAATTTGTCAGTGAAAAAGATTTGGCTCAAATATTCGGAAGTGATATAATAGGTTAGATAAAACTTAAAAGTTGTAAGGAGTAGTCTTTTAATTGGAATACTAAGTTTTGCATTTAAAATATTTTAAAATTTATTATTTTGTAAACCTTGTTATATGAATATCACATGATAATCTTGAAAATTATATATCATCTTGAAATTCTTTATGTTTTGCAATCATAACATATATGTTTTGCAACTCAAATGTGTTTCGTAAAACACTACATCAAATATGACATATTGCAACACCAAAAAAGTGTATTATTAGGCCCCAAAGTATTACAATAGATGTTTATGTAACGCTTTTACTAAAACTCGACGTTGCATTTGCCGGCGTTGCCTATGCCTTCTGTAGCAACACTTTATAAAATATTACAATAAGGGTTTGTTGTAACACTTTTACATGTTTTAGCAACATTTTTAAGGTGTTACAACAGACTAATGCAACACTTTTTTGCAACATTTATTGACTTAAAATGTTACAAAGTGAGTTTATTGCAACATTTTGATGCCTTTTGCAATGCTTTTTGGTTTTTTAGTTTTTATTGGCAACACTTATTTGCAACACTTTTTATTAGTCCAAATTGCAATGACATATTAGAAAATTCAATATACCATGCACAAAAGCATATACCAAACCAGAAATCTCATTTCAAATTTCCCAAAATGGCAAAATCAACAAAACATATGTCAATAAAACCCAAACATAGTAGGCTTTTATCACAATATCATCTTACATCCGGTACTTAAGTCTAAAGTCGAAAAACATGTCGACTTACACCACAATTCTACATTAAACTTAGTCTTTCATGTCAAAATAACAACTTATAACTATTTTCCTAACAGATTGTCCAAACACTTTGTCTTCCCTTGGTTTGCTTGGTAGTTTGGGTATTGATTTGTTCCAGCAATGATATAAGCCTCTCTTCGGAAACCTATGATTTATAATCAAGATTAGCAGTTGTATACACTAGCTGCTACATATAATCACATATATAAATCGTAAATAAGAGTGTGCAAACATACTTTCTCAACGATCTGACCCATTTGAGAAGCTCTCAATATAACATCTTCAACTCCTCTAGCCTTTTTAGGCTGCACCAACGCAATTCGAACAACATATATGTCACGAGATGTTTAAAACAATATCTCATTAAACAGCACCGATATAAATTGTAAACACTTCATCTTCTTGATTAAGCTAACCAAATATTATACTTACGCTACCTAAACATAAATCCCAGCAATTTTGCTAGTACTCTCTCTTTCTTTATTTCCATAACCAAACTTTCATGTCTCTTATTTGAAGACGTAAAATATGTATCATGCCTATGTTAATGCTTACAAGTTAATTGACAATTTCTTTTCAATTAACAGGAAACCTTGATGTCTTGATAGTAGAGAATAGAAACATAGCAAATAATATAAATCAATTAAAAGATTAAATCATGATGCCCTATCTACATTTATGATTTGAAAGTATGATAGAGTGATACAAAGCCTTAAAATGTTTTATAAAAGGCGATCTGTAATATATATAGACCAATGGCAATATACAAGAAAATATAGGATTGACACAACATATAGTTTGAAAGGGTGGATGAAAACAAGAGTAAGTGATGATAGAGGAATGATGATATTGGTGCTACTTGGTCGAAACTTACTCATGTTATATTGGAGCAGAGTAAAATGATATTGGTGTTTGGAGAAAAAATGGAAAAAATCATGCTCCTAAGCAATGGAGTGAAAAAATTAGCAAGGCTGTGGGTGCTGAAGTTGTGGTGCATGTGAAGGCCAAGAATGATGATGGAGGTGCACTGATAGATAGTATATTCCGAGATGTAAAGGCGAAGTCTGGCTCAGATGGTGATGCTCCTGTAGTTGGACACATAGCGAAAGAGGCTCCTAAAGGAAACCTACTGGAGAAATGGGATGAGAAGCTGCAGAATGAAAATTTTATGATCACTGATAAATCAAATGGGTTCTCAGATTTGTTTGAGGTAAAGGATATTGACGAGATCACAAATGTGAAAAAAGCTGCATATCTGACTTCAGCAATGATGAAACTTTATGTAGTACCAAAGCTGGAACAGGTCATTGATGAGGAGAAAAAGGTTACACATTCATCATTAATGGATGAGACAGAAAAGGTGATTGTTGAACCTGCGAAGATAAAGGTGGAGCTTATATCAGAAAATGTTGAAATTTTTGAAAATGGTGTTGGGAAATCTGGCAGAGGTGTAAAGATATTATCTAACTTGGCTCAGACTCACAAATACTTGGTTCTAGATGCAATCAAGAGGAATGCATTTGATTGGTACTGGACTATCATTATTTTAGTATTCGATCCTGGAGATACTAGTCGCCACCATTCCTTAAAAATTCAACAATTCTTGAGGACAAGAATGTTTTTAAGGGGAATGGAATGTAACGGACCCGACATTTACATGGGTCTGTTATTACTTATTAGTATTACAGTTGGGCCAGTTCACAAGTCCAGTTTTACAAGCCCAGCTGAGCCCAAATTAGTACATGTCTAACTATATACACCATGTTCTCTACTGAAGGAAGGATCATGGAAGAAGAAACTTGTCTCTGTGTTTTCATTTTTATTCTGTAATTTACATTCTAGCTTGTTTTATCAATTCCAGCACCTTTAATTCTGTTTGTCATTTCAGTTTATCCGTTTTATGTTTATTTTCTATGTCGTTTCCGAGTTATTATTCCGTTGTTCCGATTTCATACGTTGAGAGCCCTGTCCTAGTCGATGCTAACCCAGCCATTGGTTACATAGTTTTGCTCTAATAAATTTTAGGGACTTGAGACAGAGAAAGGAGAGAGAGATAAGTGAGTGAGAAAGATGGGGGAGAGAGAGAATCGGCAAAGAGAGAGGTGAGGTCGAGTGACAAAGATGGGAGAGAGTGGTGAGAACTGAAAAGAGAGAGATAAATCTATGTTTTTTTGTTTTAATTTTGTGTAAAAGAATTTTGGTACCAAAATATTTCAGTACCACTCTTTTATCCCGCCCAATGAAAAAATTAAGTTCCCGCCTACAATTTTCAGTGAAGTTAATCAAAAATGTTTGGTCTATTGTAATGCTTTTGCTAAAGTGTTGAAATTGTTCTAAAATTTCAAAATGATCCTTTTGCTTGCAACACTTTTCATATTTCTTGCAACATTTTAAAAAATATTACAATAGACTATCGAGTTTTGTGTCTATTGTAACACTTTTTGTAACACAAATATATATTGGTGTTGCAATATGCCATATTTGGTGCAGTGAAACAATTCATTTTGCAATATTTTGTTAGCAAAATATACAAAATTTTCACGATTTTCAATGAAATAGTGATATTCATGTAATAAGTTTTGCAAAATAATAAAATTTGCAAAATTTTGAATGCAAACTGTATATGTACTCTAACAGTGTTGCAAATTTCGGAAATCGGAACTATTCGGTTGAGGTACCGATTTACGATTTATCGGGTGATTCGGTTGAAAAATCGGCGATTTATCGGCGATTTTTACAAAATCGGCCGAATCGATTTCAAATTTTTTACCAATTTATCGGCGATTTTTCAGAAATCAGCCGATTTCTATAACAGAGACTCCAAGTATTTCAATTAAATGAGTACTCCATAGAAATTTTTAGGTGACTAATTTCAAAAATTTTAATTGATGAAATTTATATAATTTTAGTTGAATTTGGTAGCGGTTTCGGGTTTCTGCAATTTGGCACTTGAATTTTTTCCTTGAGCTAATAAGAATGGGAAAATAAAATTTAGCCAAACAAAAGGAATAGGAAAATAAACCTTAGAAAATTAATTTTTAAAATACAAAACTTTGCAACTTTAGATACAATTTTGAAAATTCTAAAAAAAAAAATTAGGAAATCTATCATTATCATTATAAAAGATCCAAAAAAGTCGATGAATTTTTGGATACCTTCAAAGTTAGAGGAATGTATAAATCATAATTCAACATTGCACGATTTTTAAGATTAAAAATAAAAAAAAATTGAGTTAAGCTAATGCAATTATGTAACATTGAAATTCTATTAGAGTAGTGCTAGAGTATTAGCACTTTTCATTCTATTAATTGTACAGAAGAGAAAAACAAGAAACCTAACCATTGCCATTTTCTAAACAAAACTTTAACTATATAAGTTTTTTTATCCTACCTGAGGAGAAAGAATTAAGCTGCTTAAGTCTAACACATGCTACTCTGCAACAAATGCTAACAATGTCTCATGACGCACATTGATTCATTTCGTCCAGTTGTTTGCTCAAAGCACTCGTGGCTTGTGTTCCTTCTTATGGTTTTCCCTTTGATATCATATGTCATTCTTCCAAAGCAACTCTAGACGAACGATACAGATCATATGGTGCCCAAAGATGATCAATGGTGCATGGCCTTCCAGAATCAAGCCGTAGCCATGGTTTCCCCTTGCCACTCCAATGTAACAAGCTAATTGGGCCTGGATGAAGTGACCTGCATTTCCCTTTGTAGTTGTCACCACCTAGGCCATGTTGATTCCATCTATGATCAACTGCCTTAATATTACCAGCCAGAACAAGCAAAATTGGTGGCAAAGACCCTAAATGATATATTCTCCTTTGTTTTTGTATTATCATCCACTCCTCCACCTTGTCTGTATACCTCCCTGTCCTCCATTTATCGACATCCACCACCATCACTCCGGTGTTAAAGTAACAAGGTTTTCGCCCTTTGAAGGTTTTTGGAAAATTAGGGTGTGCCCAAAAATCATCTGTGAAATAGTTGGTGAAATTTGCATGGCAATATTCTGGTGCAGCAACAACCTTATTTTCCATTTCAACTTGGTATAGCTTCGCAATGTCATCTACGACGATAACATCAGAATCCAAATAGATGACACGCTTCACATCTTGTGGAAGGATTTCAGATAGATATATTCTGGCATAATTTAAAGGTTGATCCAATGCTTGTCGTATCGACTTGGATATTTTCCCTTGAACCCTAGTTGAATCAAAATAATATACATTGAAGTTAAGGTAAGGAAAAGTTGATTTAATGGTTGAGAAAATTTTAGGTTGGAAATGAAGGCACAAAAAATGGAAATAGAGGTTTTCAGGGCATGTTGTATGTTGTAACATTGATAACACAGCTGCCATTGTGCCTCTTATGTAATTAAGATCAAGTGTCATCACAATGTGGATTTGATTCTTTGAATCCTGTTGCAATGCACAAGAGTCGCTGTTGCGAAATGCAGGGGCTTCTCGAAAGACAGGGATTTTCTCTTCTGAGGGCAATTGGATGGTGCTGGCTACGAAACGAATCCCGGTGGCAGTGGGGTGGAAAAGGAGGACAGACAGGAGGCCAAGGAGTAGTAAAGGGAGACTTGGAGAGGAACTCCAGAAGGCCATCCTGTCAAGGTCAGGGATTGTTGTTAGAGCTGCTAGCTAGGAAGGTGATATGAAAGATTGAATACAAATATTTCATCCATTTAATTAGTTAGCAGAATTAGGCAACTCAATTATCTAAGCACAGAGATTATCATTTTTCATGTCTTGATAATTTGTGAATAGTTTGGCTCTGAAGGAAGAGGTGCATGAAATTTTGAGGTTGAGATGAAAGTTAGCACAAAGTTTTTGACTTGTGAAGACTTTTTACAATTGAGGATTGAGGATATAATATATTGAATCTCCCTACTCTGTTGACATATGTTTGAAAAAAAATACTACTGATACCTGAAAGTCTGAATCAAACTGACTAATAATAGATGAGATATAGAGTATTAATAGAATCTTTTAGAACAAAAATGCACTCACAACACATTCTGTTTCCGTTAATTCTTGATCATGATAGTATATACTAATCTCTAGCATCTTCAACTAGGGAATACCTTTCTTCGGTTTCTTAAGATTGAGAGTTCGAGTTTAATCTTCCGCAACATATGCTGCATTATTTACTGTTTTTGCAAGAAAGACAAAATATATGCCCACCATAGCATTGCGTTTATTTGAATTGTATGTTCTGGGTCTAGTTATGTCAAATTTCAGACTATGCAGACTATGAGAATGGCAGTGATGTTGGATGTAATGATGAATTATGTTAGATCATTACAAAATCAAATTATGACACTGATATATTACAGCCCAGACAAGCTCGAAATCATGCTTCAGCTTATAGGCGCAGACACAAATTGTAAAACTGTGATAGATCTCACGTTGTTGAGAGGTGTGTGTGTGTGTGCTGCAAAGTGCAAACTGACTGAAAATCATCATATACACAATACTAACACGGGAGATTTAATAGCACGCAAACGGATACAGTATGTTTCCGAGAGTAAACCTCAAGAACAAGATTGATGTGGACCATATTAAGCTCAAACATCATTCAAATTAAAATATAAAACTGGGTATCCAACAACTTGTTACACAACCAGTATCCAGGAAAGGGAAGACAAATATACTAATTCATTAGGTGAGACTCATATACAAATGAGTTAAAAGGTTCTTTACTTTGATATTAAAAATCCATAATATATGTACGGCAGATCTAGTTATCTCCCTGTCTCAGCATGCGCAGAATGGTAAGGAACAGATTGAGGATATCCAGATAGAGAGTGACTGTAGCCCATATGTACTCATCGTAATTGAATCGCTTAATTAGGTTCTGTGTGTCGTAAACAATGTAGCCTGAGAAAACTACTGCACTGATTCCACCATAAACAGCAGTTGAAGTAGATCCAAGAGGGAAGAACATCTGCACAATGAAAATGATATCCAAATTGGGTTAAATATCAATTTAACCCAACATATCAAGAAAAATGTATCATTTCATTTCATTTCAACATATCAACATATCAAATTGGGTTAAATATCATTTCATTTGGTTATGGTAGCATTCAAGAAAAATGCGTAGAACTCAATGAAAAATTATTTTTAGTTCACGAGTACATTTTAAAGGTATCCGTTTGATATTTTTGTCTTTAAAAGTGTTCTAAATGAGACCCCGAATTTATCAGTGTGCAATATGAGATATGTCAAATTATTCGGTGGGCAATTTGATATTTAACCCTATCCAAATTTAGCAAAAACAAAACGCAGCCCAACTGTTTCACGACCATATATACACACACAAAGAGACAGGAAGGGTACCTGTAGAAAACTTGTCAAGAGGAGAACGAAAAGGCTGGTAAACAAAATTGGTCCCAGGAAGCTAAAGTCCTTGCCCTTCTTAGAAGCCCAGAAAGTGTATGCAGTGAGAGATGCAACAACAGCTGAAGTTAAAATCAATGCTTCAAGCACGATCTTTCCTGCAAAAACATCAATTAAGAAAATAAGTGATCAAATCAATCTTTGCCAGATAAACAGACCCAAAAGCTAAAATAACCAACCATCAGTATTGGCACAGCTGACACCAACAGTGATGCTAAGGCATGATGTCCAGATTCCAAGTAAAATCAGATTTAGCGGATGTTTCTGCTGATACACATACAAGGGCCACAACACTGCATAAAACACGAGGTCACTATTTCAGTACAAGGTAGCCTATAACGGTCAAAGACCATAAGTGCAGACTTATTTATGAGATAACAATCTTTTTTCATTATATGCACAAGTGATGCAGAAAGCCACAAATATCATTGTTCCTTCTCCTTATCCACACACAGATATTACAATGATGGCATATACTTCAGGGAATAAATTATTACCACGAACCAAAAAAATATTAGAGACAGTAAGTATTAACCTTAGATCTTATATATATACAACTTGTAATCTTAAACCCATTTTCTTATTCCTTTTTAATCCAGGTTCTAAGTAGATCTATTGCCTGGTAAATCAACATGAAAGTAACCCACAGTCAACTAGAAATGAGCTTTGGATCTATTGCCTGGTACATCAACATAAAAGTAAGACAAAGTCAACTAGAAATGAGCTCTAGAACCACCAAAGAGGTAGAAGTTGACAATTGTCACGGTCAATGAGTTTACTAGCAATAATTTAAAGTGGCATGGGTTACAAAATACAAAGCTCGTCAAATATCAAATAAAATAATAAATATCCAGGCGAAGAAGGAGAGATTTTTGGTTAGAAAACAATGATACACATGCATGTAGCAAATAACAGAATGAATCTTTCAGAAATGATATGAATACGAACAATAAGATTCCCAGTTTAAAAAAACTGGTTCATACAAAATCATAGGAAGACAGAGAACTCAATACACTTGCAACACGTTGCAAAAACAGAGAGAAGTGACTCAATAACACGAAAGAGATAGGAAATTATAGAAAAGACAGACTCTGAAGATAATTAACACAAGAGTAATCACCAACAAGAACCAATCTTCAAAAGCATGCCACATACAGACCGCTACAATAACGAGCACACAACGAATGAACACATAATGCAGCAAATGTACAAATCAAATACAAAATATCCTTCCACAATTTCACCTAAAAATCAAACAAACAATAATAATCTTCCATACAACAGAAACCACAATCAGCAAACCCGAAGAACTCGAAAACCCGAACCACAAACCGCAATAGAAAATACATGACAGATCTAAACCTCCAATTCACCAAATCAACCGATCCCCACTATAAACCCCAATTCCACAAAGAAACCATCTTTAACCCACAAATTCACATTTTTACAACAACAAACCCCCAAATAACTCACAACCCCATCTACAACGCACAACAAAACCCTAAATCCCAACTCAAACACATAAACACAAAATTCCCATCAATAAACACACAAACACAGATCCAATTTCACAATCATCCCCAATACAAAACCCAATTTCATCAAGAACCCACCTTTAACCCCCAATTTCATCAAAAACACACAAAATCAAAACCCCAAATCCACAAAATTCCCATCAACATCCACACAAACACAGATCCAATTACAATAAACAAATGATCACATATACACACACATATACTTACAAACAAGAGGCAAGACAAGGAGAAACAGCAGAAGCCCAGAGTTTCCTCTCAAAACTTCATTCACCGGAGCATAAAGAACGGTGATCGACGAGATAATCGTCGTTAAAATCATCTGAGCAGCGAGAATTCCGTACACTTTACGAATGAATCCCCAACGAAGCTGATTCTCGCCATGGCTAAGACCTGGGTAGAGAGTTGATGAGCCTGATTCGATGTCTACATCTTCTTTGCTGCTTATGCTGGTGAATCCGTACATTTTGTGTGTATAGGCTGTATGTATAGGTTTGGGTTTTGGGGAGACGGGGATAGTGGGGGTATTGGAGATGATGATGTTATTTATGTATAGACGATAGACGATGTCACAGGGGTGGGTTTTCGAGCCTGAATTCTCACCCTTGTGCGGCCTGCCCTTGTAGCCCGAACCAAGAACAGTCAGCCTTCAAGAGAGGTTGACACCAAGCAACCCGTCAAAACCAAGCACAGCGGAACACCTAACCAAAAACACAACACAGGAACCAAGTGTGTGCAGGTGTGTCTAATTACCAAGCAAATGTAAACACACACACAATTTACAGGCACCAAGCCCAACCTTTATATTAATCACAATATAAGGATACAACCCAGGTTTATGCTTACAGACTTAGCCCTACTGCCTAGCATAAAAAACAATACAAGTGCAGAATACATAACTCCGTCTATGTATCTATATCTGCCTAACCATGCTAAGAGGATACATTCTCCATTAATGTATTTTTCCTCCTGACTCCCTATCTCATAGAGAATACATATAAAATGCCTATCTCTATATATAAGCCAAGACCCATGCCCAGCAAGCCAACTGCCTGGCGGTTACCAGCGGTTACCAACATTTAAAATGTCTCCAGCAGTTATTTCCCACCATTTCCTTGAGCCACAACTGCCAATCAGTTACCCAGCCCACTCCTTGTGCATTTCCCAGCAATACACATAATATATATCACATATATATATCACCAACATGTGCCACACATGTGCCCACGTTTTTGACCTTGCCTTGGTCATCTTTGGACTACCAGCTCCAGCTCCTAGCTTTGTGTTGCCCATATGAAACCAACCAGCAAGCCATGTTTACCCAACCAGGCACCGCTACCCAAACGGTCGCCCATGCTGCCAGCATCAACCCGTGAAGCCACCCCGCGCCAACCTGTGAAGCCAACCCGCAGCCAATCAGTCGAGCCACCCCGGCACCAAATATGTTTTCCAGCCAAAGAGTCTTACAAACCCTCCCACACTTTGAGTTTGATGTCCTCATCAAAACATCAACAATTCTGAGAACCCATTTCTCCAAGTAGCAAACCAACACCTCAAAACCCAAGGCTGCAATTCCGTCTGCGGTATGCCACTGCCCCAAAACCAACTACCATAAGCTGATTAATTAACCTCCAGCCTGAGATTCTACCTTTTCCCAAACTCAATGTAGTAAGCCCAATGCCATGACAAAGGCTGCAACCCACTTGCTTGAACTTTACCACCCTCCAACGTCAACTGTACAAAAGCCGACTTCCCACAACGTATGCCATACAAAGACACACTGATCATGCTAAAGACGATCAATTTCCTAGACAAATCAGTCCCCGCTAATCTGCCATCATAACCAAGATTCGTGTTTCCAACACAATGCCAACAAGCAACTCACACGGTCCAACCTCCCCTGGCCGAACCTTGGCGCCAACACCGCTATGCAGCGCCACATCTCCCATCAACTTAGAGATCATATGCGCCTCCACCCAGAAGAGACGTCTTTGATGCAAATCTTGCACTTTTTCCAACCTGAGCAGAATCTCCAGTCCGCCACGATCCCTCAAAGTCCACCATGAACCTGAGTTGTTTAATTTCAGTTAACCAATGATCAGCCAACATTCCAACACGAAAAGATATCTCCTCGACTCTTCTCTCTATGGCATCAAACTGATCACCAAGAACATTCTTCAAGTCCCCCACATCATACTTTAAGGCCCTGCATTTCCTTACCAGTGGCAACAAATTTCTGATCATTGACTCATGTAGAACATCCTTGAACCCAGCAAAATCCGTCTTGCTTCCTCTTGACCCAGCCATCGAAATTGACAAACCTGACTAGGATTTTTCCCACAACAGCAACGCCCCAACGCAGCTTCAATACCAATTCTCGCAACACTGCTTTGACTACCAATCGTCTCAACGCAACCACGCTCTGATACCAGTTGTCACAGGGGTGGGTTTTCGAGCCTGAATTCTCACCCTTGTGCGGCCTGCCCTTGTAGCCCGAACCAAGAACAGTCAGCCTTCAAGAGAGGTTGACACCAAGCAACCCGTCAAAACCAAGCACAGCGGAACACCTAACCAAAAACACAACACAGGAACCAAGTGTGTGCAGGTGTGTCTAATTACCAAGCAAATGTAAACACACACACAATTTACAGGCACCAAGCCCAACCTTTATATTAATCACAATATAAGGATACAACCCAGGTTTATGCTTACAGACTTAGCCCTACTGCCTAGCATAAAAAACAATACAAGTGCAGAATACATAACTCCGTCTATGTATCTATATCTGCCTAACCATGCTAAGAGGATACATTCTCCATTAATGTATTTTTCCTCCTGACTCCCTATCTCATAGAGAATACATATAAAATGCCTATCTCTATATATAAGCCAAGACCCATGCCCAGCAAGCCAACTGCCTGGCGGTTACCAGCGGTTACCAACATTTAAAATGTCTCCAGCAGTTATTTCCCACCATTTCCTTGAGCCACAACTGCCAATCAGTTACCCAGCCCACTCCTTGTGCATTTCCCAGCAATACACATAATATATATCACATATATATATCACCAACATGTGCCACACATGTGCCCACGTTTTTGACCTTGCCTTGGTCATCTTTGGACTACCAGCTCCAGCTCCTAGCTTTGTGTTGCCCATATGAAACCAACCAGCAAGCCATGTTTACCCAACCAGGCACCGCTACCCAAACGGTCGCCCATGCTGCCAGCATCAACCCGTGAAGCCACCCCGCGCCAACCTGTGAAGCCAACCCGCAGCCAATCAGTCGAGCCACCCCGGCACCAAATATGTTTTCCAGCCAAAGAGTCTTACAGACGACTTGTTGATAATTTTAGCTGGATCAAGTTGTAAATTTCTAATTTTGGAGATCTTTTTCCCGATCTTTTATTATAATACCTCAGTCTACCACAACCAATAAGAATTGTGGAAATTATTTTAGGACTAATCAAAACTAATTCCTAAAATTTAGACCTTTTTTTATTTACAATTTCACCCTACCTCTTTTACCATGATTAGTTAACACTTCTAATTCAAATACAATAATGATTTTATTAAACATATCCGTAAATACCTATTTTTTAAATCAAAAAATATTTACTAGAAAATCACAATTTTAATTTGAAAGCAATCACGATATACCATTATATATTTTAAATTAAATTTCATAATTAATATTCATTAATCAACCACTCTTTTAATATAAAGCCAGTCACAATCATATTATCATACATTATAAATTGATTTTTATAATATATATTGTACAATTAGAATCGATATTAAATAATTATAATCTAACTTAACTAAAAATCTTAAAAAAAATAGATTTGAAATCAAATTTTAAATAACTTGGATAAAATCCATACCTTCAAAATTTTGAATTTTTTTATAAACTCAAAAATTTATTTATTCATAATTTGTTAATAAAATTAATTAATAAATGCATATAAGCCAATACTACAAAATGGGATTTGAACAAATTTTAAATAATTTGGATAAAATTCATATTTTCAAAAACTCGACTTTTTGAAAGGTTCAAAAATATATTTATTCACAATTTGTTAATAAAATAATTAATAAATTCATATAAAAGAATTTAAATACAATATCTATTTTATTAAACATATCCATAAATGCATATTTTTTAAATCAAAAAATATTTACTAAAAAATCACAATTTTAATTTGAAATTAATCACGATATACTATTATATATTTTAAATTAAATTTCATGATTAATCATTCATTAATTAACCACTCTTTTAATATAAAGTCAATCACAATCATATTATCATATGATTTTTATAATATATATATATATATATATATATATATATATTGTACAATTATAATCGATATTAAATAATTATAATCTAACTTAACTAAAAAATTGAAAAAATCGTATTTGAAATCAAATTTTAAATAACTTGGATAAAATCCATACTTTCAAAATTTTGGTTTTTTTAATAAGCTCAAAAATATATTTATTCATAAATTGTTAATTAATAAATGCATATAAGGTACACTACAAAATCGGATTTGAACAATTTTTAAATAACTTGGATAAAATTCATATCTTCAAAAACTCGATTTATTAAAAGGTTCAAAAATATATTTATTCACAATTTTTTAATAAAAAAATTAATAAATTCATATAAACGAACACTACATATATTTTAATTATTAAATATACGCTATAAGAGTATTATTATTGGTTGGTGAATAAATTACCAATCAAAAAGTTAAAATTATTTTAGAAGCTATCAGAATTTACTTATAAATTTTAAATCAATCAATCATATATAAAAATTTTATTATTTACCATGTTATTCTACTTTACTAATCGCGGTTAAATTAAATTTAAATATAAAATATCTTGATTTAATAACTTCGCATATAACATGGTTTTTAATTTTAAAAAATTTCTACTAACCGTAAATATTATTTTCTATAAATCCATATAACAGTATATTACATAAGGTTATATATCTTTTAGCTATGAATTATTTTTGGACATCCTTTATTATAATAAAGGATACCCGAATCTAACATATATTAGTTAACCAATCACAAGATTGTAAGAGCAACTCCAATGCTCTTCCCTTTCCTTAACCCCTAAAATAGGGATTATTAAAAATATAGGTAATGAAAATTATGTTTCACTACAATCACATACCCTATATTCATACCCTATATTTTAAAATTAATTTTTAATGTAATTTTTTGAAATTTAAATTTTGAACATTCTTATAAATTAACCAATGAGATGGAGGATAGATGAGGTGGAGGATATAGGAGATCTAATTTTGATCCCTCAAATAAGGGGTTATATTTTCTCTCCCTTAAAAAATAAAGGGGATGAGGGGTAGGGTTGGAGTTTTATTTTTAAACTAAAATCCCTATATTTGTTCACCTAGGCACAGAACATGTATGGTTGAAGTTGCTCTAAATTATTTTAACATCAATCAGAATCTATTAAATTTAAATCAATTAAACTTAATGTACCATGTTTCCCTATTGGATCTAGATTTTATGTTTCAGCCAAGACCAAACTCAAATCAATTTACACTCAATAACAATTAATTTTTATTTTTTCATATCAACTAACTAAATATAATAACTACTAATTTTTATTTTAACGGTTAACTAATAAACAAATTATATAAAATAAAATTCTTACAAACTAAAAAATATAATTATTATATCAATTTAAACATTACAGGAAATCTAAACCGCTTATTCCCTATTCCCCATCAGACTTAGCCAACTTTGATAAACTAAGTGTATGCTTCAGTTTTTCTCATGGCTAATTCATATCAATTTCGGTTAAGGTACTACTTTATATCTTTTTATTATATAGCATTCCATACTTGGACAGATTATCTTTTTATTTCAATTGTATATATGTATTACATGTGTCGTGTTTTAATTGTATATATGTATTGTATGTGTCATGTTTTATATGTGTCGTGTATTATATGTATTATATCATTTTGTTCTATATATGTGCCTATAAATAAATGTTTTTTTTATAGTGGTGGGTTGTCAGTGTTATTTAGTGATTACTTAACAATTTTATTCTAAATACAATAATTATTTAATTTAAAAATTTATACATTAATACATGAATCTTTTTTTTTGAAGATATTAATACATGAATCTATTATATTTATAATAGATATTTTGATATTTCAAACTTTCAATTCAAAATCATAAGGTATTCAAAATCATACGGTACAATTAAAAGCATGAATTAAAAATTATTAACAATAAAAAACTATTTACCACACTATTCTAAATACATATTCAAAATTTAAGTTTTGTAAAGTATTAAATAATTCTGTCTTAAAAAAAGCTAATCAACCAATTAAAATGATAGAATGAATTTTAAACCAATCATCTTTTAACATTTTAATTACGACATATTACAGAGTATAATTTGTCAATTCACATATCTTAACCTAAGATCATATTTGGTGTATAAATTATCAATCAAAAAATAAAAAATATTACAGAGTCAATGAAAATATTGTTAGTGAAAATTTCCATAATAAATTGGTCAATTTAGCACAAATTTTCTTACAAATCACTATCTATTTATTGATAATTAATTCATCAATAAAAGGACATAAGTCATACACAAAAATAATCAAACCTGCAAAAATCATCAATAAAAGGACATACAACATCTACAAAAACAATTAAAATTGAACAAACACATAGTAAATTATATCACTAATTTTCTTTATCCAATCATTGAACAGATCTTCAATTATGGTACATCTCTAGCTTATGTCACTAAATTATGCAGTTTTTTTGGTGAGATAATCTAATAATTTGTTATAAAGGTAAGGAATATGTATATCTGATTTGTCATAACGTATTTAAACAACCGACCAGAACTATGATTCTATACTATCCAAATCAATGAACTAATATAACAAAATCTAATATATGGGTAGACAAAATCCACGAACAAGATATTAGGCTCTTAGTAAAGAGAGATATTTAGTGAAAGCAAAATGTAAAATCAAGGAAAAGAAAATAAGGCTTATCATCTACAAGGAGTTAGTACAAAATCTAATATTTTGGTAGATAAAATTCACCAACGGGCAACGGGGTACTAGACTAGTAGACTCTCAATGATATTTTTATTGAAAAATAAAGAAAAATCAATATAAATATTTTTAAAAAAAAACTTAAAAAACTGATATGAGCTCCTAAACTTTAGTTTATTATCTTTTGGGAAAGTGGAGAGAGAGAGAGAGAGAGCAGCAAATATGGTTTTTGTTATAAAATTATTAATAATGATAAATAAAAAGGTTGATACACTTAAAATTATATATTGTTTTTAATAAAAGGGTGCCTTTTTGAATTTTGTATTCTTGAATTAAAGTAATAGTATCAATTCCCATATCTTAACCTAAGATCATATATTGAATTTGCTTGGTTGGTTGATTATATTTTTTTTTATATCAACAAAGCATAAAAAATGGCTAAGAAAACTAGATAACTTGGTAGAAAGATTCTACACAAAGAAAGATATTTGTTAACGAGAAATAAGAAAAAATAAAAAGGAGGGTTTCATTTTGTTTAGGAGACTTTACACCATGCATGCTACTCTTAGTTTTGTTTTGTAAAATCTCAATGTTGATCTAAGACATATAATTATATATTTACATAACTTGGATACATAGTAATATTTCATATAATTGTTATAGTTTTTCTATTTGCGTATTTCATTTCATTCCGTGTACAAGAAAAAAATTGTGTAATTTAGTATCATTTTGTGTTCTAATTTCGGGTACACGATTTAATATCATGTCATTTTCGTTCAAGTCCCTAAAGTACACGACATTAATTTTTTTCTTATATATGTAGGAAAAATATACTCACTGTTAAAGGAAAATGTTGGGATTTATGGGTGATAGCATAGAGACAACTTAACTATATTTCCCTGTACTTAGTTTTTACTAAGTTGAACATATTGTCACAGCCAGAGTATGTCTTCATCTTCGAATAATTGCTGTCATGAAATAATTGTGTGATTTGGGAGAAGTTCATACATTTGTTCAAGACTCAAGGAATACATCCAGAAGACAGCAAGAATAAAGGTTACTGTCATGTCCCTGATAGTAAAGTTACAAGGAGACAAATGTTGCAAAGTCACGACAAAGCTACATCTGACAGCAACATTGGCCGAAGTAAGAGACAGTAACATTCTCACACTTGACAACAAGTCTGGAGTTCCGACAGCAACATTGGCGGGAGCTCGTACTGTCAACCACTGAATATTCCTTTGACAGCAGACTCTGCGGTTAAGGTTACTGTCACCTTGAATTATTTGAATTGGGTATTTTCTCAATCAAAGCCCATGACAGGTTACATGTTCAAGAAACAGATTTGCTGCAACACACTATCGTTTGTAGCAGACCTGCAAGACTACGACGGAAGCTTCAGAGATTCACAAGATAAGGCTGGTCAATTCGAGGAGCATGTGATATCCACATCTACTAGAATTGTATTAGCTAGAAATAGAAAGAATCTAGGTTGCTTTACTTATAAGGTTTATCCTGTCTGTATAGCAATTTGGGAAAGTCACATGGGTGTGCAAATTGTAATGAGCTGCCACTTGAAAACGACAGCAGCTCAACACCCCATGCGATAGGGACAACAGAGTATCTTAGTCTACTTAGATACATCTTAGATTCTTTTCTATTCATGTACGCACACGAAGCAATCTGTATCTCTTGAGATATCGAAGCTGGAGAAACACTCTCTCCAGGTTGTAGTAACACTTCACACAAAATAAATAAAACATTTATTTTATGAGAAATCTTGTTTCACTTATTGTTTGCATACATCTACTGATAATCTATAATCTTTATTTTCGTTGTTTATTTAAAGATTCGAATTTATCAGTATTGCATTCAACCCCCCCCCCCCCTTCTGCAATACTCCGGGACCAACAACTGGTATCAGAGCGTACAGATTGATACACAAATCTGAAGATCATGACGAGTATTCAGAAGTCAAGTGGAATCAAGATTCCAGTCTTTGATAAAGAGAACTACAATTTCTGGAAAAGAAAGATCTTGTTATTTATCAAAGCTGCCCATCCACTGTATTTTGGGAATTCTTAAGAACGGCCCCTTCATACCTCAGAAGGAAGTAGCTGTCGCTACTGAGAATGATGAAGTCATTCCAGCCCATTGGGTTGCAAAGAAGCCTTCAGAGTACATAGAGTCCGAAAAGGAGAAAGTAGTCTTGGATGACTATTTATAACTCATCTTGCTCGACTCACTTACATTAGACAAAGCCATGTGTGGTAATGTCATGGGATGTAGATCTGCAAAAGAAATGTGGAGCAAGATAGAGCTGCTATGTGAAGGAGGTGAAGAAGTTCGCGAGAACCAAAGACAAATTCTTGCATCACAATATGAAGCCTTTATGGCTAAACCAGGCGAAGAACTTTGATAAGTGGATTTTATATCCACTTCATTCTAAATCGGCTTAAATTGATTGTCTTGGACTCAAGTTTTTTGTGGTTTTGATGTGTTTTGCTTAGTTGTGCAAATTTACAAGAATGTTGATTATGGTGGATGCTTTAATCGTTTTTGGAGATTTATTTGATTAAAATTCGGATTTTCCGGGAAGGCTGCGCAGCTTACACTGTTTTGGCCATATCTTGAGTTCTAGAAGTCCGTTTTCAACGATCTTACTGCCCACGCGAAGCTTGGGAGATTTTATACAACATGGGACAGGTCTTGCACGAGCAAGTTGCGTGTGATGGGGGCAGGAAGCACGACAAGCAGACTGTTGGAAGCAGTGAAATTACTGTTTTGCCCTTTTCAAGTTCTAATTGTATTTTGGGTAGTTTTTAGAACTTTAATTGAATTCTAATTGTATTAGAAGGTAATTTCTTGCTGGTCAAGATATCTAGAGCCTATTTAAACACATTTTAGCCTTGTAAATCATGATCGCTTTATTATTGTAACATAGCTTAGATCTGCAAGGGAGAAAAGGAGAGAAAGATTCAACGCTCGGTGACAAGCACGGTTCTAGATCTACTTATCTTTTGTATACATTGGATTATAGATTTTTTTTCTCAACTCTTAATTTTTATAATATTATTGCTTCTTTCTTCCATATCTTGTTATTTATCATGTTTTCATCAAATCCCATGACGATGAACGGTTCAATTATGAGCTAATCGTTGTCATGGGATTCTAACGGATTTATTTATGGAACTTAGTATCTTGATGCTTTAAAGATCTGTGTGTGATGTATAATTGATATCCTCGTATAGTTATGCTTAATAGATAGATGCGTCGCGAACATTTAATTTGTTAATCTCTTGTGAAGTAAAAGTGGATCTTGAGATTTAGAACTTGCCATGCTAGCATAGGTTCATAATTGTTTATCAATATGATTCGTGGTGTGAGATGAAAATACTTATACTGCCCTGTGTGATTTTAATGGATAACTTGTTCTTCAACCGTTATGTTTTCAAATTCTATAGACATATTGGGTCTAAGCATAATTGGTGTCTATTAATCTTCTATCTCTTTTGTGGATGTATGTTTAGTTTGGTATGCGTATGCTGACAGGTAGCGTATACTTGTTTCGTGTTATCCGATCAGATATCAAAACCCATTGCACATAGTGATTAAAGGCGTCAGATCTAAGGGAAGTATTTAATGAAGTTAGGATCCCATGTTTATTCTCATATAAGTAATTCGATTTAATTCTCTTAGCTAATTAATTTTTAGTTTAATATTTTGCATCTTAGTATAATTTAGATAATCAAACCCAAATTTGTTACTTTTCTTAGCAGTGGATTAAAACCATACATTGTTGCATAGGCATATTTACTGATTGAAACTTAACTAGATCTCTGCGGAATGAACTTAATTTATATTACTTGTGACTACGTGCGCTTGCGTAATTTTGTGCTAACAAACTTACACACATGTTTGAAAGGTTCAGTAAGCTGATAGCTGAGTTACAAATTCATGGGAAGTTCTATGATAGAAAGGAGATTAATATCAAATTTCTGCTCACTCTCCCTAAGCATCTTGAGCACAAAGTCACAGCCATAAGAGAGGGAAGAAACTTGAGTGATGTCTTTCTTGAAACTCTCTATGGTGTGCTCAAATCATACGAACTCGAACTTTTTCAAAAGAGAGCTATTCAAACTGGAACCAAAGGAAATTTAGCAAACATGTCAGGAGCCCTCATAGCTCATGAACCACAAGTAGCTTGTCCAAGTGAACCATCACAAAGTTCACAACCAACACAGATGCCATCTTTGAAGATTGAGGAGGTGTTGGATGACGAGGAGAAGGTGGTTCTGCAGCTGAAAGATGTTGAAGATGAAGACTTCTACACAGTAGAAGAGATTGAAAGCATGGATAATTCAACCATGGCTTATATGGCTAATCCAACCATGGCTTCTACACAGTAGTTCAGAAGGGACAAGTCCCACAAGCCACAGGGTCAATCATCTAAATTCAACAAGGGAAGTTTTTCAAAGCCCACTGGTGGAGCCACAAGAGGAGGATACAAGACAGGGTTGGTGGATAGGTCGAAGTTCAGATGTTACAACTGCAATGAGCTAGGTCATTTTGCTACTGAGTGCAGAAGACCAAGACAAGCCTATGTGGTTGAAGGAAAATGCTGGGATGATTCTGAAGATGAAGAAGAAGAGGAGTTTGTGAACTTAGCCCTCATGGCTAAATCTGATGAAGAAGCTTCAAGTTCATCAAATCAGGTACCATCCCTAGTCTTACTTGATATGTCTAAAACTGAGTATAAGCATACCATTGAGGATTTAAGCGCTGAGATGTTTAACAGTCATGTTAGTTTATCTGCTGCTCATGAAGAAATTGCTAAGTTAACTAAACAGAATGAAACTCTCAAATCTGAAAATGAAATGTTGTTGCTAAGAACCAGTCCCCTATATTCATTAGCTCAAGAGAATGCTAGATTAAAGAATGATATTGTCTGTGCTAAGGAAATAGAAGAATTTCTCAGGAGTCAAATTGCAGAAAACGAGTTTAAACTCAAAGCTTTTAGAAACTCTTCTAGGTTAGTCCAGGAATATCATGATAATCACACTGAGAATCAAAAGGTAGGTATAGGTTTCGAGTATGGTAGAAGGCATGGAAAGGCAATTGCTCTTGATGATAGTGATGCTGTCAAACCTCAAATTCTCAAAAGAGTTAACAATCCGATTTTTAAAAATCTTCAAGCTGATTTTGATGAAACCTCCTTGTTCATCAAACAAGAGCTACTTGATGAAGATGAGTGCATTGACAACACACTGAGCAAAGGAAAAGATACTGTCAAGTTCCCTATGATAAAAACTCTACCAAGCAATCAGATAGAATGTTCTAAAGTAGCTGACAACAAGGATGAGACAGAAACTTCAAAAGATACTGTCAAGAGAGAACCCAAGACATCAACTTTCAAACCTGCTGTCACGACAGAGGCAAAGAAAGGTACTATCAAGGGTGGCTCGACAGCAACTTCAGAACATACTGTCAAAGCAAATGCCTAAAAGCCTAAGAATAGGAAAGGTAAGTTAGGGATTGATAAGAAGAATGGATATAGTCATGTTAAGGATGCCCCTAGGAAGCTTTGCAATAATTGTGGATCATCTCATCATTTAACATTTGTTTGTAAGAAACCCAAACAGGATAAGGTTAATGCGTCCAATGTTAGTGGTAACTTACATATAACCCCCATTATGCAAAGAAGTTTGGATGTATGTAATAACATTGATTGTATGCCATGCAAAATTGTTGTTATGAGTACTTGTTTCAATCTGCCTATTCTGTCTACTGAAAGATACTCCTATCTAGAAACTGTTGAGACTTCTGTGCCTGCCTATGTTGGTAAAAAGGCAGCTTCCACTAAGAGAAAGACCAAGTCTAACTTTATAACCAAGTGGACAGCAAAAGAAGTCAAAGAGGAGGATTCTAGTGTTGATTTAAATGTGAAACAGAATGATGTGAACAATGATGCTGTAACTGCAGGACCCAACAGAGTTTGGGTACCAGATGCAAATTAAAATCATCTATTTTGCAGGGCAAGAAACAGAAGCAGGTCATGTGGATCATCGACAGTGGATACTCCAGGCATATGACTGGTGATATAGCCCTGCTATCACATTTTGTGGAGAAAGCCGGCCCAATCATAACTTTTGGAGATAACAGCAAAGGTTACACTGTGGGATATGGTTGTTTGGAAATTGGAAATGTTGTCATTGAAGATTGTTAGCCCAACTTCTTACCGGGCTGGACCGAAAGCCCAATGAGGATAATTGGTTTGGAGAGGCTTCAGACTGACGATAGCCCGTATCATTCGGCCCCGCTATGCGTAACGGTCCATTCGGTTGTGTTCCTGGGAACGTGGGAACATTGGACACGTTCTCCATTTCGTCCCACTCCTCGATAACTGCCAAGATAGAGAATTAAAAGGGTTAACAGAGGTTTGATATCATTCATTCAATTACTTACACACAATTTAGACAATACAAACACTCTGCGTTTACCTTTACTCATCAAAGAACCAATTAACTTATTCTCACACCGGAGGTGAATCGGGGGGCCACACCCTCGCATTCTTCTTCAATTGCAGGTCCGACCGAACGGATACACCGACGGAAATTGGTTGTAACATTTGGCGCCGTCTGTGGGAAACGTAGAGTTGCGTTTGTGTTGAATTATACAGTTAGCAATGGCGAATGAAACCGAGATACCAACAGCTGACGATAGCACTGTAGCCGGAAATACTCGCACCACTCCTCCCATCACCCCAAGGCTTTTGATTTTCGACGAAGAGGGGGACATACCGTCTCCCGAAGAACAAAGGGAAATTCTGATGAAGTGGCGAGAAGAACAAAAAGCCAAGGGGAAACGGAAAGAAATAGAAAAGGAGAAAAGCAGTAAGGAGGCCGAACGTCTGGCCAAAAAGAGGGAGGCCGACCGTTTAAGGCTAGAGGCCCTAAAGCTCCAAAGGGAGGAGATCGAGCTACAAGAAAAGACCCTCCGCGAGGCTCTAGAAGCCGAAGACACGGAGATGGACGACCGAAGAGATAAGAGGCCAAGAACAAGAAATGATGAAGATGAGTCGGGGGACTCGGAATCATACTCGAGGAGAACCCGGTCAAAGGTGGTTTATTCCTCCGATTCTGAAGAGGAGGGTCCACACACGGACGACCGCATCCGGAGAATTGAGAAGGCCATGTTCGGAGAGAGAAAGGTCAGCCACGAGCCAGTGGTGACCGAAGACGTCGAACACTTCCGACCGCCTCCCGGAAGGCAGTTCCCGAAGATGAATGAATTTAACGGAAAGGGTGACCCCGAAGATCATTGTGAGAAATACGAATCGCTCATGACTGGGATGGGGCACTGCGATGTGATGCTGTGTAAGATGTTCAAAACCTACCTGAAGGGAAATGCATCCATGTGGTACAGGTCGCTAAGACCTAGGTCGATAGGCTCGTATGAGCAAGTGAAGAAAAAATTCTTGAGGCACTACTCACATTTGTGCCGAAGAGAGAAGGATACTGAAGCCCTGATCCACTGCAGGCAGGGGCCGAACGAAGATTTGGGTGATTACTTAGCAAGGTTCAAAGAGGAAGCCGGTATGGTCACCAACTTGGACAAAGTCAAGGCAGCTGGGTTCCTCGCAGCAGGCCTCGACCCTATCAAAGGTAAGAAACTTCGGTCCTCTCTTTATGATATGCCTCCCAAATCTTTAAATGATATATATGTGAGAGGAGAGGCCATTAGAAGAAAATTGGAATCAATTGGGGGGTACAAGGAGAAGAAAAATGATAGGTATGACCGAAGGGATGACCGAAGGGACGACAGAAGAGACGACCGAAGGGGTCGAGGAGATATCAAGAGCAGGTTGAATGATACAAGGCCCGACAAAGGGGCCGAACGAAGAAGAGATAGAGATAGTACTGTGTTCACACCGTTAAACACACCTATCTCGAAGATTCTCCACGAGATAAAGGGTAAACCTGGGTTTGTCAGACCACCCAAGTTGAAGACCCCTGAGAATAGAAGAAGCGACAGCAAATATTGTGACTACCATCGGGACAAAGGTCACAACACCGAGGAGTGCTATCATTTGAAGAAGTTAATTGAAAGAATGATCAAAGATGGGGAACTGACCCAATTTGTGGGCGACTTGAGGGACAAACTCGAATCCAAGGAGAAAAGGAAGGATGCTGAAAGTTCGGAGAAATACCGAGGGGAGGTCAGGACAATTTCCGGAGGAACAGTACTTGATCGGGACAGTAAGACAGCAAGGAAAAAGTATGCCAGACAGATCTACAACCTGTACCAGTCAAGTTCAGCCAAGCAACCACTACCTATCTCCTTCACCGAAGATGACTATGAGGATGTGATATGGCCGCACGAAGACCCACTTGTTATAAACCCAGTAATCGGGGAAAACAAGATATGGAAAGTGCTGGTGGACGAAGGGAGCTCAGTCAACATTCTATATCACCGAACATATTGCAAGATGAATTTGGGAGGCGAACAGCTGGAACCATGCCACGAGGCACCTTTATATGGTTTCGGTAATCAGCCTGTGCCGATAGAAGGGACCATCACCTTGTCTGTCATGATGGGGAAAGCGCCATACACTGTGGCGAAGGAAGCAAAGTTCTATGTCATCCGGGTTGACAGTCCGTACAACGGAATTTTGGGAAGGCCGGCCTTATCTTTGTTCCAGGCCGTGTCCTCTGTCCCTCACCTGAAGTTGAAGTTCCCAACTGAACATGGAATTGGAGAAATGAGAGGCGATCAGAAAGCCGCCAGAATAATCATGTTGGAGGATTTGGAAAAAGACAAAGACATTGAGATGACCGAAGCCGGAAAGAGGAAAAGAAATGAGACCGAAGCTGGGGGCAGCCACCAACTGCTGAACATTGAGTTGGAAAAGTTTGGGGCCGACCTGTCAAGCCCGATTGCTGAGCCGGCTGCAGAGACCGAAGAGGTAGAACTGTACGTGGGTCAGTCGGGAAAGATGATCCAAATTGGAAAGAGCATGGAGCCGAAATTGAAAGAAAAAGTCATCAAGGTCATTAGGGAATTCCACGACGTATTCGCATGGAATCCCGAAGATATGCCAGGTTTGGACCCTGCGGTTGCCAAACACTGTTTAAACGTAGCTCCCGAAGCTAGGCCCGTAAGACAAAAGAAGAGGAATTTCGCCATGGAAAGGCAGAAAGTAATCCAAGTTGAAGTCGAAAAATTGCTAGAAGCAAAGTTCATTGAAGAGATAGACTATCCCGACTGGTTGACAAACGTAGTGGTGGTGAAGAAATCCAACGGCAAGTGGAGGATGTGTGTCGACTACACCGACCTGAATAAGCATTGTCCGAAGGACCACTATCCCTTGCCGAACATTGATCAACTGATAGATGCCACTTCGGGGCATCAAATACTCAGTTTCCTGGATGCATTCTCAGGATACCACCAAATTGCCATGAATGCCGAGGACGTTCCAAAGACAGCATTCATCACACCGAATGGCACTTATGCCTACATAAAGATGCCTTTCGGCTTGAAGAATGCCGGGGCAACATTTCAAAAAATGATCAACAAAGTGTTCAAAGCCCAGATCGGTCGGAACATGGAGTGCTATGTGGATGATATGATAGTTAAGTCCCTTTTCAGGGATCACGCCGAAGATCTGAGGGAATGTTTTGAAACGCTCAGAAGAAACAACATGAGGATCAATCCGAACAAGTGTACGTTTGGGGTGAATAGTGGGAAATTTCTGGGATACATGGTTAGCGCCAGAGGAATTGAAGCCAACCCGGAGAAGATTAAAGCAGTCATTGATATGGAGGCACCGAAGACAATCAGGGACATTCAAAAGCTGACCGGACGGCTAGCAGCCCTGAGGAGGTTCATCTCCCGATCGGCCGAAAAGGCCCTACCATTTTTCGAAGTGCTTCGGGGGTCCAAGAATTTCGAGTGGGGGCCAAATTGCCAGAAAGCATTCGAAGATGTTAAAGAGTACTTAGTGAAAGCCCCACTCTTAATGAGACCCGACCCGAAGGAGACTTTGCAGCTGTACTTGGCTGTGAACGACCGAACACTTGGAGCCGTGTTGGTCAAAGAACATGAAGGGAACCAGCATCCGGTGTTCTATGTCTCTCATATTCTCAAGGATGCAGAAACAAGATATCCGAATGCAGAGAAGTTCGCTTATGGACTGGTAGTGGCCGCAAGAAAGCTAAGGCACTATTTCCAGGGAAGGACTATCAAAGTTGTAACCGATCAGCCGTTTAAGAAAATATTGCAAAGGCCAGAGGCATCGGGCAGAGTAGTTGCTTGGGCGATCGAACTGGGGGAGCATGATTTGGAGTATACACCAAGGACTTCGATCAAAGCCCAAGCATTGGCGGATTTCATGGTAGAATGCTCTTTTTCGGGGCCGAATGACTTAGCTCCTGAAGAACAAATGATTCAGACACCGGGAAAATGGAAGTTGTTGGTCGATGGGTCGGTCGCAAAGGAAAAGTGCGGGGCAGGGCTAATTCTTACAAGCCCAGAAGGATTCGAGATTTGTCAAGCCATCAGGTTCACTTTCCCGTTGACAAACAACGAAGCCGAATATGAAGCACTCTTGGCAGGGCTAGATTTGGCAAGAAATTTGGAAGTTAAGCACATTAGGGCGTTTAGTGATTCAATGTTGGTGGTAAAACAGTTCTCAGGAGAGTATGGGCAAAAAGATCCCCGAACCAAGGCATACGCCCTTAAGGTACGTGAACAATCTTTGCTGTTTGAAACTTTCGAGTTAACTCAAGTAGCTAGAGAAAACAACAGTCGGGCAGACGCCCTATCGAGGTTAGCTTCGGCAGAAACCCAAAACCTAAGCGGGTCCATCTATCTGACCGAAGTAAAGACACCTTCGATAGACAAGAATCAGTGCATGGAAATTCATCAAGGGGTCAATTGGATGACTCCCATCAGGGCCTTCTTGGAAAAAGGCATCCTACCACTAGACCGAAGGGAAGCACAGAAGGTGAAGTATCGGTCGGGAAATTACACTCTGATCGGGGGCCGTTTGTTCAGACGATCAATAAGCCAGCCGCTACTTAGGTGTTTAGACAAAGATGAACAACAGCTTGCTTTAGAGACAGTTCATGAAGGGATTTGTGGAGAACATTTGGCAGGACGATCCTTAGCCTTCAAAATCCTTAGGCAGGGATTCTTCTGGCCTAAAATGAAAGAAGACGCAACAGAGTATGCTAAGAAATGCAAGCAATGCCAGCTATTCAGCACAATCCCGAAGCAACCTCCCGAAGAGATGTCTTCAGTCCTTAGCCCGATCCCATTTGCTATGTGGGCGGTCGACATCGTGGGGATCCTACCCACCAGCACTAAACAAGCGAAATACTGTGTTGTGGCAATCGATTATATGACAAAGTGGATAGAAGCAAAACCCCTTTCGGCCATTACCGAAGAAGCCGCGAAGAAATTCATGCTAGAACAGGTCATCTTGAGGTTTGGCATACCTATGGTTTGTGTGTCCGATAACGGCACTCAGTTCATTGGGAGCAAGTTCAGAAAATTCCTGGCTCAGTTCGGGATACAACAGAAGTTCAGTTCGGTAGGGCATCCCCAGGGAAATGGGGCGATCGAGGCGGCCAACAAAATCATCTTTGATGGAATCAAGAAAAGGCTGGGGGAAGCTAAAGGACTTTGGGCTGAAGAACTACCATGGGTCCTATGGGCTTACCGAACAACTACGAGGTCTTCAACCGGGGAAACGCCTTTTAAACTCGCCTTCGGAACTGATGCCCTTCTACCTGTCGAAGTTGGCCTGGAGTCTTACCGAACGGAAGTGTTTAACGTGGAGTCAAATGAGTTCGGACTCCGGGCAAATGTGGATTTGCTAGAAGAAGAAAGAGAGGCTGCCCACCAAAGAAACTTAAGGTACCAACTGCAGGCAGCCCAGTATTATGATTCGGGAGTGAAGAAAAGATCCTTCCGAACCGGGGACTTAGTGCTTCGGGAGTTGGCCACTTCCCTGCCAGCAAAAAGAGGCAAGCTTATGCCCAACTGGGAAGGTCCATACATGGTAATTGAAGTGGTCCGACCGGGCACCTACAAATTGGCTCATCCGGACGGCAGCCCAATCAAAAACACTTGGCATGCCGCTCGCCTTCGCCGTTTTTACCAGTAAGCTTACTGGACATTTTATTGCTTTTTACTTCAGTATTTTGTCTTATGCAACTTTGTTCTGAATTCCATAAGCTAGCATCAATCTGTAATCAAATCTATGTAAGAGTTGCATGGTTAATGAAAAGATTGTTTTGCTCCACTATCCGTTATTGTTAAGCTAAGTACGCAATGTTAAGCTTAATAGACCCATGTTTGGGGCCGACCGTATAAAACATGCGCCTTTTAACTTATTGGTAGTGTTCAAGTTCATTGTGTTTTAAGCTACAAATACTTGACGAATCCAAATTTGGGGCCGACCGAATAAAATTTGGCCTCTTACAAAATTGCCTTAGTATTCAAGTCGCTTTGACATTAATTAAGGCCGGGAGGAAATATTTTTCAACCAACCGAACGAGACCTTAATCATTTACAAAACCCCTTAAATACTCGGGGGCAGCTAGGTTACGACCAAAAATGCACAAAAAGGCAAGAATTATGCTAAGGCAAAAATGGCCGAAGATGCATAACAACAAAATAAATATGCTAAGGCAAAAGGAAGCCGAAGAGGCATAAAAAAGAAAAATCATGCCAAGGCAAATCAAAGCCAAAGACGCATGAACAGAAACAGAAGCCAAATTAAGGCCGAAGCCGAAGACGCATACAAAAGAATATTATGCAAAGGCAGAAATATATAAAGCAAGCCCGAAGGCAAAGTAAAATATTACAAGCCCGAAGGCACGAATAGTGAGCCCGAAGGCAAAGTTAAATATTACAAGTCCAAAAGTATTAAAAAGCTACGAAAATATTAGAAGGCTTCATCAGCTGGAGGTTCGTCGGAGAGAGACTCATCTTCGCCCGAAGAAACCTCTAAAGGTTGATCAGACCCCTCCCGACCAACCGGATCCGTCATCCCGAGCGAAGGATCTACCAGCTGAGTATGATCGAAGCCCAAAGAATGTGCCTTTAGCACAGCGCCATCATACCCCATTTGGTAGCACCTTTCTTCGGTCAGCTCCAGGGTCTTCTGCAGCTTCCGAACACTCTTTCTTGTAAGTTTGAGCTGCTTATTTCTCCACTCGACGCGCGCCCGGAGAGTGTCCAGCTCCTTCAGCTGCCCCTTGAGAGCCTCATTGTCGGCAGACAGAGACTTGGCTTGACCGGTGACCCTCTCCAGTTCAATGTTGGAGTTCCGAAGGTCCTCTTCAGCCTTGACCGCCCGAACTTCAGTCTGGTTGGCCGCCTCCAGCTTTTTCTGTATGCCCTCCATTCGTTCGGTCACAACGGCCGACCAAGAGACCCCCTGGAAATAAACAAGGAAAAAGAGTTAAACACTGAATACAAGTGAAAGAAATAAATGACACCGAAGGAGAGAAAGCTTACCATGGAGAGCAGAGCCAGCATTTCAGTGCAAGCCTCAAGGTCGTTTGCTTTAGCAAACGTGGGCCTGTCGGCGGGCAGAATGAGACCCCGACAGAGATCAGGGCCTACTACGGTGGACAGTTGGGGGGCAGGGACGATGATCTGATCCGTCTCGATAACTCCCCAAGGAGGAGAGTATACTTTCAGCCCGGCATCTCCCGACCGGCCCCTTTTTCGGGAGTCGGCCGAGGGGGTCAGGACGATACCATCCCCTTGATCTCGCGGAGGAGAAGAAACCAATGGAGCTTCAACCCTCTCCCTCGAATCGGGAACAGATTCCAGCCCTTTGCCGGCCGATTGGGCAGCAGCCTCGGCTTCGGCCGTAGCGGATATTGAAAGCTGAGATGCCTTCTTGCGCTTGCGCTCGATGATATCCTGCATAGTAGACACTGCACAAAAATACTAATGTTAAAACATTGGAGACTGGAAAGGAAAATGCAATAATAGAAGCATTCGGATGGAAAAGAATAAGGTAAAGATAAGTGTTACCACTACCCCAAAGGGCGACCAACCAATCGTTATCCCGGCCGTCCGATACCGGAACCCTACCCATGTTGAGTTCACAGAGAAGGCGGTAATCATGCTTGTCCGCCTCCAACATTTCAGGGTACTGCAACCTCGATGGGTCCAGATCCCGCCAACGGCCGTACTTCTCCATCCTCGGGCCCGAAATGAAGGTCCACCTCTCATGGGCCCCCCTGTTGTTAGAATTTGTTTGAGCCCACTCGGCCCTGCCGGTTCGACGGGCTATGGTGTAGAAGCCGTTGCTTTTGGAGTTCCTCCGAAGCTCGTAATGATGCCAGAACAAGGTCGTCCTTGGGGTCATCCTCAGAGCCAAGCATCGGGCTTGAAAGGCGTTTATATGGAAAAAGCTGTTCGGATCCAGCTGCCCTATGGCGATCCCCACTTGCTTCAGCAATTTCTTCAGTATTGGAAGCATCGGCAGCCGAAAGCCACATTTGAAGGCCATCTCGGATATGCCGGTAGCCACGCTTCCGCCGAAGAGAGGTGGAATCTCAGGGTTATGCCAAATGCGGTCTCTCTTCCTAGGTGTGAAGAAGTACCAGACCTTCCTTTCTACTTGGTATTTGGAGTGGAATTCTTCTATTTTTTCCTCGGTCAGGTGTGACCGGAAATTCGCAGCCGGATATGTCTCCACGTCACTAAACGGCGAAACATCCGAAGGACCAGCACCTTCGGTCGACCGATCCATGTCCCTGCATTCGGAAATGAAGAGACATTAGCTTTGTACTCGGACAAAGAAGATGAAAACAAAAAGGGGAGAAGCCGAGTACAGTGAGCCAGGATCGGTCGGAGGGTCCTAAAGTCTAAGGGTTAGCAAACTACGGGTCGTCTAAAAGTTACAAATGATCGGGACAGACCGAAGGAAGCTCTCAAGTTATGAATCTTGAAGGGCATTTCAACCTTGACAACTTCCCAGCAAATATCAAGTTTCAAGTAAAAGGTTCGTATCAGGGCAACACAGCGGAAATCAAAAAGAAAAGACAGGCATATATACTACCTAAAACGACAAGAGTAAATTGTACAGGTAACTTTACATATGTACATCTAGATACATACATGAATGTATGGAAGCACAGAACAATTACAACAAAGAAGCAAGAGGGAAAATGTCACTTACTGGTTTGAAGGTTCTTGATAAGACTGAGTTCTTGAGGATAGATTGCTTGGATGTAGACGTCAACCGGAGTTGGAGAAGAAAAGACGACCGGCGGCGAATTGACGTTTCCAATCGTCGTTAGCAAAAAGCTCTAAGAAATAAAGATTTTGGTTTTGGTTTTGCTTAAACTGGTGAGCGTAAAAGTGAAAATGAATGGGTTTAGAGGGATTATATACGGAGGTGTGGCGTTTGGACAAAGCCGTTTCGTATTTAACGGTGGGGATTGAAGTGCGAATCTCGAGATCAGACAGTTGTCATCCATGAAGGGACACGGCTTCCCAGGAGGCGTCTCGGCCTTGTCCATCGCCATTCTTATCCGAAGGACACGTACGAAGACAGACTTCCGAAGATGGGCTTGGGCTTTAGCCTTCGTCCTGAGGATAATTCCGAACGAAGCCTAGGGACATGTTAGCCCAACTTCTTACCGGGCTGGACCGAAAGCCCAATGAGGATAATTGGTTTGGAGAGGCTTCAGACTGACGATAGCCCGTATCATTCGGCCCCGCTATGCGTAACGGTCCATTCGGTTGTGTTCCTGGGAACGTGAGAACATTGGACACGTTCTCCATTTCGTCCCACTCCTCGATAACTGCCAAGATAGAGAATTAAAAGGGTTAACAGAGGTTTGATATCATTCATTCAATTACTTACACACAATTTAGACAATACAAACACTCTGCGTTTACCTTTACTCATCAAAGAACCAATTAACTTATTCTCACACCGGAGGTGAATCGGGGGGCCACACCCTCGCATTCTTCTTCAATTGCAGGTCCGACCGAACGGATACACCGACGGAAATTGGTTGTAACAAAGATATTGCTCCTGTTGATGGATTGAAGCACAACCTACTCAGTGTCAGCCAGTTCAGTGACATGGGATTCAAGGTTGATTTTGATATGATGGTTTGTGATATCTATCACAAGAAAGATCGAAGCCTCTCCTTGAAAGGAGTCAGCAAAGGAAGCTTGTTTATTGCAGACTTAAATTATGTCAATAAGGACAAGGCTTACTGTTTTTACAGCAAAGCATCAGTTGGTGAAAGCATGCTTTGGCACAAGAAGCTCTCACACCTCAATTTCAAGTTTATGAATATTCTGATGAAGAAGGATTTGGTGAGAGGACTACCTCAACAGGAATTCTGTCAAGAAGGACTATGTGAGGATTGTCAAATGGGTAAATTGAAAAGATTTGTGCACAAATCAAAGCAAGTGAATACCAACACTGAGCCACTCAAATTAATTCACATGGATTTGTTTGGTCCAGTAAATGTTCAATCTCTTGCAAAAAAAGAGATATGCCCTGGTAATGGTGGATGACTACTCAAGGTACACTTGGGTGAAGTTTTTAGAGACAAAGGACGAAGCTGCTCAAGAAATCATTGATCACATAAGAGTTCTTGAAAGAACCCCTAATGCTCAAGTTCAATATCTGAGAAGTGACAATGGTACTGAGTTCAGAAATGCCACACTAGGAAACTTCTGCAAAGAAGAATGCATTGTCCAACAATTCTCCACTGCCAGGACACCACAACAAAATGGAGTTGTAGAAAGGAAGAACAGAACTCTCATCGAAGCTGCGAGAACTATGTTGAATGATTCTAAATTACCAACATACTTCTAGGTAGAAGTTATTAATACAACTTGTTACACACAGAACAGAACCTTGATCAACAAGACTCATGGAAACACTCCTTACTATCTGTTAACAGGAAAGAAACCTACTGTCAAGTACTTTCATGTATTTGGAAGTAAATGTTTCATGATGATTGACAACCATGAAAGGAAAGGAAAGTTCGATGCTAAAGCTTATGAAGGCATTTTCATGGGATATGGATTGGAAAGGACTGCCTACAGAGTCTATGTCATTGATTACAAAGTCATTGAAAATTCCCAGGACTGCAAGAGGATATGGATTGGAAAGGACTGTCACATTTGATAAAACCAAATTCCCAGGACTGCAAGAGGATGGTCAATTTGAGCCTCTTAGATTTGAAAATCAAGGGTATTTGGAAGAAGAAGAAATTGTTGCTGATGAACCTATTGGCACTCAGGATATTGAGTTTGAAAGAAATGCTATCAACACCAATGATGCTACTCAAACTCCAGCTCAATCTCAAACTGTATCAGCTAATCATCAGAATGAGAATGATTCTGGAGATGTTGAAGAACATGAATGAGAAAACATCAATGGTGGAGAGTCAACACCTCAAAGAGGAAATGATGAAGCAGATCAAGAAAGAAGCATGCCCAGAACCACTAAGTGGAACATAGATCACACTAGCAATCTAATCATTGGTGATCCCACTACTGGTATAAGGACGAGGAGAAATATTTCTGCTGACAACATGTTTTCATGTTTCCTATCTCAAACTGAGCCAAAGTCAATCGATGAAGCATTGTTGGTTTCAGATTGGGTGATAGCTATGCAAGAAGAGCTAAACCAATTTGAGAGAAACAATGTATGGAAGCTAGTCCCTAGACCCAAAGGGAAGTCAGTAGTTGACACAAAGTGGGTTTTCAGAAACAAGTTGGATGAAAGTGAAAATGTGACAAGAAACAAGGCAAGGCTAGTAGCTAAAGGTTACTGTCAACAGGAAGGGATCGATTATGATGAAACAATTGCACCTGTTGCCAGACTTGAAGCTATTCGGATATTATTAGCCTATGTTGCACACTGTAACTTCAAAGTGTTCCAAATGGATGTCAAAAATGCCTTTCTTAATGGAAAATTAGAAGAGGAAGTGTATGTTGAACAGCCACCTGGATTCGAGGATGCTGAGTTGTATGACTTTGTCTACAAGCTTTTCAAAGCACTTTATGGATTGAAGAAAGCCCCTCGAGCTTGGTATGAAACTCTATCTACTTTTCTCATTGAGAATCAATTTACAAGAGGTGTAGTGGACAAGACACTGTTCTACAAGCACCATGGCAAGGACATCATTTTGGTTCAGATTTATGTTGATGACATAATCTTTGGTTCTACAAATGAGAAGCTGTGTGAAAAGTTTTCATCTCTTATGAAAAGCAAGTATGAGATGAGCATGATGGGAGAAATGTCATTTTTCCTAGGTCTACAAATTCATCAAAAGGATGATAGTATCTTCATAAGCCAATCGAAATATGTCAACGAACTTCTCAAAAAGTTCAACATGGAAGATGCATCACCTGCAAAGACACCTATCTCTACTGCAATCAAGCTGGATTTGGATCCTAAAGGAAAGAAAGTGGATTCTAGTACCTACAGAGGCATGGTGGGATCGTTGCTATATTTAACTGCCAGCAGACCAGACATTATGTTTGCTACATGTCTCTGTGCAAGGTTTCAAGCTAATCCAAAAGAATCACACTTAGTAGCAATCAAGAGAATCTTTAGATATATCAAAGGCACTCCAAACCTAGGCCTTTGGTATCCTAAAGATACTGGATTTGACTTGGTTGGTAATTCGGATTCAGACTATGCGGGATGCAAGATTGACAGGAAAAGTACAACAGGAAGCTGTCAGTTTCTTGGTGGAAGATTAGTGTCATGGTTTAGCAAGAAGCAGTATTCTGTATCTACTTCAACTGCAGAAGCTGAATATATCGTAGCTGGAAGTTGCTGTGCTCAAATTCTTTGGATGAAAAATCAGCTGATGGATTATGGTTTAGAGTTGTCCAATATTCCTATTTATTATGATAACACTAGTGCCATAGCTATCTCAGACAATCCAGTTCAACACTCCAGGACAAAGCACATTGATATCAGACATCATTTCCTAAGAGAGCATGTTGAAAGGGGAACTGTGAAGCTGATTTATGTTCCAACAGAAAAGCAACTTGCAGACATTTTTACGAAGCCACTAGATGAAGCAACCTTCAACAGGTTGGTAAGTGAATTGGGAATGCTAAATCTGGTATGTTAACTTACTAGTCTTTACATTTTCAATGTGGTTAAAAATTGCAGCTCGTGACCTTAACCTTCAATGTTACTGTCATGAGAAGTTACTGTCCTATGTGCTACTTGTTTACTTGACAGCATGTTTGTTATGACTATGCTAAATTCAAATCACATGCTTGTTTTAATTTTTGTAATGAGTAGTCACGTGACATTAACTTATTTCATACGCCTGCTTAGTGATAAGTATTCGGGTCATTTGAAATGACCCCAGGTATTTGTCAGTCTTTTTAATTTAAAAGTTAATTACTTCATTAAAAAGAGGTAGTTGGGAGCTGTAGAGTCACTTATTGTGTTATAAATAAGACCAAAGCTAAACCCTTTGTTCTCACTTAACACACTTAGAACTCTAGAGTCAACATGAGCAAGAGGAAGGCAGAAGATATGTCAACATCCGGAGTGTCCAAGCCACAGGAGAAGGCTGCTGCTGCTGAGCACCCTCTTGATCCATTCTTCGATAAGCTTCAGGCTTATCTGGATGCCAAAGGGATCACTGAGGAGGAGGAGATTGCAAAGGTCGTTGAGCAGCTACTGGTGGAAGCTCTTGAAGATCTTAATAAAAAATGATGTTTAGTTCTTAAGAACTATTTTTGTATTGTTTTTAAAGTTTTTTTTAATGAAAAGTTCATCGTTTCATTCTCCCAGTGTTTTGCATGTTGTTCATCTTCTCTACCTTTAGCTATATACGAATGGTTGTCTGTTTGATTGTTTGTGTGTATGGATGTTTGTGAATGTGTGCTTAAACTAACAAATATGTGCCTAAATCGATTAAAATGCTATTTGGTAATTTTCGCTTAAGCAATAGGAAAAGTCGATTAAAATTCATGACATAAATTATTTCTGCTTAAGTTGTTGTCAATAAGTGAAGATGCTGTCACGAGGTGCCTTGACAACAAGTTTCTTAGACGACACAATGAAAAAAGTCTCTGTCATGAAATTTAAAGGAAATTGTATAAATTGCTTAATGATGACAGTATGTTCTTGCAAAGATATTAATATCAAGCAAAACTTGTTGTCATCCTCTCAAAAGTACTAATGAATTTGTTATAGCGCACAGGTTATTATCAAGATTAGTGGACTGAATTAATTTGGATTTTACCTCCACGATTTACAGCCACTAAAAAGTAACTACCCACGACACCACGTGATTGATTAATGGGCTAAGACATAGTTACTTTCCCTTTCTCAGTAAGACATTTGATATTTTCATGTAAGCAACTGTCAAACACACAAACACATAACTTTCAACAAAACCTTTCTCTCTCTCTCAAAAGCAAAAATCTCTCTCCGAAGCTCAAAGCAAGAAATGGTACCCAAACAATCCTCTTCTCAAACTAACTTTGCTGGTATTCTCACTGTTGGAGATGCTGGTGAAGGATTTAAAGGACTCGTATCCTTTATCAACAAGTCCTATCTGGGTCATGCTATAACATCTACACCATCCTTGAACCTAGAAAGACTTGAAGAATTCTGGAATACTGCCTATGTTCCAGGAGGTGCAAGGAAGGACACAATACAATGCAAAATCAAAGGAGTTACCTGCATCCTCACAATCAAAGGCATCAACGAAGCTTTGGGAACTGGACTGCAAGGTAAAGAATCATACAAGGAACTTGCAAGTGATGAAACCCTAAAGAAGTTTTTCTTTAAAATTGGGTATTCTGGTACTGTTCTTGAAGAGGGTACATCAAAATTGTACTCGACTGGTGAAATGGACAGAAAGTATTTGAGGAAAGAATGGAGCATGATTTTTGATGTCATGGTGAAGGTTTTCTCAACCAAAACCTCTGGATGGAATGGAATTCCCTCCTATATCAAAAGCTTACTCAATCTCTTATCCATGGATACAAAGTGGATGTAGGAAAATTGCTTATGAGTCAACTCAAGTCAGCTCTAAGCAGGAAGGTACATGTCTATCCTCGCTTTCTTACAATGTGTTTGAATTCTTTATGTGGTATTGATGATAATGCATCTCACACTATAGAATGCAATGTTTTGAAAAGAAATACATACACATCACTCAATTCACAAAATTCAAATGCACATATTCCACTCTATTTCACCAAGCACATGGCTGATCAAGAGCCTCATCTTGATGTAGCACTACCATCTGGGTATGTTGTCTTCTTCCTTGAGAATGAAGCTGAATTAGACCCAAATTCAGCTAACCCACATTCTACTACATACATTCCTATCAGATCCTCTAGACAACCAAAGACCACAAAAACAATTGTGCAAGAATCCAAGAAAAGACCCTTGGAAACTGGTGTTGGTAGTAGTTCTGAGAATGTTGAGGGAGAAACTGCACTTGATGCAGCAAATAAGAATATTAGTGAAAGTGAACCCACAGTGGTTCCTCTTGAGCCTAAGAAGAAAAGAGCTAAGAGGGCCAAAGCCACTGTTAGCCACCCCACAGTCTCACAAAAGGTTGTGGAGAGTAAAAGGGAATCAAACACATCCCTAGGTGCTTCTTCTCAACAAGAAGTATCTATTGAAGCTGGCCTATCTCCCAAGGCATCCTGTAAAGAGTCAGCACAACCTCATGAACTCACTCATGAGGAGCCTACACTTGCAGAAATGCACACAGAGATAGGGCACAGTGAGGGTCATGAAACTTCTACTCTTGATGTTCCACAAGTTACCCCTGTGGAACAGCCAAAAATCTCTTCTAAACCATCACCTTCTTTATTCTCTAATCCAACAATTGTTTCTTCTCAACAACCTAGAGAAGGGGACAGTCCAATCCCTTCAGGTTTTGATCATCCATCTCAAGTCATGGATGAGCCCCCATCAAGTGGTCCACAAGAACCCATTTCTCAAAGTGGAATGGACACCACTCACTCAAACACTGAGCTAGATCAAGATGGTACTCTGCCAGAAAATGAAACAGCCAACATCTTGATCGAACTCCAAAGAGCAACTGACCTTCAGGAAGTTGATGTCACAGCCTCAGCTGCTGTCAAAGACACCACAAAAGTTGTTGTCAACCCACCTGTGGACAGTAACATTTTGGGTAAAGATGTTGTCACCTCTACAAAGCTTGATCATGATACTGTAATTGTTGAAGATGCTTCAGATGATGATCAACTTACTATCTCTGCTTTAAAGGTACAATCTAAACTTTCTACTTCTTCAACTAAAATGCATGCAAGTACTGCTCATACCCATGCATCTAGGATGAGTGAGGGAGTGAAAAGAAAAAGAGAGATAAAAGAAAAGAGAGGCGGGCATAAAAATGAGAGGTAGCCAAACGAGCTGGCAAAAGGTGAGGGACTTGAGCATGTCTAGAGTGAACTTGAGGGAGCCCCACACACAAAGGCACTAAGCCTTGAGAGTCATTCTATGAGGAGTGATGAGATCACTCAGAAAAATAATGAGTGTGTGAGAAACCCCATAGCCTCCTTGCCCCAGTTTCTTCATTTATATCCAAAAAGGTTGAGAACTGATGGTCCTTTGAAAGAAGCTGAATCAAGGTTGAAATCCCTTGAGGGCAGATGTGCATCCATGGAAGCTAAACTTGATGCTCTGTCCACCATGGTAGCTACTGGTTTTGCTGATATTCAACAAACTCTTCTCTCATTCTCTACCATCCTTAGTGCTGCCAACTCAACTAAGGGGGAGAAAGTGGTAGATCAGAATCAGAATGAGGGTAAGGGAGAGAAAGTGGTATATCAGAATGAAGCAAATCTGTAAGAACCCAGATTTTTGGTAGAATTAAAACTTTTCTTATGTAATAATATATGAGTGAATAGTGGTTATGACTGCGATGTAACGAATGTCTATTAAATGAATGGGATGGATTTAAATTCAAATATTTATATGTCATAAAGAATGTTTTTGGTTGACAGCATAGATAAGAATAATCTATCTTCTAGGGATATAGGTTATATTATTCCAAGAGAGATTATTCTTGTGTCATCCAAATCAATATCTGTTATTAGTCCAATGGTTCCGTGAAAGGGTTAAGGAACGCCCGAAAGAGGACCAGGGCATTTTTATTAAATATAAGGAATAAAAGAAATAATAAAGTGTGAATAGTGATTTTGGTGGAGATGAGAATATTATTGGATGACGCTATATAGAATTATCCAGAACAGAATTCTGAGTTCGTATTAGTGATCCAGGAGGAAATTAAGTGTATGTAAAAGCTGTCGGATTCAGAAAAATAGCACTTTTATTTTTTCCGAGAATTCCCTGGACACTACAAGCCTTAAGGAATTATTAAAGGGATTTAAGGAATTTAAATTCGAGAAGTATTAAGAAAGATGGAGAATAGTATTATAAATATTAAGAAGGTTTTCGGTAAAACCCTAACTAGAAACGAATGAGTTATTCCCTCGAACGATCAACGAATTGAGCAATAAACGGACAAAGAATCAAACAGAGGGAGCAAGAGTCATGCATAAGCTACTAGAAAATATCTAGTAACCAATATAGTTACAAGAGTAACTAGAATCAAGTGGATCAACTAAGTACTTCGCAACCAAACTACTAGTTAGCCTTAAACCACCACAATCTCAACACTTGTCTTGCAAATACCTCATTCCATGCATCATCCTCACTTTAATAAAGCAACCAAGATGAGATATTATCCAAAACTCATCCACTTGATGCATTATTATCACATTAACCAAGCAAAGAACACAAAAAAATATCAAACCCTCTCCATAAACATTTCCATTCGGCCCATCCTTAATTCAAAGACCAAAAATCCACTTCCAACCATTGTTTGATCTTGAAACTTTTATGGTGAGTTCTATAATTCATATAAATGATCTCCTAAAAATTTCAAACCCAAACTCCTTTGTTTCCATTTTCAAAAAAATCAACAAAGAGGAGGGTGAATAGTGTTTTCAAGAACTAACTTGATTTTTCTTGATTTCTTTGGTTGATCTAAGGTTCATTAAGGCTAGGCAAGGACCAAGAAAAGATTTATAAGTCTATTTCACACTCTCAAGAAGGTATAATGATCTTTAAACCCTAGGTCTACTATGATTTTATACAAGTTCTTGATAGATTTAAGTGTTAGTAGCATGTTAGTGTGATTATAGGCTTATTTAGCATGATCTTATGGTTGATATTATGCATGATGATCAATATGAGAAAGTGATATGTTCTTGAACTCCTTGGGATGATAAATCATGTGAATAAGTTGGATATATGCCCGGTGTGGCTTGAATATGTTGATATGATTTTAGAACGTTCGATTTATAGCCGTTATAATGTCGAAATTTCGTTAACTCTTGAAAACCGAGCATGGCAGTAGCATATACTCCCTGACCAGTCCCGGATTTTGCCATGGTTAGCTAGTTCATGTTACGAGCTTCGTTTTGATATAAAGATCGAGTGAAATGGATATACGTTTTAAGAGTTATGATCAATTTAAGATAAGTGGTTCGTAACCGAGAGTACAAGTTCGTAATTAAAATTGAACCCGTGTAAATTATGTAATGCAGTGGGGAATTATGATAAATAAATAATAGAGATAAAAATGAAGGTGTGGGAGAAAACCTCGCGTAAAAAGGATCGTTTTCCGATTTTATAAAAATGTTCGAATCAAGGTTAAACGCGAACGAACCCCTAAAAAGCATACTTGATTATGACTTTGGTTAATAACTTAGAAAACGGACGATAAAACTCGTAGTACAATCTCTATTTGTAAATAATCGATCCTAAAACTTACATGGCTTAAGTATGTATCAAGTGTGGGTATGATGACGTGGCATAATAGCGAACATATGTCGAACCGCATCGGTGATAAAAAGAGTTACACTAAGAGGTGTATAGCGAGATAATTCGAAAACGTGTTTCGACTTAAGTGAAGTTTATATTTAACCTTGTAAAGTGTTAAGTGATTAATCCCGAATGCCTTGGCTATTTATAGATCACTAGGCTGACCCGGGACACGCTACCACTACCCCTACCCCTACCCGCACTCGATTTCCAGGCAAGTTCAAATCCTTCTTTAAGACTGTTGTTGTGAATATGTATATATATGTTTTCTGTTAGAGTACATATGCCATAGCATGCATGCCTACTTTCAAAGTCATAATGATATACTTGTTCCCTGAATTATTGTTGGCTTATAAGCTAGATAGTTATTATATCAGTTATAAGCCGGAAAATTACTAAGACCCTTAAGCGAAGGCACTACAAGGGGGAAGGTTAAATGTGACGGACCAAATGTGACGGAAAAATGGAGCGGCTAAATGTGACGGATTCGGTCACATATAACAAGTCCACATATTTGACTTTGACTATTTTATTAATATGATGGATTTGGTGAAAATGAAAGACAAAATTGACCAAAATAGGAAGTCAATGGGCAGGAATTGAATAAGAAAGATTACCACCGTCACATTTATAATTTGAGAATGGCGGGAGTTTTTCCCGCTAATTATCTTAAATGTTATATGTGACGGATAGGGTGACAATGTTATATGTGACCGATTCTATCATGTTTATGTACATTTAAATGTGACGGAATGAGTTGTATATAATTATATTATAAGTGATGGCATCCGTCACATTTAAACTTACCCTAATTTTTTTAGATTGTTTTTTTCCCTGTTTTTTCCCCTGACTGCGTGATACCTTATGTTCCCCGTGAGCTTCTTTTTTACCTTCTTTGTCACTGATACACGTACAGCTGCTCTTGCATCCATTTGCCCTTTAAATCCATATCCGATCCTTGTTGTCAATCTAGCTTGTAGCTTACATCGTAGATTATCAAAGATTTCCTATATTCATTCAGGTATGTCTTTACATGTAACTACACATTGTAATGTCTTACATACAACATGATTAGTTTAATCTATTGATAGTGATAACACGATTTGTAATTTTGGATTCATTTTTAAGAAATAATTATCATATGTACTTGTAAGATTTTTGCTTTAGACATAGTATGAATGTGATTATTATATAAAAATAAATATGTAATTGATTATTTGGTGTATACATATTTTTTGTAGATGTCCTCGGATCGAAGTTGGATGAGCCGTAGGTATGATGGTAAGGGTGGTTTATCTGAGGAGTACAAAAGAGGTGTGGATAGTTTTGTTGAGTTTGCACAAAGAATAAAAGATTCTGATGGAAACATATTATGTCCATGTAATCACTGTAAAAATTTAGCGTGGAGGACTGAAGATGAGTTGAAAGTGCACTTGTATCGATTTGGCATTATTGAGTCATATACAAGGTGGGATTATCATGGGGAAAAATCTGATTGGAACAACCATTATTCCATGAGAAACAATCAAAATGGTGAAGATAACGTGTATGATGCATTCGAAATGTTAAGGGACCTTGGAGGAGAACATTATGAAATTGAAGATATGGAAGAAGAACCGAATGAAGAAGCATCTCAATTCTATAAAATGTTGAATCAAGCCTCGGTACCTCTATCTCCCAATCATGAAAATCATACAAAATTGTCATTTGTTATGAAGTTGTTGCACTTTAAGAATAGACACCATTGCAGTCAAAAGGGGTTTGACGAGTTACTTGAGCTGATAGGATCCATTTTGCCCGATAAACATACACTGCCAAAAAAATACAGCGAAGTTAAAAATATGGTTAGTGGGCTAAATATGGGGTATGAGAAAATTGATGCTTGTGAGAATGATTGTATGTTATTTTATAAGACCGACGATGACAAGCTGAAGTGTGATATTTGTGGGGTAGACCGATATAAAAAGATGAAAGATGAAAAGAAGAAGCCAATCGCAAAAAAGATCTTGCGGTATTTTCCTCTTACTCCAAGACTAAAGCGGTTGTACATGTCAAAACATACATCACAGTATATGAGGTGGCATAAAAACAGAGATGTGGTTGAGGGTCAGTTAACGCATCCAGCTGACGGCGATGAATGGAAACAGTTTGATAGAGCATTTCCTTCATTTGCGAATGAGATTCGTAATGTAAGGTTGGGACTTGCAACTGATGGATTTGAACCATTTCATAATAAACACTCAAAGAAGTATAGTGTTTGGCCTGTATTTGTTGTCGTGTACAACCTTCCACCATCTATGTGCATGAAAGATCCATTTATATTTATGCCTCTCATCATACCAGGGGCTAAGGATCCGACAAAAGATCTCAATGTGTATCTGCGACCATTAATTGATGAATTAAAAATTTTATGGAACACTGGGGTAACAGTATTTGACAAAGCATCACACTCTAATTTTGTGATGAAGGCTGCACTATTATGGACTATTAGTGACTTTCCGGCATATGGCATGGTTAGTGGATGGTCAACACATGGTAAGATGTCTTGCCCGGTTTGTGTTGGTGATGTAAAAGGATTTCAACTCAAATACGGAGGAAAACCTAGTTATTTTGGCACGTCTCGAGTGTTTTTGGAGCCTGGTGATCCTTTGAGAAAGAATAATAAATATGGTTCCAGGGAGATGAGATCAGTTAAAACTCGGTACTCGGGTCAGGTGATGAAGAGATATTGTCAACGTGTTAAGTTCTTTCCACACGGGAAAAAAGCTTGGCGAAAACCTGTTGGTTTTGGGGTAGCACATAATTGGACTCACATGTCTATGTTTTGGGAGCTTCCTTACTGGGAGGTACTTCGTCTTCGGCATTGTATAGATGTGATGCATACTGAAAAAAATTTCTTTGACAACATATTCTATACAATTTTGGATGACAGTGATAAATCGAAAGACAACCTCAAATCAAGAAAGGATTGCAAGCATTTAAACATACGAAAAGAGTTGTGGATTCAAGATGATGGTACAAAGCCACATGCCGAATATGCTCTTACAAGGGAGAAAGTTGATAAACTATGTAAATGGCTCAAAGATTTAGAACTTCCAGATGGTTGTAGCTCGAACATAATTCGGTGTAGCAAGGAAAAGAAAGGAAAGTTTAAAGGTATGAAATCTCATGATGGTCATGTATTTTTGCAAAAACTTTTGCCTATTGTTGCTCGAGACCTACTGCCTAGGCCGGTTGGTGAAGCCCTTATTGAGTTATGCAATTTTTTCAAAGATTTATGCTCTACATCATTGAAGAGACAAGATCTTGAAAAAATGGAAAAGGATATAGTAAAGATATTGTGTAAATTTGAACTAATTTTTACTCCTGGTTTCTTTGATACAATGGAGCATTTGCCTGTTCACTTGGCAACAGAGTGTAAGCTTGGTGGTCCCGTCCAATATCGTTGGATGTATCCTTTCGAAAGATACTTGGGTAAGTTGAAGCTAACAATAAAAAATAAAGCGCGTGTGGAGGGTTCAATGGCAGAACGCTATGTCGAAGAGGAGCTTGTAAACTTTTGTTCACTTTACTTTGAGCCAGGTGTGCCAACCATACATAATCGACTACAACGTAATGAGGTACCACGTCAAAATCGTAATCCACATTTATTAGAAGCTTTTACATATCCAACGAGTACAATTGGAGCAGAGAAAAAAAGGGGCTTGACTGAGAAAGAATTTGATATTGTGACATATTATGTCTTGATTAATATGCCAGAAGTTGGAGAATACTTAGAGTAAGATTTTAAATTTATACATTTTTGATTTAATGTATTGTGGATTTTAATCATTTCACCATTTTGCTTTACTAATTTCAGAGAATTCGAAGATTTAGTGTACACAAAGAAGCCACATCTAGACCCATCAATTTTTGAAGCGTACGCGAAGGAAAAATTTATTCATTGGTTTCAGGAAAGAGTACGTGTGTCAATGATTTTGTTTATCTAACTATTTATTTCTGTTTTCTAGATTTTATTGATGGACATTTTCTTAATAATGCATTTAGGTGAAAACAAATAAAGAACTTGACGACAAATTCAAGGACATAATTCAAGGTCCAGTACCAATTGTGCAATCGTATCGAGGTTGTTACTGTAATGGCTACAAATTTCTCTGTGCTGACACTAATCAGCTCACTTCTTCAAATTCGGGTGTATGTGTCATTGGTATTAACTCAGCAACCCAAATTGTTTTGTTACATTAATTTTTTTTTCTTTTTGGGACTAAAATATGTACTTGTATATATTGCTTGCAGGTACTTGTTACAATGAAGTGTGTGGCAACTATTACGGAAAGTTGGAGGAAGTAGTGAAACTCACTTATCGTAATGGTTACAACATTATGCTATTTAAATGTCACTGGTTTGATACTACAAGGAACGTGAAAGTGGATAAACATAGGATGACCACTGTAAATGTCAAGTCGCAGCTGAATGCAGAAGATGTGTTCGTGTTAGCTAGCCAAGCCACACAAGTTTATTATGCTCCCAACATTAATAATCCAAGTTCTCTGTGGTACACTGTGGTGACAACTAAACCCCCTCCTCTTGATGAAACTACATCATCTATGGATGATGCTTTGCAGGAAGATGTGTCAAATGCATCAACGTCCCATGTTGAACCAATAAATATTGATGATCCATCAAATTTTTTCCTTGATTACAGAATTTTCGGAAATAACAATGAGAACGTGTCTGAAAATGAAGAAGAAAATGCTACTGACAATGAGAATGAAGAAGAAAATGCTGCTAACAATGAGAATGAAGAAGCAAATGCTGCTAATAGTGAGAATTCAGATTCAAGTACTGATGAGTTTGGTGAAAGTGATGAAGATTCATCATAGTTATCTAAATGCAAACATTATATATTTAAATTTGAACATTTTTATGATTTGTAATCTTACTCAGATACTTGGCTGGTATTAATTTTACTTTGCTCTGCATCAATTCTAGACTTCTAACAGTTTTTTATATTGAGTTTGTAACCCTGGTCACGACACTGCAATTTTTTTTTAAATACAAGGTTATATTGTTATGCACCAGGTGATTTCTCTGTTATATTGAGGTTCATATGAAGGTTGTCATGTTTTCAAGGTGTAGAGATGCAAAATATAGGTCTGTTGTTATATGTCTGTTTTGCTGACCATATTCAAGTAGCTGTTGCAATTGATAATATTTTTTAATTACTACTGGTACCGTGGTTGATTAGTTTGTTTTGTATTTCACTGTTTGATTAGTGTTGTCAGATTTCAGTATTTCTGAATTTCCGATTTTAGTTTTTCTGAACCTGTATTTTTTGACATTTTTTATTTTAGTTTGATTAGTTTTTCCGAGTTTGGTTTTATGTGATTTCACTCCCTTTCCTATGAGAATTTTTGGAATAATCTTAGTAGCAGATTCATTAAGTGCTGTGAAAAGCTGCAGATTTTTTCTGTAGCAAATTTCTGCAAAAATTGTGTAGGATCCGAGAGATATTTGCTTCTGGGATTTATAGTTTTTTAGTGGACTGAAGATTTGTTGTTGTAAATAGTAGGTTTGCAGATTTTTTTTTCTCTTGACATTTTTATGGTTCTGTTTTTCTGAAGTATGTAGCTGTGCAGCAAGTTTGCGTTAAGAGGAGTAACTTCCTCAGGTGATCAGCTGCAGATGTAGTTGGAGTGCATTTAGAAGTCCAGTTATTGCAGGTGTTCAAGTAGCCTGCCAGGAATTTTTATGGGTGTCAGAATCACAGATGCTTGCTTCCTATAGCCCTTCTAATTTGTATGATACTCGTTTTAAATTTATGCTTTGCCAATCAAAAAAAAAAAAGAAGCTGCACTTCGTTTGTTCTGTCATCACCTCCAATGTATTGGAGTTATGTTTGTTTACTAGTAGTTTGGCCTGAATATTTTTGTTTACAAGGCATTTAAACTGTATGCTAGTATTGTCATGCATTTGGTCATTGATACATTGGTTGTTCAAGTAGTCAAGTATTTTAAGCTTAATGTAAGGATTTGTTCTATTTATTCTTTAACTAGGAGAGTATTTGGTGGGTTTTTTTTTAAAATTTTTGTTCTTTTGCATTTAATTTACCATTTGAATGCATTTCTAATTAATCGAGATTAATTAGATCGAGTAATTGTTGTTCATCCATTAATCGAACTTATTTGCTATAATCCTATCAGAAAAAGTTTCTTTGTGAAAATCGGTCAATAATCGGTAAAGTTGATCAATAATTGACTAATTCGGTTAATAATTGGTCAAATTATTTTAAAAAAAATTTAATGTAGAAACTCACAAAATTGCAATAAATAAATGAAAATTTTTAAATTCTTGTAATTTTGTAATGTAAAATATTAATCATTCCAATTAATTTTGATTATTAGATTAACTTTTGTCCCGTACCTTCATCGATTAAGTCCAATATCCGTTCTTTACAACACTACTTTAAGACTGCAAAAGATGAAAAGTGTACAACATAATTTTGATGAATTTGGGATCCATTTTAAAAGAAATTGGGAATTTAACACTTTTATATTGTAAATAAGGTCAATTGTTCGAATTGATCAAATTTCAGTAAAATCTAAACATTTTGTAATGAACATTATTATATTAGATGATAATTATAATGGGATCGACTCGAAAACTCGTTAACTCGGTACTCAACTCGGTTGATAACGAACTTGAGTTCGAATCGAAGAATTTGATCGATATGCTAATCAAGTTTGGCTCGACTTGGTAACAAAAAGCTCGACTTGAACTTGAACTTGGTAAAACTCGATTCGACCCGGTTCGCTTCAGCTCTAGTTATGATAATATAAACGAATCGAGGAAATGTATATTGTAGCAAATATTTTTTGTACTACGAATCATTTTAATTTTTTGTTGAACACATATATTTTAAGTTAAAACAATTATTTCATTATTTATTAATTTAGAAAACAAATAAATTTTAATTTAATTACACAATTAAAACTTTATATTTATGAGTTTGTTAAAGAGGACGGTTCCGGTGGGACATAAGTTATATAGTTGACAAAACTGGTGACATTTAATTTAATTATTTTAATTAATTAATTATTTTGGTATAATATATATTTCATTTGAAACAATATGATAAATAATAAAATTATCAATAAAGAATAATAAATTGAAAGGGCAAACGACGTCGTTCATTTCTAACTCGTGTAACAGTTAAGCTTTTCAATCGTGTCTCCTCATAATCTCCCACTAGCTCCCACCAGCTATTCATAAAATTACTGGATTCTATAAGCTCTCTTGGCGGCAATATTTGGAGGCAAATTCTCACAACCAGACTATATATTCAAGGTAACGATCCAATTTAGAATTAATATTGTGATCCCCATATTATATACTCACCAATTACATTTTTTGTGTTTAGAGACATGGCTCCTTTGAAAAGAATTGTTGGAATCTCAAGCTCTGGTGATCAAGCTCTTAACCGAAATGGAGTTTCCATTTCTCAAAGTCTCAGGACAAGTTTTGTGGACGGACGGACACAGGTATTGGAATGTTGGTTTTCAAAATTTGGGTTTAGGGTTTCAAATTTTAAGGGATTTGCTTGTTTTTTGCTGGGTACACTAAATTTCCTATCTGATTATATCTTTCTTGTTTCATACATCCTCATAACTAGTTCTTCTTATTTTCTTTACATAATAGCAATAATTTTGTATAATTTAATGAGGGTAATTTAGTGTTTAAAATTGTGTCATGAAGTTTCAAGTTTTTTTTATAACAAGGGTTGGTTGGTTCTCTATTTATGCCAGGGGTGAAGTGTTTTGTGAATGTTAAAGAATGAGTTTATAACTGTATGCTACGAACACCATCATCATTTTTGCACAATTCTTTTTCAAACATTGCTTTAATGGCTTAGATTTTTTTTTGTAGCATGTTAATTTATTTTCTTTTTTTAAAATATCAAAAGTTATAGTTATTTTCTTAGATTTTATATATTGAGTGTATGTACTTGCTAGCAATTATTTTCATTCTGAATTTACTATTGTAATTTTTTCAGGTGTCAACCATGTTTGTGTTTTTGTTGTTGTCACTACTCGTTTTGATGGTGGTACCAGTGATAAGACGGGGGGCTGCTAACAGTAGGAGAGGACGTGGAAGGGGCAGAGGAACTGCTAGCGTAGAAAGTAGGTGTGGAAGGGGCGAAGGGTCTACCAGCGAGGGAACTAGCCGAGGCAGGGTTGGGGGAAGTGGTAGCGACGATGATGGCTATAGCCCCTTGACTTATTATTTTGAGAGAGCAGACAGATCTGTATCTTGTGGTGACTTCCACAAAATGCCCAAAGATGGTGAACCAAAGAAGGGAATCGTGGAGTTTACTGACAAATAGTAAGCCTTTTTTATTAAAAGACTTTTCAATCCATTTCTTATTTAAATTTAAGCCAAATAAGTACAAGTTTGGAAAAATACATTGCGCCTTTGTTTCAATATTGTATAGGGTACACTAATAGACGGAACTTTGTTTAACTTACGAGTTCTTTAATCTAAGATGTAGAATTACATAGCTTAACTGATTAACGGGCTAAGAGAATCGGTCCTTAACACATAATACTCATGGATGTAATAAGTATAATATTACTTGAAGACCCAACACAAGTAAAACTTGATTATCCTTAAAATTTTCAGATGCATTCCTTTTTTAATGCTTGTTCATACCAACCAGATTGTTCTTTTTGTATCCTCTTTAAGTAATGCTTTGACTACTCCTTGCATTCTGCAAGTTTCTGGTCACAATATTCTTGCAAATATTCAATAGCTTTAGTAGCCTGGGAGTGCAATTGGTTAGTTCATTCTCACAGATATAGATAAAAATAAAAAACAGGGTTGCATACGCACTTTTACCTTTTCAAGGTTCAAACTTTCGAGCTTCTCCACCCCATACTTTCTCTTAATGTCATTAATCGCCTAATTTTGCTCCACTGGAAATTTTCAGTATAATAAAAAGGAATCCCCTGAAGCATTTATGATGAAGATAGAGGGTTGAACCTGATTAATTTTTTGAGAAATCTCCTTTAAATTCAGGGCATGTGAAACTCTTTTGTATTTAAATCTCATTTTTATATTACTGATGAGTATTGCATTTTTTGTAGCATAAATAGCAATACTCAGAAAAAGACGTTGAAAGCGATTGTGAGATCTTATTGGCCTGTTGGGCCCGTGCATAGCGCTGGTAAACCCCGTTCCGCTTTTTTCGACGACACATTTTATTCTAATGTTCTCCAAACGTTTGAGGTAACATGTGTAGCACATCAATGTTTTAATATATATTACTTACAGGATATATTTGTTAGTATGTTTAGTGACAATTTTTTATGTTGTTTTTTGGCTGACAGAAATATTATGACTATGAGCAAGGAGTTAGTCCTGGAGAGGCACGCTATAAAATAAAGGAACACTTGAAAAACAATTTAAAAAATTTGTTATACCGCGAGAAGGATAATGCTGATAAGAGGGTAAGTAAGGCTCCAGCTGGAACCACACGCCGAGATGTTAAGCCTCTACACTTGAACAGAACTATATGGGATTCACTTTGTGATTGGTGGGATACCCAAAAATTTAAAGCCATGTCTGCACAAAATAAAGAGAATCGATCACATGGTGGTAAGATTGTGCACACAACGGGGGCAAAGCCCTACATCATTTTCAGAAAGGTAATAATTACATTTATGTCAAACTTGTCTTATATCATATGTGCTGGTAAGATGTTAACTGAATTCAAATATGAAACAAAATACGAAATGAATAGCACAATACTATTGTGAGAAGTTATATATGTGAACCTTTTTTCGGTACTGTTGTTCAGATTAATAATGCTTTGTTTCAGGCGCCTAGGCCTATATGTCTTAGTTTGTTTCAAATGTCTTGTTTTGTTTTAGACACAACTTGGTGCCAGTTACATAGCCTTTAAACTGATGTACTACATTTTACGAATAGTTATAGATATGTTTTAGGCATTATAATAATCAAAAACTTTTAATCCTCTAAAAGTGGTTATAACACCTTTAGGTGCAAAGTAATATTTTTTTACTATTTGTTTCTAGTGTGTGTGCGTGTGTATTAGTATATTGCAATGTGTGATGACTTTTCCTACTTTACATCATTTTACAGGAGCTCGAGGGTGAGAAAGAACGTCAGTTAAAACTTGTTGAGTTTTATGAGGCTACCCATGAGAAAAAAGGAGATGGTAAGGGTACCTTTTGGACAAAGGAGTCACAAGATATGAGGGTAAGTGTTTCTTATTCTGTCTAAATTTGTTTTTTTTTTCAGATTTTTTTTATGCTATTGGAATAATTATCTTCAGCATGTTTATCTTCATGTCTAGGACCTGCTGGTAAATTCATGGGAGGAGTATAGGCAGAGTTTGATTGCTGAGGGTGAGGTGGGCAACGAGGGTGAGGCACACACCTTTCCCCCTCTATCCCCGAGTAAACGCAGACGAGTGGAGGCAGAGGTGGTTTGTAGAGCTACAAAAGGGCCTAAGAAAAATCGAGTATTCATGGAAGGTCGCTCGACGTTTTCTGAAATTCTTGGTCCTGATGCATCTTCCTTGAGTCAGCGTTTAAAACCTCAAAAGGAGTCTGCACGCCTTCCAGATGAGCTGCTCCAGCATGCAATTGGTGATGCTGCTTGCATCGTTCATGCGCTAGATGCGAGATATAATGATAGTAACACTTCTGTGCCTCGTTCGGAGCTTGATCAGGAGATTCAGAAACTGGCAGAAATTACAATTCCTAAAGATGATGTACATTGGGTCGAATACATCCATGTGGCCTCTAGTGTGGTTGATAAGATGCTTGACAAATTTGGGAAGACGATCAACGAGGTATTTATTAATTTTTTTTATCTATGTCTTGTGCGGTATTACACATTCTAGTTACTTTTTGTTTCTGTGATAATACACTAGTGATCTGTAAAAGGAAAAATTTAGGACTGAAACAAAAAGCATAATAAAATGACTAAGAACACAGCAGATAAAACATTATACAGCATATAGTTCAACATGAGACATTGCTTTCACTTATTAGTGTGAGTTTGTTTACATTATTTAATTCGATGTGTATTTTCTTGTTTCACTTACTAATATATGTTTGTTTTTTTTGTAGGATACCAACAATGGAAATTTCAACGTGTTTGATGATGATTTTCTTGCTTAGCATGGATTGTAATTTGGCTAGTGGATTCTTTTCTTCCCTAGTATGAATTGTAGTTAGGTTAGTTTATTAGCAACTTCTTATTTAGTTGGCTTCTTAGTCTGAGACTTCTAGCTATTATTTTTAGGTTATTATGACTTTTTAGGCTATTCATTGATACTGATTATGAATTTCTTATAATATATGACTTCTTTAGTTAATTTTTGTCTCTATTACCAGAATTGCATATTACAATTTTATTAGTATGGTATTTTGGATTGGCATCTAGTTTGTAATTGGCACATGTATATGTTATCTTGATGTGACAAATAATTGTTACTACGTGTAATCTAACAAATGAACAAAATGTCAATTATATGTGACCGATTCCGCTGAACTAACATGACAAAAGTAAATTATATAAAATTAAATTTTATTAAAAAATTTAAATATATTTCATTAGTCCCGTCACATTTAATAATTTTTAAATATGACCACCTCGATCATATATATAAATTGAGCGGGAATTTCTTAAAAAACTGGCGGGAAATTCAATTTTTTGCAAAATTTTGAAAGTTCTTAGCAAAAATTATTTGTGACAGATAATTCCATCACTTTTATAAAATGCTTAATGTGACGAATAAGTCGGTCAAATTTAATAATTAAATGTGACGGATTTGTTAAATGTGATGACAAGAAATGTGACGGGTGGTTATCGGTCACATTTAAAGTAAATGTGACGGAAAAGTTATTAAAAGTGACTGATCGTTGATATATGTGACGGATGTTTTCCGTCACATTTAACCTTCCCCCTTGTAGTGAGGGCAGTTGAATCTCATTCTTTGATTATAGACCGGGAGTCGATATTTCTTGATATTATTTTCAGAGGAATATATTTAAGTAAATGTTTTCCATTTATTATTTGGCGAATAATATTGGAATATCCTTTTAGATTATTTGATAAATATTATTCGGATTATTCATCAGATATTTATTTATTCGATGAACATTATCTTTAATATTCATCTAAAGTTGATTTATTATTCGAATATTATTTCGAACCCTCAGTTAAGTTATTGACTTAAAGAATATTCATTCTTATTTACTCAATAGATATTATTTTTAATATTCATTCGAGCCTTATTTATTTAAATGAATATTATTCCGAATATTCATTCAATCTCTAATTATCTTATAAATATCAGTTGAGCATTGATTCGAACTCCAGTTATTCGATAAATATTATTTTGAATATTCTCTTGAGACGATAAATATTATCTTCAACATTCATTTAAAGTCGATTCAATTATTGAACATAATTTCAAATATTCATTCGATAATCATTTCTTCGATAAATATTATTAAGTTGAATATTCATTATTTATTTAATGAATATTGTCTCAAATATTCAGTCGATAATTATTTCATCAATAAGTATCACTTTTAAGTTGAATATTCGTTATTGATTCAATGAATATTATCTCAAATATCCATTTGATGATTATTCCGTCAATAAGCATTATTATTAATTTGAATATTCATTATTCGTTCAATGAATAATATGATGAATATTTATTCAAACATTATTCCGAGCAACCCTTTTCCAATATCTGTGACTTAATAAATATTCTTGGAATATTTATTTAATTCTTCTAACTCATTTCAAAAATTATTTACTTCCTTCACATAGTATCATCGACCTTCGAGCATTATATAAATTATTAAAAAGTCTTATTATTATTATTATTATATTATCAAGGAAGGTTCTCAGTAGTTTTATTCTTCCTTCAATTCTATCGTAAGGGAACCTTACTTGAAGAATGTTATTTATCTTGTGACTGCCCGGTCATAAATTATTTGTTTCACTCGCAACTTGGTTGCTATTATTCATGGAATTGTGTATACCCACTCATTATTCGAGGGGTAGGAATGTTGGAACAAGTTGGTATCCATTAACAAGCAGCAGCTTGGGAAATATTGGTGAATTTTCCTTTCCAATTAGATACGACTACTTGTGGAGTCTTATCAACAAGTATTATACTTGGAGAAAGGGAGACGAACTTTACGTTTCAAAGTTATTGATGTGAAATGAACTAGGAGATGCGTAAGTGACCCAGTGGCGCCGGTCCAGCAAATGGCCCAACCGTTGGCCGAGGGGGTTCCAGAGGGCGGTAGACAAGTAAATCCGTCGGTGCTTCCTTCTACATGTAGTAAACAAGAGGTGGGGAGCATAACATGCGACTGATCATCGTGTAAATGTTATGTCTCCTGGCGCGTCAAACTCCAGTATTAGTTCATCACTCAATGTTGGACATTTTCGGCAACATCATCATAGTTGGCAGAGTTGAAAAGTATCTCAAACTGGAATTGCAATATCTTTCCTGCAAGTTCCTATTTTTATGAAAATGATGCTATCTTGCTTATTCTGGCATAGCATATGCTTCCACGAAATATATACCTGTTGAGTTACCTTGTAACTTCATCTTTTATATTAAACTGGCACTATTTTCGTTAATGCATGGCATATGATTTCAAAACATATCTTTGAATTGTCATATATATTACTGCATAGTTATATATTGTTGGTGGGCTATTGCTCACCCTTGCTTATTTATTATGTCACAACAACAGCTAGGACACATGGCTCGCGTCAGGCGCACTCGGCGCAAGCAGGTTACCCGCCCCACAGGGCTACCCGCTGATATTGTTGCTGCCATTGCTGAGGTAGCACAGATAGTCAGCTTTTGCTTTCCGTTTAATTATATGTATCAATAATATTAATCAACGGCAAGAACTTTAAACTTATGATGTTATCCTTTGGGTTGTAATAACTTTTATTCGTGATTCGTAATGTGAGACTTATTTCAATTTCATCTCTGGGACTATAACTGTGTGTGTGAGTGGTTATTATTACGGGGTCACAGCATGTGATTTATTTATTGTGGACTCAAGTAAAGTATTAATCATGGAAAATAAGACCGTAACGACCTGATCCCGGACCCGGATCTGGGGGTGTTACAAAATCTGGTAGAGAAGGAGAAACAAGGTGGAGCTACAAGTGAGGGGGAGTCAACAAGTGAGGGGGGAGCAAGTCTTGGAAGAAAAAGATGGACATAAAAGTGAGGGTGAGCAAGAGAAAGAAGAAAGAAACTTTGGTGAAGAACTGAAGGTAGCAGGAGATGGTGAATTGTTTGAAGCAGAAATAGATGGTGAGGCAGTACTGTTATCCAAGGAAGTGTTGGAGCAATTAAAGGGGACTCAAAAGTCTAAAAGAACAGTATTGCCTCCACTAAAAATTAATGAGCCAAATCCTGAGGAAGTCGAAGCTCCATTCCAGAAGTTGCAGAAGGAATGGAGAGAAAAAGAAATTCAAAATGCTCTGGGTAACGGTAAAGGCAAAATGCCTGAGTATATGGACATATTTGTTGGCATATCTACTGGAACTACTTGGTCAGATGGAAGTGAATACGCCCTTGAAGATGCAGAACTGATGATGGTTGATCACATGGAGAGTACTTTGAACAACAAAGATGAAGAGTTCAGTAAGTTGGTGGATGAATCAATTAGTGAAGCAGGGGAAGCTTTTACAAAATTGGCATAAACACTGAAGAGCAAAATAATAAGTATCTCTGTGAGAATCAATCTGGAAAGAAGATGGGTTGTTCAGGTTTATCTGAAAAACCATTTGACCATATTCATCACAATGCAGCTTTTACAAAGTTTGCATGCTAGAGTACTCCAAGTCCTTGGAACCCTAGTAGTCAGAAATTCAACAACCTTCAATGATAGTCTGATAGCACAAATTAAAAGGATGGTTGAAGACAAACTCCTTGAGGTGATTCAAAATCCTTATGGTGTGTGTTTCAGAAGGATCACAAAGACAGGAGCAAGAAGGTTGGATTTCTTACCACTGGATAAAATCTCAGGACTAAGCACTGAAACAATCATGACAGTGCTGAAGAAACTTCTCAAATCAAGTATCACAAGTGAAAAGGTTAAAGTTGTCAAAGATATTCATAGGCTGTTGATAAGTGGATTTTATATCCACTTGGAGCATTCTAAATCGGCTTAAATTGATTGTCTTGGACTCAAGTTTCTTGTAGTTTTGATGTGTTTTGCTTAGTTGTGCAGATTTACGAGAATGTTGATTAAGGTTGATGCTTCTGTCGTTTTTGGAGGATTAATTGATTAAAATTCGGATTTTCCGGGAAGGTTGCGCAGCTTACACTGTTTTGGACATATCTGGAGTTCTATAAGTCCGTTTTCAGCAATCTTACTGCCCACACGAAGCTTGGGAGATTTTCTACAACATGGGACAGGTCTTACACGAGCAAGTTGCGCGTGGTAGGGGCAGGAAGCACGACAAACAGAATGTTGGAAGTAGTGAAATTACTGTTTTGCCCTTTTCAAGTTCTAATTGTATTTCGGGCAGTTTTTAGAACCTTAATTGAATTCTAATTGTAATAGAAGGTAATTTCTTGCTGGGAAAGAAATCTAGAGCCTATTTAAATACATCTAAGCATTGTAATTTGTATCATCGCTTTATTATTGTAACCTAGCTTAGATCTGCAAGGGAGAAAAGGAGAGAAGGATTCAACGCTCGTGACAAGCAACGGATCTAGATCTACTTCATCTTTTGTGTTATTCTGGATTATAGATTTGTTTTCTCAACTCTTTGTTTTATTAATATTATTGCTTCTTTTATTCATATCTTGTTTATTATCATGTTTTCATCAAATCCCATGACGATGAACGGTTCAATTATGGGCTAATCGTTGTCATGGGATTCTAACGGATTTATTTGTGGAACTTAGTATCTTGATGCTTTAAAGATCTGTGTGTGGTGTATATCTGATATCCTCGTATGGTTAATCTTAATGCTTTTAGATGCGTAGCTAACATCTAAATTGAATTGTTAATCTCTTGTGAAGTGAAAGTGGATCTTGAGATTTAGAACTTGCCATGCTAGCATAGGTTCATAATTATTTATCAATATGATTCATGGTGTGAGATGAAAATACTTATACTGCCCTGTGTGATCTTAATGGATAACTTGTTCTTCAACCGTTATGTTTTCAAATTCTATAGACATATAGGGTCTAAGCATAATTGGTGTCTATTCATCTTCTATCTCTTTTGTGGATGTATGTTTAGTTTGGTATGCGTATGCTGACAGGTAGCGTATACTTGTTTCTTGTTATCCGATCAGATATCAAAACCATTGCACATAGTGATTAAAGGCGTCAGATCTAAGGGAAGTATTTAATGAAGTTAGGATCCCATGTTTTTATTCTTATAAGTAATTCAATTTAATTCTCTTAGTTAATTAATTCTTAGTTTAATATTTTGCATCTTAGTTTAATTTAGTTAATCAAACCCCAATTTGTTAATTGTCTTAGCAGTGAATTAAAACCATACATTGTTGCATAGGTACTAAATTGAATTAGAAACCAAGATCTCTGTGGGAACGAACTTGACTTATATCTGTATTACTTGTGACCACGTGCGCTTGCGTGTTTTAGTGTAAACAGTTTTTGGCGCCGCTGTCGGGGATCATCGGTGTTTTATTTTTAGTTTATTTGCTTGTCAATAGTGGTCGTTAGCGTTCACTGACTCGGATTTCTTACTTAGTTTGTTTGTTTCGTGGTGTTTCAGGTACTTGAATTTGTATGCGAACACGCTTGCAAGCTCGGAAGCAAGAACTGGCAGAAGACGATCTTGTAGAGAATATAGAGGATAAGAAAGAGGAAACTGAAACTACAGTAGCGATGGGTGATGCAGCAGCAACTAAGGCTTTGAAGGAGTATTCTCAGCCAAAGATCAATGATATCCAGTCTAGTATTATCAGGCCAGCCATCATGGCTAATAACTTCGAGATCAAACCGAGCACTATTCAGATGGTACAGAATTCGGTTCAGTTTGGGGGAGCTCCTACGGAGGATCCTAACATGCATATTCGGGACTTTATCGAGATCTGTGATACTTTCAAGTTCAATGGTGTTTCGGATGATGCTATCAAGTTGAGGCTTTTCCCATTCTCTCTGAGGGATAAGGCTAAGGGCTGGTTACACTCTTTACCAGCTAGTTCCATTACTACATGGGAGGATCTTGCTCAGAAGTTTCTTACTAAATTCTTCCCTATGGCGAAAACTGCAGCAATGAGGAACCAGCTAACTCAATTTCAGCAGCAATATGGAGAATCTTTGTGTGAGGCATGGGAATGATACAAGGAGATGCTTCGTAGGTGTCCACATCATGGCATGCCTGACTGGATGGTGATTAACAGTTTCTACAATGGGTTGGGAGCACAATCTAGACCTATGCTAGATGAAGCATCAGGTGGAGCTCTATGGGCTAAGAACTACGATGAAGCTTGTAAGAACCCAGATTTTTGGTAGGAATTAAAACTTTTATTATGTACTAGTGTATAACTGAATAGTGGTTATGACTACGATGTATCAATGGTTTAATGATTGAATAATTTTATTAAATGAGGATTCCAATGTTTATGTACCATGAACAATGCAATTTGTTGACAGCATAGATAAGAATAATCTATCTCCCAGAGAGATAACTAGGGTATCTTAAGATAGGAATATTCTTATGTCATCCAAATCGATTCTGGTATAAACCCGAGAACTCCGCCAAAGGGATAAGGTATGCTCGAGAAAGCACAAGATCATTTTCTAAGTACAAGGGGTAAAAAGAGAAAAAGTAGTGAATAGTGTTTTTCTGGATGAATAGTGATTTTCGAGGAATGAGAAAATTTTTCATGTCACCTATGTATGGGACATGGTGTGGATATTTCGAAGTCATATTAGTGATCCACGGAGTAAATAAGTGTATGTAAAGACGATCGGAATTCAGAAATTCCAAATTCTATTTTGGTGTAATATTTGACCCGACAGCGAATTATATATTATTATATTCAAGAAATGAGATATTAAATTTGAGGATTTAATATTTTAGAATTTTATTATATTTGATTGGAGAATTTAGAACGAAAACCACTGAGACACTGAAACGAACGTTCTGGAAACCGTTGAAACTTTACAATGAGATTAAGCGATTAAGCGAACGAATTATGGATTTTGGATTGGGTTCATAACAAGATTAAATATTTTACATGATCATGAAGAGGATTATATCAATTGGATGGAATGATTTAATCGAAGATTAAATAAAAACAATTTAGGATTTAAGTGGTTAAATCACTTAAATCAATTCAAAAACACAAAAAATATCAACCAAGCTTCTTCAACACACCTAGCACAAGAACCAAGGAGATCAACACAGCCACTTTATGAGATATTATCACCAATAATTCAAGGATGAGAGCAAAACAAAGCAAACAAATCCATTTCTCTCCTTTCTCCACAAACTGCCTAGCATAAACACCACTCAAAGAAAATTCATATCTCCATTTCTATCCATGATAAAATCACCAAATTTTAACCACAGCTCCCTCATAGTATGTAGAACATTCGCTCAAAATTTCAAGGCAAGATGATGAGTATAGCCTAGTCAAATCTCCTCCCCAAGTTGAAGAACCAACCTGACCAGAATCCTTGACAGCTTCTGTACTGATTTTCAAACGGCCATATCTCCTTCGTTTCTCAATGGAATTTGGTGTTCTTTAGCTTGTTGGAAAGCTGGTTAGATGCTCTACAACTCTTCTTTAGAAGCCTTGTCCAGAAAACCTCGGTAAGGCCCTCGGTTTTTGTGTTCTTTCAACTGAGGTATAGCAGTTCCGAAAATTCTAAGAATGTTCTTGATATGTCTTGCTAGTTCAAGGTTGTCAAGGAGTTCTAAGGACTAGATCAAGGCTTGTTAGGCTTATTTACACACCAAGGAAGGTATAACTCTCTTGAAACCCTATCTCTTAGTTTAAGTTTTGATGATTGTGGAATGGTTTTAGATTAGTTAAAAGTATGATGTTAATACAAGCATGAAAACATGATTATGTAGTAGATTTAATTGATTTAAGAGATATGATGTATATGGTGGTGAGATCAGTGGTATTATGGACTGGTTATGATGTATGAATGCCCGGTGTGGCTTGGTTAATGTTTGATCGTGAATTAAAGATTTGGAAACGTTCGATTTATAGCCGTCGTAATGCCCGGTTTTCGTTAAACCTTAAGAAACCGTGTTTGACAGTAGCCTTAACTCACTGTCCAGTTTCATATTATACCAATACAAGATAGATTATGTTATAAGCTTCATTTTGATATAAAGATCGTGTGAAATGGATTTACGGTTTAGGAGTTATGATTAAATTCGTAAAAGTGGTTCGAAACCGTAAATGAAAGTTCGTAACTGAATTTGGATTTCTTTAATACTATGAAATCAGTGGCGAACCTTGATAATTAAATATTAGAGGTAAAAAGGAAGGTGTGAGAGAAAACCACATGGCGAACGGATCGTTTTCCGATTTTATAAAAATGTTCGAATCGAGGTTAAACGCGAACGAACCCCTTAAAAGTATGACTTTGGTTATAACTTAGAAAAAAGGCGATAAAACTCGAGGTATAATCTTGATTCGTAAACGACCGACCTTAGAATTTATACGACTTAAGTATATACAAAGTGTAAGTATGACGACGTGTCTTAGTAGCAAACGAATGACGGGGCATAGCGATAATAAAGAGAATTGCACTAAAGGGTGTTTAACGAGATAACTCGAAAACGTGTTTCGACTTAAGTTAAGTTATACTTAGCCTTTTAAAAAGTGTTAAGTGATTGACCTCGGTTATTGTGACTATGTATAGATCACCGGATTGATACGAGGCACACCACCCCTACAGGATTGCCAGGCAAGTTTCCAATACCTTGGAACTGTTGTTGTGATAATATATATGATTGTTGTTATACATATGCAATAGCATGCATGCTTGTTTTCAAAGTATATTGGAATACTTGTTCCCTGAACTGATATTGGCCTACAGACTAGATATGAATTATGAGTTATAAGCCGGATTGTTTTGTCAAGACCCTTAGTGAAGGGCGTATGATATTCATTCTTTAAATATAGACCGGGAGTCGGTATTTTAGGATATAGAGATAGTCGTGGAAACCCGAAGGGATTCCAGTGACAGCTTATTTTAGGAATGTTAATTATGAACATTATTTATATTTCCATAGAGTATTGATTACTTGGAAATTATTCGAGGATTGTTATTTGAATATTATCTCAATCGAGAAGTACTATATGAATATTATTTTGAATATTCATTTGCGTATATTTATTTACTGAATATTATTTTAATATTCATTTGAGCTTTAATTACTTAAATGAATATTAGTTTCGAATATTCATTTAGAGTTTGATTATTCAATGAATAATTACTTTAATATTCTTGGAAATTTATTTATTAAATGAATATTATTTTGAATATTCATTTAAGATATTATGTACTTGATGAATATTATTTTAAAATATTCATTTGAAGTTCTATTTACTTAAGGAATACTGCTTCGAATATTCCTTTAAAGTTTTGATTACTAAAAGAATATTATTTGGCTATTCATTTAGAATATTATTTATTAAATGAATATTATTTTCAAATATTCATTAAAGTTTGATTTATTTAGTGAATATTATTTTAAATATTTATTTGAGTTTATTTAATTAATGAATATTATATTGAATATTCATTTAAAGAAGAGAGTTATTTTGTAAATGATTCTATATATTTATTCGAGGCTAGGATTACTTACGAGCAATATTATGATTTAATCATATTCCTTAATTATTATTGATTTAATAAATATTCTTGGAATATTTATTTAAATTCTTTTAAGTTCTTTTTATAATAATTCATATTATTCAAAGATTATCTTTCACCTTCAGATATGGTATAAAATATTTCGGAGTATTTTATGACTATTTTTATCAAGGGGAGGTTCCCAAACTTTATTTTCATTTAAATCTATCTTAAAGAAGATTTAAATACTCGCTCAACTTCCAAAAATATATAAGGGGACCTCACTTGAGAGCTGTTATTTATTGGACTGCCCGGTCCTATACTTGCTAAACTATCTTGTCACTCACATCTTGATTCTTTCAAACATCGATATGAATCTGTTTGGTTACCTCCTCAACGCTCGAGGGGTAAGAATTGATGGAACAAGTTGGTATCCATTAACAAGCAGCAGCTTGGGAAATATTGGTGAATTTTCCTTTCCAATTAGATACGACTACTTTGTGGAGTCTTATCAACAAGTGTTATACTTGGGGAAAGGGGGACGAACTTTACGTTTCAAAGTTATGGATGTGAAATGAACTAGGAGATGCGTAAGTGACCCAGTGGCGCCGGTCCAGCAAATGGCCCAACCGTTGGCCGGGGGGTTCCAGAGGGCGGTAGACAAGTAAATCCGTCGGTTCTTCCTTCTACATGTAGAGAACAAGAGGTGGGGAGCATAACATGCGACTGATCATCGTGTAAATGCTATGTCTCCTAGCGCGTCAAACTCCAGTATTAGTTCATCTCTCAATATTTAAAATTTCCTGCAACATTATCATTGTTGGCAGGTTTGAAAAGTGTTTGAACTGGAATTGCAATATTCTTCCTGCAAGTTCCTCTATTATGAAAATTTGATAATATCTTGCTTATCTTTGACATAGCAGATATTTCTTCGGAACAATTATAATTTGAGTTACCTTGTAACTTCATCTCATACCTTATATTGGTACTATGTTCGTTAATGCATGACATATGGTTTCAAAGATATTTTGGACTATTATATATTATCACTGTTCAATTATATTTTTGGTGGGCTATTGCTCACCCTTGCTTTATTTATTTATATCACAACAACAGCTAGATCAGATGGCCGCGCAAGGCGTACTCAGCATATGCAGGTGTCAGCCGTCAGAGGATTAACTGCCGAGGTCATAGCTACCATTGCTGAAGATGCAGCTTCTGGTAGGCTAGTTATGAGCATTTGCACATCAAATGTATTTATTATATGGCATATACCAATGGATGGCAAAGAGTATGTAATGGTAAAATTGTAATTCTTTGGGTTGTAAGAACTCGATGGTTACTCTGATTTTATCTCTGGGACTATAACGCGTGTGTTTTATGCTGTTGTTTTGGGTCACAAGGTTGTAATTTAAATTATGTTGGTTTTATGGATGGATATTGAGACCGTAACGACCAGTTCCCTGACCCTGGATCTGGGGGCGTTACAGAATTGGTATCAGAGAGTTAAGTTATAAACCCCAAAGATGATGCGACGTTAAAACAAAAAATTCACTAATATAATAAGAACTCTTGCCAAGTTCATAGTCAGACTACTTAATGTAGTGCTGACATATAAAACCCTTATGGGAACTATTAAGTATCATGATAGTAACTTAGCTCGTTCTCGTACCGACTAGTAAGGCGACGGACCTTGAGGAGTACGAGCAGCAGCACGATGAGGCTTGATGATATGCTGATGATCGGATGGTGGATTCAATAGAGTACCTTACTGAGGACCCGGAAGAGGTTCCAGCAGGGGAGGAAAATTCTTGTTAAAGATAGGAAAGTTAACCCTTGATGATATGAGAGCTACAGCCAGAGAGACTGTAAGAGTTAAGGTATAGTGCTCAGAAAAGTGAGCGTAAAGAACTAAGGTTTTATTAAGAGAACTAAAGATGCATATTGGATTCATAGCTTGACTACCGGATGAAGTACCAACAATTAAGACGAATTGGAAAGATTACTTAAGGTCTTATATGGGGATAGATAAAGATCCTTAGAGACCTACAGATTAATGAGAAAAGAGTTAGAGTGGTACATGAATTATCAAAGACAAAGATAGAGGACAGGGAGCAGAGTCTTCAGGAGCAGTTGAGATAGAGGCAACAAGTGCCATATCATGTGATAAGTGGATTAGTGTGAATATTGTTAATGGTAATTCGCCATGAGAAGGCAAATTTTATAGGTTATAAAATCAAACTGGGATTGATGAGGTGGTTTGGTTCAGGGAAATGTTCATTTTATGAATGGATCAACTTAGAAAATAAAGACATTGGAAGGTGATGGTATGATTGGATAAAGTATATAAGGAAGTAGTAAGCGAGACAATGATCTCAGAACCTACAAGAGGAGAAGACCAGTGAGTCAATAATAAACCTGTAACAGGACTATTGTCAAAGACTAAGTATAGGGTTATTTTAACTCAGTGGAATGATGAACCAGCAACATTGGATGCATGTGATTTAAAGGAAGATTAAATTCTTTCTTTTCTTGGAATGGATTATAGTAGTTACATTAGTTTGCTTCGAAGCAGAACCATAAATGGATCAAGTATTACGATCAGTGGTTAAAAGGTAATGGAGGATGTTTTAAAAATGAAGCCTAAAGAAGCAAGTGTATGCCAAGTTCTTGCAAGATAAAGCTCAGCTATTAGGACATGCGATCAATAGTGAGTAATGTTGATTGACCCCGCCGATTTAAAGGCAGTTTCACTTGAGAAAGGCCAACCACACCAACAAAGGTGAGGAATTTCATAGGATTCACAAGAAAAATATGAGAAAATCTCCCAGGAGCTAAAGATAAAATTGGTGACGACCCAGCATTAGCGTTGCCTAATGGAAGAAGGAAGGCTTTATGATATATTAGGATGCACCTCATACAGGAATAGGTAGTGTGCTTATGCAGCACGACAGAGTAATTGTGGATGCATTCAGACAGCACGGTTCACCAGATTCGAATGGCCTTGGTAGTGCCAAATTTTATGGAACGACTAACTTCGAAGGTAGTATTCCTTCTGAGACTAGTGGTTAGGTAGATTGACATGTGATAGTATCGACTATTAGGATGTACATATTTGGTTCCTTTCCAGCGGTTAAACTTCCAACTTATGTCAACCATTTCGTTATTATAACTGCTTACGACTCTACCTGCTTAGAGGTTCATAAGAACTGTTCTTCAGGTTTCGAAATTGACCTTCGTAGTGTTACCATGTGTGTATAGATTGACCAAAATTTCTCTGATTCTGGAGAGAACTTCAATAAATTTTGGCACACCTTGTCTTTCTGATTATCAGAAGACGCCATTGAAGAAAGTGGAAACTAGAGCGAAGCCTATGGATTGGGTAAGGTAGCCGCTATACGGGCAGGTAAACAGACCCCGAATATTACAGTTGACTGTAGATATAAAATTATGAAGTTGAGATTGGATAGAAAAAGGGAAATGTAATTAAGAAACAATTCGAACTGAGAAATTTCGGGATTGACTTAAATGAAAAGGCTGTTATGCTAGAAGTGTTAAGCTTTTGTGGCACGTGGAATTAATAAGAATAGTTGAAAAGAGAATAGTAAAGGAAAGGTGACCGGGGACGGTACCGAGAAGTCGATTGAAACTTATATGGAGTAAAAATTTTGAAAAGATCAAAAGGTATCAAGAAGAGGAATGAACGAAGAGTAGCAGTACTCGAGTTAGGTGACTATGCCACTTTGGTACCAAAGATTTGTTGTGTAAGAGAAAGCAGTAAATAGATACATTTAGGAGTACGCATGAAAAAGTATATTGATAAGTGTAACCTACCCCAGATAATTATCTTCGCTATGGACGAAGGAAGCAATCGCTAGAAAAGTAATGCTATTAGCAATATCGCCCGATAAGAACGGAAATAACCCCTAAATTCACATATTTTAGTGTGGCCAGTTGGGGCCATGTCACAAAGGATTATAAAGTGACTAGATCAGCGATGCAAGAACAAAGCGAGGTTGCTTTTGACCAAGCGCCGATCGTGAGAGCTTTCGGATATAAAGTGAAGTGATTTAGGTGTATATGATAGACCAGCTTATGGACTAGAAATAGAAGTAAAGTGAATTGGGATACATGGTGATGGAATATTATGGATACCATGGATGTATTGTGAATGAGGAAAGTGATTAATGAAGGTTTATGAAGATTGTTAAAGGCGGTGCAATGTGATGCCTAAATGATATCTGAAACTTAGTACCTTTAAGAAGTATGACAAGTACTAAGAGATTCCCATTGAATACGCCCAATATCTTCCAGAACATCCTTGTTACCATTACCAAATTCTGTAAGAAAAACAGATAGACGTGTGTTGTCTTTTGGAATGTCAGGTAGACTGGCATTCATTGGACAGAAAGGTTAGCATGAAGCTACCTATAGATTATCAGGATGAGAAAGGTTGAAAAGAGACTCTTATTAAGGATATATGATTGAATTGCCAAGTACAGGATGTAAGTATTCCTTGAAAATAGAATTGAGGATAGAATGTCCATAGATTAAGACGAACCCTGGGGGATGCACAAAGGATAGCATCACCCCTAATAAAGACAATATGAAATCAGACGATATAAGTTGAATCGACCAAGGTATCAATAACCTGTAAGGATTTGTGGAAAGGAGTCTCGAAAAGTACATAGACAGAATTGTTATAGAATTGATTAATGATGTTTGATATACCCTGTACCTAGAAGATACAGGAGGAATGATGAGGATGACCTAAGAAACCCTATAAGGGAAGGGGTAATCATCTGAACTTCAAAAGGGAAGTTTGGTAAGGAATGTACGTATGACATAGTAACAATAAGGCCAGATCAAGCAGGTGTGAAACCATGAGAAAGTATGGATTGAACAAATAAGGTTGAGATTATCCTAAAACAAGAAGGGAGTTAAGTAAGGAAATATCCTAGGTATGATTGGGAGTACCTGTAGTAAAGTTCACACCAGAGAGGTGGAAGCAATGACTTTTGGAAAAGACTGATATATGCTTTCTCTCATTCAGTAGAATTTAATGGAAAATGCTTCCATCCTAAGTTGGAATAGATCCGGAAAACATTGATTTTAAGAAATTATTATAATCAGGAAAGGCCAATGAGGTGACCGGCACGTTAAGTAAAGGGGAGTAAGTATAAATGCACATACCAAAGGACTAGAGCGATATTGAGAAGGACCTTAAAGGTCAGAATATGATGGAGGATTTTACATTCCCTCTGAGGATTGTGCAAGAATCAACCATAAGAATAGTTTAAGTAAGGATTCGATTTCGAATATCGTCTTAAGCATATTACCTACATTAGGAGGTCCTATTCTGAGGAAAACCAGGATCATGATATAAAAGTGACTAAGTAAACCGTTAAGTTTCCAGTCTTCTACGAAAGATATATGGTTGATAATTTCATCAGCCTGTCATAGTTGCGATGCTAAAACTCTTCTGCAATTTTATCTACTTCATATAATGCCTATATCAAGTTCAGGAAGTATTCCTTATGGATAAGGAATAGTGATTATTTTGTCTTCCTAGAGGATTTTGATCTGACGATCGTGAAACCCTTACGATTAGCTATTAAAGCACTACGTAAATGACAAACGATGGTGATTCAACAATGAACTGCATTAATGTAGTGGTGATTCTTCTGAGAAATTAAGTGATAATGATTGCGGAAATGTCGGAATGAAAAATAGGAATAGATTGTATTGGATCTAAGTTAGAGAAATCAGCAAGATTTATTTTGGATGGTTTAAATTTGAATGATGTGAGAAATGATAATGCCATGATGGTGCATAAAGTGATTATAGTAGAAATAAAAACCAAGTGACTGATAGAAATGAGAAAGAGTTGAGGATCAATAAGGGAGTTAGATATACAGACTCCTAAGAAACCCCAGCAATGAAGCTAGAAAGGTATGAAATTGACCTGGAAAAGTTTGTTGGTCACAATGGAAAGTTGAAATTGAAAGCATAAGTGACGTACGGATTAACTCTCTTTAAGTCGGGAGAATTCGAGGAAATTTGGAATAGTAATTATAAGGAGACTCGTGGATCGAAAAAGTGAGAATTTAGATGGTTGAAAATAGGAAAGTTTAACCCCAAGAATGTGATGATTGTTGAGTGAATGTGACGGGATACCAATAAGATGGTGCCAAGTACAAAGGACGTCTTGATAATGAGATAACAGTGGAGGTAAATAATAGAGGTGAATAAGAATCCGACAATAAGACGGATGTGAGTGATAAATAAAAGATTGGAAAGTACTTATGGAATGTGAAGCAAGGAATGTTATGAATGGATTGATGAATGGGTTCTCTAACGAACTCTCGGAATGACAACCTAATACTGATAGTATTACGAATATAAAAGAGCTAGTAGCGTGGCGTGGAACATCAGTAACAACGACGTCAAGCGAGAAATCTAACTGGAAAGGTTGAAGGATTTCCAAAAGTGAGTGGCTAAGATTGAAGAAAAGTATAGGTCCATAGGATGATGGACAGAGCAGCGAGGATATGGTGACACGTAAGATTACGATAAAGTAGTACTTGATACGACTACGATTATTTTCTTCTCTGATAAAACCTCTATAGTCCGGAAGTAAATCCTAAGTATGATATTTTGCAATCATGAGAATTTTCTGTAAATCTTTGAAATTCTTTTCTTCTCCCTTATTCATCTTCTTTATGAATTGAGAAGAACAACCCTTTAAGGAGGGGAGGTACTGCTACGTGATTATCTGTCTGTGTGATAGAAGTCTAAGTGGAATTACCATAACTTGTTTGATTGCTTGTCAAGAACTAAAGGCTGGCCACCTTCTGTACTAACTATGCAATATGACAAATGTTCACTGATCATAGTGATCTCTCAATAAATTCTTCTAATTCTATATATTGATCGAGATTGTGAAGATTAAAGCGAACAGGAATTGCATAATTACGAGTGAGGTTACCTCCGAAATTCGCAGCACGATAGTGATACCAATAAGGCAAGTAGTATATGACTGAGTAAGAGCATAACCCGGTTAGTGTGTTGTGCGAAAAGTAGCAAAGTTGATGAAAAAGGATAAAGGATATATTATAGCACTAGTGAGGTGTGCTGTAAGAGTATTGGAATGATTAAGGATTGACCGGGGAACTGGAAATTGAAATGACCAACAAGTAACTCTTTGATTCTACCTGATTCCGGGACGGAATCCTTTTAAGGAGGGGAGACTGTAAGAACCCAGATTTTTGGTAGGAATTAAAACTTTTATTATGTACTAGTGTATAACTGAATAGTGGTTATGACTACGATGTATCAATGGTTTAATGATTGAATAATTTTATTAAATGAGGATTCCAATGTTTATGTACCATGAACAATGCAATTGGTTGACAGCATAGATAAGAATAATCTATCTCCCAGAGAGATAACTAGGGTATCTTAAGATAGGAATATTCTTATGTCATCCAAATCGATTCTAGTATAAACCCGAGAACTCCGCCAAAGGGATAAGGTATGCTCGAGAAAGCACAAGATCATTTTCTAAGTACAAGGGGTAAAAAGAGAAAAAGTAGTGAATAGTGTTTTTCTGGATGAATAGTGATTTTCGAGGAATGAGAAAATTTTTCATGTCACCTATGTATGGGACATGGTATGGATATTTCGAAGTCATATTAGTGATCCACGGAGTAAATAAGTGTATGTAAAGACGATCGGAATTCGGAAATTCCAAATTCTATTTTGGTGTAATATTTGACCCGACAGCGAATTATATATTATTATATTCAAGAAATGAGATATTAAATTTGAGGATTTAATATTTTAGAATTTTATTATATTTGATTTGAGAATTTAGAACGAAAACCACTGAGACACTGAAACGAACGTTCTAGAAACCGTTGAAACTTTACAATGAGATTAAGCGATTAAGCGAACGAATTATGAATTTTGGATTGGGTTCATAACAAGATTAAATATTCTACATGATCATGAAGAGGATTATATCAATTGGATGGAATGATTTAATCGAAGATTAAATAAAAACAATTTAGGATTTAAGTGGTTAAATCACTTAAATCAATTCAAAAACACAAAAAATATCAACCAAGCTTCTTCAACACACCTAGCACAAGAACCAAGGAGATCAACACAGCCACTTTATGAGATATTATCACCAATAATTCAAGGATGAGAGCAAAACAAAGCAAACAATTCCATTTCTCTCCTTTCTCCACAAACTGCCTAGCATAAACACCACTCAAAGAAAATTCATATCTCCATTTCTATCCATGATAAAATCACCAAATTTTAACCACAGCTCCATCATAGTATGGAGAACATTCTCTCAAAATTTCATGGCAAGATGATGAGTATAGCCTAGTCAAATCTCCTCCCCAAGTTGAAGAACCAACCTGCCCAGAATCCTTGACAGCTTCTGTACTGATTTTCAAACGGCCATATCTCCTTCGTTTCTCAATGGAATTTGGTGTTCTTTAGCTTGTTGGAAAGCTGGTTATATGCTCTACAACTCTTCTTTAGAAGCCTTGTCTAGAAAACCTCAGTAAGGCCCTCGTTTTTTGTGTTCTTTCAACTGAGGTATAGCAGTTCCGAAAATTCTAAGAATGTTCTTGATATGTCTTGCTAGTTTAAGGTTGTCAAGGAGTTCTAAGGACTAGATCAAGGCTTGTTAGGCTTATTTACACACCAAGGAAGGTATAACTCTCTTGAAACCCTAGCTCTTAGTTTAAGTTTTGATGATTGTTGAATGGTTTTAGATTAGTTAAAAGTATGATGTTAATACAAGCATGAAAACATGATTATGTAGTAGATTTCATTGATTTAAGAGATATGATGTATATGGTGGTGAGATCAGTGGTATTATGGACTGGTTATGATGTATGAATGCCCGGTGTGGCTTGGTTAATGTTTGATCGTGAATTAAAGATTTGGAAACGTTCGATTTATAGCCGTCGTAATGCCCGATTTTCGTTAAACCTTAAGAAACCGTGTTTGACAGTAGCCTTAACTCACTGTCAAGTTTCATATTATACCAATACAAGATAGATTATGTTATAAGCTTCATTTTGATATAAAGATCGTGTGAAATGGATTTACGGTTTAGGAGTTATGATTAAATTCGTAAAAGTGGTTCGAAACAGTAAATATTAGAAAACCACATGTCAGTGAAAGTTCGTAACTGAATTTGGATTTCTTTAATACTATGAAATCAGTGGCGAACCTTGATAATTAAATATTAGAGGTAAAAAGGAAGGTGTGAGAGAAAACCACATGTCGAACGGATCGTTTTCCGATTTTATAAAAATGTTCGAATCGAGGTTAAACGCGAACGAACCCCTTAAAAGTATGACTTTGGTTATAACTTAGAAAAAAGGCGATAAAACTCGAGGTATAATCTTGATTCATAAACGACCGACCTTAGAATTTATACGACTTAAGTATATACAAAGTGTAAGTATGATGACGTGTCTTAGTAGCAAACGAATGACGGGGCATAGCGATAATAAAGAGAATTGCACTAAAGGGTGTTTAACGAGATAACTCGAAAACGTGTTTCGACTTAAGTTAAGTTATACTTAGCATTTTAAAAAGTGTTAAGTGATTGACCTCGGTTATTGTGACTATGTATAGATCACCGGATTGATACGAGGCACACCACCCCTACAGGATTGCCAGGCAAGTTTCCAATACATTGGAACTGTTGTTGTGATAATATATATGATTGTTGTTATACATATGCCATAGCATGCATGCTTGTTTTCAAAGTATATTGGAATACTTGTTCCCTGAACTGATATTGGCCTATAGACTAGATATGAATTATGAGTTATAAGCCGGATTGTTTTGTCAAGACCCTTAGTGAAGGGCGTATGATATTCATTCTTTAAATATAGACCGGGAGTCGGTATTTTAGGATATAGAGATAGTCGTGGAAACCCGAAGGGATTCCAGTGACAGCTTATTTTAGGAATGTTAATTATGAACATTATTTATATTTCCATAGAGTATTGATTACTTGGAAATTATTCGAGGATTGTTATTTGAATATTATCTCAATCGAGAAGTACTATATGAATATTATTTTGAATATTCATTTGCGTATATTTATTTACTGAATATTATTTTAATATTCATTTGAGCTTTAATTACTTAAATGAATATTAGTTTCGAATATTCATTTAGAGTTTGATTATTCAATGAATAATTACTTTAATATTCTTGGAAATTTATTTATTAAATGAATATTATTTTGAATATTCATTTAAGATATTATGTACTTGATGAATATTATTTTAAAATATTCATTTGAAGTTCTATTTACTTAAGGAATACTGCTTCGAATATTCCTTTAAAGTTTTGATTACTAAAAGAATATTATTTGGCTATTCATTTAGAATATTATTTATTAAATGAATATTATTTTCAAATATTCATTAAAGTTTGATTTATTTAGTGAATATTATTTTAAATATTTATTTGAGTTTATTTAATTAATGAATATTATATTGAATATTCATTTAAAGAAGAGAGTTATTTTGTAAATGATTCTATATATTTATTCGAGGCTAGGATTACTTACGAGCAATATTATGATTTAATCATATTCCTTAATTATTATTGATTTAATAAATATTCTTGGAATATTTATTTAAATTCTTTTAAGTTCTTTTTATAATAATTCATATTATTCAAAGATTATCTTTCACCTTCAGATATGGTATAAAATATTTCGGAGTATTTTATGACTATTTTTATCAAGGGGAGGTTCCCAAACTTTATTTTCATTTAAATCTATCTTAAAGAAGATTTAAATACTCGCTCAACTTCCAAAAATATATAAGGGGACCTCACTTGAGAGATGTTATTTATTGGACTGCCCGGTCCTATACTTGCTAAACTATCTTGTCACTCACATCTTGATTCTTTCAAACATCGATATGAATCTGTTTGGTTACCTCCTCAACGCTCGAGGGGTAAGAATTGATGGAACAAGTTGGTATCCATTAACAAGCAGCAACTTGGGAAATATTGGTGAATTTTCCTTTCCAATTAGATACGACTACTTTGTGGAGTCTTATCAACAAGTGTTATACTTGGGGAAAGGGGGACGAACTTTACGTTTCAAAGTTATGGATGTGAAATGAACTAGGAGATGCGTAAGTGACCCAGTGGCGCCGGTCCAGCAAATGGCCCAACCGTTGGCCGGGGGGTTCCAGAGGGCGGTAGACAAGTAAATCCGTCGGTTCTTCCTTCTACATGTAGAGAACAAGAGGTGGGGAGCATAACATGCGACTGATCATCGTGTAAATGCTATGTCTCCTGGCGCGTCAAACTCCAGTATTAGTTCATCTCTCAATGTTGAAAATTTCCTGCAACATTATCATTGTTGGCAGGTTTGAAAAGTGTTTGAACTGGAATTGCAATATTCTTCCTGCAAGTTCCTCTATTATGAAAATTTGATAATATCTTGCTTATCTTTGACATAGCAGATATTTCTTCGGAACAATTATAATTTGAGTTACCTTGTAACTTCATCTCATACCTTATATTGGTACTATGTTCGTTAATGCATGACATATGGTTTCAAAGATATTTTGGACTATTATATATTATCACTGTTCAATTATATTTTTGGTGGGCTATTGCTCACCCTTGCTTTATTTATTTATATCACAACAACAGCTAGATCAGATGGCCGCGCAAGGCGTACTCAGCATAGGCAGGTGTCAGCCGTCAGAGGATTAACCGCCGAGGTCATAGCTACCATTGCTGAAGATGCAGCTTCTGGTAGGCTAGTTATGAGCATTTGCACATCAAATGTATTTATTATATGGCATATACCAATGGATGGCAAAGAGTATGTAATGGTAAAATTGTAATTCTTTGGGTTGTAAGAACTCGATGGTTACTCTGATTTTATCTCTGGGACTATAACGCGTGTGTTTTATGCTGTTGTTTTGGGTCACAATGTTGTAATTTAAATTATGTTGGTTTTATGGATGGATATTGAGACCGTAACGACCAGTTCCCTGACCCTGGATCTGGGGGCGTTACAAAGCTTATGATCTTATTGAGACGATGGCTGCTAATGAATATCAGAATCCAACCCAGAGGCTTTTTCAAGGCAAGGTAGCAGGTATGTTTGAGGTGGATACAGCTTCAGCCATTGCAGCTCAGTTGAAGGCTTTGACTATGAAGGTGGATTCTCTTGCAAATTATGGAATTCAGCAGGTGGCTAGTGTTTGTGAGTTATGTGCGGGCGCACATGAGACGAATCAGTGTGCTATTTCTCCTGAATCAGCACAGTTCGTGAGTAATTTTCAGAGACCGGTTGCACCAGTTCCAGCTACTTATCATCCTAACAACAGGAATCATCCTAACTTTAGCTGGAGCAACAATCAGAGTGCACAACAACCTTATCAGCAAGCAAAGCCATTCAATCAAGGCTATCAACAGCCTTATGTTCCAAGGGCACCATATCAACCTCCTGGATTTCAGCAGCAACAGCCCCAGGCTCATATGGGGCAATCATCTAATGATAAATCAGATGATGTGTGGATAGCGGTAAAAAACCTTCAAGCTGGCCAGAAAGTCTTGGAATCCCAGATAGGACAGATTGCAAGTGCCTTACTTAGTAGGCAACCAGGAACTCTACCTAGTGACACCGAGACTAATCCATGTAGGAGGGAGCAGGTGAAAGCTGTGACTTTGAGGTCGGGAAAGGTTACATCAGATCCTAAATCAGCAGCTAAAGGAGATGAGGAAGTGCAGAATCAGCAAGATGAAAAATCTGTAGTGCCTGAATTTGAGAAATCTGACTTGGTAGCTGATCAGCTTGATGTTGAGAAGAACAAGAAACCTGTTGAAAAGTCTACTCCGGAGCAATCTTCAAAGAACAATCATGTCTATCCACCTCCTCCATATCCTGCATGTTTGCAGAAAAGTCAAGAGAAACAGTTTCAGAAATTTATGGATGTCTTCAAGAAACTATCCATTAACATTCCTTTTGTTGAAGCGTTAGAACAGATGCCAAGATATGCAAAGTTTATGAAGGATATTTTGTCACGAAAGAGAAGGTTGGAAGAATTTGAAACAGTGGCATTGACAGAGGAGTGCAGTGCGGTGTTGCAACAGAAATTGCCTCCTAAACTTAAGGATCCAGGAAGCTTTACAATTCCATGCACCATTGGGAAGTTGTCTTTTGACAAATGCTTATGTGATTTGGGAGCTAGTATTAATCTCATGCCCTTGTCTGTTTTCAAGCAACTTGGTCTACCGGAGCCGAAGCTAACTAATATCTCTTTGTAGTTGGCTGATAGGACGATCACGTATCCGAGGGGTATAGTGGAGGACGTTTTGGTTAAGGTTGATAAGCTCATATTTCTTGCCGATTTTGTGATTCTAGATTTTGAAGAAGACAAGAAGATTCCCATAATCTTGGGAAGGCCTTTTCTAGCTACGGGTCGTACTTTGATCGATGTGCAAAAAGGAGAGCTTACAATGAGGGTTCAAGATCAGAATGTCACCTTTAATGTGTTCAAGGCCATGAAATTTCCGACAGAGGATGAAGAGTGTTGCAGTGTGGATATAGTTGATACGGGACAGAGAAAGAAGTTTGATCAGTTATTGAGCGAAAAATCGGATATGCGCATGCTTAAGCATCCTATCAGTGATTCCATTGACAGTTCTTCAATTCGAGATCTCTCGTGTGTAAAGCTTGGGAAACTTCCATCACATTTGAGGTATGTCCTTTTGAATAATGAGCTAGTGATTTTTGAAGAGGGGCATGATAACGTGTTGCGAAGGTGGAAAGCAGATGATAAGGAAGAAGAAATTTTTGTTCAGCCGGTTGAGCCGGAGAAGCACCTTAGAGGTGTGAAAAAGAAAAAAAAGAAAATTTGGCCGTTGGGTAGTAAAATCAAGTTGAAGTCTGAGGGGAAAGTTTTGTGGAAAGCAAGCAAACAATATGTCAATATTCGTATGAATGGTTTTTCTGTTGAGAACGGGTCAGTTATTCTTTTGAAACCGCCATGAGTTGAGGGAGTAACGTCAAGCTATTGACGTTAAAGAAGCGCTTGGTGGGAGGCAACCCACGCATTAGTGTAGGGAAAAAAGAAAAAAATTTCAGTGTTTTATTCAAAAAAAAAAAAAAGTTGACAGATTTTTTCAGGCCGCAGCGCCATTTTTCCAGGCCGCAGCGCCTGTTGCCTTCTGTTCCTGTACAATTGGCGAGTGTTGTCTTATTAAAAAAATATATATTTGCACAAAATCAGAAGTTGCCGACAGGAGACTCATGTTAGTAGTAGTTAAGTATGACACGCGTGTATCCACGCATTCTCCAGGTTGGTGCGTGTCTCTACAACCAGGGCAGGTAAGTTTGTGGCCACAAATTAAAAAAAAAAAAAAAGTGTGGCGAGCAGAAAAGGGTTGAGGACGCGGCGCTGGTTTTGAGGCCGCAGCGCGAGGCTATGTCTGTCCGGGCATTATTTTACACGCATATTTGTGTTTTTATAACATAATTTTTTCACACCTCTCTTCTATTATTTTAACCCTAATTCCTAATTCCTAATTCTTTTCCTATTTCAATTCTAAAACCCTCCATCTTTTCTTCAAATCTCTAAACCTATTTCTATTCTAATTTATATTTATTATTATTATTATTATTATTATTATTATTCATATTTATTATTTATTATTATTATTATTTATTATTCTTATTATTATTATTATTTATATACCCACTTATACATACAAATCCAATTCCTCTTCTATTTATTTAAATCTCTAAAAATTCAATTCTAAAGAGGAATTAATTGCAAGTTCACCTCTTCGATTCGTATTGGGTAAATCTTTTTCTCTAATCTTATTTTTATTACGAATTTGTGTTCTTGTCAATTGGGGTTTTGTAGTATTCAGGCAAGGTGGCCAGTCTATGGAGCTCGTACACAGTATCCTCCACCAGATTCATCCGAGGACGAGGTCGAGTAGGTATGTTTTCTGTTATCCCTTGTATTTACTTCCATTCAATGCGGACATTGAATATTTCAAGTTTGGGGGTGGTTTGAGGGATAAGTAGTTGTTGTATTATTTTGTTCATGTAGGATTTCATGCTTTGCATATTAGTAGTAGTAAATTATGCATTTATGTTCGTGTTATCTTCCTTTGTTTCATATAGGACATTCTGTCATTCTGTTTTTTTTTTTTTCGTATATCATGTGAGTTCATAATAGTTTGCATTTGCACCCATGCTTGATAGGAATTTTGTGTTGTTGACGCTTTTGATTGAGAAGTGATATGCTTTGTTCTTGTGCACACACATACACTAGTAAGTTGAAGCTAGTAGACTTTTTGAATGTTGTAAGTGATTAGAAGGACATGAATATGTGCAAGATGATTTAGTTTGCATGCTTTGAATACAAGTCGGTGCATTAGAGAGATTTTTGCTTGGGATTGAGTATGTTTTTCCACCAAGTGAGCTTTTGAGCCTTATTGCATATTTGCAATTTATTCGTTTGCTTGAGTGTCCACGGATTGTTTGTATTGCTAGCAGTTGTTTGAGGTCTTTCTTGAAACGCATGACATTATTTGACGGTTAAAATGATAAAGGCATTTAGGAATAACCACATATTTTCCCATATTACCACACCATATTTACATGATCAATTAGTTAACCCGTTGAGCTTAATCCTATTTTTTTCGGTGACATGCCATATTACTTGCCTAGACCTTTTTCTTGTATTCGCCTTACATTAATTTGAACCCACATTGTCAAAGGCTAGTAGAGTGCTTAAGGGAGTAATAAGGTGTGCAAGGAGGAGTTTATTGTTGGTCGTACTTTTGGGGGAAATATTGAAAATTGGGTTTGTTTACTTGATAGTTGGCAAGTGTAATAAAATTGTGGGATCATTGTTATTGTTTATATTATTGTTTGTGTTATATTTAGCTCTCGAAAAAAAAGAAAAAAAAAGGGGAAAAAGGGGGAAAAAAGAAAAAAGAAAAAATATATATATATTATGAGAGCATGTTTGTGTTTGTTGTGATCCTATTTCAGTCAACTAGTCGAGTGTTTGTTTTAGTGAAAATTATGTGGGGGGAAATATGGTGTTGTGTATGATTTATTATGGTACTTACTAGCTTTTGACACTTCACCTATTTTGGTTTATTTGACATACCTTGTCCCTAGCCCGTTACAACCCAATTAAAGACCTTTTGATTATCGTCATTGATGTATGTTGTGTTAAGAGTTAGATTGATACCAAATGTCAAGCATGTTTATGATTTTGTTGGAATTGAGTGATACACTTACCCTTGTTCTTGAGTGAATATTCTTTTGTGAGTGGATTGTGAGTGTTTGCTTGTTCTTGCGTATGAGATCCCGAGTGTTGTCTCAAAGATGTACTCTTGTAGGCTTAGCATGTTTACTAACTTATTCTTACATTTGACATGGGCTTGTGAGAACTTATGCATGTTCATTGAGTAGACTATGTGAATATACTTGCACTTTAGACACCAAGACATTGCGTTATTACTTTGATTCTTAAGTTGATATGGCATGAGAGGATTTGAAGGTATGGTAGTAGATTAATTACATTTTCATTTAGTTGCATTCATGCATTGCATTGCATTAGGTTAAATGGATTTTGTAGGTACATTCGCTATAGGCCCTCACGAGACCTTACTCGTCCACTAGGGCTGCCTAGGGGTTTAAAGGGCTTGTTGCATATGCCAAATGCAACCGTGATCACCTACGAAAGTGGTACTAATTAGTTAGTTGTAATTGTTTATGCTTGAGGACAAGCATCGGTTTAAGTTTGGGGGTGTGATAAGTGGATTTTATATCCACTTGGAGCATTCTAAATCGGCTTAAATTGATTGTCTTTGTAACACCCCAATATCCGGGGTCCGGGATCGGGTCGTTACGGTCTTATTTTCCATGATTGATACTTTACTTAAGTCCACAATAGATAAATCACATGCTGTGACCCCACAATAATATCCACTCACACACACACAGTTATAGTCCCAGAGATGAAATTGAAATAAGTCTCACATTACGGGTTTACGAATAAAAGTTATTACAAGCCAAAAGGATAACATCATAAGTTTAAGGTTCTTGCCATTGATTAATGTTATTGATACATATAATTAAACTTGAAGCAAAAGCTGACAATCTGTGCTACCTCAGCAATGGCAGCGACAATATCAGCGGGGAGTCCTGTGGGTCGGGTAACCCGCTTGCGCCGAGTGCGCCTTACGCGAGCCATGAGACCTAGCTGTTGTTGTGATATAATAAATAAGCAAGGGTGAGCAATAACCCACCAACAATATATAACTGTACAGTAATATATAAGACAGTTCAAAGATATGTTTTGAAATCATATGCCATGCATTAGAGAAAATATTGCCAGTTTAATATAAAGGATGAAGTTACAAGGTAACTCAACAGGTATATATTGCGTAGAAGCATATGCTATGCCAAATTAAGCAAGATAGCATCATTTTCATAAAAATAGGAACTTGCAAGAAAGATAATGCAATTCTAGTTTGAAATACTTTTCAACTCTGCCAACTATGATGATGTTGCAGAAAATTTCCAACATTGAGTGATGAACTAATACTGGAGTTTGACGCGCCAGGAGACATAGCATTTTACACGATGATCAGTCGCATGTTATGCTCCCCACCTCTTGTTTACTACATGTAGAAGGAAGCACCGACGGATTTACTTGTCTACCGCCCTCTGGAACCCCCTCGGCCAACGGTTGGGCCATTTGCTGGACCGGCGCCACTGGGTCACTTACGCATCTCCTAGTTCATTCCACATCCATAACTTTGAAACGTAAAGTTCGTCCCCCTTTCCCCAAGTATAATACTTGTTGATAAGACTCCACAAGGTAGTCATATCTAAATGGAAAGGAAAATTTACCAATATTTCCCAAGCTGCTGCTTGTTAATGGATACTGACTTGTTCCAACATTCTTACCCCTCGAATAATGAGTGGGTACACACAATACCATGAATAATAGCAACCAAGTTGCGAGTGAAGCGAATAATTTATGACCGGGCAGTCACAAGATAAATAACATTCCTCAAGTAAGGTTCCTTACAATAGAATCGAAGGAAGAATGGAATCACTGAGAACCTTCCTTGATAATATAATAATAATAATAATAGGACTTTGAAATAATTTATATAATATTCGAAGGTCGATGATACTATACGAATGAAGTAAATTATATTTGAAACGAGTTAGAAGAATTAAATAAATATTCCTAGAATATTTATTGAGTCATAGAGATTGGAAAAGTGTTACTCGGAGTAACCTTGGAATAAATATTTAGAATAATATTCATTGAACAAATAATGAATATTCAAATTAATAACAATGTTTATTGATGGAGTAATCATCAAATGGATATTTTGAGATAATATTTATTGAATCAATAATGGATATTCAACTCAAGAAAGATACTTATTGATGAAATAATTATCGACTGAATATTTGAGACAGTATTCATTGAATACATAATGAATATTCAACTTAATCATATTTATCGAAGAAATGATTATCGAATGAATATTTGAAATTATGTTCAATAATTGAATCGACTTTAAATAAAGGTCGAAGATAATATTCCTTATCTCAAGGGAATATTCAAAATAATATTTATCGAATAACTGGAGTTCGAATCAATGTTCAACTAATATTTATAAAATAAATAAAGATTGAATGAATATTCGAATTAATATTCATTTAAATAAATAAGGCTCGAATGAATATTTAAAATAATATTCATTAAATAAATAAACTTGAATGAATATTCAAAATAATATTTATCGAGTAAATAAGAATGAATATTCTTTAAGCAAATAACTTAACTGAAGGTTCGAATAATATTCGAATATTTAATCGACTTTAGATGAATATTAAATATATAATACTCCTCGAACAAATAAACATCTGATGGATAATCCGAATACTATTTATCAAATAATCTCAAGGGAATATTCCAATAATATTCGCTAGATAATAAATGGAAAATATTTACTTAGTTATTTTCCTCTGAAAATAATATCAATATATCAAGGAACAACGACTCCCGGTCTATAGTCAAAGAATGAGATTCAGATGCCCTTCGCTTAAGGGTCTTAGTAATTTCCGGCTTATAACTGATATAATAACTATCTAGCTTATAAGCCAACAATAATTCAGGGAACAAGTATATCAATATGACTTTGAAAGTAGGCATGCATGCTATGGCATATGTACTGCAACAGAAACATATATATATATTCACAACAACAGCCTTAAAGAAGGATTTGAAACTTGCCTGGAAATCAAGTACGGGTAGGGGTAGTGGTAGCGTGTCCCGGGTCAGCCTGATGATCTATAAATAGCCAAGGCATTCGGGATTAATCACTTAACACCTTTCAAAAGGTTAAGTATAAACTTAACTTAAATCGAAACACGTTTTTAAGTCGTTTCGTTATACCCCTCTAATTCACTCTTATTATTGCTTTTATTAACCGACACTTGTTCGTTAATGAAGCATGTCATTACCCTTACATATGGTAAGTATTCGATTTGTAAAAGTTTTAAAGTCGAAAGGTTATACCTCGAGATTTATCGATCGTTTTCTAAGTGGTTTACCGTAGTCATAACCAAGTATACTCTTTAGGGGTACTTTCGTACTTAACCTTGGTTCGAACATTTTTATTAAATCGAAAAACGATCTTTTTAATACGAGGTCTTCTCTCACACCACCCTTATGATCTCTAATATTTAATTACCAAGATTCGCCACTGCGATACTTATTTTACACGGTTCAATTTCAATTACGAATTCGCATTCTCGGTTTCGAACCACTTTTACGAATTTAATCATAACTCCTAAACCGTAAGTCCGTTTCATGCGATCTTTATATCAAAACGAAGCTTGTAACATGATCTAGCTAATCATGGCATAAGTCGAAGCTATGCAGTGAGTTATATCTACTTTCAAGTTCGGATTTTAAGATTAAACGAAAATCGGGCATTACGACGGCTATAAATCGAGCGTTCTACTAATCGTAACACTAAAACCAAGTCACACCGGGCACCAATACAACTTATACATATGATTCTCATCTCAACAAGCTCAAGAACACCATGCTTCATCATCATATCATCATAAAGCTAAACTATCCACAAGAGCATGCTAACATGGTGGTAATAATACTACTAACATTACTTATGCCAATATCACCAAGAATCATGCATAAACTCAAGTAAAGCTTAGGGTTTCAAATGATTTATACCTTCCTTAGAGAGTAGTATAGCCTTCCTAAGCCTTGATCTATCCTTGAATGGTCCTAAGCTAGCTAAATCCATCATGAAGAACAAGAAAAAACAAGATTAGTTCATAGAATCACTATTCACCTTCCTCTTTGATGAATTCTTTGAAAATGGAAACAAAGGAGTTTGGCTTTGAAATTTTTAGGAGATCACTTTTATGAATTATGGAACTCACCATAAAAATTACAAGGTCAAGTGATTGTTGGAAGCTTGATTTTTGTTTTGGAATTTAGGGTATAGCCGAATGGAGCTTTTAGAAAGAGAGATGGAGTTTTTGCTTGGTTTGTTTGCTTTACTCTCATCCAAATTGTATTATTGTGGTGCTTAGAAAATATCAAGGCCATAAAGTGGCTTTATTAAAGGTGGTTGTGTCATGGATGAGGTTTTTAAATGGACAAATGTCATGATGTTGTGGTGAGATGAGAGATTAGGCTTAACCAAGTGGTTTGATCTCTAACTATGCTAGTTACTTGTGTAACTAACTAGTTACTAGATATTTCTAATAGCACATGCATGCATCTTGCTTCCTCTGCTTGATTCTTTGTCCGGTTATTGCTCAATTCGATTGATAGTTCGAGGGAATAACTCATTCGTTTCTAGTTAGGGTTTTACCGAAAACCTTCTTAATATTTCTAATACTGTTCTTCATCTTTCTTAATACCTCTCGAATTTAAATTCCTTAAATCCCTTTTATAATTCCTTATGTCTTGCAGTGTCCAGGAAATTCTTGGAGAAAATAAAAGTGCTATTTTTCTGAATCCGACAGCCTTTACATACACTTATTTTCCTCCTGGATCACTAATACGAACTCAGAAATCCGTTCCGAATACCGGATATAGCATTATTATAATAATATTCCAAATTCCACCAAAATCAATATTCATCACTTATTTTTATTTAATTCCTATAATTAAGAAAATGAACCTGGTTCACTCTCGAGTGTTCCTTAACCTTTTTACGGAACCGCTGGGCTTATAATAGATATTGATTTGGATGATACATGAATAATCTTACTTGAAGTAATATTCTTATATCATTAGGAGATAGATCATTCTTATCTATGTCGTCAACCAAAGGTATTCTTCATGACATATAAATATTTGAACCCACATCCATTTTATTTATTTATTAGAACATCCGTTACATCGTAGTCGTAACCACTATTCGTTCTTACATCATTACATAAGAAAAGTTTTAATTCTATCAAAAATTTGGGTTCTTACAGTCTCCCCTCCTTAAAAGGATTCCGTCCCGGAATCAGTTTGAAAACAAGTGGGGGTACTTTTCCATCATTGCACTTTCTAGCTCCCGGGTTGATTCTTCTATGTTGTGGTTCTGCCACAAAACTCTGACAAGCTTGATGACCTTGTTTCGGAGCACTTGATCTTTTCTGTCTATTATTTCCACAGGTTGCTCTTCATAGGTCAAGTCTGGTTGCATATCCACGTGCTCATATTCCACTATGTGCTTGGCATCTGGGTTATACTTCCTCAGCATTGAGACATGGAACACATTGTGCACTTGCTGCAGGTTCGGGGGCAATGCCAGTTCATAAGCTAGCTCCCCAATTCGCCTTAAGATCTCAAACGGTCCAATATATCTAGGGCTCAGCTTCCCTTTCTTTCCAAACCTCATTAAACCTTTCCAAGGAGACACCTTCAGGAACACTAGGTCTCCTACTTCATATTATTTTCCTTTCCGAGCTAAGTCGGCATATTTCTTTTGTCGATCCTGGGCTGCTACCAGCCGTCCTCTGATTAAATCCACTGCATCCTTTGTCCGTTGGACCATCTCAGGCCCGAGCATCTTTCGCTCTCCAACTTCATCCCAATATAGGGGAGATCGGCATTTTCTTCCATAAAGGGCCTCGTAAGGCGGCATTCCTATGCTTGAATGAAAGCTATTGTTATAGGAAAATTCAATCAAGGGCAAGTGATCATCCCAATTTCCTTTAAAGTCTATAGCACAGACTCTCAACATATCTTCTAGTGTCTGGATGGTCCTTTCACTTTGCCCGTCCGTCTGGGGATGGTAAGCTGTACTCATGTTTAGCCTGGTTCCCACACATTCATGAAAACTCCTCCAAAACCTGGAGTTAAATCTGGGATCTCTGTCGGATACTATGGCGACTGGAACTCCATGTCGCGCCACTATCTCTCTGAGGTAGATATCTACTAGCCTATCGATCGTATACCTTTCGTTGATCGGTAGAAAGTGAGCTGACTTTGTTAGTCGATCTATAATCACCCATATGGCGTCATGGTTTGCTTTGGTCCTTGGCAAACCTACTACGAAGTCCATAGCTATATGTTCCCATTTCCATTCGGGAATTTCCAAGGGGTGTAGAAGTCCGCTGGGCCTCTGGTGCTCTGCTTTCACCTTCTGGCAGGTCAAGCATTTACTAACCCACTCTATAACGTCCTTTTTCATGTTGGGCCACCAATAGTACTCTTTCAAATCCCTATACATCTTGGTGCTACCGGGGTGCACTGAGTACCTTGAGCTGTGTGCCTCATATAAAATTTCATCCTTGAGTTCCTGATCATTTGGGATCCATATCCTCCACATGTATCTCATGATCCCTTCTTTATCTTTTTCACACTTGATTTCTTCACCAGTCATTAACTCCTTAGCTGAGTTCTTTTCTGCTTCCATTACCCTTTCCTGGCATAGCCTAATCTTTTCCAACAATGGAGGCTGGATTCGAATTTCCATCAACTTTTCTTGGCCTTCTTCAGGCATCTTAATCTCAATTTCCAACTTCTCAAAGTCTTTTATCAATTCTTCCTCTGTAGTCATCATTTTGAGCTTTTCTTTCCGACTAAGGGCATCAGCCACCACATTGGCTTTGCCCGGGTGATAGCGAATCTCACAATCATAATCCTTGGTTAGCTCTAGCCATCTTCTCTGGTGCATGTTAAGCTCTTTCTGTGTAAAAATGTACTTGAGGCTCTTATGGTCAGTGTAGATCTCGCATTTTTTCCCATACAAGTAGTGCCTCCAAATCTTTAAGGCAAAAACAATTGCTGCCAATTCCAAATCATGGGTGGGGTATCGGATCTCGTAATCCTTCAATTGCCTTGACGCATATGCTATTACCTTACCGTGCTGCATAAGCACACATCCCAATCCTTTATGCGAAGCATTACTGTAAATTACGAAATCTCCATTTCCATCAGGCAACGCCAACACTGGGGCCGTTACCAACCTCTTCTTCAGCTCTTGAAAACTCTTCTCACATTTTTCAGTCCATTCAAATTTCTCAGTTTTACGGGTAAGTCGAGTTAACGGGGCTGCAATCTTTGCAAAATCTTGAACAAATCGTCTATAATATCCTGCTAACCCTATGAAACTCCTTACCTCTGTTGGAGTGGTTGGTCGTTCCCAATTTAAAAATGCCTCTATCTTGGAGGGGTCAACTAGCACTCCGTCTCTGTTGATTACGTGCCCTAAAAATTGCACCTCATTTTTCCAGAACTCACACTTTGAGAATTTGGCATATAATTGCTCCTTCCGAAGCGTCTCTAAGGTTATTCTCAAATGTTCAGCGTGTTCTTCCTCTATCTTTGAGTAGATCAAAATATCATCAATAAAGACTATAACAAACTGGTCTAAATATTCCTTGAACACTCTATTCATTAAATCCATGAAAGCTGCTGGGGCGTTGGTCAATCCGAACGACATCACCAAGAACTCATAATGTCCATACCTAGTACGGAATGCAGTCTTTGGAATATCTTCAGGTTTAATCTTTAGCTGGTGATATCCGGTTCTCAAGTCAATCTTGGAGAAATACACAGCTCCCCTTAGTTGGTCAAACAAGTCATCAATTCTGGGTAACGGGTACTTGTTCTTTATGGTTAGCTTGTTCAACTCCCGATAGTCGATGCATAACCTCATACTTCCATCCTTTTTCTTGACGAACAACACTGGTGCGCCCCAAGGCGACACACTGGGTCTTATCATACCCTTATCTAACAATTCCTGTAATTGCTTAGCTAGCTCTTTCATTTCAACTGGCGTTAATCGGTACGGGGCCTTAGAAACTGGCGCCGTCCCTGGGGCTAATTCGATAGCAATCTCAATTACTCTATCTGGTGGTAGTCCGGGAAGATCTTGAGGAAACACGTCTTCAAATTCGTTAACTACCGGAATATCTTGTATCTTGGGCGCCTCTTTCTGGGTGTCTATAACGTAAGCTAAATAAGCTTCATTCCCTTTTCGTAGCAGTCTCTTGGTCTGTGCCATGGTCAGAATGGTCTGGGTCTGTCGTAGCCCTTTAAACACTATTTCCTTCTTTCCCGGGGTTTTCAACTTAATCTTTTTCCCTTTACAATCTATTTGCGTATTATTACGAGACAACCAGTCCATTCCCAGGATAACATCGAATTCCCCTAACTTAAAAGGGATCAAATCAACATAGAAGGATCGTCCTCTTATTTCTATTTTGCAATCGGGGTGGATCTGATTAACTGGGACAACTTCTTGATTAGCTATTTCTATTTGCAAAGACTCCCTTAGCGGTTGAGTTTTAAGTTTCAATTTATGCGCAAAATCTCTAGATATAAAAGACTTAGTTGCTCCAGAATCAAACAAAACATTTGCACTGAATGAATTGAGGGAAAATGTACCTGCTATCACATCCGTGTCTCTCACGGCATCTTGCACTGTCATGTTAAAAGTCCTAGCAGTTGGTGGTCGGTTGGAGGCAGCTCTGCTTGCCCCTGAAGCCGCCGGTTTGTTCATTGGGCAGTCCTTCCTCATGTGCCCTGGACGTCCACACTGGAAACAGGTATTGCTCTTACTAGCAGTAGGATTAACCGCGGTACACTTATTGGAGTAGTGACCCACTCGTCCACACTTATAACAGACGGACTGCTTCTGATTGCATACTCCAGGGTGCCTTTTCCAACAAGTTGTGCATGCTGGTAGTGGAGGTCTGGAAAGGTGAGAACGGGACATTCCTAACTACTGTCCGCCCTGGCTCACAGTTGCACTCACAGATGGTTTAAACCCAACACTCCTCCCAGGTAGGGATACTGCTCCTCGATTGAACCTATTCGGGGGTCTTCCTCCTGCGGAACCTCCGCCCATACTAGCATGCTTTCTCTTTAATCCCCCTTTTTCTCTTTCTCTCTGTGCCTAATCACTACCTGCTTCCACAATGGTCGCCTTTTGCACCAAGGTGGCATAATCATTAATCTCTAAAACTGCCACTCTATTCTGAATCCACTGTTTCAGCCCTTGCTGAAACCTGCTAGCTTTCTTTTCTTCAATGTCCACAAACTCTGGTACAAATCGTGATAACTCCGTAAACTTGGCTTCATAATCAGCCACTGTCATATTGTTCTGCTTCAGTTCCAAAAACTTGAGCTCTATCTGGGTTTTCATGAACCTCGGAAAGTACTTCTCAAGAAACAGTTGTTTAAACCTATCCCAGGTTACTATAGCATCTGTCTCCATATTCTTCTTGGCCTCCCACCAATAATTTGCCTCTCCCTTTAGTAAGTAGGTGGCAAAGACAGTCTTCTGGGCCTCATCAATGCTTAAAATCTCAAAAGATTTCTCCATTTCCTTGATCCATGCCCTTGCCTCAACGGGATCAGCCGATCCGAGAAACTCTGGGGGTTTGAGAGACTTGAAGGCCCTAAAGGAATTGGCCACAGTGGTATTGTTTCCTTGGGGTGGCTGGGGATATTGGTTCAAATTCTGCCTTAGCAGATCCATAAATTGTCCCATGGGGTTTCCGCCCTGGTTCTCCCCATGCTGTTCAACTTCAGTTTCCCCTTCTTCTACTTCCTCTTCGAACTCCGCAGTGTAGAAAGTTTCATCCACCATCCCATACTGGGAATCTTCTTGTTCATTGTAATCCTGGTCCTGTTCTTCATTATACTCAAGGTTTTCCTCAAGTTGATTGTGACTTTCTTGGTCAGTAGACTCACGGGGGTTAGCCCTAGTACCCATCCTTCTCGGAGGCATTTTACTGAAAATTTGGACAATATACATTAGGTTTATTTACCTATTTAAGAGGGTTTCTCCTCACAATATCGATGCATAATTGGATTTAGGATCCCACAATTCTATATATCATGGCAGGTTTTAATCGAACGCAGTATATGCAATTATAATATAACAAGCTAGTGAATTGCGTCGCAGAGATACTAAAATGACTGAAAGGGAAATAAATATATACCAAGTACCAAACGGTACAACATCCGACATACAACAATAGTTTTACAACCATCCGAATAAAAACTAGTCAAAAGTGAAATAAGCTGTCTATCTGTCTAGTCTACAACAGGGAACTACAAGCTGAAACTATCCCTACCAAAAATCGGCGCTACTATGCCGTACAAGACTAGACAACTAGACCAATACATCACTATCACTGCAGTCAGCCACGACGGTGGGCCAAAGCTCGAACCCTCCTCATAGCATGGCGGAAAATCTCCTCTACATCAGCCCTGGGTACCATGTCATGCCCATCAGTGGGTAACTGTCGCACCCTCACACGGGCCCTCAGCTCTATGCGGGTCACCTGCCTATACATCTCCCTAGATTTGGCACGCCTATCACCCAGGTGCCTCAACCGGGCCTCTCTCTCCGCTGCTAGCTCTCTGCGGGACTCTGCCAGCCTGGCCTCAGCCACGGCTACCTTAGTAGTAAGTCTGGCCACAACATAGTGGTGTAAGCATGCTGGTACTCCCTCAGTAGGAACAGGGGGTGGAGGGGCTGGATCTGCTGGAAGGGCAGCCTCTATCTGCTGCGGCTCTGGGGTCAACGCCTCAAACTCATCTGATACTGGGCTCACAGGTGGTGGTGGCGGGGTAGGGGCTCTCTCACCAGAGAGGGGTGGCATATAAAGTCCAGAACTCCCTACAACATCATCCGCGGGCTCATCAACATCTCCCTCTGCACCCTCATCAACTGTCATTACCTGCTCCGTGGTCATGTCAGTATCCTCTCCCAAAGCCCTAGTCTGAGTCACAACCCAAAAGTCATCCTCCATCCCTCTATCATCAGATGCTAGCTGGTCCTCCTCAGGGTCCTCCTCATCAACATCCTCAACAACTAACTCAGCGTCCTGTCCTGCCTGGACCTCCTCCGGGTCCTCCTCCTTAGACTCAATGATATCAGTATTGGCATCAGCCTGGACCTCAAGGTCCTCCTCTGACTCAACAACCTCAGTGTCGGCATCAATCTGGACCTCAGGGTCCTCCTCCTCTGTCTCATCAGCAGGCAAGTGCTCATAATATGGGTCTCTGGTCCGGAACATGTCCTCATCATGCTGTGTAGCAGATGCCTCCTGGGTAGCCATGTCGCTCGCCTACACAAGACGAACTATATTACTATCATGATACTTAAAAGTTCCCATAAGGGTTTTAGGTGAACTTGGCAAGAGTTCTTATTATATTAGTGAATTTATTATTATATAACGTCGCATCATCTCTTGGGATATATAACTCTCTCTCTGATACCATTTCTGTAACACCCCCAGATCCGGGGTCCGGGATCGGGTCGTTACGGTCTTATTTTCCATGATTGATACTTTACTTAAGTCCACAATAGATAAATCACATGCTGTGACCCCACAATAATATCCACTCACACACACACAGTTATAGTCCCAGAGATGAAATTGAAATAAGTCTCACATTACGGGTTTACGAATAAAAGTTATTACAAGCCAAAAGGATAACATCATAAGTTTAAGGTTCTTGCCATTGATTAATGTTATTGATACATATAATTAAACTTGAAGCAAAAGCTGACTATCTGTGCTACCTCAGCAATGACAGCGACAATATCAGCGGGGAGTCCTGTGGGTCGGGTAACCCGCTTGCGCCGAGTGTGCCTTACGCGAGCCATGAGACCTAGCTGTTGTTGTGACATAATAAATAAGCAAGGGTGAGCAATAGCCCACCAACAATATATAACTGTACAGTAATATATAAGACAGTTCAAAGATATGTTTTGAAATCATATGCCATGCATTAGAGAAAATATTGCCAGTTTAATATAAAGGATGAAGTTACAAGGTAACTCAACATGTATATATTGCGTAGAAGCATATGCTATGCCAAAATAAGCAAGATAGCATCATTTTCATAAAAATAGGAACTTGCAAGAAAGATAATGCAATTCTAGTTTGAAATACTTTTCAACTCTGCCAACTATGATGATGTTGCAGAAAATTTCCAACATTGAGTGATGAACTAATACTGGAGTTTGACGCGCCAGGAGACATAGCATTTTACACGATGATCAGTCGCATGTTATGCTCCCCACCTCTTGTTTACTACATGTAGAAGGAAGCACCGACGGATTTACTTGTCTACCGCCCTTTGGAACCCCCTCGGCCAACGGTTGGGCCATTTGCTGGACCGGCGCCACTGGGTCACTTACGCATCTCCTAGTTCATTCCACATCCATAACTTTGAAACGTAAAGTTCGTCCCCCTTTCCCCAAGTATAATACTTGTTGATAAGACTCCACAAGGTAGTCATATCTAAATGGAAAGGAAAATTTACCAATATTTGCCAAGCTGCTGCTTGTTAATGGATACTGACTTGTTCCAACATTCTTACCCCTCGAATAATGAGTGGGTACACACAATACCATGAATAATAGCAACCAAGTTGCGAATGAAGCGAATAATTTATGACCGGGCAGTCACAAGATAAATAACATTCCTCAAGTAAGATTCCCTTACAATAGAATCGAAGGGAGAATGGAATCACTGAGAACCTTCCTTGATAATATAATAATAATAATAATAATAATAATAGGACTCTGAAATAATTTATATAATATTCGAAGGTCGATGATACTGTACGAATGAAGTAAATTATATTTGAAACGAGTTAGAAGAATTAAATAAGTATTCCAAGAATATTTATTGAGTCATAGAGATTGGAAAAGTGTTACTCGGAGTAACCTTGGAATAAATATTTAGAATAATATTCATTGAACAAATAATGAATATTCAAATTAATAACAATGTTTATTGATGGAGTAATCATCAAATGGATATTTTGAGATAATATTTATTGAATCAATAATGGATATTCAACTCAAGAAAGATACTTATTGATGAAATAATTATCGGCTGAATATTTGAGACAGTATTCATTGAATAAATAATGAATATTCAACTTAATCATATTTATCGAAGAAATGATTATCGAATGAATATTTGAAATTATGTTCAATAATTGAATCGACTTTAAATAAAGGTCGAAGATAATATTCCTTATCTCAAGGGAATATTCAAAATAATATTTATCGAATAACTGGAGTTCGAATCAATGTTCAACTAATATTTATAAAATAAATAAAGATTGAATCAATATTCGAATTAATATTCATTTAAATAAATAAGGCTCGAATGAATATTTAAAATAATATTCATTAAATAAATAAACTTGAATGAATATTCAAAATAATATTTATCGAGTAAATAAGAATGAATATTCTTTAAGCAAATAACTTAACTGAAGGTTCGAATAATATTCGAATATTTAATCGACTTTAGATGAATATTAAATATATAATATTCCTCGAATAAATAAACATCTGATGGATAATCCGAATACTATTTATCAAATAATCTCAAGGTAATATTCCAATAATATTCGCTAGATAATCAATGGAAAATATTTACTTAGTTATTTTCCTCTGAAAATAATATCAATATATCAAGGAACAACGACTCCCGGTCTATAGTCAAAGAATGAGATTCAGATGCCCTTCGCTTAAGGGTCTTAGTAATTTTCGGCTTATAACTGATAAAATAACTATCTAGCTTATAAGCCAACAATAATTCAGGGAACAAGTATATCAATATGACTTTGAAAGTAGGCATGCATGCTATGGCATATGTACTTCAACAGAAACATATATATATATATATATATATATATATATATATATATATTCACAACAACAGCCTTAAAGAAGGATTTGAAACTTGCCTGGAAATCGAGTACGGGTAGGGATAGTGGTAGCGTGTCCCGGGTCAGCCTGATGATCTATAAATAGCCAAGGCATTCGGGATTAATCACTTAACACCTTTCAAAAGGTTAAGTATAAACTTAACTTAAATCGAAACACGTTTTTAAGTCGTTTTGTTATACCCCTCTAATTCACTCTTATTATTGCTTTTATTAACCGACACTTGTTCGTTAATGAAGCATGTCATTACCCGTACATATGGTAAGTATTCGATTTGTAAAAGTTTTAAAGTCGAAAGGTTATACCTCGAGATTTATCGATCGTTTTCTAAGTGGTTTACCGTAGTCATAACCAAGTATACTCTTTAGGGGTACTTTCGTACTTAACCTTGGTTCGAACATTTTTATTAAATCGAAAAACGATCTTTTTAATACGAGGTCTTCTCTCACACCACCCTTATGATCTCTAATATTTAATTACCAAGATTCGCCACTGCGATACTTATTTTACACGGTTCAATTTCAATTACGAATTCGCATTCTCGGTTTCGAACCACTTTTACGAATTTAATCATAACTCCTAAACCGTAAGTCCGTTTCATGCGATCTTTATATCAAAACGAAGCTTGTAACATGATCTAGCTAATCATGGCATAAGTCGAGGCTATGCAGTGAGTTATATCTACTGTCAATTTCGGATTTCAAGATTAAATGAAAATCGGGCATTACGACGGCTATAAATCGAGCGTTCTACTAATCGTAACACTAAAACCAAGCCACACCGGGCACCAATACAACTTATACATTTGATTCTCATCTCAACAAGATCAAGAACACCATGCTTCATCATCATATCATCATAAAGCTAAACTATCCACAAGATCATGCTAACATGGTGGTAATAATACTACTAACATTACTTAAGCCAATATCACCAAGAATCATGCATAAACTCAAGTAAAGCTTAGGGTTTCAAATGATTTATACCTTCCTTAGAGAGTAGTATAGCCTTCCTAAGCCTTTATCTATCCTTGAATGGTCCTAAGCTAGCTAAATCCATCATGAAGAACTAGAAAAAAAACAAGATTAGTTCATAGAATCACTATTCACCCTCCTCTTTGATGAATTCTTTGAAAATGGAAACAAAGGAGTTTGGCTTTGAAATTTTTTGGAGATCACTTTTATGAATTATGGAACTCACCATAAAAATTACAAGGTCAAGTGATGGTTGGAAGCTTGATTTTTGTTTAGGAATTTAGGGTATAGCCGAATGGAGCTTTTAGAAAGAGAGATGGAGTTTTTGCTTGGTTTGTTTGCTTTACTCTCATCCAAATTGTATTATTGTGGTAGTTAAAAAATATCAAGGCCATAAAGTGGCTTTATTAAAGGTGGTTGTGTCATGGATGAGGCTTTTAAATGGACAAATGTCATGATGTTGTGGTGAGATGAGAGATTAGGCTTAACCAAGTGGTTTGATCTCTAACTATGCTAGTTACTTGTGTAACTAACTAGTTACTAGATATTTCTAATAGCACATGCATGCATCTTGCTTCCTCTGCTTGATTCTTTGTCCGGTTATTGCTCAATTCGATTGATAGTTCGAGGGAATAACTCATTCGTTTCTAGTTAGGGTTTTACCGAAAACCTTCTTAATATTTCTAATACTGTTCTTCATCTTTCTTAATACCTCTCGAATTTAAATTCCTTAAATCCCTTTTATAATTCCTTATGTCTTGCAGTGTCCAGGGAATTCTCGGAGAAAATAAAAGTGTTATTTTTCTGAATCCGACAGCCTTTACATACACTTATTTTCCTCCTGGATCACTAATATGAACTCAGAAATCCGTTCTGAATACCGGATATAGCATTATTATAATAATATTCCAAATTCCACCAAAATCACTATTCATCACTTATTTTTATTTAATTCCTATAATTAGGAAAATGAACCTGGTTCACTCTCGAGTGTTCCTTAACCTTTTTACGGAACCGCTGGGCTTATAATAGATATTGATTTGGATGACACATGAATAATCTTACTTGAAGTAATATTCTTATATCCTTAGGAGATAGATCATTCTTATCTATGTCGTCAACCAAAGGTATTCTTCATGACATATAAATATTTAAACCCACATCCATTTTATTTATTTATTAGAACATCCGTTACATCGTAGTCATAACCACTATTCGTTCTTACATCATTACATAAGAAAAGTTTTAATTCTATCAAAAATCTGGGTTCTTACAATCTTGGACTCAAGTTTCTTGTAGTTTTGATGTGTTTTGCTTAGTTGTGCAGATTTACGAGAATGTTGATTAAGGTTGATGCTTCTGTCGTTTTTGGAGGATTAATTGATTAAAATTCGGATTTTCCGGGAAGGTTCGCAGCTTACACTGTTTTGGCCATATCTGGAGTTCTATAAGTCCGTTTTCAGCGATCTTACTGCTCACGCGAAGCTTGGGAGATTTTCTACAACATGGGACAGGTATTGCACGAGCAAGTTGCGCGTGGTAGGGGCAGGAAGCACGACAAACAGAATGTTGGAAGCAGTGAAATTACTGTTTTGCCCTTTTCAAGTTCTAATTGTATTTCGGGCAGTTTTTAGAACCTTAATTGAATTCTAATTGTAATAGAAGGTAATTTCTTGCTGGACAAGAAATCTAGAGCCTATTTAAACACATCTAAGCATTGTAATTTGTATTATCGCTTTATTATTGTAACCTAGCTTAGATTTGCAAGGGAGAAAAGGAGAGAAGGATTTAACGCTCGTGACAAGCAATGGATCTATATCTACTTCATCTTTTGTGTTATTCTGGATTATAGATTTGTTTTCTCAACTCTTTATTTTATTAATATTATTGCTTCTTTTATTCATATCTTGTTTATTATCATGTTTTCATCAAATCCCATGACGATGAACGGTTCAATTATGGGCTAATCGTTGTCATGTGATTCTAACGGATTTATTTATGGAACTTAGTATCTTGATGCTTTAAATATCTATGTGTGGTGTATATCTGATATCCTCGTATGGTTAATCTTAATGCTTTTAGATGCGTAGCTAACATCTAAATTGAATTGTTAATCTCTTGTGAAGTGAAAGTGGATCTTGAGATTTAGAACTTGCCATGCTAGCATATAGGTTCATAATTGTTTATCAATATGATTCGTGGTGTGAGATGAAAATACTTATACTGCCCTGTGTGATCTTAATGGATAACTTATTCTTCAACCGTTATGTTTTCAAATTCTATAGACATATAGGGTCTAAGCATAATTGGTGTCTATTCATCTTCTATCTCTTTTGTGGATGTATGTTTAGTTTGGTATGCGTATGTTGACAGGTAGCGTATACTTGTTTCGTGTTATCCGATCAGATATCAAAACCATTGCACATAGTGATTAAAGGCGTCAGATCTAAGGGAAGTATTTAATGAATTTAGGATCTCATGTTTTTATTCTTATAAGTAATTCGATTTAATTCTCTTAGTTAATTAATTTTTAGTTTAATATTTTGCATCTTAGTTTAATTTAGTTAATCAAACCCCAATTTGTTAATTGTCTTAGCAGTGAATTAAAACCATACATTGTTGCATAGGTACTAAATTGAATTAGAAACCAAGATCTATGTGGGAACGAACTTGACTTATATCTGTATTACTTGTGACCACGTGCGCTTGCGTGTTTTAGTGTAAACAGTTGTTAGCAAAAAGAGATGAGGAAATTAGCTCAATCATAAAGAAGCTGATCTCTGATGCTAATGCCAAGATGGGAGGAAGCTGCAACTATGATGATACTTTGGATGATGATGAGGATGAAATTGGAGGAAGTGGTGAACCTGGAAGATTCAGGAGTTCTAGAAAAGAAGCATCTGAGAATGTTGCTACACAAACTCAGATGGATGCTACCCAAGAAGAGCAAGAAACTCCAAGTACTGAAAAGAAAGATGCTATCAATGATGAAGGGGAGTTAGAAATTTTTGAAGCCTTGGAGGCAAGTATCTTGAGATTAGTAGTTGAATGCTTTAAAGTTGAAAAAGATACTGTCAACAAGGATACTGTCAAATTGGCTGAAGACACCCAAGTGAAAGATGCTGTCAAGAGCCAAACAGTCGAAGCTGTCAAAGTTTCTGTCATGGAAGATGCTGTCAAGGGTCAACTTGAAGAAACTGTCAAGGTACGAAAGCTTGTCAAGAATTTCACATCTAACAGAAGAAAGACAAGAGCACAAGCCTATCGTGCCACCAAGATAAAAGGGAAGACAGTTGCAGTAGCAAAGAAAAAGAAGCATGGAGCAGTTTGAATCCCATTAATAGGAGAAAAGTAAATAGTTTTGAACTATTGAAAAAGTCAATTGATGGGAGCATTTCATCTGTCTCCGTAGAACTGGACCCAGTCAACAAAAACGTACGAAAGTATGATCTTAAGGACTGTGGAACTACATGTATAACTGTAGAACCAGACTTCACTATGGAGATAGTCTCACATGTGGTAGGCATGCGTGATCTTTCATGCAAAACGGTAAAGGTAAGGAGAAGAATTCATTTCTTCGTGTTGGAAAGGATGATCACTCTCATTGAAACAGACCAAGATGTTTCCAGCAGTATCTTAGAGCATGTCAAAGAATACTATGCTCAAAGATATGCTGAATTCTATGAGAAGTATGGTGACTGGAGAGCACATGATGATGCAGACCTTGAAGTTAGTTCTGATGGGGAACCAATGCCTAATGTGAACCTTACAGAAGCACATCGTCCTTTTACAAAGGCTGGCATGGCTGAATATGAAGCAGAACAAGCTTATCTGGCTGCTATAGCTAAATCATCCCAATCTACCAAACCTGCCACATCTGCCAAACAAAGTACTGAAGACTTAGAAGCTCAACTGAAGGAAGGCTACAAGAAAATCAACAAGCTATTCAGTGAGGAAGCAAGTTATCAGCCCTGTGTACTGGATAATCCTCTGAGAATCAAGGATGATAAGCAAGAAATCTATGTTGATAGTTTTCACAAACTGAGGACCAGTATACCGAAGGATCTCTACTGGAAAGTTGTTGGATCTACTCATAAGCTCGAAATGCTAGTTGCTTGGGAACTAGAGAAGATATTTGATCAGAGGAAAGATGAAGATCCAAAGCTAGATAGAAAAAGAAGAGAATCTTTAAATGCTTTTCCTGGAAGGAGGTTCAAATTCATCCAAGGAATTTTGAAGTTCTAAACATACACGTATGATTTTGAAACTTGGTTTGATGTAAAAGATGCTGAAGTATTTACTTCTCGAGTGATACAAGGGTATATTGAAGACATTGAAGATGATGCCAGATCACCAGAAGAAAAAGCTTTAGTTGAAGACCTCAGAAAAGCAAGAAATGAAGCTCTCAGAAGAGAGGGAAAAATCTGAACAGTTGGAGACTGCCAAAATCAAGCTAAGTTAAACTCTGATTTGCTCATTCAATAGGAGCAATTGATTTGCAGTAAATTCATAAGCTTCATGTTCCAGATTTTTCTTTAACATTCATCAGATATGATATTTCATCTATTCTGATCTATGTTAGTTAAGTTGTCAGCACGTTTTGATTGTAAATTTGTTGTTATTGTCCATAAAAACAAATTGGGGGAGATTGTTGGGATTTATGGGTGATAGCATAGAGACAACTTAACTATATTTCCCTGGCATGTACTTAGTTTTAACTAAGCTAAACATATTGTCATAGCCAGAGTATGTCTTCATATTCGAATAATTGCTATCATGAAATAATTGTGTGATTTGGGAGAAGTTCATACATTTGTTCAAGCCTCAAGGAATACATCCAGAAGACAGCAAGAATAAAGGTTACTGTCATGTCCCTGACAGTAAAGTTACAAGAAGACAAATGTTGCAAAGTCATGACAAAGCTACATCTGACAGCAACATTGGCCAAAGCAAGAGACAGTAACATTCTCACACTTGACAGCAAGTATGGAGTTCCGACAGCAACATTGGCGGGAGCTCGTACTGTCAACCACTGAATATTCCTTTGACAACAGACTCTGCGGTTAAGGTTACTGTCACCTTGAATTATTTGAATTGGGTATTTTCTCAGTCAAAGCCCGTGACAGGTTACATGTTCAAGAAATAGATTTGCTGCAACACACTATCGTTTGTAGCAGACCTGCAAGACTACGACAGAAGCTTAAGAGATTCACAAGACAAGGCTGGTCAATTCGAGAAGCATGTGATATCCACATCTACTAGAATTGTATTAGCTAGAAATAGAAAGAATCTAGGTTGCTTTACTTATAAGGTTTATCCTATCTGTATAGCAATTTGGGAAAGTCACATGGGTGTGCAAATTGTAATGAGCTGCCACTTGAAAATGACAGCAGCTCAACACCCCATGCGATAGGGACAACAGAGTATCTTAGTCTACTTAGATACATCTTAGATTCTTTTCTATTCATGTACGCACACGAAGCAATCTGTATCTGTTAGGGTGCACAGTAATATTCCTAGGTGCACTGCAGAAGAGTACAACTCCCTCACGTGAGCTACAAAGTTATGAGCTGGCCTATATGTTTGTTAGTCACGTTATATTCCCATGTAGAGCTCATGTATGCTCAATATAAATATATGCATTTTCCTTTCTCGGTTGTAAGCTTGGACAATACTCCACATATGTTTTTCAATATAACTTTCTCTCCTTTATCTTCTTCCTTGATTACAATGTTTATAGTATAGTTATATATTTGTGAGATGGTATCAGAGCACATAACGCTCCTTATTGATGTCTCGACGTTATGCTGATGTTCTTAATTCTAGCCCTGTTACACCAATTACTCCAGATCTAGGTGTCCGTACAACAATGGTGACGTCTTCAACATCTGTATCTTCTACTGTAATCAATGCTAACCATCCTTTCTTCATCCACAATGGCGATAATCCAGGTATGGCCATTGTTACCCAAACCTTTACTGATCAAAACTATCAGCAATGGAGTCGTGCCATTCAATTAGCTTTATCTGCTAAACTTAAATTAGGATTCATTGATGGATCTATTGTTAAACCTGCTGCTAACTCTGAGATGTATGCCCTGTGGAAACGATGTAATGATATGGTAGTATCATGGTTACTTAATTCTATATCTCCAGAGATTCGTAATAGTGTTGTTTACTTGTCTACTGGTAAAGCGATTTGGGATGATTTGATGATTCGTTTTGCTCAAAGTAACTTGCCTCGTATTTTTCAATTGAATAAAGAACTTATGTCTCTTACTCAAGGCTCTATGTCTATCACATCATATTTTACCAGATTTCGTACCTTACTTGATGAAATGGATGATTTATCTCCAGTTCCTAAATGTGTTTGTGTTAATACTACTTGTACTTGTGAGTTTGCTGCAAAAATGGAGACGTATGAACAAATTCACAAACTCAGTCAATTCCTAATGGGTCTTAGTGAGCAATTTACAAGTATTCGTGGTCAATTACTTATGATGAAACCACTCCCTACACTAAGTCAGGCATATTCACTTCTACTTCAAGAAGAAGTACAGAGAGATTGCTCTCACACTCCTACTGTATCAGAAAACATTGCTATGAATGTGAAGTTTACCAACCATAAACCACCATTTGCTCCCCGAAAGCTCAATGCTGACATTGCTGTGGTGTGTGATTTCTGTCATGTTGTTGGGCATACAAAGGACAAATGTTTTTGTTTACATGGGTTTCTTGAGTGGCACAAGCTTTATGGCCATCCTAAACCCAAACCTAAGCTATCAAATGGTCAGAATTCAAGGTTCTCCACTTCTTATCCTGCTAAAAAGGCTGCACAGATCACTACTATTGCTGCTTCCCCTGTCTCTGATGCTCCAACTGTTTCATCTGGGTCTGAAACTGGCACCTCTCCATCCTCTTTTACTGATTCCCAATGCCAACAAATTGCTAGTATGATTCAGCAAAGCCTCAAGAATCTCACTCCATGGCAGAGCAACCATGTCTCTAATACTCCGTTTGCTGGATCATCTTCTTTTCTTCACGGTACACATTTCTGCTCTACTATTTCTACTGCCTATACTTTACAAACTATAGATCAATGTAGTGGAGATTGGATCATTGATTCTGGTGCTACAGACCATATCACATTTCAGTTTCAGTTGTTGATTAATCCTATACCATTAAATAGCTATCTGTATCTACCTGATGGTACTACTACTCCCATTACTCATTATGGTAGTTTGAACCTAACTCAAGATATTACTCTGCACAATGTTCTGTGTGTTCCCACCTTTAAGTGTAATCTCCTCTCCATTCCCAAATTAACCACTCATTCTAACTACTGTGTTAGTTTCTCCTCATCCCATTGTTTCTTGCAGGCCCCACATCAGAAGAGGATGATAGAGATTGGTAGACTTACTTCTGGACTCTACAAATTTCATCATCTTACTCCTGATGCTGCAACCAATTCTTACAAGCCCGTGTCTCACTCCGCCTCTACTCAACTTCATCTTTGGCATGCTCGTCTTGGCCACCCTTCATTTACTGTTCTTAGCAAACTACAATTTTTACCTCATTGTAATAATGATTGTTTTAGTTCTTGTGATATTTGTCATAGAGCTAAGCAAAAACGAAAACCATTTCCTGTTAGTATCTCTGTTAGTTCTTCTGTGTTTGAACTAGTACATTGTGATCTTTGGGGACCGTATAAAACCCCCACTCATGGCAAATGTACCATGTTTTTAACGATTGTTGATGATTTTTCTAAATGCACATGGATTTTTCTACTAGCTGATAAAACACAAGTATCTTCGTTACTCATTAACTTCTTTGCATATGTTAAAACCCAATTCCATAAAACAGTCCAAGTTCTTCGAACGGACAATGGGACTGAATTTATCAATCACACTCTTTCTACTCATTTACAATCATTGGGTATTTTACATCACACATCATGTCCGTATACCCCTCAGCAAAATGGGGTTGCTGAGCGGAAACACCAACATCTTTTGAATGTGGCTAGATCCTTGAAACTGCAAGCTCATTTACCTAACACCTTGTGGGGTGATTGCATTCTCACAGCAGCACATCTTATCAATTTAACTCCATCAAAACTACTCGACTTTCGTACACCTTATGAGTTACTTTTCAATAAACCACCAGATTACACTCATTTAAAAACGTTTGGGTGTTTATGTTATGTCAACAAAGTCACAGGACCAGCTGATAAACTTGGTCCTAAAGCTAATGCCTGTGTGTTTTTGGGATACCCTTTTGGTACTAAAGGATACAGAGTGCTAGACTTGACAACTCGAAAATGTTCTATCTCCAGAAATGTTACCTTTCTTGAAGAACACTTTCCCTTTTCTACCCATTCAGACATTTCACCACCACATATCTTACCTACACTTCAAAGTTCTACAATTGATGATACAACTGGTTCCCCTATTGTACTACATCACCCACCTGAACATTCTTCTGATATACAGTCCGTTCCTACTCCATCATCTCCTACTCCTCCTCCTGTTTCCTCTCTACCTATCATTCCCACTAAATCTCCCAGACCAACTCGTCAACGTGTTCTTCCTGCGAAATTTCATGATTTTACTGGATTGCCTCCTTCCTTGGTTCCCTCCATCACTAACTGTGTCCCATATCCCATCCAACAACACCTTTCCTATGGGGCTTTCACACCCAAGTATGTCAGCTTTCTGGCTGCTACTGATTCTGAATCTATACCGTACACATATGGTCAGGCTATTAAGTTAGAGGTATGGTATAAAGCCATGAAAGAGGAAATTCAGGCGTTGGAAGCAAATAATACCTGGCAATTGGTTCCTATGCCTCCTGATACAAACATTGTTGACTGCAAGTGGTTATACAAGATCAAATATACTTCCACTGGCCAAGTTGAACGTTATAAGGCCCGGTTGGTCGCCAAAGGCTTTACTCAAACAAAGGGGTTAGATTACTTTGAGACGTTCGCCCCTGTGGCTAAGATGACCACTGTACGTATTTTACTAGCTTTTGCAGCAGCTTACAATTGGCCTTTAAACCAAATGGATGTCACTAACGCTTTTCTGCACGGTGACCTCATTGAAGATGTGTACATGCGTTTACCTCCTGGTCTCTCTCAGCTTACTGGTCAATCTTTTCCTACAGACACATCAGTTCAATGGGTGTGCAAGTTACTTAAATCTTTATATGGTCTTAAACAGTCTCCTCGTATGTGGAACATTAAACTGGCCAATGCCTTAATTGCTTTTGGTATGCTTCAATGCCCAAGTGACCACAGTCTGTTCACTCTACAAAGAAATGGTATGTTTGTTGCTGTCTTGATATATGTCGATGATCTAATGCTCACTGGATCCTCTACTACATTGATTGCCCAGGTCCAAGACTTTCTACATAGCAAATTTAATATTAAAGACTTGGGTCCTATGAAATATTTTTTGGGTCTGGAAATTGCTCGATCAGACAAAGGTATCTACCTTCATCAACGAAAATATTGCTTGGACATCCTTCGAGATACTGGTCTTGAGGCTGCCAAACCATCAATTATCCCCATTGAGCAAAATCACTGCTTACAGAAGTCTCAGTCTTCACTTCTGGTGCACACTAATATTAAAATTTACAGACGTTTAGTGGGACGCCTCATTTATCTTACCATTACTCGTCCTGATCTGAGTTATGTTGTTCACACTCTTGCCCAATTCATTGGTGCTCCTCGACAAGATCATCTAGATGCAGCCTATCGTGTGGTTCGATATCTTAAACAATCTCCAGGTCAAGGACTTCTATTTCCTGCTAAAAACAATCTGATTCCCCAGGCTTTTTGTGATGCAGACTGGGGGGGTTGTCTTGACACTCGCTATTCTCTTACTGGCTACTGTGTCATGCTTGGGTCAGCCTTGATTTCCTGGAAGTGCAAGAAACAAGAGACCGTCTCAAAATCTTCCAGTGAGTTTGAATATCGTGCATTAGGTGACACCACATGTGAACTCGTATGGGTTGCCAACCTCCTTCAATCACTCAATCATCCTGTAACCTCACCTATTGCTCTCCACTGTGATAATAAATCTGCCCTATACATTACTTCAAACCCTGTATTCCATGAACGCACCAAACACCTTGAAATAGACTATCACTTTGTTCGTCAAAAGCTGCAACAAGGTTTTCTTGAAACGTTTCACATACGCACTACTGAACAACCTGCAGACATGTTAACAAAAGCTTTGTCCTCTGGCCAACTTCGATATCTTCTTTCCAAGTTGGGAGTCTTTGATTTGTTTGCGCCTTCCAACTTGAGGGGGGATGTTAGGGTGCACAGTAATATTCCTAGGTGCACTGCAGAAGAGTACAACTCCCTCACGTGAGCTACAAAGTTATGAGCTGGCCTATATGTTTGTTAGTCACGTTATATTCCCATGTAGAGCTCATGTGTGCTCAATATAAATATATGCATTTTCCTTTCTCAGTTGTAAGCTTGGACAATACTCCACATATGTTTTTCAATATAACTTTCTCTCCTTTATCTTCTTCCTTGATTACAATGTTTATAGTATAGTTATATATTTGTGAGAGTATCTCTTGAGATATCGAAGCTGGAGAAACACTCTCTCCAGGTTGTAGAAACACTTCACACAAAATAAATAAAACATTTATTTTGTGAGAAATCTTGTTTCACTTATTGCTTGCATACATCTACTGATAATCTATAATCGTTATTTTCGTTGTTGATTTAAAGATTCAATTTTATCAGTATTGCATTCGACCCCCCTTCTGCAATACTCCGGGACCAACAGAAAATGAATTTCATGTTATTTAACCCAAAATCTGAATTATAAGGACACATATATAACATTGTGACTATGTGTTTATATATTACACACTTGATTTCAATTTTATGGATAGTAGCTTATTTTCACAAGTTAGTCAAATTAAAAAAAAAGATAGGTGATACTCATTTTCATATGTCTTATTTTAAGAATAAAAGAAAACTAAAATTTATTATTTCATTTTTACTAGAAAAGAATAAAAAACCAAAATACAAACTTCTAAACTGAAAACGCGCATTTTAAGTTGTCTTTACAAATAAGCTAAGGGCAATAACCATAAAATCTAACAATTATATGTTACTCCAAGAGCGCGATATATTGAATTTGTTTGGTTAGTTGATAAATTTTTTTTATTGTAAATCAATTCATTAATAAAAGGACATATAATTTGTAAAAATGATACTGAACAATCACATAGCAAACTAGATTAGATGAAAGTTTCTATTGTTATAACTACGTTCGTTTCATATATCTTACACAGTAGATACATCCAACCTTTTTTTGATTGATAGTCTAATTATTTATTGGAGTCGTGAGGATTAAGTTTCTACACATTTTTAATATGTAATCGAAAAATTAACCACGACCATACAAATATTTTCAATAAATTAATATAATAAATATTTTAAGGATTCGATATTTAACAAATATACCGAATTCTCAGAATATAGGTGAAAAATTTGTTAACATGATACGTAGAAATATTCTCTAACAACGAGAGAAATAAAATGAAAGTTAAATTTTAAAAAAAAACAATAAATAGGGATTTTGAACTTTTCAACGGGGATTGTATTTGTTTTGATGATTAGTTCATAATATTAATATTTATTCAATTGGTATGAATTCACGGATAAGTAATTTTATACTTACGTTAATTAACATTCCAATAAAATTATATATTTTTCTAAATAAAAATTAAAATAATATATTTATATTAATTTATTAATACAATTTATCGGTCGGTGCGTAGCACGGGTAGAACGCTAGTCCTAATAATAAAACTTACAATTATAAATGTTGGTATTGGTTAAATCACATTTGTTTAAAATTAAATGAATTGAATAGTTATTGTATATTAATAGAATTGGATATAATAATTAATTATAATTTAAAAATATTATATTATTACTTATATGACAAGACCTTGTGTCATACATGGTCTATGGTTCGATTCCTTTCCAACACTTAAATGTTAGGAGAGAGGGTGGTGGTGCTTCAACCGATGTTGGGGAAAGGGACTTACCTCTTTGAGGATGATGGTGCTTGAACTGATACAGGTATTTAAGGCCTATGCATGCTAGTTCGTTACATAAAGACATTGGCGGTACAGAGCTATCAATGGAGTTAATTTAACCTTTGTAGGTAGCAATTTGAAATATGTGCAGTTTGTCCCGCTTGATCACAAATGTTGTACTTAAAAAAATATGCTATAGGTTTTTATATATATTCTCAAAAAAAAATTATTTGTGCCATGTTATTCACACTTAGCAACTCTTTTGCCTAAAATTATTACTTAAAGTTAACAGAAAATAATGATGGGCTAAAATTTACGGAATCTATAAGGTGTTGTACTCCAACGGGATTGGTTGTATTGATTAAAATTATATGTACAGCTTTGTGATAGCTCTTGAGATGTTCGACAAATTTAACCAATGCTGATCGATCTTGCTGCTTTTTCCCACTTTTTTGCATTATTTTTGATACACACTTCTGATCATTTGCTACAAAATTGAAACCAGTTAGTACTAGTTATGTAATTTGTGTGTGTTAACAATAAAGATGCATTAATTAAAATTGCAAAAATTGAACTTACTTGAGATGGGTATTGTGTTATTCGAAGCAGCAAAGCATGTGATCTTGTGATTCTTTTTACTGATGATGGAGATGGAGTCTCCATTTTTATTGCTTGAATTCTTGAAGAGAGAGAGAGATCACTAATGTATGTATGGTAATGTGTGTATATATAATCATGTAGAGAAGCTAGTAGGTAATTTCAGAGTTGAAGACAAGAAATATGACCGTTTGAGAGAAGCCGTTGATCTTGAGGCTGTTGCATGTAAAATTATAACAACTGAAATACTAAAAACTAGGACTCCCCAACTAAACTTCTATACTAACTCCACCTCTAGCCTATTTTTGATTTTCGAAACTCCTAAAATGACTCCACAAAGTTGGCACGACCAAGTCATGCAGACTAAAGACACAACGAACAAATCAAATGAAACAGTTTGAGATAAAAACCTAACAGAGGCTGTGTTTGACGACGCCAAACACAAATTTATACAAATTTTAATCAATTTTAATATGTACAGCTTTGTGATAGCTCTTGAGATGTTGTGTAAATTTTAGCCAAGGGTTTTGCATGGTTAGAGTTACAAAATTTATACAAATTTTGTATAATAACTGCCATGCAGGATTTTTTTGCTAAGAGTCTTTCCCATTGGAATGCTCTTGGATATGGGGCATTGATGGTTGGAGATGCTCTAAGCATCATAAGATGTTTAAATGGTAAAAAAAAAAATCAACTCATCTATTTTTTTTATGATCGAGTATAGAAATGTAACTATGATCAAGTTTAGGAATGTAATTAAAATCATCCACTTGAATTGAAAGTGTAGGGATATTGGATCCTACACATCCATACAATAATTTATAATACCCATGCAAATTTTAAATATATTTTGTAAATATATACAAATAATTGATTGTTATATGGAATTAAATGTCATTTAACACTAACTTGTTTCGTTTGGTATGACTCGAACGTTGTTCGAACAGTTTCATTATGGTACAACCTTTTTTCGTAAAAAAAATGAACATTTTGTTAATGAACTCAAATTCGAGCAATTATTAACGAACTGAACATTGTTTGATAATATTATCGAACTAATCAATGATTAATATTTTTGATTTTTAAATTGTTAAGGTAAATAGATCTGGTCTATCAAATAAATATAAGCTCTATCTTTGATTATTGATCAATAAAAAAATGCCGTATAAAATTTTTACATGTAAATTATTTTGTGTCCGAGTTAAAAAATTCACATTCGCATCGAATAGAAGATGAATTTTTTTGTTTCTATGTGCAAATGTGATACATCTCATCTATTACCCCTGATGGTTGTTTTGTTGAATCCATAGTTACCCCAAACTTTATTTTATTTGTTTTCAAATATTACGTTAGATTTTAGTAATATATTGTTAAAATACTTATTTTGTAAGAACAAATTAATTTAATCAATGTACATCCATAATTATTCAGAAAAAATACATACATAATTATATATAGTATATATCTAGCATAAAACAATAAAGATGATGTACTACTTCAATTTATCACAAAACACATTCAATAAAAATATTATTTACTTTTAAACAAATTTTTTAATAATATGTTATCCAAATGACAACAAAATAATAGGAGGGGTATCGTTGTTGCCTTCGAATTGTGAAACTATACTTCCGGTAAGCTCATTCGAAACTATGATCTTAACCAAGATTATCACGGCGCTAAGTCGAGACTAGGCGGGTACCATGGAATCGACTATGGAGAGAATACGAGAAAGTTGTGAACACGAAGTGGGAAGTGATTAATGGCATGGGTTAGAAGTTAAGCGTAGCTGTGCACCCCTAATTATTGATTTCGTTCAATATATTATCTAAAGAAATTTCCTATTCTTCTTTGAATTATCGTAAATTAATTCCCGGTTGGTATCGTTGCTGAGGCATTCGTTGCACAGTGACGGTTCGAAATCGAGAATGAATTGAGATCTTCTTATTTATTCAACTCGTTATTGTCAGGCCGGTTCTGGCAGCTAAGTATATTAGTGCTTAGTCGACTAGAGTGCGACTATGAATAATTAGGAATTTCTTGAATGTTTGCCTAATAAGTAGTTGATCGAGTTTTTCTTCGAAGGTGACCCATGAGATATAGGTATTTGAGGTCGGGAAACAAGAAAATGGGATCACATTTTATGAGAAATGGTTGATTCGAACGAAAATTTAAGAACTGGTGGTGCGATGGTTGTGAGAGTAAGTCGGCTTGGAGAGACCGGAGAGTCGAGCTAGAAGGGTTAGAATGTGTTAGGGGGAAAAGTATGCTTGCACTTTTCATTTAGGGGGAAAATATACGCCTAAATTTTATACATTTATTTAAATATTTCATATATTTATATATTTATTTTTTAATTGGGTCAAAAGTCGCCCGACTAGTCGAAAAAAGTCGAAAATTCATTCATATACCTATATTTAGAATATTATACATATAACATATAGGTTAACACATATCAAATTCATAACTGAAATCAAAAGTAGTAGTTAATAAGTTCAAATGCCAAATGTCAAGAATTTTTAGGTCCTAAGCAAATAAATACATAATCAATTAGTAAAATCAACTAATCAAACACAGTCATCTATTATGAAATCATCATTAATGTCTCCATCTCCTTGAATGTTCTTCATGGGTGGGTCGAGTGGTAAACCAATCATCCTCTACTTCCTCATTATCAATAATAGTATCATCTTCATCTTCATTATCCAGACGATCATGTGGAGTCGAACTATTATTGCGTCGAGTATAAGTAAGCACATCACTAGTGGAATCGTCTCTTACTCTCCTTGAAAGATTGCGTCCCTCGAGTGCTTCTGATGCACCAGAAGCAATATCCACTGCACTCCAAAACTTATCCCAAATATTGTCAATCCACTCACTAGTCCAATCTAAGTCATCAAGTACAAGAGGATTAAATTTCTTTCCTTGTTCATGCCTCTTTTTGAATATTTAATCTATCTTTCGGTTGAATTGGATATACACCAAATCATTCAACGTTGATGTTCCAACCTATTCCACTTCTTTGTATATTTCTAAATAATCAAATGAATAATAAACAATTAGGCCTTGACCATAAACTAGCATAATAACCCGTGCGAGGTACGAGTCATTTTCTAGAAATTGAAGTAAACTTATTTACCTTTATGATTTAAAAAATATATATGGACATGATGATATAGTTTCCGTTAAAACATGTTTGTTATAATATCCCAATTTTGTTTTACAGAAAATTTGATTTACTTATTTAGATAAGCACTCAAAATAAGATATTTAATGACATATAAATGTGTTAGATATAGTATGTGTTGGGTATAATATAACACATTTACACCAATGTATAAAAATTTGTGTCACAAGTAGAAAACATCCAGTAATTTGTTATTATAATAAATTTTTGTAAGAGAGTATAAAATTTAAATAATAAGAAAGGTTTTCGGTTCTCCTTGGTGTTTTTTATCACTACAAATCAATTTTTGGAGTGATACTTTTTAATATTTTATCCTCATTTTTTTGTCATTCTTTCATAAAAAATCTATTCAGTACATAAGAGAGGAATAAAGTTATTTTGATGTCTTTCTCTTCCAAGATATATTTAAGAATACAATCATAAAATACACGAGTCGTACATGAATGACATATTTATTCATATACCAATTATAATTTTGACAACTAAAGAAATCTATTATTTACCCACGTAATGTTTCACAATAAAGTTGTTGTCCAATTATTATGTAAAAAACTAATTGCATATTTTAAAATTGGGTCTCATGTTCCTGAGGATGACCTCAGGTAATTACCTGAGGTTAAGCAGATTCTTCATATTAATGCACGAGGGTATAATTGTAATTACAAGAATTTTTAGAATTTTTTTAATATTTCCAAAAATGCCTCCATCTATTATACTACAAATCTTTTAACCTTAAGTAACTCCCCTGAGGTCAACCTCAGGGACATTTTTCTCTTTAAAATTTTATATTTTTTGGCAAATAATTTTAACTAACTCGGAGTATATAATGTGATTGATCGATCATAATGTTTTTTTGTGTGTGCATGCTATGCAATATCCTATTTTCTAAGATATTTGTTAAATTGACTGTATATTTTAATCCTTTTTACAATTTATTTTGAATTTTTTAATATTCTTTTCAACCAAAATGTTTCTATGTGTATCAGCCAACTTTTAATCGATGTACATATGAACTGATTCCTATATTTTGTATTATTATATATTATATGATTTTTTTTCAAGAAAGTTTATCTTTCTCAACTTATCTGCATTTTTTATAACTCATGTACTATCTGACATTTTAAGGATCTCATCTTTTAATTATATATTGTTATGTAAAAATATAAAATATATTATAGTTAATATTATATGTAAGAAATGTTTAATCAATTGAAAATAAACCAATATACATCACTTGATATTATTATCAAATTTTTAAATTAGTTGTATATATAATCACGTACCATGTTTTGTCAACTAAAATATAAAATTTTAAAAGTAATGTGAATCACCATTATTTTTTGCTCAAAAATTAAAGTATTAGTAAAAATAGAATAAATAAGAAGTCGAATTTATCTAAAAGAATTTAACTAAAAACAAAAAATATATGTAGTACAATAATCGGAAGGATGAATTATTTGGACGAGGTTAATGATTCAATTCACAACAAAAACAAACTAACTCGTTAAAAATAAGAGAGTGGAATAAAATTTTGAAATTAGTGTATATAATTACGTACCATATTTTGAAAAGTAAAATTTCAAATTTTGAAACTAATATTTGTCATTACTATTTTTACTCATAAGTTAAAATAATAGTAAAAACAAAATAATAGGGAGGTCGAACTTATGTAAAAAGAGTTTTAATTCCATACCAAAAAATATAATGTAGCATAATGGTTTGGAGGAAGAAATATATAGAGGAGGTTGTTGGTTCAGTTTCCTACAAACACAAAATAACTTATTTTTTCTCTTCAAATAAGGGAGTGGCAAATCATTGTTATTTTGTAATATACAAGGGTGAGATCGTAATTTCAAAAGGGGTTTATTGGCTCAAAATGTCCCTAAAATATCCCCTTGTTCTTCTAAGATATCCCCTTGTTCTCCTATTATATATAGAAAAAGATAGTTGCAAATTGATAACAATACTTTAAGAAATAATAATCTCTTACAAATTCAAATGTACTCCAATTGCGTTCACAATCTGAAGATGAACAACATAAACCAACAATATGCTTCGCAAATGATCTAAGCTCAATTGCATGACCTCCATAAACATCCCACCAATCAACTAATATAAATAAGAAATCAATAATAACATAAGATAAGCATTTTTTAAGCCAACTACTAGAATGTGTTTCATATTTCTATCAAGTTTTAATAAAACCTTACGAGGACTTTTTTCCTTCCCATGCTCAACTTCCATATCTCTTGTAAATCCCTCTCTTGAATTTTTGTAGGCATCGGCAGAATTGTTGATTTTGTTCCTTATATCATAATCCGTAACCATCTTCTCAAAGCACGTCATTAAAGTCCTCCCTGATCCGAGAGGCCCATGCATGATCACGTTCAAGGGGTTGAGAAATAAAGCAGCCCCATATAATGGTCTGGCTTCCCCATTTGGTTACTCGATCGATCATCAATTATCTTCACTACTTTGTTATGAATTGCTAGATTTTGACTTCCAAATGCCTTCCTAATTTGTATTTTTGCAAAATCCACAGCATAAGCAACCTCTGCTAAAGTAGGCTTTTCATCACCATCTGCAATTCGCAATATCTGAAGCAATGGTTGTGAAGATAATAAATAGTCCTCTACACCATGCCAAAAGACTGATGACAATACACTTTCACAAACTCTCTTGCCATTTTCAGTTCAAGATAACTTGGATCTGTCCCAATTCCGATCAGTAAACAATAAGCGCAATATAGGCCCATGCCACTTCCAGCTCTGCAATGTAGAAAGGCAGTTACAAATCTCGTAGCCCCGATCCTCACTAAATCCATCCCATAAGGAGTATTTAAAGGGGGTAGGGAACGCGACATCGTATAGTGTTTAGGGGTTAAGGTTAGGTGCAGGGTGGGAACATTAGAAGATGTAGCGTTTGTGGCGATGGAAACACTTTTGAGTTTAGCATTTTGGGTTTGGTCGGGGCATGGGGAGAATGCCAAGCAATCTAGCGTTAATGGTGTTGCCATCTATTAATCCTAATAACGCTACACGAAATTATGTTTTAGAACGATATTTGGAACCATGTTTTTGGTTTATAATATTTGAAACATTTTATATTAATTTTATGATAAAGAGGGCCAATATTCTTGGATTTGCATCATATGTTATTTTTATGTGCGTTATTTTATCTCTTTAGTATTTTAAAATTCCACCTTGTTTGTATACTCCTTATTAAATTGCTTAATTACAAATAAATAATTTGTACACGAAATGATATTTTTATTAGGGGTGTTCAAAAAACCGTCAAACCGTGGATCCGGACCGGATCATAACAATCCGAACCAACAAAAATCGAAATCATAAAAATCGTTGTTAGTGGCCCGCTCCCCGGTTAACTTAACCGGACCGTTTATAAATTATACATAAATGGTTTGGTTATGGTTTTCAATATTTTAAAACCGGTTAAATCAAACCAGACTGTTATATAATAATACGTTAAAAATTCTAGTAGATAATTTATAAGTTAAGATTATAAGTTATAGTATATATACAGATATATAATAAAAAGATTAAATTACTTAATAAATATAATATTGAGTTAATTGTTAATATGTTGTAGTTTTACACTAAATTAATTTGTTTACTATTTATATAAATTAAATTAAATTATATAAACGTAATACACAGATAGTAGACTAAACATTGATAAATATACATAGTAATAATACATATATGTAGGGTATAAATTAATGTGTATTAAATTTTGCTTTATATTTATTTAAATTAGAATTTCATTTTAAGTTTTTATCAAAAATTAAAAAATAATATGTTAGGAAGTTCAAACCATGGTTCGAAACTAAACCAATCCATTCTTCTATGGTCTGGTTTGGTTTGATCTTGACATCCAACTGGTTTGATTTTGGTTTTTGAAAAACCATTTATATTGATTTGAAAAAAAAATAAGAATCCGAACCAAACAAATCCAATTCGTGAACGCCCTAATAAATCCTTGAACCGGATATCCGGTCTAGTTGGACCGTTTGACCGGAACGTGTTAATTTTTAATTCCCATTGAAATAGAGTAGACCAAAGCTACAACTTTAAAAAAAAAACCCTAGTTTGCTTAGCCGCTGGATAACAACGCCGCCTAAAAATATCTTGTGGTAATTTTCTCTCTCGAACTCTCTTATTTTCTCTTCAGATCTGTATGTAATCTTGTATCTATCGATTTTCTAGTTGTTCTGCTCAATTATTCTCAAATTTTTTTAATTAGTTTACTCAATTTTAAGCCCTTTTTGTTGAATTTGACTTGGTTATAGCTGTTTTTATGCTGTTTGTGTGTGTAATTCAGCTTTGTTAAGTTGTGTTTGATTATTGTAACGAATTAGATCTGATATGATAAGTTATTGAACTGGAAATTTGTTAAGTTGTTGTTGAGATCTGTCGAAAGTTGAAACTGTAAGCGGTGGATTAGATTGTTGAGTTTATAATATAGATTAAGGAGTTGATTGCGAAGATACGGTTGATTTTTCGAATCTTATGAGGAGTAGTGGTTTAATTTATAGCTGATATTAGTTTTACGGTTGTTGTTGATGATGTCATGATCAAGGAGTACGTTACGTGAATCGGTGCATGTATAATATTCATTGGAGTTATATAGCTTATGTTGATATGTAGAATTTATATATTTGCGGTATATGTGCTTGTTTAGGTTTCTCATGTGTATATTTGCAACCGTTGCTCTGCCTGCCTTGGAATGACTTGTCTACTTGTGTGAATAAATTTCTACGTAATAATTAGCTTCAAACTTTGATTTCTGTTTTTTGTGGCTTGTTTCATTGATGTTGAAACTCGGTTTTGGTATTGCAGTGAACTTTTGAGGATCTATTTTCTGGTTGTGATGATCTGCTCTCAGTTTAAATATCTGTTTCATGCTTGTGAATAAAATTTGAATATATCATGTTTTATTTATATATATATAGCTTTGTGTCTGAGGAGCATGAGTAATTGGTGTGGGACCTCACAAAAATGGAAAGTAGTTGCAGTACTCGTACTGTTATTCGATTTTGTCGTATCTCAGAATTTATTTTGAAACTGTTACGTGGAAAAGTTGCAGGTTTTTCAACAACTGTAACTTACCAAATTTGTCCGCTTCCTTTTCTTTTAACATGCGTAAACGGATTTGTAAAGTTTTACCTAAATTATTCTCACTGTTACAGTCAGGATTTTCCAAATTTTCAGTTACAAAGTAAGAGCTTAGGTGTTTTGTTTGCAGGTAAATCTGTTACAATTCCAGCGGTGCTTGCTTTCTCAAGATGTCGGACAGTCAAGAAACTGATAAGAACATTGAGATCTGGAAAATCAAAAAGCTTATTAAGGCTCTTGAAGCTGCCCGTGGAAATGGAACAAGCATGATATCTTTGATAATGCCTCCTCGTGATCAAGTGTCTCGAGTTACAAAGATGCTTGGGGATGAATTTGGCACCGCCTCAAACATAAAAAGTAGGGTAAACCGCCAGTCTGTTCTGGGTGCAATTACATCTGCTCAGCAGAGGCTAAAGCTGTACAATAGAGTTCCTCCGAATGGACTTGTGCTCTACACCGGGACCATTGTAACTGATGAAGGGAAGGAGAAGAAAGTCACCTTTGACTTTGAGCCCTTCAGGCCCATTAATGCCTCGCTTTATCTATGTGACAACAAGTTCCATACTGAACCTCTAAATGAGCTTTTAGAGTCTGATGACAAGTTTGGCTTTATTGTTATGGATGGTAATGGGACTCTTTTCGGAACATTAAGTGGAAACACCAGAGAGGTTCTTCATAAGTTCACTGTTGATCTTCCGAAGAAACATGGGAGAGGAGGGCAGTCAGCTCTCCGTTTTGCTCGTCTCCGAATGGAGAAGCGCCACAATTATGTAAGGAAGACAGCAGAGCTTGCCACACAGCATTATATCAATCCTGCCACCAGCCAGCCTAATGTTGCAGGACTAATACTTGCTGGATCTGCAGACTTCAAAACTGAACTGAGTCAGTCTGATATGTTTGATCCCCGTCTTCAGGCAAAAATTTTGAATGTTGTGGATGTTTCCTATGGGGGAGAAAATGGTTTCAATCAAGCAATTGAACTATCATCAGAGATTCTTTCCAATGTGAAGTTTATACAGGAAAAGCGCTTGATAAATAAATACTTCGATGAAATTAGTCAGGATACTGGAAAGTATGTGTTCAGTGTGGAAGATACTTTAAAGGCTCTGGAGATGGGTGCTGTTGAGATCCTTATTGTGTGGGAGAATTTGGATATTAATAGATATGTCCTTAAGCACAGCACTACAAGTGAAATAATCATTAAGCACTTGAACAAAGACCAAGAGACGGATCAAAGTAATTTTCGTGATGCAGAAAGCAATGCTGAGCTAGAGGTTCAGGACAAGATGTCACTGCTCGAGTGGTTTGCTAGTGAATATAAAAAATTTGGTTGCACCCTTGAGTTTGTTACAAACAAATCGCAAGAGGGATCTCAGTTTTGCCGAGGTTTTGGAGGGATTGGAGGAATCCTCCGCTACCAGCTTGATATACGATCTTTTGACGATTTTTCTGATGATGAAGTTTATGATGATTCTGACTAGCAATCAATGAAGTATTCTCATACTGGTGCAGGGACAGAGGGTCTGCACCAGGGCACGTGTTCTCGTGCTACTGCTATCCCTGTGTAGTTCCAAGATTTATGAAGAGTATTAAGGTAACTCTGCCGTTTATGTAGTTAACTATATAACTTGTGTACCACATATATGCATGTAAATATATAATACTTCACACAAACATACTGGTAGTTTCCTTTATCTCTTTCTCCTTCCTATCCTGCCCTCTGTCATAAAGTCTAACTTGATGATTTATCTGTCTTTATTGGTGACCAGTTTGGATGAATCATCTGGATGGTAGTCTTGTTAAAGGCCATATCTGTGAGGAGCTTCATGATGCCTTCTTTTCGTTCTTATTGTCTTCAACAAGTTGAAGTTTATCTGGAGGCAAACTTATAGGCACATCTATATAAAGCATTTTCCAGAGTTCAAAATATGGTGGAGAAATGTGTAAACGTACATCTTGAGTTCTTTTTATCAAGTCAACTTTATACTTGTTTATCATGTGTACTGAGTTTTTTCAGCTTAGAACTGCAATTCTATATCTGTTATAGCATATGACATCATAATATGCTGATGGGAGTGCCTTGTTGAAGTTGCTATTTGTTTTTCGTTGATATTCATAGTCCTCTTTGCGTTGATATTACGACTAGAGTGTCCCCTCTTTGATGGAGGAGCCTTTCTGATGAAATGGGCAATCAGAATAAACTGATTACTTGATTTAGTTTTGTTGATAAGATTGTGGCATAGAACTCAGGCACAACACATGTTACAAGATTCTACATCGGATCAAAAAAGCCTCCTTTGGTTATGCACTTGTTAAATAATTATGGTCACAGTTCATAAAAATGCAGGGTCTACAAGGACCCGATTTTGCGGAGTTCATGGTCAGGGTTCATTTGCTTGTTTCTCGGTTAATGATATAAAATTCATTTGCCTGTTAAATTATACTATGATTAGGCTTTCAATGGTTTCTCGTCCTCCAACAGGTAATTGTCAGGTTAATGAATACAGAGCATTAGATATCCTTGATGAGATAGATATAGTTGTACTGATTGCGTACATGGTGTGCAATTGCTGCCTGTAATTTCTGGAGGTGTGCAACAATATGTTGTGCGCCATTCTTGTGAAATATATACATTGCTCTGTAGGTGGGTCATTGTAAGTGCACATATTTGTTTAGGCATCTGATGGTAGTAGGTTTGGAACATAACAAATGCAGATCATGTTGATATCTAAACAAGTAATTTTCATATTCATATTAAGGTTTTCCAGTGAATAATACGTGGAGTCATTTGCAAATGTTATTGGTCCAGAATGTGAGAATCATGAAAAGGAATTCTTTTGGTTATAACTAAACTCTCCCTCCATAGACCCTAGCTCTTGCAACGTCTTCAACACCAACATGGATTGCAGCTGTTGCGAACAATTGTGTCCCGCTCAATATTATCAGCAACGTCTCTAGAGCCCGCTGCAGAATGGAAGAACAAATGAATTATTATCCCACCTATGCAAAGATGTTTTCTTAAATTTATCATATCGAGGGGGTTATGATTTAACCTACCAAGTTGGAGTCTGCCCAACCAATGTTGATCTCTTTGCATGCTAACCTTGGGTATAGAATAAACACAGATTAGAAACACCATCTCTATAAAGGGGTCCGTTCCCTATCAAACATTTGCTAGGGTACTGTTTTCCAACATATGGTTTCTGGACCGTTGGATCGTTGATCCATCGGTCCTGATTTAAAAAAAAAATTACACCGTACCGTAGAAACTTTCATGTTGTGTAACAGTTCCCTGGCAAATGTTTGCCAGAGACCATTCTCCCCTCTGTAAATGATCAATATAAATCAAAGTTAATACAAGAAATTATCACCCCATTGCTAGTAGTGTTAAAGTCCAAGTTGCCAGTGAAGAAGCAGCAGCTGCATGCAAGTTCGGAGTATCCCATTGCACAACATTGTTCATTCCTAACAATGAGGTGACGAAGCCGACAAGACCAGCTATGAGTGAAAATAGGACTAAGTATCCAGTTGCCATGTTCCCCAAGGGGAAATAAATGGGGAATATTTGAGCTGGGATTGTAAGAACAGAAGCTGCAACGATATAAATGTGAATCAAATCCGAAGCAACAAATTTTTTTCTGCTTACTGCAAGTAACATTATTAGGCAATAAATTCGATATATATTTTAGTTGACAATTTAGACATGCCTGTTTCGTGAGTTTTTTCCATGGCATGATTGACGGACCAACCCGCGATTATGATGACGATAAAATAGAGTAGGGTATTGATGATTAAGAAGATGAATGCTGCTGATTTGCCTGCTCCAGAAGCCATAGTTCTGTCAAATTCAGGGACAGGAAGAAATTAGCCAATGCAAAATCTTTACAATTTTTTATCCCAGTTTAAAATTTGTATATAAAACCCGAAAGAGGAAAGGTGGATTCTTTAAACAAGTATCAATTCTGTTTTTGCTTCTTAACCAAGTATGTGTTCTGAACTGGGATATGTGTAGAGTGAAATGCATGCATACTTTACCTCTATTTTCACTCTTCAGTGTGATTTTTACTTTATGAAAAATTTGGATTTTGAGTAGAAAAAGATGTAAAAATCAGAAAATGTTGAGAACTATGAAAAATTTATAATCCTGTTTTAAAATTTTAATGATTTGAAAAAACTTGATCAGCTGTAACAAGAGTACAAGACAGCAAATGCAAACAAGTGTTAATTTGTAATTCTGCTGCGATAAGTAAATCATACTCTATCAAACAAGTTAAAACATCCTAATATACAGTGTTGGGATTGTTCTTGCTTCTCATTAGGCTAAGTTATTGGAGTGATTTAATCCAACAATGTAGCTGAAATTCCTTGCTTTTGTTCTCAGCTTGCCTCTCATATCCTCGTACCCTCCAAGCTGTAAGAAATGGCATCGGTCCATCCGTATCATTCGTGTTGCTTATTCTTTTTTCAAATGAACATGGGGCACAAGCAATAGTTGGGACTCCAAATCTCATATGTTTGGGAAAGAGGCTGCATGTAGAAACAGACCTGTCCAGACATAACCTCTCCACTGGTACCACAAATTGCAATTCCAGCATACGAAAAAAGCCTTGTTCTGAGCATCTGATATTTCTCTACCAAGTGACTTCCACAGCAGCACATTTATATGGACCCTGTCACCGAGACCAAACGATGAGTCCAAATTCAAACAGTTAAATACTCTTATCTTAATGACATATGAATTTATCAGTACATCCTAAATGATAGCATTTTTGATATAAAGAATGGAAATTATTCAAAAGGTCCTCTAGTTATTTCCACTGTATGGAAGAAGAAATTCTTGAAGAAAGAACAGTCTTGTTCAAATAAATATAGCTATACATATAAGCCGAGCAGAGTTATTTTCGTGCAAATATCTGAGGACCAGGGCAGCCTCCAACTGGCCAACTCAAAGCCCTAATTCACACCTAGAAAAACAAGTAGTTCCTGCAAATTTTGCTGAAGGGCTTATTGAGATAATTCAGTCAATACTATCAAAAGAACGTAACGCGGAAGTTTATTATTACATCAAAGTACATATACTACAAAATTACATCCCTATCATATCAGGTGATTGTCCAGAACCTGATCCATTATATTTCCACTTTGGAAGCTCAAAACCCAAACGGATGCTCAACTGGCTTTAGGATTGTATGTGCACATACAAGTATCATATGTCATAAATAATAGTCATTCAGATTAAGTCTAATATAACCGATTCGGAGTTGAAACAATAGCAAACAATTATCATTGTACCATTAATTTACTCTAAACATCAACACCAGTTCCACTAATCCTATTTCAATAAGCAATATACAATAGATGATCACCATGGTACGGTCACATTAACCAAAAAATCTAGGCATCATGGTTGATAATCGTCAACCATAAAAATTGTAGTACTACAGAAATGTCACTTGTGCTGATAAAAATTAAAATAAAAGAATCGATAATTTAACAAGGTATAAAAATAAGCAGTAAACACTCTTATTCTAATCGATGTGGGATATTACATCAGCCGACCAAATGTTGATCTTATCAGTGAATGGTGTTATGTCCATTTAAATGAATCCTCCACACTGTTGATGGTGCCTTTAACTGTACTACTTAACATTCGGCAAAAAAAAAAAAAAAGGAAAGATCAAACTACTACTGAATCATATGTTGTAGTACTCATTGCCAATTGCCATTAGGCTGAAGTGCTGAAGGGTAGCAGATCCATTTTCACATTTTCTAGCTAGAAAGCAAAGCAACATCAAAGTTATTAATTAGTTCAGGAATACACACATATTGCTCATGTTTCACTGTCTGTCCAAGAACATCTTTAAGAAATCTAACCTACTAAAGTGATACAACTTGACTATTGCAGATTCCATGATTAAAAAAGACTAAAAGCCTCAGATCTGCTGTATTGATTCATGAATCTGATAAGATATAATTCCTACCTTACACATATAATTATCATGTACATGTTTAGAAGTGTGATGTTATATTGAAGCTATATCAGGCGGCGGAGGACTCAGGTTCGATTCGATTCACTGTCACCCCCAACATTCTCATGATTTATTATGGACACGAAAGGCATCCTTAAAGTTTTAGATGCTTTTATTAGCTCTCTCACCTCATTATCTTCTAAGCTGCATTGCTTCCTCAATGCCATGTGGCCAACTAATGCCTGCACTGTTTGTTTTATTCCTCGTTAAATTATAACTTCAACTATTCTGATCACGTCTTGTCATTTCGAACATTCATAGATTTAAAAATATCTACACACTGGTGCACTATTAAACATGATTAAATCTTCTAATCTATCAGCATTGATGTATCTATTATTTGAAAAGGAGGCGTGTCGATTTATAAGAAGTTGTAACACCAAAAGAACATATGGTAAAGTGGCTCCTGATGATGCATGTGATCTGTCTACCTTACCATTGCTCCACCCCCTTTAATAATGCAACAAGAAACAAACCTACCACCATACACAATATAATGATATTTTTCTACATATGATCATCTGAAAAAGTGCAAAATCCACTTAACAAAAGGTCATCAAAACAGAAGAGCCTGAAGAAATTGATTAAAATTATTCATGATATCTACTAGTGGTTAAACTTAAAAATAATTATAAAATTGACACACATACCCCATAAAATCATTGTATATATGCACATGCAACTAGTGGAATCTGTAACGGCCAGATTCAGTATAGCAGAGTGGCAGATTCTACCCAGAAACCTATTTGTGTAAACATTAAAAATTCTTCCAAAAAGCACCAAAAGTTTTAGTCTTTTGAGGATTCTAATCATCAGATTCTTATTTTCTTTTGATGTAATTACAGCCCATAAAGCATCACTAACAAGTTAATTCAAGAAAAGTACCAGGGCACTGTTAAAATTTGGGTCAAAGAGCACCCAGAATAATATGGTCTGGCTCAAACTTGAGAGAGGAAGAAAACAGTTGATAAATAGCTTTCCAGTGTTGAACAGTGTTGGTTGAATATCAGAAGCTTTAGTTTCTGAAGAAGACTGTACTTTTCTTTTAAATATTCTCTTTATTTCATACAGTATATGTCCAAGTTTGAACATATTTATCAGAACTTGATTTAATTCAAACCACAATTTTTGGTAAGAAGTTCTGCACATGTTTCCTCCTTATTTTAAAGAATCATATGTCATGGTTTAGAGGGTGTTTGAGATTGCTTAAAATAAGTTACTTTTGATTTAGAGGGTGTTTGGGATTGCTTAAAATAAGTTACTTTTGACTTAATGGAGGTGTTTTTAACTTAAAGGAGAAAGTGAAGTTGTTTACTTTAAGTTGAATGAAAGTGTTTGGGTGATTTTACTTAAAGTTAAATTGGGATTTAATAATTTTGACTTAAAGTGAAATTTGACTTAAAAAAATTTAAAATTCATAATATTTAAACTTTACAAGAATTGTGAAAAAAGAAAAAAAAAACTTCATAAGTCATAAGTCATAAGTACCTAAATGGAACTTATGACTTAATTCAGTTTTTTAACTTAAAGCCGGGCTTTAAGCCATTTACCCAAACGGTTCAAAATTGACTTAAAGCCGGCAGAAGGAAAACGCGGTGTTGCCCAAACGGGCTCTTAGAGGGTGTTTGGGATTGCTTAAAATAAGTTACTTTTGAATGGAGATGTTTTTAACTTAAAGGAGAAAGTAAAATTGTTTACTTTAAGTTGAATGAATGTGTTTGGGTAATTTTACTTAAAGTTAAATGGGGATTTAATAATTTTGACTTAAAGTGAAATTTGATTTAAAAAAATTTAAATTCATAATATTTAAACTTTACAAGAATCGTGCAAAAAAAAAGAACTCGATAAGTCAAATGTCATAAGTCAAAAGTACCTAAATGGAACTTATGACTTAAAGCAGTTTTTTAACTTAAAGTCAGCTTAAAACCGGTCCATCCAAACACGACAAAAACTACTTAAAGCCAAAAACTTCTTAAATTAAGTGTTCCCAAACGGGCTCTTAGTCTTTAATATCTTGCAATATTTTTGGTGTTTTGAGGAGATACAATGTTATGTGTTCCTGGTCAAGATTCCCCTGCCACAGTTTTTCAATAAAATACTAGTACCATTATACTTCAGATGACACAAGGAACCTTCTATGGAATATGCAACATTTCTTAATGCAGTCGCAAAAAATCGAAAATTTACTATCAGGATAAAGAAAACACTGCAATTTGTAACCCTTTGCTTCCGAGCAAAATCAGTTTGGTATTATTAGTTTGTATAATTGCAGTTTTCATCCTTAAAAATATTTGAGCGCTGCACATTGCATCTCTTTCGTGTTTTTTTTACAAAAAACCCATGGATAATTTGGTAAATTCAGAATAATTAATTACATTTTGATTCCTAAAGTATGAAATGTTGCATACATGAACCCTTGAACAAATATTTTCGAATTTTTCCTAAATTTTTTAGAATTTTTCCTAAAATTTTTCCAAACGACGCACGGAAAAATTCGAAAAAATTTAGGAAAAATTCGAAAATATTTGTTCAAGGGTTCATGTATGCAACATTTCATACATTAGGGATCAAAATATAATTTAGTATTCTGAATTTACCAAATTATCAAGGACAATTTGATAAAAAAAACACGAAAGGGGTGTAATGTGAAGTGCCCAAACATTCTTAGGGATGTAAACTGCAATTATGCAAACTAATGTTACAAAACTGATTTTAGTCCGAACCAAAAGATTACAAATTGCAATTTAATTTTAAAAAAAATATTTTATCTTTGACAAAATTAGAAAAGGTTGACCATATTTTTGTAGGTCCTACTATATATAATTACAATACCATGGCATTAGCTGTTTCTTAATGACTCAACCTGCATGTTTTTGAGTGTTTGTATGGCACTAGCGACCATAGTGCAACATGTGCTTACTCCACTTTTGGCCAGATCGCAATTTTACAAACAAAGCTGCATATGCGACTGATATAACAAACAATATGTAAAACATAGTGTCAGGATTTTGAAAAGGGGGCCCGTCAGTTTTCAGCAAACAGTGAAATACGTATCATTAAATATTTCGAATACAATAAAAAATTTTATGTGAAAAATGAGAATCCATCTTTCTACGTATTATAAAAAAAAATTCTCAGATAAGTGGCAACAAATGTTGGTGACAGCTTGTCAACGGATCGGATTCAAATCGATCTAAATCTACATCCATATCTATTTATTTTTATCGGATTCAGATCGGATCACATCTTGGATATTTTAAAAATCGATCCATATCCAATTCATTTAGTTTAATGGATAAACGGATCGGATATCGGATATCCATTGCTCCATTTATTTTTTAAAGTATTAAAAATTAATTACATTTAATATATGTGACAAAATTAGTAAATTAAAATTTGAGAAGTTACGATCTAGAATTCAACATGTAAATTTAAATAGCAATCAAAATTTTAAACTATTTTAGTAATTTCATTATCCACAGTATTATGGGGCCGTTTGGTTTACCTTAAAATGAGTAACTTATGTCTTATAAGCATAAGTGTCATATAAGTAATAAGTTGATCAGAAATTATAAGTCAGTCGAGTGTTTGGTAAATCAGAACTTATAAATCAGTTGAGCATTTGGTAAATCAGAACTTATAAGTTAACTTTTTTTAGTATTTTTTTAAATAATATTTTTTAGTATATATCAATGGATATCAATGGATAGATCTCGATGAGTAGAGAAATTTGATATATACATATCAATTTTTTAATGAACAGATCAAAAGATATATGTTTTTGAAAATTTGAAGGATTGCGTGTATCGAGAATAAGTTATAAGCATAAGTTGAATGTTAGGATTTCTTAACATTCAACTTATCAACACATATAAGTTATAAGTTGAGCTAAAACTTAAATAGGCAAACACCCCTCATAAGCTCTTATTGCCTTATAAGCCATAAGTTCATCGAGATATGAAATGCCAAACAGGCACTATGACTTCCGATGGCCTAAAAAATGAAACAAAAACACATATTAAATCAAAATCAGATTATAATTTTCATCAAAAAATAAAAGAAAGAATCACTGAATTGACATACCATGATTAAAATTTAAGAATGAAGACTTGATGTCTTGGTAATTAAAGAAAAATATAATGACGTTAGGCTGGAGCCTGGAGCCATGGTTATAAAAATCGGTAATCGGTATAAATCGGTTGAGTTACCGATTTAAGATTAATCGGGTAATCGGGGATTAATCGGAAGGATTAATCGGAGTATTAATCGGATATTATAATTATATTTTATATATTAGTCTAATTTACAATTAAATATATCATTTTAAATAAATTCATAGGATTAATCGGATTTCAAAAATCGAATCGGTTGGTTACCTTACAGAGGATTAATCGGAGATTAATCGGTTAAATCGGGGATTTTTAGAACCATGAGTGGAGCTTTGTATGTAACGTAACTTATTACAATATAAAATATTTTAAAAATAATATTATACATATTATATAATACTAGCATTTTACCCGTGCTACGCACCGAAAATACAATTTAAAATTTTAAAATAGTTACAAAAATATTTAGTGTATTAAAAAATAAATTATTTTGTTATATTTTGTTTTGAGTGTAGCGAACCCAATATGCATCTCTAAGTAACTTTTCTCAAATTATGTATAATTGTATGGATGCGTGTTAAAAAAAATTAAAAATTTGTTTATATAAAAAAAGATTAATATCAAAACACATTCATTTGATATATGATAAAATTTACCTGAGATACATATCAATTTTCTTATTCCTTTTTGTTTTTTCCCCAAGTAATTTAACGACATTTTATGCTATTTTTACGGAAAGTTCGGTTCAATATAATCATGTTTGAGAATTAGGCGTTGAAAACAGTAAAAACTTAAGGGTGATTGCCCTATATACCCAAAAATCAGCTTTCTCTCACCAAAATACCCAGAATCCGGAAGTACCGCCCAAATTACCCACGAGATACGCCCATGACAGGGGAGTAACCGTTGGATACGCCCACAAAAAAGGAGTAACCATTTGATACGCCCATAGAAAAGGAGTAACAGGGCCACATACGTTGTTTGAAAAGGAGTAACAGCAGATGCGCCTTCTGACAACGCCTAGAGATACGCCTTCTGATGTGGCGTAACAGTAGATACGCATCTTGAAGATGCGTATCACCCATCGTCCCAGAGCTCTGCAACGGCGCCAACAATGGCGATTCCGGCGTTAGTTTTCGATTTGTTCCACCGTCCACATCCGTGACTTTTGATTCACATGCCATATACCAATCGAATCGTGATTCAATTCTCTACACATCCATAATAAGTTTATTACGTTTAAATCCCCCGATTTGAAAACCCCAAATCGAGCTATTTCCCCGATTACACTTTCCGATGAGCTTTGTTCATGCCCCTGCGGGGCCAAAAGAGATAAACGGATATGTGCATAAGGACAGGGACGATTCGCTTGTGCTGTGGTGATGATTTGGAGGGCGGTAAACGATGCAAGGTACGCGAACGAAGCAAGCTCAGTTTTCCGTCGAAGTCGCCGGCAAGGAGAAAGGAGAAGGGAGAGGAAATTCTGGCGTGCTACAGTGAAACCGGTCACGCCCACGGGGGAGGCGCATCCCGTGGGTACAGATGTCTGGTTTTTCATTTTTGGATATTTTGGTTAGTGGGTAGTGAAATTTTAGGCTTTTTGGTCATTCTTTCAAAACTTAATTAGTACTAATAGAAAAAATAAATCAAATACATATTTTTCATTCTATAAATGAAAATAAAATAGGAAATGAGCAATTTTCTGGAGTAATTTTAGAGGTCCCTAAAAAAATCTCAAAAAGTTAGTTATCATATTTTGATTGGTTAGTGTTCTACCCGTGCTACGCACCGAATGATAAAATTTATTAATTAATTAATATAAATATAATATTATTCAATATTTATATATAAAAAAAGATAATTTCATTAAAATTTAAGTATAAATTATCGTCAATTTATACCAATTGCATTAATATCAATATTATCATACCATTCACATCTCAGCTCAAACATTCCAAACCTCTCTTCATTGTTTTTTCTTAATTTTATTTTACATTTGATTTCTCTAATTTTTTAAAATATTTCAACCAAGTTCATAAGTTTTTTATCCATATTTTAAGTTTCCTATGTATTTGTTCCATATTATTTTTACAAATTTTATGTTCTTTTATTAGTTATTTGATTTAGTACTATAGCAAAATAAACATTATCAATTAACCAAACAAATCCAATACATCCCGTTATTTGAGTAAGATATATCTGTTAGAGTTAATGGTCAGTTTGTTTTTAATGACAACTTTAAATGTGCATATTTAGTTTGGAAATTTGTATGTTGAATTTTTTTATTCTTTTCTATCAGAATATGGTATATTAAATATTAGTTTTCTTTTACGCATTAATAAGGAAGGGAAATTAATTCGATTAGATGGTACCCATTCGAACCCAAACCCGAATTTTTGGATTCAGGTTTGGATATAAATTTTAAAATCGAAATAGTTTCGATTTGCATTTGGATTTAAGTTGTACTGAACCGATAGCCTATCCAAAATCTGAAACCCAATACACCATCGAAACCCTATACATATGTAATATAATACATTAATTTGAAATTATTTCATGTAATATTTTAGATGTAAGACATATTATTTTGTTTATTTTTTTTTCAAATATTTCATTAGATATAGTCAATACTAATTTAGTAATTAGAACTTATATTTCTCAATATCTAATTTTATTGATATATTCAAGATGTAATTTTGTTTACTTTAATTTTTCATTTCTATGTATAAAAAGAATTATTTTTTTTAACATATTTTAAATTTTACTAAGTATACTAATTCGTATAATATGTTATATTTTGACTACTTAAGTTAATCATTTTACTTTTTAATTTTTGTATAAATATACTTAATATTGTTTGCGGGTAACAATTATTTTAATTTTGACTACATTATTACTAATTTTGGATACCCAAAAAAGTCAAATCTAATCCGAAATCCGACGAATTTGGTTTTAGATATTGAATTTTGGATTTGGATTTATTTTTAAAACCCAAAAATATTTAGATGTGGGTTTGAATTTTACAAAATTCGGATCAAACCCAACCCGTTGTCATCCAAACGCGTAAAATAAAATATTTGAAAATGAGTATCACCTATCTTTTTTCTATTTGATTAACATGTTAAGATAGAAAACTGTACATGAAACTAAAATCAAATGTGTAATATATAAACACATAATCACATTATTATATATTTGTCCTTGTAATTTAATTGTCGAGTTCAAAAATATGAAATTAATTTTTATTTAACAATGAGTATATTTGACCGACATATATTAAAAGAAAGAGTTTACGTAGATCTGGAAAATCGTTCGTGTTATATACATTCATACCATGTGTATTTTGGGTTTTGCATGAAAATGACATGAAATTATTTTGTATACCCATAATTTGAACACAAAATGCTACTAAACTACGCATTTTTTATTTTTGTTCACGAAACGAAAATAATACGCAAAATGAAAAAAATATGACAATTACATGTAATGTTACTCTCTGCCCAAGTTATCTAAGTATGTTACTATATAATTGAAAACAACATTGAATTACTACAAAATAAAACTAAAAGTAGAGTACAAAAAAATGAAGCCCTTTTCTTTAATTTTATTTATTGTTAATAAATACCTCTGTTTGATTAGAATCTATCTACCAAGTTATTAATTTTTTTTTACCTATTTTTAAGATTTTGTTGATATTAAAAATAAATATTATTAACCAACCAAGCAAAATTCGATATGTCTGTTCTTAGATTAGGATATGAGAATTAAATATTATTACTTGAATTGAAGAATACAAAATTAAAATGAGCACCTTTTATTAGAAATAATATATAATTTTATATGTATCGACCTATCTAGTTATCAATAATATTGATTTTTAAACGATTGTTGTAGCCGTCATTCTATCTCATCCTCTCTTAAAAAATTAGTAAACCCAAAGTTTATGGGTTGATATCTGCATCTTGGTTGATGATAAGCCCATTTTTATTGTTTTCCATGATTTTGCTTTGTTTTTCAATAAATATCTCTCTTTATTGAGAGTCTATTACCACGTTGGTGGGTTTTATCAACTGATATATTGGATTTTGCACCTTCTCCTTGTGAATGATAACTCCTGTTTATTTTCCTTGATTTTACTTCGTTTTTCAATAAATATATCTCTTTATTGAGAGTCTAGTATCCCGTTAGTGGATTTTATCTATCAATATATTGGGTTGTGTTCTTTATATTTTGAGAGTAGGTTACTTTATTTTGGCATATGGAATCTTAGATTTACAGGATTTTGTTTTATTGATTCATTGATTTGGATAGTATAGAATCGCAGTTTTGGTCAGTTGTTCGAATACATTCTCAGATATCACATATGTATTTCCCTCACGATTAGAATAAATTGTTGGATTATTTCGCCAAAGAGTATATATAATTCAAGCGAGTGATGTACCACAATTTAAGATCTGATCAACGATTGTAGTTTGGAATAAGGAAACCTTGTTACCTTGATATGATCTATTTTATTTTAATATGTGTTGTCCAATCTTGATTATTTTTGTAGATGTATGACATTTTATTGATAAATCATTTACCTAAAAAAAATTAGTGATTTAAAAGAAAATTTGAATGATTATTTGTGTGGATGATAATATATGCCCTTTTGTTGATAAATAATTAACCATAGCAAATATAGTGATTTATTAGAATTTTTGCGCTGAGTTGACCAATTTGCTATGAAATAAAAAAAATGATTTTTTAGAATTTTTGCGCTTAGTTAACCAATTTGCTATATAAATATTCACTAACAATATTTTTATTGATTCTGTAATGAATTTTTTTTGTTGGATTGATAATTTATACACCAAATAATGTCTAATACTATTTGAGAGTATATTTAGTATCTTGAAAAATTCAAAAATATCGTCAAGTCAATTTATTTGTCCCATTAATTCTTAAAAAATAACGATAAGTAAAATTTTAATGATAACTGGTTTAAATTTCATTTTTAATATTTTAATTGGTTGAATTTAGCCTTTTTTTAATAATTGATTAATTTAAAAGTTTATATAACTTAAATTTTGAAGGTTAAGTAGCCACGATAAGTAAATTAGGATGAGAATGCTATAATTAATTTAATTTTAGTGGTTAATTTTGACTGGCTCTTGTATATATTTATGAAAATTAATCCGTAATATATAATAATGTTATTATGATTAACTATAAATCAAAGTGTGAAAAATTAATATTGCGAAAATTGCTTCATATTATATATTTATATATTCCTGATTGGTTTTGATTTAAAATATTAATTTATTATAATTATTTGTTTATATTAAAAAAATAAAATATACGGATATGTTAAATCGAGTAAGTTACTCTATTTAAATTTGAATTGTTAACTAACCATAGTTAGTATAATAGAATGAGAATGGTAAATAAAGAAAAATTTTAATATAATATGATTGGTCTAAAATTTAGGAATGACCTTTGATTGGTACTAAAATAATTCAAAGTTTTGCATATTTTATATTTGTATAATCCTGATTGATTTTGATTTAAAATATTAATTTATTATAATTATTTTTTGACATTAAAAAAATAAAATATATGGATATGTTAAATCAAGTAAGTTACTCTATTTAAATTAGAATTATTAACTAACCGTAGTTAGTATAATAGAATGAGAATGGTAAATAAGGAAAATTTTTAATATAATATTATTGGTGTGGTAGACTCAGGTTTGATTTCTATTTTAATAATTTTAATAATTTTATGATTCTATTTGTAATTCTATTTAGGATTATAATTCAATTTTAAATATATTTAGAATGATTGATGGGTTTAACCTTGGTTAAAAGATAGCAAGTTAAATTATATAAGGAAACAAATTTGTTTTAATTTGATTGGTCCATGATTTAAATTTTAAATATATTTAGAATGATTGATGGGTTTAACCTTGGTTAAAAGATAGCAAGTTAAATTATATAAGGAAACAAATTTGTTTTAATTTGATTGGTCCATGATTTAGAAGTGATCTATGATTGGTTCTAAAATAATTCATAGTTTTCTGATTGGTTAACTGGGTACGTGATTAATTAACTGGATGGTGTGGTAGACTCAGGTTTGATAATAAAGGATATTATATAATTAAACGGATCGGATCGTGGATAAACGAATTGGATCAACCTAAATCCATATCTAATTCATTTATTATTCGGGTCGTTCTTATCGGATTGAATATTTTTCAAGTCAATTAATATCCATTTAATTTAATACGGATCAGATCAAATCGGATCGAATACCAATCCATGGAGAGATTTAGTGACGGCCTAATATTAAATTCTTGAAATCGAAATACAGTATACTAGAGAGTTGTCAAATACACAACATGAGTAATACAGTAATATATAACACATGCTGGCAGTGAATATATAATGTTTCAGTACTAAAGCTAATCATTTATTTGCAGTGTTAGATTGATATAAAGCCAAAGTCATTTGTTTACCCCACTTTATCTTTTTTAACCTGCTTCCAACAAACAGACAGTCTTTAAATATTATTTTTAATTTTTTAAAAATAATGTCAAAAAAAGTTTGTAAATCAAAACACATTCATTTGATAATTTTTTCGCAACAAAATAATTTTAAAATCAAAATGTTTTTTAAAATTAAATGAAAAGGAACCAGAGAAAAATTGCGTTGAGTTATTTTAGTTACAAATAATATTTTCTTAAATATGAATAAAAAATAAAATTATAAATTTATTTAGAAAATACAATAATTTTATTTTAATAATATCTTATCATTCTTTTTAAAATCAAGTCATTTTTCAATACTGTAAACAAACAAAATTTAAAGGATTAAAACGAAAATAGGCTTATCTTTTGTTATTTTGGTTCTGGTTCGACTTTAGCTCAATTCAAAAATTTTCTAAACCGGTAAAACAAACTAACAAAGCATATCTATACTATTATATAAAAGCCAAAACATTAAAATTTATAATATTTAAATAATTTCCTTTTTCAGGTAAAATATATTATCTTATTTATTTTATACTAAAATTTATCCTCTATTAATCAATTTCTTTTTTCAGGTCAAACATATTACTCCCTCCGTCCCTTTTGATTCTTAACATTTCACTTTTTCAAAACTTTCTGGCACGAATTTTAAGGTGCATTTTAAGGATAGTTAAATAACTTTTTTTTTAAATTTTCTTTTTCTGTATAAAAATTTAATGTTTAAATTTTTATATAGAAAAAGAAAATTTTAAAAAAAAGTTATTTAACTATCCTTAAAATGCACCTTAAAATGCGTGTCAGAAAATTTTGAAAAAGTGAAATGTTAAGAATCAAAAGGGACGGAGGGAATACCTTTTTTATTTTTCAAAAACGAAATAATTTCCTTTTTCAGGTAAAATACAATATCTTTTACATTTCTTTTTTAAAATTTAATCAAATAACTCAATTGTATTATAATTATTATTAACTAATGAATTACCCTTTTCAGCCACGTTACCTTTTCTCTTTTTTCTAACTAAAATCTCTCTTTTTCCAACTATATCATGGCCGATTACCTTTTTCAGCCAAAACACGTTACCTTTTTATTTTTTTCTTACTAAAACCTCTCTTTTTCCAATTATATCACGAGCGTTTCTATTTAATAAAAATAAAACAATAATATCATAATACTAATTATTAACCGATTACCTTTTCAGCTAAAACGTATCATTTTTTCTATTTTTTCCAAATTAAATTCCTTTTTTTTAGAAATATCACGGGCAACATTAATATCTCATTTTCTAAAAACACTATGAGCAATTTTATTTAGTAAAATAACATCTATCTATACTATCATATTAAAGCCGAAACATTGAAAGTTTTGGTTTTCTCCTAAGTTTTGGTTTTCACTCTAATTATTTAATTTTAAATTATTTATAATATAAAACAAATCAAATGAATTTCGTTAAACCAATACAGAATAGTATTTTATATTTACACCATTACTAATACAGCTAAACTTAAAACCTCCGTTGCCTTACAGAACTCTAATTCTTCTAAACCTCTGCGCAATCTTGATCAATTCAATACACAATCTTCTTCGACTTTTCTCTTCTTTTTCAACACCATATATCAAACATAAATACTTTTCACATAGCCGTTAGATCTAATAATAAGGAATATTCTTTATTTAAATCCCTCTTCCAAAGATCAAGGTTCAAATCTCATCAACAACAAATTTACATTAAGATTTTATATTATTAATTCTAATCAATACATATCATTTATTAAACTATTATTATTACTAATAAATTCGTAATAAATTATTCTCCATTTTATTTAATTATATAATTTTAAAAGTATTTAAAAGTAACCCGTGCTTCGCACGGGCTATAAGCTAGTAATTAAATTATAATTACTATAAACTATTCAATTACCTTTTTCACATAAACCATGTCACTTTTTGAATTTTCATGTTACCTTTCTATTTTATCTAACTAAAATCTCTATTTCTTCAAGTATATAACAAGCGATTCTATTTAATACAATAAACTAATCATATTATAATTTTAACAATTAACTGATTATCTTTTTCAACTAAAACGTATCATTGTTTAATATTTTCTAACTAAAATCCCTCTTTTAATGAAAATATCACGGACAATATTAATTTCTCCTTTTCTAAAAATTTTACAAGTAATTGTATTTAGTAAAATAACGTAATTAAATTATAATTTCTATAAACTAATCAATTACCTTTTTCGCCTAGAACATGTTACCTTTTTAATTTTCTCTAACTAAATCCTCTCTTTTTTCAATCATATCACGGACATTCTATTCAATAAAATAACATAATAATTCTATAATTACTAACAATTAACCGATTACCTTTTTCAACTAAAACCTATCATCTTTTCTATATTTTCTAACTAAAATCCCTCATTTTCTATAAATATCACGGATAACATATATATATATTTTCAAATCATCTCATAAAAAATTTAAACCTCCAAAATTTATGTTTTAAAATAAATAATTTAAATTATTAAAAAAATCATATAATATTAAAAAAAAATCCGTACCGGAGTTTAAGCTAATATGATATAAGCATAATTATTTTAAAAAGTGAAAATAGTATATTTTCCAACTCCATAGTTCCCACGTGAGAGAGAGAGAGGGGCGACACTGCTGGCTTTTTCGTCTATACTTGTGATGATGGTTCTAAAAATTTCTGATTTAATCGATTAATTTTTGATTAATTTTTTGTAAGTTAATTAACCAATTCGATTTTTGAAATACGATTAATTCAATGAATTTATTTAAAATGATATGTTTAACTATAAATTAGATTAATATTTTAAATATTATTATATCCGATTAATCATTGATTACCCGATTAATCTTAAATTGGTACCTAAATCGATTTATACCGATTACCGATTTTTACAACCATGCTTGCGATTGATAATTTTTTTAAAATATACTTACTCATCTTCATTCTTCACCAAAAAATAGGGTTCAAAAAATCGTCGAGTCAGTCGAGTACTCATTCCGAGTACTCGTTTTTAATTCCATCCGATCCAAATTCCAAGTTTCGAAGTCAAATCGAATTACACGTACTCGTATTTTTAATGTTTATCTATTGATTTTAATATTATTAAATAATAATTATTAGTATATATATAATATATATTACCATTAAATTCTAAATTTTAACACATATACATTAAAATATGAATGAATGAATTTAATATATGAGATTTTTTTAAAAAAAAAATTCGATTTGTTATCCAAGTATTCATTCCGAATACTTTTCGAGTTTTAAAGTACTCATTTTTCCGGAATAAAACCTAATCGAACCGAGTTCTGATTTTTACCACTTTGCCAAAAATTAAAAATTAATTGAGTAGATATATTTTTAATGTTTAACGAAACGAAACGAAACGAAACGTAGATTACATACAAACCCACCCCTCTTTTCATTTTCTTTCCATTTTTATAGATTGATTCATTCATCATCTTTCTCATTACAGATTACTCCTCCTAATTCCACTTGATTATACACACGCATATACACAAAAAAAAAAAAAAAGATTCAACAACTGGGTTGTTTTGTTTCTTGCTACAAGAATCTCAAACCATTCAATTCAATTCAGATGGAACAATTTGTCAACTTTATCATTCGCCCACCAAGGTATCATAATATTAATAATACCCAACTCATAATTTTTAATATAAGCATGTGAATATTATGTTCTTGTTCAATTTTAACTGTGTTTCTTGAAATATCATCATGGTTTGACTTCAAATCTGGAGTTGTCTGTTCTGTCTTTTTTGTTGTTTTTTATCCATTTATGTACTTTTGTGAAATTTTCTTGATTAGGGGTTTGAATTTCAAGTGGGTATATTTTGTTTTCATGTTTTTTAGCTTAGTTGCATCGAATTTTAATTAATTTTGCAGTTTGGTTGTTTGGATATGTAGTTTGTGCTTTAAAGATTTGAACTTTGAATTTCAATAGTTTAATTAAGTTAAGTACTCTAGATCTTATTATTGAATTAGTAAATAAAGAGTTGGTAACTACTAGCTAGTGCCTTTTGTACTGCGGTTTATGGGAGAATCAGCATTTTGAATTTTTTTGTGAGTTAGTTTATCCAGTGTGTGTATAATTGAATACTAGCTATGAATTAAATAGATCAAGAATAGTTCTTGGTTAGGTTTGGTGAGGATCTGAATTAGGTTCTGAAAGATATGAATCATAGTAATAAAGTAGCACTTGTGTTCTGAATATATTATAAGCTTTCTGTAGAGTAGATTGTTAAGAAAAACACCCAAACAATCACAACCAGAATTTGGATTTTTCTGATGATGTTTTATTAGTGTAAATTTAATTATAAGTGGTGACACACCCACTTGTTTTGTTGCAGAGCGGAATACGACCCAAAGAATGATCTGTTGGATCAAGAATTCATGCTTAAAGGAAAATTGTTTCAGAGAAAGGATTTGGAGGTAAATAAAATTTGACTTTGCACTAAAGTTGTCGGGCTGCTGAGCTGTTTGTGAAAACTATGACCTTCGATGATATGTCTCATTTTGCTTCTGCTACTAATGATCCGTTGCATCTGGACAACTTTTAAATAGAAGATATGTTTGTGTTTTGGTTGTACAACTTTTATCATCAATTTTCTCTTGAGAAGATTCTAGTGATAGAACTAGTCTTTATGTTGGGAAAGCACTGTTGTAGAAGGATTTAGGCACTGAACCTTCCAGTAGTCTACATTCGTGTAGGAAAGAAGCCTATTAGATCAATGGTCCTCTTAGCAAATTCTTGCTATATATTCATAAATTACTATTTTAATATCTTGATGATCATTTCTTCTACCCAAAATTATAGTTTGTTGAACTTGTCCTTGGATTTTTTCAGATAAAGAACAGTCGAGGAGATGTTCTCCAGTGTAGTCATTATGTACCCATCGTCCCACCTGAAGAAAAAGCTTTACCTTGTGTTATATACTGCCATGGAAACAGGTGAGTGAGGGATCTATATTTTTGTCATCTTGTCAAGTTCTGTCACTGCAGATCATGTTCCCATATAATAAACAGTTCAAATTAAAAACCTGTACTATGATCATAACACTTGCTTGACGCTGGTCTTTAGGTGTTACTGCAGTTATAAGTTGAATGATGTGAGTTTAAAAATGTAAAAATTGTAGTAGTGACTAGATGCTGAAGTATAAAGTTCAATTTACTGAATAATTTATTTAAATATTTAATTTGTTGCATAGCTATAGTCATTTTAGCTTCATGACATGGATTAAGAAAGTCACTGAATACTATTGTATTTGTATGATGATTAAAGTTTGTATGAACTTCCACTATTATCTGTTAAAAGGAAGTTGATGTTTGTAATTTTTAGAGAGACCTCTTGGGATATGAATGAGTTTAGGAAATTAATAAATTAATGTCCCGAGAGTTGTAATGACCAGTTATATTGGAACACTAGAATTGAAACAAGCACTGTTATCTTTCGAGCAAGTACATAGTAGATTTTATGATGTTTTTGTTCAGTTTAATATTTTAAGAAAGGCCTAGATACTTTTTGAATCTTGTTATGGTTTTAGTTTTTTTTTTTAAATCTTGCTATGCCATCTTTCAAGGAGCCCTGACAACTTGTTGAGAGCTGATTCATTTGGTACTTGGCAAAAACATGGGATAAATTATTCCATTGTTGGATTCCCAGTTCCTTTGGCTATGTTCTTTTAATAAAAAGTATATCACAAATGATCACCTATACCCTTGTTTTTTCTTCCGTAGTATTGGAACTAGTACGGCTAAAGTTTGACTGCTCGAGTCTCGACCATGGTCATGCTGGTCTGTATATTTTCTTAAATAATTGTCTTTTAAAGAACATTTTGTCTTGATTCCATGCCAGTGGGTGCAGAGCAGATGCCAGCGAAGCAGCTATAATATTACTGCCTTCAAACATCACAGTTTTTACACTTGATTTCTCTGGATCTGGAATATCAGGAGGAGACCATGTCACCCTTGGGTGGAATGAAGTAAGCACTCATTTTATGTGATTTCCCATTATTTTAGAGATTACTGTTTTACTGTTTTCCCATTATCCTTGCTATTTTACCACCTGTTTTCAGCTGATAGACCCACAACACTTGATATCGAATCCTATTTTAGGAAAATGCTTATTTCAAATATCGAATCCCATTCTAGGAATCCAGAAACCATGTTAACCACTTCCTTACCTCTTAGGTGCTTTACGAGGAATAACAGTAGAAATTTTGAACATAGTTGTCAAGGCGTCGCCTAGGCGTCGTCTAGGCGTCGCCTAGGCAGGAAGGCGGTAAAAAATGAAAAGGCGTCCGAACCGCCTAGATTTTAATTGCCTAGTCGAGGTAGACGGTGCCTAGGCGGCGCCTAGGCGAGGTAGATTTACCGGCTTCGCGAGACCATTTCGGTCTACACATGGCTAGGCACTTTGGTCGTTGGTTTCTCGATAAAAACTCTCTGACCTAGGCGGCGCCTAGGCGAGGTAGACGGTGACTAGGCGGCGCCTAGGCAAGGTAGACGGTGACTAGGCGGCGCCTAGGCGAGGTAGGTGTTCAACTATAAATAATTTTTTTTTTCTAATATATGATTCTACTTTGCTTATTTCTCCTTTTAGTGGTAAAATTCATAAACTTGTACTATTGAACCATCGTACTCGTGACAAAAGTCTCGAAATTAAACAAGTAAAAGTATATAAAATCTATTTGATTCAATCAAATACACTAATCTTCACATTATTGTAATTATTATTAAAACCAGTTACAATATATGTACATAATATCTAAAATATATGCCTATATATAGCAAAACGCCTAACTCGCCTAAAATTTTTTGAAGCAGCACTTGGATAACAAAATATCACGCTAGTATGAAATAAAAAAACGGTTATCTCATTGACAAATCTCACAGCTTCAATTGTTTCATATTCATTTATGCCCATAAAATGTGATCTTTAAGTTCCTTGTGATATTTTCAATTTGCTAATGTGCTGATGCACCAAGCAATCTTTTTTAAGAAGCATGTAATAATATTAGAAGGTCATTATTTTTGTTTGGCAATATTCAGTGCAACCTGCTATAAACTTGAAAGATAAAATTTTGAACATGTATTTCCCATTGTTCGTAGTTTAGGATTCTTCCTACAATAGATGATTGATGAATGAAATGATAGTTGGGAGTACTTCATCTTCAAATTATCCACACAAGGGTTGTGTTGCTTCCACTCTTTGGTTTTGGACGCCTTACAGTGGTGGTTCAGCACGTAATAACACAAAATAGTGACGACACTTCCCCCAAGATCCATACCTGCACTACCTGAGTTTTCACGTGACACAGAGTAGATGTGCAACAATAGAGAGAAAAAATCCGAGACACAACTCCAAAGTGTCATTATCAGTTGTCGGATATGCAGTCAAAAGCTATAAAGCGGAATAGAAAAGAACGTGTGAAAACGTAATACCTAGGCTTTTTGGGCTTGTTTTATGATTTAAAGCCCAATATCCCTGTTATATATTCTGGCTTGTTTAGTTTAATTGTTTTTCCAACTATAATTTGTTGACAAATAATGAGAAAGTTACCTTTACTTTTTATATGCAATTATGTGAATACTTTTCATTTTCTAATATGGATAGAATAATTCGAATAGAATACTATGCTTATGCATGCTATCACAATTTTTGTAAACAGTTAATTATTTAAAAACTATGGATGTGTCTACGTACCTGTGTCCAAAATAAAGATAGGGTCACCATGTCACAGTTTTAATTTTTTTTAAGTCCGATGCTTGTATCTTTTTCGTGTTCAACATCCCACTCGAGTTGGAGCAACTCAACACAAGTACACAAGAATGTAGTCGAGTAATATATATTTTCTGCTCCAGTTAGGGGAATATTCTATACTATGAGCCAGCTCAAAATTTCAAGGAATGACCATTTGTACGTCAATGGAGGATTTGTTGACATTGGCAATTTCTTTTTTATTTCTCCACACACATGCGTCATGCGTGCATGCACCCATATACAAAATTGGAGTTAAAATTAATATTCTCTCGGTGTAAATTACTAGCATATCTGAAAGGTTTGCACAGTTTGTGGGTGGTGTTTTTTTTACCAAATTTAGGTGTATTGTGTCTCATTTCTCTTACTAAGAGCATGTATTGTGGCATGTATGTTTCTGTTTGCACTACATAATTAATAAAATTGTACAGAAAACTAAGCTAGACTTGTTTAACTTTCCCAGAAGGATGACTTGCGAGCTGTTGTAAACTATTTACGGGAAGATGGAAACGTCTCTTTGATTGGCTTGTGGGGCCGCTCAATGGGAGCTGTGACTAGGTATTTACACCACCTGTTGCCTTTTGGTTTTATAATGTGGAACAAAGTACTGAGACCTTGACTTTTATATTACTATTTTAAAGTTTTATCATGTTACACTAGTTCAAAACTTTTCATTCCTGGATATGTAAAGCAGACATGACCTAATAAAGATCTCCTTACAATGTAGTTCTCCCTCCATTTTTTTACCATTGCACATGCTTTAAGGCATATAAAAAGATATTTACACGTGTCTTTTGTCACATGTAAATTTTGGGTTAGGGTTACATTAAAAATATATATTATATATGTGTGTGTGTATATATATATATATATGTATGTATAAACACCTCTTTCTGATGTCCTAAAGTGTGTACAAACAGTTGGGCTTCACAAAAATAGTGACGGAGGAGTATGGATTTTGTTATTTAATATATTCAGTGTTCCATAATAGATGACCTCTTGTAACAAAATTCAGGGGCAACAGGTCATCAAATATGGGACTGAAAGTATAAAATCTAGTAGATCTCAGTAAGTGGTCGTATATTCATTTAGGGCCCTTTGTTTACAAGTGAATGACATTGAACGGGCTTAGGATAAATCGTTCAATTGTTAAGATTGTTTTGTTTACCTATTGTTTGGGGCTGATGAAACAAAACCTTAATAAAACAAGAAGTACCTGAACTTACTTCACTCCAGTAAATGTTTATTTCTGCTGAGAAATATTGTATAGCAATTGCTAAACTTAGGTTACGGGATTGTTTGCTGCTTCTATCTTACCTCTATATCTTTTTACGGATGACAAGCTTCTGTAGCTAGTTCAGGTATATAAAGTAAATCAGAAAGTGAGATATATAGTACTGACTATAAATATTGCTTGTGCCAGCTTGATGTATGGAGCCGAGGATCCTTCCATTGCAGGAATGGTTCTCGACAGCCCTTTTTCTGATTTGGTTGATTTGATGATGGAGCTTGTGGATACCTACAAAATCCGCCTCCCCAAGTTTACCGTGAGTAGATCATATGAGGAATGATGTCTCAGAAGTTTTGTGTGTGCCTGTGTGGCCTTCGTACATTTTGGGCCATGTGTTGGGGGTCTCTAAACATCTAGCATAAAAAAGCTTATAGATATACATCTAGGAATCGTATATTGAAACGGAAAAGCTGAATATTCTGGTCACATGTGAATATGAAGAAATTCACACTTGATATAAATTCATTTAGTGGCATGATTTATTTTATTACACTGGTTTGTTTTGGTATTTCTTGTTTTTAATTTCGTTGCAATTGTATGAGTCTTTCTTATTGTTGTGCGTCACAGATATTTTTGTCCCAGAATACTTTAGTACAATCTTTTTTAATTAGTAAATGTTTTGGAATTTGGATGTTAAATGTTCAAACATTCTGAACATTAGGGTCAAAGTGTAGACGCGTATTTGTTCTTCCGATTCAACTATTCCTCCATCGTTTGGATAGAATGTAAATGCTTAGTATTCCAAAAGATATAAACATATTGGTGCTAGATGTATTATTCTTAGAATGTTTTGGTGCTAGATGTTTGGAGACGCTGAAAACAAGGGTCAGTGTTGATGATCCTTTTGATTTCTAGTTTGGGCTTTTTTGCTGGTCAAGGAACATAATTGATAACAAACTTTAGTGATTTCTCCCCTAACCTATAGTATTGAAATGTTCTTTTTGTTCTTATCCTTGTCCCAAATAGATCAAGTTTGCTATCCAGTACATGCGAAGAGCAATTCTGAAAAAGGCAAAATTCGACATAGAGGAACTGAACACTATAAAGGTTTTCATCTATTGTTATATAAAAGCTTCTTCCAACTTGAATCCTTAAGCAGGATGAGCTGATTTGTAGTCTCGATTATTCATTCTTGTCTGAGTACCTAAAATTGATTTTGGTATATTGTTTTGACCGACAGCATAGCTTTCTTCTTGTAGGTTGCAAAGTCTTCCTTCGTTCCAGTATTATTTGGACATGCCGTTGATGACGACTTCATACAACCTCACCATTCTGATCGCATATTTGATGCATATGTGGTAAACATATTTAAATACCCTTATTGGTATTCTTTGTCCGCAGTTATGTTTTACTGGCACCTTTCCCCTTATTTGTCCTATTGCATGTCTAACATTGTGTGTTAAATTCAGGTGTATACTTATACTGATTTTATAATACAAGCACATGTAAAGATCGTGCAATGCACGTGCTTGAATATCCAAAAAAAATATATTATACAGACTGCAAATGCAGAACTACAGTAAAACCTCTATAAATTAATAGTATAGGGACCGGCAAATTTGATTAATTTAACGAGATTATTAATTAATCGAGGTTAAATTTACACTATCGCTATTATGTAGGGACCAAAAAATTATTTTGAAAATATTAATTTATAGTGGGTTACTAATTTATCGAGGTTTTACTGTATAAGGTGGTATTTGGCTATTTGCCAATTTGTTATTGTTCTTCGTTTTCAAAGTTGTTTTTTCAAAAACAAAAAACTGTTTTTGTAGTTTTAAAAATTAGTAAGTGTTTATTTAGCAAAAGAATAATAATTGTAAGTGTTTGGAAAATATTTTCTGGGAACAATATTTAGTAAACAAGAAATATCGTGATTGATTCAACCTAAAGTATTATGATGCAAAGTAGTTGGATTGTCTTGATAGTGGAGAGGGGTTGGAAATTTAGAACTAGAAAACAAATATATGTTTTCTGCTAACAAATTTTTTATGTTTTGCATTTTTCAGTTTATTTAGCTTTGATTATAAAAAAATATTTTTAGAAAAGATGACCAAAAACCTCAGTTTTTTTCTAGAAATATGGTTTTCATTTTTTAAAACAAAAAATAGTTTCCTAGTTATGTAGCCCAGCATGTTATAATTTTTTACCTTTACATTAAAAATATAATTTGTTTGTAGAACCTAAATATAATATATATAATTTGTTTGCAGAACCCAAGAAATTTGACACACACACACACACACACACACACACACACACATATATATATATATATATATATATATATATGAAAAAATATACTTATTACCTTTCTTTTGGTGATTTATGAATTATTTGTACCAACTTATTGAAAACCAAAATAGAAGATATAACTTTATTTTTTATTGTTAACTTGGTTGTGATTTTTTTAATTATAAAAAAGCACATTGGTTCTGCAACAATCATTGATTTTACAAATAACTGTATCGACTTTCTTATGCATGTTTTCTTTTTGTTTTAACATTAAAATAAGTAATTATTTTGGTTTTAAAGGAAATTCTAATATAGAGTTTTTAGGGTTTCACTGTAACGGAGTTCACCACAGCGCTACTCGCTATGTATATATATACGCACAAGTCTTTTTCCTCCTTAGCTAGGTAGTGTAAGGGATCATCCACAAAAACAATCTAGTGAAGAAAAACACAGTAATCAGCTGTGGTAAGTGATCCTCCTGGATACCTACGGCCTATCTGTGTATCTCGTTACCAATTGTACATTAGAGGATGCTAATGAAAAATAAAAGCATGACAGTAGGACCTTTATTTAGTCATGTTCCTTGATGATTATGTCTTTTGTAATTCCTAGTTTACTGCATCAACGCTCCTGTATATATCTAATCATTTTGATTTACCGCAATTGAGAGAGTTTCCACTTTTTTTCCTGCTGGAGCTTGTGCTGAACACCTGATTTTGGCAGGGAGACAAGAACATCATCAAATTTGATGGTGATCACAACTCACCTCGTCCCCAGTTTTATTTTGACTCTGTCAATATATTTTTCCACAATGTATTACAACCTCCAGAGGATGAAGTTGGAGCAGCCTTTTCCTATACATCTGATGATTATTTTGGCAAGGTAGTGAAAGCTAGAAGTTTCTGTTATTTCGTTTTCCATGTCTAGCAGAAATTCTAACTATATCTTCAACCTACGAGTATAATAATTGGCTGCTCCTTGTACAGGGTAGCTGGAGTGCCATCCATGATTTAGAATATGCACACGACTTTTTAGCTGTACCCCCAGGCATGAAATAAGGACTCTTATTCCCATGACATCATATCATTAGAAGAATATTCTAGTTATTGTTCTGTTTTTTTTGCAGCTCCTGTAGCAAGTAGTACCGCAGATGCCATTAGTCAACTAAGAACCAAAAGGCCTATGAGTAAAATGGAGGTTAGTATTGGTTGCCTTTCGGTGGTTTAAAACCCCTAAAATTTAAATCTTACGCTCCTGATACTTTGATCAAATAAGCTCTTTATGCGTTGACGTGCAAGAATGTTATTTCTATGAGATAAATAGTGGTGGAACATTTCAGTATAAATAGAAAGTAGATATGAACTTTCGCCACTGGAGAACCTATTTGATCCATCCCTTTTTATAAATTCTCCTCCATTTCTCTTGGGGAGACTTTTTATTAACATTGGTGGTTGTTTAATGGTTGTTAGATATTGAACTTTTTTATCCTTGAATTTCTTCAGGTCCCATGTGATATCTCATCCAAAGATAAACAATCTGCAGCTCAGGTATCCCCTTGTATTATTCTGTTTCATCTCAATACTTAAATTCTTTCTTTTCTTATTCTCTTAGCAATTCATTTCTTCCTTCAGTTTGAGATCCATTTAGCGTTTTTAAGTGTATTAATATTTCTCCTGTACTTCATTGAATTATATATAAATAAACATAACATAACAATATATGATCTTTATTCCTTAAGCTTATTGTGGCATGCTGCTTCGTTTTTAGTACTTAAACCTTAAGATTATTTAGAAATTTGAGGAAATCAAGAAAAGTTAGGGTTTATATTAATTTGGCGAATTGTAATTACTACACTACGTTAAAGAGGTAGTACTCTCCAGAGTCCAGAGAGCAAATTTCTTGGCAAAAATGTAGGTTCTGTTTCTCCAAGTCTCTTCCTTGCATATATATATATATGTGTGTGTGTGTGTGTTCCCCCTTAAAAACTATCCACTACTAGTCAGCTTTTACTGTATCCTTTTGACCTTTTCTACCCTTGTTGTCTTCAAGCCAAATGGTTCTCTGTTGGTTCTAAAAAAAAACTGGTTCTCCGTTGAATTCTCATCTTGCTTGCACAAGTCAGCAAGGAGTTGTGTTCTGCTGTATCTCTTTTCCATCCTTGGTCGTTTTTTGATGTCTAGTGTTGAGCTGTAATTATATCTGGGTGGAGTATTATATTTGCTATGAGATTCACTAGCATTCTATCCCTAATGCAGGAAGAGGGATCTGGAACTCAGCCTAGCTCAACATCCTCTAAAATGATAAATTTTGAACTCTCCAATGGTCACCTTAATGGCCCTCATGTCCCAGTTTCAGTAGATGACGAAGATTACCTCGAATACTCATTTGATGACATGCCAGATATCCCAAGCAACGTGGATGAAGAAGAAAGGGTGCTTTTTCTGCCTAACTTGATCTATTGAATTTTAAGAAATTCAGACATTTGTCTAGCAGAGTACCTCTGTTCTTGACTTTGTAATCTTATGGAACCGCAGATGTTCATGGAAGCGATAATTGAGTCTTTAAAAGACCTAGAGACGAGACATCCTCAGAGTGAAGAACCACAATCTAGTGTCAGCAACAAACCATCTGTACCGTCTCGGGAAGATGATCCAGGTGATGCTTCTAGCATGGAGCATAGGGTGTTCCCAACTGCAGAAACTCCCATGGCCAACACTTCATCTTCCACTGTCAATGATATGACATCTGAACTTCAATCTCCTGATTCCAGCTCATCAGCTTATCAAACTCCACTAAACCACGAGTCAATGGAAACAGGAAGTACAGGAGGTTCTACTCGTAGTGATAAGTTGACAAGCTTCCAAAGCTCTTCCGAGACTGATGTGGCTGATGGAACGAAAGCAACTGTGACGGTCGTTAAAAACCCAGCAAGCAATATCATGGATGGCTTGTTACGTCGTTGGGATCTCAATTTCTTCAAAAGCAGATGATAGCAGATGGTTTTGATATTATTCTTTCAAATGTAAAGGCTGTTTTTACTCTTTACCCGTGTTAAAGAGATTTCAGGTAAGTAGTGTCGTGAAATAGTTTGCGGGGTAAAAGAAAAGGGAAGGAAACAAGAAAATTGTTGTATATTTCTGTTTAAGTGGGTATCTTAACCATATTAAAAATGATTTCACGGGTCAGAAAAATTGTGAAAAATTATAACTTGTAGATATAGTTGTAATACTTACGCCTTGTGGGGAAATAGGAAATGAAAATCCGGAGGCCAGAAATGGTTGCTGTATATTACATTGGTTGTTAACTAGCGTGTTCAGTTTGAGAGCTATGTAAAGTGTGAACAGACGCGTTCATGTATTCGCTATTTGGTCCGTGTTCATGTATTCACTATTTGGTCCGCGTTCATGTATTCACTATTTGGTCTATTGGGTATTGGACTGTTGGGTCTCCAAATGATTTTGCGCAATATGTTTAAGATTGCATAATATATATTAGATGTACAAGTGAAAATACAGTTGAATGGGTCTGGCTAATGTGTGTTGAGTTTGTTATTTTGGCTGAAGGTCCACTCCATTATCAATTTACTTGTGGACTCGTTAATTAATCAAGCTCATACAGGGAAGACTAATTCGATGATAATTTGATTCGAACTCCCTATAGTAGGATTTGTCTTGCTGAATCGATACTCTTAAATTCGTATTAGTTTTGAGTTATTAGACTCGACTATGTCTTCAAAGTTTTTTTTGAAAATATATTTTCTATCGTCCTGGTTAGAATTATGGCCCTCTTTATCACAATTTGGAGTCAAATGGCCCTTAATCTCACAATCCACAAAAATGGCCCTTTTTATCACAGAAAAACGCAACATTATCACACGTTTTTGAAAAACGCAACGGCGTGTTGCGTTATTGCTTATTTAATTTCTGAAATCGATTTTCCAAAAAAAAAAAAAAAAATTTGTCAAAAACGCAACATTATGTTGCGTTTCTGAGAAACGCAAGTCCAACTGGCGTGTTCAGCTGTGGGCCCCGCAGGGGTGATGAATTTTCAAAAAAAAAAAGAAGAAAAAAACAGTGAGAAACGCATCTTGTAGATGCGTGACTGAAAAAAAAAATTAAAAAAAAATAGAAACGCAACACGCCAATGCGTTTCTAAGAAACGCCAGACGCCGTTGCGTTATTCTGTGATAAAAAGGGTCATTTTTTCAGATTGTGATAATTAGGCATTTTACCTCCAAATTGTGATAAAGAGGGCCAACACCCTCCTGGTTAGCAGTAAATAATTGTTACTTTGCATATCAGACTCGTAAAGTTTTCACAGTATGTATAAAAGGAGCCAGGATCCTCTGTCCCCTTTATTGTGTCCCCTTCTGTATCCCTTATACAAAATGGGTGCCCCTGGCGGGGCCGATTGTAAGGAAAATGGAAATAAAATATTTTATTTCCATTTATCTTACAATGAGCCCCGCCAGGGGCACTCATTTTGTATAAGGGACACAGAAGGGGACACAATGGAGGAGACAGAGGATCCTCACCCGTATAAAAGATGGGCACCAAAAATCATATTGTACACGTAACACAAAAATTTACGATATGCGTAACAATTGCGTGCCACTTCAAATAATGGCTTATTGTACATAAAAGTATTTTTTTCGTGACGGTTACAACTAACACCAGCACCAGTTGATAATTGCAATATAAATAGTTTTTGATAATTCATTTACCGTTTGGTGCAAGTAAGTTTTTAAAGTCGTTTCTTATCTTTTGTAAGATAAGTAGATCATTTAACAACTAGAATCACTAAACATAAGCCGTTAGAACCATGGTTCTAAAACTCCCCGATTTAGTCGATTAATTCCCGATTAATGTTCTGATTCGATTTTTGAAATCCGATTAATCCTATGAATTTATTTAAAATGATATGTTTAATTGTAAATTAGACTAATAAATTAAATATTATTATAATATCCGATTAATACACCGATTAATCTTTCCGATTATTCCCCGATTAACCGATTAATCTTAAATCGATAGTCAACCGATTTATACTGATTACCGATTTTTACAACCATGATTAGAACATGTAAATCTGGACTCATTTTCCTATATAAACAATTTGGATCCTGACAAATAGGCCCCAACATTACTAACTGATTCTGAGTTTTACCTGAGGTAACTTCTTAAATCTCAGTCAAACTGCTCTAAAACCCCTTGTTAAATTTCTGTAGCTGCTGCATGAGCTTCTAAGTGAAATACTAATATTGTACTTGCATATTTACACAAACAAAAGCTGCCATTCTACAACCAATCGTGATCTATAGCTTAGATGGCATCGTTTCTGATCAAAAGCCGTCACTCCAACCAACTGCTATCAATCGTAGCCAGCTCGACTCGATGTTTCATCTCCGATTACTCATTGACTTATGGAAATGTGGTGACATCGACGATCTTATGGCGATCTATGGCCACCTTTGCACGAACGTATGTGAGAAACTATACATTTTTTTCATTTTTGTTCATGCTTTCATTTCGTATATGTTAATCTTCGAAGTGGTCACTTCGCACAACAATTCGTTTTACATTTAAAAATAATGATGATAGTTTACCATATACGTTTTGTGAGTTCATTTAGTCGATTCAGACCTGTTTTAAGTTAGTAATTCACTTCATGATCATGTAGTGGTCTGCAAATTTAGTGAACATTTTGATAATTAATACGTCATGTGATCATCGTTTCTAACGTATCCCATCACAAATCTTCTCCTGGTCCAGGAAGCCTCATGTGAATGTCGGTACCATTGGCCACGTTGATCATGGAAAAACTACCCTTACTGCTGCGATAACAAAGGTACTCTTATAATGCTCCACGTTTACTGTCTTTTCTTGGATTTTCTCGGAACTTATTAAAGGATGTTGTCCCTGAGAGTTGAATCCACAGAGTTCAACTGTTTAAGGCTTTAAGCATTAATATTTGTAATTAGTAGGTGTTTCTCTCTGTTCTGGTACTTGTGTTTGGATATACCTTAACCAAATGTTTTAACTCACGCCGCTATATACATAATAAAATTGTAGAATATGATTACTGGAGCAGCTCAAATGGACGGAGGTATCCTGGTTGTATCTGCTCCAGATGGACCAATGCCTCAAACAAAGGAACATATTCTACTTGCTCGTCAGGTATGCAACCTTTCAATAATGGATCATAAGGAGATTGTCTTTACTGCTTAAACTTTTGTTGAAACAAGATATCCTTATATGCATTACAAGTATCTAGTTTTGGTCATTCATAGAATTGAAATCAAATGTGCTTTTATTGTCTATTGAGTGGTTCAGGTTGGCGTGCCTTCTCTGGTGTGCTTTCTCAATAAGGTCGATGCTGTTGATGATCCAGAGCTACTAGAGCTTGTCGAGATGGAACTCCGTGGTATACCTGAATTATATATGGTGGTTAGATTGTGCAGTATGTTCTGTTAAATAAAGTTGTTACCTTCTTCTGCTTCAATAGTAAAATAAGATAAATGTGCATTTCATGAACAATGTTGCAGATTTATTAACATTCTACAAATTTCCCGGAGATGAAATTCCAATTGTTTGTGGTTCGGCTTTGTCTGCTTTACAAGGAACAAATGAAGACCTTGGGAGAAAGGCGATCCTAAAGCTGATGGAAGCTGTGGACCAGTACATAACTGACCCTGTTCGTCAGCTTGACAAGCCTTTCTTAATGCCAATTGAAGATGTCTTTTCAATTCAGGTTCTTAGACATTGTTTGTCTATCATTCTATATACCGAGTTTACAATAAGTGTTAGCTGTTCACTTATTTATTATGTGCTGATAATTGGCATTTAGTTTTATAGGATTTTTTTAATTAGTAACTAGATTTTCTTATAACGAGAATCGATAGAGGTAAGAAGATACATTCAAATTTCTGTAAATAATTATTTTGTAGTGGCTAAGCAGTATGTGGAACCTTACTGAATAGGTTCAGTACCTTACTGAATAGGCTCAGTTTTTGGAATTTTGGTAATGTATATGTATGTTGTATTTGTTTGCTCATTCTTTTTATATGTGAAAGGGGCGTGGAACTGTTGTCACTGGCCGTATCGAGCAGGGCACCGTTAAAGTTGGTGAGGAGGTTGAGATTTTAGGACTGAAACAGGTATATTTGAACACTACGTAAGAAAGGGAAGACATGCATTAGACATTTAACTCCCCCCCCCCCCCCCGCCCCCGCCCCCGCCCCCGCCCCCGCCCCCGCCCCGCTTCTCATTTCTGTATGTCCTTTGCAGGGTGGGCCTTTGAAGACTACAGTTACTGGTGTTGAGATGTTCAAGAAAATCTTGGATAATGGACAGGTTCTGCACTATTTTCAGACGACTTTTGAATAATTTCAACAAAAGAGTCTAAATTTACAAATACTACTTCAATCTTCTTTTAGGCTGGTGACAATGTAGGTCTTCTCCTGCGAGGTTTAAAACGCGATGATGTACAGCGTGGACAGGTGAGATGAGATGTTTAATGTGTTAGAATAAATCATGTATATAAATACAACATAATATATATACATGAATCTCCCGATCAAAACTATGAGTATAGATAAATAGCGGAAACGTACCTGAATCGAGGCCATTAATGATCGTGAGAGAGTCCGAAAAGCGCAAGTACTTGAGGGCTTTGATCTTCACTATTCTCCTCTATACGTAAGGATGAGGTGTGTGTATTTTCTGAATATTATGAGACGCGTATCTTTTCTTCTCACATAAGATTCATTATATAGAGGGAATAATGGGACCAACCCTAATGGGCTAAACCCATAACCGTCCATCAAAGTTATGGGCTTGGATACTTAAGCCATTATAAATAAATATATCTAAATAGATATATATTAGATGTAATAATTAAATATATAAACTAAGTGCTTTTAATATATTTAATTATTCATTAGGCTCAAGTCTTTATTTAAAAGATTAACAATAATACCCGATGAGCCATAAATAAATGGATTGGATCCCGTCGAATCCAACATTCTCCCACTTGGCCAAGGGTCATTATATCTTTAACATACATATAACAAGACTTTTATTATTGAGCATTACATCCCATAAGACAGGCTAAATCTTACATCATACAAGAACATAATTAAAGGTAGTATCATACTCATGTACAAATATGAAACCGTCCTCCAGTTACAATCCAAGTATAATTATAAAACTTAACAGAGATACTAGCTTAAGTCATGAACAACATAATACTTCATAATCAATAGCAAATCAATATGTCCATGAGGTCCTTACATAATTGTTTGTTCCATAAACTTCGAATGTGCACAATAATAGAAGTAACAAACTAAATAATTTGTCCAAAAACCATAACATAAGGTGATCACAATACTAGTGTCTTACAATAAAATCCATGAATTAATAAAAAGATTATCAACCAAACCCATGCTAGCAACATGTTCTCGAAAGATATTGGGCGGTAAACCTTTTGTCAATGGATATGCCAACATAGCAAATGTACTAATTTGCTCAATAGACAATTGTTGTTTTTGAACTCTTTCTCGCACTACAAGATACTTTATATCTATGTGTTTTGTCGCATCACTTATCTTGTAGTCTTTAGAGAAAGAAATAGCAGCTTTATTATCGCAATAAATTTTCAGTGGTCTAGAAATAGTGTCAACTATTTTGAGATACGTGACAAAATTCCTCAACCATAGAGCTTGCTTCGTTGCCTTATAGCAAGCCACAAATTCAGCTTCCATTGTAGAAGAGGTATGCAGCGACTGCTTAGCACTTTTCCATGATATAGCTCCTCCAGAAAGCATAAAAATGTAACCTGAAGTGGATTTCAACTCATCTTTACACCCAGCATAATCGGAATCCGAATAACCAATGACTTCAAGGTTATCCTTCTTTCGATATGTGAGCATAAAATCTTTTGTACCTTGTAAATACCGCATGACCTTTTTAACAGCTTTCCAATGATCCGGACCTGGATTTATTTGATATCGCCCTAGCATTCCAACAATATATACTATGTCTGGACGAGTACAAACCTGAGCATACATAAGACTCCCAACTACCGAAGCATAAGGAATATGCTCCATTTGATCCAATTCTAGCTGATTTTGAGGACATTGTTTCAAGCTAAATTTGTCACCCTTGACAACAGGAGCAACGCTTGGAGAACAATTTTGCATGTTAAAATGTTTGAGAACTTTATCGATATAAGCTCTTTGTGATAAACCCAAAATTCCATGAGATCTATTTCTATGAATTTCAATGCCCAAGACATAAGATGCTTCCCCCAGATCCTTCATATCAAAATTCTTATGAAGGAATCTCTTTGTCTCATGCATTAAATTCATATCACTACTAGCGAATAGAATATCATCCACATATAGTACTAAAATAATGTACTTGCTCCCACTCACTTTTAGATATATGCATTGGTTAACAAAATTTTCTTTAAACCCAAATTTTCCAATCACATCGTCGAATTTAATATATCACTCTCTAGAAGCTTGCCTTAATCCATATATGGACTTCTTTAACCGACACTTCATATGTTCCTTGCCTTTGACTACAAAACCTTCCGGTTGTGACATGTAGACATCCTCATGCAAGTCACCATTAAGAAAAGCAGTTTTAACATCCATTTGGTGTAACTCTAAATCATAATGAGCTACTAAAGCCATGATGATACGAAATGAGTCCTTACTCGAAACAGGGGAAAATGTATCATTATAATCAATTCCTTTTCTTTGTGTGAAGCCCTTTGCAACCAATCTAGCTTTATATCTTTCGATGTTACCACTAGGATAAAGCTTAGTTTTGTAGACCCATTTGCAGCCTACAGCTTTGACCTCTTGTGGCAACTCAACTAGATCCCATACATCATTATCCTTCATGGATTTCAACTCATCCTCCATGGCTACAAGTCATTGAGTTGAATGGTTACTAGCAATAGCTTCTTTATAAGAAATAGGATCAGGTCCCATGCCAAGATTAGACTCAATTTCATCTACATACACAATATAATCATCCGAGATTGCTGATCGTCTTACTCTTTCTGACCTCCTAAGAGGTTCAGTAGTGTTATTGTCATCTTGAGGTGGTTCTTGATGTACATTCTCATTTGCACCAACATTTTTATCATCATTTTCTGGTGCACTAATATCTGGAATGATAGGAATAGGGACATTCTCCTGAATCTCTTCCAAATTTATCTTTCGAGATGTACTCCCACTGACTTCAGCATCCTCAAAAAATACTGCATTTCTAGTCTCAACTATTCGAGTGGTGTGTGATGGACAATAAAATCTAAAACCTTTAGATCTTTCGGGGTAACCAATAAAATGACAAGTAATAGTCTTAGGGTCCAATTTCTTGATGTGTGGGTTATATATTTTTGCTTCAGCCAAACAAGCCCATACATGCATATATCCAAAACTGAGTTCCCTTTCAGTCCATATTTCATAAGGTGTTTTAGGCATGGACTTACTTGGGACCCGATTAAGGATATGCATAGCTATTTTAAGGGCTTCAACCCACAAAAATTCTGGCAACGTTCCGACTCGTGGTCGGCCGGGTCGTGGTGTTCCGACTCGTGGTCTTAAGGATCTAGAATCTTGATCTTGATCTCAAGACATCCGTAATCTTAAGGATCAAGAATCTTGATCTTGATCTCAAGTCATCATTTATCTTAAGGATCAAGAATCTTGATCTTGATCTCAAGTCATCATTTATCTTAAGGATCAAGAATCTTGATCTTGATCTCAATTCATCCGTGATCTCAAGGAGAATCATCCAAGATTTGTGTACTGAGGAACGATGCCACATTCTTGCAAAAATAAGGCAAAAGGTCCTGGATTCTGTCCAGATTCAGAGAATTTTCCATAATACTCTCCTCCTTTATCAGATCTAACAACCTTAATATCTAATTTAAGTTGTTTTTCAACTTCTGCTTTATAAATTCTAAACATATCGAGTGCTTCAGATTTTTCATACAAAAGATAAATGTAGCCATAACGTGAGTAGTCATCAATAAAAGTAATAAAATACTTATGACCACCAATGCCTGGAGTGTATGGTCCACTAATGTCAGTGTGGATTATCTCCAAGCGCTTAGTGCTACGAGTTGCACCCTTTTTGTTTGTCTTTACAAATTTTCCTTTAATACATTTAATACATGTGTCAAAATCTGAGAAATCTAATGGATGAAGAAGTCCTCTTTTAACAAGTCTTTCCATTCGACTTTTGGATATGTGACCAAGTCGTTCATGCCACAATTTTGAGGAATTCTCATAATTTCTTTTTCTCTTTTTAGAACCAGTTGCAACTTCATCTTGCACATTCATTGAAATTAAGGATTCACTAAAAGAAGTGTAAAGTATAATGAAATGTAATATGTAATGGAGGACATATATAACTCAACTAGGATAAAAGATAAATAATATTAACTCTATACAGGGATCGTGAAATTTGAAGAACAGGCACCAACAAGGATCAAGTTGCTGAAAGAAGTTCATTAACATGATCAAGCCTCAGTGACATAATAAGATGTACAGATGATTCAGTTGAAGGGCCAAAAGATTTCATGTATTTGAAGATATTGCTGCACGCTAATAAATTGGAATGTAACGAAGGTGTGAAGATCAAGATCAGTGATAGTCACTTGTGAACCAGACCAGTGCACCAAGTGTCAACACATATGGGAAGGATCAACACATTAATTCATAGAAAGAATTGCCAAAGCCTATTGACGATCAAGGACAGACATAATATCTCAAGGTATTGTCAAAAGTTAATTTACTCTGAAAATTAAATAAGTAACAGATTAATTAATTATTTATAACAAAATAATTAAATTAATCTGGTACTTGAATTATTTTCTGAGGTGAATTAAAACAGCAGAATAAACAGAAGAGAGAAAATGAATAGTATCCAAAATCACTATTCATATGAATAGTAACCGAAATCACTATTCACATGAATAGTAACCGAAATCACTATTCATATGAATAGTACTATTCATATGAATAGTAACCGAAATTACTATTCATGAATAGTACCCAAAAGTACTATTCATAAAGTAAGAAACATGTGGGGCCCACATGTTTGATTTTGGAAACTTTGAAAAATCAAAGTTCGGCAGATCTTTGAAATTGAAAATTCAGCAGCTTTGAATGTCAGGCAGAATATACGTAATCAATTACGTATATTAACTGCATAGTGACTTTCTGAAAACCTATAAATAGGTCTGTTGTATTTCATTTCAAAACACACCTCAACACACAACTTTCTCTCTCTCTTAAATATCTTCTCTGTGTAAGCTGCTAGACAGTCCATCTAGTAGGAAAGCCGGCTTAGCCCGCTTTCAGGAAGTGTCGGATAGAAGGTCCTCGTGCCTAAACTATCCTTAGGAGTGTTCGAGTTTTTGAAGCTAATCTGTTGGATTAGAAGTTGTAACACCCCTTGGATTTTTATCAGTTCAAAGATATTTTCCCGAACCAATTGTTTTATTTCGATTCAGTTGTTTTATTTCCTACTAGACAGTCCATCTAGTAGGAAAGCCGGCTTAGCCCCCTGTGGATGAGGAATCAACTTCAGGACTATGGACTCATGTTGGACAAAATTCTAATTCTATGCGACAACACGAGTGCCATTGCCATTGCCAACAATCCAGTTCAACACACCAGGACTAAGCATATTGATATCAGGTATCATTTCTTACGAGAGCATGTCATGAATGGAACTGTGGTATTATATTTTGTTCCCACAGATCAACAAATTGCAGACATCTTCACTAAACCACTGGATGAATCCACTTTCTCCAGGTTAGTTGGTGAACTTGGGATGTTAAATCTGTCTAATTAATTTTGGATAATCAATAACTGCAATTTGTTATAAATTCACAGGTATTTTAAATGTCCATATTTTTAGGACTTGTGAATTTACTTTGCATCCAGTCTTCATCTTACAGTTATCTTTATATTAATTGCCATGCTTATAAATGCTATATTTTATGGTAATTAGTTAGTAAATAATTGAGTTAATTGTAGCATAATTAAATAAATATTTTATTGACATATATCTATTAATGATATTTTGTTAATTTTATGTCTATTTAATTGTGAGTTTATCTGATTATTGTGGATTAATTTTTGATTTACTGTGTGATTATTTTTAAATCCATAATAATTATATGTGTATGTGTATAGACTGATAGGTTTCGGCGATAAGATGTTTTTTCGGCCGACAGGTTTCGGTGATAAGATGTTTTTTCGGCTAATTAGGTAGTTAGGTGAGAAATTATTGAGCGGTGTTATTTTTCAAACACAACCTATCACTATTACACCTAACCCACTAATACTTGAAACCTTATAAATGATGAGTTTTTGTTTGTGTTTAACATCATCAATTTTCAGATATACATAGCATATACACACAATTGCTGAATATTTCAAGCTTTGACCGGAAAGATATCTCAATCTAGCTGGTGGTTTTTAGAGCGGATTTCATATTCTTGTTATACGCACTAACCCTTGTTTTTGAATTTCCTCAAAGTTTTTGAAAATGGCATTGCAGGGAAGCTTTTTAATTGCTAAAGTTAATCCTGTTTCTATTCAGCAAATCGAAACCATTCAGGATGAGCAATTTCGGGCTTGGACACAATTTCTGAATGAACATTCATTAATCCGTTATGCTTTAGTTACATAGGTGCAGCTTAACCATGATGCATTGTGTGAACTATATTGCAGTGCGGTTAACACTTCTGGACAGGACGGGTGTGCATTCACATATCGACTATTTGGTAGGTCGATTAGGGTCACTGAACGAGATGTTAATCGAATTCTTCATTTTCCTATGGAAAATCTCGTTTCTGATCCTACACCTGAACAGATTGAAATGTTCTTTCGTTTTATATGGTACCAAGATGGCAATTTCAATACTGGTAATCTTTCTAGAACGTTTCTAACCCAGTACTAGAATTTCTTCTTTCACACTCTTAACCATGTTTTTTCCTCAGACAGAACAAATCAAGATCGAATACCTGAATTTATTCAAATAATAGGGTATGCGGTCGCCAATAATTTGAGGATTAATCTTGGAAAAATTGTGCTTGGTCAAATCATTTTAAAAATGAAACGCTTGGGAACAAGAGACGTTCGGACTCAAAATGTCAAATGTCTATATCCAAGGTTTCTACAGTTAATATTGAATGATTTTTTGAATGATGAAGACAGGGTACGCTTGGAAAATGGTCAAAAGGTGGAATGTTCTTCCATGAAGACGAATGTAATTAATTACATAAGCAAAAAGAAATATACGGATGTGCCTACAGTCCTAACTGAATATCTAAAGACTGTCCCACTTCCGTTGTTACCACGACCAGTGAGAGCAGGTATACGACAAGGTAATATTTTAATCCCTGCTATTCCAACCTCTGTATTCCCTATTGTGTCACAGGAAATACAGTTTCTACAGCCCCCAGTGGCCATCTTACCCGACCAAGAGCAGGAAATCCCACCGACTCTAACACAGGTCGAAGAGCCCATTCTACAAATGCAAACACAAACACAACAAACTCCTACACCTCAATTGTCACTTAAACGACCAGTCATCCACATTATTGAGGGAGATAGTGCCTCAGCAGCACCACATAAGGAGTTAGTAACATCAGCAGCTCTACCTCATTCTAAAAGAAGTAAACCAAATGAACCTGAGGTAACTGCAACTGTTAGTGAAACAATTCTTTCTTATCCAATGAGTGCAAATGTAAATGAGGTTGAATTGACGGGAGCAACTATCTTGAGTTCCATTTCACGGAACATACGAGTGGTTGATGATCTTTCAAAAGATCAAATGCCTTCACATGCATCCGAGGTGGAATTACCTACCTCAATAACTGCTGGTGAATCTTCCATTTTACGGAATGATCCATTGGTGGGTGGTTCTTTTATGAACCAAGTGTCTTCACAGACATACGAGGGAAACTTGGGTTTTGTGCCATTTAATCGATTCAAGTTTAACCTCCCAGAGGGAAAATCTCTGGATCTCTTTCGAGATTTACCACTTTTTACCAGTGGTCGGCAACTCGCTTCACGCGAGGACGGAAGCTCACGAACTTTCATTGCACCATCCGTGACCTCTGAAAAAGGGGCTAGGATGATTTCATTTGCAGGTACACATATCGGTGGAAGCTCTAGAGGAAAGTTGAGGGAAACACCAACAGAACATGTAAGTGTAACCCAAACCACTAAACCGAGTGAATATAGAGTGTTGAGTGAAACACCTGCAGAACATACGAGTGAGCAACCTACTCAACCACATGCACCTGTAACCAGAAAGGAATATAGCAGACTCCTTACACGGGTCCAAACAATGGAGAAAGAGTTGCAAAATATCTGTAAGTCCATTGCAGAAATTAAAAATTTGCAACTTATTCAACATGATGCATTCCAGGTTCAATTAAGTTCCATGGCATCCCAGTTTAGTCATGCAATTCATTCCTTGGGGAAGACAGCTTCGTCTAATTTACCAACTCCACATCCTACTACTCTGGAGGATAACCCAACTGAGGGGGAGAAGGTGGATGATCAAGAAGCTACTAGGCGTAATAAGGGCAAGGAAAAGGTTGTTGACACAGAATTAACTTTATTTTGGGAAAGGAAAAGCTAATTGGAATATTCGTGCTATGTGGAAAGAAAGCAAATGCAAACTTGAAGATATGTTCAGTCTACAGGAACAATTGTCTTGCACTTGGTTAATTTTTAGAAATCTGGAAAATGTATATATATGATCCAGAATGCACTTTAATATTATTTATCTTTGTACTTTATTTTGTATCAGTTGAGTTATCCTCTAGGTATTTGCTTGTCAAACCCTAACAATCAAATAGGGGGAGATTGTAAAGTATAATGAAATGTAATATGTAATGGAGGACATATATAACTCAACTAGGATAAAAGATAAATAATATTAACTCTATACAGGGATCGTGAAATTTGAAGAACAGGCACCAACAAGGATCAAGTCGCTGAAAGAAGTTCATTAACATGATCAAGCCTCAGTGACATAATAAGATGTACAGATGATTCAGTTGAAGGGCCAAAAGATTTCATGTATTTGAAGATATTGCTGCAGGCTAATAAATTGGAATGTAACGAAGGTGTGAAGATCAAGATCAGTGATAGTCACTTGTGAACCAGACCAGTGCACCAAGTGTCAACACATACGGGAAGGATCAACACATTAATTCATAGAAAGAATTGCCAAAGCCTATTGACGATCAAGGACAGACATAATATCTCAAGGTATTGTCAAAAGTTAATTTACTCTGAAAATTAAATAAGTAACAGATTAATTAATTATTTATAACAAAATAATTAAATTAATCTGGTACTTGAATTATTTTCTGAGGTGAATTAAAACAGCAGAATAAACAGAAGAGAGAAAATGAATAGTATCCTAAATCACTATTCATATGAATAGTAACCGAAATCACTATTTACATGAATAGTAACCGAAATTACTATTCATGAATAGGACCCAAAAGTACTATTCATAAAGTAAAAAACATGTGGGGCCCACATGTTTGATTTTGGAAACTTTGAAAAATCAAAGTTCGGCAGATCTTTGAAATTGAAAATTCAGCAGCTTTGAATGTTAGGCAGAATATACGTAATCAATTACGTATATTAACTGCATAGTGACTTTCTGAAAACCTATAAATAGGCCTGTTGTATTTCATTTCAAAACACACCTCAACACACAACTTTCTCTCTCTCTTAAATATCTTCTCTGTGTAAGCTGCTAGACAGTCCATCTAGTAGGAAAGCCGGCTTAAACCGCTTTCAGGAAGTGTCAGATAGAAGGTCCTCGTGCCTAAACTATCCTTAGGAGTGTTCGAGTTTTTGAAGCTAATCCGTTGGATTAGAAGTTGTAACACCCCTTGGGTTTTTATCAGTTCAAAGATATTTTCCCGAACCAATTGTTTTATTTCGATTCAGTTGTTGACCTCATTTTTCACATCTCGAAAATCGAAATATTTTTTAAATAATGTATTCAACCCCCCCTTCTACGTTATTCCGGACCTAACAAGAAGCATTCAAACATAATCTGTAAAGGTTTCCCTCTAACAGCCCGGAGCCAATATACTCAGAATAAAGAAATAGAGAAAAACCTTTATTTTCAAATTTAAACGAATATCCATAAGCGTCTAACTTTTAAACAGAAATAAGGTTTCTAGTAATACTGGGAACATAAACAGTATCCATTAAATCCAAATTAAAACCACTTTCCAACATAAGTCGAAAAGTTCCTACAGCTTCAATTTGTATTTTCTCTCCATTTCCAACGAGTAAATATCGGTCTCCTTTATTTAGCTTCTTCACGGAAAGGAATCCCTGCAATGAATTAGTTATATGCACAGTTGCACCAGTGTCTATCCACCATGTATTTAAAGGAGCTTCAGATGTAAAAACTTCATAACAAACATAAATAGATGCATTACCTTTCTTATCTAACCACTCGCGAAATTTGGAACACTCTTTCCTTATGTGTCCCTTAGCTCTGCAGAAGTTACATTTAGGACCTCCAAAGTTCTTTGTGCCAGAAGTCTGTCCCTTTTCTTTCGTGACAGATGCATCAATTCCCTTTTTCTTTTGACTATTACCATATTTCTTTCCTTTTCCTTTAGCGGGTGTAGTGGTCACAACATGAGCACTTTCAACCTTCTCAGACTTAAGGCGTTCTTCTTCTTGAACGCACATAGAAATCAACTCGCTCATCTTCCACTTTTCTTTCTGCGTATTGTAGTTGATCTTAAAAGGACCAAATTGTGCAGGAAGAGAAGTCATTATGAAGTGGACGAGAAAACCTTCAGAGATTTCCATGTTCATATCCTTTAACTGAGAAGCCATGTCATTCATTCTCATAATGTGATCACGAACACCACTTGAACCATTATACTTGAGAGTGACCATTTTCGAGATCAGTGTAGTGGCTTGAGCCTTAGTGGAAGCCTTGAATTGTTCCTCAATGTTCGCTAGGTACTCCTTTGCATTATCAGATTTGGGAATTGCTCCACGAATTGCACTAGTAATGGAGCCCTTAAGAATCAATAAAGAAACACGGTTGCTATGCTCCCATTTTGCATAATCAGCCTTTAGCTCAGCAAAGCTTTCAGCTGTAATGGCAGCAGGTTTTGCAACCCATATGGCATAATTGAAAGTCATATATTTACCCTATTTGTAAACATCGAGGATTCAACTCAACTCAAACAAGAATGTAATAGTAAATAGTATATACATACTATCACAAGGATCTCAAATGTTTATTTGTCAAGAGAAAGAAGACAAAGTCAATCTACCGTTTTGAGTGTTTACTACACTGAAGAAGTTCATGTTTGATCAAGCGTCAGTGGAGTAATCAAGACAGTGGATTCAATTTATAGTGACAAGAGTATCCTACTATGACAGAATACAAGTTATAAAGGTTTGATAAAGAGTGAAGAAAAAGGATGACAGGAACCACAACTTTAAAGTTAAGATATGAAGAATGGTTATTGCAGTTAGTCACTCATGAACCAGACCGTGCATCGAGTGTCAACATCATGCAGTGGAAGTTCTTCATTCACTTCAAGTGGTTCAAGCTATCAAGGCTGGTAATAGAAGAAATCATTGTGCAAGCAACAGAAGTGCAAAAATAATTAACCACAAGGATTTCGGTATCAAGACTGGCTCGATGAGTAATTATTGTGGATGATCATAATTGTCAGATGAAGAAACCACAAGGGTTATGCTATCAAAGAGGTGTATTAATTCTCCTTTAATTAATTTAATAAGTTGGCTAATTTATTTTGTAAATTAATTCAATCAGAATTAATTTATTATTTAAATTAATCAATAGATTAATTAAATCAGAATTAATAATAATTCTATTATTAATTAACTAAATTATTTGATTGATTCATTTAATAAATTAATTCTAGAATTAATTTATTTAATAAATTAATTAACCCAGTTAATTAATCTTTGAATTATTAGTAAGATAAGGGTTTCTGATTTGAACTAGTAATAGTATGTTATACTATTTCCAAGGTTTCAGCCATACTATTACTAAGGATTTTCATGATACTATTTCTGCTGCATCAAGATACTATTTCTGGATACTATTTCTGGAGACTATTTCTGGAGACTATTTCTGGATACTATTTCTGGAGAATTATGGATACTATTACTGATCAGTAATAGTATGCTACACTATCACCGAGTTTTATACTATCACAGAACCTATACTATCACCGAGTTTAGTTATACTATTACCAAGGTTAATTATACTATTACCAAGGTTTTTGTATACTATTACTAAGGAATGTATACTATTTCTGTGCATAATTGATACTATTACAAAGTTTTGTATCATACTATCACTCAGCAGCTATACTATTTCCAAGGATATTTGCAGTGATAAAAGAGGCAGTTGAAGTTTTTGTTGATTGTCTATAAAAGGAAAAGACATACACGGACAGAAACAAGAGAGATACAGACAACAACTTCACAACTTCTCTCCCAAAACAAACAGAGCCGAGAGAGACAAAGACCAAGAGAGAAATTGTTCCTGAGCTTCAATTTTATTCTTGTAAATTATTTCTAGCTTGTATCGTTAAATCTAAACCACTAGAAATAGTTTACTTGTACTATTGGAACTATCTAGCGGATTAAGTTCCCTAGAACTTATCTCTCGAATTGCTTTTAGCATTCGATCTTTTTATTACAAATATAGAAAAGTTCATGTCGAATTTTCTATAGAATTTGTAATAATTAGTTTGGTCATCAAACCTTATAATTTGTACCGTGCATTAAGGCACACCTCTCCAAGTTAATATTAATTGTATATTTAACTTGAATATTGGCTTCGTTTTATTCCGCATCAAATTGTTAAGAAATTTATATACACACAAAGAACAATTTCGATAAAACGGTATAGTTTGTATTCAACCCCCCTTCTACAAACTATGTTGGACCTAACAATTGGTATCCGAGCCTTTTGATTGACGCACAAATCAAGATCCTTATTTTTGTGGTCCTCCAATTGGTTTTCGAGTTTGTTGACCCATACACAAAATTAAATCCGGTACTAGACCAAAAAGTCAACTCCTCTTATTTTCAATTTTTTTAACTTTCGAAAAATTCAATTCTTGAGATTTTTTAACTTTAAATAATTTGAACTTATTTTTGGATTCTTTAACTTTCAAAATTTTCAATTTTGAGATTTTTGAATTTTAAATATTCTAAATTTATTTTCGAATTCTTTAACCTTTAAAAATTCTCAATTTTATGATATTTTTGATTGTTAAGTAATCTTAACTTATATTCGATTTTTTTTTTAATTCTTGAAATGATTAATTCTTGGAAATTTTGATTTTTAAACAACTTGAATTTATTTTCAAATTGTTTAATTCTCAAAATTTTTAATTCTTGATACTTTCGAATTTTAATTAACTTGAAGTTATTTTCGGATTCTTTAACTCTCAAAAATTATCATTTCTTGAGATTTTTTGATTCTTAATTAATTTGACTCTAATTTCAAATTTTAATTAATTTGAACTTACTTTCATATTTTTTATTTCTGAAAAATTTTCAAGTCCTTGAAGTTTTTGAATTTTAAATATTTTGAATTTATTCTAAGCCAATGGTTTCAAGAAAGTTGGTAGCTGAAGATTCCTCCGGACATCAAAGATGATTTGAATCTTTTGAAGAAAATACATTTTTCATTGGAATTAATTTCTACCTACTGAAGAAAAATTTGTGGTACTTCCTCAAAGTTATATCCATAGGATCCCACTAGTTTTTCAGAAGCAGGAATGGAAGAAGTTTTATTGGCTGGAATTTTTCTTGAAGATTTTAGTCAACTCTAGTGATTTAGTGATATACAAACACTTAGTGGATTTTCGCAATGCTAAATCCAATACACGTAGTGGTTTGTAAACGAGCATATCTTTCAAGGAATCAACAGAGACTTTAGAAGAATAGAATCAGGGTGGTTTGAGAATGGACTAGATAGTTATACATCTCAGTCAGGAATTAATGATGGAACCTCAGAACAGACATGAAGAGTTACTAACTCAGAAAGAGTACTAAAGTTGTATCCAGGGATCAGGCCTATCTATTCCGAAGCAGAAACTCTTCAGGATTTAGTTCAACTCAAGAGGTGGTTACAAGACTGAGATGGTGGAAATAATAAGACATGATAGTTGCAGCTATGGAAAATTATATGTGATAAGTAACTATCAAGGTGTGCAACATGGAACAGAATTATGACAAACAAGGATGAATAGGGTTTCATTAAATGAGATGAAACAGAAGCATTAGTGCAGAACTTATCTTGCTGAAAGAAAGATTTGGGATGGATCAGATGATGATGAGAAGAGCTTAATTAATATCTTGCCTTCATAGCAATCTCTGAAGATGATTCACCTCATATGTCTCAGGTATCAATTCTTCGAACTAATGTAATATGTAATTCTCAGAAATTCAAAGCATGTTAAGATCTTAGATTTTAATTGTTATATCCTTGGTTAGAAGATCTTATTATGTGTATGGATATTTGTTGAATTTGATTAATTGCAATAGTGAGTTAGAAGTGTTCCTTAGACAATATCTCTTAATTCTTAAATGATATATGTCAAGCATATAAGACCTCCGCGTAAGCTAGTTTCAGGATCCCCAGTAGAACAGAATTGTTTGTTAAGGTTTAAAAAGTTTAAAAGATGGAATAATTACCTAGGGTGTCAGTAGAACATCAAGTTATTTGTAAAACTGACTTAGGTAATGGAGGTTATATAATGTCATATAGCAACATGAATGGATTGGATAGAATTAGTGATTGATTGTTAATTCTTCTATTCCATGTACGTTTAGAAAATAATTGAATATCTGTAAATTTACTTGCTACCTGTTGCATGTGCATAGGTTAAAGTAGATAGTACTGAATTTTCTAAAATGCATAACATGCCCAATTTGCATAATTCTTATCTACAATGTTTTAAATGTTGAATGTATGCCATGTATTCTTATTGTCATGTCTGCTTATTTCAAATATCATACATGCATCTCCAAGCATTTGCATTGATTATAGAAAAAGCATGTTTAAGAATTACAATAGGGCACAGACTGCTTGTCCTCCTAATGGTAGGAAGAAACCATTTTTCTTCTTGCTCAGTGACTATTTTGTCAGTGACATTAAAAAGGAGAAATGGTTAGTCAAAGATAAGAATGAGCATGTTAAGGTTAAACTGTTGTTAACTCTGATAAAAGAGAAATCTCTAATCCATCTGGACCCAAGTAAAAATGGGTACCAAGAACTTTTTATTCATTTGTGAATGTAGGGCTTAACAGGTTAAATCAATTATGCATTATTATTGATTTATTCAAAGCATATCATCGAAGAAAGAACCCTACTATCAAATGTGATTATGAAGACAGACCAAGTGGTTTTCCCCTTGGAGATAACAGCAAGGGTATAACCCAGGGTCAAGGCTATTCAATAGCTAGGAATGTTGTCAGTAATAATACCTCTTATGTGGAAGGTCCCAAGCACATCTTCTCAGGATCATACAACGTTATAGTTTTCAAAGAGAAGTGTCTGATCTTACACAAGAGAGATGGTAATCTTGCTATTCGAGGATAAAGGAAAGGAAACTTATTCTTAGCTGATCTGGAATCTCTGAAAGAGTACTCAGGCAAGGTGAAGTCAACAAGGTTTAATCTAAAGCTTAATCAGACAAGAGCTCAGTTATGACATAAGTAGCTCTCTTACCTGAATGTCAAATCAAGAGATTCTTTCCTGAAAATCGAATCAATAAAGGAGACTGCCTCATCTGAAATTAAAGTAAAATGAAATTACGAGGCATGTCATAAAGGGAAGTCAAAGAAGCATCACATAGAAGTTCTACATCAAAGTAAAATATATTTTAGTGGTGATGATTGATGACTTCTCTCAACAGACATGTTGTTGTTCAGACAATCTGAAGACAAGACACCACTGATGGTGATTGATCACATGTTAAACCCTAATCCGTAAGAATTTTAGGAAGACCCCACAAGTTATGAAGGAAATTGTTTTGCAATGTTAAATAAAAGTGAGCATCCTAGCAATCAGCTAATGCTCAAGAGGATAATTTCCTTTGTTACTCAATGGAGTCAACAGCCTACAAGGTGATTGTTATTAATCAACAGAAGGTGATTGAAAGTCTTAGTGATGTTCAACAACTTCAAGCTCCCAGCTTTCAATGGTAATGATGATTCATATCCAACCAATGTGAAATATGGAGAATCTTCATGTAAACCCAGCAACAGCTTAGGGGGAGCAACTGAAGGATCAAATAGTTAACTTAACACTACATTGAAAATCAAAGGACACTATGAGAACATATCTACCAAGACAAAGAGTGTTGACTCAATTAACTCTTTGTTCCAGTTCTTAGTGTTTCTAATGGTGGAAGTAAAAGACTAGCAGAGCTTCAAGTACCAATGATTATTTCTATAGTTTTCTTTCAGAAGAAACTAAGAAAGCTACAAAGGCTCTGTAAGATCCAGATTGAGTGATTGCAATGCAAAGATGATCTCAATCAGCACAAAAGGTAGATTGAAGGGAAGCTGGTGTCCAGACCAAACAACAAGGCTGTAATTGGCACAAGGATAACCAGAAGTCTAACTGGATGTCAAGGCATTGTTATGAGGAACAAGGCCAAACTGGATGCAAGGTTACAAGTTGATCAGGCTGTATATCTGACAAGAAGCACCAGTGACAATACTTGAGGATATCAGACACCTGGTACACATTCAAGATTATAATGGACATCTGGACCTACTAAATCTGGATGCTAGAGGAATGTGAACAAGTGCACTCCTAATTGGTGAGATAATGGAAGATCTCTACAGGCTAGTATGAATTGGTATCATCACCCAAGCAAGCATGGAAGACATGATGTCTTAAGCTGGACCCGGATCTGCGGAGATGGTACCCTAGAGATATCAGTTCTGACATGTTTTGCTGCATAGAGACAGATCAAATGAGTTGTAACGAAAGCAGGAGAGCACAAGGAATCAAATTCATCTCCAACAACTCTTTGGAACACTCAAGGACTAAGCATCGTGCATAAGGTATCAATTATTTCGAGAGCATGTCTTTAGTTAAGAATGACTTGCAGATACGTTTGCTAAATCACTTGATGAAATTAATTTTTCAAGATTGGTTTGTAAATTTGGGATTTTATTAATGCTATATGATTGTAAATCCCATATGTTAAGTAATTCTTAAGTAAGCTCACATGTACTCAATTGTCTATATTGAAAGGACATGTGAACTTATTTACATCCAGACCTCACGCTGAGAATTATCTATTAGATGATTGCCATGTGTATAAATGAATATATTTCATTGGTGATTATTTAAAGATAATTTAAATACTTAAATGCTAAAATCTAACTCATAGAGATTTAGTATTTACTTATTTATTTACTATTTATTTTGATTAATTTGAGCTATGGAACCTGAAGCAATTCAATATAAGTATTTGCTCTGTACCTCATATTTATTAAAATAAATATACAACATAACTAATTTGAACATAATGTGTGTTAGTCTTCAATTAGTTGTGAGATGTTAATTCTAGTGAATTTATCAATGTTCCATTTTCAGAAATTCACTATAATTAATATCATGGTTCTAACAATTGGTTTGTATTGAAGTTTTGACTTATATCAGTTAATGATATTTAGTTAGAATTCTATATACTAACTAATTGTGAGATGTATTGGTATGGGTGAAATTACTTAGAACTCCTCTAAGTAATTATTGTTATATCTTTTCCAATTCCCTCTTACTACAATACATGGTGTGAAAATTCTCTAAGTAAGACTGTGGATATTGTAATATCTAAAGAGACCATAGTTCATTTACTTGGAATAATTTTTATGCTCATTTGCAAGCTTCTAATCACTTTGTTAATAAATGTTATATACAATGGATCAAGGTGTATTGGACTTAGAATATTATTTCTAAGATTGCAGACAAGATAGTCTTGGTAATCAAGTTTTATTTTTAGAACCAAGGTTGTCTACCAACAAACAGTTGTTAGGAGTTAACAATTGTTATTGTCGAGGAGTTGCCTTGAAGTCATAAGTTTAAAATGTTATATCTTAAGAGCTTGTGCATTTCTTGTCAACCAGTTCCTCATACTTATGAATGTTAGTGAATGATAATCATAAGTAGTTAGATACTAATATTCATTCTGTCAATTGGTATTCAATGTAAAAATTCAATCTTCATTGAATTGAATTTATCAAACAATTGGTATCATTGAATATTTAGTATTTAACAGTGATTATTTATATCCTAGTTAAATTATGACGTGAAGCAATTCAATGGTTTATTTGCTCATAATTTAAATTTGGTAAAGTAATCATAAACACAATTACTTGCATTCTAAAGTGTTTGATACATACTAACAGTTGGTATCAAATAGTAAAATATTTGTTTACTAACAATTGATAGTTGCTCTAATACTTTATTGCAAACTAATTGAGATATATATTAGCTCTGATGATATTACTTAGGATTTATTCTGAGTAAACGTGTCTTATCTACAAATCATTAGTGTTAGTATATATTTAATAAAATCTTTCTTTCTTAATTACTGAGAAGTCAAGAGTTTGTGTCTTTTAAAAATAAAACGACATAGTTTTCATTAAAAGACATGATAATACATTGTTTTATGCATAAATACAAACTCTTGCACATTAACAGTTTTTAAAAGAAAACTCAATTTTTCTATGGTTATGATTGCTTATATCATAAAACTTTTTGAAGTCACAACTGTACATCATTTCTCTCACATGATATAATGCATATGTTCTCACTCAATGTTCTGATATGTTGTAAATGCATTCTATCTCTATATTGCTCTACTACTATGTGATGCAGGTTCAACTCCTAGTGGAAGTTTTCTCACATTGAAAGTCATGAGGTTGTAAACCCAACAACTTCTATTCCGGACTATAAATCCAAATCTAAACACATCCTAACTTACCCCTAAAATGGAAGTAACCTATTAGACTAGAGGTCAATAAGGGAGTAACTACACTTGATGCAGCAAATAAGGATGTAAGGGATAGTAAACCCATAGCTCTACCTCTCAAGGAGAATAGTCATATACAACTTGAGGTATCTGTAAGCTCGCCTGCATTCTCCCAAAAGAATGTAGAGCTGAAAATGGCACTAAACAGTCTCTGGATTCATTCTCTCAACAGGATGAATCTATTGAAATTCGCCTGTCAGCCAGGGCATCTGTTGGTAAGTCATTACTTCATACACAAACTAAAATACTTCATATGCACAAAGTGAGATTGCACACACTAAGGACGAATTGACGGAAACTTGTACTCCGACCATATTACGGTTAGGATTATAAGTTGAAGGTTCCTAAATGAACCAAGAGTCTTCACAGACCTCGAGAAAAGGTATTGATCTCAATGTAAAATTCAACAAGATCATTATCTAACTCCCCAGAGGGAACATCTCTGGATCCTGCGGGTAACGGGTCCGACATAAGTGCGGATCGGCAACTTGTTGACTATGATTCAGATTCACCTGATGAGTTAAACAAGGAGATGTCGTCACAGACATTAGAAGGAAATATGATCTTAATTCTAAGTTTTGATTTCATTGTTTACCTTCTCAGAATTCAATTCTGAAACCCACAAAAAGGGAAAATTTTATCAACTTGTAGATTATGACTCAGATTCGTCTGACGAGTCCAACGAGGATCGGGGATTTGCGAAACCCCATTGCACCACCAGTGACCTCTCTAGAAGGGGCTATGGTGAATTTTCCTTGCAGGTACACATGGATGTTGGAGCTGTGAGAGATTAGAGTGATACACTAGTGAGCATGAGTGTAAACACTTGAGAGATGGGAGAAGAGAACACTCATTTTAAGTGATATGAGTGGAGAGATGAGTTAAACACTTGTGAGGTACACGAAACAGAATCACACACTCACAGTGAGGAAGAAAGATAAACACCAAATCCCATTCCCTATTCCCCAAACAAAGTTCATTTACAAGAGTTGGGAGATATAAGGAAATTGTCGAGAGATTTGGTTGACAGCATGATCGACAGTGAAGCCATATTGAATATCTTAAGGGAAAAGTTGATCAGTCTACATATTTCTATTCTGGAAGTCTTCATGAAAAATCCTTCAACACAAGCAAAGCTTCTTTACTTTATTCCAGCAGTCAATGTTAGATGTATGAAGAATCTGTTGTACTAAAGGTAAGAGGTGAGTTATAATTGAAAATATGGTATCATCTAATTTACATTTGGATGTTTGCTATAATTGAATGCTTGGAGGATTACTCAACTAAGGGGGAGAGATATATTGAAGAAGATATACTCAAAGATTGCCTTAGTAAGAGATACTAAACTAAGGGGGAGATTATAAGCTTACCTTAGTGAGGGGGAGATTTTCTATCTAAGTGGAGAGATATGAAAAAGGATATACCTTAGAAAGGGGGAGTATTCACCTTGTCAGGGGGAGATAGAAATATTCGCCTTGTCAGGGGAGATGAGAAGTATTCACCGTTATAAGGAAGAGACATATCACCTTAGGTAGGGAGACATAAGGAATTAGAGAAGTATGAAACGACAAAGAAGAATTCTTCAGTATGTGGTTGACAAGTAATATTCTTTACCACTGAAGAATTTCCAAGTATCTGCTGATAATGTTCTATGTTAAATGTAAAGTGTTATCAGGCAGATATGTCAAGAAATGAAGATGAGTTACTTAATGAAGATCAGTTCAGTGTCAAAGGAACAATCATCCATCATTTCATCAACTGAGATTCTGGAAATGATATATCTAAACCAGAAATTTTTTTTAATGTATTATTTACTATAGTTCTTTAATGCTTCATCTTCTTCTTGTTTTTAGTTGAGTTATCTTCTAGGAATTTGTATGTTAATGTTTAACAAACAAATAGGGGGAGATTGAAAGTCATATGTTTACCCTATTTGTAAACATCGAGGATTCAACTCAACTCAAACAAGAATGTAATAGTAAATAGTATATACATACTATCACAAGGATCTCAAATGTTTATTTGTCAAGAGAAAGAAGACAAAGTCAATCTACCGTTTTGAGTGTTTACTACACTGAAGAAGTTCATGTTTGATCAAGCGTCAGTGGAGTAATCAAGACAGTGGATTCAATTTATAGTGACAAGAGTATCCTACTATGATAGAATACAAGTTATAAAGGTTTGATAAAGAGTGAAGAAAAAGGATGACAGGAACCACAACTTTAAAGTTAAGATATGAAGAATGGTTATTGCAGTTAGTCACTCATGAACCAGACCGTGCATCGAGTGTCAACATCATGCAGTGGAAGTTCTTCATTCACTTCAAGTGGTTCAAGCTATCAAGGCTGGTAATAGAAGAAATCATTGTGCAAGCAACAGAAGTGCAAAAATAATTAACCACAAGGATTTCGGTATCAAGACTGGCTCGATGAGTAATTATTGTGGATGATCATAATTGTCAGATGAAGAAACCACAAGGGTTATGCTATCAAAGAGGTGTATTAATTCTCCTTTAATTAATTTAATAAGTTGGCTAATTTATTTTGTAAATTAATTCAATCAGAATTAATTTATTATTTAAATTAATCAATAGATTAATTAAATCAGAATTAATAATAATTCTATTATTAATTAACTAAATTATTTGATTGATTCATTTAATAAATTAATTCTAGAATTAATTTATTTAATAAATTAATTAACCCAGTTAATTAATCTTTGAATTATTAGTAAGATAAGGGTTTCTGATTTGAACTAGTAATAGTATGTTATACTATTTCCAAGGTTTCAGCCATACTATTACTAAGGATTTTCATGATACTATTTCTGCTGCATCAAGATACTATTTCTGGATACTATTTCTGGAGACTATTTCTGGAGACTATTTCTGGATACTATTTCTGGATACTATTTCTGGAGAATTATGGATACTATTACTGATCAGTAATAGTATGCTACACTATCACCGAGTTTTATACTATCACAGAACCTATACTATCACCGAGTTTAGTTATACTATTACCAAGGTTAATTATACTATTACCAAGGTTTTTGTATACTATTACTAAGGAATTTATACTATTTCTGTGCATAATTGATAATATTACAAAGTTTTGTATCATACTATCACTCAGCAGCTATACTATTTCCAAGGATATTTGCAGTGATAAAAGAGGCAGTTGAAGTTTTTGTTGATTGTCTATAAAAGGAAAAGACATACACGGACAGAAACAATAGAGATACAAACAACAACTTCACAACTTCTCTCCCAAAACAAACAGAGCCGAGAGAGACAAAGACCAAGAGAGAAATTGTTCCTGAGCTTCAATTTTATTCTTGTAAATTATTTCTAGCTTGTATCGTTAAATCTAAACCACTAGAAATAGTTTACTTGTACTATTGGAACTATCTAGCGGATTAAGTTCCCTAGAACTTATCTCTCGAATTGCTTTTAGCATTCGATCTTTTTATTACTGATAGAGTATATTTTTATATATATTTTAGATGATTTTATTCTCATATTTATTGTGTTTTGCATTGATTTGGATTTTTATTTAATAGATTTTATTATTTTATTGTAGGAAATAAAGAATTCATGACTTGGAAGGATTTGGAGCAAAAAGAGCTATTTTGGAGATAAAATAGGAGAAAATTCGTATTATTGGGCTACACGGGCTGTGCTACACTGTTTTGGCCATATCTTGAGTTCCAGAAGTCAGAATTTGACGATCTTACTGTCCACGCGAAGCTTGTGGAATTTTCTTTAATTCAGAGGTGGTCCAATAAGCAAAAGCGAGCTGGAACAGGCCAGAAATAGAGGAGTAAATATAGTTACGAATTTTAATTAAGGAATCCTATTCAGTTATGGAATCCTACTTGTAATTTATTTAGAGTATTAAAATACTTTTATTGGGCAAGACTTTTAGAGCCTATATAAACACATCTAGGGTATTATTTTATAGGGAGAAGAAAAAAAAGGGATGTAATATTAGATCAGATAATATAGTTTAGTGTAGATTAGTATTATTAGTGGGAGATGTAGAGAAACACCATGACTCTTCTTTTGGGTGACAACATTGAAGTTTGAAGGTTTTGTTCTCTTAATCTTTTCTTTGTTCTTATTAGTTTAATTATGTTTTCTTGTTTTACTAGTTGTTTTACTTGTTTAATTATTAGCGAGTAGTTATTTCTAGGGTTTAAAGGGAAGTCATGTTTGCACTAATATTTGCATGATTTTCATAGTGGTTTGATTGGTTATGGTTAATTCTGATTGATATGTTTTAATCATTAATTTGTGTAATTGGCCAATATCATGGATTAATTATATGCAAATAGGGGTATGGATCGAGAGATTTACTTACTAGAGGAACACATACGATTAGCAGAATTGAATTTGAGTGCGGAAGCATCATTGGATTTCTGAGAGCGTTAATTCTTGGAAGAGATTAAATTGACTCTAATTACTTGATTGATTGAATTACTAAAAGTGGTTAATTGTGTTGAATGTTTCGAGAGTGTTAATGCTTGAAAGAGATTAACATACTCTAGTTATAGGATCACATTGATTGCTTTAGCTTAAGAGCCAATTGTGTAAGCATGGTGGACCTGATTGCCCTAGGTTTTAAATAATTTGTTTATCATCTGTTTAATTAGTGTTAATCTTGTTTAATTAGTTAATTAATATTCTTCAATAATCGTTTGTCCCTGAAACAATTAGCGATAACTGAAAAGGAATTAGTAGAACCTGTCTCCTTGTGGATTCGACCCGCTTGCCATCTGTACTAGCAATAGACACCGTGCGCTTGCGGTTAGGTATAATTTGACACATCAAGTTTTTGGCGCCGCTACCGGGGAGACAGCGAGTTTCTATTGATTTTAATTTAGTTGTTTAGATTGTTTCCATTGTCTCATTGGAACCTTTGTTCCAATTGAGGCAGATTTTACTACGTTTTCTTGGCTTTGTTGAGTGTCTACAGGTTTGCAATGGGTGAAGTTGATACTTTTGCACTACTCTCTTCCATGTTGGAGGCACGCACTCAAGAAATTGCATCATTCAACCCTACAGAGCCCATTATGCGTCCAATGAGTATCAATGAGATGTCACAAGTGGCCCCTAAAACTTACAACTTCTGTCAAATTTGCGGTGTGCAGGGTCACTATGGTTTTGAATGCTCTTACAATGTCTATAATTCTCAGAGTGCTCAGTTGGGACAAATGAATTCTTTTGAAGAAGGATATGGGTACAATCAGTATTCAAATACTTTTGATCAAGAATGCGTGAATCAACCAGATTTCTACTACCAGGACAATTGTGCTCAAAATTTTTCATATCATAATCAGCAACAGTTTAAGCAACAATATTATCAGTCATATGAGCAGCCGCCACAGCAAGAATATCAATATCCTCCTCTACAAGAAGATCTACATGTTTCTCAATCCAGTGTAGATGTGCAAGCTGATCAGACAAATGAGATGTGGGATATCTTGAATAAACTGCTAAAGAGTTCTGAAGAACAAGCTGAGGCGATCAAAGAATTAGAAACTCAAAGTTTGGCGATTGAATCTCAAATTGCACAGTTGGCTAACTCTTCTACTTCAGGGCAGCTCGACTATTTACCATCATCATCTATCCGATCCGAAGAGGACCTGATTGCTATCAATCTCACAAGCGATCAGGAATATGATAGTTTCTCCATGTATGTTGATGATGAGGCCATTGATAAAGAGAAGGAGCATGCCACCGATGACGAGATCAATGATGTTGCTGCTACCAAGGACAATGTGACTGATGATGAGGCTACAAAGGAAAGCAACACAGAGATAGTTGTTGTTTCTCTTCCACAACCTGTGCCTCAGCTACCATGTATTGATAAATTTGCTCTCGATCTAGCCTCTACTTACAAGGCTTCTTTGCTCAAGAACACTTATTTCAAGGTTGATGTGATAACAAATATTGTCCAAGATGATATTTCTCAAATTCTGGTTGAGGATCCATACAAAGTGGCTCATACGTTTCAAGCTCGAGGAGAGGGAGAAAATGGAAGTGTCGGCTTAATCAATGATGTGATAAGCCAAGATGTCCGAATGGCTCCAGTGAAAGTGAGGAATGAAGAAAAGCCACCACCAGAACCTCCACCTTATGTCAAGGGAGTTCAATATTTTCGTGGTGTCGAATTTTATCGCTATTTTGTCACAAAGTTTTCCAAAACTTCACAAGCACTCTCTCTATTGCTTATTAATGGCATATTTTATTTTACTGATGCTTGTTTGAAGACTTTCTGCAGGATAAAGACAATCACTAACACTCTTGATACTATTTGTGGTGGCGAGTTTATGATCGAGAAAGTGGATATTACGCCTTTACCGGAGTATTTTTGAGGAGGTCAAGCTAATGACTCTAAAGAAGCGCTTCGTGGGAGGCAACCCATGTATTAGTATAGGAAAAAAAAAATTTTGTTCTCTTAAAAAAAAAAAATGTTCAAAAAAAATAAAAATATCAGAAGACGTCAGCGCCAGATGCGCCAGCCCAGCGCATCAAGCGCCCTGTAACGCAGAAGATGACAGCGCCACAGGCGCCCAGCCAGCGCAGGAGCGCCCTGACACGCAGGTTGAACCTGCGTGTTACCCTTGTTTCCGCGCCGGAAGCCCTGTAACGCAGCCACAGGCTGCGTGACAACCCCTCTGCCCAGAAATTTTTTCCGAAAATTGTGTTTTTGCTCACAAATTCCACCCCAAATTCAATCCTAACCCAAATTCTTTCAATCCCTAATTCCTATATCTATCCTACATCAAATCCTAACCTCTCCAAATCTCTCCTACACAATTAAAATTTTTATTCAACCTATCCATCATCTTATATATATACACACCTATCCATACAAATCCAATTCCTTTTCTATTTTATTTAAATCTCCAAAAATTCAATTCTAAAGAGGAATTAATTGCAAGTTCACCTCTTCAATTCGTAGTGGGTTTATTTCTTCTCTCAAATTTTATTTTGATTACGAATTTGTGTTCTTGTAAATAGGGATTTATATTATTCTTGATACATTGGGGTAATTTTTGGTGGAGCTTCTTTTGAGTTGGGTATTGATTTTTTTGGCTCGTAAGCATGGGAGAGATAGTGCTAATGTTGGGAAATTTTCGTTTTCGACGGTGGAGGTTAAATTTAATCGGTTGATGTGAGGCTAATTGCTAAGGAAAGGGGATTTTTGCGAGGAAAAAAATTGTTGGGTTGGTTCATATGGTTGGTGAGTGGTTCGGGAGTTTTATGCCAAATGCAACCGTGATCACCTACGGAAGTGGTGAGTGGGTGGCTCCTAAGCGAATGAGGGGTGGTTTTCACACCTGACATCTTGATTCCAGGGGAGTTTTCTTTATTTTCTTTTTAGTGTAGTTTTATTTTGTTTTTAGTTGTAATTTTGTAACTTGTTCGTTAGTTCATTGGGGACAATGAACCGCTTAAGTGTGGGGAGGTGTTCTCAACGTAGTGTATTACTTGTTTAAAAAAAAAAAATTCAATAAAAATTTAAAAATTAAAAATACCAAAAATAATTCTAGCCATGCAATTTGATTAGTTGTTGTATTTTGCTTGATACACCCATGCATGCGTAGAATTCTTGTGTTTATGGACGCTTTTGTATGAGATGTGACGTGCTTTGTTCTTGTGCACACACTTACACTAGCAAGTTGAAGCTGGTAGACTTAATTGGATGTTGTAAGTGATTAGAATGACATGAATATGTGCAAGATGACTTGGTTTTCATGCTTTGAGTACAAGTAGGTGCGTTAGAGAGTCTTGTTACCTGGGATTGATTATGTTTTGTCACACCAAGTGAGTTTTGAGCCTATATGCATATCTTTTGCATGATTTTTTTTTGCTTGAGTGTCCACATGTTGTTTACATTGCTAGCACTTACTTGAGATCTTTCTTGAAATGCATGACATTACTTGATGATGAGATGATAAAGGCACTTAGGTTTAACCTCGTATTTCCCATATTTCCACACCTTTTAAACATGATCAATTAGTTAACCCTTTGAGCCTAATCCTATTCTTTCGGTGACACACTACATTACTTGCCATTATCCTTTTTATTCTATTGGCCTTACATTGAATTTGAACCTAAATTGTCAAAGGCTAGTATCGTGCTTAAGGGAGTAATAAGGTGTGAAAAAGGGGGGGTTATTGATGATCATACTTTTGGGGAATATTGATTTTGGGTTGATGCTTGCTAGTCGAAATTCATAATAATATCTATGGATCATTGTGTTTATTCCTTAGCTCTCACAGAAAAAAAAACAGAAAAAAAAGAAAAAAAAAAGAAAAAAAAAAGAGAAAAAATAAATAAATTTGAGAGCATTCTTATGTTTGTATGATCCTTCTTCATTCGACTAGTCAAGTTATTATGTAAGGGTTATTGAAAAATCCAAGTGTGGGAAGTATTTGTTTTAATAGAAAGGGAATTGAATAATGATTATTGTTGGGTACTAGCTTTTGACATTTAACCTGTTTTAGCTTTACTTGACATACCTGGTCCCTAGCCCACGCTACAACCCGAATAAAGACCTTTTGATTGTCATCAGTGATGTATGTTGTGTTGAGAGTGAGATTGATTGCGAGTGTCAAGTTGTGTTTATGATTTTGTTGGAATTGAGTGATACACTTAACCTTGTTCTTGAGTGAATATTCGTTTTTGAGTGAAAGGTGAGTTATTACTTGTTTTGGCATAGGAGATCCCGGGTTTAGACTTAAAGATGTGTTTCTTGTGGGCTTAGCATGCTTACCAACGATTTTTACACTTGACATGAATTTTTATGACCTTCTGCATATTGGTTGAGTAGACTACGTGAATACTTGCACTTTCGACACCAAGACATCGTATGTTTGCTTTGATTCTTAAGTTGATGTGGCATGAGAGGACTTGTTTGTGTGGTGTTGTGTTAGCATTGATCTTTTGCATGGTTAGATGAATTTTGTGGGTATATTCACTATAAACCCTCACGTGACAACACTCGTCCTACTAGGGCTGCCTAGGGGTTTAACGGCTTGTTGCATATGCTCAATGCAATCGTGTCATCTACGAAAGTGATGTTTGTTAGGACTTAGTTTTTATTTCACTTATTTGCCCGAGGACGTGCAAATGCTTAGTGTGGGGATGTTTGATAGAGTATATTTTTATATATATTTTAGATGATTTTATTCTCATATTTATTGTGTTTTGCATTGATTTGGATTTTTATTTAATAGATTTTATTATTTTATTGTAGGAAATAAAGAATTCATGACTTGGAAGGATTTGGAGCAAAAAGAGTTATTTTGGAGATAAAATAGGAGAAAATTCGTATTATTGGGCTACACGGGCTGTGTTACACTGTTTTGGCCATATCTTGAGTTCCAGAAGTCAGAATTTGACGATCTTACTGTCCAAGCGAAGCTTGTGGAATTTTCTTTAATTCAGAGGTGGTCCAATAAGCAAAAGAGAGCTGGAACAGGCCAGAAATAGAGGAGTAAATATAGTTACGAATTTTAATTAAGGAATCCTATTCAGTTATGGAATCCTACTTGTAATTTATTTAGAGTATTAAAATACTTTTATTGGGCAAGACTTTTAGAGCCTATATAAACACATCTAGGGTATTATTTTATAGGGAGAAGAAAAAAAGGGATGTAATATTAGATCAGATAATATAGTTTAGAGTAGATTAGTATTATTAGTGGGAGATGTAGAGAAACACCATGACTCTTCTTTTGGGTGACAACATTGAAGTTTGAAGGTTTTGTTCTCTTAATCTTTTCTTTGTTCTTATTAGTTTAATTATGTTTTCTTGTTTTACTAGTTGTTTTACTTGTTTAATTATTAGCGAGTAGTTATTTCTAGGGTTTAAAGGGAAGTCATGTTTGCACTAATATTGGCATGATTTTCATAGTGGTTTGATTGGTTATGGTTAATTCTGATTGATATGTTTTAATCATTAATTTGTGTAATTGGCCAATATCATGGATTAATTATATGCAAATAGGGGTATGGATCGAGAGATTTACTTACTAGAGGCACACATACGATTAGCAGAATTGAATTTGAGTGCGGAAGCATCATTGGATTTCTGAGAGCGTTAATTCTTGGAAGAGATTAAATTGACTCTAATTACTTGATTGATTGAATTACTAAAAGTGGTTAATTGTGTTGAATGTTTCGAGAGTGTTAATGCTTGAAAGAGATTAACATACTCTAGTTATAGGATCACATTGATTGCTTTAGCTTAAGAGCCAATTGTGTAAGCATGGTGGACCTGATTGCCCTAGGTTTTAAATAATTTGTTTATCATCTGTTTAATTAGTGTTAATCTTATGCTTTCAAAAAAAAAAAAAAATTAGTGTTAATCTTATTTAATTATTTAATTAATATTCTTCAATAATCGTTTGTCCCTGAAACAATTAGCGATAACTGAAAAGGAATTAGTAGAACCTGTCTCCTTGTGGATTCGACCCGCTTGCCATCTGTACTAGCAATAGACACCATGCGCTTGCGGTTAGGTATAATTTGACACATCAATTACAAATATAGAAAAGTTCATGTCGAATTTTCTATAGAATTTGTAATAATTAGTTTGGTCATCAAACCTTGTAATTTGTACCGTGCATTAAGGCACACCTCTCCAAGTTAATATAAATTGTATATTTAACTTGAATATTGGCTTCGTTTTATTCCGCATCAAATTGTTAAGAAATTTATATACACACAAAGAACAATTTCGATAAAACGGTATAGTTTGTATTCAACCCCCCTTCTACAAACTATTTTGGACCTAACAATAATCAAGAGCAGTAACTCCCAACTTAAGATCAATTTGCTTTTTCCACTTCTTAAAATTAGAGTCACTCAATGGTTCAATGTGTGAAAAGTAGTTGGTAAGTGAAACAGGACCAAATGCTGAATCAAGGTTAATCACAATCATGCACATAGTACAACAAGTACAATAAATATAATCCACATGATGAAAAACAGTTAGTTCACCAAGTAACACATAAGTTAAATAAACTGAGGGATAAACAGTTTATCTAAATAGGAAAAATAAAATACACAAAAAATTTCCTACAATTAAAATTAATTTAATATTAATATCTTCCGTTGGGCCGATTATTAATACAAAATTAATTTTATCATTAAACATGAGATTACAAAAAGTAAAATATTAAATTACATCACCGTTGGGCAGAAAATAATTTAAATTCTACAATTTGAACTTTAAAAATTCCGTTTACAAAATTAATATACAAAATCTTCCGTTGGGCCGATTCATTCATCAACTTGTACACGTACACATTAGGTGATTTTTAATTCTCCTAACAATTAAAGTAAAAGATTTTCGTTGGTCCATCCAATACTTTAATAATTAAGAAATCACAATATTAGTCCAAATATTAATTCATAATATTTTTACATGAGGGACTAATTATATATTTATACATAAGTATCCCTTTTAAAACATTATTATTGAGTATAAATTAATTTGTACTAGAAAGGACATAAATCAAGTAAATATAATTGATAAATAATTAAATATAACAATGCTTTAACCAGACTAAAACATGATTCTGGTAATTAGATGATTAATATGGCGGAAGTTTGGTCGCCAGATTTTTGTAAACTTATAATATGTCTAGGTCATCAATCATGCTCAACGAAGTTCTAGAATAATTGAAAACTAATCATTCGATCAACTTATAAAGCATAATTCGATTAAGATATGCATATCAAGTAGTATCAAAATTTTCATATCAGTTTCCTGTTGCGACAGCTTTTGCATGATCCTAAAATAATCAAATTCATTCACACGATTTTTAGCCAACCTAATTAATGCGTATAATATTATCTCAATCGAATATACAGGTGTCATTCATGATCATCACATTAATTAAAATTTATTAACTCAAAGAATCAATCAACGAGTTTGCTCGGATACCAATTGTTAGAATAAATCATGTATATAAATACAACATAATATATATACATGAATCTCCTGATCAAAACTATGAGTATAGATAAATAGCGGAAGCGTACCTGAATCGAAAGAGGCCATTAATGATCATGAGAGAGTCCGAAAAGCACAAGTACTTGAGGGCTTTGATCTTCACTATTCTCCTCTATACGTAAGGATGGGGTGTGTGTATTTTCTGAATATTATGAGACGCGTATCTTTTCTTCTCACATAAGATTCATTATATAGAGGGAATAATGGGACCAACCCTAATGGGCTAAACCCATAACCGTCCATCAAAGTTATGGGCTTGGGTACTTAAGCCATTATAAATAAATATATCTAAATAGATATATATTAGATGTAATAATTAAATATATAAACTAAGTGCTTTTAATATATTTAATTATTCATTAGGCTCAAGTCTTTATTTAAAAGATTAACAATAATACCCGATGGGCCATAAATAAATGGATTGGATCCCGTCGAATCCAACATAATGTTCATACAATGTGTGGCTCATCCAAAGAGGATTCTCTTTACAAGATGTTATCAATCTAGGCAAACATTCTGTGTCTTTCATATGCGGCAGGTCAACATTTTGTATCTTCTGTATATATACAGGTAGTTTCAAAACCTGTCATCTTGAAAACCTCCAAACAGTTCGAAGCGAAGATTTATGTTCTTACAAAAAATGAAGGTGGTCGCCATACCTCATTTTTCTCAAATTACATGCCTCAGTTTTATATGAGAACAGCAGACATTACTGGGAAAGTAAAACTGCCTGAAAATGTTAAGATGGTGATGCCCGGTGATAATGTGACTACCACTTTTGAGCTAATGTCACCTGTACCCCTTGAAAAAGGTTTGTTTTGACAGATTTCTCTACCTGTTCAAGTATGTGTCAGTTTGAAATCTCATTTAAAAATCTTTGTTCATCTGCATTATATAAATACTGATAAAAATCTATTCTCAACATATATTCAAAACAGGTTTCTCAGATTCTAAATAAGCTTATATCTGCACTTTCAAGTCTCAAGAAATCATATTATCTGCTAGCAGGGAAGGGCAAATTAATAATTTATATACTATTGATTGTCATGCTATGTCTGTAGTGCAAAGAACTTCTTGATGAAAACTAAACGTCAGCTTAAATCTGCAACATATATGTGAGTATAATTCCTTGACAAAGATAAATGTTTTATTATGTGCTCAAAATAAACAAGATAATCAATCTCTTGCCCATGTTGCATCATCCAATTAAAGTGTTAAAAGGTCGCGTACTTTTCATTTTTAAAATTCCATATGAAATTTGTTCTTAATTTCTTTATTTAGTTATATGAAAGTATTTATGTATAAAACAGGACAAAGATTTGCTTTGAGAGAAGGAGGAAGAACAGTTGGCGCAGGGGTGGTTTCAAAAGTATTAACATAGATGCTGGACATTGTTCCCCATCAGAGTCTATGTTTCATAGCTGCAACAGAGGTGAAAATGGTGCAGTTTTCATGAAATTAGCATGAAACCACGACCAGGTGCTTGTTTTGGGGAAAGTTTTGCTCTGCACTACTTGGAGTAAATATTTGTTCGTTCTCCTTTCTCAGAAAAGGGTCGAGATATTTGATTTCTAAGTGCAGATTTATATATTTTTTAAAAAAATAGTTTTTGTTTGTCTTAGGCTCATAGGTAATAAATGGCACCTGAGTAAATTCCCTCTGTTTTTTGTATGAGACTGCTGAGATTTGTTCTTAGATTGCAAATAAAGTTGTCATCTGTCTAGTGTTCTCTCGTAATTGTTAGAAGCAATGTATTTAATTTGGATTTGTTCTTAGATTGAAAATAAAGTTGTCATCTGTCTGGTGTTCTCTCGTAGTTGTTAGAAGCAATGTATTTAATTTGGATTTGTTCTTAGATTGAAAATAAAGTTGTCATCTGTCTACGATTCTCTCGTAGTTGTTAGAAGCAATGTATCTCAGGTTGTGAATTTGGTTTTGACAATATAAACATAAATTTGATTTGGAAAATATTACGTTATGCAAAGTTTTGTTTGCAGAACATACATGATTTTCAAGATTTTTAATGAAATAATAATTTTTTTATAAAATATGATTTTCAGTGAATAAATTTTTGCAATGTTTTTTATTGCAGAACATAAATGAATTCCACGGTCTCCACTAAAATATTGGCCATAGAATTTAACTCATATTATATATATATTGAAGAAGATTTAAGTTTATACATTAATTGTTGAAATAGTATCATTTTTTTTCTCAATTTACAATTAATATGTTGCTGTATTTTTTTTTACTAAAGCAACATTTTCATTACTGAATTGCATCGAAATACAATGTTCAAACAAAGGAGGTTCCTTTATTAAAAAAAGGTTATCATCTAACCGAAAATAAGGCAAGTACTCCCGGACGTTTAGACAGTAACGCCTTTAATGTCTAAAAAGATAACCCACAAAAGAAGGTCTCGTTAAAACCCTGCAAGAATAAAACCATATGGGAAAAAACTCAAGGGAAAAAAGAGTGTCCTCCAAAAAAATACATTGTTTACAAAGAGGCTAAAATCTCTGTTATTGAAATCGGCTGATTTCTGAAAAATCGTCGATAAATTGGATAAAAGTCGGTCAAAATTTTGGAATAGATTCGGTCAATTTTGCAAAAATCACCGATAAATCACCGATTTTTCAACCGAATCACCCGATAAATCGTAAATCGGTACCTCAACCGAATAATTCCGATTTCCGAAATCTGCAACACTGGCTAAAATAAATAATTCGTAGCTTCTTGGTAGCTACAACGAAGTCCTTATTGCCATCTATATTTGTATCTAAACTGACTTATACATCGAGGTCCTCCTTGTTAGTTGACTTATATTTGAAATAAAAATAAAGATAAGATATTGATATATTGGAGTTAAAAATGAGAATTGGAGTTACAAATCATAATATTTATTATATTGATTACATATTTATAAAGGCAGTTTTTATTTGGGGTGAAAGAGATGTGTGGTTGCCTATACATAGTGGATATTATCCAAAGGGAAAAAGCACACAAAATAGCTTGTTATTCACATTTGCTGGAACCCTAAATATCTTATTCTTTCTTTTATATCCTTTCTACATACAACAAATATATTACAATATACATTTTATTACTTTATTGGTATCAGAGCTTGTTTACATTCTTTGTTGTCAGGTTTATGTTCCAGCTTTGTGTCACCATTTCTGTCCATTGTTCCACGTGATAGAGGGTTTTTCTTGTTTTTCTCCGGGACTGCATCGTCCTTGCTGTTGCAGGCTATTATTAATTTATTATTGTTATTACTTTATCTCCTTACCATCTTTTATGTGTTGAGCCTTATTGTTTTTTTTTCGATCTAGGCGTGGAGGTTGTAGGCAGCCTGTACTAAGTGGTTTTTGCTTTATTTTTACTAATATTGTTTTGACAGGTGTTGGTTTTTATTTGTGGCTAATTATTTGGTTGTCTTGTCCCATTTTATTGGTTCTAATCATATTTTTTTTGTTTGATAATACATGGTTGGTTTTTGTTAATATTAGGATTGTTATTAGTTTCCTTGGGAATCGTGTTATTGTCTAGCCTGGTAATATTTTTTTTGTTTGCCCTATTTTTTTCGAGGTGGCTATAATTTGTGTCTGCGATATTCTACTTTTATATGCATTTGTAATCAGTATTTGTTGAAGTCGTTGTTTAATTTTTTTGATATTTAAAATGATCAACAATTTGATTGCTTGTTATTTGAGAAATATCGTGGGAAAGAATAATAATGCTCGGAATAGAGAGCAAATGAAACATAAATTTGTTGGTGTGGTCGAATGCAATATTGATACTATGATCAATGACATGGATGGTTGGTGGATTGATTCGGGTGCGACCCGTCATATTGCAAAAACTAAAAATGATTTAGTTGAATTTGTAGAACTTAAAAAGGGGAGCAAATAATTTATATGGGAAATGGTACCGGCCTAGATGTGGTAGGACTTGGTACATATAGATTGGATCTTGGGAACAATATATTGATTCTAAAAAATGTGTTTTTTGTTTCCGGAATAAGGTGTAATCTCATTTCTGTTCCCGTCTTAACTAAAAATGGTTTGGAAGTGCGATTTTTTGATAATAAATTTTTAATCGAAAAAGATAATGAAATGGTTGCTATGGGCATGTATGAGCCAGAACATGGATTATTTTAAGCTTCCGATTGTGACAAAAATTGAGAATAATGAAATTGGCACTTCTCACCGATTTTTGTCTAATAATACCGCTATGTATGATTTATGGCATCAAAGATTGGGACATCCTGGAATTACTAAGATGGAACGTATTATTAAAGATAATTTGTTGCCTCGTATGGATATTAACAAATTAGTTTGTGAACATTGTGTAAAAGGAAAAATGACGAGAAAACCTTTTAAAGAAGGGGAAAGAGCTAAAGAGCTTTTGGGTTTGGTACACTGGGACATATGTGGGTCGTTGAATTGTAAAACATATTGTAATAAAGAATATTTTATTACATTTATAGATGATTACTCCAAATATGTTCAAGTGTATCTTATATCACGAAAATCTGAAGCATTTGAGTGTTTTAGGAAATATAAGATTGAAGTTGAGAAACAACTTGGAACTGATATAAAAGTGTTGAGAACTGACAGAGGTGGAGAATATAGATCCAATGAATTTGACAATTATTGCAAAGAGAATGGAATAATAAGACACATGACTATGTCTTATACTCCACAACAGAATGGTGTGGCGGAAAGAAAAAATAGAACATTATTAAATGTTGTAAGATGTTTGTTGTCACATTCTGGATTGTCTAAAAGTTTTTGGGGAGATGCATTACTTACTGCAAATTATATATTGAATAGAATTCCCACAAAGTTAGTTGAGTTGACACCTTACGAAATATGGACTGGAAGAAAATCAGATTTGAGTCTTATGAGAAAATGGGGATGCATTGCACATGTAATGATCCCGTCTCAAAATAGAGACAAATTAGACTTCAGAACAGTGAAGTGTAATTTTATCGGTTACCCTGAAAATTCAAAGGGTTGTAAATTTTATAACAAAGAATTGGGAATAATTGAAAGTAGAGATGCTATTTTTATAGAAAATTCTGAGGAACAAGAAAATGTGGTGGAGGACACACGTCCTCTGAATGTTGTTGATGAAGTTCCTCCAGAAAATGTTGGTACGCATATGGAACAAGATCCAACTCAAAATAGTGAATCGGATCAAAATGCTAGTAATGAACCAGTTGAAGTGGTTGGAAATAAAAGATCAAGAGCTCTACCTGAGTGGATGAATGACTATTATGTATATAATAGTGAAGCATCTTGTTTATCGGTAGATATGGATGTAAGAGATCCTATTGATCCCACTACTTATTTAGAAGCGATGAGATCGCAAGAATCGGAATTATGGATGGAAGCCATGAGAGATGAGATAGAGTCAATAGAAAAGAATCAAGTGTGGGAGTTGTGTGATCTACCTAAAGATAGAAAATCCATATGTTGTAAATGGATTTTGAAATGGAAATATAAGGCTGATGAGTCTATCGATAAATTTAAAGCTCGCCTAGTTGCAAAAGGTTTTACACAAAAACCGGGAATAGATTATCAGGAGACGTATTCTCCAGTGGCAAAGTTTGCGTCAATAAGAATTATATTGGCCTTGGTAGCTTGTCTTGATTTAGAACTTTACCAAATGGATGTAAAGACAGCTTTTCTTAACGGGGAGTTAAAAGAGGATATATATATGGATCAACCTGAAGGATTTCAAGTTGAAGGACAAGATGACAAAGTCTACAAGTTAAGAAAGTCAATATATGGACTAAGGCAAGCATCTAGAGATTGGAATCTCAAATTTCATGAGGTTGTAGTGCAACTTGGTTTTGTCAAGAATAAATTAGACAATTGTGTGTATACTTTGAAAAGTGGGAGTTCGTTTGCAATATTATCAGTATACGTGGATGATATATTGTTAGCGTGAAATGACAAAGATATGTTGAATACTATCAATTTAGAGCTTAGTAGTAAATTTGAGATGAAAGATATGGGTGAAGCTTCATATGTTCTTGGTATCCAGATTATAAGAGATAGAAAGAATAGAACATTGAGTTTTAATCAAGAAAGGTATCTACGTAAAGTGCTTAATCGTTTTGGGATGCAGAATTGTAGTCCGGCACCAACCCCATTGGTAATGGGTAAACGATTAACACGTAGTAAAAATTTAGAACAGGGACAAGAACCACTGAATGTACCATATGCGCAAGCAGTCGGAAGTTTGATGTATGCAATGTTGTGTACTCGACCTGACTTGGCATATCCAGTAAGTCTAGTAAGTAGATACCAAAGCAATCCTAATCAAGCCCATTGGGAGGCTGTGAAGAGGATAATGAAGTATTTGAAGGGTACGTTGCACCACAAATTGGTCTATCAGGCAAATAAGCCAGAAATTATTGGTTATTCCGATTCAGATCTCGGAGGTGATAAAGATGATGAAAAATCGACTTCGGGATACTTGTTTATATTTGGTGGAGCCGTTGTAAGTTGGGGAAGTAAGAAAAAGGGATGTGTTGCAAGATACACACAAGAAGCTGAATATGTAGCTTGTAGCATGGCTGCTACACATGCTGTTTGGATAAGACGATTTTTACTTGAGTTAAATCTAAATCTAATAGATGGGCCTATTGAGATTTATTGTGACAATACATCGGCTATTGATTTGATTTATAGTGGTGCAAATAGTTCGAGAGGACAACATATTGATATACAATATCACTATATTCATGATGTTGTAGTTGAAAAAAAAAGAAGTGAAAGTGACATATATTCCTACTAGTGATATGATTGCAGATCCTTTGACAAAAGGGATTCCTGCAGAAACATTTGTCAAACATGTTGGTTTGATGGGGCTTAGAAATATTTGAGGGATAATATTTATTGGTTGTTCTCACGAATAGTGGGAGTATGGGTACGTTCTGAGAAAAGTGGGAGTCGGATAAATTATTTCAAAATGACGACAAGTGGGAGATGTTAGTTGACTTATATTTGAAATAAAAATAAAGATAAGATATTGATATATTGGAGTTACAAATCAGAATTTTATTATATTGATTACATATTTATAAAGGCAGTTTTTTTTTTGGGTGAAAGAGATGTGTGGTTGCCTATACATAGTGGATATTATCCAAAGGGAAAAAGCACACAAAATAGCTTGTGTTGATGAGTGGATTTCGTAACAACTGTTGAGAGGTTTATGGTGAGTTGTAAAGGCTAACGATCAACTAATCTATGGAGAATGGAGGTTTTTTGTAGGGGTTGAACTGAGCTCGAGAGCGTTTACAAGAATCTCGCGAGTTCCCTTGAGGCTTGTGTCGTGTGTTCTCAAGAATCTCGTAGGTGTATTATGAGGCTTGTAGCCGTGTTAGCAAGAATCTCATAGGTGTCTCGCAAGGCTTGTAACCGTGTTCTCAAGGTGCCTACGTACCCTTGCTTATATAGGGATCAAGTTCACGTAGTTCTTTTTAGACTAGAAGTCTGGTTAGGCGGCAATAAACTAGGTTCCTAATTCGTGGGGAACTCCTTTTCTCCAGATTTCAGCCACGAATAGGCGACCTAAGTCGAATAGAACTCAAGTTCTAGTCCGACTAGGAGTATGTTTACAAGTTCTCGTCCTATTAGATGTATTCAAGGATCATCTGCGCCCAAGGAATACATTCCAATAAGGAGTTGATGTTCATGACTTGCTCCTAAAGAATAGGAGGCTTAATCATACTAGAATTCTGCTGGAATAAATCTGTTCTCGTACAGGAAGCTGTCTCTCAGGAACCTGTCTGCAGGAACCTGTTTCTCGGGAAGCTGTCTACAGGAAGCTGTCTTTCGGGAACCTGAACCTGTCTAGATCCATTTCACGTGCTATTTAGCCCCATTTAACTTAAGGGACCTCAATCATAACCCATATTAATCATACGGATTGGATCCTTAAGCCCAATGGGCCTAAATCTAACCCATGGAGATTTTGGGCACAACAAGTACCCCCCGGTTCCTCGAAGTCATAGGATGCGAGAGGAACCTAAATAGCTTGATATTTTAAGATCTAATCCCTTCAGTGCTCCCATGTTTCTTCTGAGTGAACCATGCGGGTCTTTGTCTTCTTGTTTGAATCGTGACAAGGGCACAAAGTGAATCCAATTAGGCGCTGAGTGAATCCTTTGACAAGGGCACAAAGCGAATCTAATTGGGCACTAAGTGAACCTTAAGAATGTCAAGGGAACCACGTGAATCCAAATAAGGGCATAAAGTGAACCTAATTGGGCGTTATGTGAACCTATGCTGAGGGCACAAAACGAATCCAATAGGGCACTAAATGAATCCTTAAAAGGGACAAGGTGAATCGTAAGATTGTCAAGGGAACCAAGTGAATCCAAATAAGGGCATAAAGTGAACCTAATTGGGCGTTATGTGAACCTATGCTGAGGGCACAAAACGAATCCAATAGGGCACTGGATGAATCCTTAAAAAGGGCATGAGGTTAACCTGGAAAATCATAACTTGATTGCTCGAGAGGCTACTTCATCTGATAAGCTTCTTTTCATTTGACTATCTAATGTCTGTCTATCAGAGGTACTCTAGGATCAGCTGCGTCCTAGGAGTACTTTCCAATGATGATTCTGCGTCTCTCTAGCTGGCTTCTTGATATCTCTGATGTCTATGCTCAGAAACCTGGTTCTCACGAACCTCTATCTCGGAACCTGGTTCTCAGGAACCTCTCTACAGGAAACTGTACCTGCACAAATAACAAATTTGTTAGTCTCGGGAGCGTTTCTGTAGTTCCCATGTACTTCTTGTTGTTCTCATTGCTGTTGCTAGGCTAATTCGGGCTCTTCTGCGGGGAGGAAACTGGTTCATTCGTAATCTGCTCAGCTACTGGTTCATCAGGAACGTCTTGATACTCATAATCTCTTGACTGTCTTCTCAACTAATGCTCATTTCTCCACGTTAGGTCTTCATATCTCGTACTAGATCTATCTCCTCGCTCATACAATACTTGTTGATTGGAACCTACGACTTAATAGGTCTTAAATCTAGCCCATGGTGATTTTGGGTACAACACCAAGAAAACTAGAAAAAATAGGTTAGTAATACGAGCTGAAGAGCTCACATACAAGTGATGCATGTATGCAAGTATGAATGATTATTTACGTTATATATGTTGCTACCTTCTCAAGTGGCATATCAATTATCTACTTGACTGATTCAACTAACACGTTCGAGATCATAAATTAAGCATATATGTTACGTAAACTGCAAACCTATAGGGCATGACAACATCCTAAGTACAAGTTCACATAAATTTCATTTCTAAAGATCATGGAATATACGCATTAAAAGCTACATGTATCTAAGCATGACAGAATATAAGCTCTCATTAACAGGAAATGTGCATGATAGTTAAGGATATAAAGGCATGAAAGTAGAACTTATCTGTGCTTCATTGTGCCGGTTTAGATCGAGATTCTGTTATTGAACCTGGAAGATGGAAGCTCTTCTCTGTGCAAACGTAGGGGAACTGAGCTACCCCCCGAGCCGTCATGATGCGTGAACCTCCTATAGCTTGTTGAAGCGGTTGACTGAAAGCTGTAGCTTATAAACTATGGGTTAAAAACTAGAAGCCGGAAGCTATTAACTGGAAGCTTCTGATGATCATCAAGGATGCTGCAAGCTGCTTTATCAAGAAATTGTTTGTAGTACGGTACCTATTTCAATCATATACAAGCTTCATAAGTGGGAGTATTCATCTTTGTATCGCTTTGATGAGGGCACAAGGCAAATCCAATTGAGCTCTAGGTGAATCCTGAAAAGGGCACTTAGAGAATTCAATTGGGCGCTAAGTGAATCCTTGACAGGGCATAAGACGAATCCAGTTGAGCCTTAAGTGAATCCTGAGAAGGGCACTTAAAGAATTCGACTGGGCGTCAAATGAATCCTTTTGGCTTTAGGGAGCACAAAGTGAATCCATCCGGGCTCTAGGTGAATCATGGCAAGAGCACGAAGAGAATCTGGTTGGGCACTAAGTGAATTCCTTTGTGGCATCAAGTGAATCCTTATAGGCTCTAAGTGAATCCTGAAGAGGGCACAGAGAGAATCTATAGGGCACATGATGAATCATTTCAAATTCTAGGGGCACCAAGTGAATCCGTAAGGGCACTAGGTGAATCCCTTCAAATGCTAGGGGCACCAAGTGAACCCGTAAGGGCACAAGGTGAATCCCTTTGAAGGCTTTTCAAATACAAGTGAACTCTAGGTTAGGTTACCCATGCTCAGATTTCCAAAACCCTTAACTAGGTGCCCACATGCTTATGGGACTTTTGAATGCGTGCCTACGATTCATAGGGCTTTTCGATGTGGATCTTTCGTGCTTGCAAGTCTTTCCTGGCTATCGAGTGCATGTAGCTGACAGGGCTTTTCTAGGTGAATCTTTCTGGGCTCTATATAAATCCTTGTAAGGGCATAAGGTGAATCCAACTGGTTGTTTATATGAACCTCTGCTTAGGACAAAAACCGAAACCAATTGGGCACCAAATGAATCCCTAAAAGGGTACAAAGAGAATCCATCAAGATACCAACCAAATGCGCGTGGATGCATGAAGCACCAAGTGAATCCTTTTGGGCTCTAAGTGAACCTATACGGGCACATAGAGAATCCATAAGGGCACTGGATTAATCCTCTACAGGCATGGAGCTCTTGCTATAAGCACATTTTCTTCTATTCAGGTATCGGCTGGTTGAGAACTTCAAGTAGGAAGCTGCTAATCAGAAACTATCAACAATTGGCTTCTAACAAATGTCAATGAACTTGGAAGCTGTTACATATAAGCTTCAAGTATATATGAATGAATCTGCAAGATGTCAGTTACAGGAAAATAACAAGGAATCTACTAGACACATATAAATGCAACTAGACCTGGAAGCTGTTACCTACGAGCTTCAGGTGAGTAACACAAAACCTGTTAACTAAAGGTAAATACATGGAACCTGTAAGCTATAGGTAAATATCAAGGAACCTGCGAGGTGCAGGTAAATATCAAGGAACATACGAGATGCAGGTAAATATAAGGAACCTGTAATATGTTAGGTACATGTGCATTCTAACATCTAGAAACATAATCAATACATAATCATAACTTTATCGCATATACGACCACAATATCATAGATGTTTAAGCATGCTTTAGGTATAGTAAGAGTTTGCTGAGCGTACCTGGGAGGTTTTCTACGAGTATCTTAGCATAAAAGGAGAGGCATCACCTGGATCTTTCTGTAGACTGATCAGATGTGAAGTGGAAGCATCCGTTAAGATTTGGAAACTCATTGATGTGTTCATGATGCAAGCATGCTGCTCTTCAAGATACTAGACCAAATCAATCCTCAAGGTTCCTGAACCAAATATGAGCTATGAGGTTTCCAAACTGCATCCTAGCCGTGAGGTTCCTGAATCAAATCGCGAGCTTCCTGGACCTGGTGGTGAGGTTCCTGGTCTGAATTCTCAAAACTTTGAAATCCTCAACTTTCAAAGTACCATGTGCTATAGTAATTGTACTACCCCCCAGTTCTTCAGGGAAGCTTGTCTTTGATGAAGAACTAACTCCAAGAAGCTTCACAATTCTTCGATAATTTCTAATAAGTCGTTGAATATTCATCCATGAAGTTGAGTACTGTGTGTTTTCTTCAAGATGCTCATATCATATTCTTGTAGATACTCTTCATCAAAATCTTCAACTATGTCGAATTTTCTATAACGCTCGAATAAATACTATAACCTCTTCACATCATTCTTGCTTGTAGCTTTAACATGTCTTCTCCTTTCTTCTTTATCTTCTTACGAAACATGCTGAGAATGAACCTCAATACAAATATCCCAATACAGTACCTCTAAGCTTACGCGAGCTAACTCATTGTAAGAAATAAGAGATACTTAAAGAAATTACTTGTGAGGTATTTCTCGCAGGTCACTGAATTGAATGAGGTATGTTCCTTGTTTTACAAGCTAAATATAAGCTCATGTATGACGTAATACAAGGAAAAGAACTACTCATAATTTCGTTGAAAACTACTCGAAAGAAATAGGTTTACTTGCTAGGAAGGTATACATGCACTACCCCCCCAGTTCTAAGAAGGAAATACATATATAAATAAAGGTCTCTCAACTATACTTTAAGGAAGCTCTCAAACTTTCAACTACTGGTCACCTCGAGCTATCCATTCCGCGAGCTTCCCGGCTTCAATCAATTCCTCAATTTGGTCTTTCAATGCTCTGCATTCGGAAGTATCATGGCAATTATCCTCATGGAAGTCACAATATTTCTTTAGATCTTTCCTTGCTCCTATTGGTAAAGGTGCAGGCTTTACAAATATTCCTTCTTTCCCATAAACCGTGAAGATGTGGTCCACTGGAGCAACCAAAGAGGTATAACTATCGCACTTTGTCTTCAAATTTGCTTTACTTCTTTTGGAGGAAGCTCGATCCCCAATAACATATGCTTGCGGGCTTGGAGACCTCTCTCGCTTGCTTCCTTTGTGACTAGCTTCATCTCCAAGATCTTCTGTTTCTCTCAACTTCAACAAGGATTCTTCCACACATTTATATAGTTCAGCTTGTTTATAGAATTCAGCTAGTGTACCAGGTTCACGTACTTGTAGCTCCTTCCAGAAGTCTGAACCAGCTCTTACTCCAGCAATTAGGAAGCTCATAATGACCTCGTCAGGAGCTTTCTTAACTCTAGGAACCTCTGCATCGAAACGTTTGAGGTACTCTGTCAAGGTCTCATCTGCTCTCTGTTTGATGTTGGCCAAGGTATTGGTTGGGGGTGCAAAAGTGATGGAAGCTCTAAACTGAGTAACGAAGAGTTTCCCCATATTCTCCCAGGAATTTATAGAATCTGATGGTAACCTCTTAAACCATTGATGAGCTCCACCATAAAGGGTTGCAGCCAATAATCTACACCTTGTTGGCTCCTTAACTTGATAAACATCCATTTTAGTATTGAAACGACCCAGATACTCCACAGGATCCGTAGTGCCATCAAATTTAAACTCGTTTGACATACGATAGGATTTAGGTAACGGGGATTTTCTAACCTTCTTGGTGAATGGAGATGAGGTCATCGCACCTGTTATTGACTGCTTTTCTTCCTTGAGTTTCACTAGAATCTTCTTGATGTCTTCAGCATTCAAATCACTAGCTCCACCGTCCTTTGCTTCCTTATCTTTATCATCGGCTTCCTGTGAATCTGCTATACACGAATCGTTCGTGGTCTCGACTGAACTTGAATCATCTTTAATTATCTCGATGAAAGGTTCCTTAACAGGAGGTTGTTTATCCTTCGTTTCACCATCTTCTTCACCTTCAGTATCTTTCTTTGGGTCTTCGATCTCCTCCTCAGCCTTTTCTTCACGTTCTTCTTCATCGACGCCTAACTGCTTGGGATTAATCTTAGCTTTTTTACCCTTCTTACCAGTTGCTAACTTCGACTTCTTCTTCTTCTTCTTCTTCGGTGTTATTTGTTCGAGGGTTGTAAGCCTTTCTTCAATCGACTTTAGATGCTCTAGGACGTCAGCAGGAGTAATTTTCTTCGCTTTCGGGGTTTGATCTTTCTCTACAGATTGTGTTGCTTCGCTAGTAGAACTGCCTGCCATCTTTCCACTCTTAAGATGATAACTCTGCCCCTCCTTCTAGCGCCAATGTTGATGAGTGGATTTCGTAACAACTGTTAAGAGGTTTATGGTGAGTTGTAAAGGCTAACGATCAACTAATCTATGGAGAATGGAGGTTTTTTGTAGGGGTTGAACTGAGCTCGAGAGCGTTTACAAGAATCTCGCGAGTTCCCTTGAGGCTTGTGTCGTGTGTTCTCAAGAATCTCGTAGGTGTATTGCGAGGCTTGTAGCCGTGTTAGCAAGAATCTCATAGGTGTCTCGCAAGGCTTGTAACTCAAGGTGCCTACGTACCCTTGCTTATATAGGGATCAAGTTCACGTAGTTCTTTTTAGACTAGAAGTCTGGTTAGGCGGCAATAAACTAGGTTCCTAATTCGTGGGGAACTCCTTTTCTCCAGATTTCAGCCACGGATAGGCGACCTAAGTCGAATAGAACTCAAGTTCTAGTCCGACTAGGAGGATGTTTACAAGTTCTCGTCCTATTAGATGTATTCAAGGATCATCTGCGCCCAAGGAATACATTCCAATAAGGAGTTGATGTTCATGACTTGCTCCTAAAGAATAGGAGGCTTAATCATACTAGAATTCTGCTGGAATAAATCTGTTCTCGTACAGGAAGCTGTCTCTCAGGAACCTGTCTGCAGGAACCTGTTTCTCGGGAAGCTGTCTACAGGAAGCTGTCTTTCGGGAACCTGAACCTGTCTAGATCCATTTCACGTGCTATTTAGCCCCATTTAACTTAAGGGACCTCAATCATAACCCATATTAATCATACGGATTGGATCCTTAAGCCCAATGGGCCTAAATCTAACCCATGGAGATTTTGGGCACAACAGCTTGTTATTCACATTTGCTGGAACCCTAAATATCTTATTCTTTCTTTTATATCCTTTCTACATACAACAAATATATTACAATATACATTTTATTACTTCACTCCTTCCATCCCCTGTCATCTGCCTCAAGCCATCCAAACCTCCATAAATTACCTTAAGGACTTTTAACTGAAAATCACAAAAATGACAAAAGAAAAAACATTAATCCATTTATATCATATAGCAAGATAAAATCTCGAAAAAATAAAAATTAATATCATAAGAGCATCTCCAACGGCACTAAGTATAATGGTTAGCTATAATAAGTGTTAGCTAAAATTTGCTGAAGCTGAAACACATTGTGCTCCAATGGTGTTAGCAATAATGGTTAGCTATAATTCAAAAACAGTATTTTATTATTATTTTGGTTCACCTTTATCATTACTTCATCATGGATATAATTTAAATAAGGTAAAAAAATGACGTGGATATTTTAGATAATGACTAGAGACTCAACAGAAATAGAAGATGAAATAAATGATATCTATAATTTTTGCTAACAGGTCTTGTGGTTGGAGGGGTATATTTTTTAGCTAATATGTATATCATAGTGCTACCTAGACTTTTTACCTAACAGGTGGTGGTGGTTGGAGATGCTCTAACATAACATAATATCCAACATTGTAATCAAATTAAAGTGATTAGATAAGTTAGTACATGCTGATAATATTAATAATATTTATACATTAGTGATGTGGAATAAAAACTAGGTTATCGAATTGCGGCTAGGGTCTGCTTGTATTTAATGTTTGGGATGATGAGCTTCGTGCTTTAATGACTATTTCTGCGTTCGAGACTAAGCGGTCCTTACAGAATGCCTACGTATCTCGTTATTGAGAATCAAGCTAAAAACGTAATTATGAGAATGAGGGGTCAGGCCCTTATATAGGCGTTAGGAGCCTCAGAATCGTAGTAGAGTTAGGTGACTTGGTGGGTAAGTCACCGCCTTGAGGAAAATTCTAGACTCCTACCTTGTAGGAGTCTGTTTCCATGTATGATTGTGTGACTTGGAAGATAAGTCTTCCTCAAAATCGATGATTCTAATTTGTGTCAATCAAGGATTCAGTTTCCTTGTAGATTTCTGAGTTCAAAACCAAGGATTCTAGAAGCGGGCATTGTATTGGGCGTCCCTGATACAAGCCGCATCCTTGACCCAAATATAACGAATTCAAGCCCAACTAGGGTTTCGAGCCTTCTTATTGGGCCTCATTTATTACATAATTAATGCTATATTAATTACATTTTTAGGGTTTTATTTCTACCCATATCAATTAGTTAAAATTAACGTGATTAAATTAAATAAGTAATCAAATTCAATATATTATACAGATTGAAATACAAAATGAAATCAAAGATATATTAATAAAATAATATTTCACATATATATACAATTAAATATTATATAAAGAAAATATTAAAATTTATACTTTTAATATATTAAATAAAGTGGGAGATTGAAAATTAGATTGGTATTGATATTTAATAAGAGTAGTGACATATCCACACCCAAAATTATTGTTGCACACCCTTTAAATTATTTTGCCTATATTACCCTTGTATATCCATTCCTATGACTTCTAGTTTATTTTTCATTTTTCCTGCATCAACTCTCTCTTACAAAACTGGATATAGAATAAAATTAACATATTCTATTATTTATGTTCTCGTATTTACCAACATAACCAATAAAAATATTAGCAATCTCATAATATAATGATTAAATATTTTATGTAATTTTTTTAACCAAAAAACATTAATATATTTTTTGAGTAATTAAGTTTATATGTCTTATAAATTAATATATTTTCTAACAAAATTCGAGAATGTGTTATAATTGAACCAAAAATTTGGCACGACAAAATATAAACTTAATTCAATTGATAAGAATGAGATAGATCCTTATTTTTTTACATTAAAATTTCATTTATTTTTTTACTAGCCAAGCCAAAATCTAATCATACAAATATTTATATGTTAAAAATTATATAATAGAATTCAAATTATATTAATACTCCTAGAATTGTTGTTGGTCCAGGAAAGTATTGCAGAAGGGGGGTTGAATGCAATACTAATAAATTTCAAAAACTATTTCAACAACTTAAATAGAATTTGTGATTTACTAGTAGAAGAAATGCAAAAACAAGTAAAATCAAATACGAGGATTTCACAAAATAAATGTTTTATTTATTTTGCAAAGTTTTGCTACAACCTTAAGAACAAAATAGTTCTCAAGCTACAAAGACTCAAGAGATTACAGTTGTTGAGTTATTTAATGTATAAGTAGAATACTCTATTTATAGAGTGATAATCTACTGTACTATCACCATCAACATGGGTTGTCGAGTTGCTGTTATATTCCTTTTGCAGCTCATTCCATGATTTATTCCCATGTGATCAGCACAAAGTAACTTAAAGATGCTTTCCACATTTGAGCCACCCAGATCTAGCCGTATTCAATTTTATCTGTTCTAGACTTTACAGGTTGTTCCATGTGATCTCTCGAGCTTCAGTTATAGACTTTCCAAGCTTGCTGTAAAGGTTGAATATTACAACACGCCTGCTTCTTTTGAACATATACTCTGTCGTTTTAATTTGACTTAGAAAATTCCTAAATCAAGCTGATTCTATATGACAGTATGTTTGCCACAAAGTTTGCTGTCAATGGATTACGCTTTGGTTGACAGTATGAATTTCCCGCAGATATTACTGTCAAGAATTTTGCTTTGGTTGACAGTATGAATTTCCGCAGAGATTGCTGTCAAGAGTTGTGCTTTGATTGACAGCATGTTTTTCCCGCAGAGATTGCTGTCAAGAATTTCAAACTTACTGTCGCAAACTGTATATCAAAGTTGCTGTCATTAGAATCTCCGCCAATGTTGCTGTCAAGTTGAAACTTGCTGTCGACTCCGTGAAACTTGCTGTCGACCTAGGCAACATGATGTTTCCTTGTAACCTTACTGTCAGGGCTTGACAGTAACTTTTATTCCTTCTGTCGAACTTATGTATTTCTTGAGGCTTGAACATAATCGAACTTCTTCCAAGAATTACACTTATTACATGACAGTATTTATTTAAATTACAAGAATACATTTCAGGCTATGACAGTATGTTCTACTTAGTAAAAACTAAGTATACCAATAAAACTAGTTAAGTTGTCTATTCCATCACCCATAAATCCCAACAATCTCCCCCAATTTGTTTTTATGGACAATAAGGACAAATTTACAAATATCATGCTGACAACTTAACTAACATAGATCAGAAAGAATAAACTCTTCATTTCTGACCAATGATTAAACTGAATTGTTTTCAAACAATATATCACAAAAGTTCACAATTAAAAAAAAACTTTACTTATCTTGATTTGAACTTTTCACTTTGCTCCTTTTCCCTTAGAGCTCTTCTGAGATTTTCAATTAACTCTTTTTCTTCAGGGGACTGTGCATCATCTTCATTTTCCACAATGTATTTTCTGATCATTGAGGAAGCAGTGTTTAATGTATCTCTGAGTTCCATCCAGTAAACATTTTGCTTTACAATTGATCTGAATTTTAGCACATCTCCCTCCATCTTGAATCTCCTGCCAGGAAACTGATTTAGAGTTTCCCTTCTTTGTTTGTCCAAGCTGGGATCCTCTCCTCTCCTCTGATCAAGAATCATATCAAGCTCCCAAGAACACAGTGTTTCAAGACTGTTAGTTGATCCAACCACTTGCCAGTATAATTCTTTTAACACACTGGTCTTCAATTTAGAGAAACTATCTACATAAATTTCTTCTTTGCCATACTTGATTCTCAAAGGATTGTCCAGTACGCATGGCTGATAGTTGGATTCTTCACTGTTGATCTTATTGATTTTACTGTAATTTTTCTTCATTTCAGCTTCAATCTCATCTTCTATCTGTTGACGAGATTTTTTTCTTGATGCTAATTCTTCTTTGAACCTTTGCTCTGCTTCATACATCTTCATTTCATGTTCTGAATAAGGTTTTCGCATTTCAATCCAGTTATAATCAGGAATAGGATTGTCTTCTTCATACTCCAAACCAAGGATTTGATAGACATCATCATCATTATGAAGTGTCCAATCACCAAATTTCTCAATAAATTCAACATGCCTGGCTTCATAGTACTTGAGAACTTGATCCATGATCTTCTTTGAAACATTATCATATGTTTGCAGTAGCTCAACCATCCTTTCCAGATTGAAGAAATCAATTCTTCGTTTTACTGTTTCAGAAGTTTGAATGAGTTTCTTGGAGATCACCTTTGATTTTGATATCTGAGTGAAGTCAGATTCCACTGTAATCAACTTTTCATTGTTTTGCCATAGAATGTACCTTGCAACTTCTTCTTTTGGTCCATCAAATTCTATGGATACAGAGGTGATTGTTTCTTTGGCATTCAGCTGCATCATTTCAAAGCTATTCATTCTTCTCCTCATGATAGGTTTCTTGAGTCCCAACCCTGTAGCTTTTCCTTCTCCTTTGTAGACAGTCTTTCCCTTTGTTGGTCTTTTTGATTTTCTCTTGATTCTTACTGTCTTGAATGATTTGACAGTAGGATCGTTGACAGTTTCTTTTAAAGGGCTTCTGACAATGTCTTCTTTGACAGTATCTTCAATGACTGTTACTTCATCCTGACTGACAGCATCTTTGTTGATATCCTTGACAGCATCTTTGTTGACAGTATCTTTTTCAAGATGTATACTGTCAATTTCCATTTCTTCTTGATTTCCTTTAAATGCTTCAAGTACTTCTTCCTCTTTCTTTTCATCAACTTTCTTGCTTGAGCTAGAATTTTCAGAAATTTCCTTTGATTCTGCTTCTTTGACTTGAGTTTGCTCTTTTGAAGAGTCTCTCAGTTCTATTCTCTTAGGTCCTCCAGCTTCACCTCCATCCTGATTGTCATCATCATCTTTTTCCAAGGTGTCATCAAAAATGCAGTTTCCACCTTGAGCATTTCTTCTTGAATTTGCTTTGGCAATGAGCTTTTTGATTTTGGCACTGTACTCCATGTTTCTCTTTGCCAAAATCTTGTGAATATCTTTAACTGCCTTAATCCTTTCCTTGGTGATGGATGCATTCAGTAATACCTTAAGTACATCCATGATGACTTTGCTTTGTAAAGACGTTTTGCCTTCAAGAGTTAAGAATCCAAGACCTTTAGCTCCTTTGGCTGTTGTCTGTTTAAAGCTTACACCATATGGCTGGAGACTTACTTCTGGAAGTTTGTTGTTGACCATTGTGCCCAGTTGCATAAAGAGACTTTCATCAAAGATGGTAGAGTTTTTCTTCACTAGAATCCCAAGGATATATTGCACTCTGGCAGAGAAAGTTTCCAACAGTTGAGTTGTTATGAATATTGAATGCCCACTTTTCAGGTACACATCAACTGCCCACCTCTTCTCTGAGCTAATCTTTACTGACAGATTTACAATCTTTTCTCTCAAAGCTTCTGCCAACTTAGCAGGTTTTCCTTTAGACACTGTGATTGCTTCATTCACCAGATTTTTGAATTCCTCATCCTTATTATTCAAGGTGCTCTCCATGTGGCTTACTGTTATTAAGTCAGCTTCTTCTTGGGAATATGTACTTCCATCAGTCCAAAAGATAGGCTCTGAAGAAAACACATATTCAGGCAACTTGTCTTTGCCTTTACCCATCCTATTTGATTCCTCTTTTTCTCTCCATAGCCTCTCCAATGTGGATTCTTTCTTCTCAGGAACTGGTTCATTGATTTTGATTGAGGATGCTCTATTTCCTTGTATTTGACTTAATACCTCCTTGGATACTAGCATTTGTTCCCCATCTACTTCAGCTTCAAAAAGCTCCTCAGTTCCAGAGACTATTCCTACTCTCTCTTGCTCCCCCTTACTCCTTTGCTCCCCCTGTCTTTTAGCTTCCCCTTGTAACTCCTCCTTTCTTTCTGGTTGCTCAGCCTCTTTCTGATCTTTTCCTTTCTCCCCCTTAGTTAAGTTTGCAGCATGAAGTAATGAAGAGAGTGACAGTAGTGTGGCTTGAATTTCAGCAAAACCAGTCTTCACAGTAGATGACAGGTTGTCCAGTTTGCTTTCCATTGTAGCACATCGATTCTCCAGTGCTTGGAGCCTGTCATTTGAGGATGCAGAAGGAACACCAGACCTAAGCCTTTTAGGAGGTAAGGGATAAGTCTGGGGCATGGAGGCTGTTGGGGTTCTCACACTCTCAGTGTTTTTATAGATGATCTCATCATCTCTCACAAAAATTCCCTCAAGGCCTAATGCCTTTTCTGTATTGGCTCCCTCAAATTCACTCTGGACATGCTCAAGTCCCTCTCCTTTTGCCAGCACATTTGGCTGCCTCTCGTTTTTAGTCTCACCTCTCTGTTCTTTTATCTCTCTTTGATGTTTCACTCCCTCACTCATCCTAGATGCAGTAGTATGAGCAGTACTAACATGCAAAAGAGTAGATTTTACCTTGAAGGCCTTTGAAAGGGGCAAGTCATCATCAGAGATATCTTCCACTAATCCTTCTTGTAGTTGTGGTTGAACAGGGATGACAGCATCTTTTGAAGGACTTTTGACAGTATCTTTTGTTGGAATGGTACTGTCACTTGAATGTTTGACAGCACCTTCTGATTTGTCATTGACAGCATCTTTGGCTGTGACAGCAACTTCCCTAGGGTAAGATGCTTTAAGGGAATCGATCAAGATGCTGGCTGTTTCAATTTCTGACAAATTTGCATCTTGATCTAATCCAGTGTTTGATGGAGTGGTATCCATTTCACTTTGAGAAATGGGTTCTTGTGGACCACTAGATGGGGGCTCATCCATGATTTGAGATGGATGATCAACACCTGAGGGGTTGGTACTGTCCCCCTCTCTAGGTTGATTAGAAGAAACAACAGATGTGGGAATGAAAGAAGAAGATTGAATTTCAGATTGATTAATTGGCTGTTCTACAGAAAACGATTGTGGAACATCAATAGTATGAGTGAATTCCTCACTGTGCTCTATCTCAATGTGTGTATCTTCAAATACAGGTTCCTCAAGAGTGAATTCTTGAGTTTGTGCAGACTCTTTACAAGGTGCCTTGGGAGACAGGCCAATTTCAATAGATGTCCCTTGTTGAGAAGAAACACCTAGAGGTGAGTTCATTTCCCTATCATCCTCTACAGTCTTTTGGGAAACTGTAGGGTGGCTGACAGTAACCTTGGCCCTTCTAGCTCTCTTCTTCTTAGGCTCAGAAGGGGCTACTGTGGGTTCTTTTTCACTACCAACCTTATTTGCTGCACTAGGTGCAGTGACTCCCTCTTGACTCTCAACTTGTTCACCAGTTGCACTCTCTAGGGTTCTTTTCTTGGATTCCTGTTTGGCCATTTTAAGGGCTTTTGGTAGTCTAGAGTCCCTAGGTGGAATGTATGGTGTGGAATGTGGGTTAACTGAATTTGGGTCTAATTCAGCTTCATTCTCTATTGTGAAAACAGTGTAACCTGTTGGAAATGGAAAATCAAGGTTGGGCACTTGATTTACCATGTGTTGTGTGAAACATAGTGGAATATGTACATTCAAATTCTGTGTGTTAAGAGATGTGTGAGTGTTTTTCTTTAAAACAGGACATTCTTCAAAATCAGAATTGTCCTCAATATTTCCACAAATACTATTAATACACATAGTTAAAAAGCGAGGATAGATGGATACCTTCTTGCCTATTGCGCCTTTCAACTGTGTCATTATCAGTTTTCCAATGTTCACCTTGTATCCATGAACTAATGAATGAGTGAGCTTCTTGATATATGATGGTATTCCATTCCATCCTGTAGTCTTGGTAGAGAATACCTTCACCATTACATCAAAAATCATACTCCACTCTTTTCTTAGAAATTTCCTGTCCATTTCTCCTGTTTGGTACCACTTATCAGAAGTTTCTTCAAGTTTAGAACCAGAGTACCCAATCTTCAGAAAGAACTTCTTCAGGGTATCATCAGTTGCTAGTTCCGTAAAGCTTTCTTCACTGGTCAACACAATGTCCAAAGCCTCATTGATGTTCTTTACTGTAAGAGAATAACTTGTATCATCTATATTGAACTTAATTGATTCATTCTCTCCAGTTCCTTGAGCACTTGCTGATTTCCAGAACTTTTCAATTCTAACAGTATCAATTTTGGGGGAAGAGGTTATTGCATGACCTAGGTAGGATTTATTCAAGAACGAAATAAGTCCTTTGAAGTTTTCACCAGCATCACTAGGAGAAAAGATACCAGCAAAATTGGTTTGAGCAATGCTTTGTTTAGGTGCCATTGTTGAATGCTTTGAAAAATGAGAGAGAAAAATGCGGTTTTTGGATGCAGAAGGTTGAGAGGTTTTTGCAAATGAAAGTGATAGTAGATTAAACGGTAGATTCAGTTTCTAATATGAATCGATTTAACCTCTCTTAATTGAACGTGTGATAATGATATTACTCATTAACTCCACTTGCTATATTACGTGGCAGTTGCTATTAGATCGTGGATTGGTGAAAAGAAATATACGTATGTATATATATATATAAAAATTAATATATATATATCTTTCCACTATCTTTGACAGCAACTTCTCGTGACAGCAACTTTCATTGACAGTAACCTGTGCGCTTTTTCTTTCTCTACCAATTCTGACAGCAATTTCTTGTGACAGCAACTTTCATTGACAGCAACTTGTGCGCTAACAATATTTCTGTCAATCAGCTTCATGAGTGACAGTAAGTTTTATCTGACAGTAAACTTATCATAAGATTATGCTGTCAGTCACTGTTCACACATAACTTAAGTTAAGGACACATGATTTCTTAAAATCGTTTTAAGACAGACATGTAAAACTATTTTAGCATAGTCATAGCAAGCATGATATCTAAAAATCCTTTTAGCATAGTCATAGCAAACATGATATCTAAAAATCCTTTTAGCATAGTCATAGCAAACATGATATCTAAAAATCCTTTTAGCATAGTCATAGCAAACATGTTGTCTGAACAAGTATCACAATGTACCTTAACTTCTCATGACAGTACCTTCTTGTAACAGTACCTTTAAAAGTTTCTGTCATGAGCTTCAACTACTTAGAATTGATAAACCAGTTAGATTATCATACCTGATTTAGCATTCCCAATTCACTCACCAACCTGATAAATGTTGCTTCATCCAGTGGCTTGGTGAATATATCTGCAAGTTGCTTATCTGTTGGAACATAAACCAATTTTACATCTCCTTTTTCAACATGCTCCCTGATGAAATGATGCCTGATATCAATGTGCTTTGTTCTGGAGTGTTGAACTGGATTGTCTGATATGGCTATGGCACTAGTGTTGTCACAGTAGATAGGAATTTTTGACAACTTTAGTCCATAATCCAATAATTGATTCTTCATCCAAAGTATTTGTGCACAGCAACTTCCAGCTGCAATATATTCAGCTTCTGCAGTTGATGTAGAAACTGAGTGTTGCTTCTTACTGAACCATGACACCAATCTCCCCCCAAGAAATTGACAGCTTCCTGTAGTACTTTTTCTGTCAATTTTACAGCCAGCATAGTCTGAGTCAGAATATCCAATTAGATCAAATCCAGTTTCCTTAGGGTACCAAAGACCTAGATTTGGGGTGCCTTTGAGATATCTAAAGATTCTTTTAATTGCAACTAAGTGTGATTCTTTTGGATCAGCTTGAAACCTTGCACAGAGACATGTAGCAAACATTATATCTGGCCTGCTTGCTGTTAAGTACAGCAATGATCCTACCATGCCTCTGTAGGTACTAGAATCCACTTTCTTGCCTTTAGGATCTAACTCTAATTTGGTGGCTGTTGAGATAGGTGTCTTGGCAGGTGATGAATCTTCTAAGTTAAACTTCTTGAGAAGCTCTTTGACATACTTAGATTGACAGATGAAGATTCCTTCCTTCTTCTGATAGATTTGAAGACCAAGAAAGAATGCTAATTCTCCCATCATGCTCATTTCATACTTGTTTCTCATTAGAGATGAGAACTTTTCACACAATTTTTCATTTGTTGAGCCAAAGATTATGTCATCAACATATATCTGCACAAGAATGATGTCTTTGCCATGGTATTTATAGAATAAAGTTTTATCCACCATACCTCTTATAAATTGATTTTCCAGGAGAAAAGTGGATAAAGTGTCATACCAGGCTCTTGGTGCTTGCTTTAAGCCATATAGAGCCTTGAACAGCTTGTAGACAAAATTATGCAGTTTGTCATTTTCAAATCCAGGAGGCTGTTCAACATACACTTCTTCTTCTAATTCTCCATTTAGAAAGGCACTTTTAACATCCATTTGAAATACCTTGAATTTGCAGTGTGCAGCAAAGGCTAAGAAAATTCTTATGGCTTCAAGTCTGGCAACAGGAGCAAATGTTTCATCATAATCTATCCCTTCCTGTTGACAGTAACCTTTGGCCACTAGCCTTGCCTTATTTCTTGTCACATTTCCACTCTCATCTATCTTGTTTCTGAAAACCCATTTTGTCTCAATGACTGATTTTCCTTTTGGCCTTGGAACTAGTTTCCAAACATTGTTTCTTTCAAATTGATTGAGCTCCTCCTGCATGGCCATCACCCAATCAGAATCCAACAATGCTTCTTCAACTATTTTTGGTTCCATTTGAGATAAGAAACATGAAAACATGCTTTCAGCAGAGATATTCCTCCTTGTCCTTACACCAGTAGTGGGATCTCCAATAATTAGATTACTGGTATGATCTCTGTTCCACTTTGTTGATTGAGGCAAGCTACTTGTTTGATGAGATTGTCTTTCATCAATATGAGGATTTGATTCTCCACCATTTTCATTATTCTGCTCATTTAACTCAAATTCTCCAGTCTCACATTCTTGTTGATTGTTGCCTGAAATTATCTGTGATTGAGCTGAAGTTTGATTTAGATTATGACTATTGACAGATTCTTTCTCATATCTCATTGATTGAATGAGACTTGGTTCTTCATCAACATATTCTTCCTTTTCCAAGTATCCTTGATTTTCAAATCTGAAGGGTTGCATTTGACCATCCTCATGTAGCCCTGGAAACTTAGTTTCATCAAACGTGACATTGACACTTTCTTCAATTGTTTTGTGCTCCATGATATAGACTCTGTAGGCAGTCCTTTCTATCCCATATCCCATGAAAATGCCTTCATATGCTTTAGTATCAAACTTGCCTTTTCTTTCATGGTTGTCTTTCATCAAAAAGCACTTGCTTCCAAAAATATGAAAGTACTTGACAGTAGGCTTCTTTCCTGTCAAAAGATAGTAAGGAGTATTGCCATGAGCCTTGTTGATTAGTGTTCTGTTCTGTGTGTAACAAGCAGTGTTGATGGCTTCTGCCCAGAAATATGTTGGTAACTTAGCATTACTCAACATAGTCCTTGCAGCTTCAATAAGAGTCCTATTTTTCCTTTCTACTACTCCATTTTGCTGTGGAGTTCTTGCAGCAGAGAATTGTTGAACAATTCCTTGATCTTTGCAGAAGTTTCCAAGTGTAGCATTTCTGAATTCAGTTCCATTGTCACTTCTTAGAAATTGAACTTTTGCTTCAGGGGTCCTGTCAAGTACCCTTATGTGATCAATGATTTCTTGAGCAGCTTCATCTTTTGATTCTAAAAATTTCACCCAAGTGTACCTAGAATAGTCATCTATCATGACCAGTGCATATCTTTTTCTGGATAGTGATTGAACATTCACTGGTCCAAAAAGATCCATGTGAATCAACTTGAGTGCTTCAGTGTTAGTGTTGACTTGCTTTGATTTATGCATTGCTTTCCTCAATTTTCCCATTTGACAATCTTCACACAGTCCTTCTTGACAGAATTCCTGTTGAGGTAGTCCTCTCACCAATTCCTTCTTCATCAGCATGTTCATTGTTTTGAAATTGAGATGAGAAAATTTCTTGTGCCAAAGCATGCTATCTCCAACACTTGCTTTGCTGTAGAAGCAAAATATTCTTTCCTCATTTGTTGAGTTTAAGTCTGCAACAAATAGGCTTCCTTTCCTTACTCCTTTCAGAGATAGGCTTCTATCCTTCTTGTGGTGAATTGAACATTCCATCATGCCAAAGTTTACTTTGAATCCTTTGTCAGTGAATTGACTGACACTGAGCAGATTATGCTTCAAACCTTCCACAAGAGAGATTTCTTCAATGACAACATTTCCAGCTTTTAAACAGCCATATCCCACAGTGTAACCTTTGCTGTTGTCTCCAAAGGTTATTGTTGGGCCAGCCTTCTCAACATATTGTGATAGCAGGGATATATCACCAGTCATGTGTTTGGAGCATCCACTGTCGATTATCCACATGACCTGTTTACCTTTCTTTCCCTGCAAGTCAGAAAGATTTTAATTTGCATTTGGTACCCAAGTCTTGTTGGGTCCTGCATACTCAGTATCATCAGAAACTTTAACAATATTTGACACAATATTATCAGAAGATAATTCCTTGACTTCTTTTATTACCCACTTAGTTTTTGTCTTTGACTTTTTCTTAGTGAGAGCAGACTTCTCACTTTCTTTAGTGGATTCAAAAGTCTTTGCAGTTTGCATATAAGAACATGATTCATTAGATGAAATTTGCAAATTAAAACATGTACTCATAGCAGTAATTTTGCATGGCATACAGTCAATGTTATTACAAACTACCAATTCTCTTTGCATAATGGGGGTTCTGTGTAAGTTCCCTTTCAACTCTGTTGCATTAGATATGCTACTAGTTGATTTCTTACAAACATGAGTTAAATGATGTGAGGAGCCACAATTATTGCAAAGTTTCCTTGGTGCCTGCTTAACATATGCATAATTATTCTTTTTATCAATGCCTAGCTTCCCATTTCTGTTTTTGGACTTGGAGACTACTGTCTTGACAGTCTGTTCAGAAGATGCTGTCGAACTATTTTTGACAGTATCTTTTGTAATTGCTGTCTTGACAGTAGGTTTGAAAGTTACTGTCTTGAATGATTTCTTGACAGTATCTTTTGAACACTTGGTTGGGCTGTTTAAGACTGTTTCTGTCATAGACATTATGATAGAATCTTTTTCTTTACTATCAATCCTCTCATCTTCATCACAGAGTTCTTGATTAATAATTAGGGAGTTTTCATTAACCTCAAACTCTGTACTTTTGAAAATTGGGTTACTCACATTTTTGAGGATGTGAGGTTTTGTAGTATTATTATCATCAATTTTCTGTATAACAGTCTCTTTACCAGGTCTCCTGCTATAATCATAGCCTATGCCTATCTTCTTACCTTCAGTATGTTTCTCATGATACTCTTGAACTAATTTAGAGGAATTTCTAAATGCCTTTAGCTTAAATTCATTCTCAGAAATTTCTTTTCTTAGATAATCCTCTATCTCCTTAGCACAGGTTAAATCATTTTTTAATCTTTCGTTTTCCTGAGCTAAAGAATCAATAGAACTGGTCTTAAGCAACAACACATCATTATTAGATCTGAGTACTTCATTTTCTTTAGTTAATCTAGCAATTTCTTCATTTGCAGCAGATAAACTAGTATGAATATTAAACATTTCAGTACTCATTTCCTCAATGGTTTGCTTATAGTCATTTAAAGACATATCTAGTAATACTAGAGATGGTACCTGATTTGACGAGGTTGATGCTTCTTCATCCTCTCTAGCCATCAAGGCTAAATTCACAAATTCCTCTTCTTCTTCATTATCAGATTCATCCCAGCATTTTCCTTCAGCCACATAGGCTTTTCCTTGTCCTTTCTTAAATTGACTCCCAGTTCCTCTCTCCATTCTTTGTATTTGTTTTGGTCTTTTGCATTCAGTAGCAAAGTGACCAAGTTCATTGCAATTGTAGCATCTAAACTTTGACCTATCTACCATTCCTGTTTTGTATCCTCCCTTGGTGCCAGTAGCAGATTTTGATGAGCTTCCTTGGTTATACTTTGGAAATTGACCTTGAGGCTTATATGGCTTGTTCCTCCTGAACCTTATATTTTTGAATTTTCTTGCCATAAAAGCCATGGTTGGATTATCCATTTTCTCCATTTCTTCTAGAGTGAAGAATTCTTCATCTTCAACATCTTCTAGTTGAAGGACAACTTTTTCTTCATCTTCAACCACCTCTTCAATTTTCACAGATGAAAATTGAGATTGTTGATCATTTTGAATTTGCTCACTTGCTTGAAAATATGAGGGTCCTTGAGCAACTAGAGCACCAGCCATGTTCGCCATCAATCCTTTGGATCCACTTTGTATAGCTTTCTTTTGATAATATTCAAGTTCATAAGATTTTAGAACTCCATACAATGTTTCAAGAGAAACAGAATTTAAGTCTCTCCCTTCTCTTATGGCTGTTACTCTGTGCTCAAGATGTTCTGGAAGAGTTAGCAGAAACTTGATATTGACTTCCTTCTTTTCATAAAACTTTCCATGAATTTGAAGTTCAGCTATCAGTTTGCTAAATCTTTCAAACATGTGAGTTAGATCTTCTCCATGCTTGCCCATAAACGCTTCATATTGTGACACCAATATTTGTTTTTGATTTTCTCTGACCTCTTCACTTCCTTCACATAACAGTTCTATCTTTTTCCACATATCCCTGGCAGAGTTGCATGCTATTATATTTCCACTCATAGCTTTATCCAGGGTAAGTGCATCTAGTAGAATGAGTTGCAGATGATCATCCAGTGCTACCTTTTCTTTTTCTGAGTCATTATACTCAGACGGCTTCTTAGCAACCCAATGAGCTGGGATTACTACATCATTCACTGTAGCAGCTGGAATTTCCTTTTGAGGAATGAAAGGGCCATTTTCCAGAATACCTAGGAATAGTGGGTTCTGACCTTTGATAAATAACATAATCTTCTTTTTCCATATGTTGTAGTTTTCCTTATCAAAAGCTGGAATCTTGATATTACTTGACCTTTGAATACTTGCCATTTGGATTTCAGATATGTGTATTAATCTGTTGGCTCTGATACCAGTTGTTGGTCCAGGAAAGTATTGCAGAAGGGGGGTTGAATGCAATACTAATAAATTTCAAAAACTATTTCAACAACTTAAATAGAATTTGTGATTTACTAGTAGAAGAAATGCAAAAACAAGTAAAATCAAATACGAGGATTTCACAAAATAAATGTTTTATTTATTTTGCAAAGTTTTGCTACAACCTTAAGAACAAAATAGTTCTCAAGCTACAAAGACTCAAGAGATTACAGTTGTTGAGTTATTTAATGTATAAGTAGAATACTCTATTTATAGAGTGATAATCTACTGTACTATCACCATCAACATGGGTTGTCGAGTTGCTGTTATATTCCTTTTGCAGCTCATTCCATGATTTATTCCCATGTGATCAGCACAAAGTAACTTAAAGATGCTTTCCACATTTGAGCCACCCAGATCTAGCCGTATTCAATTTTATCTGTTCTAGACTTTACAGGTTGTTCCATGTGATCTCTCGAGCTTCAGTTATAGACTTTCCAAGCTTGCTGTAAAGGTTGAATATTACAACACGCCTGCTTCTTTTGAACATATACTCTGTCGTTTTAATTTGACTTAGAAAATTCCTAAATCAAGCTGATTCTATATGACAGTATGTTTGCCACAAAGTTTGCTGTCAATGGATTACGCTTTGGTTGACAGTATGAATTTCCCGCAGATATTACTGTCAAGAATTTTGCTTTGGTTGACAGTATGAATTTCCGCAGAGATTGCTGTCAAGAGTTGTGCTTTGATTGACAGCATGTTTTTCCCGCAGAGATTGCTGTCAAGAATTTCAAACTTACTGTCGCAAACTGTATATCAAAGTTGCTGTCATTAGAATCTCCGCCAATGTTGCTGTCAAGTTGAAACTTGCTGTCGACTCCGTGAAACTTGCTGTCGACCTAGGCAACATGATGTTTCCTTGTAACCTTACTGTCAGGGCTTGACAGTAACTTTTATTCCTTCTGTCGAACTTATGTATTTCTTGAGGCTTGAACATAATCGAACTTCTTCCAAGAATTACACTTATTACATGACAGTATTTATTTAAATTACAAGAATACATTTCAGGCTATGACAGTATGTTCTACTTAGTAAAAACTAAGTATACCAATAAAACTAGTTAAGTTGTCTATTCCATCACCCATAAATCCCAACAATTGTGATAAAGAACCATTCTTTTGTTGTTCGTTTATATACAAATGAATTTATACAATTTTGAACCTACAAATTCGAAAATTTTAGAGATAAAAAACAGAAATTAATAAATCATAATAACTCAATCTTGGTATTTTAAAATATGAAATAGGTTAAAAGTATGTAAAAGAGATTTAAAAATAAAAGAGAATGCAACACGTACATCCAAAATGAATGATAAAAAAAACATGATGGTAATTTGGATAAAATATAATATAGGGTGCAACCATAACTTTATGGTGTGCATATATCAGCACTCTTTAATAATCGTAAAGTGGTGATATTAGCATCAATTTTTCGTGCTTTCTCTCCCTCTCTCCCTCCTTCCATTATCATTTCCGAATAATATGGGATAGGATAATTAGAAATATTAAATTTAAATAAAGAATTAAAGTACGTATAATCCTAAACTTAATATTTTAAAACATACATGATAATTTAAATTTCAAAACATTATATTTGCTTCAAAAATAAAACATTATAAATAATGGGACTATTATTATATCCGAATTATTATCGGGCTGGAAGTAGGGCTGTCAAACAGATAATTCGGATACGAATATGCCTATATCCGTATCCGTATCCGAAATTGTCGGATTCAGATACGGATAATATCCGCTTTGTTTCGGATACAGATAATATCCGCTTTTTCTCGGATACGAATGCAGATATTTCGGACGGATATCGGATTTTTCAGATTTTTTTGACGCGTATTGATGATTTCAAAACAAAATATTTTTCATTTAGAAAAAATAAAACAGTGAACGCCGTACTAAATATCTAATTTTATTATCTTTAAAATATTAAACTCAAATGAAATTTTTATATATGTCTATAATATTGTTACAATTATATAAAATTTGTATAAATGTATTATTTAATTAATAAACACACATAAACACTACATGCTAATAAAAAAATCTTAAATTATATAATTTAAATATTATATATATTCCATTTCGGATTCGGATACTCCGGATTCTGATACGGATATGTTGTGGAATAAAAACTAGGTTATTTAATTGCGGCTAGGGTTTGTGCGTAATTAATGCTAGGGTGCGTGAGCTTCGTGCTTTAATGGCTGCTCTCGTGTTCGTGGCTGAATCTGCCTTCACAAGATGCCTACGTACTTTGATGAATATCAAAGATCAAGCCAAAAAACGTAGTTCTGAGATGAGGGGTCTATCCCTTTGTATAGGCAGAGAAGCCTTAGAATTATGGTAGGAGTATGTGACTTGGTGGGCAAGCCACCTCATCTAGGAAGGTTCTAGACTCCTTCCTTGTAGGAGTTAGTTTCCATGTTGAATTAGGTGCCTTGGAGGCTAAGTCTGGCAGGAGTTAAATCCTTATTTGACTCTTATTGCTGAGCTGTTTATTACCCTTAATATTAATTACGAAATTAATATTAAATTAGGGGTTTCAGGCCTCATTAATGGGTTTCATATTTGGACCAAGCTAGGTCTAATTAATGCAACATTAAATGTGTCTTTAGGGCTTATTTTTAACCCATATCATTTGCCCCCCAACTTCTGGAAAAACGTTCAAGTTTTTGTAGAAGTTTTAATTTGCCTTTTTCGAGACTCGGGGTTTATTTTCGTTCCCTTGCCGGGGATTCAATACACTAGTGTTTCACGAGTATCGTCTTGATTGTAAAGTATGGAGCGACCTACACATTTACGACGATTGGCCTTATTCGAGGCTTTAACTTGTGCTTGCTTTTAGTAATTTCGGCACTTTTATAGAGTTTTTATGCATTGTTAGCATAAATTATCTCTCAATTTGTCAAGAAAATATTTCAATAATTTTCCTCGTATTTTTCTGTACTTTTCCAAATATTTGAGGAATTTTCGCGTACTCACCGGTATTTTCCTTAATTATTCCTAATAATTTAGGAACTTTTATGTACCCACAGGTATTTTCCTTAATTATTCCTAATAATTTAGGAACTTTTATGTACCTACAGGTATTTTTCTTAATTATTTCTAATAATTTAGGAACTTTTATGTACCAATAGGTATTTTCCTTAATTATTCCTAATAATTTAGGAACTTTTATGTACCAACAGGTATTTTCCTTAATTATTCCTAATAATTTAGGAATTGTTATGTACCCACAGGTATTTTTCTAATTTTTCCTAATTTTTTAGGAATTTTTATGTACCCACATGTATTTTTCTTAACTATTCCTAATAATTCAGGAATTTTTATGTACCCACAGGTATTTTTCTAATTTTTCCTAATATTTTAAGAATTTTTATGTACCCACAGGTATTTTTCCTTAATTTTTCAAAATAATTTAGGAATTTTCTTGTCAACTTATAAAGTTCAGGGCCTTGTTTGTAATTTTACAAACAACAAGAATAATTTTGTCGATTTGTAAACTGCAGGGAACATGTTGCAAGGCTGTCAAATCCTTGATGACCTTTTTGCATTTGTGCCAATCAATATACACCTGGTCGATTCGACCACAGTTTTGGTCGAAATAAGCGCGTGTATTTCAGCCGGTCGAAGACATTCTCGAGTAGAAATCCTGCTTGATTCGAACAGAATCGTGGTCGAACCAATACTTTTTTTTTGCATTCTTCCTTTTTTTTTGAATATTATTATTCAATAATAATATTTCTTTTGTCCGAATCCCGAATAATTTCGATCCCAAAATCGGAGGTGTCCCGCTTGGATAAAATTTCACTCGAATAAAGTCCAACCCGGATTTTATTATTATTATTATTATTATTATTAATAACAACAATTTTTGTAATTTTAGAGGGGTCCTCAGTCCTAATATTATCGTAATTCAAGATCGTATTTTTGGCCTCATCGGCTCGAAATTCGTCCTGAATTGAGGTCATTCATGACTCTAGGCACTTAAAAATTTTTCATTATATACCCTTTTTTTGTACCAGGTTTTTCGATCAGAATGCTGACCCTTAGGTCAGGATTTTCGATCAGGATGCTGACCCTTAGGTCAGGATTTTCGATCAGGATGCCGACCCTTAGGTCAGGATTTTCGATCAGGATGCCGACCCTTAGGTCAGGATTTTCGATCAGGAATGCTGACCCTTAGGTCAGGATTTTCGATCAGGATTCTGATCGAAATAAGGGGCTTCCTAGCTTCTTGGTCGAAAGGATTTTCGATCAGGATTCCTGGTCGTTTCGACCAGGATCTTGGTCGAAATAAGGGCCAACTTTTGGCTTGGTCGAACGGATTTTCGATCAGGATGCCGACCCTTAGGTCAGGATTTTCGATCAAGATGCTGACCCTTAGGTCAGGATTTTCGATCAGGATGCTGACCCTTAGGTCAGGATTTTCGATCAGGATGCCGACCCTTAGGTCAGGATTTTCGATCAGGAATGCTGACCCTTAGGTCAGGATTTTCGATCAGGATTCTGATCGAAATAAGGGGCTTCCTAGCTTTTTGGTCGAAAGGATTTTCGATCAGGATTCCTGGTCGTTTCGACCAGGATCTTGGTCGAAATAAGGAGCAACTTTTGGCTTGGTCGAACGGATTTTCGATCAGGAATCCTGACCCTTAGGACAGGATTTTCGATCAGGGGTGCTGACCCTTAGGTCTGGATTTTCGATCATGAATGCTGACCCTTAGGTCAGGATTTTCGATCAGGATTCTGATCGAAATAAGGGGCTTCCTAGCTTCTTGGTCGAAAGGATTTTCGATCAGGATTCCTGGTCATTTCGACCAGGATCTTGGTCGAAATAAGGAGCAATTTTTCGCTTGGTCGAATGATTTTTCGACTAGGATTCTTGGTCGTCTCGACCAGAATTTTGGTCGAAATAAGGGCCTCTTAATGGCTTTCAGGTGTCTTCGAATGTGTGACTTCGGCCTATGGCCTTTCAGGAGGTGCTCGGTCGGGCGAGCTCGGCTATTTCCCTTTGCGAGGGACTTCGGTTGGGGCTACTCGGCCTCGAGGCTTCCTTGAGGTGCCTCGACCTTGTGGCCTTGGTTACATCGAATGAAATTTCTTAAGTTCCTGAGTTCCTTGTTTTTGAGCCCAAATTCTTTGCATTGGAGTCAAGCTAGAGTTCTTGGAAACCTTGTTTGGCACCGTGGCTTTCATAGTTTTTACTACTTGTTGTTCTTGATTTAAAAAAGGAGAACTCGTTCGGTGTTGGTTATCAAACATTCAACCTTTAACTCTCGTTCTAAAATGTAGAAACAATGGAGTCCCTTAGTTCTTGCCCCCTTGCTTCATGTAGTGGAGGTCTTGCTTCTCGGTTGATCGCTCAAGGAGTTCACTTGCCACTAAGCACTCAACTTTAAGTCTAGTGTGCCTTGGCTGGTTGCCAATCCTCTATCTTACTTCTAGGTTTCCAACCTTCTCCTTATACTTGTAGAACCTTGACTAGGTTTTAAGTAGCCTGATGCCTCTTGTCAGGTTCATTTGGAGGCAGATAACCTTGTTGGCCATCAAGGCTTGAATTTTGAGATTTGAAGTTCAAGACCTCAAGTGTGGAATTGTAAAGGACCTCTTATCTCAACACTCTCATTAACAGATTCTGTACCTTCAAGGCATTATCAGGGGCCCAACCAGTCTCAAGATGAGCTTTAGGGTCTATCCTTCAGCTTACATCAACTGGTGCTACCAATTTCGAATTAATGGTGGGGTCTTCAGGACTTGGAAGTATACGCTTCCAGAATGGGTCTCAATGTGGCATTCGGTGAACGGGGCTATCGCAGCTTCCACAATCCTCCAGTATTTGGCCATATTCTTTTCTCCAGCCTCAAACTCTCCATTGGCTTGTGAGACTACCATCTTTGAGTCTCCACAGACTTTCAGGTTCTTCACCCTCAGGGCTCTTGTCATTCCAAGGTCGGCTATCAAAGCTTCATACTCCGCCTTATTGTAGGTTGTTTGGAAGTCCAACTTCAAGGCATACTCAAGTGTGAACCCTTCGGGGCTTTGCAGAACTAAACCTGCACCACTGGTTTTTGTTTTTGATGCCCTATCAACCATGAAGTCAGCTAGAGCATGGTCTTTGATGGCCATCTTAGGCTTGTACTTAACATCGAATTCTCCTAGTTAGATTGACCACTTGATGAGCCTTCCATTGTCTTTCGTGCTATGCAATATGTTTCTTCAGCGGGTGGTCCATCAGGACTTCAACGTTTATCTTTTATCCAGGGTCCTTCAAGGACTTAAACTCTTATCTGCTGTAACCTAACTCTACCCTTAGGGGTATGCATTTGTTTGTTTTTGATGCTCCAACAAAATAGAGCCACCTTGCTGACCTTCCTGGTCTATCAACTCTTGCCCCCGACTTCTTGGTTGTCAATGGTATATTCTACCATGAAGTTAGTTAGAGTCTGGGATTTGGTGGCCGTCCTAGGCTTGTACTTAACATCGAACTCTCCTAGTTCGTTTGCCCACTTGATGAGCCTTCAATTACATTGAACGTGGCCTATTCAAGCCTTCAATTCCTTAGAGCTAGAAGCTTGTGGTTTCATCGAACCTTATTTCTACTTAGTCTGATCAGGTGGAGTGTCCTAACCGGATGCTCAGATACGATAAACCTTGAGGTTTTTGGTGTGCCAAGTCTAGGCACCACATTTCTTTCAAACAATTCCAGCTTGTAAGAGCCTCGTTTTTGAATTGTCATTCATTTCTGGCTAGTAGAATTCTGAATGAGCCATCTTATGGGCAAGGGTCCTGCCCACATATTTTCACACGAGGTTCTTCAAGGTTAATTTCGCATTTTGATGCTTTAGTGTTCTTACAGACAAATTCCAGGCCTCTAAGGCATTGTCGGGTAACCAACCGGTTTCCTGGTGAGCCTTTGTAGGAACTCCCCAACGACTTTTCATACCTACAGGTGTTATCATCTTTTATATTAACGCTTCGGGTCTCCAAGACTTGGAAGTAAGAACTTTCAACATAATTCTATATCTCTGAGGAGGCAACCATAGGTAGGACATCAGCCTTTACGTTTTCTTCCCTCGTAACACTAATTGAGTCAAGTTTCAAATATTTTGTCACGGCTCTAGCCCTGGCCTCGAACTCACCATTCACTTTTGGTACTACCAATCTTGAGTCTCCACAGATTTTGAGGTTCTGACCCTCGGGGCTCCGGTTAAGCCAAGTATAGCTATCACGACTTTGCGTTCAGCCTCATTGTTTGTTGTTGGAAGATCATGAACCCATCGGGGTATGTTCTCAATTGATTTTGTTTTTGATTCTCCATCAAAATTGATCCAATACTCCTTAAGTACTGCTTCTGGACTCTCCTTCTCTAATCCTTTGCCCTCCCGGGGTACTACCTCCTGCCCCCCGACTTCTTGGTTGTCAATGATGTATTCAACCACGAAGTCAGCGAGTGCATGGGGATTCATATCAATGAAGTCTATACACATCCTTTAGTCTCCATTGGCTTTCCTGCTTCTGGGGAGCAAAGTTTCTTTTCTTTTATTTCATCATCTCCATATTCGGGTGGGCGTCTAGTTTACGTAATCAATTGGGGATCGACCCTTGACATATCAGCTAATGTCCAGGCAAACACAACATTGTTCTCTTGTAGGAATGTATCCAATTTTCCCTTAAAGGGTTCATTCAGCCATGCCTTATGTAGGTAACTTTTCAGGTCCTTCATGAACTAAGGGCATGAGGACTAAGTCCTTGGTGAGCTTTCCTCTTTATTTCTCATCTTCTTGGACATTCATGTCTTCAATCGGGAGGACCTGCCCCCTGACTCCATCAGGTCTCAAAGTGGCTGGATAGCAAATCATTGTTATTATTTGTTCTCCCTTCTCTTCATCAACTCCATTCCTTGTATGAAATTTGATCAGGTCTTACCTTGAGGCAACCGCCTTAAAGGTATTCAAGCATGTCCTTCTAAGGATAACATTGTAAGCGGTATTTGCTTTAACTATCAAAAGAGTTCAACATCTGAATGGCCTCTCTAGGCTCTCGTCCTATTATCGTAGATAGCTGAATAGTTTCTTAACTCTTGATTCAACCCTATCGAACCCATAGACGGGCATATTGGAGGGGGTCAATTGAGAATCGTTGTATCCCATCTTCGAGAATGCATCATGAAACGAGATATCCACTGATGTTCCATTGTCTATCAAGGCTCCTTCACTTGCGAGTTGCCTTGAGATATGAGCATTCATTGTCTTGTTAGTGAAGGACAAGATTGGATCGTCACGATCTCTTAGAGGCATCGAGCCATCGGGATCAGCCCTTTGTGAATCAACCCTTCTCCTCCTAGGGGTATCACTCTCGTTAATAACGTAGGGGATCCTAGCCCTTGGGGGCTGCCTTGCCTACTGTATTTCCAAGTTTTTCTTCAATTTTCGAATATGGGCTTCATGAGCGAGTATCCTCCCTCCCGAAGTCTTGGGAGCCAATCCTTTGGATCCACAGGGTTGAGAAGGCCCTGACCCTCCTTCGAGCTCCTTGCATGGTTCTCCATCTGAGATTGTTATCTTCATTAGTGGATGATGAATCATCAACAATATAGGGTCCGAAGAAATCATGACTCTTTTATTGGTGTTTTAGGCCTTGCATACTCAGTGAACCTGGGTCCTTGGTTGTTCATAGGGGGAGAGTCAGAGTCTTCGCTAGTTCGGGGATACTTGTCCCTAGCATCATACTCTTGCTCCGGCCTTCTCTTCTTAGAGTTGTCGTTGTTCCAACTGCTAGTAACAGAAGTATCTTTCCTCATGATGTCTTCAGCCTTAATATACTTGCCTGCTCTCGGGTGGAGCTCAGTCATGCCCTCTGGGGGATGCTTGGCTAATGACATCTTAAAATAGACGTTGGTCGTTCTATGCTGTAAGGCCACCATGGCTATCTTGTTTTTTAGATCAGAGATACCCAATGTCTCCTTGACGAATCTCTTGATGTAATCCCTCAAGTTCTCATTCTTCCCTTGCACTACGCTCATAAGAGAAGCAGAACTTTTCTCGTGGAGTTCCCCACTAACGAACTGGTTGATGAAAGCGTCGCTTAGCCCCTCAAAAGAGCAGACGGCTGTACCAACGCTGAGCCATCCCGACTAAGGTTTGAGGAAATGCCCTACACTTAAGAGCGTCACTTACTGGTTGCAAAAGAAGTGCATTTGAAAAAGTTCTCACATGATTAGCGGGATCACCCGTTCCATCATAAGCCTTAATGGTATGCATCTTAAACTTTCTTGAGATGTGAGCTCTCATCACCTCCTCAGTATATGATTGTTAGGTTTTTCGAGCAACACCAAGTCTGCAGCCCTTGGCCTAGGGGCAGCCATCTTTGGTGCTTCAGTTAGAGGGACCTCTGTCCTCCTATCCCTCCTCGGGGTTTCATCCAAATTCACTACAGGGATACTCTCCCTTGTCTGTGGGCGTCCTTGCCTCTGCCGCTCTCTTGCGATGTCTTCTTTCAGCCTTTGAATCTCAGCCTCAAAGGTTTGGATTCTTTCCAGGGCAGTGGTTGAGGGTCCATCGTGGATTCTTTGAGAACGCTTATGGGGTTCTCGGTTTGCTCGGTGCCTCCTCAGGGCTTCGTCTCGATTTCTTTCTTCAGAGGAAGAATCAGAGTAGGGTCCGGAGTATTCTCTAAACCTTTGGTTGTGCCGAGAGACTCCCACATAATGGGGGTCGTATGGCTCATGAGCATGAGGTGGGGGTAATTAGGTAGTCCACACATAGGATTAGTATTCAAGGGGAGCGCAGTAGTTGAGATCTAGGCTCCATGGGATAGTGGGCGACCGCCTAGAGGGGCAATCACCATAGGAGTTCGCTCATTGTTCCTGAGGGTTCACCACTGAAGGTAGTGACCCTCAAGTTTGAGTTCTTGTCCCCTGAAGATTCGTCTCTTGGGGCTAAATAGGAGGGATTTGCAAACCTTCTCCTTGGGGTATCCCCCCTTGTCCAGTGGTTGGTGGCACAACGGTGCTAGCGTTAAAACACCTGACCTCATGGTTGAATCAAATCATTGGACTTAGCCATAAGGATCTCTGTCCTTTGGACCCCAGTCCTTCTATGCATATTTGAAGGCCTCTCCAAATTGACAAAGGGAATCTCTCCTATAATTAATGTAGGAGGGCAATTGTACCTATGTTGTTCCTTCTCCAAGTCTTGTTCCATCTTTTGGATCTCGGCTTTATGAGCCTTAACCTTATCTTAAGTTGTTCTTGGCACTCTGCCCGAAGTTTCTCGAATACGCCCAACAGCGGGTTCCTTGTCTACATGCCTCTTCCTCGGGGCTCGATCTCGATCTCGATCATCCTTAGATGATGAATCCTCGGTATAGGGTTCAGAATAATCTTCGTACCCTCCTTCATAAACAGGGCCTAAGCCTGTGATGCATGGGTGTTTATATGGCTTGTGCCCTCGATATGCATGACCACTTCCTCTAATGCCTCCTACGTTTGAGGGGTAGATAGGTAGCCCGTAGGCTATATTCTTTCTTGCGAGAGTCACAGTGGTGAAGGTCTGTGCTTCATGGGGGTAGGTCGTATCCCAGAAGGGAAACAACCATTGAAAGGGATTCATCTCCTGGCCTTGGGGATTCATCCCTATAGGCTGCGATCACTTGACATGTGTTTCAGTATTTTTGGAGATTTGTCCTTGGGGTTAATATTCGAGGGGAGATCCGTAGTGTGGATCTATACCCCTGGTGATGGATTGTTCGGATCAAAGGGAGGGGAGACCACCATCTGGAGAGGGTTGGTTCCTTGTCCTGCCTGATTGATCAGAGGTAACGTACTCTCAGTATGAGGGTTCGCCCCTGGTTGTTGAGAAACTTTGGATTAGGTGATGACAGTTGATGCTGGGGGAGCATGTTGAATGATCGCCCCTGATGCTTGGGGGAGCTTGTTGGGTGATCGGCCTTGATGCTGAGGGAGCATGTTCAGTGAAGGGTGGAGCAGAGCTGAGAGGCATGGCCTAAGTTACAACTGGTATTGTTCTTCGTGTTTGAACCATGGTTGATGTTGTCTTCCCACAGACGGCGCCAAATGTTGTGGAATAAAAACTAGGTTATTTAATTGCGGCTAGGGTTTGTGCGTAATTAATGCTAGGGTGCGTGAGCTTCGTGCTTTAATGGCTGTTCTCGTGTTCGTGGCTGAATCTGCCTTCACAAGATGCCTACGTACTTGGATGAATATCAAAGATCAAGCCAAAAAACGTAGTTCTGAGATGAGGGGTCTATCCCTTTGTATAGGCAGAGAAGCCTTAGAATTATGGTAGGAGTATGTGACTTGGTGGGCAAGCCACCTCATCTAGGAAGGTTCTAGACTCCTTCCTTGTAGGAGTTAGTTTCCATGTTGAATTAGGTGCCTTGGAGGCTAAGTCTGGCAGGAGTTAAATCCTTATTTGACTCTTATTGCTGAGCTGTTTATTACCCTTAATATTAATTACGAAATTAATATTAAATTAGGGGTTTCAGGCCTCATTAATGGGTTTCATATTTGGACCAAGCTAGGTCTAATTAATGCAACATTAAATGTGTCTTTAGGGCTTATTTTTAACCCATATCAGGATAATATCCGCTTTATTTCAGATACAAATAATATTCGCTTTTTCTCGGATATAAATGCAGATATTTCGGATGAATATCGAATTTATCGGATTTTTTTGAGCTTGCAAGAACAAGAAGAACTCAGGATTCATTGATAATAACAGATGCATTCAGATGTGTTGAACTAGAGAGACTACATTGTAAATATATTTTTCTTGCATGCTAAAACCAAATACAATGTGTCTATTTATATCAGTTATTCTAAGCTCCTGGTGCATAATTCACAAACATTGCCAGGAAGAAAGTAATCCTAACGGTACTAAAACAGAGTGCAATTTTGTTTATACAAAGTGTAGTGCATAATAATTGAAGAAAAGCCTAGAAGCCACTTGAAGTGGCGACCAATGTTGCCAAAACTTATTCTTTTGACATAACCGGAAGTGTAATCCATCAAAACAAACAGAAAGAGAGAGAGAGTAAAGAAAAAGGGAAATTCCACTCCTAAAATAAGGGTGTTGTTATGCAATTTATTGATTTTACATTTACACCCTTGTCAATATTAAAATCCAAACTACGTCGTTTGGTGTTTTAAAAACATAAATCCTCATATTTCGTTTCACTTTCCTGTTAAACTTTCTAACCCTAAAATGATATAACGAAGAAGAAGAAGAAAGCTATCCCCCCTTCTGGAATTCAGAACTCCGTGTTGTTGTTGTTGTTGTTGTTTGCTTTGGCTTTCGCTGGTTTGTTTTTCTCTCTTCTATTTCAGTTTCACTTTATTTTAGAAATATGGATTTGACTGAGTGAAGAAATTAATGATCCAACAGTTAAAACCCTAAACGGGAGATGGCTTACTTCTTTAGTTCTATGGAAGTTCGTATTAACATTATGTTTAACTACACAGTTAATAGGGGAGAGGATAACAGAGCACATTATGTTGGAGCTCAGAAATCAGAAAACAAAAAAGTACTAGTACAGTGTAGTTGTTACAGACTTTAACGACGTAGTTTTGGTGATATTATTGTTATTTTTTCCTTCTCTCTCCTCTCTCTCTCTCCCTCTCCTCTCTCCCTCTCTCTCCCTCTCTCTCTCTCCCTCTCTCTCTCCTCTCTCTCCCTCTCCTCTCTCCCTCTCTCCTCTCTCTCCCTCTCTCCCTCTCTCTCTTCCTCTCTCTCTCCCTCCCTCTCTCTCCCTCTCTCTCTCTCTCCTCTCTTCCTCTCTCCCTCTCTCTCTCTCCCCCTCACTCCTCTCTCCCTCTTTCTCTCCCTCTCCCCTCTCTCTCTCTCCCCCTCTCTCTCTCTCGCTCCCCCTCTCTTGTATTTGGGCTAATTAGAAACTTGTTTATATATGTATATCCTTTCAATTTGAATGGTCTGGCCTTACTCCCCATATTTTGTATTTTGGACTGCCTTTTTTAAATAAGCTAATATTCTAGGTTTCTTCTTCATTTCCTGTTTAATTTTCAGTTCAAATGGCTGGAGTCCAGAAAATGATTCGTGTTGTCGATGATGACTTTTTAGAAATACAAGAAAAGACTCGTGAGTCGTGATAAGGTACTCCCTCCGTCCCATCCATTTCTTAACATAAATTTTTCACTTGCGTGACACGCATTTTAAGGCTCTTATAAAATATAGTTCAATAACTTATTTTTAAAATTTTCTTTTTTGGTATAAAAATAGGATTGTTCTATTTTTATACAAAAAAATAAAATTTCAAAAATAAGTTATGGAACTATCCTTAAAATTTACCTTAAAATGTGTGCCGAACCCCCGTCCCCCAATGTTAACTGTTGGCTGGGACGGAGGGAGTAATTTTTAGCTTTGTGCTCTTGAACCATATTTAATATTTGATGTAATCTTATTTTTTATGAATAGCAATGTTCTTATCATTTTAATTTACAAACATCTTATCATTAAATTTGTTTATTACATTTAATGCTCTGTATCTACGAAAGTTTAATTGCCTGTTTAGTTATCTTGTAGTTTAAGAAAGAATGATTTGAGATATTCAGAAAAACAATCTGCATGGCATAGCCATACCCCTCTCCTCTTGGTATTAAGAGTTAGGAGTTTCAGGGTTTGAATCTTTACCCAAAAACATCAAACTATACTCTATATCTATGGGACAACTTCAGTTACTTTTCTGATATAAGTTTAAAACAGATGCATGCAATTGTAACAAAACCAGCATTTAGAAAATCAGTGGTATGTCTGCTAGTCACCTAAAAAGTCCTCATAGCATGCTTTCGTTCATTCAGTGTGCAGTTCTGCCTAGTAATTTAACTTTGGAATAAATTAATCTCTTCAACTTAAACTTTTAATCCAGCAACAATGGGTATGAGTATTGCCACATCTTTTGAGATCAAGGGGATTATGTATTAAAGTTTATCTATATTTTTGCAACCATACGCTCTTATTACTAGTTCTGTTTCTTGTATATCAATTCCACTGGGTATATTTTTTTTTTGTATTAATTATAAAAATTCTAATGCCTATTTGTCTTTTGCTAGAATGTGGAGCTTACACGCGAAGCTAATGAGTTTCTTGTAGACACCTTCCTTAGATATGACACTGATTGTGTAAGTTCTTGTTTCTGTTGCAAGTTGTCGCTGATCACAATTATGCCTTCACTATCTTTGTAAAAACTCATTAATGGCTAACCTAGTAACCTGTTAGGTATTGAGATTATTATAGATAATTTTGATCTATGTACTGCATTGAGCGTAAACAAGTTTTCAGTTAGTAATGATAAACCCATAAATATGTTCACTTTACCATTATTATGAACTATGAATAGGTAATGAGTCCTCTATATGATTATTCAACAAAGATACAAATTAGATGGGTTCCTATCACTCTTAAGTTCTGTCAAAATAGAAAGTTAATCACACAAATCCAAAATTTCAGTTTTGATAAACCTGGAGACTGGTTTCTTTATTTCTTTAGTAAACATTGTTTTAGTTCGAATTTTGATCAGGATGGAGCTCTTCAAACGAGTGAGCTGGAGGAGATTTTTTCTAGCGCCCCTGAGAGGTGATTGAATTTTTAGTTTTACCTAAAATGTAGTAGTATCTTTTCCTTGTACTTTTTTTAGTTCTACTCTTTTTGTTTTCCTGAAAATGGTGCATCCGTGTGATCTCATAGCAAGAAAGTTCTGTAGTTTAGAAGATTGTTTAATTATTGGAGTTATTAGAATTAAAAGGATGTGAAAGAAGTTTAACCTAAAATCTAATAGTATCTTAGTAGTTAGTCTTGTATTTTTTTTTTCAGTTTTACTTTTTCAGTTTTCCTGAAAATGGTGCATCCATGTGATCTTATGGCAAGAAAGTTCTGCAGTTAAGTAGATTGTATAATTATAGTAGTTATTAGAATTAAAAAGATGTGAAAGGAGTTTACCTTATTGACTAGGTGTAATCACGCAGGGTCCGTTGACATTGGATTCTGGTCATATCTCATATCTGCCGAACAGCCAGATATACTGTAGATATTATCATATTACAAATAAATTTTTCTTGGTTTACAAGATACATATTTTCTGCATATACCACTGTCAGTTGCTGACTCACGATAAGGTGTTGCTGAAACATTCTAAATCAACTTTAGACAAATGGTCTTAGAAGACAAAGCTTTCTACTTTCTAATTTTCACCCACTTCACTTGTACCCATTTTAATTTGCAGGACAGAATATATCTTAATTTGCTGGACGACCGAAGTTAGGTCTACATACTAAGCCTATCAAATTTCCGATGAGAAGTTGCACTTTAATTTTTGTTAGTTGTGGTTGTTTTAGTAGTTGTCTTATTTTGTATTGTAGCTACTCTAGTGGAAACTTGAAATTATCCAGAAAAAGAAAGTTTAGGTTCCTCAAATAATAAAAGGACATGTGAAAAATTAATTTTCAAAATGTGTTTTTGATCTTTCTCTGGAATAGGCAAAGATATTAATTTCTACTGAAAGTGAATATTGTACGAAAACTTAGTCTAACAGTCTATAATGATGTGGCGCAAAGTAACTCATGATAATTATTTATCTTTGTTCCGTTCATCAACTTTGACAATGCCTACTCACTGTGTTTCCTCAAATACCTCTTTGACCTGCAGCACTTGGATTAATGCTCCATTCATAGAAGCTGCTGAGTTGGGAGGGATTTCAATTGCTCGGTTTTTGTCTGAGGTGTGGTGGCATTCAAAAATATTATCGTGTTTATTCTTCTAGTCTAGCGACGTCTGTTTACATACATATTGATGTAATCTTTGTTACACGGACTCGGCTGCAAGTGTCCAACATGGATACGTGTCCGAGTGTCGGACTTGGCAATCTTTTAAAAAGTACATGTTTTTTGGCCTAAAATCCATGTCCGAGTGTCGAGTGTCCGATACGGATATTTGAGGCAAAATGAAGAGTCGGGGTAACAGAGGATGTAATGCATGTCACAGTTCTTGCTAAAGTTTCTAGTTCGTACACGCAAAATCTGCATTTCAAACAGATGAGCTGTTAAAGATATACTGAAAATAAGGGTTTAAACTTTTGCTTTGTTATTTAAAAAACAAAATATTTCTAGTGGAAGTTCCTTGCTCCATACAAGTAATATTGCCACTACTTGAGAAATTTGAATATCTTATGTGAACTTGTTACATATATATGATATGATTACATAATGATTTGGATTGTCAGTTGTGTGGGAAGATTTCAATAGTACATGTTCCTCTACTGCAAGCAAGTTAAGTGAGTGAACTCAATTTGCCTCAGTTTTGCTACTCTGCTTCCTTTCCTTTTGGCCCATAATAAATGCTGTCAATTTATTTGTTAATTCACAATTTTTGTCTTTTGTTTTTGCCAAGTTGCTGCATGTTAATCATGTCCAATCAACAACAGATTGTATGATAATTGCGCGTGTAGTTGTATTAGTTTGAGATATAATATGGATCATTCATGTCTTACTTTTAGCTTAGCAAGTAGTTATGGATGTTTCTGCTATGACAAAAAAGAATGTAGTGTAGAGCTGTTAGTAATTTCTTTAACATATTTTTATTATTGATTGTAAAATTAAAATTGCACAAGGGATAGATACGGTCACTCATCTGACTATACAGATGCAGAGTTCACTCGAGAGTTGTATGAGATTATGTATACATTTATTTTATTAACAATATGGAGTACTATTTTCACAGATGTGTGGAATGTCAACTTTTTGCTGTGTTATTTGTGAACATGTCTTTACTAGCATAATCTTTGACGACACATCACCAATCGTATAAAATTTATGTGCTGATAAGTGATACCTACTTTACTGTTTTGATGCAAATGTCTTCAAGCTCCTACCATTACCTTTGTTTCACTATAGAAGTTCAGATTGCTGTTTTGTTTTTGTCCTATGTTAAGTTTACCGATTCTTTCAACCATTTCCATTATACAAAAGAGTTACTTGTATTTGATGAGAGTGACTTAAAAAATATGTTTTTTTCCTGTAAATGTTTGAAGTATATAAGTACTGCTGGATGTAGTTAGAATTAACCTCTACTATTTTTGCATATACAGATTAATACTGACTTTATGATTACGTTGCAAGTCACGACTACTGATACTATAGCAAAAATACATGTAAAATAATTTGCATGTAACTTGTGTGTGTGTGTTTAAAACCTTGGTAGTTTCCTTAGCAACTGAGTCTCAAAAATTAATGATTGGTTTGTAGTGGGCCCTTATGACAGTTCGAGACCCTGTTTCTAGTGTTATGAACCTATTGTGTATTGGCTATCATGGCGAACCTTCTTCTGCCATTCGTGTCACTCAAAGAGGGTGCATTCAGTCAGAGAGAAAGGTTTTCCAGTGCTTTGTGTTTGGTCCAGAACAGGCGGGAAAGTCTGCATTACTGAGTACGCTTAATGGAAGGTAATGTTTTATGAATACTTGTACATTCTTGCAAACTGCCCGTTGGACGTATATTTGCAACAAGAACTGTTTCACTGGCAACTCGATCAATTTGGATGTATGAGATGATAATTTAACAGCTTATGACTTTAACATTTGACAGAACTTGTTGTCTGATAAAATTGCAGGCCATTCTCCGATAATTATATTCCAACCAAAGAGGATCGTTATGCAGTTAATACATTCTATATACGTGGGGTATGTTCTGATGCATTTCTTTGTTGTATAAGTAGTATGATGGACATTTCTGATTGCTACTTAAAAAATAAGCTGTAGCTGTTAGTAATAAGTGAATGAAATTACCTGAATAATTACTTCCACATTTAAAAGTCACTATTGTTTTATTAGGATATGTACTGCTAAATGTGTGCTGAAAGTAATAAAAAAGACAGTTGAAAATTCTATTAAAGAACAAGCATTAGCAGTTTATGCTAAATGCTTCTCATAGCGTGATTCAGTAATTGTAGTTTTAACTTATTACTTTTCCACTAATTTACAAGTCACTAGAGGTCGCTAGTTAAGAGGGGGATAGATAAAGTTTTACTTATCCTAATATGAAAGGATAAAGAAAAGGACATTTAGAAAGAAGAGAAAAGGAGAATATCGACTTCAAGATGTGATGCAAAGGAGGAGTTAGTAGCCAAAACTGGCGAAGTAGCCAACCAGCTTCTTTTTGTAATTTTTTGAGGCATTGTAACACAGGTCTTAACTACGTAACAAAAAAAAACACAGGTCGTAACTTTGACATTGTTCTGAGTTGAATTACTGCTATCGACAAAATATGGAAAGTTGATTAATACTTAATTATCTTAAAAGTCTAGTTTTCCTTGCAGGATGGAGTTGTAGAGTTTGCCTAATGCACTACACCATGTGCTATAAAGTCTAAACAAACTTCTACATATAACATAATAACAATGGTCTTGTCTTTCATTCTTTCTACATTTTTTCAGCAGAAAAATGTCTCCTAATTTAGTCAGGTTCATCTAACCCATTTAGTTCATAATAATTTCAATCGAAACAAATTCTGTTGCTGATATGGCCAACTTGGATTCTAAGAAAAACCCTAATTAACCACTCTAGCACACAAGTAATGCCCATTATACTGAAGCATTGCCTTCTGTATTTTATATATGTTTATGAATGTCTGTTTAAATGATATGTTTTGTCAACAGAAATGGAAAACCCTTACTATGCGAGAAATTCCTGAAGTAACAGCAAAACAACTACTTTCTAACAAAGATGCTTTGGTAGCTTGCGATATAGCTGTTTTTGTTTACGACAGGTACCTATTCTCTTCAGACCACATTATTATTAAAAGAGTGTCATATGAACTTCGTTCTAAGACGTTGTCAAAAAAAAAAAGAACTTCGTTCTAAGACACTATACCTAGAGGCCTTAGAAAAGGAAATATGAAGATCTTTGGTCCAATTTCCCTTCTTGGGGCCAACGTTGCCTGTGTAGTGTATTAAGTATTAGTAACTTTTTTTTGATTTATGTTGTAGATAAGTAAATTAACTCACTTCATAAATAAGAATAATAAGACACTTGATTGCCAGGAAAAATTTTGACCTAAATGCTATGTAAATTTTGAAAATAGTATGCAAGAACAAAATTATATTTATTTGTAATTTTTGTGTAATATTTAGAAAAATGTTGTGGAAAATGGTGTAGGAAAAGAAATTATTGTTCATGTCCATAATGAATGTATATTGAATTGTTCTCAATTCCTTATATTTTATTTAAACAGTAAGTGCATCTGTGTTGAATGGACGTGGAATTATTTATAATTCAGAAGTTCGGAGAAAAAGAGTTCATTTACAGGTGTCTCAGTTTTTTGGATTATTTGTTTAGGTTCGTTATATGCCTGATAAGGAGGTAGAAGGTCCTCTATCATTTTTCATGCACTTAGGCTGTCTAGTATAAGTAAGATCTTCTGGAGCCCCCACTTACGAAGATTAAGCTGTTACACACTTGAGAAAATTAAGCAGGTAGTTAGTTCCGCTTTAGAGTTTTTAGAGAACTTTTCGCGACACTGTTTGCAAGGGAGCCTTTATGTATACGACGGTCAGCAACACAAAAGGGTAGCAACCAATCCTAATCTTTGTTAGCGTGAAAGATGAAAATTTAACACGCACTTGTGACCTAAAATATAACGTAGGTAACACCTTTCCATGCAAGAGGAAGAAGATATTCACCTGTGTATAAATTCTGGGAAAATTATGTCAGGCATCATATGATTCAATAACTTTAGAAAAACACAATTCACTATGTAATTAAAAGATATTTGCAACTCTGTTGACATCTGGAAGCAGATTAAATTGCAAACAACTCTTCATATGCTCAGATGCGAATGAAAGTGATCTTGTCCACCTTATGTTTCTTACTAGAATTAGTTGACTGATACCTCTATACCTTCTCGGAAAACTATATTTGTTGTACAAAATATGTCAATCAAACTTTTCATAATCATATTGAGTTGCCTCGGACCTTTCATGTAAGTGAGAACTGTATTGAGTTGCTTCAGATCTTACCTATGTAGAGTTCTACTGGATTATTATTATTATAACTAATTTGTTCAGGCTTCCTCTCTTTCAGTTCTTCAAAGCCCTCATGGAAGATGACAAAGAAATTGCTCCGGAAAGTAGAGACTCATGGTTATAAGGGGCCATTCCTGATTGTTTCCACTAAAGATTATCTGGATTCACATAAGAAATCACTGCATGATTCAATCAGAGTATTTTTCTTGATCGCTGCTAGTTTTATTTAGTTAATAGATACAGTACTTCACTTAAAGATTGGTTCACAAGCAATATATTACAGAAAGAAACACGGAAATACATTTTCACTAAAACCATCTGGCATAAACATGTTGTCCTCAGGGGAATAATAATAGGTAGAATATAGAATTGGAAATATGAACAGTGAAATATTTAAGTTCACATTGGCATTAAAGACGTATATTCTGCACAAATAAATTTTTAGGTGTAAGGTATGATTGAAGGGAATATAATGCAAGCTATATCTGTTAGTTTCAATTTTCTGGTTTGATATTACCATCTAAAGTCTAAAGAGTTTCTTATCTTGCCTTTTATAGGTCAGTAAGGGGATGGGGATAGATGCACCTATATCAATCAGCTCAAAGAAGGGAGATATTAAAGATGCATTCCAAAAAATCATTCTTGCTGCAGAGCACCCTCATATGAGCATTCCTGAAACGGTTGATGGAAAGAGCCATAAGCAGGACCATCAACTTGCTGATTTCCCTCTTCCATTTAAGTTAGGTATATATTACCGACTAGTTTATTTCATACGTACATGTTCATGAATTCTAATTATTACTACAATTTTGCTACCACATTGCAGTGATGAGTGAACTATGAGACCAAATCGTTTACAATGTTCCTATTTCTTTATTTTTATTTTTACTACCTTGCAGTGAACTATAAGACTAAATTGTTAACAATTGTCCTATTTCTTTATATTTTTCTGTTCTATCAAATGGGTTGGTTCAGTTATCAGTATTTAATTTATCTTACAAAATTTCTGAATCTTTGCAGTTTGCATAACTTTATGACACAAAATAATAGGTCTTACAACCCTACCTTAGTTCAGCATAAAAAATACTTGCAAGTCACCAAACATCAGATAAAATCTGTTTTGCCGATAATTATGCAGTTCTTTTGAAGTTTTTCCAATAGATTTTTTTTTTGGTTGGCAGAGGCATTAAAAGTAGACCGTGAAGAGAGGAAAAAATCTGTTTGGATGACCTTGTCCACCGTTGAGAAAAAGCTTTCTGCAGAGTCTCAAAATGTCGGAGGAGCTTTATGTATAGACCCATCTGGTATACTGATCACCAGCAGAATTGCTACTTGCCCATTAAACACAGTCGTGAATGATCCATCAAGGTTTAATGTGTGGGCTCTGAGGGGTGGTGAAGTTCGGGTAGCAACATTAGAGAAGGAGTTTATTGAATACGGTGTCATGTTATATCGTATTAGAAAGAAGTATCCCTCAGAGTAATTTGATTTTGTTGATTTGGACTCGGTTGGTGATATTGAACTTGAGGAAGGCACAGAATTGTATGGTTTCATTCATGACAAAGGGCCAGGTTTTGATTTTTCGTTTAGAAGGGGCTACATTAGCTATCCTATCCCGCCCAATGATGTACAATTTTGGAATTCTAAAACAATTGATTCCATAACACATAATGAACACAAGAAGCGAAAGAAGAGTATCCGAGGAGCCTATCGGACAGTGTATGGAGTTGTTATGGATCCGCATCTAGAACAATGTCACCCGATAGAGGGCTCTCAAATGTTCACTGATGTACCATTGTTGCAGGTGTCACAACTTGGGTTGGACACCTACAAAGGCCAGTCGGGATGCCCCATTTTTAAGCGCGAAGGAGATGGTTTGCTTGGTGTAGTTTTATTCCACAAAAAATGTTTTTCGTTTGTATTACCAGTCAACATCCTTCTTCGTTGTTACTTTATGCACAATGATCTATCATGTGCATTGTCACTGCACATAACAACGAAGAAGGACGTTGACTGGTAATACAAACGAAAAACATTTTTTGTGGAATAAAACTAGACCAAGCAAACCATCTCCTTCGCGCTTAAAAATGGGGCATCCCGACTGGGCTTTGTAGGTGTCCAACCCAAGTTGTGACACCTGCAACAATGGTACATCAGAGAACATTTGAGAGGCCTCTATCGGGTGACATTGTTCTAGATGCGGATCCATAACAACTCCATACATTGTCCGATAGGCTCCTCGGGTACTCTTCTTTCGCTTCTTGTGTTCATTATGTGTCATGGAATCAATTGTTTTAGAATTTCAAAATGGTACATCATTGGGCGGGATAGGATAGCTAATGTAGCCCCTTCTAAACGAAAAATCAAAACCTGGCCCTTTGTCATGAATGAAACCATACAATTCTGTGCCTTCCTCAAGTTCAATATCACCAACCGAGTCCAAATCAACAAAATCAAATTGCTCTGAGGGGTGCTTCTTTCTAATACGATATAACACACCGTATTCAATAAACTCCTTCTCTAATGTTGCTACCCGAACTTCACCACCCCTCAAAGCCCACACATTAAACTTTGATGGATCATTCACGACTGTGTTTAATGGGCAAGTAGCAATTCTGCTGGTGATCAGTATACCAGACGGGTCTATATATAAAGCTCCTCCGACATTTTGAGACTCTGCAGAAAGCTTTTTCTCAACGGTGGACAAGGTCACTGTTTGACAATCTGTAACGAAGCGTACCACATAAAATACTACTTCATCGACGGTCTTGTAATTGGTGTTGAGCTGTCATTGGAGAATCCAATGAAAATGAGCTGTATGAAAGTTGTGCATACAAGTACATTAGTGCAACTCTTTCCCATGAGCCTTCTCAACATGCAGTTATGTGCCAAGTTCCAGGAATTCAGATCATGGAGAAGTCAGACAATTGTCAGTTTTACTGCTAAACTTCAGCTAAATACTACCATACTTGGTTGTGGGGATGTAACGATGGACAGCGAGACCTTCAGAATACGTTATATGTGAAGCCGGGAGGACATGAGGATCTGCAATAATCTCATTGCCTGAAGCTTCACTGTTGGCAAGGATCATTGACTGCTGCTATATGCATGATCAAGATTCAAGACAATTGGTGTTTTTTTTTAAAATATATAGACAATTGGTGTTGAGCTGTCATTGGAGAATCCAATGAAAATGAGCTGTATGAAAGTTGTGCATACAAGTACATTAATGCAACTCTTTCCCATGAGCCTGCTCAATATGCAGTTATGTGCCAATTGCCAGGAATTCAATGGAGAAGTCAGGCAATTGTCAGTTTTATTGCAAAACTTCAGCTAACTACTACCATACTTGGTTGTGAGGATGTAACGATGGACAGCGAGGCCTTCAGAATACGTTATACGTGAAGCCGGGAGGACATGAGGATCTGCAATAATCTCATTGCCTGAAGCTTCATTGTTGGCAAGGATCATTGCAACTGCGCCTGCTAAAAGAGCTTGCCCGCCCTTGTCAACCCTTGCATTGTCACCTCTAAGACAAAATATGATCTTTCCCTTCACCTTTGCAGGATCCAGAGCACCAGATTTACAAAGCTCACTGCAAAATTAGAACAATAGGATTCATCCAATGTTTAATTTACTATCGTTACTTGATTCAAGAATATATATATGATATTAGTGAAGATATATTATTATCTTCAGTGTTGTTCTTACGCGTCTTCTAAAGTGACATTTGCAGATTTGGCACCTTTAGAGCTAACAAGTGGATAGAAGAACATTTTTGGCAAAGCTTTAGATAAGCTTTGTCCCTGCAAAGAGAAAGTTATATTTTTGAGATGAATCTTCGAAAAAAAACCACGCCGGGGTAATTATGAGTGTCGAACACATAGAACTTCTGTTCTAGAAAAATATGGACATGTTATGTTTTGACTACAATACTTATATCCACAAAAGTAGATGCACTGTAATGAGTGAAAGATATGTTACAAGTTCAAAAACTAACCTTGAACTGCATTTTGTTGCCAAGAGTAACATAAGTAGGAAACTCACGATCTATAGTCCTGGCTCCGTTGGTGAACTGCCAGGGGCTACAATGGTAGTTGTACTGGCCTGAAGTCCTGAATTTCCAGCTGACAAACAACTGGTATGCCATGCTTAATTTCATGAAAAGAGCCAATGACAGTCCCATCTTGGAGAAATGGATCAGCAGTATCACCTCCAATTGATGCAGACAAAACATCCACACCATCAAAGATAGCCTGCTCAAATGTGGCCAGTATATCTGCGTCAAAGCACTGACCATCACCCTTATACTACCAACAGACCTTGTAAGCCACCACTCGTGCTTTGGGAGAGCCGCCTTTTGTTGTGCCATTGGCATACCCAAAAACATCAGCTCCCGGTACAAAATTACCAGCAACATTTGATAAGGTATGTGTTCCATGACCATCATCATCACTTGGTGACTGAAATGTGGAATGAAGAGGTCCTACAACAGAAGAAAGACCTCTATTATAATATCTGGCTCCAAATAACTTCCTTCATGATGAGAAATATTGTAAAGTTAATACCAGAATCACATCTTTACTAACCAACAAAAACATTGTTAAAGGCTAAAGCTCTTTGATTCCGGCCAAACACTTATTTCAAACACCAAAATGTTAGTTATTTTGCTCTGTCTTCACACCATTAGGAAAATAACAACATATTGCATAGTTTTAAAGAGAATTCTACAACTTTACGGGCATCCTTCTTCATTGCAGTATCATTCTTTTATCTTTTGCAAGGCTCAAGTCTTATATGTTAATCTATAAATATGTGTAAACATTTATTTTTTATTCATTGTTTCTCATTATATTGTTAACCCTATTACAAAAACTCCGGATTCATGTAACCTTAGATAATACCGATACGTCTTCGGAATTCGGACATGTGTTCTTGTAAATGCAGTGTCCTGAACTTCATATTTTTTAAACATGAATGCCTTTTAAACATGATGCTCGATTGTTTTTCTTACTAAGACATCGTAAATTGGAAAATTTTTGGTGCTCCTGCCATTTATTCCCCTTGCTCAAGATTTGATTTAAGCACCTGCACAAGGAAATTTTTTGGTATTGGTATAATTTTTAAGACGGAAATAATAAATGCACAGATACTATTGCCTTGGAGGATATGAAAGGTACAGTAGGGTTCTTGCTGCATTCACGTGTAGTAAAGAAATTCTCAGTACCCCGACAAGTTCTTTAAGTACCTTCACCTTCAAAATACGATGACAATTATCTTGCTCTCCACTGCTAGTCAGCTACCAATCTACCATAGGTAACTCTAACATGGCTCTAATTTGCTAGTGTCAATTCATCCTCCATTAGTGATGGTCTGGTTAAAATATCGATGTCTATGGTTTGTTGTTCATATTTTGTTAAACTGGAGAATTGATAAATAAATTTCATCTTCTTTTCTTACTACATAAATTTTGATGTACAATACTCTTTATTCTTTGAGAAAATGCCTAAAATGGCACAAAATTAGGGTTAAATACCCAAAATAGCACTCTCTGAAAACCTGGCCCTTAATGACACTTTGTTAACGCATGTATAGTGTGCGTTTAGTGAAAACGCATTTCAGCCTTGCGTTATGCCCTTGGAGCTGCTGGTAGGTAACTAGAGTCGGCAATTTCATACACGACACGAAAATACGACACGAAAATTATGGGTTTGGGTTGACCTTTTTGGTACACGAACACGAAATTAAACGGGTGAATTTAGTGTCGGTTTTGGGTTTACCCTTGGGTACACGACACGAAACGAAAATACATGAAATAAATAAATATTTTAAATTATATAAATATATATTATAAATAAATATTACATATTTAACTTTTTTACAAAATAAATAGAAAATACACGGAAAGTACACGAAAAGTACACGAAATGTACACGAAAGTACACGATTTTTATTTCGTTTTCGTGTAAACGAAAAGTACACAAAATATTTCGTGTACTTTTCGTTTCGTTTCGTGTTTACACGAAATTTTTCGTTTCATGTTTGTTTTACAATTTGACTACACGAATTAATTTCGTTTTGGCCTCTTGGTACACGAAACACGAAAGTACACGACACGAAGTACACGAAACGAAACGAAACGAATTGCCAGCTCTATAGGTAACGCTAGGTAACGCGTTTGTCTGATGCATTTTTCAAGTTAAAGCGCAAGTTATACATGTGTTATGTGTAACGCATTTGCGTGATGCGTTTGGGGGACAAAATGCATGTATGCAATGCCTTTTACCTGTTTGAATCTGTGCTGAGAAAGCATGAGTAACGCATTTGAAGAATGCATTTTAGGGTAACGCATATTGTAGATACGTTATGTATGTGCCATCATAGGACCATTTTTTCTGTGAGTGCTATTTTGGACATTTTATTAGAATTTGTGCCATTTTGGGCCAAAACCCTTCTTCTTTAAGAATTTTTTTTAATCAAACAGTTTGATACTCGTTTCGAATTCAATGTTGTATGTAAGTTGTTAGTCATGTCCTATTTCAATGAAAAAAATTTATCAATATAATTTTAAATCCCTACTTTTATTTAAATATTGTCAAATTCAATATCAATTAATACAATTTTTTTAGAACGCGATGAGATAACCATTAATTCTCCAGAATGCAATGAGATAATTAAAGTGGTAACTAAAGTGATTAAGGGCTTATCTCTTATCTTCTTAGATCCTATATTCGATTCTCGCTCATCTCCAAGATTTACAAATTTATTAAAAGATTTATGAGACATGTAAACCTAATTATTAGAAAATCAAATACATAAGTCTCCATAAAAACATACAAACAAACAACATTCGATAAATATTCTAATCTCAACCCAATAATTTAATGAGAATGAGGAACCTAAGATGCATCTGTATCATCCCTAAGATCCTTATACAAATATCTACTTAATTAATTAAAAAATCTTGGTGCCCTACAGGGCCCACTTCTGCATAATCAAAACTATGTAAGTATCTCATGAAGATGTATGTCAGTTCCTTTTTATCTAATTTAATTTGTTTATCTTAATCCAATCACGAATCTAGGGATGGTAACGAGTCGGATCGGATCGGGTTTTGGCCAAATCCAAATCCAAATCCAAAGTTTTCGGATCGGATCGGGTTTGAAAATCCAAATCCAAATCATCGGATTTTATCGGATTTCGGTTTGGATTTTTAATTCAAAATTGAAAAATTAAAATAATCACATTAAGCAAAATATAAAAGTACATATATATTTGAAATTTAAAATATAAAAATATTTTAGTTGCATAAAAAATATAGAATATTATAAATAGAATTAAAAATTATAAGAAAATAAAAGAATATATATATATATATATATATGGGTGATCATTTTGTTTATTTGATTGATATGTATCTTAAATATATATATCGCTCTATGGTGAACCATACTAAATTGAGAACCGGAGAACTCTAATAAGTTCAGCAGCGGAACTTTAAGTTCAACAACAGAATATTTGTTGAAAAAAGTAAGTTCAGTCGTAGAACTTTGTAGAAAAATAAGTTCGGTTGTAGAACTTTTAATGTCATGTGGAAAACTTTGAAAAAGAAGCAAGTTCAATCGTAAAATTTTTAATTTCATGTGCATAAATTTGAAATTCAATAGCAGGACACTATATTTTTATTACGAAACAAAATAGGTTCTACAGTAGAATCCAATGGTTCTCCGGTTCTCTTTTAGATAATGGTTCTCATTTGAATCAACCAATATATATATATATATATATATATCATGTATGTATGTTTGAAATATAAAATTATTAAGATTAAAATATTATTATTATTATTATTATTATTATTATTATATACATTTATATAGTACCGTATATATAATATAGAGTATTTACAAAAAATACTAGGTTTAAAGTTTCTATTTGCAAAAATAGCATCTTATTTAATTAATTGCATATGTACTATCTTATACTTTCTTAATTACAATTTTACTAAACTAAGTTTCAAAATTGCAAAAATACTAACCCTCCCCCCTTGCTGCCCAACCGACTTCAACACTTTTTTTTTTAAGGTGAGGTGATATTTTGGTTAATTTGGGTTGCAACTAAATGCAACCACATATTTTGGTTAATTTGGGTTGCAACCACATGCAACATTTTTTTTAAGGTAGGGTGATATTTTGGTTAATTTGGGTTGCAACTGAATGCAACTACATTCAACTGAATGCAACTTTTTTTTTAAGGTGAGATGATTTTGGTGAATTTGGATTGCAAGGCCCCGCCAGGGGCCATATTCAACTGAATGCAACCACATTCAGTTGCAAATTTAGTTGAATGTGGTTGCATTCAGTTGCAACCCAAATCCACCAAAATATCACCCCACCTTAACACTGTGTTCCAGAATTTTATAGAGAAAAGAAGAGAATGGAAAATGACTAATTTTCTCTTCTTCCCAAATCTTTCCAAAAGTGGGAAGAAGATTTTCGAAACAAATATAAAGACAACTTCTTCCCTAATCTTTAGCTTTCTTTTCTCTTCTTTCCAAAAAAATCATTCTGGAACAAGGTTTGGAAATTACTCATTAGTTTTATTTTCTTTTCTTTCCAAAATTTTTTTCTGGAACACAGTGTAAAAAAAAGTGTCAAAGTCGGCTGGGCAGCCAAGCTGGGCAGCTGGGCAGCTGGGCAGGGGGGAAGGAGGGTTGCCTTAATTTGTACCCCCTCTGTTTTTTTCAGTTCTTTACGTTTGCTTTTTGCACGAAAACCAAGATAGTGGATGTAATATTGTTAAAATAAATGAAGTTGTGGGTGTAATAGTAATTTTATTGTTAAAATAAGTGAAGTAGTGGGTCTAATAGTGTAAAGGGTTGAAAAGGTGGAGCGAAGTAGTGGATGTAATAATGTATTTTATTGTTAAAAGTTACTATTTTTAGTAATGTAAAGAAATGGAATGGACGGCCCAAAATAGAAAGTGTAAAGAAATGAAATGGACGGAGGGAGTAGTAATTTTTCCAATTTTGAAACTTAGTTTAGTAAAATTGCAAATAGCTTTTCTTAACTAAAGTAAAATTGCAAAAATTTACTTTTGAATATTTATCAAAAAAACCTCTATAATATATATATCGGGTTTTTTCGAATTTCGTTTGGATCGGATTTCGGGTTTTCGGATCGGGTTCGGTTCGGTACACGTAAAATCCAAATCCAAAATTTTTCAAGTTTAAAAATTAAATCCAAATCCAAATTTGAAAAATCGAATTCGATAAAATCCAATCAAAATCGGTATGGATCGAATTGATTTTTCTTCCCCTCCCCTTCCCGAATCGCACATAAATGTATTTTGCATAAGCAATTGACCTTAAAAGAAGACGGAAGGACAAACAAAGAGCATGTTTGGCCCCCCTTTTATTATTTTTTTTCCCACTTAAAGTGATTATGAGGTGTTTGTCTAACCTTTTTTTTTTCCACTTAAAGTTAGTTTTAGTTCAAAAAAAAAAAGTACCTTGGAGGTACTTTTTTTCCACTTATTTTTTTCTCATATCAAATTTTTATGTATTTGAGTCACCTTTTAACTCGTATTATATTCTTTGCATATATTTGTATTTTACACTTTTATATTATGTTTAAAAAATATAAATTTCTTTTTTTTTAGTTAATTTTTTAAAAATAAATTTACTTTAAATAAAATTAGCCAAACAGATACACCTAACTTTAAGTGAAAATTATTACTTTTCACTTAAAGTGAGTAAGTAGCACTTTAAGTGATAAGTAACATTTTTTAAGTTAAGCCAAACACGCTCAAAGTAAAAGAGGAAAAGCCGATCGGGTCGGGGCAGCCTCTATAAATATTCCCTTCACTTCATATCATCTTTCATTCATTCTTTCTTCTTCATTTCTTCCCCCAAAACACCATCACCTCCTTATCAATTTCTCGTCCCTCTCCGATCATCACCCCAATAACCCCATGAATCTATACATACACATATACACACAATCCCCAAATCCCTAATTACAAAACGACCCACAAAACCCAGAGATCTAATCTAATTTCACAAAACCCCCAACTCAATCCAATCCGATCTAACCCAATTCAATTGATACATCAATTACACGATTTCACACCTTGAATTGAAAACCCAATTTGCCGATTTTGAAACAAACCCTAGAAATCAAAACGCCCAATTATGGAGATGACTAGGGTTTCAAAGCAAACCCCAAAACCTAACCCCACCAAATCCTCATCCATCTCCACCCACACCTCCACCTCCACTTCACTCACCGACACCACAAACGGCTCTCACGACTTCAAAATCAGCGGCTATTCGTTGTCGAAAGGGATGGGAATTGGGAAATACGTTCCGTCGGATACGTTCTTTGTTGGCGGACATTTGTGGGCCATTTATTTTTACCCTGATGGGAAGAGTACGGAGGATAATGGGACTTACGTGTCGTTGTTTATCGCGTTGGCAAGTGAGGGGACCGATGTGAGGGCGTTGTTTGAGTTGAGTTTGATGGATCAGAGTGGGAAGGAGAGGCATAAGGTTCATTCGCATTTCGGGAGGGTTTTGGATAGCGGTCCCTATACGCTTAAGTATCGTGGAAGCATGTGGTAAAGTTTCGATCTTTATTGGTGTTTGGTTTAATTTTGTGTTATTGGTGAAATTATTAGGTGTTTTTTGTGAATTGTGTTTGTTTAGGTTCTGTTATAGTGAATATTAGCTGGATGTGTTGCTCGTATATGTGTTTGTATGGATCATGACTAGTTATTTGATTGATGTGTGTGATTAGTGGAATGATTAGCTATTTTGTGTGCATTTTGTTTGCCTAGTGAGGTGGATATGTTAATCGTATATGTATTTATTTGCCCCCTTGAGTTTTTACTTGTGTGTGTTTGGTTTTGTACTTTTGTGTGCTGTACCTGATGCCTTTTGCATTTTACAGTGAATGTTGATGTATATCATAATAAATTTATTCTAAATGATTGATTTTGTACTTATGGGCTATTTCTGAAGGGAATCTATTGTATGTTTATACTCTACAGATAAAATATAATAGTTGTAAATGTTTTGTAGCAACTTTTCTATGCTTCTGATGGATTAGGAATAAATTTATAGGTTTGGTGGCTGACACATGGTATTAGTGTTGCATTATTCGACTTGATTGTATAGTCTGTGTACGTGGTTGTAGTCCACTAAGGTTTTATAAGTAGTACTCCCTCCTTCCCATAAATAATGTCTTAGTTTTTTTCAAGTTTCTGGCACACATTTCCATGCATATAAAAATCATAGTTGTAAGTATTATTTCTTCGAGTTTTTTGTTTTGTATAAAAATAGGATGTTCAAACTTTTATACAAAACAAAAAACTCGAAAAAATAATACTTACAACTATGATTTTTATATGCGACGAAATGCGTGCCAGAAACTTGAAAAAAACTAAGACATTATTTATGGGACGGAGGGAGTATATAATTGGATCAGTTGAGAATAAAGAAATAAAATTCTAGTATATTACAATCTGGAATGCAAAATAAGTGACAAGGGAGATGATATGTATGTTTCTTATTTGTTTGTTATTTCTTTTGTGTTTACTATATATGTGGTTTTACATTTTATTTGGCGGATATAATGGTACATTTGGTCCCATCACTCATTGTTTGTATTAAGTTGGTTACTGATTATATTCATTTTATAACAGTCCTTGGGTTTTGATTGTCAATGCGGTCCATTTCTTCTTCACATTAGCTGACAAGGCATCTATATATTATGTGACTTAGATATTGTTAAAATGTGTGTAGTATTTCCTGGTGCTAGTTTTGTATTTGAACAAAACTTCAGTAGCTAACATAGATGATAGATCGGTGACTTCGGGATCAAATGATTGCCCTTTGATTATTTAAATCACATAAGTCCTTAATTCATCACTGCTAAGTGCTACCTAATAATTGATGAGAGGGTAAAGTCTGCTTGTATTGTATTTGTACCCTTCCTAGACCATACTTCAATTTCTAGTGGGTTGGGTTAGTTACTTACCCCATTTCGTTCTAAACTGATATTGGTGCCCCCAATTACTTGTGTGCAGGGGTTACAAACGTTTTCTTAAAAGAAGTACTCTTGAGTCGTCGGATTACCTCAAGGATGATTGCCTTTTGGTCAAGTGTACTGTCGGGGTTGTTAAATCACAAACAGAGGGTCCTAAGATTTACTCTATATCCCCACCACCTTCAGACATTGGTCAGCACTTTGGACAGCTTTTAGAAAGTGGAGAGGGAGCTGATTTGAATATTGAAGTTGATGGCGAGATTTTTGCAGCTCATAAGTTGGTTCTTGCTACACGTTCCCCTGTTTTTAAGGCTCAACTTTTCGGTCCAATGAAAGACAGAGACACACAATGTATCAAAATTGAAGAAATGGAGGCTTCAGTTTTTAAGGTTCGTATGCATTAATGCTTTGGGATGCAAGTTGATAATATGATATATATTTGTGGAATAGCTGAATGGATAACATTAATTTTGCTTGTAGAAGTCCTTTAGAGTTTGATATGCTGTTTATGCTGAGACGTGATCTGCATATTTTAACAGTGGAAAATCCGGGGTTGGAGAGTATATTTAAGTCTATGTTCAATATCATCCGAAATGCACGTCCTTTCTTTGAATAAAATTGTACCGATGTTCAATTTTTTCTCGTAGTAATAGTGATTACAAATTGGTTTTATGACTTCAAACTTAAAAGTGTCTTTAACAATAAAGTTGAAATTTATATACTACATTTTCTGTGTAGACTGGTGGTTGTTTGCTACCACTTGTATGTGTTTGTGAGTTGCAAATGTCATTTCAATAGAAAGAACATAGAAGTTAACAAGATGTGCATTTGAATTTTCCATTTAAAAGAGAGTGTTGTGTTTCCACCATCCGAGCACACCTCTCACCTGTAATTGAAATTTTGGTGGAACATAAAATTGATCAGAAAGGAAAATTTTCCAAATACTTGAAGTTGAGGAGGGCATCAAACTGTAACTCTTAGGTACAATTTTTCAGATAAGATGAAAATACAAAAACATGCACTTGATGATTGAGACTTTCCCAGCACCCTTATATCTAAGCTCTCTTGGTAGAGGAACCCAAATGATGACAATAAGCAATATGCAGAATTGTGGCACATGCAATACCTTTGATTATGACAAAAGAAAAAGATAAACTAAGCAATTCCAGTAGCTTAGGACCTCTTGTCTCCCGACGGCAGGTTTTTTTTTGCTAAATCCAATGGCAGGATTTAATTTTCTTCTCACATATAATGAGCCATCCATCCCCAACGCCCTTCTGATAATATTGCTTTCTCCCCCAACTTCTCTCACACCCCCATCCAAACAGAATTTAGACTTATTGATCTCAAATGCGCTCGTAGCGTTGTCGTGCATATCTTACCACGATTGGATTCCTAGTCTCATTTGCTGGGACCATTGCGTGCAGTATTTTACGAATATACTAATTGGACACTCCTCTACTTACTTTTCCCCTATCCCTATTCCCTTGTATTACACTTGTTTCTAGATGGTTTCTTCTGGTCTTTAGATATTTTATATGTTTGCATGGATTTTTTACTATTTTATGGTTGGATGCTTAAATTATATTGCACAATAATTGTCTGAGCAAGTGAGATTGTCTGACCGACCTGATATTTATTCTATAATATTTATTGCAGGCATTACTCCACTTTATATACTGGGATGCTCTTCCTGACATGGAAGATCTCGGGGGTTTAACCACCAAATGGGCATCTTCTTTAATGGCTCAGCATTTGCTTGCAGCAGCAGACAGATATGGACTTGTTAGGCTCAGGTCGCTCTGTGAGGCTAAGCTTTGCGAGGATGTTGCTATTAATACTGTAGCCACAACTTTAGCTTTAGCAGATCAGCACCATTGTTTCCAGCTGAAATCTGTGTGTCTCAAATTTGTTGCGCATCCTGAAAATTTGAAAGGTTGGTTTTCTTCACTAGTCTTATTGGTTGGCAAAACTTGCATGATAACTCCTGAAGGGAATAAGGTTGACTTGTATGTGTTACTGTGACATGTTCTAGTTAAAAATGTAGAGATACAGTCTATTTTATAAAGGAGCTATGGTTTAGTTATTAACTTATTATTATTTGACATAATGACAGGATGTCATCTACCTAGTCTTAGTGAAGAAATCAACTATTTTTATGAAATATGATAAACTATATGTGGAGTATAGTGTGTCGCGACCAGTAATGCATTAGCTTTCTGGTAGTTCCATTATATTCTGTAGTTTCATCCTCAATGTCTGATACCATGGAGCTTTTGATAATGTATCAGATCTACTTTGATATTTTTATTAGTTCTACTGCATAGTTTGGTTGGTTGCTCCTTCGATATCTATGACTAAGGGAACATTTTCATCTTAGAAATTTCCGTTGTGTCTGAAATTTGTTTTTGAAACTATAGACATGTGACATGCTAATCGAAAAGCTTTCATTTTGTTTTATTTCAGCTGTTATGCAGACTGATGGATTTGATTACTTAAAGCAGAGTTGCCCTTCTGTCATCTCGGAGTTGTTGGAGTGTGTGGCAAGGATCAGTGAGCATTCTGTTATTTCGTATGGTTACAGGAATGAAACTATCCTTGACGGTGCTGACATGAATGGTAGGCGGGTGAAACCAAGAATTTATTGAGCAAAGAAAGAGCAAGTCGGCTCATGATTGTTATCCATTATTAATTGTAATCTCTAGAACTTAGTAACTTTTGGATTGTATGACGGCTTCAATCATATATCTAGCATTATTGGCTTTTAGCCAAAACCTTTAATTGGTATGTCAATATCAAGGTCTTTTTTTTTTGTTTGTGCAAACCATTATCCCTCTATTGTATTATTGGAACTAGTGATCTTAAGGTTTGTGTTTGCTGGCGTTCGTCTTCAATCATCTGTATGTGCGATTTACAACCTGAATTATTTTGCCAAATACAGTTACAGTGTGTATCTTGCCCCTGAACTCGGGTTTTACCATTGTAAAATTAAATTGTCTGATGTAATAGGGGCTTACATCAAATTAGCACGAGCACAAGTAGATGAATAATGACATTGTCCTGGAATGTTGAAATGATTTTATGTAACACTAGAAGCTAACTGATTGTATGATACAGCCTGCAATATATTGAACACTACCCTCATTGCATATTTAATTGTGGGCACTGCACATTGAAACTGCATGTCATCCATATCAGCAATGCACCTACTGCCAGAGTCTTCAAAGTTAAATTGGAGTATGGTGGACTTCTTGAGAACTTCTCTAATATTGCTACCGAGAAACATTATGTGTTCTAGCCTTCTATAACCGCTAGCTTCTCTAGGCCGGAGCATTTGTAATATTATCACTTGATTACAGCAATCAATCTTGCTTAGTTCTAGCCTTCTACAACCACTAGCTTCTCTTGGCTGGAGCACTGTAATGTTATCAATTCATTATAGCGAGCAATTTTGCATTGTTGTTGTTGTAGGGAGAATTTCGTTACAACACGAAATTGGAGGTTGCTGGAATCACGGAGCAAAATACGGATATTTTGCTAAGAACACGAAGAACACGGGAGGAGATTGGTGTTTGTTTGTGGCTGATCTTGTTGATAGATAGTCAGGGGTGAGCTGAGGCGTATCCAAACAAGAGGCCTACGTACCCTATTTATAGGGATCAAGCCATACGTAGTTCTTGGAGAACAAGTCACCTAGGCGGGCTAGGGTTTTAAGAGATAGCCAAAGTCCAAGCCCATTCGTTTAGGGCTGACGTGGCAGTAAGTCATCAACCCTATCCGTGATCCATGGCCCAGATGTGGAAGCCCATAGTCTCGAACGGATAGAATTGGCCAGCAGAGAAGCAACAAGAGCCTTGCATGCGACCTCGAGGATCAGGCCATGCGAAGCGATCCCTTGTGTCCAGCTGCTCATGCGACCTCGTGGGGTCTGGCCATGAGCCTTCCAGAGAAGAGGAGATAGTGATCTCGCTGTAATTTGTAGATGTGACCCCGTTGTGGAGGGTTTGTAGATGTGACCCCGCTGTGGAGGGTTTGTAGATGTGACCCCGCTGTGGAGGGTTTGTAGATGTGATCCCTTGAAGGGAGCCTGACGAAGCGATCCCCGGGTAGCGACCCCGGTGGATGCGACCCCGAGGCGCGAAGGCCTAGCTGAGAGGCGCATAGGCCTAGCTGAGAGGCGCATAGGCCTAGCTGAGAGGCAATAGACAAGGTGCTCCTGTAGCGAGGTGGCCTTGTTGCTAGAGGTGGCCCTGTAGCGAGGCGGCCCTGTAGCGAGGTGGCCCTGTAGCGAGGCGGCCCTGTAGCGAGGTGGCCCTGTAGCGAGGCGGCCCTGTAGCGAGGTGGCCCTGTAGATGCGACCTCGAGGCCGGGTTAGCATGAGACGCCTAGAGGCCTAGCGTGAGACGCCTAGAGGCCTAGCGTGAGAGCCCTTTGAGGCCTAGCGTGAGACCCCATTTTCCTTTATCGTTGGCATGAGAGGACGCCTTAAGTAGCAGTAGGAGATCATAGTGAGGCGACCCCTAGAGCGGGATCATGTCTTCGAGAGATTGTCTTCAAATAATATGATGAGATAAAGGTGAGGCGATCCCTGATCGGGACTCACGCCTTGTTGATCCTTCTTCCACATTTAAGCCCATTAATTAGTAGATAATTGAGCCCATTAAGAGAGGTGGTTGAGCCCATTAAGAGAGGTGGGCCCCTTGTATAGTCGTTTGAGCTTGTTTAGGATCTATGCCGAGATTCGGGCATAACAACTACCCCCCGATTCCATATTGCCATTATGAATGCAATGTGAAATCAAGTAAAGTGATGCCTTCCAATTGATGCGAAGCAAAGTACATGTAAGTGATTATGACCTCGAGGGGTCCTTCCAAGCGCGATGTGATCCCATAGAGACTTTGAGAGGCGGCCCCATAGGGCCTTGCAGTCATGAATTGTTAAATATGTCTTCTGTTTAGCTAATATATGAGCTCATGCTTTCACTTGTGTCTTCAAGTTCTTCTTAGAATATGATGAGAGGACTCTCCTCCGAGCTTACTCCTTGTTATTATGATGAGAGGACTCCTTATATGTGGAGAGGTATTCTCTTTCTGATATAATAAGAGGACTCCTCATAGCCTCCTATGTTGCGAGGCCTCTTTGCAACCTCATATGTTGAGAAGCCTCATCCTAGCAGCCTCATATGTTGAGAGGCCTCCTCCTCGCAGCCTCATATGTTGAGAAGCCTCCTCCTAGCAGCCTCACATGTTGAGAGGCCTCCTCTTCGCAGCCTCATATGTTGAGAGGCCTCCTCCTCGCAGCCTCATATGTTGAGAGGCCTCCTCCTCGCAGCCTCACATGTTGAGAGGCCTCCTCCTCGCAGCCTCAGATGTTGAGAGGCCTCCTCCTCGCAGCCTCACATGTTGAGAGGCCTCCTCCTCGCAGCCTCACATGTTGAGAGGCCTCCTCCTCGCAGCCTCACATGTTGAGAGGCCTCCTCCTAGCAACCTCACATAATCCATATTGCTGGCTCTAGCCCCACCTCGCATATGTAGCTGGTGGGCCTTGCATCTTTGAAAACTAGTAATTTTGAATTTTCCCAAGTGCTTTGGGATAGCTAATTGAGTCTCCATATGCTCTTATTTGCTTATAGACTGACTTTAACACATGCCTAGAGATAGCTCCATATTTTTTAGACTCACGGATTGACCCATCATCGCCAATGAGGTAAAGTGGCCTTGCATTGTAAGATATCGGGCTTGCGGCCTCACAACGCTAGGTGCAGCCTCGCAACGCTAGATGTGGCCTCGCAACGCTAGGTGCTGGCCTTGTCTTGAAAATTTTCAAATGCCCTGCTAGAAGAGGTGTTTATGTAATGCCACTACCCCCCGAGTCCTCATTATCATTGTAGATGTGATGAGGAATCAAAGTGTTTCAGCAATCTTCTTGTATTATTTGGAGTTGACACCATTTGTAATGAAAGGAATTTGATGTGATCCCGCTATAAGCATACTTGACTCCTTCAACGCTATCCCAGAGCACTTGTAGTCTTCACTGTTGTCCCAAGGCACTTGGCCTCATCAACGCTAGCCGGGGGCACTTGGCCTCATTACGCTATCTCAGAGCACTTGGCCTCATCACACGCTATCCCAGGGCACTTGGCCTCATCACGCTATCCCGGGATACTTGGCCTCATCAATGTTGTCCCAAGGCATTTGGGCTCTCCAACGCTATCCCAGAGCACTTGTAATAGACTTCTTCAACGCTATCCCAAAGTACTTGTATTCTTCGTTGTTGTGCCAAGGCACTTGGCCTCATCAACGCTATCCGGGGGGACTTGGCCTCATCATGCTATCCCGAGGCACTTGGCCTCATCATCGCTATCCCGGGGCACTTGGCCTCATCATCGCTATCCCGGGGCACTTGGCATCATCATTGCTATCCCGGGGCACTTGGCCTCACCAACGCTAAGCGAGACCACTTAGCTTCTTCAATGTCATAATAGGCTTCCCTTTGTTGCACATGTAATAAGATATTGAGGTCTTGAGCTCATTTTGATCTTTAACTACTTTGGCTTCTCTCCTTTCATCTCTAGTGCGATCTTGAGGCTAATTGATGAGGGCCTCGGGCTCAGCCTCGTTATTTGTTTCTTGCTCTTCCCAGTGTCTTGAGATAATCGATGACCTCCTCATTGCCGGCGAGGATCAGGGGCGTCCCCCCTCTCCCCGACAAGGATCAGGGGCGTCCCCCCTCTCCTCGACGTAGAGGTATTTCACCAAGAAGAAGCATCTCATGTAGAAGTATCTCATGTAGAAGGCATCTCACTAGGAGGCATCTCGCTAGGAGGCATCTCGCTTGGAGGCATCTCAAGATCTCGATTGTTACTCCATATTGGGGCCTCTCGATCTCGACGAGGAGATGGGGCCTGGGGGTCTGTCGTCATGACGATGGGACCACTCACGATCTCCACAAGGAGAGGGGGTCTGTCATCATGACGATGGGACCGCTCACGGTCTCGATAAAGAGATGGAGGTCACTTAGAACCTTGACCCTTGCCTTGGCCTCTATCATTTATCCTTCTCGAACCCGGCCTCGCTACGCTAGGTGCAAGCATGGCCTCGCTCCTATGGGGTCACAGTCTGGGGTCATGTGCTACCCCGGGGTCTCGCTCCTTGCAACCCGGGGTCATGTCTATCCCGGGGTCTCGCTTCTTGGGGGTCGCAGCCCGGGGTCATATGCTACCTCGGGGTCTCGCTCCTTGCAGCCCGGGGTCATGTGCTCCCCCGGGGTCTCGCGCTAGCCCGGGCTCGGCCTCTCTGTTGTTGGCCTCTCCGTTCTTCTTGTTCGAGTTAGTCATCGTTCTCCCAAATTAATGACTAGGCCCCTCCTTCTAGCGCCAATTGTTGTAGGGAGAATTTCGTTACAACACGAAATTGGAGGTTGCTGGAATCACGGAGCAAAATACGGATATTTTGCTAAGAACACGAAGAACACGGGAGGAGATTGGTGTTTGTTTGTGGCTGATCTTGTTGATAGATAGTCAGGGGTGAGCTGAGGCGTATCCAAACAAGAGGCCTACGTACCCTATTTATAGGGATCAAGCCATACGTAGTTCTTGGAGAACAAGTCACCTAGGCGGGCTAGGGTTTTAAGAGATAGCCAAAGTCCAAGCCCATTCGTTTAGGGCTGACGTGGCAGTAAGTCATCAACCCTATCCGTGATCCATGGCCCAGATGTGGAAGCCCATAGTCTCGAACGGATAGAATTGGCCAGCAGAGAAGCAACAAGAGCCTTGCATGCGACCTCGAGGATCAGGCCATGCGAAGCGATCCCTTGTGTCCAGCTGCTCATGCGACCTCGTGGGGTCTGGCCATGAGCCTTCCAGAGAAGAGGAGATAGTGATCTCGCTGTAATTTGTAGATGTGACCCCGTTGTGGAGGGTTTGTAGATGTGACCCCGCTGTGGAGGGTTTGTAGATGTGACCCCGCTGTGGAGGGTTTGTAGATGTGATCCCTTGAAGGGAGCCTGACGAAGCGATCCCCGGGTAGCGACCCCGGTGGATGCGACCCCGAGGCGCGAAGGCCTAGCTGAGAGGCGCATAGGCCTAGCTGAGAGGCGCATAGGCCTAGCTGAGAGGCAATAGACAAGGTGCTCCTGTAGCGAGGTGGCCTTGTTGCTAGAGGTGGCCCTGTAGCGAGGCGGCCCTGTAGCGAGGTGGCCCTGTAGCGAGGCGGCCCTGTAGCGAGGTGGCCCTGTAGCGAGGCGGCCCTGTAGCGAGGTGGCCCTGTAGATGCGACCTCGAGGCCGGGTTAGCATGAGACGCCTAGAGGCCTAGCGTGAGACGCCTAGAGGCCTAGCGTGAGAGCCCTTTGAGGCCTAGCGTGAGACCCCATTTTCCTTTATCGTTGGCATGAGAGGACGCCTTAAGTAGCAGTAGGAGATCATAGTGAGGCGACCCCTAGAGCGGGATCATGTCTTCGAGAGATTGTCTTCAAATAATATGATGAGATAAAGGTGAGGCGATCCCTGATCGGGACTCACGCCTTGTTGATCCTTCTTCCACATTTAAGCCCATTAATTAGTAGATAATTGAGCCCATTAAGAGAGGTGGTTGAGCCCATTAAGAGAGGTGGGCCCCTTGTATAGTCGTTTGAGCTTGTTTAGGATCTATGCCGAGATTCGGGCATAACAGTTGTAATTTGTGGTCTTACCTGATAGGCAGGAACTGTAATGTGAACAGCCTCCTGTGCAAGTGATGAGGAGAGATATTATGTCAACACTGATTTCGGGAAACACCTCCACTTTTCTTGTTGACATGAATGCATGTTTTGGCTGCAAAGTTCCTTCTCGGGTAAGAAGAGCTAGGAATGTCATTTAGATCGAGTTAGATGTCTTTCTGCAAAGTTCCTATATTTAGGGTACCTTTAAAATATTGGGGTCGTGGCCCTTTATGACACATATTATAATTTTTATACCCCAAATAGTACAACTACAAATTATAAAATTGTTTTCAATAAAACACGAACAAATAGCATGTTGAAACCTTCAATAAAATGCTAGATGAAGTATTGTTATGGAACTCAAAACGCAAGTTTAACTATTTCAGTTAGTGCTGTTACTTAAAAAATTTTGTGTTCCCTTGATCTTGAACAGTTGTAGAACCAAACATATCTCTCTGACTCCAGTCCAACAATACTCTGTCCTTTAACATATAAAATTATTTAGATAGGCGATAGCTATACTCAGTTTAAGAGACAAGAAATAATTGCTAGCAATATGTGATTTAGAGTACGCTGAACCAGACCTACTTGTACATTTTTTTAATTATAATTCTATTATCTAGCTATATCAATGAGAAACAATTTTATTATATATAGACACCATAAAATTAATTAGTTTTCTATGAAAATTATATCCTTATATATAATAAACGTAAGAGAGATCATAGTAAAAAGAAAATTATAATCTAAAAAGGATATATAATTAGAAAAATTTGCATTAGAAGTGATTTTTAGAAAGAAAAATTATAATCTAAAAAGGATATAATTAAAAAAACTTTGTATTAGAATTGAATTTTAAAAAGAAAATTATAATCTGAAAATGATATAATTAAAAAAGGTTGTATTAGAATTGAATTTTACATTTTTTTATTAATATTAAAAAAAATCATATTTACTATTTGGACTCTATCTTGAAATGTAGAAATCAGATTTTGATGATTTTACAATCCACACGAATCTCATAAATTTATCTTTAATTTATTGATAATTTAATAATTATTATTCAAGTAGAAACACTCAGAATCTTAGTATATTGGGTGAAATCCCCAAATACCCACCTGCGTCCGCCCAAAATACCTATCAACTACGCATTTCCAATATGCGTACCCTCGAACACGCATATCCAACATACGTGTTCTTTAATTTTTTTTACGAAGTTGGCCACGCTTGTACAACATGCGTGTTTTTTTTTTTTAATAAAATAAGGCCACGCATTGTATCAAGGTGTATAGTACATTTGTAATTTTTTTTTCAATTGGACAACGCTTTGACAGAATGCGTATGGTTCAATAATTTTGAATTTATTTTAATTATTTTTTATTTACAAATAAAAATAAATTTTTGAAATTTTTAATAAAAAAATGGAACTGTTGAACCCAAAGGTTAACCGTTGAAATCCCGAGTGCATACAGATAAAATTTAAAAAAATTGAATCCGGCGGCCTGATTTTTAAACGCTAACGTGTTTAAAAATCAGGATAAATTAGGATTTTGGGTTGTAAAAAACCCTAAACCCTAAGTCCGTATACGATTTATTCGTCATTCTTAATATTTCTAAAACCTAAAATGGAAACGTTGAACCCCAAAAATTAAATGTTGAAACCCTAAGGGAATACAGATAAAATTTTAAAATTTTATCTAAAAAATTCAATATTTCTAAATCGCAAATGGAATCCGTTGAACCCAAAATAAAAATTATTTTAATCCCAAAAAATGTTGAAATCCTACGCATTTGTTAAATGCGTAGTATATGTACACATTTGTTATATGCATATGACCCAGCTGACTGACCACGTGCTTGATCAACCCCATCACTTGTCTTTCCATTTCAAAGGAATACGCATGATGTATGTGTGTAGGGGGGAGTACGCATGTTGGCCCTGCGTATTCGGTCCTGCGTATTCGGTGGGTAGAAAAGGCGGAGCCTCCTGCGGGTGGGTATTTTGGGTAGTGGGTTTCCAAAAGTAGTGTAATTTGGTCATTATTTCTAATATATTTACCAATTTTACATTAATCCTATTCAATGTATAAGTTCTACATTTTATTCATAAAAAACTTAATTATATACGATTTAAATTATTAACATACAACTTTTCATATTTCAATATAAATACACTTTTTTATTTTATAACATATTAAAATATAAAATATTTTTTTATGCTAGATCCAACAGTTTTCATCTATTTATTTTAAGATCTAACGGTTCTTATTTATTTTGTCATACGGAGGACCAGACTACCGATTATCAAAATCTTCGACAAAATTCCTCTTACATTTATTATTCAAACTAACTTATAACTCATGCAACGCACGACTCTTTTTTTTTTTTCCTAATATCTATGATTATATTAATTTTTTTAATATTATATGTTATTAATTTACATATTAAATTGTTATTTAAAAAATTTATATATATATATATATATTATAAGCTTTTTTTAGGGCTTAAAAATTATAAGCTAGTATACTGGTTATAAGATAGTATACTATAAAAGTAAAACCCAATTTATTAAGAGATGTTGGCCCTATCTATCATAATTTGAAAGGAAATGGCCCCAAATATCATAGCTGAAAAACTTGGCCCCAAATATCACTCCAAGACATAGTATAATATAGCGTTTTGAACTTTTTTATTTTTTTTTGTTTAACGCTAATGCGTTTAGCGTTTACAGGGTTTCAATTTTATTTTATTTTGTTTTTTTGCTTAAAAACGCTAGTTGAAACTATGTTTCTAAAAGTAAAATGCCACTTTATGTGGCGTTTGATGTTTTACTTTTTTCTTTTTTTTATATGTAGCGAATAAGGGTGCATTTTAATTGTGTGTGTCCTTGTCGGGACCCTAAGAAATAACCCTAAATGGAACCAGTTGAACCCCAAATAAAAATGCTATTTTATATAACTTTTTTTTTTGGTTTTTTTTATCCTAAATGTATAAGGTTTATTCGTCGTTCCTAATATTTCTAAAACCAAAATGGAACAGATGAACCCCAAAGGTTAACCGTTGAAACCCCGAGAGAATACAGATAAAATTTAAAAATTTTAATTAAAAAATTGAATCCAAAATGGAAACAAACCTAAACCCTAAGTTCGTATACGGTTTATTAGTCGTTCTGAATATTTCTAAAATCCAAAATGGAAACGTTGAACCCTTAAAGTTAATTGTTGAACCCCTAAATTTCATTAACATTGTATTTTTTTAATTTAAAATTTTAAATTATAAAAATGAATCTGACGGCCTGATTTTTAAACGCTAGCGCGTTTAAAAATCAGGATAAGTTAGGGTTTAGGGTCTAGGATTGTAAACAACCCTGAACCCTAAACCCTAAGTTCGTATACTGTTTATTCGTCGTTTCGAATATTTTTAAACCCAAAATGGAACTGTTGAACCCCAAAGGTTAACCGTTGGAATCCCGAGGGAATACATATAAAATTTAAAAATTTTAATTAAATATTTCTAAAACCCAAAATGGAAACGTTGAACCCTAAAAGTTAATTATTGAACCCATGAAAAAATGGGAAAAAAAAAAGAAGATAAAACGCCACATAAAGTGGCGTTCCCACCCCCAAAACACTTCTTTAACTAGCGTATCAACCAAAACAACACTTCAATTAGCGTTTTTTTTTTAAAAAAAAAGAGTGGAAACGCTACACAAAGTAGCGTTGTTAAAAAAAAAGAGTGAAGACGGTACACGAAGTAGCATTTTGACTGAAAAAAATTAACATAATTGCTAAATGCAGTTAAGTTTTACTTTACGCAGTAAGCAAAAATTACAACACTAACCTTAAATCATTATCATGGCGTCACTGAAAACTAGGGCATTTAATACATTCATTTACTTATGTTCATCTATATCCAATTTAAATAAGCTATCTCAATTAATTTGTTCTCTCCTTTCTCAATTATTGTTTTCATATGTTGGATGTTTTAATTATTCACTAAGAAAATTTTCCGTTATCATTTAAATTTTTATTTTAATTTAAATAAAAAATAACTCTTCTACAATATTTGACTTTTTAATTTATATATGAAAAATGTTTGTATCTAAAATAAGAAAATACATCATAACATTTTAATTTCAAAATAAATATTTTATATTTGTGTAGAATTATAAATATAATGTATCTTAAAAAATTTAGATAAATTTAAATAAAGCTATTTCTAATATCCTAAATCACACTAGTATTAATTTAGTCCCATTTTATATTTCCTTTGACTTTTTGCACGTAAGTTAAGGTACATAAAAATGCAATTCGACTTATTAATTTTTCAATTTTTTTGTGAATAAAAATTTGTAGTTTAAATTATTATTATTATTGATTATATAAATTGACTTTAATTGTTAGTAATGAATTTTTTTATAAGTGAAAAGTACTTTTTTTTAGGTTTAAGATAAGTTTAAAGGTCTTGATTTTACTTAAATTATGTTGAATAAATTTAAATTTATATTTCTAAATGACAAATAAAAACATATAACTCTTTTCGATCTGAAATAGTTTCGTTTACTTTAGTACACAGGTTAAGATTAAAAAATACATGATTATTTTAAATAAGATTTTTTTTATATAAAAAAAAAATTTAGAATTCAAATTTATTTGATATAAATTTAAAATCTAAAATTTACCAAATTATGTATTTGCTAAATATTTGTGCCAACTAGTATTTTTGATCTAAAATAGTATTTTGACTTAAAGAGTATGATGTATAATATTTTTAAAAAAAAATAGGGTAAAAGAACATTTTCACCACTGTACTATTTTCGGAATTTGCAATTGCACTACTGTACTACAAACGGACTACTGTACTTTAACGTTTTTAACAAGTTCACCACTCTCGTCAGTCAAATGCCACAAAAACCAAGGATGAAAATGTTAAAAACGTTAAAGTACAGTAGTGAACTTGTTAAAAACGTTAAAGTACAGTAGTCCGTTTGTAGTACAGTAGTGCAATTGCAATTCCGGAAATAGTACAGTGGTAAAAATGTCCTTTTACCCTAAAAAAATATGATTTAAGGTGAATTTTATATTTTAATAGATTTTAAATTAAAATAAAACTATTTACTTATTGTTTTTTTAAAATTGGCTATTAGTTGAAGGAATAATAATACGTAGGCCACTAGTTTAGTAGCAAGTTAGAAAACATATACTGTACTCAATAGCTAGTCAACGTGTTTTGTTAAGTTCATAGGACATTTAATAGTTAGGAAGTACTTAATAGTAATTACACATAACTGTGTGAAGTAAAATCTTACTGCATTTAGCAACTCGATACTATATTTTGGAATGATATTTGGGGCCAAGTTTTTGGAGTTGTGATATTTGAAATCATTTGCTTTCAAATTTTGATATTAGGGACCTTTATTCTTTATTAAGTACTAGCTTAGCACCCGTGCGATTCACAATTTTTTTTTAATATTATATGAATTTTTTCATTAATTTAAATTAATTTTTAGAAACATGAATTTTGGAGGCTTAAATTTTTAAATGGTATGATTTGATAATAATTATATAAATGTCATCCGTGATATTTCTAGAAAATGAGGGATTTTAGTTAGAAAATATTAAAAAGATGAAAAATTTTAGTTGAAAAAGGTAATCAATTAATAGTAATTATAAATTATCATTTTATTTTATTAAATAGAATGCCCGTGATATAATTAAAAAAAGAGAGATTTTAGTTAGAGAAAACTAAAAAGGCAACATATTTTAGAGAAAAGGGTAATTGATTAGTTTATAGTAATTATAATTTAATTATTTTATTATACTAAATAAATTTCTCGTAATAATCAATGATGCCGTGATATTTCTGGAAAAAAGAGGGATTTTAGTTAAAAATAATAGAAAAAATGGTATGCTTTAGCTGAAAAAGGTAATCGGTTAATTATTATATAATATTATTATTTTATTCTGTTAAATAAAACCGCCCGTGTTGTAATTGGAAAAAGAGAGATTTTAGTTAGAGAAAAAGAGAAAAGGTAATGTGTTTTGGCTGAAATAGATAATTGATTAGTTAATAATAATTATAATATAATTATGTTATTTTATTTAAAAAAATGCTCATATTATTTTTAAAAAAGAAGAAATTTTAGTTAGATACTCCCTCCGTCCCAACCAAATGTTTACATTTGGTTTGGGCACGGAGATCAAGAAAAAATATAAAGAAGGAGGAGAGAAGTAGGAAAAATGAGTAAAGTGGTGGGACCCATCACTATATAATGTATAAAATGAGTTAGTGGAGAAAATTAGTGGATGTAGTTAATTTTTATATTATAAAACTTTACTATTTTAGGAAAGTTTAGAAATGTAAAGAATTGGATGGGACATCCCAAAAAGGAAAGTGTAAACAAATGGATGGGACAGAGGGAGTAATAAATAAATGATATTGCATTTTATCTGAAAAATCATAGTGTTTTTAAAAAAGAAGACATTTTAATTAGATAATAAATAAACGATATTGTATATTACCTGAAAAAAGAAATTATTTAGTTATTGAAAAATAGTAAAGGTAATATGTTTAATCTTAAAAAGGAAATTGATGGGAGAAATTTTAGTTAGAGAAAATATAAAAGATATCATATTTTACTTGAAAAGGAAATTTTAGTTATTATAAAATAAAATAGATAAAGGATAAATAAGTAAAATTTATCTATAAATAAGTAAAATCAACATGTATCGTACCGATCGACCAAAATTTTAATGTTTCGGTTTTTATATAATAGTATAGATTATAATATTGTTATTTTATTTTATTGAATAGAACCATCCGTGATATAATTGAAAAAAGACAAATTTTAGTTAGAGAAAATAGAAAATGTAATGTGAAAATTAAAATGGTGACATGTTTTAGGTGAAAAGGGTAATTGATTAGTTTATAGTACTTATAATTTAATTTATGCTATTTTACTAAATTAAATTGCTCGTAGTGTTTTTAGATAATGATAAATTAATGTTGTCCGTGATATTTCTAGAAAAAGGAATTTTGATTATGAAATATGGAAAAAATGATACGTTTTAGTTAAAAAAGATAATCGGTAATTATTACTTATTAGTATTATAATATTATTATTTTATTTTATTAAATAGAATCACCCATGATATAATTGGAGAAAGTTATAATTTAGTTACAGAATAGAGAAACGGACATTATTGGGTGAAAAAGATAATTGATTAGGTCATGATTTAAGTGGAAAAGAGAGGTCTTAGTTAGAGAAAATTAAAAAGGAAACATGTTTTAGGTGAAAAGATAATTTAGTTTATAGTAATTATAATTCAATTATGTTATTTTACTAAATGAAATTGCCCGTAATGCTTTAAGAAAATGAAAAATTAACGTTGCCCGTGATATTTTTAGAAAAAGAGTGATTTCAGTTTGAAAAATATAGAAAAGATGATATTTTAGCTGAAAAACTTAGTTAATTAATTATTTACATTATAATATTGTTATTTGATTTTATTGAATAGAATCGCCCGTGATATAATTGAAAAAAAACAAACTTTATTTAGAGAAAATAGAAAAGATAATGTGAAAATTAAAAAGGTGACATGTTTTAGGTGAAAAATGTAATTGATTAGTTTATAGTAATTATAATTTAATTTATGTTATTTTACTAAATTAAATTGCTCGTAGTGTTTTTAGATAGTGAGAAATTAATGTTGACCGTGATATTTATAGAAAAAAGAATTTTGATTATGAAATATTAAAAAAATGATACGTTTTAGCTGAAAAAGGTAATGGATAATCATTAGTATTATAATTTTATTATTTTATTTTATTAAATAGAAATAGTTACAGAATAGAGAAAATGAAACATGTCTTGGCTGAAAAAGGTAATTAATTAGTTAATAGTAATTATAGAATGCAGTGATTTAATTGGAATAAGAGAGGTCTTAGTTAGAGAAAATTAAAAAAGAAACATATTTTAGGTGAAAAAGTGATTAGTATATAGTAATTATAATTCAATTATGTTATTTTACTAAATTAAATAGTTGGTAATGTTTTAAGAAAAGGAAAAATTAATGTTGTTCGTGATATTTTTGGAAAAAGAGTGATTTTAGTTAGATACAATATAAAAGATATTGTGTTTTACCTGAAAAGAGAAATTAATTAAGTAGTGAAAATTAGAAAAGGTAATATTTTTGAAGACGGGTCTATATTTATAGTGTTGTAAAAATTAAAATTCAAATTATATTAGATAAAGTCGATATTAATATAATCCTTCTACTTTTAAGTTTTAAAAATAAATCTATACTTCTATACTATTATATAAAAGCCGAAACATTAAAAGTTTGGTTGGTTGGTTGGTTGGTACCTATTGAATTTACCTAATTACCCTTACTTAATTACAAATAAAATCAATTCTACTAACTAATTAATTTCCTTTTTTAGATTAAACATATTACCTTTTCTATTATGCACTAACTAATTAATTTCTCTTTTTAGGTAAAACACAATATCTTTTATATTGTATCTAACTAAAATTTTTCATTTCTTATAAACACTACGAGCAATTTTGTTTAATAAAATAACATAATTATATTATAGTAACTATTAATTAATCAATTAGCTTTTTCAACCAAAGCATGTTACCTTTTTTCCTATTTTGTAACAAAAATATCTTTTTTCCAATTATATTACGGATGATTCTATTTACTAAAATAAAATAATAATATTATAATACTAATAATTACCGATTACCTTTTTCAGCTAAAACATAACATCTTTTTCATATTTCATAATTAAAATTCCTTTTTTCTAGAAATATCATGGTCAACATTAATTTCTCACTATCTAAAGACATGAGCAATTTAATTAATTTAGTAAAATAACATAAATTAAATTATAATTACTATAAAATAATCAATTACCTTCTTCACCTAAAACATGTCACCTTTTTAATTTTTACATTACCTTTTCTATTTTCTCTAACTAAAATTTGTCTTTTTCCAATTATATCACGGGCGGTTCTATATAATAAAATAAAATAGAAATATTATAATATTAATAATTAATCGATTAAATTTTTCAGCTAAAATGTATCATATTTTCTATTTTTTATAACTGAAATCAATTTTTTTCTAAATATATCACCGGCAACATTAATTTTTCATTTTCTTAAAGCAATATAAGCAATTTTATTTAGTAAAATAACATAATTGAATTATATTTACTGAAAACTAATCAATTACCTATTTCACCTAAATATGTTTCCTTTTTAATTTTCTCTGACTAAGACCTCTCTTTTTCCAGTTAAATCACGACATTCTATTTAATAAAATTAAATAATAACTAGCTTATAACCCGTGCAATGCACGGATTTCTTTTATTATATTATAAATTTTAATTAATGTTACAATTTTGTTTTTATATAATAATTTTTTTAAATATTTTTTTAATTTTAATTTGATATAATTTAATATACTCATGTTTACGAATTATACTAATGTTTCCTTATTATAAATAATGTATACGTTTTTTTATATATTTTATTAATAATTGGAAATTATGGTATGATGTTTTTGGGTATATATTAGTGATTAAATTAAAAGGTAACGTGTTTTAATACGAAAGGAAATATTAATAATCGAAAGATATGATACGATTGATGTTTTTAGGTGTTTATAAAAGGTAATATTTTCAATTAAAAGTAAATGTGAAAAAGGCAATTGACTAATTACCAGTAATTTTATTATGTTAATGTGAAAATGTTGTTTTAAATTAAAAAGGTAAAGTACCATTAATTATATTATGTTATTATTTATTTTAGGTGTTATATTTTTCTTGAAAATTATGGTGTGATATTTTCGGATATATATTAATGATTGTAAGAATTGTTTTAAATTAAAAAGGTAACGTATTTTAATTCGAAAGGAAATATTAATGATCGAAATATATGATACGATTGATGTTTTTAGGTGTTTATAAAAGATGATATATTCAACAAAAAGTAAATGTGAAAAAAGTAATCGACTAATTAACATTAATTATATCATGTTATTATTACTTACTAATCTATTTATTTTAGGTTTTTGGTGTGATATTTTCAGGTATATATTAATGATCGTAAGATTTTTTTTAAATTAAAAAGGTAACATATTTTAATTAAATTAAAAAGATAACATATTTTAATTCGAAAGAAAATATTAATGATCGAAAGATATGATACGATTGATGTTTTTTGGTTTTATAAAAGGTAATATCTTCAACTAAAAGTAAATGTGAAAAAGGCAATCGACTAATTACCATTAATTATATTATGTTATTATTACTAATTATCATTAATTATATTATGTTATTATTTATTTTAGGTGTATTTATTTTTCTTTACAATGAAAGGTAAATAAGTAATTTCACAAAGTACCAAAAAATAGGTACCAAAACTTTCAATGTTTCGGCTTTTATATAATAGTACTAGCTTAAAACCCGTGCGATGCACGGATTTCTTTTAATATTATATATATGTTTTATTAATTCGATTTACTTTTTTTAAAATATGAATTTTAGAGGTTTAAATTTTTAAATGAGATGACTTGATAATAATTACATAAATGTTAATTAGCAAAAAAAAAATATTTATAAATGTTATCCGTTATATTTCTATGAAAAGAGGGATTTTAGTTAGAAAATATTGAAAAGAAAATACATCTTTGTTCAAAAAGGTAATCGGTTAATTATAAGTACTTATAACATTATAATTTTATTTTATTAAATAGAATGCCGTGATTTAACTGAAAGAATTGAGGTGTTAGTAAGAGAAAATTAAAAAGGAAACATGTTTTAGGTGAAAAAGGTAATTGATTAGTTTATAGTAATTATAATTCAATTATGTTATTTTACTAAATAAAATTGCTCGTAAAGTTTTAAGAAAAGGAAAAATTAGTGTTGCCCGTGATATTTTAAAGAAAAGAGATATTTTAGTTAGAAAATATAGAAAAGATGATACATTTTAGCTTAAACTTAATCGGTTAATTATTAACATTATAATATTGTTATTTTATTTTATTAAATAGAACCACCCGTGATATAATTGAAAAAAAGATAGATTTTATTTAGAGAAAATAGAAAATGTAATGTGAAAATTAAAAAGATGACATGTTTTAGGTGAAAAAGGTAATTGATTAGTTTATAATAATTATAATTAAATTTATGTTATTTCACTAAATTAAATTGTTCATAATGTCTTTAGATTGTGAGAAATTAATGTTGCCCATGATATTTCTAGAAAAAAGGAATTTGAATTATAAAATATGGAAAATATGATACGTTTTAGCTAAAAAAAAGTATTCAAAAAGGTAATCGTTTAATTATAAGTACTTATAAAATTATAATTTAAAATGCCGTGATTTAACTGAAAAAAGTGAGGTGTTAGTTAGAGAAAATTAAAAAGGAAACATGTTTAGGTGGAAAAGGTAATTAATTAGTTTATAGTAATTATAATTTAATTTAGGTTATTTCATTAAATTAAATTGTTCATAGTGTTTTTAGATAGTGAGAAATTAATGTTGCCCGTGATATTTCTAGAAAAAAAGAATTTGAATTATAAAATAGGGAAAAGATGTTATGTTTTAGTTGAAAAAGGTAATTGATAATTATTAGTATTATAATATTATTATTTATTAAATAGGACCACCCGTGATATATTTGTAAAAAAAGATATTTTAGTTAAAGAGATATTTTAGTTATAGAATAGAGAAAATGTAACATGTTTTGGCTGAAAAAGGTAATTGATTAGTTAATAGTAATTATAATATAATTATGTTATTTTCAAAATTGCTTGTAGTGTTTATAAGAAAGGAGAAATTTTAGTTAGATAAAATATAAAAGATATTGTGCTTTACCTGAAAAGGGAAATTAATTAGTTAGGGACAAATAGAAAAGGTAATATGTTTATTATGAAAAAGGAAATTATGTAATTAGTTAATAGTTAAGTAAGGGTAATTAGGTAAATTCAATAGGTACCAACCAACCAACCAACCAAACTTTTAATGTTTCGGCTTTAATATAATACTAGCTTATAACCCGTGCGATGCACGGCTTTCTTATATTATGTTATAAATTTTATTTAATATTATAATTATATTTTTATATAGGGAATTGTTAAATAAGCTCCAAACTTTACTATTTAAGCTCCATTTTGATATTTTTATTACTTAAATGTCCATAAATATTATACTATTCAAGCTCCGTAATGCTCCATCATACTATCGGTATTTATCATATGAAAATGGAGCTTAAATAACAATACTTGGAGCTTATTTAACAATTCCCTTTATATAATCACTAATTTTAATATATTTTTTATTTTAATTTGATATAATTTAATATACTCATGTTTACTGATTATATTAATGTTTCCTTATTATAAACAACGTATACGATTTTTAATATATTTTGTTAATAATTGAAAAATATGGTGTGATATTTTCGGGTATATATTGTAAGATTTGTTGTAAATTTAATAGGTAACGCGTTTTAATTAGAAAGGAAATATTAATAATTGAAATATATGATACAATTGATCTTTTTAGATGTTTATAAAATGTAATATATTCAACTAAAAGTAAATGTGAAAAAGGCAATCGACTAATTACCATTAATTATATTATGTTATTATTTATTTTAGGTTCTATATTTTTCTTGAAAATTATGGTGTGATATTTTTGGGTATATATTAGTGATTGTAAGATTTGTTTTAAATTAAAAAGGTAACGTTTTTTAATTCGGATGAAAGACTATATGATTTTTAATATATTTTATTATTAATTGAAAAATATGGTGTGATATTTTTGGGCCATATTTTTCTTGAAAATTATGGTGTTATATTTTTGGGTTTATATTAATAATTATAAGATTTGTTTTAAATTTAAAAGGTAACGTGTTTTAATTCGAAAAGAAATATTAATGATCTATTTTTAGGTATTTATAAAAAGTAATATCTTCAACTAAAATTAAATGTTATGTTATAAATTTTATTTAATATTACAATTATGTTTTTATATACTCATTTTTTTAAATAATTTTTTAATTTTAATTGAAAAATATGGTGTGATATTTTCGGGCTATATTTTTCTTGAAAATTATGGTGTGATATTTTTGGGTATATATTAATGATTGCAAGATTTGTTTTAATTAAAAAGGTAACGTGTTTTAATTAGAAAGAAAATATTAATGATATGTTTTTAGGTATTTATAAAAGGTAATATCATTAACTAAAATTAAATGTGAAAAATGCAATCGACTAATTACCTTTAATTTTATTATGTTAATGTTAAAAAGACAATCGACTAATTACCATTAATTATATTATGTTATTATTTATTTTAGGTGTTAAACTTTTCTCGAAAATTATAGTTTGATATTTTCGGGTATATATTAATGATTGTAAGATTTGTTTTAAATTAGAATGGTAACATGTTTTAATTCGAAAGGAAATATTAATTTGATTAATGTTTTTAGGTATTTATAAAAGGTAATATCTTCGACTAAAAGTAAAGTAAATGTGAAAAAGGCAATCGACTAATTATCATTAATTTTATTATGTTAATGTGAAAAAGGCAATCGACTAATTACCATTATTTTATCATGTTAATCAACTAATTACCATTAATTATATTATTTTATTATGGGAAATGCTAATCATAGCCCTACTGGCTATGGTTAAGCATTAAATATTCTCATATCGTCAACATTAATTTTAGTTATTAATTAATTTTTGGTTTTTCAATGCTCTTTTACAACATCAATTTAATTTCCCAAGTAATAATAGTGGACCCCCTGCATTCACATTAATTTCCACTAATAAAAACATCCCAAATTGCTAAATAATTATATACTTGTTGTATTAAGTGCAAAATTAACATTTTAAGTGCATTTAACCACTTACCCTAAGGGCTATGTTTAGCATTACCCTTTTATTATTTATTTTAGGTGTTACATTTTTCTTTAAAGTTATGATGTGATATTTTCGGGTATATATTTTTAGGTGTTTATAAAAGGTAATATCTTCAACTAAAAGTAAATATGAAAAAGGCAATCGAATAATTACCATTAATTAGGTGTTTATAAAATGTAATATCTTCAACTAAAAGTAAATATGAAAAAGGCAATCGACTAATTACCATTAATTATATTATGTTACTATTTATTTTAGGTGTATTTATTTTTTTTGTAATGAAGGATAAATAAGTAAATTCACGAAGTAACAAAAAACAGGTACCAAAAAACTGGTACCAAAAAATAGGTACCAAAACTTTTAATGTTTCGACTTTTATATAATAGTATAGATTCTCATTTTTCAATGCATAATATAATAGAATTTTTTTAATTTGAATTAAAAAATTTAATAAATAAATTTTCTTGGCTTAAAATTTTTAAAAATATGATATGATATAATTATATATATGTTGTCCGTGATATTTTTAGAAATGATGGATTTTAGTTTGATAATATTGAAAGGATATTGAAAAGATGAAATATTTTAGCTGAAAAACGTAATCAGTTAGTTATTAGTTATTATATTGTTATTATTTTATTGTACTTAAATAAAGCAAACCAAATAGGTTTTTATAAAAAAAAGATCAAAAATAGAAAAGTTAATGTATTTTAGCTGAAAAAGGTAATTGGTTAATTATTAGTAATTATAATATTTTATTTTATTAAGCATAATTGCTCATAGTTTTTTTAGAAAAGGAAAATTTTTAGCTAGATAAACTGTATTTTACATAAAAAGAAAAATTGGCTATTGAAAAATAGAAAATGTAGCATATTTTACTTGAAAAAGGAAAGAATTTCTCATATTTTATGTGAAAAAAGATTAGTTATTGAAAAATAGAAAAGGTAACATGTTTTACCTGAAGAAGGAAATTTATTAGTTATTAGTAATTATAATTAATTAAGTAAGGATAATTACGTAAAATAACATGTACCATTAAATAAGGGTAAATAAATAAAATTACCTAAAAAAATATAAAAATATAAAAGGTAACATATTTTAGTTGAAAAAGGTAATTGATTAATTATTAGTAATTACAATATTTTATTTTATTAAACAGAATTGCTAATAGTGTTAAATAGAACCGTCGGTGATATAATTGGAAAAAGAGAGATTTTAGTTAGAGAAAATAGAAAGGTAACATGAAAATGACATGATTTATGAGAAAATGTTAATTGATTAGTTCATAGTAATTATAATTATGTTATTTTATTAAATAAAATTGCTCATAGTTTTTTGAAAATGAGAAATTAATGTTGCCCGTTATATTTCTAGATAAAAGGGAAATTAATTAGAAAAAATAGAAAAGATGATATATTTTAGTTGAAAAGGTAATCGGTTAATTATTAGTATTATAATATTATTATTATTTTATTTTTATTAAATAGAAACGCCCGTGATATAATTGGAAAAAAGTTATTGGAAAAAAGGAGGTTTTAGTAAGAGAAAAGAAAAAAGGTAACGTGTTTTGGCTGAAAAAGGTAACCATCGATGGTATAATTGGAAAAAGAAATATTTTAGTTAGAGAAAAGAGAAAAGGTAACTTGTTTTGACTGAAAAAGATAATTGATTAGTTAATAGGATAAAATATAAAAGATATTGTATTTTATTTGAAAAAGGAAATTATTTAATTCTCAATGTTTTTAGAAAATGAGAAATTAATGTTGCCCGTTATATTTCTAGATAAAAGGGAATTTAATTAGAAAAAATAGAAAAGATGATATATTTTAGTTGAAAAGGTAATCGGTTAATTATTAGTATTATAATATTATTATTATTATTTTATTTTTATTAAATAGAAACGCCCGTGATATAATTGGAAAAAAGGAATTGGAAAAAAGGAGGTTTTAGTAAGAGAAAAGAAAAAAGGTAACGTGTTTTGGCTGAAAAAGGTAACCATCGATGGTATAATTGGAAAAAGAAAGATTTTAGTTAGAGAAAAGGTAACTTGTTTTGACTGAAAAAGGTAATTGATTAGTTAATAGGATAAAATATAAAAGATATTGTATTTTATTTGAAAAAGTAAATTATTTAATTCTTGAAAAGTAGAAAAGATAATATGTTTAATCTGAAAAAGGAAATTGATTAGTTAGTAGTAATTGAGTTAGATAAAATATAAAAGATATTATATTTTAACTGAAAAAAGAAACTATTTAGTTATTAAAAAGAAAAGAAAAGATAACATGTTTAACCTGAAAAAGGAAATTGATTAGTAAAACAAAAATTTTAAAGGTAACATGTTTAATCTGAAAAAGGAAATTGATTAGTAAAACAAAAATTTTAGTTAGATAAAATATAAAAAAAAAAGATTTTATCTGTACTTAAGTAAGGGTAATTAGGTAAATTCAACAGGTACCAACCAACCGACCAACCAAACTTTTAATGTTTCGGAATTTATATAATAGTATAGACTAGCTTATAACCCGTGCAATGCACGGGTTTCTTTTAATATGTTATATAAATTTTATTTTATGTTATAATTATATTTTTATATAATCATTATTTTGTAAAAATTATTTTAGTATTATTTTAATATAATTTAATATAAATTTAATTAATCATGATTTAAAATTTACAATATTATAGAATTTTAAGTTAAATATGTCGTTAACAGAATTCGAAACTTGAATTTTTAGTAAAATAATTTAATCATAAAATATATCTTATAATTACATCTAATGGTTCTTATTAATTACTAAAAATCTAACAGTAAAATGGTTTATTATATTTCGGTATACAACAATGATTGCAAAATTATGTGGTTTAAAATTTTTATTATAAATTTTTTTTAAAAAATATGTCTGATAGAATTCGAACCTTGAAATTTTAGTAAATTAATTTAAACATATAATATATCTAATCATTAGATCTAATGATTCTGATTTTTTACTAAAAATATAATGGTCATTATTCGTTGTATATATATGTCTATTATCTTTCGTTAGTGATTAGACGATATAGTATTATTTTTTTGGGTATATATTAATTATTGTAAGATTATATTTTAATATAAAAGTTAACGTATTTTATTTAGAAAAAAATATTATTCATTGAAAGATACGATATCTTAGGTGTTTATAAAAGGTAATATCATCAATCAATTAAAAGTAAACATCTTTTTATTAAAAAAAGGCAATCGACTAATTATCACTAATTATATTATTTTACTATTTATTTTAATAGTTAGGATGACCGTGCTGAAGATCGAACGGACAAACTTTCAATGCCCGTGTGATGTACAGGTTTTTTTATTATATTATATAAATTTTCTTTAATATTAAAATTATGTTTTTATATAATCATTATTTTTAATATTTTTTTAATTTTAATTTAATATAATTTAATATTCTCATGTTTACGAATTATACAAATGTTTCCTTATTATAAATAATGTATACGGATTTTTAATATATTTTATTAAATAGTGATATAATTGAGAAAAAAATATTTTAGTTAGAGAAAAGATAAAAGATAAACAATTAATTTATTAGATAACAGTAATTATAATTTGTTTTTAATTTGAAAAAAATATAAAAGATATTATATTTTACTTGAAAAAGGAAAATGTTTAGTTATAAAAAAAAGGTAACATGTTTAACCTGAAAAGGTAGATTGATTAGTAAAGTAAAAATTTTAGTTAAATAAAATATAAAAGAAGATTTTTAAAAGGTAACCTGCGATATAATTGGAAAAAGAAATATTTTAGTTAGAGAAAAGAGAAAAGATAATTTGAATGAAAAAATTAATTAATTAGTTAATAGTAATTATAATATGCTTTTTAGTTAGATAAAATATAAAAGATATTATATTTGAATTATAAAATATGGAAAATATGATAGGTTTTAGCTGAAAAAAGTATTCAAAAAAGTAATCGTTTAATTATAAGTACTTATAAAATTATAATTTAGAATGCCGTGATTTAACTGAAAAAGTGAGGTGTTAGTTAGAGAAAATTAAAAAGGAAACAGGTTTTAGGTGGAAAAGGTAATTAATTAGTTTATAGTAATTATAATTTAATTTATGTTATTTCACTAAATTAAATTGTTCCTAGTGTTTTTAGATAGTGAGAAATTAATGTTGCCCGTGATATTTCTAGAAAAAAGAAATTTGAATTATAAAATAGGGAAAAGATGATATTTTTTAGTTGAAAAAGGTTATTGATAATTATTAGTATTATAATATTATTATTTATTAAATAGAACCACCCGTGATATATTTGTAAAAAAAGATATTTTAGTTATAGAATAGAGAAAAGGTAACATGTTTTGGCTGAAAAAGGTAATTGATTAGTTAATAGTAATTATAATATAATTATGTTATTTTCAAAATTGCTTGTAGTGTTTATAAGAAAGGAGAAATTTTAGTTAGATAAAATATAAAAGATATTGTGCTTTACCTGAAAAGGGAAATTAATTAGTTAGTGACAAATAGAAAAGGTAATATGTTTAATATGAAAAAGGAAATTATGTAATTAGTTAATAGTTAAGTAAGGGTAATTAGGTAAATTCAATAGGTACCAACCAACCAACCAAACTTTTAATGTTTCGGCTTTAATATAATAGAATAGATAACCCGTGCGATGCACGGGTTTCTTTTAATATGTTATAATTTTTTTATGCTATAATTATGTTTTTATATAATCATTATTTTATAAAAATTATTTTAATATTATTTTATATAAATTTATATAAATTTAGTTAATGATATGCATGATTTAAAATTTATATTATAGAATTTTAAGTTAAATATGTCGTTGACGGTTAAAACAATATGTCGAATTCGAACCTTGAAATTTTAGTAAATTAATTTAAACATATAATATATCTTATTAGATCTTATGGTTCTGATTTTTTACTAAAAAGCTAACGGTCATTATTCGTTATATACAGATTTCTATTATATTTTGTTAGTAATTAGACGATATAGTGTTATACTTTTGGGTATATATTAATTATTTTAAGATTATATATTTTAAAATAAAAGTTAATGTGTTTTATTTAGAAAGAAATATTATTGATTGGAAGATACGATATTTTAGGTGTTTATAAAAGGTAATATCATCAATCAATTAAAAGTAAACCCCTTTTAATTAAAAAAAGGCAATCAGCTAATTATCATTAATTATATTATTTTACTATTTATTTTAATAATTAGGATGACCTGAAAATCGAACCAACAAACTTTCAATGCCCGTGCGATGCACGGGTTTCCTTTATTATGTTATAAATTTTATTAAATATTACAATTATGTTTTTATATAATCTTTATTTTTAATATTTTTTATTTTAAGTTAATGTAATTTAATATACTCATGTTTACGGTTTATACTAATCTTTCCCTAATATAAATAATGTATACGATTTTTAATATATTTTATTAGTAATGAAAAAATATGGTGTGATATTTTCGGGTATATATTAATGATTATAAGATTAGTTTTAAATCAAAATGGTAACATGTTTTAATTAGAAAGAAAATATTAATGATTGAAAGATATGATACGATTGATTTTTTAGGTGTTTATAAAAGGCAATATATTCAACTAAAAGCAAATGTGAAAAAGGTAATCGGTTAGTTACCATTAATTATATTATGTTATTATTTATTTTAATAAACAGGATAACCAAACCGAAAACAAAACTTTTTTTTTAATAAATAGGATAACCAAACCGAAAACCAAAAGTTTCAATGTTTCGGCTTTAATATAATAATCTCTTTTCTCTAACTAAAATATCTCTTTTTCCGATTATGTCACGTATTACCTTTTAAAAATTTTCTTTTATATTTTATTTAACTAAATTTTTTACTTTACTAATAAATCTTCTTTTTCAGGTTAAACATGTTACCTTTTTTTATTAATTAAGTAATTTCATTTTTCAGACAAAATATAATATCTTTTATATTTTATCTAATTAGAAAACAAATTATAATTACTGTTGTTCTCCTTTTTGGAATTTATCCTAAAAAAACTTTAATTAATTAGTTAATAGTAATTATAATATGCTTTTTAGTTATGTAAAATATAGAAGATATTATATTTTACCTTAAAAAAGGAAACTGCTTAGTTATTAAAAAGAAAAGAAAAGGTAACATGTTTAATCTGAAAAGGGAAATTGATTAGTAAAACAAAAATTTTAAAGGTAACATGTTTAACCTGAAAAAGGATAGATAAAATAATAAAGATATTGTGCTTTACCTGAAAAGGGAAATTAATTAGTTAGTGACAAATAAAAAAGGTAATATGTTTAATATGAAAAAGGAAATTATGTATTTAGTTAATAGTTAAGTAAGGGTAATTAGGTAAATTCAATAGGTACCAACCAACCAACCAAACTTTTAATGTTTCGGCTTTAATATAATAGAATAGATAAATTTTATAAGTACCAATAATTAACCGATTATTTTTTTCAACTAAAATGTCATTTTTTCAATATTTTTCTAACTAAAATCCCTCTTTTCCTAGAAATATCACGGATAACATTTATATAATTATTATCAAATCATCTCATTTAAAAATTTAAGCCTCCAAAATTCTTATTTTAAAAAGAGTAATTCAAATTAATAAAAAAAATCATATAATATTAAATGAAATCCGTGCATCGCACGGGTTTTAAGCTAGTTTAGTTGGTCGGTATGGTACCTGTTGATTTTACTTATTTATCCTTACTTATCATTTTATATCCATCATACTATCTAATTAATTAATATATTTTATATTTTATCTAACTACAATTTCTCCCTTACTAATCAATTTCCTTTTTCAGATTAAACATATTATCTTTTCTATTTTTTAATACTAAGTAATTTCTTTTTCAGGTAAAATATAATATCTTCTATATTTTATCTAACTAAAAAGTATATTATAATTACTATTAACTAATCAATTAACTTTGTCACCCAAAACACGTTTATTTTTTCTCATTTCTCTAACTAAATATTTATTTTTCCAATTATATTACAGGTTACCTTTTTCGGCCAAAACACTATTTTCTCTAACTAAAACCTCTCTCTATTTAATAAAAATAAAATAATAATATTATAATACTAATAATTAACGGATTACCTTTTCAGCTAAAATGTGTCATCTTTTTATTTTTTTCTAATTTATTTTTTTCTAAAAAAACACAGTTAACATTAATTTCTCATTTTCTAAAAACACTACGAGCAATTTTATTAACAATTAAATTATAATTACTATAAACTAATCAATTACCATTTTCACCTAAAACATGTCACCTTTTTAATTTTAACGTTACCTTTTCTATTTTTTCAAATTAAAATATCTCTTTTTCCAATTATATCACGGATGGTACTATTTAATAGAATAAAATAATAATATTATAATACTAATAATTAAATGATTAACTTTTTCAGTTAAAACGTATCATCTTTTCTAACTAAAATCTCTCTTTTTCTAGAAATATCACGGGCAACAGTAATTTCTACTTTTCTAAAAACATTACGAGCAATTTTATTTAGTAAAAGAACATAATTAAATTATAATTACTATAAACTAATCAATTACCTTTTTCATCTAAAACATGTTACCTTTTTAATTGTCTCTAACTAAATTCTCTCTTTTTTTAATTATATCACGTGCATTCTATTTAATAAAAATAAAATCATAATTTTATAATTACTAATAATTAACAGATTAACTTTTTCAACTAAAAAAATTATATAATATTAAAAAAATCCGTACATCCACGAATTTTAAGCTAGTAAAAATAAAATCGTATTACCAAACAAAAAGAAGGGTGCCGGACCGCCTTAATTTAATAAAAAACCAACGCCCGTACGTGTATATATAGGACGAAGAAGTGAGTTTTTTTCTTGTGCTCCGATCCCCAAATAAAAGTAAAACCCAATTTATTAAGTATTTGGCAAACCCTAGTATTTGTATTTGTATTCATTCACGTTATTCATACATAATCGGATCGATGTTGATGATGATCAAGAGTGATGTTTTGTGTGGGTTCTCGGATAGAGGAGGAGAAGTGCGTGAGTTTTTGACTTATGTGTCGGATTCAGATGAAGATTCTTCGGATTATGACGATGATGATTATGATACCAGCAACAACGGAGGAGGAAGAGCTGCTGCCCATGTTCAAAAGCGTGGGTTGTGTCGTGTGGTGAATCCACCTCCAGATGGGTATGTCTCAGATATATCATATGATGATGATGGTGGTGATGATGATGCATTCGTAATTTTCCCAGGCCCCGATCATGAACACTACAGTCATGCTCATCTCCGTGATCTCTCCCGAACAGCCATCAAACAATATAATCACAAAACGGTATTTATTTATTCAAAATAAACACTAACACACACACTTTGTTTCATTGCAATGATCTCATTTATCTTATATGCGAGTTTGCAGGGTAATGAACACTACAGTTATTTTCCCATCTTACAATGTGAAAATAACTTCATGTTACATTGTTACTTAACCCTAACACACACACACACACACACACACGTGTTTCATTGCAATGATCTCATTTATCTTATATGCGAGTTTGCAGGGTAATGATAGATTCGAGTTTGTGGAATTGGTGGGGGCTTTAGTGTACACTGTCGTTGAAGCTGCCTTTTTTATAGTCACTTTCAAAGCTTGTCAAAGTGATGATCCCATGGTTACAACCTCCTTCAGAGCAAAGGCCCGCGCTGCCTCTAAATCTTTAACTGATTCTTATGACATTGAAAAGGTCGCTCCCCTGGATTCACGGCCTTGAGACTCTGTGCCTCTGTAGTATTATAAATCTTTTGACTTCTAAGTTGCTATATACATTATCTACTATGGTTTTTTTCACTTTGATATTATCGGCTAGACATTTCATAAGCGCTTAGTTTTGGTACAATAAAATGCAAAATATTTCGTTTTATCTTGATGTTTTTATCATATATTTACATCATATAATTTTCTTACATGTATCTGAGAATTGGGAATTGGTCAAAATTAAGAAATGCATATGTGCTGGCTCTAAGGCATATCATTATTATGTAGTCATCTCCATCTTGTGTCAACCGAATCATAGATTAACGACTTATTTGTTAAGCTTACGGTCATTGTCTAGTTAGAAGCGTCAATTATAATAACATACGTTAAAGTTTTAGGGCCTGTACAGTAAGTGCGAGCAAGCTGGAGTTTGATTAAGTGGACTTGGCTCATTGAGCTTGATCTCAAACAGACGTATCTGTGCTGTGCGGATGAGAATCGAGCTCAAGCTGAGCTTTAGAGGTATGTGCAGACACTTCGAATAGAGTTCATTTAGCCAAAAATTGACTCAGTTGATGTCGTGCACAGTCAACATTTACAGGAAACTTGCACTACAGTAGAACACATATAGTCACCTTGTAGATTATCAAAACCATCATCTGCTGGAAATTCTGGCCAACTCATACATGACATGGGTTTCTTCCTCGGCACAAATCTTCTGCTATAGAATTATTTTTCCACAAAAAAATCGAAAGACCTTACTGCAATGTAGTCATGTTCTTAATGTGTCATGCCAAATGCTGATAGAACTTCTTAATGCCCATTGGAAGGGGACAGCTTCAGGCCTGTTCGAACTTCTTTAATGGGCTTGATAGAAACAAGTGTCAAAGATAGCCTTCATACTAACCATGAAGTGCTAACAAATACAAGGCCCCAAATTAATTTCACGAGCCCATCCCTTAGGATTAACTACCATGGATTTCAGTCAGGCCCCAGAGCTTTGTGAAAATGCGATTATTAAGTCCCGAAACTCAGGGCACGTGTAGTGACTTTTGCCATGAATTCATGGAATCAATTTACCCATCTTATTTGATCCTCCTTTTTTTGTACTAGTGAGTAGTGTATGGAAATAGGGTGTTAGATATTCAGGGTACCTTTAAAATATAGGGGTGAACCAAAGTCTTTTGTCAACCTAAATTTTGTAATTGCGTATAGTTGTTAAATTTAAAGAAGCATTGGAACAATTTTGATTGTTAAATTGCTATAGCATGTCTAAATGGTACTGTATATTATGTTGAAAACTTTGTACTCGGTTGATGCTAGAAATTGATGACTTGTTAATTTTTCAACCAGACGTTTATGTCTATCATTGGAGGCGGCATTGCAGGCGTTCTAGGATTTACCAGTTTGATGGGTTTTGTCTTTTATTTCCTTGTAAGGCAATTACTTGAATAGGGTTAGCAGCCAAGGCAAGATTTTCAATTCATTAGTACTAAGATAGCTGGAACATAATAATATTCGATTGATTTCTTGGAGGACTCATGGTACACTTCTACATCTTGCGGTTCCTTTCTTGCATATGTCTAGTTATTTGTTATCAATTTTAAATGCATACAAATGCCAAGCTCTCCCAGACAACATTATGTGAAGTACCTATTGTGGTAAAGATATTGAAAAAGAAAAACGGATTCAGGTGAGATTAATGTAAAATACACGTACTTAGGCCATGTTTGTTTTAGGGGATTATAATCTTTGGAAAATTACACTATCTTTCTTAAATTTAAAGGATTATAATCCCATGGAAGTATATTGCTATCATCTTTTTGATTTATTTCTATGGGATTATAATACCTTCTTTCACAAGGTATTATAATCCCATGGGAGTGAACTAAAACAATGATCAAAATGTGAATTCATGGGATTATAATCCCTTACGTTTGGGATTTATAAGGTAATAATTTGGGGATTATAATCCCTTGAAACAAACATGGCCTTAGTGTATAGTTCCTGATTAAATTCCACAACAAAGGAATCGAAAGCTGAATCACCTACGACGGTAGTACTTATACAAACTTAGTTTATTCGAGGGGAGAATTCTGTCAAGGTTTTAATTTTTTGGTAATGGACAGTCGTTTCTTGGTCAAACCATTATGTCATTTGGTAGAAGAATGACAACATAATAAACTGAATTGATGATCTACATGAAGGCCAGCACCCTTATCGTCATTTGAGGGACGGACAAAGTCCCGGAACAAATTAATGGCCCTTGTGATCATATCTGTATCCTCGTTAGGATCTTGCTAGCAAACTTTGGGTGGTCCAGATCAATGCTGAAAATTTGCATGCTTAATTACCTTCCCATATTATTCAATAGAGGTCTGTTGAAACCAAGTGGTTTCTCCAATTAAGTTCTCAGCACTAGAGTAAAAGGTTTAATCATTGGCAAAATTAAAATGTTGTGTTCTTGGACACCGCTATGTCAACCGCAGCTGCTATATGCATCCCTTGTATTACTACTTTCAAGCAAGCTCTATTTGGCAACTAAGCAAAGTCTCCGATTTTAGCAAAGAAAGACATTCACTAAAGACTTCTCATCAAAAGTTCATTGTAGAATTTTAATTAATTGCTACATTGTTTGAAATTTATCCATATAAGTGTTCGTATAAACCGTAGTGTACACCATCTTGTTTGCACAATACGACGTTTAAAAGCCCCCTTGTCTAATGGAACCTGTTTGACGACGATTTTTAAACCGTTAGAATGGAAGTTAGATCAGACAATAGATTTTCAAGCGCCAAAAGAAACCATTGTTGTTGTTTTTTCAGCCAATGCTTGGTAAATACATAGGCATCTTAAAATTTTGGACATCGTCCTCATCAAAAAATATATAAGTTGTATATTACCGTTTTTTAATAAGACTTGTGAACAAAATTTTGAAATCCACACATTGGTTAATTTGCTTTAATGTGATTAGTTTCATATTTTAAAAACCAAATTAATATACAATTTGTTAGAATTAATCACATGCAGTTTATATTCGAGATTCATCAAAGATCGAAGAACTCAATTAATTTTTTTCCAAAAATTTAATTGAATGGAAGAATATTAAATTTACAGAAACAAAATTTAAGAGTAAAAGCAATTATTGTATTAATATCAGCATGACCCAGCATACCACATGCAAAGATATAAAGTAATAATGAACAATGTTACCGGGATCGAAAAATAGAATACACTACGAAGGAATTTTACAAAAATAAATTTGTTCCAAATTACTTGTCCCTTTACCTTTTCTTTTTTCAATGCAAATTTAAGGGTAATTTTACAAAACTATCCCTACATTTATTGTATTTAAAATTTGACTTTTTCAAATTTAACTCTATTCTCATTTTTCAATGTATTAAAAAAGGGTATTAGTTGGAAAATTTTATCCAACATGCTTTTTAGAAAAGGGACAAGTAAATTGGGATGAAGGAGTAATAAATTGACTTTTTGCGATCAAAACTTAACTTTGACTCTAAATTAAAAATTAACTTTTCATTATTTTGAGAAATTGAAATATACATATTAAAGTAGATTAGACACATTTTCCAATGATATCATTTTTATAATTATTTTTTATTATATATTATATAAAAATTTTGGTCAAATTTGGATCACCACAAAAGGTCAAACAAGCCGGGGAGTATAACATTAGTACAGTAATAAATAGCAGGATAGTCCATAGATTCTAAGTTCTAAAAAGCCCAGCTATTGACAAAAGACCAAACCCATCATGTACTTTTGTGTACCGAAAATCCAAAACTAAAAGTTAAATTCTTTATTAAAATAACTGAGTCTACCATACGTTAGTTAACCAATAAGAATATATTAAGGAATTATTTTAGGACCAATCAGAGCTAATTCTTAAAATTTAGACATTTCTTTATTTACAATCTCACCCTACCTCTTTAACCATAGTTAGTTAACACTTCTAAATACAATATTGATTTTATTAGACTTATCCATAAATATTTTTTAAATAAAAAAATATTTACTAGAAAATCACAATTTTAATTTGAAATCAATCACGATATACTATTGGAGTATATATTTTAAATTAAATTTCATAATTAATCATTCATTAATCAACCATTATTTAAATATAAAGCCAATCACAATCATATTATCATATGCTTTTTATAATATATATTGAACAATTATAATCGATATTAAATAATTATAATCTAACTTAACTAAAAATATGAAAAAATTGGATTTGAAATCAGATTTTAAATAACTTGGATAAAATTCATACCTTCAAAATTTTGATTTTTTTTATATTATTATTGGTGGGTGAATAAATTACCAATCAAAAAATTAAAATTATTTTAGAGGCAATCAAAATTTACTTCTAAACTTTAAATACCATAAGTTAGTTAACCAATAAGAATCGAGGAATTATTTTAGGACCAATCAGAGCTAATTCGTAAAATTTAGACCTTTCCTTATTTACAATCTCACCCTACCTCTTTAACCATGGTTTGTTAACACTTCTAAATACAATATTGATTTTATTAGACATATCCATAAATACATATTTTTTAAATCAAAAAATATTTACTAGAAAATCACAATAATTTGAAATCAGTCAAGATATACTATTGGAGTATATATTTTAAATTAAATTTTATAATTAATCATTCATTAATCAACCACTATTTAAATATAAAGCTGTTGTGCCCAAAATCCGCCTTGGGCTTGATTTAAAGCCCATTAAGGTCACGAGTTTGAGTAAGGTGGATATGGATGGATAGGCTGGACTAGGTATGGATGTTTTGGCCCAATATGCCTTGGAAATATACTGAAAGATGAAGATTCTGGTATCTGGTTCGGGGTTCATTCATGCAGGGGTTCAGGTGTATGAACCCCAGATGGAGGTACTGCTGTGTGGGAGGCCTGATAGGGGTTCGTGCAGGTGAAGGGCTTTCAAGCAGAGGTTCACACTCGTACCCCAATAGTCCGCGGGAATTGGCCCAGTAGCCTCCTAAATTGTAGGAGAACGGATATACATCACTTTAACTGACTTTTGGATAACTCCTAAACATCATGGACGACCCAACAACCTCTATTATGGTGGGTAATCATTATATATACATGGATTACGTATATATACATGGATATATGATGGAAAATCATATAAATATGAAATAATTAAGCTTTTATGGATATATAACAACTGGATCAACTTGGTTGAGGAGGATAAGGATTATCAAATCGTGGCTCAATTATCAAGAACTACATGGACTTGATTCCTATAAATATAGGATATGTAAGCACTTTGCAAGGGTTGAATCTCACTTCTCTCTACAAAAATCATGTAGAAACTTGAGCAATACACATCTCTGGCAGCTGGGATCGACTGAGTAGGAATTACTCCGTCCTTGCTGTCCGGTGACCTTGCAAACTCAGTCCCATAATCATTACAAACAACCGCCCACTCTGGCAGTTGAATGCCGGGCTGTAAACGCTTGAACGCCGATTCTGCAACCGGAAATCAAGCGATTCAACCGTTATTCCAGCGATATTCTCTCGAAGTGTTGTACCAAATTCCTCTCACAACATTTTTGGCGCTAGAAGGAGGGGCATTGGATGATCTTTTGAGAGGAAAGATAACGAAAAGCTCAGGCTATGAACATACAATGAAGAACAATGGAGGTGACCACAAAATTGGGCCCGAAAAGGAGGTCAACAATCAAGGTATGGTGGATTATATCATGCGATTGGGCTGGAAAATCGAGCTTCTGGAAAAGAGATACAAAAAGATGAAAAAACGGAAGAAAAATCATGGCTCATCGAAAAAAGGATGAAGAAGAAGGAAACCCATAACCGTCTTTATTCTGGTCATATGGCGGTAAAATGCATAAAAGAAGAGATGTGGCTCTGAGATGATTTAATTTTGACTGTGATGGGAGAGGTCTTGGAAAGAATGGCAGGAAAATAATTGTTTCAGATACTAAATTCCGATAGGAAGGGTCTAGAATAGGGGTTCAGCTATGCGGGGTTCCGCGATCCAAAAACTCTCACATCAAGAGTGTGTTAATGTATAACTGAATGTATGAGAAACTGAATGTCCATATGTTGATGGAGATAATGTCCTTCTGGAGAGGTACCAGTTGAGGGGTTCAAGGGCTAAGGCAGGAGAAACCTCAATCTGGAGGTCGCACCCATGACAGAAGGCACTCGGAACCAGATGAACCCCTAGTTTCTCAGCCAAAAGGTTCCTCACAGATGAACCCCCAATTTCTCAACCAGAAGGTTCTTCGTAGATGAACCCCCAATTTCTCAACCAGAAGGTTTCTCGCAGATGAACCCCCAAATACATAATTTTGGCATTCGACAAATAGGCTTTTATAGTCGAAAAGTGGAGAATATCAATATAAGGGTTCAACCACTTGGAGGTTAAGGTCTATCAAGGCTCCCCCTTCAACAATGTTGGGATTAAACAAGTCCAGAAATTGTGGAGCACGGATCTAGTTCGCATCACACTTCAATCCATGAAGGAAGTAAAAAGGGGAACTTAAATGATAATGTGGGTACAAACACCATGATATATGAGCTGTAGGTGAACCCCAGCGCAGATAAGGGTGCGAACCTCCTGATAGATGAGTAACAGGTGAACCCCAATGCAAACAGGGGTACAACCCTCCTAACTGAAGGGGTACGGGTGAACCCAAATTGAAGCATGGATGCGAACCCCATGATTAATAATCAGTAGGTAAACCTGGATGATGGCAAAGATATGTACTCCCTCATTGGTGAGCTACCAGAAATATTTTACATTATACTCTTAGATACCTCTTGTTTCTTACAACGAGATAGCTCATGTAATCTTAGAGGTGTCTTATTGATAATTCACGTATTCGGTACGAAGGTTTCCCATCAACATTGATCATGAGAACACGAATGAGCTGGAAGACTAAGCTTCCAGGTAAAAGAGGTTTAGTGGTGGGAGGAACCAGGATAGGGGTTCGATGATGACATGTTCAAGGAGATAAATCCTAGAACCCCGAGGCTTCACTTAACAGAAGCTCGAGTATGTTCAATAGACTGGGCAGGAAGCTTAATATGAAGCTTGTCAAATTAAAATATGGAAATGATTGGTAAAAAGGACTCCCCCGAAAAAGAGCTTCCCGGAAATGGGGTTCGTATATGATAGGTTCGGTGATGAAAGGCCCCTTGATTATAAGTAAGAAGTTGAATAATGAGAAGCCCCCACAATAAGCAAGGAGAACCCGGGGGGTAATCTGAAAAATGGTTTAAGCAAGGAAAATCACATTCATAGGCTTTATGCCAAATTGGAAAATATTGGATCTCAATATAGGGGTTCCACCATGGAGGTTGTATCACTCGACATGAGAACCCCAAAAGAATTAATTAGTGCCTAAAGGGGATTCATCAAGAAAAAACAATATTCGCCATGTTTCGCCTCTTATGCAATAAATAGGCGTTACATAACTGGTGTGAGATACTAAAATGGTTAAACCAAGGAAGCTCTACTGATAAGGGGATTCATCAAGAAAAAACAATATTCGCCGTGTAATCATGTTAGTGGACACCTCATTGTATGATTTAATGGAAGCTCCATTCAAAATACTTGGGGAATCATGTTACCAGTAGCCCTACTGATGGAACCCCATAAAGTGGTTCTAGTTTTTCGGGGGGGGGGGGGGTAATACCACCCATAGCGTTGAAAAATGAAAAAGCATATTATAGGGATGCTTATGGCGAAAGGGTTGAGCAAAGGGTTTCAAGTAATGACCTAAATGAAGCTCTAGAAAAAACCTTATCGTGGAAGTTGAAGGTGAACTCATACCTCTCACGAACTGAAAATATCACAGCTGGTAGTATTGAAGGATAAACCCCTCTTATCCACCCAGTTGGAGGGAGTTATGGTTGATAGCGTATCCTACAACACTATGGTAGGATGTCCCATTCTAAAGAAGATGCAAATGGTGGACTCAATTTATAACATGGCTACGAAGGTTCTCATACGTAAACCCCTCAAGCACAAGAAGTTGGAAGGTTTCCCACAAAGGGGTTCCCCTGCTATAAGCCCCACAAACATCAGAAGTTGGAACATGTGGAAAATTCAAGGAATGAATTGTGGAAGCTAGTGGAGGATTGTAATCTCGGTGAAATTATGAGAAAGATGCTACTAGATAAGGAATGGGGTGTGAATAACCTCTCGATCAATAAAAAGATGGGTGCGAGGTTCGTATGTGAACCCCTAAAGGAAAGAACCAGAAGCTTTGAAAGTTGAAGGAAACATCGAAGATGGCAATGGAACCTCAGTTGGAATGGACTTGGGTCCGCATATGTCAAGGCAATGGAAGGAAATCAAGGGTAACTTCCCCCAGGATGATGTTGTCAACAACTTCCATTAAATAGAAGGAGAAACACTGAAGGTTCAATTTTGGCCATGGACAAACTACACCGAGGAATCGGGGGGTAGTGGATACTAGGCTGCATGGAGGATTTCTAAGATGCACCCTATTTTCAAATGAGAAAATGTACACATGAGGTTCAGGTTCGTGAACCCTTGGCGGCCTTCAGCCTCAGAACCCTTTACTGGGTTACAACAACAAAACTTAACATAAAACGGGATCTTCAGCAATCAACATGGTTGGATTTATAGGCGGTCACAACTATGTCCACGGTATACGCCTGGGGTGGGATCTTGAAGGCATGCGTACTTGATACCTGTGGCGGGAGGTTCAGTCAATTGAACCTACGGAAGCTTGATTTATGTGAATTTTTGGTACCAAAGAGGTTTGTGAAATAAGGTTTCGAACTTGGAACCTGAAAGAGATCCTTGGAATACCATATGAGGTGATATGGATACAATCATCAAGATTCAAAGGCCTGCGAGGATGGCAAGCATGTGTGGGCATACGTGCATCGAGCATAAAAGGCTGGAAGGTTTATTGATGGAACCACGACGTAGGGGTACGACAACCGAACCTTGGAGGTTCAAGAATAGAATTTATGGAGTCATCATCAAGAAAAAATACATGGTCTTTCTTGGAAGGAATTTACGAGCAGTAGTCGCTTCACCTTTGAAACCCCTTGTTTCTTACAATGAGTATGCTCACATAAGCTTAGAGGTTTAGGGTGAAGGTTGATTGAGCCTGAGTAAGGATTACATTAGGTTCCTCTTGCATTAATGGCTGCAAAGAATTAGGGGGTAGTGGATGGTATACTACCATTGATGATATCTTGAAAGTGGCAGATTTTTAAGCAAAAGGAATTCTCGCACAATAAATGGGGAAAGGTTAAGAGATTCTGGAGGTTTTGGTGCGCGAACCCCCTTATATCGAAGGTTCATCCGTTTGAAACCCCTTGTTTCTTACAATGAGTATGCTCACGTAAGTTTAGAGGTTCAGGGTGAAGGTTGATTGAACCTGATTGCGGATTACATAAGGTTCCTCTTGCATGTAATGGCTACAAGGAACCGGGGGGTAGTGGATGGTATACTGTCATGATGGTATCTTGAAAATGGTAAATTTTTAAGCAAACGGAACTTATTTACAATAAATGGTTCAGGGCTCAGGACCATGAGATTCTTGAGGTTCTGGTATGCGAACCACTAATGGAATCTAATTCGAGGTACCCCTGGAAGCTAGATCAAGGAGCATATGTAGGATTTCATGAATTGATTTGGAAAGGATTTCTCATGTATGGATTATGCATGAGCTGGATTTACCATGTATGGATTATGCATGGAGAGGATTTCTCATGTATGGATTATGCATGAGCTGGATTTATAGCATATGGATTATATGCTAAAGGAACATGTATGGATTATACCTGAATCACATGTGGATTACGTGCGCAAGGCAGGATTGGAAGCACATGGATTATGTGCTAATTGATTACACGGACTATAAGGAACATGTATGGATTATACATGAATCAAGGCAGGCACATGTATGGATTACATGAATCAAGGCAAGAACATGTATGGATTATACATGCATCACATGTGGATTACATGTGAATGGATGGGAACCCCAAGGCAGGCTGGACCTAGGGACGCTAGGTTCATAAAGTTCCCCTATATGGAGGTTCACTCGTTTGAACCCTGAAAAGGCGTAACGCCGATAAACTTCCGTGTAATCATGTTAGTGGACAACCAACCCCGTTATGGGACTTATGTACAGCTGTGGAAGCTACGTACAATTTGGCAAACGGCTTCGCCACGACCCCAGGGAAACTGGGTGAGTGAGGTCTAACTCTTGGAAACTGGAATGCTAAGGATTTTAGCGGTGTGAGGAAATCACATTAGATGGCAAACGGCTTTGCCACGACCTCAGGGAAACTGGGTGAGTGAGGTTTAACTATTGGAAATTAACATCGTGAGGGAATTAACATCGTGAGGAAATTAGCATTGTGAGGAAATCTGTTAGGTCCCGGAGATCGTAGAGGGGGGGTGAATACGATTCCCAAATAAAAAATTATGACTTTTAATTATTTTTGGGACAACATAAAAATTAATTTGGCTCAAACCCATTTACTGTTCATGGTCTTCTCCAAGCATATGACTCCATTAAAATAACCAAGACCAAGAACAGAAAATCACCCAAAACACACAACACAACAAGATTCACAAATATAAATTTATATTTATGAAGTGGGGGCAATGCTACAAACAAGTTCAAGAACATAAGCTCAAGAACACAACAAAGAAATGATTCTTGGCTCCTCTAAAAATATTAAAGTCTATGGACTTAGGAGGCAAGAATCAACCCTATCTTCTATACAAGATTTAACAAGTGTTTACACTAGAAAGATAGAGGAGTGGTGTAACAAAGAAAATCATGGCTACAAGTATTTTCAAGAACAGATCTAGCCATGGGGGAGAGAAAAATAATTTTCTCTCTCTCCCCTCTTTTTTTTCCTTGCGGCTGCACACCTTGCTAGTTGAAAGAGAAGACTTGCTTTTCTCTTTTATCAATTTGAAAAGCATTTCTTTTTCCTTTTTCCTTTTTCTTTTCTTGCTCCACCAAACCCTAATGCAAAGTCATGTGCCAAGCATGCCTTTGGAAATATTTAATTCAAAAGTAATATTTAATATTTATATAAAATATAAATAAAGAATATCTTTATTTATAAAATATATAAATAATTAAATAAATACTTTATTTAATTAAATTAAATAAGTACTTTATTTAATTAAATTAAATAAATACTTTATTTAATTAAATTAAATATTTCCATTCCACTCTTCAATTTTTGTAGACTTCCTCAACCAAATACATGGCCCCGTATACGTGACTCCACCACGTCCAAGTATTTGGCCTTCAATTATGTGAAGCTTTAGTAAAGGTCCAATCAGGTTGTGCCACTAATTCTTCGTACATTTAATTCTCGTTCCTTAAACATTGAATACTGTATTTCGACCTGTATCTCGATCTTCCAATACAGCTCCAATGCATATTTTGGAACTTTGGCACTTCAACACTAATTTACCTCCTGTGTTGATCCTTCACATGACTTAAGAAGATCAACAACTTTAGAATGATTAAAACCATATTAACTGACGAGAGCTTGCCTCCAATGTCCTGACACTTGATGCAACGGTCTGGTTCATAAGTGACTAGTCTTGATAGGGGCTCTTGATTCCGAATATGATTCCACACTCTTCTATTTAAACCTTACTGCAGCTTCGATTGTGGTACAATAAAATCTTCTGAGACTAAGACAATCTTCTGTAACTTCCACATCCTTGAGTAGATGTTACCATCCTTTATTCTCTACTGAGGCCTGAACATATTAATGAACTTCTTCCAGTGAGCTTCAAGTCTGTAGATGATCCTTTGATATTTTGTCTTAACTGAACTCTGTGTTCCAAGATTCCTGTGCACCTGTATATTATTACATGTCCTGTTCTATTGTTGAGTTATCGTCAACCATTACATAGGGATTACATTTAGCATTTCTAGTACACATGAAAGTGCAGTGAGTTACTTCCCTTCACTCCTATCTCTCCTTTCAATCTCCCCTTTCAATCTCCCCCTATTTGGTTGATATGGAATAACAATCAAATACTATTTCCAAACACTCTCCCCCAATAGCAATTAAATAAAATCAACTACTAGAGGATAACTCAACTAACATACAAGAAACAATGAAAGTACTGGATATGAAAATAATATACAAAAAGTTCTGGAAAGATATAATCAGTTTAATCCAGATTTCCTGAGTTGCTGAAAATGAATGATGAATTTCTGAATTTCATTTTCCTTGAGCTTTCTCTACTTCGTTGTTCTTCAAAGATGGGGTTCTTTCAATAAAGAATAAAATCATTAGTAGAGACTCCTTAACAACCATTCCGGTTCATCTTGCAATTTGAACTAGAACATACAGCTCTCTATGTTCCCCATAAGAGGTCAACTCATTCTCCCCTTAAGGTTGTTCTCTCTTGGAATGAAAGTCACTTCTTTTTCTTCAGGATGTTCTATTTCCAGGAGATATATTTTTCTTTCTTCCCTGTACTGCTCCACTGACTTCATCTATCACTGAAACAAGAAATAGAACATACTTGGACACTTTTCAAATGCCCCTTGAAAATCTCCCTCAACATTCTTCTTTACCTAGAAAACTTCTACTTAGCAAAAACTCCCCCTGAGTTGATGCTCTTTAAAGAAATCCTCATTTTCATTCATTGATCGTGCTAGAAAGAATTCTTCTGCCGAACCTCTCCTAAGAATGTTCCAAGTACAGATCTTCAAACAAACAGAGCAAAATCCCTTAGATATCTTTTCAGAATAAGATATAGCATTTTAAAATCAAGATGTTAAGATTCTCCATAACTTCTCCCATTTGACAAAAAGTAACTTCTGCACTTCAGATGAAAAGACAGTTAAATCTACAACACCTTTAGGAATTAGGCTCCAACATATTACTAAGATTTCTCCCCCTTAGTAATTTCTCCTTCTCAGCTCTTGCATCATTAAGCTTTAAATGTTATCTAATTCTCCCCCTTAGTTCTTGCAAGATCCAATCCAATCTTGTGTCATTAGATGTCCTCTATTTAACCTCCACAAGATATGTTCCAAGTTTCTTCAAATTCTCCCCTGGTATCAATCTATATTTCTTAATACCAAACTATATTTCTTGTTTCTTGTATCACCAAATTCTCCCCCTTAGTTGAGAATAGCCTCTAAGACAATAAAAGTATCATCTACATCCAATCGAATAAGGAACTCTCCTCCAATTGAACATAAAATCCTCCTTAGGCCTAAAAATCAATGTCTCCCCCTTTGAGATTGAGAACAACACGGATTAATACACCCAAAGGTAATAGCTTGGACATTCCCACTAAGCTTCAGCTAGACTCCTCTTTGGCTTGTCTTCCAGAAAAGAATCTCTTCAACATTTTAGAGCAGGAAAATATAGTTACAGGATTCAGACATATTAGCAAGGTTAGTGTTTGGTCTATGGTTTCCTCACATCTACTACGTTCTGTTGGTGTTTGCACTTTCAAGCGTAAGTGCTCCACTCATTTCTCTCCCTACTTCTCACTCAAGTGTATCACTCTCTCACTTCACTCAAGTGTTTCTCTCCCTTACTTGCTCTCATTCCATTTATAGCAATTTGTACCTGCAAGTAAATCCATGCTAGTCTCACCAAGATATTATGGATCGTTGACTATAGCATGTTGTCGATCACTGAAGATCTCTAGGTTCTGAGATGTAATCTCAGACAGAGTTTCAGTTAGGTCGTCACCCAACTCACCATGAGCAAATCCATGCACACGTGGCTCGTTGTCGGGGAATAACCCTTCTGATATTGGAATCTCCCCCATTCCAGGAGTGACTGAAATCCCAACACCCTGATCCTCAAAAGACTCATCAAATTGGTAAACCAACTGAATCATAGTCTACGAGTTGTTACTCAGCTATTTTCTGCATCAACAAACTCCCCATATGCAAATCCATGCACTGGATCGTTGAATGTGATATGCGTACTTGGCAGCTATCTAAGCATCAACCGACTCCCCATATGCAAATCCATGCACTGGATCGTTGAAGGTGATATGCCTTTTAAGCTTTGAGCGTTCCATGTATTCCAGAATTTGAATTTCTAGGAGAGTAGACGTGTACAAACATCTCTCTCAATCACCTGTGAAGATGAATTAACTCACTATTTTCAGTCATGGAAAACTGTCAGTGATTTCCTCTCACCATCAACAGATTGCTCTGCAGATGAGAAATCCCGTTAGGGAACTAGGACTGTTCCTCCTAGGAGGGTTGACAAGGATTCTTATATATGGCAAGAAATCCAAGTTTCCCTCAAATGCCTGTGAAGGCGTCTCAACAACTTCATTCACCATGAATGGTAAACAAAGAAGTTTAGGGGTTTCACCTATACCTCACAAAGTGCACTCCTCGCAATGTGTCCTCATAAATATTAATCATTTAGGCTTACCATCAGCGTGAATGCTTCTGGTGTGCTTGACCCATTACAAGGTGCTCTGGCTGACGAGCGAATCTTCACTGGAATTACCTGTTGAGAGAGTTCATCCAGAAACGGTGTAATTGCCTTTTCAGCTCTGCATTCTTTTGAGAGAATGCAGATGAGCTACAGTTACCTCAGTTTGTATACTTCTTTACTTCTCGAGAGGTAGAGCTGTGGGTACACTTCCGACACATCCTTATTTGCTGCAACTAGTGCAGTTTCTCCCTTAACAACCACTAACTTAAATAAGTTCCTTATATCACCGAGGGTTGAAAGTTTGAATTTTGGATGACAGTGTTTGGTACTAAGGTCTTGGTTAGAAATTGATGGGTTAATCAACTTCACGACCTTCCCCTATAGCCACTTAGGCTAAGCCATTTCGGCTAAACAGAGAGAGTTAATCAGAGCTATATAATAGCTATATAAGGTTTAACAGATTTTACAAAAATCGTTCTTTTGAATTTCTCTTAGATAAACATCCAATTGAAATCCACCTCTTTTAACAAAACATTTTGATTAGAAACTCAAATCTATTTCATCTTGCTCACTGTATGTTTTCAGAAATTGTTTTGCAATTCATTCTTATCAAATAGATGACTATGATTTCCAAAATATACTTAGGTATCATATACATCATATTCGTCTATCTCATATTATCTCCGACTTAAAACATAAATCATTCATGACAAAAGGAGATCGAACGAATGCGATAGTCATACAGTCCAAGGCACTAATCTTTAAGCTAGCAACCATTGTTTTGGTACTACGAGTCAATGTGAAACAGACACTGACAAGAATTTTGAAAAATGTTACCAATGGTTAATACCTCAAGATCAAGACAGCTTATTTAAATAAAATAGCCTGATACCATGCAACCTACGTTACAAGTCATCAAGTAACTTTACTTAAATAAATCGTGGAGAGAAAACATTTTACATTTCAAAACATTTTCGAGAGAGAGAGAGGATATATGATTTTGAAATAGAAAGATAATCCTCTAGAAACCTTTTAAAAACTTTTCAAAGGAGAAGTTTGAAAAAGTTCTTTTTGTTGCTTTTCATTCTCTGGTAAATGAATGCTTGTTTAGATAAAACATTTTTCACAAGAAATAGACAAGACATTTCTTTATGCATTCAAGTTCTAAAGAATGAAAAGACACATATTAATACTAATGAATCATCATAGATATGAGTGACAAAACATTCAAAAGCATTAACATCATTCAATCATTTTGTAATAAAACGCATCTTACTACAAAACAATTAAGCACATAAGACACTTACATTATGCTAGACAATTACCATTTGTCGCTTGAAACAAACACATATTGCAATATAGATCATGGTAATTCTAAAGCATAAAATATAAGTATCCGCTAAACACTGAATCATACATTAATCGAATGACAGCATTTAACTTCCTACACTACATCTCAACAATTATCACATAAGCATATTGAAAATACTCATGACAATCATAATGTATGTAAGCTCGAGGTACTAGTTGCATCAAAGATCAAAGTCCTTTAAATATTCATACTAAAACTTATGATCTTTGACAACCCCTCGCGATGTAGTAAATCACTTTCAATATTAGTGTTTTTGAAATAATCTTTTTGTCACTTAGCGCAGAGATTTTAAGTGACATCACTAATATAAAAAAAATGACAACTAAAATTAATGGATTTTCTATAAGACATGATGCTTCACTTAAACTACATATTAAGTGATTCCATTAATAATAGCATTAATCAATCAGAAGTAAATAAAATTACGACTAACTACCATTAACTGATATAAGTCAATAACCTTACATACAACTAATTAAAACATATAAATACTTATGCTGAAACATTTAACATATAGCATTAATAACATATGACAGCACAAAGTACGATGTCCTAGATATAAATAACTTCACAAGTCCTAAAAATATTTAAAATTCAATACTTGTGAGGTCATTTAAAAATTCCTTGCAGGTGGGATTTCCAACAAATATGCACATAAGAATAACATCCCAATTTCACTAACTAACTTAGACAAAATGAATTCATTAAGTTGTTTAGCAAAAATCTGCAATTTATTCAACTATGGACAACTCTCGAAGAAAATGATACCTTATGTCCATGCGTTGATTTCAACAAGTGGTGTAGACAGAATCCAACAGAGTTGTTGGAGTTGAAGTAGTTCCCTTGTCCATAAGTTTCAGCACACTATCCACAAGCTGCTTTAGGTTCATCCTTTGAAGTAGCTTTGTATGTCGAATGCTTCCCCTTATTTTAACAAAGATCCAACTTCTTCCACGAAATTTGACAGCATCTAGAAATTACTTCCCTGTCTTTCTGACAACCTGCATCACTATATCTATAAAGCCAATTAAATCTAGTATCCCCAGGGCACTAAATTAATGGTGATCCCCCTCAAGATACTTAAACAATTCATATTGTGGCTACAAGATGAGATTCTCTAGTATCCGCTTGTAAAATTTCACATGGGCATAATATAGAGAATAAAATATATGGTCTAATGCACATGAATAAGTAATGAGCTGGTCATACCTCTAAAGCTTGTCACTTCGGTTCATATACCTAATTTGCCCTGATCAAGCATAGCGGTTTGTTGGCAAGAAGTTTTGGCAGGTCTAGAATCTTCTAAGTTGCGCATCTTCAAAAGATCCTTGACTTACTTTAATTGCCATCATTCTTTTGAATTACTTAAAATCCAAAAAGAACTGCAACTCTTCCAACATGCTCATTTTACCTACTCTGCATTAACTTAGCAAAAATATATCTTGCACAAGTTTTCGTTAGTAGACCCATATATAATATAATCATGGTATAAGGTTCTGGATATACATTGACTATACAAAGAGATGCTACATTGTTAGGTTTCTAATGGTCATGTAAGGTCCTGGGAGGTCCTAATTTATCACATAGATATAATCTCGGGTCCCGGGTAAACACAAGCCAAACATTAACCAGAGCCTAAAGAAAATAGACATCTAAATAGCATGAACACTCCATATACATTGCATTTAGATAAGTCAATACTAGACTAGAGTGACATACCTTAGTCAATGAAGCTTTACTGGTGTATGATCGTTGAATAAACAATTACTCCCTTTTTGAGTCCGAGAGATCGAACGTTGACTCCTTTTGAGATCGAACGTTTACTCCATTTGGACAGGAATAACCCTCCAGTTACCAGTTGACATTGATCTTCGAAGCAATGCCTTGCTCATCCAGATGGAAACTGCATTACCTTCAACACCCAAATATTTCCTTGTAGAAATTGGTCTTGGCGGCAGCTTCACCAAACTCAGCACACTAGAAACCAACAGTCTTGATACTAGCAGAGTAGAACCTTCAGAATTTTTGAACTACCCTTCAGCTTCTGTATTACTACCAAGTCTTCATGTGGATTGATTCCTTGTGCTAAGTGTATCTGCCTCTGTTTCAATTTAGTTAGTCCCTTGATTCGAACCCTAACTAATTTCTTAGGATCAAACTCCAACGAACTCAACTCAATCTTGATTAGTTAGTGCATCTTTAGTCTTCATTGAATTCACTCAGAAACACCAATGAAACACTCTCATTCAAGCACGACACTATTAATCACTACTCTACTTCCCAGATTCATTAAGAACTGACTCTAGGAAATGTTGTTACACAAAACCCTTTGTCATGACAGAAATGTCCTTAATGTTTCCTTGGATTTTCCAGTGGGTAGATTAGTCTTCTTTCAATTTAGTTGAGATCATCTTGCATTGAATTTAAACTGGCAAATTCATTTCCAATATGCAATCACTCAATATGGATCACTCAGTGCTCCTAAGAATCTTTAACTCTTACCCAATGAGCACTGCTAGCCTCAGAACCATTAAACTCGACTAGGTGATCCAACTTGCTAATGCTCCCCCTGCGATGTTGCTTGCAACTTTTCTTCATCTAGTGTCATCTGATCTCGAGCCCTAAACAGGATGTCAACCTTTAGGAATTCAGAGCTAAAACCAAATGAATGCTAGGGAGCTTGATGATGATGATGTTCACTGCATCTAAGACCTCCTCAATTCAATCACAAACTCTTTATAAGTTCTTAACTCCAAATGAGATAACCCTCTATCACACCATGTGACTTTAGGCATGATTAATCTTACTTGATGTCTTCTCTTTATAATTGTTGATTAGACTTGTTATATTAACTGATTCAGCCGTAGTAGATAGGAAACCTTAAGTCTATCCATTATCCTTGTAATTCCACTCAAGTTCTGGATTTTCCTATCAACTCCTCCATTTGGTCATGAAGTCCGGAAACAGAACGTTACTATAGAATACTCCTTTCAGTGCAGACAAACCATAGAACTTCATTCGTCAATCAAATTCTATTACCTGCCCTCAAAGTGTTCTTACAACAATCTGTCTAATCCTTTTAGTGTGATTAATCATTGAGATGCTTCATCTAAAGAATGCATGAACAACCATCAAACTTAACCAGGGTAGTCTTTGACTTGACTTCCCTAAACTGACATACTTCACTAATGTCCTTCTTTAAAAGAATTTCACTAGAAGTAGTCCTTTCTCACCAACTTCATCTTTACCATCGAATCCATTGTCTTGATAAACCAAGTATTTGTTGATAAACCAAGTGTGAGAGCATCACTTGTTGTTGCGGCTAACTCCATTCTGACAAAATTCAACGAATAGTTGACTTCATCATAAGCTTTACATTTCGTGTCAGCAACAACCTCACTTCCAGCTTAGTGAGCTTCCATTTCTCTTGATCCTGATCAACACTGTTCAACCTCGAACTGATACCAGGAAACCCTTCGCAAATAATTCCCTAGGTCTTCCTTAATGTTGTGCTTCAGATCATTCAAGAAAAATAGGTATCCTTGCTTAACCATTTGAATACCAGAGCAAAAGTAGTTATATGCCTTGAACATGAAAATGTCATAGATATATAACTTATACCTGTAGAGAGATACTCTGCATTCACAAATGATTAAGACACGTGGTCCTCAATTTAATTGAGTCCAATAGGGTTAGAGATATTTATAAACATAGTTAACAACAGAGCATTTAAGTTCAACATGCTTATTCTTATTTGACTGATCACTCCTCGTCTATATCAGCCTTAACAAGTAGTCTTGGCTATGAGCTCAGTGATTCCAACCTAACTTAAGGTAGACTAGCAGTCTATAAGAATCATGCAATGCATATAAGTAAAAATAGAAGAATCAATCACTCAGATTACTAATCCTCCTAAATCACCTCTGTTGTTAGCTAATCATTATGTTATCTCTAATTACCTAAGTCAGTTCAGATTTAAACATTTAATCTACAATTTATTATACTGACCCCTAGGTAATTCCCAAAATAAAAAATAAACTCATCTTAACAAGCACATGATCAAATATGGCATTTAACATAACCATGCGAGTATAAGCAGATTATAGACAATTTAAACATCAAGGCACTTAACATGCAACACATACTCTTTCCGGTAAATGTACCCCTACAATTACCTAAGACCCTATATGCTAACATGATCAATTATCATAAAGCAAGTACCAAATCACATAAGATTTAATCATGAAGTCAAATACGGATAAATAAGCAACACTAACAGACTAACATAAGTTATCTAATTCACATAGAAATCAAGGTGAGACATGCATTACATCAAGCTTACAACATAATGCAGTTCAGCACTTAATACTTCTATAATTGAATCAAACAAAGATAGACTAGTTAGAGTGTATACCTGAACGATGCTTAACATTCCATCTCCAGTGATAATCAATTGATCCCAGTCAATTTCCATTCCACTGACACTCATGGAAGTATCCTTGCATTTGACTTCAACAGTTCCTGCTTCAACCCAAACTGATGCCTGACTGTTCTGCTTAAAAAACCCCGACATAGAATGTCTCATATTCTGCTTGAAAAGATCACTTTTCTTTGTGTGTTTGTAGCAATAACCCCATATTATCATAAGCCAGTGATAATCAACCTTATGTGTTTCTACCACTGATGTCCTTTTAACCAAATCTTCAGGTGTTTTGGTTCTTGACAGATAAACTGAATTCTTTTTCAAAATCCTAAATTCTTCAGACATTGATTCAGAAACCACTGATCGAAGACTCTTCCCTAACCGAACTAATCCCTTTCAATAACCAAATGATCCACTGAGTAGACCGATGTATAAACACATCTCCAATGGTAAAATCAGAAACCAGCTCCATTAGAATGTTCTTCAGCCAATTCGTTTGTCCTCAACGAACGAAGAATCAACTCCTGTTGTTTTGATTAATAAAACATTTTTTTTAAACAAGAGTTAAGCTATGTAGCCATGTGTCATGTTGAAACAGTCCTTCAAGTAGAACTTCTATATAGGAATTTTCTACATAGACTCTATCTCGAAGTTCAAGTAGAAATTCTACATAGGAATTTCTACATAGACTATCTCGAAATTTTGACTTAGCCAAAATTTCAGCAGTTAACAAAATTTCTACTAAGTCGAACTTCAAGTCGAACTTCAAGTCGAACTTCAAGTCGGACCTCAAGTCGAACCTCAAGTCGAACCTCAAGTCAAACCTCGAGTCGAACCTCAAGTCGAACCTCAAGTCGAACCTCAAGTCGAACTCCAAGTCGAACTCTATCTCGAAATTTTGACTTAGCCAAAATTTCAGCAGTTAACAAAATTTCTACATAGGAATTTCTACCTAGCCATCTCGAAATTCCTATCTCGAAATTTTGACTTAGCCAAAATTTCCACCTCCAGAATTTCTACTTGGCTCTAAGTAGAAACTTATCTAGAATTTCTAGATAGCTTCCCTCCTTGAGTACTTAGAAAATATTTCCACCTCCAGAATTTCTACTTGGCTCTAAGTAGAAACTTATCTAGAATTTCTAGATAGCTTCCCTCCTTGAGTACTTAGAAAATATTTCCACCTCCAGAATTTCTACTTGGCTCTAAGTAGAAACTTATCTAGAATTTCTAGATAGGAATTTCTACATAGGTTCCCTAGTAAGTACTTAGAAAAATTCTGGGCTTCAACGATTAACAAAACACCTACTGCTTCCTGGATGCCCAGTGAACAAAAATAATTTTTATTTTCATACCCTCTTTAATCTCAAAAAAATGGATCCAATCGATTTGTATGTCAACCGAAAAGCTCTGATACCAATTGTTAGGTCCCGGAGATCGTAGAGGGGGGGTGAATACGATTCCCAAATAAAAAATTATGACTTTTAATTATTTTTGGGACAACATAAAAATTAATTTGGCTCAAACCCATTTACTGTTCATGGTCTTCTCCAAGCATATGACTCCATTAAAATAACCAAGACCAAGAACAGAAAATCACCCAAAACACACAACACAACAAGATTCACAAATATAAATTTATATTTATGAAGTGGGGGCAATGCTACAAACAAGTTCAAGAACATAAGCTCAAGAACACAACAAAGAAATGATTCTTGGCTCCTCTAAAAATATTAAAGTCTATGGACTTAGGAGGCAAGAATCAACCCTATCTTCTATACAAGATTTAACAAGTGTTTACACTAGAAAGATAGAGGAGTGGTGTAACAAAGAAAATCATGGCTACAAGTATTTTCAAGAACAGATCTAGCCATGGGGGAGAGAAAAATAATTTTCTCTCTCTCCCCTCTTTTTTTTCCTTGCGGCTGCACACCTTGCTAGTTGAAAGAGAAGACTTGCTTTTCTCTTTTATCAATTTGAAAAGCATTTCTTTTTCCTTTTTCCTTTTTCTTTTCTTGCTCCACCAAACCCTAATGCAAAGTCATGTGCCAAGCATGCCTTTGGAAATATTTAATTCAAAAGTAATATTTAATATTTATATAAAATATAAATAAAGAATATCTTTATTTATAAAATATATAAATAATTAAATAAATACTTTATTTAATTAAATTAAATAAGTACTTTATTTAATTAAATTAAATAAATACTTTATTTAATTAAATTAAATATTTCCATTCCACTCTTCAATTTTTGTAGACTTCCTCAACCAAATACATGGCCCCGTATACGTGACTCCACCACGTCCAAGTATTTGGCCTTCAATTATGTGAAGCTTTAGTAAAGGTCCAATCAGGTTGTGCCACTAATTCTTCGTACATTTAATTCTCGTTCCTTAAACATTGAATACTGTATTTCGACCTGTATCTCGATCTTCCAATACAGCTCCAATGCATATTTTGGAACTTTGGCACTTCAACACTAATTTACCTCCTGTGTTGATCCTTCACATGACTTAAGAAGATCAACAACTTTAGAATGATTAAAACCATATTAACTGACGAGAGCTTGCCTCCAATGTCCTGACACTTGATGCAACGGTCTGGTTCATAAGTGACTAGTCTTGATAGGGGCTCTTGATTCCGAATATGATTCCACACTCTTCTATTTAAACCTTACTGCAGCTTCGATTGTGGTACAATAAAATCTTCTGAGACTAAGACAATCTTCTGTAACTTCCACATCCTTGAGTAGATGTTACCATCCTTTATTCTCCACTGAGGCCTGAACATATTAATGAACTTCTTCCAGTGAGCTTCAAGTCTGTAGATGATCCTTTGATATTTTGTCTTAACTGAACTCTGTGTTCCAAGATTCCTGTGCACCTGTATATTATTACATGTCCTGTTCTATTGTTGAGTTATCGTCAACCATTACATAGGGATTACATTTAGCATTTCTAGTACACATGAAAGTGCAGTGAGTTACTTCCCTTCACTCCTATCTCTCCTTTCAATCTCCCCTTTCAAAATCACGTGGAACCTCGTTGAGGGAATCTCCGAGAATGGAACCTGGTCGAGGGAAACTCCTATGATGGAACCTCGTTAATGGGAATTCTTCGTGCACTCTAGGTCTGATCCCGTAGACCAGTCTAAGATTAGGGGTTCAGTCGGTAAGAGGATCTAGCTTATATCAGTGGAAGCCCGAGGGGTAAGGCATGAGCGCTTATCTGTGAAATATTTTTTATGACTTGATTAAAACTATGATCACTTTATCTTTGCCTTTATTTGCTCAACTGCTGTGAATGACTATGTGTACTTATATGCTTTGTGTGCTATGTGTACTTATGTGCTTCATGTCTTATGTTCGCATGCCTTCTTTATGTGTTCATGTGTTATTGTTTACGTGAACCTAGTTCTTTAATATAAAATGGGTTATGCCAAAGAACTCTAGGGGTAGTACGTGTATGGACCTGTTAGGTAGGAACCTTTTAGGTATGAACCTCTTAGGTACGAGCTTCCTCTAGGAGTATGGATTGGATCTGGATTGGATTTGGATTGGATTTGGATTTGGATTGGACTTGGATTTGGATTTAGATTTGGATTGGATTTGGATTTGGATTTCATGGATTTGGTATCTCATGTATGGATTATGCATGAGTAGGTTTTAACATGTATGGATTATGCATGTCATGGGTTCGCGTCGATCCTAGGGACACTAGGCTAGCGAAATTCCCATCAACTTAAAGCCCACGTAAGCCCTTGGCAGGCAGTGTGATTAAGCCCACGTGAACCCTCAACAGGTAGTGGTGCCCTTTCACTACTTATATCATGGGAATGCATTAATGCTCCCATCAGTCTACGACCCACGTGAACCCTCAACAGGTAGTGTGGTCAGGCCCATAGAACCCTTAACAGGTGGTGGTGTCCTCTTATTATTTACATTATGAGTACGCAACAATGCTCATATTAGCTTCAAGCCCACGTAAGCCCTCGGCAGGTAGTGCGGCTAGGTCCATGTGAACCCTCAATAGGTAGTGGAACCTTCTTTTCTGGTTCGCATTGACCCTAGGTATCCTTGGTGAGCAAAGCTCCTATCAATCTTACGCCCACGTAAACCCTTCATAGGTAGTGTGGTGAGCCCACGTGAACCCTTGATAGGTAATGGTGAGCAAATATATACAAGTTAAGGCTATTGCGTGAAGCCTGGATATTTATAAAACATTTAAGGGTACAACTGGGTGAACCCCTAGGGTTTGAACGTACCCCTAAGCAGACTGCTGTACACATGGCATACGCACGAACAAAGGTTCAAGGATTCAAGTGGAGGAAGGCCTACTTATCGTTTTATGTGAAGGAAATCTAATCCTCGGGGGGTAATTCAACATCTCACCATGGAAGGACTTACATAATGGAATGAGGTCCTCATCTTAAGCTCAAAGGGTGGCATCCCCAACCTTATGGGTTCAATGGTTGAACCCTGGCTTGGATTGACATGCTAAAAGAAAAGATAAGTTTTACTTTCATTCTTTTACATATTCTCTATCACACATGTTTTCTATGCATACAAGGAAATTTATATAGCATCTAGCCAAAAATATCATTGCGAAATTCATCTTTTCAAATGGATCATTATCTTCTATCACACATTAATTCATGTTCATCTGGATGTGCGTATCATATGATTTCACACTTGCATGGATTTATACACAAAGGGTCATCATGACATATATTTACTTACATTATGCATGAGTTTCAAAATTATTTTCAAACTTGCTGGCTGATAGGTACTTAGGCATACTATATGCTCATAACGTAACCACTTGGAAAGACATAGTTACAATTGATGAGGTTTCTATAGCCTTACCTTGGTCCCTCTTGGGGTACGCATATAAGATCATCTGCATCATATGGATTATAGGTTCACTAGGGAAAAGCGCCATAGTTTATGGGCACGGTTTGGCAAAGTCCCATGGTTTATGGGCACGGTTTGGAAAAGTCCTATGGTTTATGGGCACATGTTCATGAAGTCTCGGAAAACTTAAGAACATCTTGAGAGGTCCATTGTGATGGGTTCATGGAAATCTCTAAATGTTATGGCATATGTCTTGAGGAGTGCATTCGCCAAGGTTCTACATGAGTGTGAAGGCAGTAATGGGTTTATTTATACAAAATCATATGCACTCACATAATCATATTTGCATCTATGCATTATATATCTATGCGCTATGTGCATTATATATGTGAGCTGCTTAGCTCATGTTACTAATAACTTTTTCTAGTTGTCTTGGTAGCATGGGGTTCTGGAAGATTGAAGCCTATATGCAACAACAGAAGATTCATGGCTTCACCCACAAGGATTCACATATGGAGGCCAACCTCACAAGGAAAAGAAATATATCGAGAAGTCAAGCTATGGTTTTCAAGAAAGAAGGCTGGAAGTTGGTAGGTTCAGGTGATAAGGATAAAAGGCTCATGATTGGAACTGGTACGATATGCATAGTCTAAGGTATGTGTAAGGAGTTCATTTAAGGATTCAGATGGGGTACATATATGGAAGCATTATGTTTCCTGTTTCTTACGCCGAGTTAGCACATGTAAGCTTGGAAGCATGATGTGGAAGCTATGTATTTCTCTGAGGAAAATAAGGAAGGATTAGATCATGTCATACTTTGGTTCCTTTTGCATTAAAAGGCTACAAGGAATCGGGGGGTAGTTGTTGTGCCCAAAATCCACCTTGGGCTTGATTTAAGGCCCATTAAGGTCACGAGTTTGAGTAAGGTGGATATGGATGGATAGGCTGGACTAGGTATGGATATTTTGGCCTAATATGCTTTGGAAATATACTGAAAGATGAAGATTCTGGCATCCGGTTCGGGGTTCATTCATCTAGGGGTTCAGGTGTCTGAACCCCAGATGGAGGTACTGCTGTGTGGGAGGCCTGATAGGGGTTCATGCAGGTGAAGGGCTTCCAAGCAGGGGTTCACACTCGTACCCTGAAAGTCCGCGGGAATTGGCCCAGCAGCCTCCTAAATTGTAGGAGAACGAATATATATCACTAACTGACTTTTGGATAACTCCTAAACATCATGGACGACCCAACAACCTCTGTTATGGTGGATAATCATTATATATACATGGATTATGTATATATACATGGATATATGATGGGAAATCATATAAATATGAAGATAATTAAGCTTTTATGGATATATAACAACTGGATCAGCTTGGTTGAGGAGGATAAGGCTTATCAAATCGTGGCTAAATTATCAAGAACTACATTGGACTTGATTCCTATAAATATAGGATATACAGGCACTTTGCAAGGGTTGAATCTCACTTCTCTCTACAAAAATCATGTAGAAACTTGAGCAATACACATCTGTGGCAGCTGGGATCGACTGAGTAGGAATTACTCCATCCTTGCTGTCCGGTGACCTTGCAAACTCAGTCCCAAAATCATTACAAACAACCGCCCACTTTGGCAGTTGAATGCCGGGCTGTAAACGCTTGAACGCCGTTCTGCAGCCGGAAATCAAGCGATTCATCCGTTATTCCAGCGATATTCTCTCGAAGTGTTGTACCAAATTCCTCTCACAACAAAAACCAATCACAATCATATTATCATATGCTTTTAATAATTTATATTGTACAATTATAATCGATATTAAATAATTATAATCTAACATAACTAAAAATCTGAAAAAATCGGAGTTGAATTCAGATTTTAAATAACTTGGATAAAATTCATACCTTCAAAAATTTGATTTTTTTTTATTATTATTGGTTGGTGAATAAATTACCAATCAAAAAATTAAAATTATTTTAGAGGCAATCAAAATTTACTTCTAAACTTTAAATCAATCAATCATATACAAATTTTTTATTATTTACCATGCTTACTCTAATTTACTAATCGCGATTAAATTAAATTTAAATATAAAATATCTTTATTTAATAAATTCGCATATCACATGGTTTTTAATTTTAAAAAATTTCTACTAACCGTAAATATTATTTTCTATAAATCCACATAACAGTATATTACATATGGTTATATATCTTTATTATATAACCGTAAATATTATTACATATGAATTATTTTTGAACATTCTTTATTATAATAAAGGATACCCGAATCTAACATGTATTAGTTAACCAATCACAATATTGTGAATTATTTAACATCAATCAGAATCTATTAAATTTAAATCAATTAAAGTTAATGTAAGATGTTTCTTTATTGGATCTAGATTCTACGTTTCAGCCAAGACTAAACTCAAATCAAGTTACACTAAATAACAATTACTCCCTCCGTCCCAATGGGATGTTAACGTTTGCTTTTTGCACGGAAACCAAGATAGTGGGTGTAATATTATTAAAATAAATGAAGTAGTGGGTGTAATAGTGATTTTATAGTTAAAATAAGTTAAGTAGTTGATGTAATAGTGTAAAGTATTGTTAAAATAAGTGAAGTAGCTGGTGTAATAGTGTTAAAACTTACTATTTTAGGAAATGTTAACAATCTATTGGGACATCCCAAAATAGAAAGTGTTAAGAATCAAAAGGGACGGAGGGAGTAATTTTTATTTTTTCATATCAATTAACTAAACATAATAACTGTTGTGCCCAAAATCTCCATGGGCTAGATTTAGGCCCATTAGGCTTAAGGATCCAATCCGTATGAGTAATATGGGTTATGATTGAGGTCCCTTAAGTTAAATGGGGCTAAATAGCATGTGAAATGGATCTGGACAGGTTCAGGTTCCCGCAGACAGCTTCCCGGGAGACAGGTTCCTGAGAGATAGCTTCCTGTACGAGAACAGATTTATGCCAGCAGATTTACAGTATGATTAAGCCTCATATTCTTTAGGAGCAAGTTATGAACGTCAACTCCTTGTTGGAATGTATTCCTTGGGCGCAGATGATCCTTGGATACTTCTAATAAGACAATAACTAGTAAACACACTCATAGTCGGACTAGAACTTGAGTTCTATTCGACTTAGGTCGCCTATTCGTGGCTAAATCTGGAGAAAAGGACTTCCCCACGAATTAGGAACTTGCATATTGCCGCCTAACCAGACTTCTAGTCTACAAAGAACTACGTGAACTTGATCCCTATATAAGCAAGGGTACGTAGGCACCTTGAGAACATGTTTTTATAAGCCTCGCAATACACCTACGAGATTCTTGAGAACACATGACACAAGCCTCAAGGGAACTCGTGAGATTCTTGTAAACGCTCTTGAGCTCAGTTCAACCCCCACAAAAAACCTCCATTCTCCATAGATTAGTTGATCGTTAGCCTTTACAACTCACCATAAACCTCTCAAAAGTTGTTACGAAATCCACTCATCAACATTGGCGCTAGAAGGAGGGGTAGAGTTATCATCTTAAGAGTGGAAAGATGGCAGGCAGTTCTGATAGCGAAGCAACACAATCTGTAGAGAAAGATCAAACCCCGAAAGCGAAGAAGATTACTCCTATTGACATCCTAGAGCATCTCAAGTCGATTGGAGAAAGGCTTACAACCCTCGAACAAATAAAACAGAAGAAGAAGTCGAAGTTAACAGCTGGTAAGAAGGGTAAAAAAGCTAAGATTAATCCCAAGCAGTTAGGCGTCGATGAAGAAGAACGTGAAGAAAAGGCTGAGGAGGAGATCGAAAACCCAAAGAAAGATACTAAAGGTGAAGAAGATGGTGAACTGAAGGATAAACAACCTCCTGTTAAGGAACCTTCCATCGAGATAATTAAAGATGATTCAAGTTCAGCCGAGATTGCGAATGATTCGTGTATAGCAGATTCACAGGAAGCCAATGATAAAGATAAGGAAGCAAAGGATGGTGGAGCTGGTGATTTGAATGCTGAAGACATCAAGAAGATTCTAGTGAAACTCAAGGAAGAAAAGCAGTCAATAACAGGTGCGATGACCTCATCTCCATTCACTAAGAAGGTTAGAAAATCTCCGTTACCTAAATCCTATCGTATGTCATATGAGTTTAAATTTGATGGCACTACGGATCCTATGGAGTATCTGGGTCGTTTCAATACCGAGATGGATGTTTATCAAGTTAAGGAGCCAACAAGGTGTAGATTATTGGCTGCAACCCTTTATGGTGGAGCTCATCAGTGGTTTAAGAGGTTACCATCAGATTCTATAAATTCGTGGGAGAATATGGGGAAACTCTTCGTTACTCAGTTTAGAGCTTCCATCACTTTTGCACCCCCAACCAATACCTTGGCCAACATCAAGCAGAGAGCAGATGAGACCTTGACAGAGTACCTCAAATGTTTTAATGCAGAGGTTCCCAGAGTTAAGAAAGCTCCTGACGAAGTCATTATGAGCTTCCTAATTGCTGGAGTTAGAGCTGGTTCAGACTTCTGGAAGGAGCTACAAGTACGTGAACCTGGTACACTAGCTGAGTTCTACAAACAAGCTGAACTATATAAATGTGTGGAAGAATCCTTGTTGAAGTTGAGAGAAACAGAAGATCTTGGAGATGAAGCTAGTCATAAAGGAATCAAGCGAGAGAGGTCTCCAAGCCCGCAAGCATATGTTATTGGGGATCGAGCTTCCTCCAAAAGAAGTAAAGCAAAATTGAAGACAAAGTGTGACAATTATACCTCTTTGGTCGTTCCAGTAGACCACATCTTCACGGTTTATGGGAAAGAAGGAATATTTGTGAAGCCTACACCTTTACCTGTAGGAGCAAGGAAAGATCTGAAGAAATATTGTGACTTCCATGAGGATAATTGCCATGATACTTCTGGATGTAGAGCACTGAAAGACCAAATTGAGGAATTGATTAAAGCTGGGAAGCTCGCGGAATGGATAGCTTGAGCCAAATTGAAAGTTTGAGAGTTTTTTTTAAAGTAGAGTTGAGAGACCTTTATTTTTATATGTATTTCCTTAGAACTGGGGGGTGGTGCATGTATACCTCCATAGCAAGCAAACCTGTTTCTTTCGAGTAGTTTTCAACAAAATTATGAATAGTTCTTTTCCTTGTATTACATCATACATGACTTCTTTGAGTATCTCTTTAAGTATCTCTTATTTCTTACAATGAGTTAGCTCACGTAAGCTTAGAGGTGCTGTATTGAGATATTTGTATTAGATATAGAGGTTCATTCTCAGCGTGTTTCGTAATAAGAATCAAAAAGAAATGTAAGGAAGCTATGGATGAATTACTTGCATGAGGAAGATGTTTGAAGATAAGGAACCTAACGCAGAAAATCAGAATTCTGAGGCTCCGGTTTTTGAGCCAACTTCGCAGAATAAACTGCTTTGATATAGAAAGTTGTAGGCATTGTATGATATACCTTTGGAAAGGTATCGAAGTCTAGTTTTCAGCAAAATTTACGGCTCGTAAAAATAATTTTTCTACAGAAAGTTATCCCACTTTTAGTAAGGGGTGGTCAAGCTGTCGAGAATGGACGTTTCTGAGTAAAAATTCTGCATTAAGATGATAAGGCAAAGAAGGTGAAGATCGAATTGAAGAAACCACACAGTACTCAACTTCCCAGATGAATGTTCAACGACTTATTAGAGATTATCGAAGAATTATGAAGCTTCCTGGAGTTAGTTCTTCATCAAAGACAAGCTTTCCTGAAGAACTGGGGGATAGTATAATTACTATAAGACATGGTAGTTTGAGAATTGAGGATTTCAAAATTTTGAGAATTCATATCAGGGTCCTCACCATCAGGTCCAGGAAGCTCACGATTGGGTTCAGGAACCTCACGGCTATGATGCAGTTTGGGAACCTCATGGCTCATATTTGAATCGAGAAGCTTGAGAATTGATTTGGTCTAGTATCTTGAAGAACAGCACGCGTACATCATGAACATGTTAATGAGTTTTCAAATCTTAGCAGAGGTTTCCACTTCACATCTGATCAGTCTACAGAAAGATCCAGGTTCCTTGATATTTACCTGTAGCTTACAGGTTCCATGTATTTACCTTTAGTTAAAGGTTTTATGTTACTCACCTGAAGCTCATAGGTAACAGCTTCCGGGTCTAGTTGCATTTATATGTGTCTAGTAGATTCCTTGTTATTTTCCTATAACTGATATCTTGCAGGTTCATTCATATATACCTAAAGTTTGTATGTAACAGCTTCCAAGTTCATTGACATTTGTTAGAAGCCAATTGTTGACAGTTTCTGATTAGCAGCTTCCTACTTGAAGTTCCCAACTAGCCGATACCTGAATAGAGGAAAGTGTACTTGTAGCAAGAGCTCCATGCCTTTAAAGGATTAATCTAGTGCCCTTTCTGGATTCTCTTTGTGCTTCATTCAAGGATTCACTTAGAGCCCGGAAGGATTCACTAGGTTCCCCAAGAATTCATGTATTCATCTGGTGCCCTTATGGATTCTCTTTGTGCTCCATTCAAGGATTCACTTAGAGCCCAGAAGGACTCACCAGGCTCTCTAAGCATATCCATGTATTCACCCAATGCCCTTATGGATTCTCTATATGCCCGTATAGGTTCACTTAGAGCCCAAAAGGATTCACTTGGTGCTTCATGCATCCATGCGCATTTGTTTGGTATCCTAATGGATTCTCTTTGTACCCTTTTAGGGATTCATTTGGTGCCCAATTGGTTTCAGTTTTTGTCCTAAGCAGAGGTTCATATAAACAACTAATTGGATTCACCTTATGCCCTTACAAGGATTTGCATAGAGCCCAGAAAGATTCACCTAGAAAAGCCCTGTCAGCTACATGCACTCGATAGCCAGAAAAGACTTGCAAGCATGAAAGATTCATCTCGAAAAGCCCTATGAATCGTAGGCACACATTCAAAAATCCCATAAGCATGTGGACACCTAGTTAAGGGTTTTGGGAACCTAAGCATGGGTAACCTAACCTAGAGTTCGATTGTACTTGAAAAGCTTTCAAAGGGATTCACCTTGTGCCCTTACGGATTCACTTGGTGCCCCTAGCATTTGAAGGGATTCACCTAGTGCCCTTACGGATTCACTTGGTGCCCCTAGAATTTGAAATGATTCATCATGTGCCCTATAGATTCTCTATGTGCCCTCTTCAGGATTCACTTAGAGCCTATAAGGATTCACTTGATGCCACAAAGGAATTCACTTAGTGCCCAATCGGATTCTCTTCGTGCTCTTGCCATGATTCACCTAGAGCCCGGATGGATTCACTTCGTGCTCCCTAAAGCCAAAAAAGGATTCATTTGACGCCCAGTCGAATTCTTTAAGTGCCCTTCTTAGGATTCACTTAAAGCTCAACTGGATTCGTCTTATGCCCTGTCAAGGATTCACTTAGCGCCCAATTGAATTCTCTAAGTGCCCTTCTCAAGAATCACCTAGAGCTCAATTGGATTCGCCTTGTGCCCTCATCAAAGCGATACATTGATAAATACTCCCACTTATAAAGCTTGTATATGATTGAAACAGGTACTGTACTACTAACAAGTTCGTGATAAAGTAGCTTGCAACATCCTTGATGATCATCAGAAGCTTCCAGTTAATAGCTTCCGGCTTCTAGTTTTCAACCCATAGTTTATAAGCTACAACTTCCAGTCAATAGCCGAAACAAGCAGTTTTCAGTCAACCGCTTCAACAAGCTATAGGAGGTTCACGCGTCATGACGGCTCGGGGGGTAGCTCAATTCCCCTACGTTTGCACAGAGAAGAGCTTCCATCTTCCAGGTTCAGTAACGGAACCTCAATCCAAACCGGCACAATGAAGCACGGATAAGTTCTACTATCATGCCTTTATATTCTTAACTATCATGCATATTTTATGTCAATGCGAGCTTATATTCTGTAATGCTTAAATGCATATAGATTTTAATGCGCATATTGCCTGATCTTTAGAAATGAAAATATGTGAACTTATACTTAGGATCATGAAATATATGGACTAACTTTGGACTAATTACATAGAATATTTTACAGAATCTTATAATCATGGAAACATATCTCATCAATTTTAGATTGACAAAATTCATGATTTTGTTAAATTAAGGAAATGATTCTCCATATCAAAAATCATATCAAAGATCAGTAAATCACTGATATAATGATTATAATACGTTACAAACACGTCGTATATGTTAATAGCTTGATAAAACGTTCGAAAAAGGAAAAATGGAGGAGAAAACTATAAAGCAAAAATTTTAGTTAGATAAAATATAAAAAATATTTTATCTATAAGTAAGTAATTAAAGGGGTAACGTGTTTTAATTTGGAAGAAAATATTAATGATTGGAAGATATGATACGATTGATGTTTTTAGGAGTTAATAAAAGGTAATATATTTAATTAAAAGTAAATGCAAAAAAAGGCAATTGACTACTTACCATTAATTTATATTATGTTATTATTTATTTTAGAAGTTTTAATAATATATATATATATATATATATATATATATATATATATATATATATATATATATAATAATGAATGGTAAATAAGTAAATTCACTTAGTACCAAAAAATAGGTACCAAAACTTTCAATGTTTCGGAATTTATATAATAGTATAGATTTAATATCTTCAACTAAAAGTAAATGTGAAAAAGGCAATCGACTAATTATCATTAATTATATTATGTTATTATTATTTTTAGGTGGTATATTTTTCTTAAAAATTATGGTGTGTTATTTTTGGGTATATATTAATGATTGTAAGATTTGTTTTAAATTAAAAAGGTGACTTGTTTTAATTCGAAATAAAATATTAATGATCGAAAAATATTATAATGTTTTTAGGTGTTTATGAAAGGTAATATTTTCAACTAAAAGTATATGTGAAAAGGGCAGTAGGTTAATAACCATTAATTATATGATTTTATTATTTATTTTAATAATTATGATAACCAAATATACAAACTTTCAATCTTTCGACTTTAATATATTAGTATAAATACGTATTTTAATTAGAAAAGGCAATCGACTGCTTAACATTAATTGTATTATTTTTTATTTATTAATTAAGATAACTGTACCTAAACCAAACTGATAAAATTTTCAATGTTTCAACTTTAATGTTATAACTACCTTAGGGTTTCTTGTAATATGTTAAAAATTTTATTTAATATTAAAATTATATTTTTATATAATCATTATTTTTAATAATTTTTTAATTTGATATTATTTAATATACTCATGTTTACGGATTATATTAATATTTCCTTCTTATAAACAACATATATGATTTTTAATATATTTTATTAATAACTTAAAAATATGGTGCGATTTTTTCGGGCTATATTGTTCTTAAAAATTATGGTGTTATATTTTTCGATATATATTAATAATTATAAGATTTGTTTTAAATTAAAAAGGTAACATGTTTTAATTCGAAAAAGGTAAGATATTTATAAAAGGTAATATCTTCAACTAAAATTAAATGTGAAAAAAGCAATCGACTTATTACCTTTAATTTTATTATGTTAGTGTGAAAAAGACAATCGACTAATTACCATTAATTATATTATGTTATTATTTATTTTAGGTGTTATACTTTTCTTGAAAATTATGGTTTGATATTTTTAGGTATATAATAATGATTATAAGATTTGTTTTAAATTAAAATGGTAATGTGTTTTAATTCGAAAGGAAATATTAATGATTGATTGATGTTTTTAGGTATATATAAAAGGTAATATCTTCGACTAAAAGTAAATGTGAAAAAGGCAATCGACTAATTTTATTATGTTAATGTGAAAACGGCAATCGACTAATTACCATTAATTTTATCATGTTAATCAGCTAATTACTATTAATTATATTATGTTATTATTTAATTTAGGTGTTATATTTTTCTTGAAAATTATTGTGGGTATATATTTTAAGGTATTTATAAAAGGTAATATCTTCAACAAAAAGTAAATATGAAAAAGGCAATCGACTAATTATCATTAATTATATTATGTTATTATTTATTTTATGTGTATTTATTTTAGGTGTATTTATTTTTCTTTATAATGAAGGATAAATTAGTAAATTTACGAAGTGCCGAAAAACTTGTACCAAAAAATAGGTACCAAAACTTATATTGTTTCGGTTTTTATATAATAGTATAGTTAGATAAAGTGTAAAAGATATTCTATTTTAAATGAAAAAGGAAATTATTTAGTTATTGAAAAATAGAAAAAATTATATGTTTAAACTGAAAAAGGAAATGATTAATAAATGAGAAATTTTAGTTAGATAAAATATGAAAGATGTTGTACTTTACCTGGAAAAGGATATTTTTTAGTTCTTGAAAATAGAAAAGATAATATGTGTAACCTGAAAAAGGAAATTGATTAGTTAGTAGATCTGTAATTGAGTAAGGGTAATTAGGTAAATTCAATAGGTACCGTTGAACCAAACTTTTAATGTTTCGGAATTTATATAATAGTATAAATTTCATAAATTTTATTCAATATTACAATTATGTAATCATTATTTTTAATGACTTTTTAATTTTAATTCAATATAATTTAATATACTCATGTTTACGAATTATACTAATGTTTCCTTGTTATAAATAACGTATAGGGATTTTTAATATATTTTATTAAATAATTGAAAAATATGGTGTGATAATATTAGTTTTAAATCAAAAAGGTAATGTGTTTTAATACGAAAGGAAATATTAATGATTGAAAGATATGATACGATTGATGTTTTCAGTTGTTTATAAAAGGTAATATCTTCAATTAAAGTAAATGCGAAAAAGGCAATCGACTAATTAACATTAATTATTTTATGTTATTATTTATTTTAGCGGTTTTAATAGTATAAATATCGAATATATTTTTCTTTTTAATGAAGAATTATACTAATGTTTCTTTATAAAACAAAAAGGTAACGTGTTTTAATTCGAAAGGAAATATTAATGATTGGAAGATATGATACGATTAATTTTTTAGGTGTTTATAAAATGTAATATCTTCAACTAAAAGTAAATGTGAAAAAAGGCATTCGACTAATTAGTAATTACCATTAATTATTTTATGTTATAATTTATTTCACTATTTTAATAGTATAGATATTAAATATATTTTTTTTAATGAATGGTAAATAAGTAAATTCACTAAGAACCAAAAAACAGGTACCAAAACTTTTAATGTTTCGGCTTTTATATAATAGTAAGCTTAAAACCCGTGCGATGCACGGATTTCTTTTAATATTATATGATATGCTTTATTAATTCGATTTACTTTTTTTAAAATATGAATTTTGGAGGTTTAAATTTTTAAATGAGATGATTTGATAATAATTATATAAATGTTAATTAGCAAAAAAAAAATTATAAATGTTATCCGTTATATTTCTATGAAAAGATGGATTTTAGTTAGAAAATATTGAAAAAATAATACATCTTAGTTCAAAAAGGTAATCAGTTAATTATAAGTACTTATAAAATTATAATTTTATTTTATTAAATAGAATGCTGTGATTTAACTGAAAAAAGTGAGGTGTTAGTTATAGAAAATTAAAAAGGAAACATGTTTTAGGTGAAAAAGGTAATTGATTAGTTTATAGTAATTATAATTCAATTATGTTATTTTTCTAAATAAAATTGTTCGTAAAGTTTTAAGAAAAGGAAAAATTAGTGTTGCCCGTGATATTTTAAAGAATATAGATATTTTAGTTAGAAAATATAGAAAAGATGATAAATTTTAGCTTAAACTTAATCGGTTAATTATTAACATTATAATATTGTTATTTTATTTTATTAAATAGAACCGTCCGTGATATAATTGAAAAAAGATTGATTTTATTTAGAGAAAATAGAAAATGTAATGTGAAAATTAAAAAGATGACATGTTTTAGGTGAAAAAGGTAATTGATTAGTTTATAATAATTATAATTTAATTTATGTTATTTCACTAAATTAAATTGTTCGTAATGTCTTTAGATTGTGAGAAATTAATGTTGCCCATGATATTTCTAGAAAAAAGGAATTTGAATTATAAAATATGGAAAATATGATACGTTTTAGGTGAAAAAGGTATTCAAAAAGATAATCGTTTAATTATAAGTACTTATAAAATTATAATTTAGAATGTCGTGATTTAACTGAAAAAAGTGAGGTGTTAGTTAGAGAAAATTAAAAAAGAAACATGTTTTAGGTGGAAAAGGTAATTAATTAGTTTATAGTAATTATAATTTAATTTATGTTATTTCACTAAATTAAATTGTTTGTAGTGTTTTTAGATATAAACTTTATAAAATAAATTTTAAACCACATAATTTTGCAATCATTAATGTATACCAAAAAATATTAAACCATTTTACTGTTAGATTTTTAGTAATTAATAAGAACCGTTAAATGTAATTATAAGGTATATTTTATGATTAAAGTATTTTACTAAAAATTCAAGTTTCGAATCCCTTCAACGACATATTTAACTTAAAATTATATAATATTATAAATTTTAAATTATGATTAACTAAATTTATGTTAAATTATATTAAATATTTTTTACAAAATAATGATTATATAAAAATATAATTATAGCATAAAATAAAATGTATATATTAATCATAATATATACATTTTATTTTATGATAATTATTTCCTTTTTCAGGTTAAACATGTTACCTTTTCTTTCCTTTTTAATAACTAAGCAGTTTCCTTTTTCAAATAAATTTAATATATTATATTAGTGTAATATATTATAATATATTAAATATATTAGTGTATAATATTATAAATATGTTTTAACACTAATAGTATAATATTTGTATTAATTAATAGATCCGTGTGGTAAAGTGCTTGTCATAGATTATAGCTTATAACAATATTACAATAGTATGATATTAATATTACTTAACATATTTATAATATGTTTATTTTTATAAACATATTTTATTAATTAATTAATATTTAATTAATCCGTGCATCGCACGGGTTTTAGTTACTGTATAACTAATTAATTAATTTTTTCATTCAAATTATCTTTTTCTCTTTTCTCTAACTAAAATATCTCTTTTTCCAATTATATCATGGATTACCTTTTAAAAATCTTGCCAGAATAGCAGCATACAAAATATGTTGGAAGAAAGGTTGTTCCGACGCAGATATTCTCGCGGCATTCGATGCAGCTGTTGAAGATGGTGACATGTTACCTTTTCTTTCCTTTTTAATAACTAAGCAGTTTCCTTTTTCAAGTAAAATAAAATATTTTTTATATTTTTTCTAAACTAAAAAACATTTATATTATAGTAACTATTAATTAATCAATTAGCTTTTTCAACCAAAGCATGTTACCTTTTTTCCTATTTTGTAACAAAAATATCTTTTTTCCAATTATATTACGGATGATTCTATTTACTAAAATAAAATAATAATATTATAATACTAATAATTACCGATTACCTTTTTCAGCTAAAACATAACATCTTTTTCATATTTCATAATTAAAATTCCTTTTTTCTAGAAATATCATGGTCAACATTAATTTCTCACTATCTAAAGACATGAGCAATTTAATTAATTTAGTAAAATAACATAAATTAAATTATAATTACTATAAAATAATCAATTACCTTCTTCACCTAAAACATGTCACCTTTTTAATTTTTACATTACCTTTTCTATTTTCTCTAACTAAAATTTGTCTTTTTCCAATTATATCACGGGCGGTTCTATATAATAAAATAAAATAGCAATATTATAATATTAATAATTAATCGATTAAATTTTTCAGCTAAAATGTATCATATTTTCTATTTTTTATAACTAAAATCAATTTTTTTCTAAATATATCACCGGCAACATTAATTTTTCATTTTCTTAAAGCAATATAAGCAATTTTATTTAGTAAAATAACATAATTGAATTATATTTACTGAAAACTAATCAATTACCTATTTCACCTAAATATGTTTCCTTTTTAATTTTCTCTGACTAAGACCTCTCTTTTTCCAGTTAAATCACGACATTCTATTTAATAAAATTAAATAATAACTAGCTTATAACCCGTGCATTGCACGGATTTCTTTTATTATATTATAAATTTTAATTAATGTTACAATTTTGTTTTTATATAATAATTTTTTTAAATATTTTTTTAATTTTAATTTGATATAATTTAATATACTCATGTTTACGAATTATACTAATGTTTCCTTATTATAAATAATGTATACGTTTTTTTATATATTTTATTAATAATTGGAAATCATGGTATGATGTTTTTGGGTATATATTAGTGATTAAATTAAAAGGTAAAGTGTTTTAATACGAAAGGAAATATTAATGATCGAAAGATATGATACGATTGATGTTTTTAGGTGTTTATAAAAGGTAATATTTTCAATTAAAAGTAAATGTGAAAAAGGCAATTGACTAATTACCAGTAATTTTATTATGTTAATGTGAAAATGTTGTTTTAAATTAAAAAGGTAAAGTACCATTAATTATATTATGTTATTATTTATTTTAGGTGTTATATTTTTCTTGAAAATTATGGTGTGATATTTTCAGATATATATTAATGATTGTAAGAATTGTTTTAAATAAAAAAGGTAACGTATTTTAATTCGAAAGGAAATATTAATGATCGAAATATATGATACGATTGATGTTTTTAGGTGTTTATAAAAGATGATATATTCAACAAAAAGTAAATGTGAAAAAAGTAATCGACTAATTAACATTAATTATATCATGTTATTATTACTTACTAATCTATCTATTTTAGGTTTTTGGTGTGATATTTTCAGGTATATATTAATGATCGTAAGATTTTTTTTAAATTAAAAAGGTAACATATTTTAATTAAATTAAAAAGATAACATATTTTAATTCGAAAGAAAATATTAATGATCGAAAGATATGATACGATTGATGTTTTTTGGTTTTATAAAAGGTAATATCTTCAACTAAAAGTAAATGTGAAAAAGGCAATCGACTAATTACCATTAATTATATTATGTTATTATTACTAATTATCATTAATTATATTATGTTATTATTTATTTTAGGTGTATTTATTTTTCTTTACAATGAAAGGTAAATAAGTAATTTCACAAAGTACCAAAAAATAGGTACCAAAACTTTCAATGTTTCGGCTTTTATATAATAGTATAAATTTTATAAGTACCAATAATTAACCGATTATTTTTTTCAACTAAAATGTCATTTTTTCAATATTTTTCTAACTAAAATCCCTCTTTTCCTAGAAATATCACGGATAACATTTATATAATTATTATAAAATCATCTCATTTAAAAATTTAAGCCTCCAAAATTCTTATTTTAAAAAGAGTAATTCAAATTAATAAAAAAAATCATATAATATTAAATGAAATCCGTGCATCGCACGGGTTTTAAGCTAGTTTAGTTGGTCGGTATGGTACCTGTTGATTTTACTTATTTATCCTTACTTATCATTTTATATCCATCCTACTATCTAATTAATTAATATATTTTATATTTTATCTAACTACAATTTCTCCCTTACTAATCAATTTCCTTTTTCAGGTTAAACATATTATCTTTTCTATTTTTTAATACTAAGTAATTTCTTTTTCAGGTAAAATATAATATCTTCTATATTTTATCTAACTAAAAAGTATATTATAATTACTATTAACTAATCAATTAACTTTGTCACCCAAAACACGTTTATTTTTTCTCATTTCTCTAACTAAATATTTATTTTTCCAATTATATTACAGGTTACCTTTTTCGGCCAAAACACTATTTTCTCTAACTAAAACCTCTCTCTATTTAATAAAAATAAAATAATAATATTATAATACTAATAATTAACGGATTACCTTTTCAGCTAAAATGTGTCATCTTTTTATTTTTTTCTAATTAATTTTTTTCTAAAAAAACACAGTTAACATTAATTTCTCATTTTCTAAAAACACTACGAGCAATTTTATTAACAATTAAATTATAATTACTATAAACTAATCAATTACCATTTTCACCTAAAACATGTCACCTTTTTAATTTTAACGTTACCTTTTCTATTTTTTCAAATTAAAATATCTCTTTTTCCAATTATATCACGGATGGTACTATTTAATAGAATAAAATAATAATATTATAATACTAATAATTAAATGATTAACTTTTTCAGTTAAAACGTATCATCTTTTCTAACTAAAATCTCTCTTTTTCTAGAAATATCACGGGCAACAGTAATTTCTACTTTTCTAAAAACATTACGAGCAATTTTATTTAGTAAAAGAACATAATTAAATTATAATTACTATAAACTAATCAATTACCTTTTTCATCTAAAACATGTTACCTTTTTAATTGTCTCTAACTAAATTCTCTCTTTTTTTAATTATATCACGTGCATTCTATTTAATAAAAATAAAATCATAATTTTATAATTACTAATAATTAACAGATTAACTTTTTCAACTAAAAAAATTATATAATATTAAAAAAATCCGTACATCCACGAATTTTAAGCTAGTAAAAATAAAATCGTATTACCAAACAAAAAGAAGGGTGCCGGACCGCCTTAATTTAATAAAAAACCAACGCCCGTACGTGTATATATAGGACGAAGAAGTGAGTTTTTTTCTTGTGCTCCGATCCCCAAATAAAAGTAAAACCCAATTTATTAAGTATTTGGCAAACCCTAGTATTTGTATTTGTATTCATTCACGTTATTCATACATAATCGGATCGATGTTGATGATGATCAAGAGTGATGTTTTGTGTGGGTTCTCGGATAGAGGAGGAGAAGTGCGTGAGTTTTTGACTTATGTGTCGGATTCAGATGAAGATTCTTCGGATTATGACGATGATGATTATGATACCAGCAACAACGGAGGAGGAAGAGCTGCTGCCCATGTTCAAAAGCGTGGGTTGTGTCGTGTGGTGAATCCACCTCCAGATGGGTATGTCTCAGATATATCATATGATGATGATGGTGGTGATGATGATGCATTCGTAATTTTCCCAGGCCCCGATCATGAACACTACAGTCATGCTCATCTCCGTGATCTCTCCCGAACAGCCATCAAACAATATAATCACAAAACGGTATTTATTTATTCAAAATAAACACTAACACACACACTTTGTTTCATTGCAATGATCTCATTTATCTTATATGCGAGTTTGCAGGGTAATGAACACTACAGTTATTTTCCCATCTTACAATGTGAAAATAACTTCATGTTACATTGTTACTTAACCCTAACACACACACACACACACACACACGTGTTTCATTGCAATGATCTCATTTATCTTATATGCGAGTTTGCAGGGTAATGATAGATTCGAGTTTGTGGAATTGGTGGGGGCTTTAGTGTACACTGTCGTTGAAGCTGCCTTTTTTATAGTCACTTTCAAAGCTTGTCAAAGTGATGATCCCATGGTTACAACCTCCTTCAGAGCAAAGGCCCGCGCTGCCTCTAAATCTTTAACTGATTCTTATGACATTGAAAAGGTCGCTCCCCTGGATTCACGGCCTTGAGACTCTGTGCCTCTGTAGTATTATAAATCTTTTGACTTCTAAGTTGCTATATACATTATCTACTATGGTTTTTTTCACTTTGATATTATCGGCTAGACATTTCATAAGCGCTTAGTTTTGGTACAATAAAATGCAAAATATTTCGTTTTATCTTGATGTTTTTATCATATATTTACATCATATAATTTTCTTACATGTATCTGAGAATTGGGAATTGGTCAAAATTAAGAAATGCATATGTGCTGGCTCTAAGGCATATCATTATTATGTAGTCATCTCCATCTTGTGTCAACCGAATCATAGATTAACGACTTATTTGTTAAGCTTACGGTCATTGTCTAGTTAGAAGCGTCAATTATAATAACATACGTTAAAGTTTTAGGGCCTGTACAGTAAGTGCGAGCAAGCTGGAGTTTGATTAAGTGGACTTGGCTCATTGAGCTTGATCTCAAACAGACGTATCTGTGCTGTGCGGATGAGAATCGAGCTCAAGCTGAGCTTTAGAGGTATGTGCAGACACTTCGAATAGAGTTCATTTAGCCAAAAATTGACTCAGTTGATGTCGTGCACAGTCAACATTTACAGGAAACTTGCACTACAGTAGAACACATATAGTCACCTTGTAGATTATCAAAACCATCATCTGCTGGAAATTCTGGCCAACTCATACATGACATGGGTTTCTTCCTCGGCACAAATCTTCTGCTATAGAATTATTTTTCCACAAAAAAATCGAAAGACCTTACTGCAATGTAGTCATGTTCTTAATGTGTCATGCCAAATGCTGATAGAACTTCTTAATGCCCATTGGAAGGGGACAGCTTCAGGCCTGTTCGAACTTCTTTAATGGGCTTGATAGAAACAAGTGTCAAAGATAGCCTTCATACTAACCATGAAGTGCTAACAAATACAAGGCCCCAAATTAATTTCACGAGCCCATCCCTTAGGATTAACTACCATGGATTTCAGTCAGGCCCCAGAGCTTTGTGAAAATGCGATTATTAAGTCCCGAAACTCAGGGCACGTGTAGTGACTTTTGCCATGAATTCATGGAATCAATTTACCCATCTTATTTGATCCTCCTTTTTTTGTACTAGTGAGTAGTGTATGGAAATAGGGTGTTAGATATTCAGGGTACCTTTAAAATATAGGGGTGAACCAAAGTCTTTTGTCAACCTAAATTTTGTAATTGCGTATAGTTGTTAAATTTAAAGAAGCATTGGAACAATTTTGATTGTTAAATTGCTATAGCATGTCTAAATGGTACTGTATATTATGTTGAAAACTTTGTACTCGGTTGATGCTAGAAATTGATGACTTGTTAATTTTTCAACCAGACGTTTATGTCTATCATTGGAGGCGGCATTGCAGGCGTTCTAGGATTTACCAGTTTGATGGGTTTTGTCTTTTATTTCCTTGTAAGGCAATTACTTGAATAGGGTTAGCAGCCAAGGCAAGATTTTCAATTCATTAGTACTAAGATAGCTGGAACATAATAATATTCGATTGATTTCTTGGAGGACTCATGGTACACTTCTACATCTTGCGGTTCCTTTCTTGCATATGTCTAGTTATTTGTTATCAATTTTAAATGCATACAAATGCCAAGCTCTCCCAGACAACATTATGTGAAGTACCTATTGTGGTAAAGATATTGAAAAAGAAAAACGGATTCAGGTGAGATTAATGTAAAATACACGTACTTAGGCCATGTTTGTTTTAGGGGATTATAATCTTTGGAAAATTACACTATCTTTCTTAAATTTAAAGGATTATAATCCCATGGAAGTATATTGCTATCATCTTTTTGATTTATTTCTATGGGATTATAATACCTTCTTTCACAAGGTATTATAATCCCATGGGAGTGAACTAAAACAATGATCAAAATGTGAATTCATGGGATTATAATCCCTTACGTTTGGGATTTATAAGGTAATAATTTGGGGATTATAATCCCTTGAAACAAACATGGCCTTAGTGTATAGTTCCTGATTAAATTCCACAACAAAGGAATCGAAAGCTGAATCACCTACGACGGTAGTACTTATACAAACTTAGTTTATTCGAGGGGAGAATTCTGTCAAGGTTTTAATTTTTTGGTAATGGACAGTCGTTTCTTGGTCAAACCATTATGTCATTTGGTAGAAGAATGACAACATAATAAACTGAATTGATGATCTACATGAAGGCCAGCACCCTTATCGTCATTTGAGGGACGGACAAAGTCCCGGAACAAATTAATGGCCCTTGTGATCATATCTGTATCCTCGTTAGGATCTTGCTAGCAAACTTTGGGTGGTCCAGATCAATGCTGAAAATTTGCATGCTTAATTACCTTCCCATATTATTCAATAGAGGTCTGTTGAAACCAAGTGGTTTCTCCAATTAAGTTCTCAGCACTAGAGTAAAAGGTTTAATCATTGGCAAAATTAAAATGTTGTGTTCTTGGACACCGCTATGTCAACCGCAGCTGCTATATGCATCCCTTGTATTACTACTTTCAAGCAAGCTCTATTTGGCAACTAAGCAAAGTCTCCGATTTTAGCAAAGAAAGACATTCACTAAAGACTTCTCATCAAAAGTTCATTGTAGAATTTTAATTAATTGCTACATTGTTTGAAATTTATCCATATAAGTGTTCGTATAAACCGTAGTGTACACCATCTTGTTTGCACAATACGACGTTTAAAAGCCCCCTTGTCTAATGGAACCTGTTTGACGACGATTTTTAAACCGTTAGAATGGAAGTTAGATCAGACAATAGATTTTCAAGCGCCAAAAGAAACCATTGTTGTTGTTTTTTCAGCCAATGCTTGGTAAATACATAGGCATCTTAAAATTTTGGACATCGTCCTCATCAAAAAATATATAAGTTGTATATTACCGTTTTTTAATAAGACTTGTGAACAAAATTTTGAAATCCACACATTGGTTAATTTGCTTTAATGTGATTAGTTTCATATTTTAAAAACCAAATTAATATACAATTTGTTAGAATTAATCACATGCAGTTTATATTCGAGATTCATCAAAGATCGAAGAACTCAATTAATTTTTTTCCAAAAATTTAATTGAATGGAAGAATATTAAATTTACAGAAACAAAATTTAAGAGTAAAAGCAATTATTGTATTAATATCAGCATGACCCAGCATACCACATGCAAAGATATAAAGTAATAATGAACAATGTTACCGGGATCGAAAAATAGAATACACTACGAAGGAATTTTACAAAAATAAATTTGTTCCAAATTACTTGTCCCTTTTGAAAAATAAATTTGTTCCAAATTACTTGTCCCTTTTCTTTTTTCAATGCAAATTTAAGGGTAATTTTACAAAACTATCCCTACATTTATTGTATTTAAAATTTGACCTTTTCAAATTTAACTCTATTCTCATTTTTCAATGTATTAAATAAGGGTATTAGTTGGAAAATTTTATCCAACATGCTTTTTAGAAAAGGGACATGTAAATTGGGATGAAGGAGTAATAAATTGACTTTTTGCGATCAAAACTTAACTTTGACTCTAAATTAAAAATTAACTTTTCATTATTTTGAGAAATTGAAATATACATATTAAAGTAGATTAGACACATTTTCCAATGATATCATTTTTATAATTATTTTTTATTATATATTATATAAAAATTTTGGTCAAATTTGGATCACCACAAAAGGTCAAACAAGCCGGGGAGTATAACATTAGTACAGTAATAAATAGCAGGATAGTCCATAGATTCTAAGTTCTAAAAAGCCCAGCTATTGACAAAAGACCAAACCCATCATGTACTTTTGTGTACCGAAAATCCAAAACTAAAAGTTAAATTCTTTATTAAAATAACTGAGTCTACCATACGTTAGTTAACCAATAAGAATATATTAAGGAATTATTTTAGGACCAATCAGAGCTAATTCTTAAAATTTAGACATTTCTTTATTTACAATCTCACCCTACCTCTTTAACCATAGTAGTTAACACTTCTAAATACAATATTGATTTTATTAGACTTATCCATAAATATTTTTTAAATAAAAAAATATTTACTAGAAAATCACAATTTTAATTTGAAATCAATCACGATATACTATTGGAGTATATATTTTAAATTAAATTTCATAATTAATCATTCATTAATCAACCATTATTTAAATATAAAGCCAATCACAATCATATTATCATATGCTTTTTATAATATATATTGCACAATTATAATCGATATTAAATAATTATAATCTAACTTAACTAAAAATATGAAAAAATTGGATTTGAAATCAGATTTTAAATAACTTGGATAAAATTCATACCTTCAAAATTTTGATTTTTTTTATATTATTATTGGTGGGTGAATAAATTACCAATCAAAAAATTAAAATTATTTTAGAGGCAATCAAAATTTACTTCTAAACTTTAAATACCATAAGTTAGTTAACCAATAAGAATCGAGGAATTATTTTAGGACCAATCAGAGCTAATTCGTAAAATTTAGACCTTTCCTTATTTACAATCTCACCCTACCTCTTTAACCATGGTTTGTTAACACTTCTAAATACAATATTGATTTTATTAGACATATCCATAAATACATATTTTTTAAATCAAAAAATATTTACTAGAAAATCACAATAATTTGAAATCAGTCAAGATATACTATTGGAGTATATATTTTAAATTAAATTTTATAATTAATCATTCATTAATCAACCACTATTTAAATATAAAGCTGTTGTGCCCAAAATCCGCCTTGGGCTTGATTTAAAGCCCATTAAGGTCACGAGTTTGAGTAAGGTGGATATGGATGGATAGGCTGGACTAGGTATGGATGTTTTGGCCCAATATGCCTTGGAAATATACTGAAAGATGAAGATTCTGGTATCTGGTTCGGGGTTCATTCATGCAGGGGTTCAGGTGTCTGAACCCCAGATGGAGGTACTGCTGTGTGGGAGGCCTGATAGGGGTTCGTGCAGGTGAAGGGCTTTCAAGCAGAGGTTCACACTCGTACCCCAATAGTCCGCGGGAATTGGCCCAGTAGCCTCCTAAATTGTAGGAGAACGGATATACATCACTTTAACTGACTTTTGGATAACTCCTAAACATCATGGACGACCCAACAACCTCTATTATGGTGGGTAATCATTATATATACATGGATTACGTATATATACATGGATATATGATGGAAAATCATATAAATATGAAATAATTAAGCTTTTATGGATATATAGCAACTGGATCAACTTGGTTGAGGAGGATAAGGATTATCAAATCGTGGCTCAATTATCAAGAACTACATGGACTTGATTCCTATAAATATAGGATATGTAAGCACTTTGCAAGGGTTGAATCTCACTTCTCTCTACAAAAATCATGTAGAAACTTGAGCAATACACATCTCTGGCAGCTGGGATCGACTGAGTAGGAATTACTCCGTCCTTGCTGTCCGGTGACCTTGCAAACTCAGTCCCATAATCATTACAAACAACCGCCCACTCTGGCAGTTGAATGCCGGGCTGTAAACGCTTGAACGCCGATTCTGCAACCGGAAATCAAGCGATTCAACCGTTATTCCAGCGATATTCTCTCGAAGTGTTGTACCAAATTCCTCTCACAACATTTTTGGCGCTAGAAGGAGGGGCATTGGATGATCTTTTGAGAGGAAAGATAACGAAAAGCTCAGGCTATGAACATACAATGAAGAACAATGGAGGTGACCACAAAATTGGGCCCGAAAAGGAGGTCAACAATCAAGGTATGGTGGATTATATCATGCGATTGGGCTGGAAAATCGAGCTTCTGGAAAAGAGATACAAAAAGATGAAAAAACGGAAGAAAAATCATGGCTCATCGAAAAAAGGATGAAGAAGAAGGAAACCCATAACCGTCTTTATTCTGGTCATATGGCGGTAAAATGCATAAAAGAAGAGATGTGGCTCTGAGATGATTTAATTTTGACTGTGATGGGAGAGGTCTTGGAAAGAATGGCAGGAAAATAATTGTTTCAGATACTAAATTCCGATAGGAAGGGTCTAGAATAGGGGTTCAGCTATGCGGGGTTCCGCGATCCAAAAACTCTCACATCAAGAGTGTGTTAATGTATAACTGAATGTATGAGAAACTGAATGTCCATATGTTGATGGAGATAATGTCCTTCTGGAGAGGTACCAGTTGAGGGGTTCAAGGGCTAAGGCAGGAGAAACCTCAATCTGGAGGTCGCACCCATGACAGAAGGCACTCGGAACCAGATGAACCCCTAGTTTCTCAGCCAAAAGGTTCCTCACAGATGAACCCCCAATTTCTCAACCAGAAGGTTCTTCGTAGATGAACCCCCAATTTCTCAACCAGAAGGTTTCTCGCAGATGAACCCCCAAATACATAATTTTGGCATTCGACAAATAGGCTTTTATAGTCGAAAAGTGGAGAATATCAATATAAGGGTTCAACCACTTGGAGGTTAAGGTCTATCAAGGCTCCCCCTTCAACAATGTTGGGATTAAACAAGTCCAGAAATTGTGGAGCACGGATCTAGTTCGCATCACACTTCAATCCATGAAGGAAGTAAAAAGGGGAACTTAAATGATAATGTGGGTACAAACACCATGATATATGAGCTGTAGGTGAACCCCAGCGCAGATAAGGGTGCGAACCTCCTGATAGATGAGTAACAGGTGAACCCCAATGCAAACAGGGGTACAACCCTCCTAACTGAAGGGGTACGGGTGAACCCAAATTGAAGCATGGATGCGAACCCCATGATTAATAATCAGTAGGTAAACCTGGATGATGGCAAAGATATGTACTCCCTCATTGGTGAGCTACCAGAAATATTTTACATTATACTCTTAGATACCTCTTGTTTCTTACAACGAGATAGCTCATGTAATCTTAGAGGTGTCTTATTGATAATTCACGTATTCGGTACGAAGGTTTCCCATCAACATTGATCATGAGAACACGAATGAGCTGGAAGACTAAGCTTCCAGGTAAAAGAGGTTTAGTGGTGGGAGGAACCAGGATAGGGGTTCGATGATGACATGTTCAAGGAGATAAATCCTAGAACCCCGAGGCTTCACTTAACAGAAGCTCGAGTATGTTCAGTAGACTGGGCAGGAAGCTTAATATGAAGCTTGTCAAATTAAAATATGGAAATGATTGGTAAAAAGGACTCCCCCGAAAAAGAGCTTCCCGGAAATGGGGTTCGTATATGATAGGTTCGGTGATGAAAGGCCCCTTGATTATAAGTAAGAAGTTGAATAATGAGAAGCCCCCACAATAAGCAAGGAGAACCCGGGGGGTAATCTGAAAAATGGTTTAAGCAAGGAAAATCACATTCATAGGCTTTATGCCAAATTGGAAAATATTGGATCTCAATATAGGGGTTCCACCATGGAGGTTGTATCACTCGACATGAGAACCCCAAAAGAATTAATTAGTGCCTAAAGGGGATTCATCAAGAAAAAACAATATTCGCCATGTTTCGCCTCTTATGCAATAAATAGGCGTTACATAACTGGTGTGAGATACTAAAATGGTTAAACCAAGGAAATGGTCAGAAGTGGACACCTCATTGTATGATTTAATGGAAGCTCCATTCAAAATACTTGGGGAATCATGTTACCAGTAGCCCTGCTGATGGAACCCCATAAAGTGGTTCTAGTTTTTCGGGGGGTAATACCACCCATAGCGTTGAAAAATGCAAAAGCATATTATAGGGATGCTTATGGCGAAAGGGTTGAGCAAAGGGTTTCAAGTAATGACCTAAATGAAGCTCTAGAAAAAACCTTATCGTGGAAGTTGAAGGTGAACTCATACCTCTCACGAACTGAAAATATCACAGCTGGTAGTATTGAAGGATAAACCCCTCTTATCCACCCAGTTGGAGGGAGTTATGGTTGATAGCGTATCCTACAACACTATGGTAGGATGTCCCATTCTAAAGAAGATGCAAATGGTGGACTCAATTTATAACATGGCTACGAAGGTTCTCATACGTAAACCCCTCAAGCACAAGAAGTTGGAAGGTTTCCCACAAAGGGGTTCCCCTGCTATAAGCCCCACAAACATCAGAAGTTGGAACATGTGGAAAATTCAAGGAATGAATTGTGGAAGCTAGTGGAGGATTGTAATCTCGGTGAAATTATGAGAAAGATGCTACTAGATAAGGAATGGGGTGTGAATAACCTCTCGATCAATAAAAAGATGGGTGCGAGGTTCGTATGTGAACCCCTAAAGGAAAGAACCAGAAGCTTTGAAAGTTGAAGGAAACATCGAAGATGGCAATGGAACCTCAGTTGGAATGGACTTGGGTCCGCATATGTCAAGGCAATGGAAGGAAATCAAGGGTAACTTCCCCCAGGATGATGTTGTCAACAACTTCCATTAAATAGAAGGAGAAACACTGAAGGTTCAATTTTGGCCATGGACAAACTACACCGAGGAATCGGGGGGTAGTGGATACTAGGCTGCATGGAGGATTTCTAAGATGCGCCCTATTTTCAAATGAGAAAATGTACACATGAGGTTCAGGTTCGTGAACCCTTGGCGGCCTTCAGCCTCAGAACCCTTTACTGGGTTACAACAACAAAACTTAACATAAAACGGGATCTTCAGCAATCAACATGGTTGGATTTATAGGCGGTCACAACTATGTCCACGGTATACGCCTGGGGTGGGATCTTGAAGGCATGCGTACTTGATACCTGTGGCGGGAGGTTCAGTCAATTGAACCTACGGAAGCTTGATTTATGTGAATTTTTGGTACCAAAGAGGTTTGTGAAATAAGGTTTCGAACTTGGAACCTGAAAGAGATCCTTGGAATACCATATGAGGTGATATGGATACAATCATCAAGATTCAAAGGCCTGCGAGGATGGCAAGCATGTGTGGGCATACGTGCATCGAGCATAAAAGGCTGGAAGGTTTATTGATGGAACCACGACGTAGGGGTACGATAACCGAACCTTGGAGGTTCAAGAATAGAATTTATGGAGTCATCATCAAGAAAAAATACATGGTCTTTCTTGGAAGGAATTTACGAGCAGTAGTCGCTTCACCTTTGAAACCCCTTGTTTCTTACAATGAGTATGCTCACATAAGCTTAGAGGTTTAGGGTGAAGGTTGATTGAGCCTGAGTAAGGATTACATTAGGTTCCTCTTGCATTAATGGCTGCAAAGAATCAGGGGGTAGTGGATGGTATACTACCATTGATGATATCTTGAAAGTGGCAGATTTTTAAGCAAAAGGAATTCTCGCACAATAAATGGGGAAAGGTTAAGAGATTCTGGAGGTTTTGGTGCGCGAACCCCCTTATATCGAAGGTTCATCCGTTTGAAACCCCTTGTTTCTTACAATGAGTATGCTCACGTAAGTTTAGAGGTTCAGGGTGAAGGTTGATTGAACCTGATTGGGGATTACATAAGGTTCCTCTTGCATGTAATGGCTACAAGGAACCGGGGGGTAGTGGATGGTATACTGTCATGATGGTATCTTGAAAATGGTAAATTTTTAAGCAAACGGAACTTATTTACAATAAATGGTTCAGGGCTCAGGACCATGAGATTCTTGAGGTTCTGGTATGCGAACCACTAATGGAATCTAATTCGAGGTACCCCTGGAAGCTAGATCAAGGAGCATATGTAGGATTTCATGAATTGATTTGGAAAGGATTTCTCATGTATGGATTATGCATGAGCTGGATTTACCATGTATGGATTATGCATGGAGAGGATTTCTCATGTATGGATTATGCATGAGCTGGATTTATAGCATATGGATTATATGCTAAAGGAACATGTATGGATTATACCTGAATCACATGTGGATTACGTGCGCAAGGCAGGATTGGAAGCACATGGATTATGTGCTAATTGATTACACGGACTATAAGGAACATGTATGGATTATACATGAATCAAGGTAGGCACATGTATGGATTACATGAATCAAGGCAAGAACATGTATGGATTATACATGCATCACATGTGGATTACATGTGAATGGATGGGAACCCCAAGGCAGGCTGGACCTAGGGACGCTAGGTTCATAAAGTTCCCCTATATGGAGGTTCACTCGTTTGAACCCTGAAAAGGCGTAACGCCGATAAACTTCCGTGTAATCATGTTAGTGGACAACCAACCCCGTTATGGGACTTATGTACAGCTGTGGAAGCTACGTACAATTTGGCAAACGGCTTCGCCACGACCCCAGGGAAACTGGGTGAGTGAGGTCTAACTCTTGGAAACTGGAATGCTAAGGATTTTAGCGGTGTGAGGAAATCACATTAGATGGCAAACGGCTTTGCCACGACCTCAGGGAAACTGGGTGAGTGAGGTTTAACTATTGGAAATTAACATCGTGAGGGAATTAACATCGTGAGGAAATTAGCATTGTGAGGAAATCACGTGGAACCTCGTTGAGGGAATCTCCGAGAATGGAACCTGGTCGAGGGAAACTCCTATGATGGAACCTCGTTAATGGGAATTCTTCGTGCACTCTAGGTCTGATCCCGTAGACCAGTTTAAGATTAGGGGTTCAGTCGGTAAGAGGATCTAGCTTATATCAGTGGAAGCCCGAGGGGTAAGGCATGAGCGCTTATCTGTGAAATATTTTTTATGACTTGATTAAAACTATGATCACTTTATCTTTGCCTTTATTTGCTCAACTGCTGTGAATGACTATGTGTACTTATATGCTTTGTGTGCTATGTGTACTTATGTGCTTCATGTCTTATGTTCGCATGCCTTCTTTATGTGTTCATGTGTTATTGTTTACGTGAACCTAGTTCTTTAATATAAAATGGGTTATGCCAAAGAACTCTAGGGGGTAGTACGTGTATGGACCTGTTAGGTAGGAACCTTTTAGGTATGAACCTCTTAGGTACGAGCTTCCTCTAGGAGTATGGATTGGATCTGGATTGGATTTGGATTGGATTTGGATTTGGATTGGACTTGGATTTGGATTGGATTTGGATTTAGATTTGGATTGGATTTGGATTTGGATTTCATGGATTGGGTATCTCATGTATGGATTATGCATGAGTAGGTTTTAACATGTATGGATTATGCATGTCATGGGTTCGCGTCGATCCTAGGGACACTAGGCTAGCGAAACTCCCATCAACTTAAAGCCCACGTAAGCCCTTGGCAGGCAGTGTGATTAAGCCCACGTGAACCCTCAACAGGTAGTGGTGCCCTTTCACTACTTATATCATGGGAATGCATTAATGCTCCCATCAGTCTACGACCCACGTAAACCCTCAACAGGTAGTGTGGTCAGGCCCATAGAACCCTTAACAGGTGGTGGTGTCCTCTTATTATTTACATTATGAGTACGCAACAATGCTCATATTAGCTTCAAGCCCACGTAAGCCCTCGGCAGGTAGTGCGGCTAGGTCCATGTGAACCCTCAATAGGTAGTGGAACCTTCTTTTCTGGTTCGCATTGACCCTAGGTATCCTTGGTGAGCAAAGCTCCTATCAATCTTACGCCCACGTAAACCCTTCACAGGTAGTGTGGTGAGCCCACGTGAACCCTTGATAGGTAATGGTGAGCAAATATATACAAGTTAAGGCTATTGCGTGAAGCCTGGATATTTATAAAACATTTAAGGGTACAACTGGGTGAACCCCTAGGGTTTGAACGTACCCCTAAGCAGACTGCTATACACATGGCATACGCACGAACAAAGGTTCAAGGATTCAAGTGGAGGAAGGCCTACTTATCGTTTTATGTGAAGGAAATCTAATCCTCGGGGGGTAATTCAACATCTCACCATGGAAGGACTTACATAATGGAATGAGGTCCTCATCTTAAGCTCAAAGGGTGGCATCCCCAACCTTATGGGTTCAATGGTTGAACCCTGGCTTGGATTGACATGCTAAAAGAAAAGATAAGTTTTACTTTCATTCTTTTACATATTCTCTATCACACATGTTTTCTATGCATACAAGGAAATTTATATAGCATCTAGCCAAAAATATCATTGCGAAATTCATCTTTTCAAATGGATCATTATCTTCTATCACACATTAATTCATGTTCATCTGGATGTGCGTATCATATGATTTCACACTTGCATGGATTTATACACAAAGGGTCATCATGACATATATTTACTTACATTATGCATGAGTTTCAAAATTATTTTCAAACTTGCTGGCTGATAGGTACTTAGGCATACTATATGCTCATAACGTAACCACTTGGAAAGACATAGTTACAATTGATGAGGTTTCTATAGCCTTACCTTGGTCCCTCTTGGGGTACGCATATAAGATCATCTGCATCATATGGATTATAGGTTCACTAGGGAAAAGCGCCATAGTTTATGGGCACGGTTTGGCAAAGTCCCATGGTTTATGGGCACGGTTTGGAAAAGTCCTATGGTTTATGGGCACATGTTCATGAAGTCTCGGAAAACTTAAGAACATTTTGAGAGGTCCATTGTGATGGGTTCATGGAAATCTCTAAATGTTATGGCATATGTCTTGAGGAGTGCATTCGCCAAGGTTCTACATGAGTGTGAAGGCAGTAATGGGTTTATTTATACAAAATCATATGCACTCACATAATCATATTTGCATCTATGCATTATATATCTATGCGCTATGTGCATTATATATGTGAGCTGCTTAGCTCATGTTACTAATAACTTTTTCTAGTTGTCTTGGTAGCATGGGGTTCTGGAAGATTGAAGCCTATATGCAACAACAGAAGATTCATGGCTTCACCCACAAGGATTCACATATGGAGGCCAACCTCACAAGGAAAAGAAATATATCGAGAAGTCAAGCTATGGTTTTCAAGAAAGAAGGCTGGAAGTTGGTAGGTTCAGGTGATAAGGATAAAAGGCTCATGATTGGAACTGGTACGATATGCATAGTCTAAGGTATGTGTAAGGAGTTCATTTAAGGATTCAGATGGGGTACATATATGGAAGCATTATGTTTCCTGTTTCTTACGCCGAGTTAGCACATGTAAGCTTGGAAGCATGATGTGGAAGCTATGTATTTCTCTGAGGAAAATAAGGAAGGATTAGATCATGTCATACTTTGGTTCCTTTTGCATTAAAAGGCTACAAGGAATCGGGGGGTAGTTGTTGTGCCCAAAATCCACCTTGGGCTTGATTTAAGGCCCATTAAGGTCACGAGTTTGAGTAAGGTGGATATGGATGGATAGGCTGGACTAGGTATGGATATTTTGGCCTAATATGCTTTGGAAATATACTGAAAGATGAAGATTCTGGCATCCGGTTCGGGGTTCATTCATCTAGGGGTTCAGGTGTCTGAACCCCAGATGGAGGTACTGCTGTGTGGGAGGCCTGATAGGGGTTCATGCAGGTGAAGGGCTTCCAAGCAGGGGTTCACACTCGTACCCTGAAAGTCCGCGGGAATTGGCCCAGCAGCCTCCTAAATTGTAGGAGAACGAATATATATCACTAACTGACTTTTGGATAACTCCTAAACATCATGGACGACCCAACAACCTCTGTTATGGTGGATAATCATTATATATACATGGATTATGTATATATACATGGATATATGATGGGAAATCATATAAATATGAAGATAATTAAGCTTTTATGGATATATAACAACTGGATCAGCTTGGTTGAGGAGGATAAGGCTTATCAAATCGTGGCTAAATTATCAAGAACTACATTGGACTTGATTCCTATAAATATAGGATATACAGGCACTTTGCAAGGGTTGAATCTCACTTCTCTCTACAAAAATCATGTAGAAACTTGAGCAATACACATCTGTGGCAGCTGGGATCGACTGAGTAGGAATTACTCCATCCTTGCTGTCCGGTGACCTTGCAAACTCAGTCCCAAAATCATTACAAACAACCGCCCACTTTGGCAGTTGAATGCCGGGCTGTAAACGCTTGAACGCCGTTCTGCAGCCGGAAATCAAGCGATTCATCCGTTATTCCAGCGATATTCTCTCGAAGTGTTGTACCAAATTCCTCTCACAACAAAAACCAATCACAATCATATTATCATATGCTTTTAATAATTTATATTGTACAATTATAATCGATATTAAATAATTATAATCTAACATAACTAAAAATCTGAAAAAATCGGAGTTGAATTCAGATTTTAAATAACTTGGATAAAATTCATACCTTCAAAAATTTGATTTTTTTTTTATTATTATTGGTTGGTGAATAAATTACCAATCAAAAAATTAAAATTATTTTAGAGGCAATCAAAATTTACTTCTAAACTTTAAATCAATCAATCATATACAAATTTTTTATTATTTACCATGCTTACTCTAATTTGCTAATCGCGATTAAATTAAATTTAAATATAAAATATCTTTATTTAATAAATTCGCATATCACATGGTTTTTAATTTTAAAAAATTTCTACTAACCGTAAATATTATTTTCTATAAATCCACATAACAGTATATTACATATGGTTATATATCTTTATTATATAACCGTAAATATTATTACATATGAATTATTTTTGAACATTCTTTATTATAATAAAGGATACCCGAATCTAACATGTATTAGTTAACCAATCACAATATTGTGAATTATTTAACATCAATCAGAATCTATTAAATTTAAATCAATTAAAGTTAATGTAAGATGTTTCTTTATTGGATCTAGATTCTACGTTTCAGCCAAGACTAAACTCAAATCAAGTTACACTAAATAACAATTACTCCCTCCGTCCCAATGGGATGTTAACGTTTGCTTTTTGCACGGAAACCAAGATAGTGGGTGTAATATTATTAAAATAAATGAAGTAGTGGGTGTAATAGTGATTTTATAGTTAAAATAAGTTAAGTAGTTGATGTAATAGTGTAAAGTATTGTTAAAATAAGTGAAGTAGCTGGTGTAATAGTGTTAAAACTTACTATTTTAGGAAATGTTAACAATCTATTGGGACATCCCAAAATAGAAAGTGTTAAGAATCAAAAGGGACGGAGGGAGTAATTTTTATTTTTTCATATCAATTAACTAAACATAATAACTGTTGTGCCCAAAATCTCCATGGGCTAGATTTAGGCCCATTAGGCTTAAGGATCCAATCCGTATGAGTAATATGGGTTATGATTGAGGTCCCTTAAGTTAAATGGGGCTAAATAGCATGTGAAATGGATCTGGACAGGTTCAGGTTCCCGCAGACAGCTTCCCGGGAGACAGGTTCCTGAGAGATAGCTTCCTGTACGAGAACAGATTTATGCCAGCAGATTTACAGTATGATTAAGCCTCATATTCTTTAGGAGCAAGTTATGAACGTCAACTCCTTGTTGGAATGTATTCCTTGGGCGCAGATGATCCTTGGATACTTCTAATAAGACAATAACTAGTAAACACACTCATAGTCGGACTAGAACTTGAGTTCTATTCGACTTAGGTCGCCTATTCGTGGCTAAATCTGGAGAAAAGGACTTCCCCACGAATTAGGAACTTGCATATTGCCGCCTAACCAGACTTCTAGTCTACAAAGAACTACGTGAACTTGATCCCTATATAAGCAAGGGTACGTAGGCACCTTGAGAACATGTTTTTATAAGCCTCGCAATACACCTACGAGATTCTTGAGAACACATGACACAAGCCTCAAGGGAACTCGTGAGATTCTTGTAAACGCTCTTGAGCTCAGTTCAACCCCCACAAAAAACCTCCATTCTCCATAGATTAGTTGATCGTTAGCCTTTACAACTCACCATAAACCTCTCAAAAGTTGTTACGAAATCCACTCATCAACATTGGCGCTAGAAGGAGGGGCAGAGTTATCATCTTAAGAGTGGAAAGATGGCAGGCAGTTCTGATAGCGAAGCAACACAATCTGTAGAGAAAGATCAAACCCCGAAAGCGAAGAAGATTACTCCTATTGACATCCTAGAGCATCTCAAGTCGATTGGAGAAAGGCTTACAACCCTCGAACAAATAAAACAGAAGAAGAAGTCGAAGTTAACAGCTGGTAAGAAGGGTAAAAAAGCTAAGATTAATCCCAAGCAGTTAGGCGTCGATGAAGAAGAACGTGAAGAAAAGGCTGAGGAGGAGATCGAAAACCCAAAGAAAGATACTAAAGGTGAAGAAGATGGTGAACTGAAGGATAAACAACCTCCTGTTAAGGAACCTTCCATCGAGATAATTAAAGATGATTCAAGTTCAGCCGAGATTGCGAATGATTCGTGTATAGCAGATTCACAGGAAGCCAATGATAAAGATAAGGAAGCAAAGGATGGTGGAGCTGGTGATTTGAATGCTGAAGACATCAAGAAGATTCTAGTGAAACTCAAGGAAGAAAAGCAGTCAATAACAGGTGCGATGACCTCATCTCCATTCACTAAGACGGTTAGAAAATCTCCGTTACCTAAATCCTATCGTATGTCATATGAGTTTAAATTTGATGGCACTACGGATCCTATGGAGTATCTGGGTCGTTTCAATACCGAGATGGATGTTTATCAAGTTAAGGAGCCAACAAGGTGTAGATTATTGGCTGCAACCCTTTATGGTGGAGCTCATCAGTGGTTTAAGAGGTTACCATCAGATTCTATAAATTCGTGGGAGAATATGGGGAAACTCTTCGTTACTCAGTTTAGAGCTTCCATCACTTTTGCACCCCCAACCAATACCTTGGCCAACATCAAGCAGAGAGCAGATGAGACCTTGACAGAGTACCTCAAATGTTTTAATGCAGAGGTTCCCAGAGTTAAGAAAGCTCCTGACGAAGTCATTATGAGCTTCCTAATTGCTGGAGTTAGAGCTGGTTCAGACTTCTGGAAGGAGCTACAAGTACGTGAACCTGGTACACTAGCTGAGTTCTACAAACAAGCTAAACTATATAAATGTGTGGAAGAATCCTTGTTGAAGTTGAGAGAAACAGAAGATCTTGGAGATGAAGCTAGTCATAAAGGAATCAAGCGAGAGAGGTCTCCAAGCCCGCAAGCATATGTTATTGGGGATCGAGCTTCCTCCAAAAGAAGTAAAGCAAAATTGAAGACAAAGTGTGACAATTATACCTCTTTGGTCGTTCCAGTAGACCACATCTTCACGGTTTATGGGAAAGAAGGAATATTTGTGAAGCCTACACCTTTACCTGTAGGAGCAAGGAAAGATCTGAAGAAATATTGTGACTTCCATGAGGATAATTGCCATGATACTTCTGGATGTAGAGCACTGAAAGACCAAATTGAGGAATTGATTAAAGCTGGGAAGCTCGCGGAATGGATAGCTTGAGCCAAATTGAAAGTTTGAGAGTTTTTTTTAAAGTAGAGTTGAGAGACCTTTATTTTTATATGTATTTCCTTAGAACTGGGGGGTGGTGCATGTATACCTCCATAGCAAGCAAACCTGTTTCTTTCGAGTAGTTTTCAACAAAATTATGAATAGTTCTTTTCCTTGTATTACATCATACATGACTTCTTTGAGTATCTCTTTAAGTATCTCTTATTTCTTACAATGAGTTAGCTCACGTAAGCTTAGAGGTGCTGTATTGAGATATTTGTATTAGATATAGAGGTTCATTCTCAGCGTGTTTCGTAAGAAGAATCAAAAAGAAATGTAAGGAAGCTATGGATGAATTACTTGCATGAGGAAGATGTTTGAAGATAAGGAACCTAACGCAGAAAATCAGAATTCTGAGGCTCCGGTTTTTGAGCCAACTTCGCAGAATAAACTGCTTTGATATAGAAAGTTGTAGGCATTGTATGATATACCTTTGGAAAGGTATCGAAGTCTAGTTTTCAGCAAAATTTACGGCTCGTAAAAATAATTTTTCTATAGAAAGTTATCCCACTTTTAGTAAGGGGTGGTCAAGCTGTCGAGAATGGACGTTTCTGAGTAAAAATTCTGCATTAAGATGATAAGGCAAAGAAGGTGAAGATCGAATTGAAGAAACCACACAGTACTCAACTTCCCAGATGAATGTTCAACGACTTATTAGAGATTATCGAAGAATTATGAAGCTTCCTGGAGTTAGTTCTTCATCAAAGACAAGCTTTCCTGAAGAATTGGGGGGTAGTATAATTACTATAAGACATGGTAGTTTGAGAATTGAGGATTTCAAAATTTTGAGAATTCATATCAGGGTCCTCACCATCAGGTCCAGGAAGCTCACGATTGGGTTCAGGAACCTCACGGCTATGATGCAGTTTGGGAACCTCATGGCTCATATTTGAATCGAGAAGCTTGAGAATTGATTTGGTCTAGTATCTTGAAGAACAGCACGCGTACATCATGAACATGTTAATGAGTTTTCAAATCTTAGCAGAGGTTTCCACTTCACATCTGATCAGTCTACAGAAAGATCCAGGTTCCTTGATATTTACCTGTAGCTTACAGGTTCCATGTATTTACCTTTAGTTAAAGGTTTTATGTTACTCACCTGAAGCTCATAGGTAACAGCTTCCGGGTCTAGTTGCATTTATATGTGTCTAGTAGATTCCTTGTTATTTTCCTATAACTGATATCTTGCAGGTTCATTCATATATACCTAAAGTTTGTATGTAACAGCTTCCAAGTTCATTGACATTTGTTAGAAGCCAATTGTTGACAGTTTCTGATTAGCAGCTTCCTACTTGAAGTTCCCAACTAGCCGATACCTGAATAGAGGAAAGTGTACTTGTAGCAAGAGCTCCATGCCTTTAAAGGATTAATCTAGTGCCCTTTCTGGATTCTCTTTGTGCTTCATTCAAGGATTCACTTAGAGCCCGGAAGGATTCACTAGGTTCCCCAAGAATTCATGTATTCATCTGGTGCCCTTATGGATTCTCTTTGTGCTCCATTCAAGGATTCACTTAGAGCCCAGAAGGACTCACCAGGCTCTCTAAGCATATCCATGTATTCACCCAATGCCCTTATGGATTCTCTATATGCCCGTATAGGTTCACTTAGAGCCCAAAAGGATTCACTTGGTGCTTCATGCATCCATGCGCATTTGTTTGGTATCCTAATGGATTCTCTTTGTACCCTTTTAGGGATTCATTTGGTGCCCAATTGGTTTCAGTTTTTGTCCTAAGCAGAGGTTCATATAAACAACTAATTGGATTCACCTTATGCCCTTACAAGGATTTGCATAGAGCCCAGAAAGATTCACCTAGAAAAGCCCTGTCAGCTACATGCACTCGATAGCCAGAAAAGACTTGCAAGCATGAAAGATTCATCTCGAAAAGCCCTATGAATCGTAGGCACACATTCAAAAATCCCATAAGCATGTGGACACCTAGTTAAGGGTTTTGGGAACCTAAGCATGGGTAACCTAACCTAGAGTTCGCTTGTACTTGAAAAGCTTTCAAAGGGATTCACCTTGTGCCCTTACGGATTCACTTGGTGCCCCTAGCATTTGAAGGGATTCACCTAGTGCCCTTACGGATTCACTTGGTGCCCCTAGAATTTGAAATGATTCATCATGTGCCCTATAGATTCTCTATGTGCCCTCTTCAGGATTCACTTAGAGCCTATAAGGATTCACTTGATGCCACAAAGGAATTCACTTAGTGCCCAATCGGATTCTCTTCGTGCTCTTGCCATGATTCACCTAGAGCCCGGATGGATTCACTTCGTGCTCCCTAAAGCCAAAAAAGGATTCATTTGATGCCCAGTCGAATTCTTTAAGTGCCCTTCTTAGGATTCACTTAAAGCTCAACTGGATTCGTCTTATGCCCTGTCAAGGATTCACTTAGCGCCCAATTGAATTCTCTAAGTGCCCTTCTCAAGAATCACCTAGAGCTCAATTGGATTCGCCTTGTGCCCTCATCAAAGTGATACATTGATAAATACTCCCACTTATAAAGCTTGTATATGATTGAAACAGGTACTGTACTACTAACAAGTTCGTGATAAAGTAGCTTGCAACATCCTTGATGATCATCAGAAGCTTCCAGTTAATAGCTTCCGGCTTCTAGTTTTCAACCCATAGTTTATAAGCTACAACTTCCAGTCAATAGCCGAAACAAGCAGTTTTCAGTCAACCGCTTCAACAAGCTATAGGAGGTTCACGCGTCATGACGGCTCGGGGGGTAGCTCAATTCCCCTACGTTTGCACAGAGAAGAGCTTCCATCTTCCAGGTTCAGTAACAGAACCTCAATCCAAACCGGCACAATGAAGCACGGATAAGTTCTACTATCATGCCTTTATATTCTTAACTATCATGCATATTTTATGTCAATGCGAGCTTATATTCTGTAATGCTTAAATGCATATAGATTTTAATGCGCATATTGCCTGATCTTTAGAAATGAAAATATGTGAACTTATACTTAGGATGTTATCATGCCCTATAGGTTTACAGTTTACGCAGCATATATGCTTAGTTTATGATCTCGAACATGTTAGTTGAAACAACCTTTTATATAATTGATATGCCATGAGAAGGTAGGAACATATATATTGTAGATAATCATTCATACTTGCATACATGCATCACTTATATGTGAGCTTTTTAGCTCGTATTGGTAATCCATTTTTTCTAGTTTTTTTAGTATTGTGCCCAAAATCACCATGGGCTAGATTTAAGACCTATTAAGTCGTAGGTTCCAATCAACAAGTATTGAAAGAGCCAAGAGACAGATCGTCTCCAACACCAGATATAAAGACCAAACGTGGAGAAATGAGCACTAGTTGAGAAGACAGTCAAGAGATTATAAATATCAAGACGGTCCTGATGAACTAGTAGCTGAGCAGATTATGAATGAACCAGGTTCCTCCTTGCGGAAGAGCCCAAGTCAGCCTAGCAGCAGCAATGAGGACAACAAGAAGTACATGGGAACTACAGAAAGACTCCCTAGACTAACATATTTGTTAATTTTGCAGGTACAGATTCCTGTAGAGGGGTTCCTGAGCATAGACAACAGATAGATCAAGAAGCCATCTAGAGAGAAGCCGACTCATTATTGGAGAGAACTCCTCGGACGCAGCTGATCCTAGATTACCTCTAATAGACAGACAGTAGATAGTCGAGCAAAAAGCAGTTTAGAAGATGAAGCAGTGTCTCGAGCAATCAAGTTATGATTTTCAAGGTTAACCTCATGCCCTTTTAAAGATTCATCCAGTGCTCTATTGGATTCATTTTGTGCCCTCAGCATAGGTTCACATAACGCCCAATTAGGTTCACTTTATGCCCTTAATTGGATTCACGTGGTTCCCTCGACAATCGTAAGATTCACCTTGTCCCTTTTTTAGGATTCATCTAGTGCCCTATTGGATTCGTTTTGTGCCCTCAGCATAGGTTTACATAACGCCCAATTATGTTCACTTTATGCCCTTATTTTGATTCACGTGGTTCCCTTGACATTCTTAAGGTTCACTTAGTGCCCAATCAGATTCGCTTTGTGCCCTTGTCAAAGGATTCACTCAACGCCTAATTGGATTCACTTTGTGCCCTTGTCATGATTCAAGCAAGAAGATAAAGACCTACATGGTTCACTCAGAGGAAACATGGGAGAATTGAAGGGATTAGACCTTAAAATATTAAGCTATTTAGGTTCCTCTCGCATCCTATGACTTCGAGGAACCGGGGGGTACTTATTGTGCCCAAAATCTCCATGGGCTAGATTTAGGCCCATTAGGCTTAAGGATCCAATCCGTATGAGTAATATGGGTTATGATTGAGGTCCCTTAAGTTAAATGGGGCTAAATAGCATGTGAAATGGATCTGGACAGGTTCAGGTTCCCGCAGACAGCTTCCCGGGAGACAGGTTCCTGTCGACAGGTTCCTGAGAGACAGCTTCCTGTACGAGAACAGATTTATGCCAGCAGATTTACAGTATGATTAAGCCTCCTATTCTTTAGGAGCAAGTTATGAACGTCAACTCCTTGTTGGAATGTATTCCTTGGGCGCAATTGATCCTTGGATACTTCTAATAAGACAATAACTAGTAAACACACTCATAGTCGGACTAGAACTCGAGTTCTATTCGACTTAGGTCGCCTATTCGTGGCTAAATCTGGAGAAAAGGACTTCCCCACGAATTAGGAACCGGCATATTGCCGCCTAACCAGACTTCTAGTCTACAAAGAACTACGTGAACTTGATCCCTATATAAGCAAGGGTTCGTAGGCACCTTGAGAACATGTTTTTATAAGCCTCGCAATACACCTACGAGATTCTTGAGAACACACGACACAAGCCTCAAGGGAACTCGCGAGATTCTTGTAAACGCTCTTGAGCTCAGTTCAACCCCCACAAAAAACCTCCATTCTCCATAGATTAGTTGATCGTTAGCCTTTACAACTCACCATAAACCTCTCAAAAGTTGTTACGAAATCCACTCATCAACAATAACTACTAATTTTTATTTTAACGGTTAACTAATAAACAATTTATATAAAACAAAATTCTTACAAACTAAAAAATATAATTATTATATCAATTTAAACATTACAGGAAATATAAGCTGCTTATTCCCTATTCCCCATGAGACTTAGCCAACTTTGATAAACTAAGTGTATGCATCAATTCTTCTCATGGCTAAATCATATCAATTTCGGTTAAGGTACTACTTTATATCTTTTTATTATATGCCATTCTATACTTGAACAGATTATCTTTTTACTTCGATTGTATATATGTATTATATGTGTCGTGTTTTAATTGTCCAATACATTTAATAGAAAAATGATTCTGATAAAAAAAAATAGAAAACGATTTTGGTTATCATCATCCCCAGTCCGGATTCTCTCAGAGTTTTTTTGCGATTTACTAAATTGTAGGCATCAATCCTTATCACATTACAGTGATTTGTTTACATTATTAGGTGTGCATATAGAATATTTTTTTTTACAGTGTTAGGTTGTCAATGTTATTCAGTGATTACTTAACAATTTTATTCTAAATACAATAAATATTTAATTTAAATTTTATGCATTAATACATGAAACTATTATATTTACAATAGATATTTTGATATCTCAAACTTTAAATTCAAAATCATAAGTTACAACTAAAATCATGAATTAAAAATTATTAACAATATAAAACTATTTACCACACTATTCTAAATACATATTCAAAATTTAAGTTATACAAAGTATTTGTTAGGAATAATTCATGAGTTGTGATGTTAAGAATAGAATTTTGCTTATACTTCTTGTATATCCTGATTTATAAAGGATTTAGCACTTTGTATAGGAAATATGTGTTAGACAGTTATCTGTAAAGTTTAGTCAGGAATGAACAGTGCATTAAGTACTACATGTCAGGAACTGAGGTTGAATCATGATATGTCAAGTTAACTACTGATTAAGTACTGATGCAAGATGGAAGATCCTGATGAAAGATGGAATCCTGATATCAGTCATGTTACTGATGATGTCATTATGGATGCCACAGAAACTGGCAAGTGCTATAAAACATGATCTTTGTTTGAGGAACAAGCAAGAAGATTTTATGAAGGAAAGAATTTTCTATTGATGGAAACTATCAACTGGACGGCAGAACATTGTCATGTATAGATTATCTTTCTGTGATTAGTTGATAGGAAGCATTATAAATACTCTCTCTATATCATTGTAAAAAGAGTTCGTTCGAGTCGTGAGTTCGTGTGTGAATGTGCGTAGCTCTGTATAAGGTTTGTATTCGAAAGTTCGAAACAAACAGAGAGATTTATATTGTCAACAGTTGCTAAAGGTATTTGTACACCTTTGGTAGAGTTTGTATTTGATTTATTTAATACAAACAGAGTTTGATTCATTCGTTTATTCTTGTTCATATAACCAAGCAAAAATCAGACACGATTATATAACTTGTATTCAACCTCCCTTCTACAAGTTATTCGAGTTAACAATTGGTATCAGAGCGGGTTGATTTCGAATAATCATAAAGATCTGCAATCATGTCTGGTTACAAGGATGGGAATACTAAGATTCCTATGCTTAAGAGAAACGAATATACTCTATGGGAAGTAAAGATGTTGCATCATCTGGAAGTAATAGATCCTGATTATCTTGACAGAATCAGAGATGGACCTTTTGTTCCAATAAAGATCGTTGGACAAGCAACTGTTGATGGTGTGGTTGTTCCAGAACATACAGCAGAGAAGCCAAAATCTGAGTGGTCAGATAAGGACAAGGAGAATGTTCTTAAAGATGCTAAAGTGAGAAACATATTATTCAACAGTCTTGATTCTGTTCTCACTAACTATGTTCTCTCTTGTAAAACTGCTAAGGATATATGGGACAATCTTAAGGTTCACTGTGAAGGAACTAAGCCTGTCAAGAAGAATATGAGGACACTACTTATACAACACTATGAGTACTTTGAATCCAAGTCTAGTGAGTCACTTACTGATACCTTTGATAGGTTTACAAAACTCATCAATGAGATGGCCATGCATGGTAAATATTATGACTTGGAGGATATGAATACAAAGTTCATGAAAGCTTTGCCTGATTTCTACAATGAGAAGATATCTGCGATTGAGGAAGCTAATGATCTGATGAGATATCATTAGAGGCAGTATATGGAAAACTGAGAGCTTATGAACTTGACAAGCAGTAGAAGAAGAGCAGGAGTGAAGGAAAGATGAAGACTGTTGCACTTACTGCTCAATCTGAATTAAAGAAGCTTCCGGAAGAACAGCATGAAGAGACTGCTGTAAAGAACTCAAGAAAGAAGAAAAGCAAAGAAAGTTCTGAGTCAAAGACTACTGATATGGACTCTGACAACAATGATTCTGAATCTGAGATGCAGGAACTCTTTTCTATGTTTGCTAAAGCTTTCAAGAAAGGAAGATTCAACAGGAGAAGATTTAGCAAAGGACCTTTTCAAAAGAAGGAGGAGAAGAAGAGTGACAAAGGCAAAAGTATAATTGTCAGGCTTGATAAGGCCAAGATCAAGTGCTTTAATTGCAGCGAGCTTGGACACTTTGCTAGTGAGTGTAAGAAGCCTAGGAATTCAGGAAAGGGTAATGCACTTATGGTCACACAGAAGGATTGGGCAGATTCCAGTGATTCTGAAGATGAATTGGATTATGACAACATTGCACTGATGGCAAATGTTTTAGACAAACCTGGATCTCCAAAGAAAACTTCTCCATCCTCTGTTAAGGTATCACTTCACTCTCTTGATTCATTTGATAACTTAAATTCTGATGAAATTAGATCTATCCATGCTGAGTTTAAGAATCTTATGACTAATTTTAGAATTCTTACTTGTGAAAAAGATGAACTTAAAATTAAGAATGATAAATTAGTTGATAGAAATAATTTTCTTGAATCTGAGTTAATTCAAATGGAAAAATACAAGTTAAGTTCTGATAAAGCTAAGCATGATTACAGTGTTATTCTTGAGGCTTATGACTATGTCAGAAAAGAACTAGAGGAAGAGAGAGATGTGATTAAGACCATTAACATTTCTGGTAAAAAGATACAAGAAATCATCGAAAATGGAATTCGTGGTAAGGTTAATGGTTTAGGTTTTGATAAGGCTAGACAAGAAGAAAAAGTAGCTATTGTCAATGATGATAGTAAAATAGAAGCTAGCACATCTAAATATGAAGGTAAGAAAATTGTTTCTGAACCTAATCATGTTAAATTTGTTGATTCAAAAGGTACCCTTGTTGTACACAAAAGGATTAACAATAGTAATTCAGATGAGAAAGTGTTAGAGAAACCTAAGAATGTAAACATAGGGTTTCTGTCTAAGTCTCAGTTGAAACAGAGATTAGATGGTCTTTTAGAGTCTAGCAAGATCAAGAGAAATAGGAATGGAAAAGAAGGTATTAACAAAGAGAATAATTACAAGAATGTACCTGATGCACCTAGGAAAAAATGCTATAAATGTGGAAATCATAATCATTTGGCCCTAGACTGCAATCAAAAACATTCTTGGAAAACTGAGTCCAGATTCCCCAAGACTCAGAAATTCAATACCAACCACAAAAAGCTTGTTATCATTGTGGTAGTTTACTTCATTCCATTTACATGTGTAGAGAATATCATGAACTGTATTATGACTATTATTCACTGAAATCTGAAACTCCTAATCACAAACAATTTGTGAAATCAGAGTCTAAGGTTGACTCTGCAACAGGTAAAGTAAAGGCAAAATCTTCAAAGCCTGTTGTTTCTAAATCTAGTAAGAAAGGATCCAATCAAAGTTGGGTCCTAAAAAATTCTAACTAGTTACTTTTTGTTTGCAGGGCATAGGAAAGAAGCATTCAATTATCTTGGACAGTGGATGCTCTGGACATATGACTGGAAAGAAGTCCCTGCTTACAAAGTTTGAGAGGAAAGCTGTCCCAGTAATATCTTTTGGAGATGGCAACAAAGGAGAAACTCTGGGATATGGCTCAATTGTTTTTGGAAATGTCATCATAGAAAATGTAGCACTGGTTGAAGGCTTAAAACATAATCTTTTAAGCATAAGTCAACTGGGTGATAAAGGTTACATATCAATCTTTGACAGGGAAGGATGTAAAATCTTGAATATGCAAAATGGAGACATTGTTCTAATTGGTCAAAGACATGGTAACATATATGAAGCCAGCTTAAGTGATACATCTAAAGGAATTGTTAGATGTCTCTACAGCAAAGCAACAAGTAATGAAAGCTGGAATTGGCACAAGAAACTCTCACATCTCAACTTCAAGAAGCTTAATCAACTTGTTAAGCATAATATGGTGAGAGGCCTACCTCAGGCAAATTTTGTGCAAGATGGACTTTGTGATGCATGTCAGCTTGGAAAACAGAGAAGAACCACTTTCAAGAGCAAGACTGAAAATTCAATTACTGAACCATTTCACATGCTACATCTTGATCTGTTTGGTCCAGTAAACATTATGTCTATCAGCAAGAAAAGATATGCTCTAGTGATAGTGGATGATTTCACAAGGTTCACATGGGTGTTCTTTCTACACAAGAAGGATGAAGCTCCTCAGGAAATCATTGACCTTGTCAAGAATATTCAGAATAGCTCTGAGTACAAAGTCAAAGTACTTAGGAGTGACAATGGTACAGAATTCAAGAATTCTACAATGGAGAATTATTGTGCAGACAATGGAATCACTCAACAATTTTCTGCACCTGGTACACCTCAGCAAAATGGTGTAGTGGAAAGAAAGAACAGGACTCTCATAGAGGCAACAAGAACCATGCTTGCAGATGCAAAACTTCCAACCTACTTTTGGGCAGAAGCTATTAACACTGCATGTTTCACTCAAAATTGTAAATAGTCATGGAAAAACTCCCTATGAGATGATCAAAGGAAAGAAACCAAGTGTGAAATACTTTCACATCTTTGGATGCAAATGCTATGTCCTAAAAGTTCATCCAGAACAACTTGGAAAATTTGAAGCCAAATCGGATGAAGCAATCTTTCTAGGATATTCAACATCTAAGGCCTTCAAAGTTTATAATCTCAGAACTCACATTGTTATGGAATCAATTCATGTTGCATTTGATGATAAGAAATTTGGAATTCTGCAAACTGATGAAAGTCATGACAAATTGGAATTTGAAAATCTGAAGAATTCTGAGATACTCTCCAGTGATGATGAAGGTTCTCCAGAAGGAATTTCTATTGCTTCTCAAAGGAATGCTACTGTTGAGGGGGAGCAAATGAATCAAGAAGAACACAGTGATCATCAGAAGCAGACTAGCCTTTCGGAGTCTACTCCATCAGGAACTGATCTTTCAGAGTCTACTGAGGAAAGATCAATAACTAGCAGCAATATGGAATCTACTGATTCTATTGATCAAAGGGAAGTTATTGAAGGCAGAGAGAATTCTTCTACAAGAGATACCACTAACTTAGGGGGAGAATCTAGCAGAGTCAATCTACCACCTATTAGAAAATGGAAAAAGGATCATACTGAAGATTTGATATTTGGTGATCCAAATAGTGGTGTTCGAACTAGAAGATCAATTCAAAATGAATGCTTGTATAGTTGCTTTCTCTCAAAGAATGAACCTAAGAAGGTTGAAGAAGCCTTACAGGATCCTGATTGGGTAATTGCAATGCAGGAGGAGTTAAATGAGTTTGAGAGAAACAAAGTCTGGAAACTGGTACCAAGACCTAAAGATAGATCTATTGTTGGTACAAGATGGGTTTTCAGAAACAAGCTAGATGAATCTGGTATGATTGTAAGAAACAAAGCAAGACTGGTGGCCAAGGGTTATTCTCAGGAAGAAGGCATTGATTATGATGATACCTTTGCACCTGTAGCAAGATTGGAAGCAATCAGGATGTTTCTTGCATTTGCAGCTTATTCAAAATTCAAGGTATACCAGATGGATGTAAAGAGTGCTTTTCTAAATGGCAAACTTGATGAGGAAGTGTTTGTGGAACAGCCACCTGGATTTGTTGATCCAAAGTTTCCAAATCATGTCTACAAACTTGACAAGGCACTCTATGGACTAAAGCAGGCACCAAGAGCATGGTATGAGACTTTGTCTAAATTTCTTCTTGAAAATGGCTTCACAAGAGGTACAATTGACAAAACTCTATTCTTTAGAAAGATAAAAGGTGATTTGCTTTTAGTTCAAGTTTATGTTGATGATATTATTTTCGGTTCTACTAATGAAAAGTTGTGTGCTAAGTTTAGCAAGCTTATGCAGTCTAAGTATCAGATGAGCATGATGGGTGAATTAAATTATTTCTTAGGCTTGCAGGTCAAACAGACTGAGACTGGTATTTTCATTAATCAGTCGAAGTATATCAAAGATCTTTTAAAGATTTTACTTTCAAGACTATGCAGTTGCAAAAATACCCATGGCAACAGCCACTAAACTAGACTATGATCCTAAGGGAAAGAGTATGGATAATACTAGTTATAGAGGCATGATTGGCTCATTGTTATATCTAACTGTAAGTAGGCCAGATATAATGTTTTATACCTGTTTATGTGCTAGATTTCAAAGTGATCCTAAGGAATCTCATTTAATTGATGTGAAGAGAATTTTTAGATATCTCAAAGGAACTCCAAATCTTGGTTTGTGGTATCCTAGAGAATCTGATTTCTTCCTAATTGGCTATTTAGACTCTGATTATGCAGGGTGTAAGATAGACAGGAAAAGCACTACAGGTACATGTCAATTCTTGGGAAATAGATTGATTTCTTGGGCAAGCAAGAAGCAACAATCTGTTTCAACCTCAACTGCAGAAGCTGAGTACATAGCAGCAGGCAGTTGTTGTGCACAGCTCCTTTGGAAAAGAAATCAGTTGATGGATTATGGTATGACACTTTGTAATATTCCTATGTTTTGTGATAATACTAGTGCTATTAAAATTATAGAAAATCCAGTTCAACATTCAAGGACTAAGCACATTGATGTCAGGTATCATTTTATTAGAGAACATATTGAGAATGGTACTGTAGAACTTCATTTTGTTCCTACTGACAAACAGCTTGCAGATATTCTAACTAAACCACTTGATGAGACTACATTCAGTAGATTAGTAAGTGAGTTAGGAATGTTAAATTTTTAGATCTTTAACATCTGCAAAAGTAGCAAGGTATGTTGTTTTTAGCTTATAGACTTGATATTCTTGTCAGGATCTATATTTGATTGTTAAATGCTTTAGCTGTAACACTTTGCCTTGATAAATTTCAGTATGATAGACTTGTTAATAATCATCAGGATTAGAATTGTTATCAGGATGCTGACGTCATCAGTATTGTGTCAGTATCAGGATTGTGAAAATCGTTTCAGATCCTGACGTTTACTTTGTGTAGTAATCTAATTCTGTGATGTGTTAAGTCTATGTCAGCAAATTTTAATATTTGCATACTGATAATTTATACATCATTCAAATCAGTCAATAATCAAAAGACAAGTAGATAATAAGAAATTGTATTTTCATTAATTGAAAGCATTACATACATGGAAATGAAATACAACATCTTTTTGTCTAACTTCTACTGATAATCCTGTACTTGTCTAATGATATGGATTTTGAGATACAGGACAAGGAGCATCTCAAGAAATCCATCAGGGGATTTGAACAGCCTCATCTGCTCTTGGATTCCTTGTCTGGGCGACTTGAATGAGAGTAGCTAACTTAAATGAATAGCATCTCCATCAAGATCAACCTCAGACTCTCGGCCAAATTCTTCATCCTCAAGTTTTAAGGAGGTTAGGGGAAGATTGTATTCAACAGATGGATGTTCTAGGAGAAACCTCTGGATATTATCTGAAACTACTCCATCCATGACTAGCTCGATGAGAAAAGTCATCTCTTCAAAGAGATGATCAATAACAGGATGTTCATCAACTATGAAAAACCTAAAGAATGGGTTTGAATTGAGTTTTGGTTTGAGGATCATTGTTGAGAAGAAAAGAAATTGAAATGTTTATGGAGAATGGCATAAGGCGTCTGTTTCTTTTATAGAAAGGCGTGAGAAGCTGAACAGTCACTTGGAACTATCAATGAAGTCAGAAGTTAATTATCGCGTGTGACTGTATTTCTTGTTTTTTTCAAGAAATGTCGAATATATCTAACCAATTGATTTTGTTCAGATTAATTGTTTATTTCTTTTTCAGATAAAAGGAAAATGCCACGTGGAAACTCCATTTAAGTCTCTGGAATCAGGATGATATTGATCAGGATTTCAAGTGTGACCATCAGGATTTGAAAATTATTATTTTTAAATCACATTGCATTTTGTGATTATTTTGATGGGAGGTCAACAGGAAAAGGAAGCTGATCATTATTGATTTTTATCTTGATAATACCCTGATTTAATTCATGAAAATCAATTTTGGATTTTATTTTCCAAAAATCGTGGATAACCGCAATTTTCAGGGACTGACACATGTCAATCTACGTGTCAACGTGGGATAATGGTTTGAAAGATTTGTGAAATATATTTGTTTTAAAACTCTAATCGTGTAATTGCTTTCTCTAATTTTACATTCTCTAAAGCAAAAACACTCTCGAGTTTTCAAAATCACTAATCCATTTCAAGAATTTTTCAAGTATTTTCAGATAAAAAATGGCAGCTCAAAGAAGATTACCTAAATCAGTAGCCTTCAAGTTTGGTGACTTCGATTTTATGACGAACAATCATGTAGCAGCTATCACCAACAAGGAAGGAGTATTAACTGATTTTCATCCAATCATGGGCTTTTTGGCATATGGACCATTAAGTTATGCATTGACAGCATCTCCACAGATTAATCAAGCAGCTGTTACACAAGCTTGGGAGAATGCTGAGGTAATTGATTCTACTCAGAGTCAATCAGGTAAGATTGTTCTACACTTAGGACAAGATTCTTTTGATATTACTGAATCTGTTGTTAATTCAGTACTTCACTTACCTGTTAGTTTGAATTATGAGAATGTACCATCTAATGATGATGTAAGAACTATGTTATCTGCATTAGGTTATAATGGACCTTTAGATAACATGAGCCAGTTAAGAAGATCTTGTCTTAGGAAAGAGTGGTCCTTCTTCTTTGCTCAATTAGCTAAATGCTTTACTGGTAAATGTAGTTCTTTTGATCAAATTACTTCTGTTACTTCACATATTGCTTACAGTTTGCTTTATGACAGAGTAATTAACATTGGTCACATTATCTTAAATCAGATGACTGATGAGTATTAAACTTGGGTTAAGAGATCAAAACAGGAAAATGGTTTATTATCATAGATTTATGAAAATGTTTATTAACCATTTTATTCCTGATGTTGAAACTAGATTTGGTAGAGAACATTCTCTTTCTTCTTATGTACAGCAAAAGAGAATTTTCTCTGACATTACAAAGAAGGACAATGAAAAGAATCTAGATGAAATATACCTGCAATTCTTTATCTACATCATGTTCAGGTAATTCTTAAAACTCATCTTCCTACTCTCTACAATTCTTCTTTCTTTTGTGGTGAAATGGCTCAGGAATCTCATTTGGAGGAGAACCCACCTGTGTCTACCCAAGTAGCCCAAAACATTATAGTCTCTGAAACAATTCAAGAACAAAGTTTTAATCCACAGCCTATTGTTTCAAAGAAACCAACCTTTGGTGTTTCTCAAAAGACATCAGTTGTAAGGAAGAGAAGATTTGTTGTGTCAAGTAGTAGTAGTTCTAGTGAAGATGATGATAATATATCTCTTGCTGAGAGAGAAAAATTGAAGGCTGCAATTCGACTTTCTTAGCTAGGACAAAGAGATGAAGCACCTAGTCACAGCCAGGCTGCAGTTTCTCAAAAGACTATAGTACTTAAAAAGGGAAAACAGTTACTGGATACTGTCTCTCAAAAGACTGTGTCTATTGAAAAAAGATCCCATCCCAAGATCAATTCTGTGTCTACACCTCTTGAGTCTTCTCAGGATAAATCTTTTGCTCACTATACCAGGAGAACAAGGAGAAAGATTCAATTGTCACCTACACACACAGAGTCTAGTCCAACTAATATCATGCAGGTCTCTACAAATGAACCTACAATCAAGTCAGAAAATGACTATAGAGATTTGGATATTGATTCTTCATGGAAAACTACATTATCATACAGACTGGCTATGGGACTAATTTCTCTCAAAGTGAAATTGTCAAGGCCTGTTCTAGATTTTCTGGTTGAAAGAGTACCAAAACTTTTATTTCCAGATGAATATGGACTTCTACATTAAAGACTTGACTTAATAAAGATGTATTTCTATGTATCTGTCAGAAGACAATTAGTCAAGAAATTTGGACTCTCGAAGCATGTTGCACTTCAATCACTTCATGCATATTTATTTGACAAGGATGTCATTATTGAAGATGCTTCAGCTCAAGGTGAACAACTGGAGGAAGTAGATAGAGGAATGCAGTCAACAGAAGATACTATTGCACCAGTGGTGGATAGTAGGAAAGATCAGATCACAGTCACTGCAACACAAGAACCATCTAGTCAGAGGTTGGATGACTCAGGAGCTGTGATAGCTGATGTTGAAAGGTCTTCTGTGATGACTAAAATTGCAAGTGAGAAACCCTATGATATGGGAGGAATAACTTTGACTGGTTTTCTTGAAGATCAAACAAATATTATTCAGTCAGAGTCTATCCACCTTGAGGGTAAGTCTCAGCAAACAACACTTAAAGACGGTGACATACTAACTATGGTGTCTACTGAAGTATTACTGAAGACATCAGAGTCTAGTAAAGAACCTGAAAGTGGTATACTGGAGCCTGTAGTCTCTGGAAGGAAAGAAGATGATTGTAAGGGTTCAGAGATTATAGCAGCTCACTCCTTGGAGAAAACCTCAAGCCCCTTGCCAAATGAGGAACCCTCTCTCCATGTGAGTTCAGGTATAAAAACTTCTTCTAAACTCTATTTTTCTGTAGGTCATGAGAGCACTTATCCAAATTTGAGTGATACACTTGAAAAGATGGATATTGATCCACAATCAGAGCGGCTGGCTCCTGACCAGGCAAAAGGAGAGGTAGAAAGAGTGTTGAATTTAGATAGTCAAAGTGAGAATGAGGGTATGGATGATCAACTCCATAGTGAGGGAGAGAAAATTAGGAAACCACCATTGTTTGATTTATGGGATTAGGTTTTTTCCTGAATCTTGGTCTAATAATCTTGGTATGGATGCTGGTACTTATTCTTTTATCAAGATGTATGAGAAGCATGACTTAGCAAAGCACAATGCAAAGCCAGAAGTTAAAGCTCAGAAGCAGAAAGAAAGGCTTGCAGGAATTATCAACAGAAGAGGTGAAAGGCTAAGACAAACTTTTACACCACTTGTACCAGAAGAAATTCCTAATGATTCTTGTATTCCTTTGTTTATACTACCAATATCAGCCAGAATTGAGACATCAATGGTATCTGATCAATCTAAGGAGGAGTCAGGTTTTGAAGATGTTAGTACACAGAATACTGGTGAAGGACAAGAAGATCATATTGCAGCTCCAGATCAGAGAGATGAAGATGTTTGTAAATCTAATCAAGTTTTATTACTTGAATATCATTCTACACAGGCAACTTCTTCTACAAGACTTGAATATGATGATATTCCGAACACTTCCAAAGTTGAAGTCGATTCTGAAGTTCTACAAGATATTCAGAAATCTCAAGTTGAAATTCAATCAAGACTTCAAACACTTGAAGATAACCAAGTCACTATTATGGAAAATCAAGCAGTTCTGATGAATCTCATTTGTTCTGTTACTGAATCTCTTGGAATTAATGTTGCTGATGTAAAAAAGGGGGAGATAAAGACAATTCAAAGACAACAACAACAACAGACTGGGGATAAAAGAGGAACTGGGGGAGATAAAGATTGTGATAGAGGTGAATCTCATCATGGAAGTGGTAAAGGAAAAGAAGCATCAAATAGTTGAATTCTTTCATCTAAGTACTAGATACTATGTCTATATCTGAAAGATGAGGTACTTAACTTCATGATTTTTGAATTCATAAATTCTATTCTGATTGTATTGTTATATGTTTTGACATCAACAACTCAGATTTATGCTTCAGATTTTAAAGCATAAATAGGGGGAGATTGTTAGGAATAATTCATGAGTTGTGATGTTAAGAATAGAATTTTGCTTGTACTTCTTGTATATCCTGATTTATAAAGGATTTAGCACTTTGTATAGGAAATATGTGTTAGACAGTTATCTGTAAAGTTTAGTCAGGAATGAACAGTGCATTAAGTACTACATGTCAAGAACTGAGGTTGAATCCTGATATGTCAAGTTAACTACTGATCAAGTACTGATGCAAGATGGAAGATCCTGATGCAAGATGGAAGATCCTGATGCAAGATGGAATCCTGATATCAGTCATGTTACTGATGATGTCATTATGGATGCTACAGAAACTGGCAAGTGCTATAAAACAGGATCTTTGTTTGAGGAACAAGCAAGAAGATTTTATGAAGGAAAGAATTTTCTATTGATGGAAACTATCAGCTGGACGGCAGAACATTGTCATGTATAGATTATCTTTCTGTGATTAGTTGATAGGAAGCATTATAAATACTCTCTCTATATCATTGTAAAAAGAGTTCGTTCGAGTCGTGAGTTCGTGTGTGAATGTGCGTAGCTCTGTATAAGGTTTGTATTCGAAAGTTCGAAACAAACAGAGAGATTTATATTGTCAGCAGCTGCTAAAGGTATTTGTACACCTTTGGTAGAGTTTGTATTTGATTTATTTAATACAAACAGAGTTTGATTCATTCGTTTATTCTTGTTCATATAACCAAGCAAAAATCAGACACGATTATATAACCTGTATTCAACCCCCCCTTCTACAAGTTATTCGAGTTAACAATATTAAATAATTTAGTCATAAAAAAAGCTAATCAGCCAATTAAAATGTTAGAATGAATTTTAAACCAATCATCTTTTAACATTTTAATTAAGAAATTTTTTAACTATGCAATAATTAATGGGGGAAAAAAATTGTCTTCACAATATATTTGAATTATTCAAAATATTAAATATACTCTTAGATAGTACTTTACATTATTTGGTGTATAAATTATCAATCAAAAAATAAAAAATATTGCAGAGTCAATGAAAATATTGTTAGTGAATATTTCCATAATAAATTGGTCAATTTAGCACAAATTTTCTTATAAACCACTATTTATCTATTGATAATTAATTCATCAATAAAAGGACACATGTCATACACAAAAATAATCAAACCTGCAAAAATCATCAATGAAAGGGCATACAACATCTACAAAAACAATTAAAATTGAACAAACATATAGTAAATTATATCATTAATTTACTTTATCCAATCATTGAACATATCTTCAATTATGGTACATATCTAGCTTATGTCACTAAATTATATAGTCTTTTCGATGAGATAATCTAACAATTTGTTATAAACGTGAGCAATATGTATATCTGATTTGTCATAACGTATTCAAACAACCGACCAAACGGTGGTTCTATACTATCCAAATCACTAAACTAATATAATAAAATCTAATATATGGGTAGACAAAATCCACGAACAGGATATTAGGATATTAGGCTCTCAATAAAGAGACATATTTAGTGAAAGCCAAAGTAAAATCAAGGAAAAGAAAATAAGACTTATCATTTACAAGGAGTTAGTACAAAATCTAATATTTTGTTAGATAAAATCCACCAATGGGCAATGGGGTACTAGACTCTCAGTGATATTTTTATTGAAAAATAAAGAAAAATCAATATAAAATTTTTAAAAGAAAACTTAAAAAACTGATATCAGCTCCTAAACTTTAGTTTAGCATCTTTTGGGAAAGGTGGAGATAGATGGAGAGCAGCAGCTACGATTTTTGTTATAAAAATTATTAATAATGATAAATAAAAAGGTTGATACACTTACAATTATATATTGTTTTTAATAAAAGGGTGCCTTTTTGAATTTTGTATTCTTGAATTAAAGTAATAGTATCAATTCCCATATCTTAACTTAAGAGCATATATTGAATTTGTTTGGTTGGTTGACTATATTTTTTTATTTCAACAAAGCATAAAAAATGGCTAAGAAAACTAAATAACTTGGTAGAAAGATTCTACAAAAAAGAGATATTTGTTAACGAGAAATAAGAAAAAATAAAAAGGATGGTTTCTTTTTGTTTGGGAGACTTTACACCATGCATGCTACTTTTAGTTTTGTTTTGTAACATCTCATTGTCGTTCTAAGACATATAATTATTTATTTACATAACTTGGATACATAGTAATATTTCATTTAATTGTTATATTTTTTTTATTCGCGTATTTCATTTCATTTCATTTCGTGTACACGAAAAAATTTGTGTAATTTAGTGTCATTTTGTGTTCTAATTTCGGGTACACAATTTAATATCATGCATTTTCATTCAAGACCCTAAAGTACATGACATGAATGTACAAAATGATTTTTCAGGTTTACATAAGCTATTTCTTCTTATATATGTAGGAAAAATATACTCACTGTTATGCCATAATTTTGGCATGTCTAATAATCTCCAAAATGTCTAATAATTATTAATTATTAATTCAGATGAATAATTATTGCTTAACCACTAAGTTTTATCCTCTCCCTGAAATGAGGAAAAAATCAATCTCAATCAATTAATAATGGAAAATATCTCCAAACGATATTCTTCAAATCAGGAAGATATCACAACGATAAGATTAAATCAGATAAAATCAATTATTACCCACATTAACGTAACTTATCCCTTAAGTATCTCGGGATAAGCCCAATTAATTCACAGAACTGCGTGGGGCTTGATCCTATATAAACATATAGGTACGCAGGCATCTTGGTACGATATGGAATCCGATACACGAGACAAATTGAGACACCTGCCAAGTCCAGCCCCCTCTTCAATATATATATATAAAGGAGGATACGCGGGAGTTTAGGTGGCGCTCTAAGATCGTCTCAATCTATTTTTCTAATTTTCTAGAATTTTAGAATTTTAAACACTTATAAATATAAAAATATCATTTAACATATTAGAAGTAAAATAGGTATTCGAATTTATAGAGGACAAGAGTTCGAATTTATAGGATGACATATGATTAGAAGTTCTATTGGAAGTAGAATAAGTATTTATAAAGCATATGATTAAAAGTTCTATTGAAAGTAGAATAGGAGTTCGAATTTATAGAGAATAAGAGTTTAAATTTATAGAAAAAATATATAAATAAAAGTTTTTATTGGAAGTAGAATAATTATTATTTATAAAGCATATGATTAAAAGTTCTATTGGAAGTAGAATAGGAGTTTAAATTTATAGGGAATAAGAGTTCGAATTTATAGAAAAAAATATATATATAAATATATATATATATATATATATATATATATATATATATATATATATATATATATATATATATATATATATATATATATATCAATATATAAAGGAGGATACGTGGGAGCTTAGGTAGCGCTCTAAGATCGTCTCAATCTATTTTTCCAATTTTCTAGAATTTTAGAATTTTAAACACTTATAAATATAAAAATATCATTTAAAATATTAGAAGTTGAATAGGTGTTCGAATTTATAGAGGAGAAGAGTTCGAATTTATAGGAAGAAATATGATTAGAAGTTCTATTGGAAGTAGAATAAGTATTTATAAAGCATATGTTTAAAAGTTCTATTGAAAGTAGAATATGAGTTCGAATTTATAGAGATAAGAGTTCAAATTTATAGAAAAACAATATAAATAAAAGTTTATATTGGAAGTAGAATAAGTATTTATAAAGCATAAGATTAAAAGTTCTATTGGAAGTAGAATAGGAGTTCGAATTTATAGAGAATAAAAGTTCGAATTTATAGAAAAACATATAAATAAAAGTTTTAATAGAAGTAGAATAGGTGTTTGAATATATAGAGCATCCATATAACTAAATAAAAATAGGAGTATCTATAATATAAAAATAAAAATAAAAATAGGAGTATCTATAATATAAAGAGAAAATAAGATGTGTTTTAATTTTCTAAAACTCCATAAATTTTAGAAAGTCTAGATAAAGTATAAATTGGAATTCACTCTATTTTTTAGGTTTTAATTTTAAGGAAAAAAGTTGTTGTGTAAGATAAGTATCATTAATAATATGTAGTGAATTTGGAATTTCGACCGAAACGAGAGCGGCTCGAAACGTGTTTAACGGGAAGACGGCTCACTATAAAAGATTGTATTAGCTATTAAAATATCATTTTGATGTTATAAATTTTATTTTATTTTTAGGATTTGATTTTTATGTTTAACAAGAATCGATTCATTAGAAAATGATATTTAATTATTAAATTTTAATATTAATATTATAATATAACGTAAATGTGTTAATTTTTTTAAAAAAATTTTATAACGCTAATTTTTTAAAAAAAATATTATAACGCCGCTGCGAAGCGCGGCTTTATGAACTAGTTTTTCATAAACCCTAAATCCCCTAAAACAGTCACATAATCATAATTTCGATATACTATTCCAGCATCCCTCCGATTTCGTGTTGTTACGAAATTCCTCCAACAACACTCACTATTAAAGCAAAATGAATTTCATGTTATTTAACCCAAATTCTGAATTATAAGGACACATATATAACATGTGATTATGTGTTTATATATTACACACTTGATTTCAATTTTATGGACAGTGGCTTATTTTCACAAGTTAGTCAAATTAAAAAAAGATAGGTGATACTCATTTTCATATGTCTTATTTTAAGAATAAAAGAAAACTAAAATTTATTATTTCATGTTTTACTAGAAAAGAATAAAAAAAACCAAAAAAACAAACTTCTAAACTGAAAATGCACATTTTAAGTTGTCTTTACAAATAAGCTAAGTGCAATAACCATAAAATTTAACAATTATATGTTACTCCAAGAACGCGATATATTGAATTTGTTTGGTTAGTTGATAATTTTTTTTATAGTAAATCAATTCATTAATAAAAGGACATATAATTTGTAAAAATGATATTGAACAAGCACACATCAAACTAGATTAGATGAAAGTTTCCATTGTTATAACTACGTTCGTTTCATATATCTTGCACAGTAGGTATCCTTTCTCATATCGCTTAAACATGCCATCTTTTTTTGATAAACAGTCTAATGATTTATTGGAGTCGTGAGGATTAAGTTTCTACACATTTTTAATAGGTAATCGAAGAATTAACCACGATCATACAAATATTTTCAATAAATTTATATAATAAATATTTAAGGATTCGATATTTAATAATTATACCGAATTCTCAGAATATGGGTGAAAAATTTGTTTACATGATACGTAGAAATATTCTCTAACAAAGAGGGAAATAAAATGAAATCTAAATTTTAAAAAAAAACAATAAAGAAGGATTTTGAACTTTTCAACGAGGGTTGTATTTGTTTTGATGATTGCTTCATAATATTAATATTAATTCAATTGGTATGAATTCACAAATAAGTAATTTTATACTTACGTTAATTAACATTCCAATAAAATTATATATTTTCTAAATAAAAATAAAAATAATATATTTATATTAATTTAATAATACCATTTATCGGTCAGTAAGCACGGGTAAAACGCTAGTTTCTTATCATGCTAATAGCCAAAATTTTTGTATTCATGTATTTTTGTGTATCCAAAATCTAAATTTCACATATGATATTGTCTTGTTTAGAAATATTATTAAGATTGCGTAGTGATCATCTTGTGATAAATAACATAAATGAAACTACATATCATTAAATAATATTACAGGGTATTAAATATTATTAAAATGATATATGTGAAGTGAGTAGTTAGAAATTTACTAAATAACATGAAAATCTATAACAAAATTCATAATTATTAGAAAAAGTTGAAATTTTGATAATTTTTACTTAAGTAAATCTAAAAAAAATTGAAAAATGATAGGAAGCGACTTTTTTTAAGATATAGTTGATGATTTTAAAAAAGGTACTAAAAATTGATGTGCTGTAATGGTTGTGTATGTAAACATAAATAATTTGTTTTTTGAAACATTTTGAATATAGTAAAGAATACACTTGTAATTTAATAAAAAGGTTTAAAACACCTTGTTGTCCTATATAAGGGGTATGCATTAATGAGTTTACCAAACTTAAAAAATTTATTCATATTTAACTTGCCATAAATATTAGAAAATATTAATGATATTTTAACTTATATAAACAAATTTTCTGATAATTAATTATGGGTTAAATAATGGTTGTGGATCTTATCAAAATGTAAATATAGATATCCAACTAAAAAATGAATTATCTAGTGGGTCAAAATTGATGCAAAAATTTATCCATATGTTTACAAAATCTGAGGTATGGATTATCAAATAATTTATAATATATAGATATAGATATCAGCTAGATTCACAATGTTTTAAAATATTATTTAGTTGTAATATATGGTAATAATTTAAAAAAAAAATATTAATACAATAAATTGTTGTTGTTTGTAATAATAATAAATATATTGAAAAATTAATAATAATACTCCCTCCGTTCCTTTTTATTAGTCGTTTTCAAATTTTTTACCCAAACCAAGAAAAGGCAGTCAAACACTATATTGTAATTAATAAGCTTATGTTATTACTTTTGTATCCTTAGAGCAAGTCCAACAATGTCCTAACTCATGCCTTAAATATAATATAAAAAATTAGGTACTAGTAACTTAGGACATGAGTAGCTAATTTCATCTCCAACAATATGCCTTACATTTAATATTTTACTATTAAAATCACCTTTCATCATTAAAATACAATATATAATAGAGAGAGAAAGAGTGTGTTTGTAATAATTTATAATAAAATATGAGTTATGACAACCTTAGGAAAGACTTAAAAATAAAGATCGAATAGACTGTTCTAGTGATTTAAGGCATCACTAGGACATTGTTGGAACATTTTTTTTTTGTCAATTGCCCTTAATTTTACCTTAAGACATCATTTAAGGCATTTTTTAGACTTGCTCTTAGAAGTTAAAAAGAGACATGTACAATACAGGGTACGTTGGGCAAAATAATAGAAAATTAGCAATTAATATGCATTGGGGGTCTAGAACGTTAGTTAAAAAGGAACTTTAACCAACCCCTAAAACGTCTATTAAATGGGAACGGAGCGAGTAATAAATTTGGTTTTATAACCACTTTTACAAATTTATAATTGAACTGCACAACTAATATAATTATCTTTTTTTCCCTTGTTCTCTTACCTCTTAGTCTCACTCTTTCTATTGCTTCCTTTTCTTACTCTTTTGTATTGCCCCTCCTTTGTTAGTTGATCGTTGTATCATTCTCATTCTTACTATTCTTCTTTACCTTGTAATCCTCATACAATAGGTTAACACAATAACGGAGGATATTAACCGGTAATACGAAGCTATAAATTCCTTTTGTGAACAAAATAAGACCTAACAAATCATCTCCGTTGCACTTAAAAACAGAGAATCCTGATTGTCCCCCATATGTCTCCAACCCAAACCCTAACACTTGTAACAAAGGTAATTGACAAAACATCGAAGAAGCCTCTACCAGGATACAAAGAAGTCCTCATGTGGTCCCAAATCCATGACCTCCCCTATTGTCCGATGGGGGTGCAGTCTCGTGTATCGCTTTCGTATATAGATCTTGGCGTTCATCCTCCGTCGTGTTATTATTGTTTTAGAGCTCAAAAATGACTTATCATTGGTTGGAATACCATAGTTGTTCAGGCCCCTTGCATATGAAAATTCCAAACTTGGGCCCTTCATTAATGTAGCCAATAGTCTTCTCTTTCCATAAGGTCTAACACTTTTCATAGCTTCCAAATTCACACTAAGAAATTGTATTAAAGTGTTCTTCCTTACAATACAATACGATATAACAAGACACCATAATTTTCGCAGACCTTCTCTAATTTTGCTTACCAAACCCGACCATCCTTCACAGCCTGCACATAAGTTGGGATCTTCTACTTCAAGAAGATTTCCTTATCCTTCGTTGGCTTCCTCTTTAAACTCAACCCGGTTGACTGGTACGTAGCAATTACAGTGGTGATCAATATACCAGATGCGTCAATGCACAATGTCCCACCTACCTTTTGAGCCAAATTCCTAGCAACAGACAAGATCATCCAAACATATTCCTTCGTCTCTACATGGTCCTCTTTTAAAGCGTTTGCCAAGTCAATACAAAAAATCTACTATAAGAATCTCAATATAAAATTGTTAATGATCTAGAAACAATTTAATTAAATTAATAAATAAAAAGGAAGGCATAGAAACATTGCTAACGATCTAGTCACGTAGTTCACTCCAATATAGTAGCCATATTTGATATAACCAAATAGTCAGGAAGATGCATATATGAATTGAACTATTCAATAACATATACCTGATTCAAACGGGAGATTGCAATTATCAAGCTAATGGTACTGCTTGCGTCCCTTAATAATATCAATTTCAGGAATGCTCTGATGAGGGTGCTCTACAGCAAAAATGATTTTTTGGAATATATCTTGATAATCACCCTTCTTTGCGCTGAATGATATGGGTGCATCTATCCTCATATTCTTACTGACCTATAAAATCCAAGATTAAAAACTCTTTAGACTTTAAAATCTTGTTCGCGTTGCAATACATGATAAAGTACTAGTTTGAAATAAAGTACTAGTTTGAAATAAAGTACCGATGCAAATTTCAATGCAACACATTAATAAATGAGTATAAGACTTGAAAAAATTGATATCTTTGTCACTAAGGTAACCATCATCATCCACATCTAACAAACAAAATATGTATGTTAAAGCACTCTTGCATCATCAAATAATGGATCAGAAGGATAAACGACGAGTTTAAAATTTTATATATCCCTAAAAGTCGTGTGATGCAATTATTAATTATGTACGATTTGATAACTAAAATTTATATATTTCTTAAAACCAAATCTTTTTTTTTCAATAATTTAATATATACATGGAAACAAATGTAAGTGAATCCATTTTTTTACTCGGTTATATTTATGTATAATTAAATTTTTTAATATTTATATCAATCCTTTAGAATGACAAAAGAGAATTGTTGAATATGCTCTATGATTAGAATACTTTTTATAATTTTATACCATCCAATATTCTAGAAATAATACAAACTAACATTTCATTTACTCAAAACGAAATTATAAAAAAGGTTGAGACAACAATAAAAGATGTGGTTTAATTATCTTATATGATTTTTAAACAAAACTCAAAATTAAGTGTAGTAAAGTGGTTATGTCATGAGTTTGATAGGATAAGATCAATGGTTTGATTCTAAACACTAACATAATTTCACTATTTTTTTTTTTACATAATTATCAAATAATGACATTTTTGTAATTTTTAAAAACATAAAGATAAATTCGTAATTTTACAGTCATTTAAATGACAATTTTTAGCCTTATGTTAAAGTTTAATGTCTTGGTCTGTTTGCTTGCTAGAAATTCTCTCCTTGTAAATTGTAATTCCCCTGTAATGGCTTTTTGGTTCCTTCTAATAAATAAATGGTTTTACAAAAAAAATAAAATAAAAAAAGTTAAAGTTTGATGTATAATAATAGATTTTATCAACATCTTCTAAAAAATCATGAGAATTTAACAAAAATATTAGGTTTAAAGTTTCTATTTGAAAAAATAACATCTTCTTTAATTAATTACAATTTTACTAAGCTAAGTTTCAAAATTGCAAAAATACTGCAAATTAGGTCAACCCTTCCCCCCTCCCCCCTTGTGCCCAGCCGACTTTGTTAGTCACAGAGGCATGCCTGTTTACATCTAATAACAAGCCTAATTGTCTGTAATGCTTTGCATTACTTACATGACCTCTTAACTGAGGGAACCTCTAGTTGTAGAGTTTCTATTTGTTTTGTACTTGAAATAGGCATCAAATCCTAGTTGTATAATTGTACTTATATAGTCAAGAATAATGCTTGAAAGAAGTTCCAAGGTTCATGCCTAAAGCAAGAAGATAAAGACTGTCAAATAATCACAGTTGGGATTTGAAGAAATGAAGAATTTGCCTATGTACCAATTCGAGAAGTACTTTTGTCTATTCGAGAAGTCAGAGATTCGATATCTGAGAAGACACTGTTCGATATCTCTGAATGAACTGTTCGATATCTCTGAATGAACTGTTCGATATCTCATTCGACATGTCTAAATACTCTATTCGAGAACTCAAGAAGTCAACAAGTCAAAGTGGTATTCGAGTTCTCAAAGAGTCAACAAGTCAAAGTTCCATTCGATATCTCAAGGACTCTGAATGAACTATTCGATATCTCAGGGATTCGACAAGTCAAGTGTTCTATTCGACAACTCAAGGAACCCTGGAGAAAAGTACTATTCGAGAAGTGATTCGATATGTCAATCATACAGTATTCGAGAACTCAGAGTTATCTAATCCTAGTTCTCGAATCAATCACTTAGCCACTTCTCGAATACATTATTGGAGACAAAATACTGAAAAAATTGTACAAGTTAGAAACCTGCAACAAGCCAATGCACTTTATGGACCACAATCTGTAACGTGCTCTGGAAAGCCTACAAGGAAGCTTGGAGAGATATAGAAGAGACAAAGAGTTAAAGAAGTGGATCTGAACAGAACTTTGCAAAGTCAAATCTGTAGCCGTTTGGATTCTTACTCAAAAAGGGTAGACATACAAGAAAGTAATTTATCCTGTAACCTTATTTGTAGTAACTGAGTTGTATTCGTGTTCTATAAGAGTACAATCTCACTTCTTTAGTTGATTAAGTTTTTCATACATTGTAAGATATATATCTCTGAGAAAAACGAAGCTGAGAATACTACCATTTGTATTCACAGATTGTAGCAACCTTTATCTAATACAATATTAGATTAAAGTGATATTGTGTCTTGTGTTGTTCTTTATCCGCACCTACATACTTGCACACACAAACACTTATCTTGCTACACAGATTCAAAAACAAGAAAAGTTCAAGAATCCATTCACCCCCCCTCTGTATTCTTTTTCTGTATTCAATACTCAACAAGTGGTATCAGAGCGGGCTGTTTATTCAAAAACAGAAAAACGATCATGAGTTCGAATACACCAAAGACCACAGGAACGGTGAAAGTCCCTAAGTTTGACAAAGAACATTACAACCTCTGGAAGATAAAAATGATGTTGTTCATCAAAGCCTCTCATCCTTTGTATCCTGAGATTCTCAAGAATGGCCCCTTTGTTCCACAACAAGAAATACCTAAGAAGACTGTTGGAACCATAACTATTCCATGATCTTATGTGGCCAAGGAACCATCCAAATGGACAGAATAAGAAAAGGAGATGGTTGCTCTTGACAGTCACCTCATGTTGCTAATTATTGATTCCATGGATATGTCAATGTTTGCAAACATTGCATCGTGTACATCTGCCAAAGAAATGTGGGATCACATTGAGGTGTTATGTGAAGGGACTGATGAGGTCAAGGAAAACAAGAAACATATACTGGTCAGACAATATGAAGCTTTCATGGCACAGCCCAAGGAAAGCATCACTGAGATGTTTGAGAGATTTCACAAGCTAGTTACTGAGTTGTAGATGAATGGCAAGGTTTACAACACCAAGGAGTTGAATATGAAGTTTCTATTGTCTTCTCCAAATCACCTAGAGTAGAGGGTCATTTCTCTAAGGGAAAGAGATTTGAACAAAATCACTTATGATGAGCTCTATGGAGTTTTAAAGACTCATGAGCTTGAGTTGCTTCAGAAAAGGGCTATCCAATCCAACCAAGGCAGAATGATAAACACATCATGTGCCTTGATTGTCAACATATCTATTCAAGACCTAGAAGCATCTACAAGTCAGCTAAGGATAGAGGAGATAGTAGATGATGAAGAAACTGAAGCTGAGGAAAGTGAACCTGTTGAGGAGAAGGAGGAAGAAGAGTTCTATACTCTTGAAGAACTAGATGGAATGGAAAACACTTCATATGCTTTCATGGCCTAAAAATTTCCAAACATCAGATTCAAGAGGAACCAACCATTCAAACCTAAAACTCAAAACCATTCATTCAACAAGAGCAAGGCACCTGTGAAAGCAAACAAGAATAAATTTAAAACCAGCCATGTGGATAGGTCATCTGTAAGGTGTTATAGATGCAATGATCTAGGGCATTTTGCCAGTGAATGCAAGAAGCCTAAAAAGAAGGATAAAGAGTTTCTAGAGCTTGAAGCTAAGTATGAGGTCCTTCTGAAAAAGCAGACAACATAACTGAAGGGAAGTGTTGGGATGATTCTGATAGTGATGGAGAAGAGCAGGAATTTTGCAACTATGCTTTGATGGCCAATTCCAAGGATGACACACCTTCATCAGACTCTCAGGTACCATCTCTCACTACCATAGACATGTCTGTTTCTAAATACAAATGCATGATTGAACAACTATCTGTTGAAATGCTTAATATTCATACTAGTATGACTACTGCTAATGAGGAAATTGCTAAACTGTCTGCTAGAAATGAAATGTTAATAAAAAAGAATGAGGAACTTGAGCTAACTGCTATGCAAGTAGAAAACCTTAAGAAAGAAGTTGAATATCTGCAGAATAAGGTTCTATGTGCTTGTCAAATTGAAAAGGCTCTTAGGGATGAACTAGCTGAAAATGAATTCAAACTGAAAGCCTTTAAGAAATCATATGGTCTAGTGCAATCCTATTGTGAGAAAATTCAAGCTAAACCCAAGGCTGCTATTGAACTTGACTATGGCACTCTTAAACAGAGGAAAGGCTATGCTGTCATTGAAGATGACATAGTTGTTCAGGAGGAAGTGCCTCATATTTTGAAAAAGGATGAGACTCCAATTTTTAAAGAATCAACATTTGAAATTGATGAGGATGCCTTACTCATCAAGCAAATGTTGAATGATGAGGATGAGGCACAATCCAGTGAACAACAAGCATCCTCTAAGAGTGAGAGTGTCAAGCCAGAAGCCAAGGAGCCAGTAGGTGATAGGTGTAGACCTAAGAAGTTTGTTAAATTTGTATCAGCTGGGAAGAATGAATCTGAGAAGAAAGTGACTAAGAAGAAACAGAACAGAAATGGCAAGCTAGGGATTAACAAAGATAACAACTATGCTTATATGCCTAATGCCCCTAGGAAAACTTGTTAGAACTGTTTCAGTACCAATCATTTAACTCATGCATGCAAGAAACTTGTTGGTAGTGTGCCCAAACCTTTCTATGATTGTTCTGTGCCTTTAAGACATAATGATGCTCCATTTTGTGATAAATTTGACTGTATGCCATGCAATATGAATGTTATGACTAGTTGTTTCAATTTGAGAAGGTAATTCATTGATGGTTGTATCAGTCACAATTCTCACACACACTACACAAGGTCAAAGTCTTCAAGTCCTCCTAGAGTTAGGAAGGTACCTTTGTCACCTAAGTCTGAAACCTCAGGTTCTAAGACTTCTAACAGTGACAAGAAGACTAACACCAAAAAAGTTGATAAGCATGTTGTTTATGATAAAACTGTTTCTAAGTCACATGGACCCAAACTTGTTTGGGTACCAAAGGAGAAGTAATACCTTTGTGTTTGCAGGACAAAGAAAGTGAAAAGAAGGTCATGTGGATTTTGGTCAGTGGATGCTCAAATCACATGACTGGTGATATGGCCCTGCTATCACGGTATGAGGAGAAGGCTGGCCCAATGGTTGCTTTTGGAGATGACAGCATGGATAACACATTGGGATATGGCAAATTGAAAGTTGGTAATGTCATCATTGAAGATGTAGCACTAGTCAAGGGACTCAAGCATAATCTGCTAAGTGTTGGTCAGTTTACTGATAGAGGATTCAAAGTGGATTTTGACAAAGATGAATGTTTGATCACCCACAAGAAGACTGGTGATTTTGCTCTATCTAGAGTGAGGAAAGGAAGCCTGTTTGTAGCCAATATGGACTCTACAAACAAGGACAAAATTTTTTGCTTCTACTCAAAAGCATCAAATGAAGATTGTTGGCTGTGGCACAAGAGGTTATCACACTTGAACTTCAAAGCCATTAATTCTCTAGTCAAAAGAGAGTTAGTGAGAGGCATGCCCACACTTGAATTCTGTCAAGAAGGAGTGTGTGAGGCTTGTCAAAAAAGAAAGATGAAAAGATCAAGCCACAAGTCAAAGACAGTGACATCAATAACCAAGCCCCTGTAACTCATTCATATGGATTTGTTTGGGCCTGTCAATATTATGTCACTAGGAAGAAAGAAGTATGCCTGGGTGATGGTTGTTGACTTTACAAGGTATACATGGGTGGAATTTCTAGCATCAAAAGATGAGGCTCCACAAGTAATCATTGAGCACATAAAGAAAGTTGACAAGGAAGCAAAGGCCAACAATGCAAGTGTGATTGCATTGAGAAGTGATAATGGAACAGAGTTCAGAAATTCTATACTTGAAGCATTCTGCAAAGAGAATGGTATTTCTTAGCAATTCTCAGCTCCAAGGACTCCACAACAAAATGGAGTTGTTGAGAGAAAGAATAGAACTCTAACTGAGGCTGCTAGAACAATGTTGCTTGATGCAAAGATGCCTACATGTTTTTGGGCTGAGGTTGTGAGCACTGCATGCTATATCCAGAATAGAACCCTCATCAACAAAAACATTTGAAAGACACCTTCTAATTTGATGACTGGAAAGAAGCCTACTCTAAAGTATGTTCATACTTTTGGAAGCAAATGCTTTGTATTGAAGGATAATTCAGAATATGTTGGAAAGTTTGATGCAAAGTCATTTGAAGGAATTTTTCTTGGGTATTCTATGGAAAGAATTGCATACAAAGTTTATGTCATCAGTCAAAAGAAAATTATGGAAAGCACAGATGTGACATTTGATGACAGCAAACTACCTGGATTAGAAGAAGCCGATGATGAAGATAAAGATCCATTGAAGTTTGATAATCTAGATGATTCTGATGAAGAGATTGAAACTGGAGTTGAAACTCAAGTTCAACAAACTCAAGTGAATGATGATACAAGAGAAGAATTTATGCCAATTAATAGTGGAGAAACAAGCATCCAAGACACACCTGTGAATAGTGGCAACCTCACAGGGGGAGGAAATGAGAATGATCATGACTTGGATGATGAAGCAACATCAAGAATAAGAAATCAGGTTGAGCACTCAAGGAAATGGGATAGATCACACACTGCAGAGCAAATTATTGGAGATCCAAATGCAGGAGTAAGGACTAGGAGAGCAACTCAAAATGAGTGCCTCTATGGCTGTTTTCTATCTCAGATTGAGCCTAAGAAAATTGATGATGCACTGTTGGATCCAGATTGGATTATTGCCATGCAAGAGGAGCTGGATCAATTTGAAAGAAACAAAGTATGGGAACTTGTGCCTGCACCAAAGAATAGAACCATTGTTGGAACAAAATGGGTTCTGAAGAATAAGATGGTGTAATAGTAAGAAACAAAGCAAGGTTGGTTGCAAAAGGATACTCTCAACAGGAAGGCATTGATTATGATGAGACATTTGCCCCTGTTGCTAGATTGGAAGCCATCAGAATATTCTTGGCATTTGCTGCTCATTCAAACTTTAAAGTTTATCAAATGGATGTCAAGAGTTCATTTCTGAATGGAGAGTTGGAAGAAGAAGTTTATGTGCAACAACCACCTGGATTTGAGGATCCACACTTCCCAGAATTTGTTTACAGACTGCTTAAGGCACTGTATGGACTTAAGCAGGCTCCAAGGGCATGGTATGATACTTTATCACAATTTCTTCTTGAGAATCAATTCACTAGAGGCACACTGGACAAGACATTATTTTACAAGAAGCATGGTGATGATCTTATCTTAGTTCAGATCTATGTGGATGATATCATTTTTGGTTCTACAAATGAGAAGCTGTGTGAGAAATTTTCTAAACCCATGCAGAGCAGATATGAGATGAGTATGATGGAGAGTTGACATTCTTTCTTGGGTTGCAAGTCAGTCAAAGGAAGGATGGTATCTTTATCAGTCAAACCAAGTACATCAAGGATTTATTGAAGAAGTTTGACTTAGAAGATTGCTCACCTGCAAAGACACCCATGGCCACTGCCACTAAATTGGATGAAGATGCTAAAGGCAAGAAAGTAGATATCTTAGTCTACAGAGGCATGGTTGGTTCTCTACTCTACCTCACTGCAAGTAGGCCAGACATCATGTTTGCTACATGTTTGTGCGCAAGGTTTCAATCAAATCCAAAGGAATCACATTTGATTGCTATAAAAAGGATCTTTAGATATCTGAAGGGCACTCCAAACTTGGGTTTATGGTATCCTAAGGACACAGGGTTCAATCTGGTTGGTTATTCTGATGCTGATTATGCTAGATGCAGAGTGGATAGGAAAAGCACCTCAGGTAGCTGCCAGTTTCTTGGACAAAGGTTAGTCTCTTGGTACAGCAAGAAACAACAATCTATGTCAACTTCTACAGCTGAGGCCGAATACATAGCTGCTGGAAGTTGCTGTGCTCAAGTGCTTTGGATTAGAAATCAACTTAGAGATTATGGACTTGTGTTGGAATGAATTCCAATCATGTGTGACAACACAAGTGCAATCTCTATAGTTGCCAATCTTGTCAATCATTCTAGAACAAAGCACATTGACATCAGATATCAATTCATTAGAGAACATGCAACTAATGGAACCATTGAGTTGCATTATGTCTCTACAGATAAACAACTAGCTGACATATTCACTAAGCCATTAGATGAAGCCACCTTCACAAGGTTGGTTAGTGAGATTGGAATGCTGAATTCATTAGATTCTGGCTAAGGGAATATATCATCTAGATTGTTGCAGCAGTAAACACTTACTTTATTTAAATTCTCAATATTTTTGGAGTAAGTGTTGGCTGAAATATGATTTATAAATATTTCAAATCTGTTGCATATATTGGAAAATCATATTTTGTCAACTTGAAATTTCTATGAAATTTTGAGAAAATCACTGTTTAATTTACTAGAATATTCTTCATTGAATATGACTGGTAAATTTTAAAAGATAGTGAAAATTGATTTTTGTGAGTGATGAGTATATTTCGATAAGTCAGACTTCTCGAATGGTTCACTGTTCGACATCTCTAACAAGCCTCATTAGAGCACTCTCGAGTTCTCGAATAGAGTCTTTTAGAGATATCAAATAGAGGTATTCTTGACTTCTCGAATATGGTAATTGAGTTCTCTAATGACTGAGTTCTCGAATACTGTATTTGAGTTCTCGAATCATTTGAAAAGGCTGAATTCTCGCTAAATTTCAACCGATTTTGGATTTTTGTCTAAAATTTTAATTCACTCATAAAAACACATTTTATTTAATTTAGAATTATTTCTAAGTTAGATAACTGCCAGCTGTGAGTTACAATCTGCTTGAGTTATCGAATAAGCCTTTCTTGACTTATCGAATAGTTATTTTCTACTTCTCGAATGCCTGACTTGTCGATACAAAACATATATATAATCGACAATTCAAGTACTTCATACTTATACAATTCTACATCTATTCGATTCATTTCATTCGATTTCTCAAGCATCTAAAACTCCAAAACCTCTGAAAACCCTAACTGCAAAAGCTAAATTTCTTCTTCAACCATCATTCTCTTCTCGCTTTTCTCTGTATCAATGGCAACTGTGAAATTCAACACCAACTTCATCGCTATCTCAAGTGATGTTGAAGCTCCTAATACCAATTTCAAATGCTTTGTAAAGTGGATGTCTGAGTGATACATCAAGGATGCACTTTCAGCCAACCCAACTCTGTATCTAGACCTCTTGGAACAGTTTTGGAGAACTGCTACTGTGGAAGTTGTAGCCCTAGAAAGCGCAATAACATCATATATAATCTACTGCAAGATTCAGGACAAGGAAATCACTATCACCACTGAAGATATGAATCAAGCGCTGGGCTTACAACAGGAAGTGTATGATGACCAAGCCACAAATGGTGAATTGGAGGACTTCTTTGATTTTATCAACTACTCAGATGAAATCAAACTTGGGCACTTGAATAGGAAGTTCTTGATGAAGGAATGGAGTTATGTCTTTGCCACCATTCTTCAAGTCTTCACAGCTAGGAAGTCAAGCTTTGATCAGATTAGTGCACCTGCTCAGCAAATAGACTATGCCTTAGCTTATGGGAAAAAGATCAATGTTGGCCAACTGATTATGCAGGAGCTGTATGGGAGACTTGGTAAGAACTCAACCAAGAGAGGTACTGATATCTTCTTCCCTCGCTTTATTCAATCTGTACTTAATTTTAAAGATGTTAAATTGATTTAATTACCTGTGATAGATAGATGTAGAATATGCTATCCTAAATCCATGACCAAACTCATTTTTGGTAATTTGGAGATTAGGAATGATGTGGATGTAAGACTTAACATAACTCCCCATATGGAGGGTTTGTTTAGGACTTACCCCCACAACATGCCAACATTTGATTCCGAATCTCAGTTAAGCACAGCCCAAGCAAGTAGAACACAATGTTAACCCAGGGCTTGCTAACCAACCCTCTCAACCAAACACTCTACCAAACACAGAGCCACCTACATCATCCTCTCAACAGGGTGGTGTTAGTAAAAAGGAGAAGAAGAGAAAACAAGTTGCTTCTACACCTTTGACCATATTATCAGAAGCAGCACTGGCTGTTGAATTAGGTTTAGAAAGTGAGGAACCTGAGTCACCCTTAATAAGGCCAAAGAAGAAAAAGAAATCTAAAACCACCTCTTCAGTCACACAAATGGATGAAGTTGTAAAATCAGGGGCAAACAGTTCACTAGATGTATCCTCTCAATAGGGTGCATCTATAGAATCAAGCATCCTCCCCAATGCACCTATTTGTAAAGAGTCAACACATGGGAGTGATAAGGCTGGCACAACACTGAGTGGAGAGCACATCACATTTGAACTCCCTCTATTTCTCAAGGGGAGTTACCAAAATCCATTCCAAAAGACACTTCTCTTTCAGAATCTCACACTCAAATTTCTTTGGAGCCTGCAACTCAATTAATTGAGGAGCAAGGCATTGATCATCAAGAATTCTTTTCTCTTGGTGAGCCAATGGACTCAAGTGACTTAGTGCATGACACTTTGCTCACCACCCAGAACCCACATTTAGATGGTGAGGGAATGCAAGCTGGGGCATATCCTAATGACACCATCACCAACACAGAGGATTCACTAGTTTTCACTAGAGACTCTGTGCCTGTGTCAACTACTGTTGTAACTCATCCCACTCCTGTGGAGACAACAGTAGTAGAGTCAATCCATCTGGTTGCAGAAGTTGCATCTGTAACTGAGGAGTCTAGCTTGCCTAGCTCTAGCACTAACTTGGCTCAGGCCACCTTGTCACAATGGCTGAGGCCTGTGCAACATGACAGTGTCTCAGGATCATCAACTGTTCCACCACTATTGACGGATGAAGCACTTCATTGCTTAAATGTGGAACAGCTTGATGAGATCTCTAAAATAGCCCAACATCTCCTCATAACAAATCTACCAAATGCCAACTATGAAGCTATTTTGCTCTGTCACAAAGAAGATGTTAAAAATCAACAAGAGAAAATAGCAGATGAGGCTGAGAGAGATGGAAATATAGATGCATGGATGAGCACCACCAAAGAATGCACCCTGGCTGAGGCTCTGCAGTACTTGAGAGAAGAATATATAACTACTCTTCGCTCAAATGCTCGAACTCTCTCACCTACTGATGTCTATGAAGCCATGAATGAATCATACAAGGGAAGTCTAAAAGCCATTCACTATCTTGGAAAAGGAATGAAAACTGAACTTGTCAATATCTGCAGAGATACAACCAAAGAAGTGAGTGAGCTCAAAAGTAAATTCACAACTGAATTCCCCCCCTAGCATCCACACTCAGATAGATAAGGGAATGTAAAAAGACTTGCACCTCTATGGACCATGAACTACCTTCTTTGAAAGATAGCCTCACAAAGCTCACAAGTGAAATGGCCACTCTATCATCTCAAACTCAAGATGCCAATGCACTACTCAAGGTTATGTGGAAGAATCAATATGGTGACAAAGTCATCTCTGAGGTACCTGTGCACAACATGAGCAAGTACAAAGTGGAAAGGCTCCATAAATAATCACTCTCCTTTTTCAGAGCTGAACATCTCAAGAAATCAGTGGATAAATTGGATAAAGAAGTGTTTGACCTAAAAGTCTTCAATGAATCTGTCAATCTTCTAAATGAAAAGTTGAACACTCAAGCTACTGCTCATGCTGAGGTTCTTCTAAATCAACAACAGATGCTTTCTGCAATGATGAAGCACATGGGTCTCCCTCTACCTGAAGAATATTCAACCCCAAAGGTCACTCCTACAGCCTCTGTGCCTGACAACAAGCCTAAGGGGGAGAAGAGGACATCAAGGAACTCAAATCCAAAGGGGGAGAAACCTCAAGCAAAAGGCATCAAAAGAAATGAGGGTGGTCAGCAAAGGGCTCAAAAATCTATAACTCATGTGCCAGGCAAAGGAAAATCCAAAGTTGATGAGCCTCCAACCTCACTGCCAGTTGTCACTCTACCAACTATGCACATCACCACTCCTGATGGCCAGAAACAATCTATCACAACCACAGTGGTTGCAGGGAGCATGCCATCTGACAAACCTCTCCTCTCCAAGACTGAAAGTGCCAATCCTGCAGAAGTGAAAGTCATTATTGAGGCCAAGCTACAAGAAGTTGCTAATTCAAATGTCTATCATGATAAAGCCTTCTTGGAGTTTCTGAAAGCCACAAGGGAACAGGCTGGTGACACTCAGTTCTATTTGAGAAAGTTGAAGGAGCAGATTGACTACCTCACTGTCATACCCAAGAAAATCAACAACTTATGGTTCAAGGAAATACATATGGTCTCAAAATCCAAAATATGGCATCTAACCTTCAAAACCCTACAAGGCCTAATGTACTCAGAGGTGGATGCCCTAATCAGTAAGATTGAGAAGAGAGATGCCAATGAGAACAACAAAAGTCTCTACAATGACTTGAGGGATGAGCAACCAACCAGATTGCCTGAGGTGATGACAAATCCAAGGACAATTATCTACCAATCTGGCACAAGAATTGATGAAATCCAACAGTTGATCATTCCCAAGCATCTGGTCCCCAACAACAAAAATCTTATCATTGCCATTGTTGAAAAGATAAACAAGAAGAAGGGTGTAAGAACAGCAGAAGAATTGGAAGCCATATCCTATCTCAGGACATACATTGCATCTAGCATTGTACCTGAATCTGCTAAGTTCAACTCAAGCAAGGATGGTGATCAAGACAAAGATGGAGACAAGAGTGATGGAAGGAGAAGACATCACAGGAGTGATAAGGGTGATAAAGATGAGAAGAAGAAAGATAGCAAGGATAAGAAAGATGGTGATGACCAAGGTAAAGTCTATGAGAGGAAAATTGGAAAACAGCAAGCCTTAGGCATTGCTGACAGTAACCACAACACAAGACTCTAAGTCTAGGTGGAATACTGTTAGTAGTGACCTAGCAAAATCTACATCTATGGCTTCTGCAACTGTTTTCCCACCTCAAGAAGAGAAGAAGATTCAAGTCAAGAAACCATCTGTGTGTTTCAAAAAGCAAACTGCTAATGGAATACTATAATGGTCTACAAACAAAGGTCACATGCTACTGCCAGGCAACCATGTAAAAAGGATCAAATTCAAACAAGCTGCAAGGAAACCAAAGCTACCCAAGTCTAGAACCCTAACTATCTATCCAGGACTGAAACTCCAACCTCTTGATGAAGACTTTGATGAAGACCAATTGCAATATCTAAGAGCTCAGAGAATCTACTATGATGCCCTTGTGAATAACTGCCTTGAGATTAAATATACTGATGGAAGAGAGAAGAAATTCAAACAAGGACAGTGTCAAAATTAGGGCAAGCTATATGAAATAGAAAGAATCATTGCATTATTGGATTCTGAAGACAAAGTAGAGAAAGTATGGAAGCTGGAGTTGATTGATTTTGTGAAGATGAAGAGAGACTATGCTGAGAAGATAAGGAAGGGGTGCTTTGAGAAATGGCTAGAAAGATAGAAGGAAATTGATAGGCTGGAAGTTGAAGCAGAAAAGCTAAGGGCAAAAGGATTGTGTATAGTTCAATTCAATCCCTATGTGGTGAAATATAGGAGGAGAAATGGAGATAATGTCAATATAATAATGAACCGGCCTACTCAGTCACTATCCTGCCAATATTCTGAAACCAGTACTTGAAGATTTCAAAGACTCTATCATGCTTGAAGAATTGGATGCTTTGGCAGAGATCATAAAGGCCATGGATGAGAATGCAAGAAAGGAGAAAGAAAAAGAAAACAGAAAGCATATGATGATCTACAAGCCAAAGCAATGGAGATGGAATCAAATGAGAATGGCTAGTATTTCATCATACTGTAAGATTATTCATCTTGTAATTTCATTCATGTGCTCAATCAAATTTCATACCTGTACTTTTCAATTTTTATCTTTATGTATGTTAGGCTTGTTATCAGACATGAAATTGTGACTAAGGGTCTCACTCACAGTTTGGGGGAGATTGTTAGTCACAGAGGCATGCCTGTTTACATCTAATAACAAGCCTAATTGTCTGTAATGCTTTGCATTACTTACATGACCTCTTAACTGAGGGAACCTCTAGTTGTAGAGTTTCTATTTGTTTTGTACTTGCAATAGGCATCAAATCCTAGTTGTGTAACTGTACTTATATAGTCAAGAATAATGCTTGAAAGAAGTTCCAAGGTTCATGGCTCAAGCAAGAAGATAAAGACTGTCAAATAATCACAGTTGGGATTTGAAGAAATGAAGAATTTGCCTAAGTACCAATTCGAGAAGTACTTTTGTCTATTCGAGAAGTCTAGCGTTCGAGAAGTCAGAGATTCGATATCTGAGAAGACACTGTTCGATATCTCTGAATGAACTGTTCGATATCTCTGAATGAACTGTTCGATATCTCATTCGATATCTTAGAGATTTGACATGTCTAAATACTCTATTCGAGAACTCAAGAAGTCAACAAGTCAAAGTGGTATTCGAGTTCTCAAAGAGTCAACAAGTCAAAGTTCCATTCGATATCTCAAGGACTCTGAATGAACTATTCGATATCTCAGGGATTCGACTAGTCAAGTGTTCTATTCGATAACTCAAGGAACCCTATAGAAAAGTACTATTCGAGAAGTGATTCGATATGTCAATCATACAGTATTCGAGAACTCAGAGTTATCTAATCCTAGTTCTCGAATCAATCACTTAGCCACTTCTCGAATACATTCTTGGAGACAAAATACTGAAGAAATTGTACAAGTCAGAAACCTACAACAAGCCAATGCACTTTATGGACCACAATCTGTAACGTGCTCTGGAAAGCCTACAAGGAATCTTGGAGAGATATAGAAGAGACAAAGAGCTAAAGAAGTGGATCTGAACAGAACTTTGCAAAGTCAAATTTGTAGCCGTTTGGATGCTTACTCAAAAAGGATAGACATACAAGAAAGTAATTTATCCTGTAACCTTATTTGTAGTAACTGAGTTGTATTCGTGTTCTATAAGAATACAATCTCAATTCTTTAGTTGATTAAGTTTTTCATACATTGTAAGATATATCTCTCTGAAAAAAACGAAGCTGAGAATACTACCATTTGTATTCACAGATTGTAGCAACCTTTATCTAATACAATATTAGATTAAAGTGATATTGTGTCTTGTGTTGTTCTTTATCCGCACCTACATACTTGCACACACAAACACTTATCTTGCTACACAGATTCAAGAACAAGAAAAGTTCAAGAATCCATTCACCCCCCTCTGTATCTTTTTGTTGTATTCAATACTCAACAGACACTAGTACAAAATTGATCTTTTACGTCGCCTATTATACGTCGGTTCTACTTAAAGGCGACGTATATTCAACCATTATACGTCGGTTCCGCCTAAAGGCGACGTATATTTATGTTTCTGAGTACCATTATACGTCGGTTCCGCCAAAAGGCGACGTATAAAATACTTATATACGTCGCCTTATACAAAGGCGACGTATAAAATGTACTTTTTACGTCGGCTTTGTTTAAGGCGACGTATAAGATATGTACTTTTTACGTCGGATTTGTATAAGGCGACGTATAAGATCTACTTTTTACGTCGGCTTTGTTAAGGCGACGTATAAGATATGTACTTTTTACGTCGTATTTGTATGAGGCGACGTATAAGATGTATCTTTTACATCGATTTTATATAAAACAACATATAAAGTTAATTTTTTACATCGCTCTTTATGTTACCGACGTATAAAACCTTTAATTTAATTAACATAATTTTGAGTTGTTGCCCTAAATTATTACCCTCTCCGTTTCTCCCCAATTAAACTCTTTTCTTCCCCAATTCAAACACCATTCGCTGTTATACTCCTCGATCCCCAATCTCTCTCTCTCTCTTTCTCCTCTCGCTGTAACCAATTCAAAGCCTCACCTATACATACAAATCCCCTGTATCTATATTTGTCATTTTTAACCCCTTGAACCGCCACTATAATTCCTAATTGTAGAAAGGCCGGGTCACTAGAAGCACAACCAAAAAAACAACAAGGGGTTTCAGTTTGTGCTATTGAAGCCGCTGTATCATAAATTGTAAGGGAGTATAGTGGGGGTAGTCTTTCGGGTGAAGAATGTTATCGAATTGCAGAGAAGGATCCTAATTATGTGAAAATGTTAGTGGGTTCTGTTAGTGAATTGGGGTTTGATCAAGATTCTAATTCTTTTAAAGATGGGGTTTTTGAAATGGGAGTTGAGAAAGGGGATAAGGGCATTGTTCCTTTTTTGGAGAATTATTTCGGGTTGTCGCTTCCGTCTACTATGCATCTTTCCAGATTGTGTTTGTCTTCAAATCAGACTCTTTCCAAACTAGTTGTCAAAGTAAAGTTTTAGTCTTTTGCCACAACTGGTAGTAGTACTGTTTGTCTTGTTTTGTTATATTATTGGCTAATGCTTTGTGTTGTAGGTGAATTAATTGAAGGAAACGTTGTCTTCTGATGATGGTAATGAGGATCGTGGTAATATTTTGAAAGTTGCTCGTAGAATAATGATACGGTTACCGATATCTGTTGATGATGATTGTCTGCAACAAACCTTGGCCTTTTTTGAAAAGGTTTCAACTTGTTCTGTATTCGTATTACTTTGTTATGACTTGAAAATAGTGGCCTATAATAGTCTACCTCTACTTTGCAGTCTTCGGTTTTGTTGCCAACTATTTTGGATTGTTCTCCATTCCTCCTAGGTGTTTTAGAAACAATATGTTTTGATAGTTGGTACATTACCGGTTTGTGCCAAGTATTAGAAGAAAAGAGAGAGATTTGTCCTTTTAAGATTATTACTAAATTGGATGAGGGGCTTCGACTTTCTGTTAAATCAATGCTTGAAAATAGTATAAATACCTCTAATGTGTTTGGCATTCAATTTTATAATCTATAATCCTTTTTGCTATTATACACCTTACACCAGGATTTTAGAAGCATGATTATATGTGGACTCGAAACTAGACAGTAGTTGAACTCCTATCAATTTGACTCCCTATAAATTGGTCAAAGCATGAAGACAAGCCTCCCATATGGCTTTTCCAGGACTGCAACCTCCCATATTATTCAACTCTGCTAAGCATTGTCAAGCGTCACTATTACCGAAGTCTATTTAGGTTCCTATTTTAAATCGAACTTACATTGTTAGCAATATTGTTCAGCAATACCTAGGCACTTCTGCATCTTATTATGTTATTTGTAGTCTAGGCTTCTGTTCCATGGATAAACACAAAAGGAGCTAATTATGCATATTGGTTTCTTGTGTATCACTGTTATCTATATAAACCTAATTGTCACAAATATTGGCAACAATGCTGTATTTTAGGAAGGTTTCATATCCTCTGTTGAGATTTTGAAGGGGGTTGAGCATGTTGTCCTCTTATCTCAGGTAAGCCTTCCATTTGCTTGCATGTGCAGGCTCATTTTTTTTGTTGATAAATTCTGTTTGTTATGTGTTTGATAAGATTTTAGTTGTCTGCTTATGAAGGTAGCAGTGGTTTACAAGCCATCATGAATGGAAATGTCAAAAAACTGGCAGAACAAGATGAATCTGTAATAAGAAATTCAGGAATTCCTTACACTATTATCAGAACTGGGTCGCTTAAAAATACCCCTGGCGGGAAGCAAGGTTTCAGATTTAAAGAGGTATATTCTTCACATGTGTCTACTAGTGCAAAACCTTTCATTACAGTGGAATCCTTGAATACTCACAAAAATCCTCTATTTCATTACTAGTGAACACCTTTTTTCCCGTCTCTGGAGATGGAAACAAATGCACCTGACATGGTTGTGCACAGGGAATTGCCGGTTATCCAAACTCTCTCAAGGGTATGTCAGTATGTCATATGTTTATACATAGTGTCATGGGTGTCAGATTGTTCTCGTACTCTCAGAAATATTGTTATGTTGACTTCAAAATTTTAAATTTCAGCCCTTACATTTTCTGATGTACCAGAAACGAATGTTATCAAGTGACTTGATACAGTTTTTGCAAGTTGTTAACAAATGTTTCGTTAAGATATTCTATGTTGCTTGTAGAGGAGGAGTTTCAAAATGGAATCACTGGATGATGGTATAAGCATGTTTAACTATTAAAAAAGAAACTATAGTTAAAAAATTAGTGCCTGCACCTAAGGACAGATCATTTGTGTGGCTATGATTTTGAAGTCATTAAACTAATAACTTTGTCAATTTATTTTCTAGTTACCAGCCTGTTGATCCTGGATAAAACCAACTGGAGAACCAAGATGCTGACGGCACTTCTAGTTCCTTACATCTTCTTGACTGTTCCTTCGATAATCTTTGACTTGCTCAGGTGATTGTCCTACTATTTTCTTTGATTTGTGATGTATAATTCTTTAATCAAAAATATTTTATAAACTTAATCTGCTTTGAAATGCAGGGGAGAAATCGGTAAATGGATTGCTTTTATTGCTGTGATAATGCGTTTGTTCTTCCCCCAAAACATCAAGAGTATGATCCTACTTAAAAATATTGCACAGCGTTTTATTATAAATTACTTTTTGTTTAGATTTTGTGCAAGTATGCAACCACTTCGATTGCTGATCATTTAAAAAAAAATTATTTTGCAGGTTATCTAGAACTGCCAGGCGCTATGATCATTATCTGTGTAGTGGCACCTAGCCTGGTTTCAGACTCCATAAGGAATAGCTGGATTGGCGTAGTGATATGTCTTTGCATTGGATGTTACTTGCTCCAGGAACACATACGCGCCTCAGCCTCAGGAGGATTTAAAAATTGTTATGACAATATTCTATGTTGCTTGTAGTGATATGTCAATATGTTGTTAAATTGTTATTGCTGTAGCTGGACGGATGTGTAAAAATATGTTGGGAATTATGGTTTTTAATTAATTTTATGGATGTTGTTCGGTTGTAAAATTATGGATGTAAAATTATTGGTTGATTTCGGGAATTATGGTTTTTAATTAATTTTCTAGGTTGTACAGAAAAACAAAATATTTTTTTTTAATATTTTGGACCTTATACGTCGGTTGTTTAGAAGAACCGACGTAAAAGGATAACAATATACGTCGGTTGTTTAGAAGAACCGACGTAAAAGGATAACAATATACGTCGGTTGTTTAGAAGAACCGATGTAAAAGGATAACAATATACGTCGGTTGTTTAGAAGAACCGACGTAAAAGGATACAATATACGTCGGTTGTTTAGAAGAACCGACGTAAAAGGATACAATATACGTCGCCTTTTTAACCGACGTAAAAGACTCTGACCTTATACGTCGCCAGCCCATACGTCGCCATTTAACCGACGTATAAGACCTATTTAACCGACGTAAAAGGCCATTTTTCTACTAGTGAGACTTCAACATTTTTTTTAAGGTGGGGTGATATTTTGGTTGCAACTAAATGCAACCACATTCAACCACATTCAACTTTTTTTTTAAGGTGGGGAGATTTTGGTGGATTTGGGTTGCAAGGCCCCGTCAGGGGCAATATTCAACTGAATGCAACCACATTCAACTTTTTTTTTAAAAAAAAATGGTGGGGTGATTTTGGTGGATTTGAGTTGCAAGGCCCCGTAGGGGCATATTCAACTGAATGCAACTGAAAAACGAAAATTACATTCAGTTGGATGTAATTGCAAATTTAGTTGCATGTGGTTGCATTCAGTTACTGATTTCAAGTTTTATATATATATATATATATATATATATATATATATATATATATATATATATATATATATATATATATATATATAGTTCAAAAAAGAGGTCGAAAATGACACCTGAAAAATGGAACTTGAAATCAGAAATTTAGTTGCATGTGATTGCATTCAGTTGCTTATTTCAGCCCACCTTCAAAAAAAATATATATATATAGAGTCGAATCTGGGTAGGCTGGGCAGGAGGGGGGAAGGGTTGCCCTAATTTGTAGTATTTTTGCAATTTTGAAACTTAGTTTAGTAAAATTGCAAATAGCTTTTCTTAACAAAAATAAAATTACAAAAATTTACTTTTTTATATATATTTATCAAAAAACCTCAAAAATCATTACATGTATTCATTGTTTAAATATAAAATGAATCCAATCAAAGAAAATCCCTCTTGTTAGTCACTAATTTAAGTAACACAAGATTCAATTTTAATAGACATTTATTTTGGTAATTTTCATATGCTCTATTTTAGGAAAAAAAATTCTCGTATCTCTCGTTATTGTTTAAGTGTCGTAATAGAATTCACAAATATAGTCAAAGTCTTGTAGTCAAATTCACAAATATACAAAGTATTTATGTAAAATTTGATTCATGAGAAAATAAATTCTCTCTCTCTCTCTCAAATTAAATTTACATAAAATAATTAAATTGTGTGATAAATCAACTATTTAATTTTTAAATTATAGGCCTTTTCTTCGTTTGTTGGACATGTGTTCCAAGAATGGGTATGATATACAATCATGAGATGACGATCTTATTTCTTTGTTTGTTGGACTTATTTTCTTTTTCTTTCTGTTTTTCCTAATTTTGCATTTGTGATGTATTATTCAAAACTTTTTTATGTTGCTCATTTTTAAGTTCTGTAATTTATGATTCTATATTTTTTTATTGCATTTCATAATTTTGTGGAGTATTTTTGAATCATTGTGTTATATAACATAAAAAATTATGATGTCGGTTTTTGTGTTTAACAGAGAAGCATAATGTTTTTTTAATTAGAAATCGCATGACATTTATTAAAACGAAATTACAAAACACAAATACAGTTAACGAACATAATAAAAACATAGAACACAAAAACAATGCATAACATTACGAAAATAATGGAAGAACTGAAAATTATAGAACATATGAAAAAAATATATAAAACACACAATACATAATAAAAAGATGCGAAATATCTAAAAAACTTACTATACACAAAATTATATATTAACACAAAAAATTATATAATATAAATTACATAACACACAAACAGATAATATAATACTGTAATAAAAAGTCTATCATAACAGAAACACCTTACAAACAACTTATATGTTTTGTTAAAGAAACAAAAAGAACCAATTTTTTTACACATATTGGTTTCAGAAATGTAGCAAAAGCTTTTCTATGGAAAGGAAAAAAGTAGCAGAAGCTAGGAGTCATTAAGATTTATTACTAAAACGGGTCAACTGGACCCGTTTTAGTAATCCATTCTCTATCGAACCCGGAGTTGCACCCAAGAAGTTCGTGGCCACCTGAAGAGCAACTCACAGATTAGAATAACAAACCAACTATGAAATGCATATTTTCTGTGAGGACACCAACTAGAATGTTTTATACTCTACTACCGATTGTAACTTATGCATGCTACAACCAAGGTAGCACTAAATGCACCTTCCAATGTACAATCGGCTGTATGAAGAAATCCCCCACTAGATCAGCTAATTATGGTTAGAACTAGGGTCTATGGTAATTAAAAAAACAGCTCCCCAGCCATCTGTGGAAAAAGGGAAGCGAGGGAGAGGGCAAGGGCCGGGGGAAGGGAGATCCAAGAAACTTACTCGTAGAAATTATCCGGTGGAGTCTCCCCAACAGTCAGGCTTAGCTTGAACTTTTCACCATCACCGCTTGCTCTTAAAACAGTAACCTCTACAGATTCTCCAACCTTATCCCATATGATATCGAAGAGCTGTAAATTTACAGGACAACATTAATTGTAAAGAAAATGCAAGTATGAGTAGCTCAAACACGATCTTTTTACGAATTTGCTAAAGCTGATCATGGAGGGACGAAAGCTACATGCTTAATCAAAAAAGTGCATCATCAAGTGGAACATGCTACTACTGCCTAGCACAACAGACAATACAACACATCCCAAAAAGTATAAAATGCACCATCTGGTGACACACAATAAACAGCCTTTGTTTCCAATGCTAGCTCGACAAAACGGCACAGAAATAAAACGAAATCTATTCATAATAACATGCCATATGGTTATCAAAGATGTTCATAATATGGTATCCAGAGTGACAAGTATAGTGATATTAAAGCACTGTTACTCCTGTTATTGACCGAAATCTATGGACTTAACAGCCTGTTGCACATATAATAATACCTGAAAGGAAAAGACTAAATAAAACAATCATTGGCACTACATTTTCCTATTAGAAAAGAAGATATTGTATAATATATACGACACAACAAAAGCCAATACACCTCCATTTTACTGCAGACTGATTTGCCATTGCATTCCACAATCACATCTTTGGCACGTATCCCAGAACAATAAGCTGGGGAGTCCTCCGGAGCCTGTTTCAGTGAGAACAAGAAACACGTTAAATGTAAATAAACTCTTGAGCATTTGTACTTGGACATAAACACTATTTACTGTTCAAGTTTCCGCAAATATAATTATTTGACAAGTTGAAATGGAGTACAGACAGTGCTAAAAAGAAGGGACTTCTAATTCTGTGGCTAAAAAAGGTGGTAAGAACACGAATTAAATTCATTTCACATCTTCTTGCTTTTAAGTACCAACATGGGGGGGGGTGTCTAGCTTCTCGAGGTATCGTAGAGAAGTGATCAGTTGAGAATTAGGATCCTCAGAAACTTGTGGGAAATTATTTGCTGGCAATTACCCAAGTTATAACAATAGAACATTTACATAATTCCTCGTAAGATTTTTCACCCGAAGGCCAAATACTGAAAAAATGAACTCCAAACAATCTAGATCAAGGAGCACCGGTCCTGTTATATATGGAAATTTCCTGCTGTTTGTTTTAAGCCAGAAGGTACATTGAAGAAGTTTACATTGTGAAGTAGCACAGCGAACCAATATATCACCCTAAACACATGTAAAAATTACCACAATATGAACCACTACAGTTGATGTAGCAGTACAATTAAGAGCATACCTCGGTCACAACAACACCAGTGTTGATATTGGGGAACTTCCTTATAAAATCTCCCAATAATTCTAAACGCATTGAGTGAAGATTGGCAAATTTCATGCCAAGCCAAGGTCGACGGTATTGCCTACAACATATTAACAGTCAAGTACATGATGGCAGGAGAGGTTATAGCATATAATAAACTATTGAAAAAAAAAAGGTAAAAAGACATCTAGTGCGAAAGATGTTCATGGCCCTTGTCTGTTAGCATATTTTATACGGGTTATAATTTTCTATATAAGTGATGAATCCCCACATAACAGCTTCGACTTGATTAATAATTTTTAAGTTGAGTTAAACTTTTATGGGTCACAATCCATCATCTTTCACCGTTTCACTAGAAGCCTAGAAGTACAGTTTCTTTTACTATTAAATCACCCTAGTTTAATCTATGGAATGCTTTTTCACCCTTTCACCGTAGTGTATCTAACAATACCTAAACAAGGACAAGAAAACACTCCATCAAGAAAAAGCTTGAAGCAAAGAGGATGTGAGATAAATGAACTCTTTATCACATTAACACCATAGAGACTACCAAAGATGAAAAGTCGCTACTCAGCATGTTGGCATGGTTCTAGAGGGTGGATCTGAAGGACAAGAAAACACTCCATCAAGAAAAAACTCAGGCACGAGCTAAGAGGACTTATAATGAACTCTTTATCACATTAACACAATTGCGACTACCGAAGATGAAAAGTCGTTTATTAACATGTTATCATGGTCCCCCTGCCCACCCCACACACCACACCCCCAAAAAAAAAAAAAAAAAAAAAATTGTCACAAACAATTTGCACCTACAAAAACACTGTGAGAGGCTTTATTCACTCATGCTCCGATTGACAATCTTTAAAAATATAACGCGACTTATACCCTCCAACCATAGAATGCAAAGTAGATGCACTTACTTCATCACTACATATTTTTCCAACTTCTCTTTTACATAATCCTTTGGCTTGTAGCCTAAAAGATATTGTGAGAAACAAATTTAAACATAAAGGAGATATATTATATATATGTTATTGTTAGCAATTAATTTAAGCATATTTAGTATAGAGAACATATATTGTATTCATCTACACATTTCATATGTGAGGCGGGGAGTTTATTTAATTATATATGTTCAGGCCTTAGTCCATTAGATTATGCTTTTAGGGTTTTGATTCCCTATATAATCCATCTTTCTATAATCTCTCGTGCGTTAGGAGTTTAACACTCGCTTCTTAAAGAGGTCGAAGGAACCTCAGTGGATGTATTTAAAACTCTGTAAATCATCCATAACAAAAAAAAATAAGAACTTTTTGTTAGTTACAAAAGCTTAAGATGGATGAATATCAAAAAGGATTTGGTCGAAATGGGTGAGACTTACTGCAAGTATCATACTGCATCAATTTTAAGGCGGCTAAATACGTGGCCTTACCATATAAGATCTTACAAGCACATGCATAACCCAAAGATAGCATGACTCCTGTAAAAGCTAAATCACCCACAAGATAGCGACAACACTTACTTCAAAAGTGACAAAGCTACAATAACCCAAAGATTTTAGGAGCTTTTGTGTGTTAAACCAACATATATAATCAAACACATGTAGACAGTACGTCATTGGTGATTTTTCAAGATTATGTACGAGATGGTCAAACTTCGTCTGAGTGATTCATTGTGGCAACCAAAGACTCACCTAATCCTCATGCCACTTCGTCTCCCCCCCCCTCACCCCACTCTAAGCCAGTGTTGCAAAATCTACAAAAAACTGCTATGGATCATTACATGATGCTGAGACCATTCCCTCAGTTCTTAAACTCATGTGCCGATAAAATGTACAAAATAGCTGAAATGATATGTTGCATTTAATTTTTCTAGAAAGCAGAACACAGATTCTTATGCATTACAGTCACAAAGGGATGCATGAAAAGGGGTACCCTATAGACTTCATGTATGCTGCAACGGTAGGGGTGCACTAAGAAGTAAGAGAAGTTAAGTCCATAAGCTAATATCTAATACTAAAGCCACAATAACATGTTGTAAAATGGGTAATAAAATAAGCATAGTAATACTGGTCAAACAAGACAAATTGGAAACTGCTTGTTTTACATGCTTGGCCACGAAGACTGCTTCTATGCCTGAACAATGGGACGTGAAACACTGTGAAGGTGCACGAAATTGTACAAATCACTAACCTGCAACTTTTAAAATGTTTCCACCACCTTGAAATTATGTTGGAAGGTAAGAAAGGAGAGCTATAGAACGCGATCCCTATCACTTCACCAGAACAGTTGATAATAGGTCCCCCACAAACTTTCTGTCAAGACAATAAAATTTTGCCAATATCTGTCAAGACAATAAAATTTTGCCAATAAGCCTGCCTTTTCAAGCACTACTAGTGAAGCTTAGTAATATAACTGAAGCCATGTCAAAAAGTTTGAGCACGCAATAAGTGTGAGCTCTTGGAGAGAGTTATAGCAACAGCTAGGGAGGAGAAAGAGATATTTTACTTCTCGAATATTGGGTTCCGGCTGATCATTGGGGTCCCTTATCCAATAAAGCTCATCAAAGTCCAATCCACCCTTCAAAGACGTAGCCCTGATAAAATACAAAAAATGAACTGGAAGGAATGAAGCTCAATACATATACGTATGTGTATTAGTATATTTGAACTTTCTGAAGTCTAAAGTGTATATATTTAATGAGATATAAAGAATGAAATACAGTAGTATATCATACCCGAAAACAGCAGAATAAAAATCAAGAGAATTATGAGGTATGATACTGTGCCAAAGGCTAATGATCTTGGTACCAGGAAATATCTTAAACGAATTTGAATGAGGAAGCAGCTTAAACGATCTTTCTTGGGGATAGTCAATTGGATGAATGGGAAGGACATCATCCAAGTCCCTAAGAGTTGCAATTGGTAATGGGGAGTCTGTTCGTATCTGTATGGCAGCAAGGTTGTAATGGAAATCGCAAGCCAAAACTTTACCACAAAATAACTTATTATTTTCTGATAAATACACATCAACCTGCATTGATAATTTTTTTAACAATTAGGACAAGACTGAGATTTGCAACTTACACGAAGATGGAAAAGGGGAATGACTTAACCTGAATTTGATGAGGTTCAAGACCATTAGTACGTTCAAAAAGAGAGGCAGCAGTGATAATTGTACAGAGGTAGGCATGGGTGACGACATTCTTCTCACACTCGATAATAGTCCCAGAACCCCAAAATACAATATCATTTCCTTTTTCTTTTGGACATGACCAACACCAGTCATGATATTTGGCCATCTTAGCTGATTAAAAAGGGCAGGCAAGATATGTATTACGATAACTAACAGTAAATTGCAAGTACATTGAAAAAGAGACAACAAGAGAGAGAGAGAGAGAGAGAGAGAGAGAGGAGGATACCAGGAACACCACGAGTAAGCACAGTGACAACACTAGGTGAAGCAATGGCGACAGCAACCTTAGTGCTAACATCCATATCCTCGTCCTCCTCCAAAATCAAATCAGACACCTCATCCTCATCCTCGGAGTCTGTAAATACTATTTGATTATGCTTCCTCCTTTTTCCTGTCCAAAACAAAAATCGTTGATTCAGCAAAAACAAACACAAAAATAACTCAAGCAGCACTCCTCGAACAAAATCGGACCAGTTTTTCCAATCGATTCAGTTTTCTCGGCGTTCCTCTTTCTCTTTCTACCATAAATAAGACGGCGGCTGAGCATTAGATGCTTCATCCTTCCCGACAACACAAACTAACCCTTTCTCTTTTATTTTGAAGTGTCCTCTTGGACCTCTTCTACTTCAAAAGAAATTTTATGGGTGGTGAATAGTGATATATCTATGCAAAATTTATGGCGCACACCCTTAATATTATTTTGTCTAAATTACCCTCGTTTTGTACACTCATCTGTTCCTCACCTCAAATAAAGGATGTTTAACTGTCTTCAATATTATCACACTGATTTATATTACGGAGTATTATTTTTTGTAATTTTATTTTTTAATTCTTTTAAGTAACATAAGTATTAGCCCATATATATAAATGGAAACAAAATTTAATTATTACAAGTTCATTTTCTTGAATTAAGAACACTAAAGTATATAAATAACATAAACTAGCTAGCAATTAGAATAATATTTTATTTTAAATAATAATAACATAATTTTAAAAATAATTAAGTTATTAATATTTAAATCAAAATAAATTAGAAAAATGAATGAAAAATTTTAAAGATCTTATTTAACTTGTGAACATACATCGGCATGTATTTTATTTAAAATTTCATTTATATTTCTGTCCCTTAAAAGTGCATAACATTAATTATAAAAATTGATGATAATGTATTTAGAAAAAAAAACAAGATCTTTCGAGAAAATAAAACAAGAAAGCATGAGGATAAACAAGAAAACATATGATGTACATAAAGAAAAAAGTGAGGGTACTTTAGTCAAAAAAGTGATATAGGATGTGCAACCATAATTTTAGGGTGTGCATATATTAGCACCGAATTTTATTTATGTCTTTTTTTATTAATAACTCCAAATATACTTTCCCAACTTTTTTTTTTACTTTACATTTTAGATAAAATATTTAATTATATATTTCAGGTAAATTCAAATTTCCCAATTTTTCAATTCTGAATATGTTAAAGGAAATTTTTATTTTTATTTTTCTTTTTCAAATATGTTTAAGAAATTTTTTATTTTTATATTTTTGTTTTAACTTTGAATTTTTCATTTTTATCAATTCAAAAGTACAGTTAAACCTCGATTATGTAATATCCGATAAAGTAATAACCTCGCTTAAATAATAAATTTTGTCGGTCCCAACTTGGGCCAATGTTGTAAAGTAGTATTCTCGCTAAAAGCATAAGATAATAAAAAATTAGAAAGTCATTAAGGACCCAAGTAATATGTAAAGTAATAATTGAAGAATTATATATATATATATATATATATATAGGGGGTGTGGCTCAAAAGAGAACTCATTTTTTTGAAGAAAACTAAGGTACTAATCCTAACCATTTGATGTATTATAATCAATGGCCCCGCCAGGGGCACCCACACAATAATCAAATACACCCTCACACACACAATCTCACCTAATCACCTCCGTTTTTTATTTGATTTTTCCCGTCAATCGGTGATATTTTTTTAAAATCTAATTTCACCATATTTTTCTTCATCTCACAACGATCAGTTTGCATACCATATGTGCTATATTTTAATTTAGTTTTCTAAGTTATCCTTTTAAAGGGGTTCTCTCTAGATCCCTACTCTATATATATATATATATATGGTATGATTCAGGTGAGAACATGTATATGTTGGAGAACAATGAGAACACCACGTTTCAAGCTATTCTAAAGGGCCCCGCCAGGGGCACCCAATACGAAAAAGTCTTATAATTATATATATATATATATATATAGGGTTAAGTTCTATGGAGACCAACATTTTTAGTGGAGACCGGAGACCAATATCAATCAAAACATTGCAAAAACTTATTTATTGAAAATCATGTTCTATGAAAATCGCTATACCATCTATTTCATTGAAAATCTTGAAGATCATATATGTTTTACATGCAAATTTCATTAAAAATCTTGAAAATCATGTATGTTCTACAAACAAAATATTGCAGAACGTATTGTTCTCCAAAACATGTTCTACTTGCAAATCATTAATGATTTTTAAGATTTTGAATGAAATAATAATGTTAATTGAACATTCTTTGGAAACATATGTTTTGCAATGTTTTGAGTGCATAATGTATATGGTCTCCACGGTCTCCATTCAAATGGTGGTCTCCATAGAACTTAACTCATATGAGTTACAAAATTCAATTCTTTCAATAATATGAACCGATAGTAGCTTGTTTCTTCTTTCCACCAAAGCCAAAATAACTCCCGGTATGTTTTGCTCGTGTTGTAACAAGTAATTGTTCAAAGTGTTGATTGTTTGAATTGCTTCCTTTGATGACACGATTGGGATTACATTGTTATCGTCCGGTTCAGGATTAGTGTTCATTACCGACTCAGTGATTTCTTCATACGTAGGTGCATGATTCCTTTTTTTAAACATAATCTATTGTAATACGTAAACATAAAAATTCGGTAAAGTAATAAAATATTACTTTATCGATAAAGTAATAAAATATTATTATATCGATAAAGTAATAAATTCGATAAAGTAATATTTTTTCTAGTCCCAAGAGTATTACTTTAAAGAGGTTTAACTGTTGTTATAGCCAAAATTCGGTTCGGGTATTTTCAAGATGGATTCGGGTTAAATACGGGTTCAATTTGGGAAATTCTAGGATTAATTAGGGTTTTGGCAGAAAAGGGAGAAGTCAGGTTGCGCCCTCTCTTTCTCTACAAAGAGGGCGCGCCCTAAATATAAAACATGATGACAAATTGATTCAAGTTGATTTTCTGAGAAGACATTAAGGAAATCTCTCCTAGGATTCCACTCAAGTATGAATTCCACTCAAGCTGGAATTCCAAAAGTTGAAGAATTCCCTCATGTCGTATCTCAGGAGGGGGATGTCCGTCGCAGAAGGCCTCCAGGGGTTTGCCTGGATATAAGGACCCTTCTTAGACAACAAGGGCGCGCCCTAAGGTGGAAAGATGGGGACTTTTCGGTGTGTGCTTTGGGAGCACTGTTCCTGTAGCCAATGGGCGCGCCCTCATTGGAGAACTTTGGAGTAATCCTGCACTTTGCACCCAAAAGCTCTGGATCACCTGTCCTGCTATCTGGTGGGTGCTTCTCATTCGGGGGACAGGGATGCGTTCTGCACTTGGGGTAAACCACGGCTATACCTGCATCCTTGAAATCAAGAAATAGCTGGTAGCGGATAGGACTAGTCCTCGACGGAGGAAGTTTCCTTATCTGTGAAGTCTTGAGATCCTGGATGAGCCTTGGGCCTTTGTGGTTAGGCCTCATAGTAGAACATTCCGGAAGCTGGTCCGTTATCCAAGCCCATTTGGGTTTCTTGCTTTCCAAGAACTACGTATGGCTTGATCCCCTATAAATACCGGGGTACGTAGGCCGATTGAGGGGTTGGAAGTCGAGAGCTCTGAATAGCCGCCACTAACCCTATCAATCTCAGCCACCAATCACGAATAGCCACCACACGTCACCACTCTTTTCGGCAAAGAACCACCGCTGTAGATCTTGTTTCCGGCGAAGTACCTCGAATTTTGTTGTTACCAAATTCCTCCGTCAACAAATTGGTGCTAGAAGGAGGGGCAGCCAATCAAGATCTTCATCTTAGGAGGAAAATATGTCTCACAATCAACGCAAGGGTTCTCACGAAGAGGATGATTACGATTCTGAAGATAGTTTGGGGGTAATCAAGCTCGTCATGAAGCTTATGTTCCGGAGGAAATTCCCGTTCCTCCACACCACCATGGAATTCCAGCCGCCGGCGGTGGCTAGCCGCCCGTTCTTATCAGTAACGCGGCATTAATGGAACAGCTGTATCGTATGGGAGACGCTATAAATAGTTTCGGAGCAAGATTGAGTTCTGTAGAGGAAGTGCAAGAATCTAGGAGAAAATCTCGGAGTATCCCACAAAATCATCGCCGAACAGGGAAAGCCCTCCAAGTTGAGGAAAGCTCTCGTAGAGACGGTGAAGGGCAGGAGAAGAGATTTCGGCTAATTACTCCTCGAAGGTTAGAATACTCTGATCCTATTATTGAACATCCTAGTGAAGATAATTCTGAGCGCAGGTTGTCAAATCCCGAGGATAGGGCGCGCCCTCACCCTCACCGTTCAGGGCGCACCCCTAGTGAGATTCAGCGGGATGAAGAACAGATTGCTAAGGAAAAGAGAGATTTTGCAAGTCTGAAGGAACGCCTTGGAATAAGGCTTAATAACGATGACCTTAGGATATATCTCCTCGAACTTCAGAAGAAAGACAAAAATTTGGAATCGCGGCCCCGTGTTCCACAGCGCGCGCCCCCTGTTGATGACAGGTCGAGGCCCCTTGGACATGAGCGAGCCCTTCCTCAGAATGGAAATCCACAGCGCGCGCCCCTTGTTAATGACAGGACGCGGCCCCTTGGACTTGAACAAGCTCCTTATAGAGGCAATGCTGGAAGGCGAAATAGCCGTGCTGACGGTGATAGAAGAATGGAGTTATACAGGGGAGACGTGCGACCTCGTAATAGAGAGGGCGTGCCCTCAGGTTTTAGACCCCCTCGCATTCATCAAGTTCCTTCGAGCACTTCAAGTGAGTCCAAGTCAAGAACGCGCCCTAATTCAGGGGAACAATATCAAAGAGGATCGCGAGAAAATCCACAATCTTGAGGGAATCAACGACCTCAGGGAAATCCAGAGAGTGAGGGAAATCTTCAAGGTCAGCAAACTCAAACTCAAGAGAATGTTGAGATTCAACCTCAAGTAGGAGCTCAAGGAGGTATTCCGACAGCGGTTCCACCTCCACCCCCGGGGGGTACACAAACTGCGACACAACCAAATATTCAAAATGTTCCCGGGGTTGGAACTTTCAATGTGGATGACTTGAAGAAGCTCCTTGCTCACTTGGATGGAGGAAGAATATCTGCTACTGCGCAAACATCCTCTCCATTCTCAACCGAAGTAAGAGAGGCGCAGCTTCCTACTGGTATAGATCCATGACAAATGATTTGCGCTTTCATGGAAACGCAGACCCTGTTGAATTCCTCGGACGCTTTGATATCGAGATGGATGTTTATCAAGTGACAGAGCTGGCTAGGTGTCGATTGTTGGCAGCAACTTTCAGGGAGAGTGCTCAGCAATGGTTTCAGAAACTTGGCCCGGGAGTTATTACATCTTGGCAGGTGATGAGGAATTTGTTTTTGACTAAATTCCAGGCGGCGGTGAAATATGCCCCTCCAGTCACAACTTTGGCCAATATCAAGCAGAGGGAAGGAGAAAGTTTGCAATCCTATTTCAAAAGATTCAACTCGGAATCAACCTTGGTGAGAAGAGCGACTGACGAAACGCTCAAGATTTTCTTAATAGCTGGATTATCAGTAGGAACTGATTTCTGAAAGCATCTTCAAGGGCGAGATCCTCCAACTCTAGCTGATGTGTTCGCACAGGCCGAGTCTTTCAAGATCGTAGAGCAATCTTTAGCAGACAATCGGAAATCAGATTCTCAAAGTGGTGTTAAGGGAAAGACCAACAAGAGGAAGGACAGGTTGCCTAGCCCAGCACGTCGTATAGCTACTGGTGCCAATCGAGTGAATTTAACCGATTCTAGAGGGAGTTGGGGTCCCCCAGATACTTATACCTGTGATCAAAGGCCGGGTAATTATACTCCCCTGGCGGCCTCCATTGAACATATTTTCAAAGTAAACAAAAATAAAGGATTCTTCAAAAAGCCGGAGCCTCTCTCTTCTTGGCAAAGTAAAGACAAGAGGAAGTACTGTGAATTCCATGAGTCTTCAGGGCACAATACTCATGAGTGCCGTCAATTGAAAGATGAAATCGAGGATCTGATCAAGGAAGGATATTTGACATAATGGATTGTCAGAGAGGTGAAGAAACATAGGGAGAATCCTGATAAGAGAGATGGGGGGGCGCCCTCCATGTTGACGGCAAGCCTGAAGAGAAGAAGTTTGTCAAGGAAGGAAGTATTCACACCATCTTTGGTGGACATCACCTGGGAGGTGACAGCAATCATGCTATGGAGAGGTATACTAGAGAAGCAAGATACCGGCCTCTTACAAATGTGAATAGCTTGGAGTTGAGGCCACCCAAATTGTTTAAGGGAGAGTATGCAGATATTACTTTCACTGAAGAAGAAGCTAGGTGGGTACATCATCCCCACAATAATGCTTTGGTGGTAGCCATTCAGATTGGTTCCAAAAATGTGCATCGAGTTTTTGTTGACAATGGAAGTTCAGTGAATATTCTGTATTATAGTACTTATAAGAAGCTGGGACTTCTAAATAAGGATATGATTCAAGACAACGGTTGGACCTATGGATTTTCGGGTGAGTCTGTGAAGGTCATGGGGGTTATCAAGCTACCAGTAACTCTCGGGGAAGGAACTCTTTCTGTGACTCAAATGATGGATTTCATGATTTTGAATGTGGAATCGTCACACAATGTTTTGGTCGGTCGTTCCTTGTTGAAAAAAATGAAGGTTGTGACCTCCATCTATCATCTTGCAATGAAGTTTCCTACACTAAATGGTATGGGAACAATCCGAGGATCCCAGCATGATTCAAGAGATTGTTATCACAAGGCAATCAAGGGATTCAGAAGATAGCAGGATGGAGGGCGCGCCCTCAGTGAAAGTTGTTCAGGGATAATGAGTATTGTCCCGGGAGAAGTAAAAGTCCATTATCTTGTCCAGGAACCAGTAGAAGACACGTCCCCATTTAGGGCGTGCCCTGAGGAGAGTATTCCGGTACTTGGAGATTTACAGGAAGGAATTCTAGAGGAAATTGAGGAAGATTCAGAGGAAGTAATTTCTGTGAATATTAGAGGAGAACAGGTTGAAGGTAGACGCATGTTACTTGAGGGTTTGGTGAATACCCTTGGTGAGGAAGACTTCCCTCTTAAAGAGGACGCGCCCTCCAAGGATGTAGCACCGATGGAAGATCCACGGAGTTTTGATTTTGAACTAGATCCAAGAACATCTCAACTTGTGGAAAAAACAGGACCTGCTGAGGATACTATTTCAATCATGGTGGATAAGGAAGATTCAAGTAAAGTTTTGAAAATTGGATCTCAGTTGAATTCCAAGTTGAGGGAAATGCTCACTAATTTTCTCTTGAACAACCTGGACGTTTTTGCTTGGAGTCACGCTGATATGGTGGGGATTGATCCTAAGATTATGTGTCATCATTTGAACATAGATCCCACCAAGAAAGGGATTCGCCAGAAACGTCGACCTGTGAGTGGAGAAAGAGCTATAGCACTGAAGGAGGAAGTTGATAGACTTCTAGATGTTGGTTTGATCAAGGAGTCATATTATCCAGATTGGTTGGCTAATCCGGTTCTTGTCAAGAAGCCTAATGGAAAGTGGAGAACTTGTGTGGATTTCACAGACCTGAACAAGGCTTGCCCTAAAGATAGTTTTCCTCTTCCTCGGATTGACCAATTGGTGGATGCTACCGCTGGTTATGCTCTTTTGAGTTTCATGGATGCTTATTCAGGCTACAATCAAATTCTCATGTACGAACCTGATCAAGAGCACACCTCTTTCATCACGGATAGAGGTTTGTATTGTTATATTGGAATGCCATTTGGTTTGATCAACGCTGGAGCTACTTATCAGAGGTTAGTAAACATGATGTTTAAAGATCTGATAGGGAAAACCATGGAAGTGTATGTGGATGACATGCTTGTAAAATCCTTGAAAGCAGAAGACCATATGAAACACTTGGAGCAAATGTTCGAAATATTGAGAAGGTTCAGGATGAAGTTGAATCCACAAAAATGTGTGTTTGGAGTGGAATCCGGAAAGTTCTTGGGATTCATCGTCAACCATCATGGAATTAAGGCAAATCCAGCCAAGATTGAAGCTTTACTTGACATGAAATCTCCATCTAGTGTGAAGTAAGTTCAAAGTTTGGCAGGGAGAATTGCAGCGCTAAATCGCTTTGTGTCAAAGTCTTCGGATAGATGTCGAGAATTCTTCAAATCCATTAAGGGAGAATCTAAAGATTTTGTGTGGACTTCTGAGTGTGAAGAAACTTTTTAGAAAATCAAGGAACAGTTGGGGAATCCTCCACTATTAGCCAAGCCTGTGGAGAGAGAAACCTTGATATTATACTTGGCAATTTCGGAGTACTCCATTAGTGCAGTATTGGTAAGAGAAGAGGTTGATCATCAGTCCCTGGTTTACTATATGAGCAAGCATTTGCATGATGCGGAGACTCGTTATACCAGCATGGAAAAGTTGGTTTATGCCTTAATCTTGGCGGCAAGGAAGCTTCGTCCTTACTTTCAAGCTCATAAGATCGAGGTTCGTACTGCTTATCCGTTGAGAAGTATTCTTCATAAACCGGAAGCTTCAGGAAGAATGTTGAAATGGGCCATTGAGTTAGGGCAGTTTGATTTGGAATATACACCAAGGACAGCAATTAAAGGTCAGGCTTTGGCAGATTTCATTCTGGAGTTTGATTCAGAGACCGAGGAAAAATCACTTGTATTGGTGGAACCTGGAATTCCTCCAAAGAGGGCGCGCCCTCTTGAGGAAGTTCCCCAACCTTGGTGGAGATTGCACGTAGATGGAGCTGTGAACAATGGAGGAGCTGGTGCAGGTGTAATCTTGGTGACACCTGAAGGAAATCAACTCATGAGTGCTGTTCACTTCAAATTCGAGGCAACCAATAATGATGCGGAGTATGAAGCTTTGATTAACGGGTTGAAGATGGCTTTGGAAATGAAGGTAGCAAATTTGATCGTGTCAAGTGATTCGGAGTTAGTAGTCAGGCAGATCAAAGGAGGTTTTCAGTGTAGAGGTCCAAGAACAGAGCTTTACATGAAGTGTGCACAGCGATTAATTCAAAAGTTTCGTGAAGTGAGGTTGGAATGTATTCCTCGGGATGAAAATTTCAGTGCGGATGTTTTAGCCAAGTTAGGATCTCAGAAAGATGCTATGCTGTTGGGAACGGTTCCTCTACAGGTTCAAGAAGTGCCAAGTATCCCGGAAGTGGAAGTCATGGAAGTGGAAATTATCCCGCAAGTTACTTGGATGACTCCAATTCTAGAGTATATTCGTAAGGGGATTCTTCCAAACAACAAAATTGAAGCAAGGCGAATTCGGTATCAAGCAGCAAGATTCGTAGAATATGATGGAATCCTATACAAGAGAGGTTTCAATCAACCACTCCTGAAGTGCATAGATGGGGATGAATGCAATTACATTCTTCGGGAGATTCATGAAGGAATTTGTGGCAATCACTCGGGGGGTGGTTCTTTGGCAATAAAGGTGTTAAGGCAGGGTTATTATTGGCCTACTATGAAGAAGGATGCCTATGAATTTGTGAAGGCATGTGATAAATGTCAGAGGTTTGCCAACTATTCAACGATTCCAGTAACTACTTTGACTTCCATGATAAGCCCGTGGCCGTTCGCTATGTGGGGGATTGATCTCATTGGAGAACTCCCCAAAGCTAATGGGGGTGTCAAGTATGCTATGGTTGCAGTTGATTATTTTACCAAGTGGGCGGAAGCAATGCCTTTGGCCACAATCACTGCGAAGAAAATCAAGGATTTTGTGTTCAACTCTATTGTATGCAGGTTTGGGATTCCCTACAAACTTGTTTCAGATAATGGAAAGCAGTTTGACAGTAAGGAATTGCGGAAGTTATGCGAGGATTTGGGTATCAAGAAAGAGTTTGCAGCTGTGTATCATCCTCAAAGTAATGGACAGACAGAGGCAATTAACAAAATTATTAAGCATACTTTGAAGACGAAGTTAGAAGAGAGCAAGGGGAATTGGCCTGAGGAGCTACCCATGGTTTTGTGGTCATACAATACTACTCCAAGGACTACAACTGGGGAATCTCCCTTTGTGTTATCTTATGGGTGTGAAGCGATGATTCCTGTGGAGATTGGAGAAGGTTCTTTCAGGAGAGATTTTTATGATGAAGAAACTAATATGATAAATCAAAGGTTGAATCTGGATTTTCTGGAAGAGACAAGGACTAACTCACAGTTGAGGTTGGCAACCTATCAGCAAAGGATTGCAAGGTATTACAACAGGAAAGTGAAGACTCGTCCTTTTAATGTTGGTGATTTGGTTTTTCGAAAGGTTATGCCAAATACAAGAGTTGCAGCTCATGGAGTTTTTGGTCCAAACTGGGAAGGACCGTACAAGATCAAGTCTATCATTTGGGAAGGAACTTATCATCTGGAAGACTTGGATGGCAATACAATCCCAAGAGCATGGAATGTAGAACATTTGAAGAAATATTATCAGTAGGGTGCGGCTTTGGCCCCCTATTGTATGAAGGCTTATATTTAAGTTATAGACTAGCATAAATAAATCTTCTCCTAGTCTAGGGGGGTAGTACACATACGCCTTCTTTAGTTCTAGTCGAGAAAGACTTGCCGTTTTTATTTCACGTTTTTTCAAAGTTTATTCTCCTTAGCTCGGGGGGTATTACATGTATACCTTCCCTTGTTCTGTTGAGATTTGAGTTTATTTGAAGATTAATAAAGTATATCAAGACAATTTTTTTTTTCAAGTTTTTTTTCAAGGAATCCTGAAAAGGGTAATGCCTTAGGGCGCGCCCTCAACATGTATGTAAAGATTTTTTGTTTGTCTGTCAAGGTTGGACATTTTCTTGAACGAAGTTATGAAGAAAAGGTTGCGCCCCCGTTAAGGGCGCGCCCTTGTTGGAAGAATTTAACAAGAAAAGTAAGAGCATGGGAAAGTGATAAACATAATAAAATTAAAAGTTAAGAATTACAACTTGCAGGGTTTTACAAAGGACCCGCGCCTTAAAAGTGAATGTAGTTACGGACAAGTTTGAAGATGGAAACCCTAAGGCGCGCCCTTAGGGGGTGAAGAAGGAACAACTTTGGAAGGAGAAGGCACGCCCTGAGTGCCATCAGGACAAACAATGATGAGAGGAGATACGTTCGCAGGAGGAGAGCTCTGGGTAGGGATAGCTGCTGAAGGGGAGGTTTGAACGTTCTCAGTCGAGGGCGCGCCCTCAGGGGGATCCTCTAATCCCAGTTCAACTCTTTTTGCCTTGATGGCAGCAGCTTCGTCAACTTTAAACTTTGCCACATCCTCAGCAACAGCAGGACCAAACTTCTCCCAGTTGTAGTCAGGATCGTTGGCTAGAAAACCAATGAGGTAGAAGTTGAATCCCTTCTCAAAGTTCTCATCCTCAATGGCCTCCCTCTGCTCCTTCAACTTGGCCTTTTCAATCTCTAAAGTGCTTTGCTGAGCTCTGAATTCCTCCCTTTCTTTCTTCAGCCTCTCAACTTGGTCACAAAGATATTGTCCTTGTTCAACGGATTTTTGAAGATCTACCTGGAGGGTAGTAATGGTGGCATCTTTAGCATCACATTCCTTTTTCCACTTGTTGTCATTTTCGATGACCATTGTGGAGAATTTCTTGCTCTCAGCCTCCAGTCTGTTTAGATAAAGCTTTTCTTTGTGCACTCTCTGGGCGCGCCCTAGAGATTGAATGAGTAGTTGGGCAGATGCTCGAATCATTGACTCAGATTCTTCCACGGCATTCATGTTCTGCCACAAGTCAACCTCATTTTCACCAACAAGGGGAGCAGCTGAAGGGCCGATTAGAGTCTCAACATACGAGGCCGCGCCCTCGATTCTTGGCTTCTTGCCCCTGTCAGTGGTAGGGTTTTGCGTATCAGCATTTCTTTTCAGAGATTCTGTGGACGGAGTGACTATGTCACTAGAATCCTTTCCCTGCACAGGGCGCGCCCTGGAGTCAGATGAACCCGCTTGGTCGTTTTTCTTTTCTTTGTCGTTCTTCTTTTTGGCAGCTCCAAACCCACGAGGAATCCTAGGAGCCATACCTGTACAAGACAAAAGAGAAGAAAGGTTAGGCCGCACCCTGGGTAAAGAAGGCAAATTATAAAATGAAACATAAGAAATGAAGAAAAACAGGTATTCCCTATATTATAACTATTACCTTCATCAGAATCAGAATTCTCACTACTACTAGATAAGATTGTGGGAACGGGTATTCCTTTCTTAAACCTTTTAAATTTACAAATGTGTCCAACTCTATCAGATAAAATTCCTACTCTCTTTAAGTTTTCTTCTGTGATTAAAGATTAAAGGTTGAATTTCTCTGATGCAACTTTCAGAACGGCTTTTGCCCGAATTAAGGCTGCGCCCTCAACCGTTTTCTGTGTTCTCTTATCTGTTGGGATTCAAAGGAGTCAATAAACAATTGAAAATTAAAAAGTTAAGAAAGGTAAAGGGCGCGCCCTCACTTACAAGGATTCGTGTTGAATTGTATCCGAACTCGGGGAACATCCCAGACATAAAAGAAAGGTTCTTTCTAATACTTAAGATGGCTGATTCTTCCTTCAGAAAAACCTTTGTTGTTGTGAGGCTTGTTGATTACAAGGTAGTAGTAACCAATGCTAGATTGTCGAATGCTGAAGAAATAGCTAACCTCATGCATAGAGGGAGTTCCTAAATCAAGATCATGATAAAGGATGAACAAAGCGAGTACAAGTTTATAGCTATTGGGGGAGAGTTGAATGGGTGCAATGTCATACCACCTTAGTATCTGTTGAAGGTAAGGGTGTAAGGGCGCGCCCACCCCAAGAGCCACCAGCTTCGGAGTTAAGACCATTCTTGGAATTTTGAAGTTTTTACCGTAATTGAAGATATGAGGGCGATGATGAGCATGTGGGATGGCCCAGATTCCTTCTTGACCATAATACTGCATAGCCCATCCCACTTCATCACTTGTAGCAATGGAGGACATGTTTACACAGGCAAGTTTGCCCTGTTTCTTTCTAAGTTGATTTTTCTCTTTATCAGACATGTCGTCATATCTACCCCAATCGACATCGAGTTCCTCGTCAAGAACTTCCCAGTGTACAAATGGAACAGGTGAGGGAGGAGGAGATGATTGTTCAGAATCGGTCATGGGTGAGATGGAAGAAGCTGAGGGCGCGCCCTCAGAGGAGTAGGTGTCAGAAGAGTGTGTATCATTGGAATTGGAATCTGGTGTATAATCGATATCAGAAGGATCCGTATACAGAGGGTTAGATATTTTTTCGGGTATTGGTGCAGGAGTTTTTGTTTTATTCTTCGAATGGGTGCTGATACATGCTAATTTTATGTACATTTTATAGCATGTTATCTCTTAATTATCCTTAGTTTGTAATAATTTTGTCCTTGATTAGTATTATTAGTAGCATTTTAATTTGGATTGGATGCTAATATGAATTTGTATGTTTTTAGGATAATTTTGGAAGAAAAAGGAGCCCGATTGCACATCACCAAGAGACCGTAGATTAATCCTGGACGAATAAGGAGGAAATAAGAATTGTCACTAAAATATGGAAAGTGATATATTCTTAAAGCAGGAATCCCGGTTGGAATTAATATAATTTTTGTGAAGCGAAAGGAGTCCGGTTCCAAGCCCTCAATTGTCCGCAGCTTAGGATTTAAGGATTTATTTATATTAATAAATATTTAATTTATTTAGAAAATTATATTTATAAATATCTAATAATATTAGATATTTATTTTTATAATTTCTGGATTTAATTAATTATTTATTAATTAAAAATTACAAGCTGTGCGGGTTAAAAAGCATTTCTACGAAGCCCATCCATGTAAAACAAAATAAGGCCCAGTTGGTGTAAATGAATTGAAGTTGGTGTTGAATGAAGTGAAGTGTCGGCAGAAGTTGACATTACAAATGAATTAAGTAATCAAAATCAAAAGCAAAGCCTGCACAATTCAACAAACCCAACCGTACTTCTTTGATTTCCAGTTCCTTATTTTGACGAATACTTTCATTAGTGGTGTGCTGATTGGCCTATAAATAGAAGCTTTGGCAATAAAGTTTAGGCATCAATTCATGTAAAAAACATTCAGCTGTATTCTCTCAATTTTTATCAAGTTTGTTTTGTAAATTTAGATTTAATTTTCTGCAAGTTCAATTTCGGTTGAAGATTGTGAGGGAATTGCTTGGAGTGCTCATTCATTTCATTGGAAATTATTTCAGGAGGATAAATTCTTCAAGTTGTACTTTCTTTACTCTCAATTCTTTTAATTATGATTTTACCATTTATTATATGCTTATTTTATTTGTCTAGCATGATTAACTAATTTCATAATCCGAGAATTGGGTAGTATTCGTTGGTGATATATGTTTGTTTGATTGTGATAATAATTCTCTATTTTTGCTAATCTATCATTGAGGGCTTAACCCAATTAAGGGCGTAGCTAACCTTTACTTGTATTCATAGGTATTGTGATAAATCGGGAGATGAGTCATAATTCTTGTTCATGATTTGATAGACATAGTTTAATTATTTAATCGGGAGATTAATAAGAGGACTATGAAACTTATAATTCTCCGGTCTTAAAATCTAAAATTGTATTTCGATTAATCATGGGAGTGACTTTTGAAATATGGTTTTAGACATTATTTTGTATCTTGGGAGAGAACATTATAAAAATTAGAAGAATTGTTTTTAGCAAAATATGAGAAAAATATATATCACATGAAAATAGCATTATTGAACCAATTGAAGAACCCTATTTCTCGGATTGCTTTTCCTCATCAATTAAATTTTAGTTGTACTTGTTTAAAATTAGTTTATTTGAACACACCAATTATTCTCCACAATCCCCTTCTATTCACGTACACAATCCTCCGTACATCTGCATCAATCCCCCTTTCCCCCTTTTTCTTCCTCCATCGCGCCACATCTTCAACCCCTCCACTGCAAAAAAAAACACCACAATCACCACCCATTTCGACACCTCCACCCATTCATATCCATTCACCCTCCGACCACCATCAATCCCCTTCCTCTTCGAAACAAAACCCACAACCCAGCCTCCCCTCCTCCGTTCACACGCCTCCATCACCTTCTTCCTCCGCCTTCAATCCATCCGCCTCCAACCGTTCACCCACAAACCCCCTTTGTTTTCTTCTTCACTGAACCTCGAACACCCCCTTCCTCTGTTTTAATCGAACCCGCTGATTTTGCTATTTGTAAACGTTGCTGTGTCGCTGAGTTTTCCGAATTCGATTGGTTTATTGTTGTAGTTAATTCGCCGAGTTGTGTGTTCTGAGTTTCTGTGTGCGAATACGAGTTTTGAGCTGCTGAGTTTTTGTTCGAGTTTGATTCGCGAGTCCAGTGGTTGTGATACGTCGAGTTACTCTCGAGTTCGGTCTGTTGTCTGATGAGTTTTTAGTAAACTTGTTCGTGTTTGTAAATTGCTGTTGAAGTCTGGGCTGAGTTCGTGAATTGAGAGTTCAATATCGAGTTTGTAGCTGATTTTGCGAACTGGTTTTGTAGTTGTATTCCTAGTTCCGATTTGTTTTACCGAGTTTGCCGAGTTTCTGTTTGTTACAGTGTTGCTGTTTGTTACAGTGTTACTGCGAGTCGAGTCTTTAAGTCCAATTTGCTTGTAATGTCGTTTAAACCGAGTTTTTTTTCGTTTTGCTGTTAACCGAGCCAAATTTTCTGAGTTTTGTATTGAGTTTGGACTGAGTCTGTGGTGTCTCTTGTTTCGGTTTTTGTTGCTGCTGAGTTCTTGTTGGACATTCGAGTTTGCAGTTGAGTCCATCAAATTCGTAGGGATGTTTGTAATAAGTTCAGTCTGAGTTGTTTGTTTGTTCGTTTTCCGAGTTATATGTAGAATCGAGTAGTGTGTTTTGTTCGAGTAATGCTGAGTTGAGTTGCTGTAAGTTTGTTTGTTGAGTTTGTTGTTCGTGAAATTCTCGATTTTGTTGGCTGTTTTTGGCTAGTTTCTATTTACGAAGCAATCACGTACAATTTTTTTTTAAATCCTGTAAATAAAGTTTTCAGTTTTGGTGTGTTAATTTTGTAATTAAAGTCTGTTTCCAGTTTGTAATAATGCATTGCTGAACTGGAAAAAAAAAAAACTGTAAATAAATTTACTGTTTAAAAAATAATAATAATAAAAAAAAATACAGATTTTATATTTTTCTTAATTTGTTAAAATTTTGTGTTAAATTTTTAGTTCGTATATATTTTCTTTGTCTCATTGGAACTTTAGTTCCAATTGAGACCGGTTTTATTGCATCTCTTGGTTTTGTAGTGTGTTTACAGGGATACAATGGATGAGTTTGCACATCTTTCTTTCCGAGTAGAGGCATTGACTCGAGAAATTGCCGCGTGGAAGACTGCGGAGCCCACTACATGTCCGATGAGTACAAATGAGATGTCACAAGTGGTCCCTGAAACTTACACTGGTTGTGAAGTTTGTGGAATTTATGGTCACTTTGGTTTCGAATGCTCTTACAATGTCTATAATTCTCAGAGTGCTCAGTTGGAACAAATGAATTCTTTTGAAGAAAGATATGGGTACAATCAGTATTCAAACACTTTTGATCAAGAATGCGTGAATCAACCAGATTTTTATTACCAGGACAATGGTGCTCAAAATTTTTCATATCATAATCAGCAACACTTTGAGCAACAATATTATCATTCATATGAGCAGCCGCCACAGCAAGAATATCAATATCCTCCTCTACAAGAACATCTACATGTTTCTCAACCCAGCGTAGATGTGCAAGCTGATCAGACAAATGAGATGTGGGATATCTTGAATAAAATGCTAGAGACGATGGAAAAATTAGAAACTCAAAGTTTGGCGATTGAATCTCAAATTGCACAGTTGGCTAATTCTTCTACTACAGGGTAGCTCGACTATTTACCATCATCATCTACCCGATCCGAAAAGGACCTGACTGCTATCAATCTCACAAGCGATCAGGAATATGATAGTTTCTCCATGTATGTTGATGATGAGGCCATTGATAAGGAGAATGAGCATGCCACCGATGACGAGATCAATGATGTTGCTGCTACCGAGAACAATGTGACTGATGATGAGGCTACAAAGGAAAGCAATACAGAGATGGTTGTTGTTTCTCTTCCGCAACCTGTGCCTAAGCTACCATGTATTGATAAATTTGCTCTCGATCTAGCTTCTTTGCTCAAGAACACTTATTTCAAGGTTGATGTGATAGCAAAAATTGTCCAAGTTGATCTTTCTCAAATTCTGGTTGAGGATCCATACAAAGTGGCTCTTACGTGTCAAGCCCAAGAAGAGAGAGAAGATAGAAGTGTCTTCTTATCCAATGATGTGATAAGCCAAGATGTTCGAATGGCTCATGTGGAAGTGATGAATGAAGAAAAGCCACCACCAGAGCCTCCACCTTATGTCAAGGGAGTTCGATATTTTCGTGGTGTCGAATTCTATCGTTGTTTTATCACAAAGTTTTCCAAAACTGCAGAAGCACTTAATCAATTATTGCTTATTGATGTCATATTTTATTTTATTAATGCTTCTTTGGAAATTTTGTGCAGGATTAAAGCAACTGTTCATGCTTCTCGTGGTGGTCCCGCGCAACATGTTTTTGGTCTTTTTGGAGTGGCACTCCATGCTTCGACATTCAGCACCTCGACACTTCATACTTATGCATTAGAGGAGTATTTCTTACTTTTCTTTGTTTTTTTTTTACTTTTCTTTTATATATTTGTTCATTGAGGACAATGAACCACTTAAGTGTGGGGATGGGTTCTCGATGACTAAAAAAATTCAAAAAAATTAAAAAAATTAAAAATTCCAAAAAAATTAGAAGATTAGAAAATTAATTGCCTCGTCTCATAGTGTGTTAACAAGGATAGGTACACATCTTGTAAGCTTATTTTGCATGATTATTTGACATGTCATATCTCTAGAAAATCATTTGCTACTTGATGATTCCTTGTTTGTACTTGCGAAAATTTCAAAACTTGAGATACATCATTGTCAATTTTAGTGAGTACTGAAGCATGCTTTCACCTTGTGAGATCTTGAGCCTAAATTGTGATTGATACATTTCATATCAATCGAATTCTTATTGTTGTGTGTTGTTCATCATTTGGCATGTTGCTCTAGAACTTGTTTTAAACCATTTTGAGATTACATGATATCTGTATGCATGAAAATGATAAAGGCACTAGGATTAACCGTATTTATCCAAACAGTACCCTTGAATCATATATCCTTAGTGAACCCCTTTGAGCTTTTATCCGTTCTTTTCGTAGCACCAATCTAAATTCTTGAGCCTACTTGTTTATTCTTCTCTTGATTTACTAGTAGAGCATTTTGATTCATTTGGAGGTTGGTGAATGCATAGTGTGGGGATTTCTTTGTTGAAGTGTGAAAATTTGGTGGGAATTTCTAAAAAAAAAAAAAAAAAAAAGAAAAAGGATTAAGTAGAGTTGTGTTCATTGGTTTGTAAAATATGAAAGTGAAAAAGTACATGGTAATATGTGCTTGGGGTTTAATGCTTGTGAGAGTCTGATCAGCTTTTACATGATCAAATTTCATGTTGAGTGCTTTAATTAGAAATGAACACTATGCTCTATTAGTTTGTCGAGTTAGCCACTTGTCAGCCTTTTTCTTGATTTCCTACCCTTCACCTTAGCCACGTTACAACCTTTAACAAAGACCTTTTGATTTGTGCATGCATGTATTCAAAGTAATGGAGATTTGGTGGACAACCAAGCATATGGTAGCACATGACTTAATTGATTGAACTTGAGCGAATACACTTCACCTATACACATGTGTGATTTGAGAGTCTTGTGAGCTTCATTTATATCCATAGCATGTTACTTACTGAATGCGGCATTGATATATATATCTCATGATCTTTTTGTCTATCTAGACTGTGTGCTTACTTGGATAGTCTTGTACAAATGATGCGTAAATTGAAAGACTTATCTTTTCTATATTGTGTAATTAAGTTTTGCATGTGTGGAGTACTATGATAGGTTGCATACTTGAGACTTGGCAGAGAAAAAAAATGAATTTTGTGGGTAAATTCACTATAAACCCTCACGAGACAACACTCGTCCTACTAGGGCTGCCTAGGGGTTTAACGGCTTGTTGCATATGCTCAATGCAATCGTGTCATCTACGAAAGTGATATTAGTTAGGATTTAGTTTTTATTTCGCTTATTTGCCCGAGGACGTGCAAATGCTTAGTGTGGGGATGTTTGATAGGATATATTTTTATATATATTTTAGATGATTTTATTCCCGTATTTAATTGCATTTTGCATTTATTTGGATATTTATTTAATAAATATTAATGTTTTATTGTAGAAGGCAAGAATTTCTAAGTTTGGAAGAATTTGGAATTGAAAAGCTATTTTGGAGCTAAAAAAAAGGAGAAAAAGGAGCCCGATTTCACATCATCAAGAGACCGTAGATTAAACCTGGGCGAGCAATGAGGAAATAAGAATTGTCACAAAAATATGGAAAGTGATATATTCTTAAAGCAGGAATCCCGATTGGAATTAATATAATTTTTGTTAAGCGAAAGGAGTCCGGTTCCAGACCCTCAATTGACCACAGCTTAGGACTCAAGGATTTATTTATATTAATAAATATTTAATTTATTTAGAAAATTATATTTATAAATATCTAATAATATTAGATATTTATTTTTATAATTTCTAGATTTAATTAATTATTTATTGATTAAAGATTATAAGCTGTGCGGGTTAAAAAGCATTTCTACGGAGCCCGTTCAAAAGTTGAAGCAGGCGCATGATTTGTTTTACAAATTCAACAAGCGAACTTCGCCGCCCAGGAGAAGTGAAATGTTAATAAATGGATAAATTTTCCAAAAGCTAAGTCTGCCAAGCCGCCCGCCATTTGCTTTTCAATTTCTTTATTTTTATAGCTTTTGGCTGGTTTGTTTTATTCATAGATGGTGCGCTACATTTCTGCTATAAATAGCAGTGTTTTCCACAGCCTATATATATTAATTAGTATAGATTAGGATATGAGAATAGGCCACTGCATAAACATTGTTCAACATTTCTACATCTTTTGTTCTTTCATTCGGCTACTGCAAGGAGCTACAATTAGGGGTTTGGTTTTCTTCTCTTTTATATACACTTTCTTCGTCTTAATTCTTCGTTGATGTAAGGTATTTTCTATTTTCTCTTGTTTATATTTTAGATGGATTCTTATATAATTTTAGTTGTTATTAATTTTTATATTAGTGAGTAGTTTGTTTTAGGGCATAAAGGGAAGTCATGTTTGCATGATAATTCCGGCATGATTTTAATAGTGGTTTGATTGGTTATGGTAAATTCTAATCGATTATGTTTTGATATTTAATTTGTGTTAGAGGTCAATATCACGGATTAATTTTATGCGAATAGGGGTAATAGATCGAGAGATTTTACTCTTAGAGGCACACATACGATTAGCAGAATTGAATTTTAGTGCGAGAGCATAATTGGATTTCCGAGAGCGTTAATGCTTGAGAGAGATTAACACATGCTCTAATTACCCGATTAATTAAATTACTAAAAGTGATTATATGTGTAAGCACGTTTCGGGAGCGTTGATACTTGAGAGAGATTAACGAACCCTAAATTGCATGACCATTTTGATTGCTTTAGCTTAGAAACCGGATATTATGTAAACATGGTGGACCTAATTGCCCTAGATTTTAAATTCATTGTTGATCATTTAATTGTGTGTTGTTCATCATTTGGCATGTTGCTCTAGAACTTGTTTTAAACCATTTTGAGATTACATGATATCTGTATGCATGAAAATGATAAAGGCACTAGGATTAACCGTATTTATCCAAACAGTACCCTTGAATCATATATCCTTAGTGAACCCCTTTGAGCTTTTATCCGTTCTTTTCGTAGCACCAATCTAAATTCTTGAGCCTACTTGTTTATTCTTCTCTTGATTTACTAGTAGAGCATTTTGATTCATTTGGAGGTTGGTGAATGCATAGTGTGGTTTTAATTTCTTATTATCTAGAAGTGTGAAAAATAATTGGTGTGTTCAAATAAACTAATTTTAAACAAGTACAACTAAAATTTAATTGATGAGGAAAAGCAATCCGAGAAATAGGGTTCTTCAATTGGTTCAATAATGCTATTTTCATGTGATATATATTTTTCTCATATTTTGCTAAAAACAATTCTTCTAATTTTTATAATGTTCTCTCCCAAGATACAAAATAATGTCTAAAACCATATTTCAAAAGTCACTCCCATGATTAATCGAAATACAATTTTAGATTTTAAGACCGGAGAATTATAAGTTTCATAGTCCTCTTATTAATCTCCCGATTAAATAATTAAACTATGTCTATCAAATCATGAACAAGAATTATGACTCATCTCCCGATTTATCACAAAACCTATGAATACAATTAAAGGTTAGCTACGCCCTTAATTGGGTTAAGCCCTCAATGATAGATTAGCAAAAATAGAGAATTATTATCACAATCAAACAAACATATATCACCAACGAATACTACCCAATTCTCGGATTATGAAATTAGTTAATCATGCTAGCTAGACAAATAAAATAAGCATATAATAAATGGTAAAATCATAATTAAAAGAATTGAGAGTAAAGAAAGTACAACTTGAAGAATTTATCCTCCTGAAATAATTTCCAATGAAATGAATGAGCACTCCAAGCAATTCCCTCACAATCTTCAACCGAAATTGAACTTGCAGAAAATTAAATCTAAATTTACAAAACAAACTTGATAAAAATTGAGAGAATACAGCTGAATGTTTTTTACATGAATTGATGCCTAAACTTTATTGCCAAAGCTTCTATTTATAGGCCAATCAGCACACCACTAATGAAAGTATTCGTCAAAATAAGGAACTGGAAATCAAAGAAGTACGGTTGGGTTTGTTGAATTGTGCAGGCTTTGCTTTTGATTTTGATTACTTAATTCATTTGTACTGTCAACTTCTGTCGACAATTCACTTCATTCAACACCAACTTCAATTCATTTACACCAACTGGGCCTTATTTTGTTTTACATGGATGGGCTTCGTAGAAATGCTTTTTAACCCGCACAGCTTGTAATTTTTAATTAATAAATAATTAATTAAATCCAGAAATTAAAAAAATAAATATCTAATATTATTAGATATTTATAAATATAATTTTCTAAATAAATTAAATATTTATTAATATAAATAAATCCTTAAATCCTAAGTTGCGGACAATTGAGGGCTTGGAACCGGACTCCTTTCGCTTCACAAAAATTATATTAATTCCAACCGGGATTCCTGCTTTAAGAATATATCACTTTCCATATTTTATTGACAATTCTTATTTCCTCCTTGTTCGTCCAGGATTAATCTACGGTCTCTTGGTGATGTGCAATCGGGCTCCTTTTTCTTCCAAAATTATCCTAAAAACATACAAATTCATATTAGCATCCAATCCAAATTAAAATGCTACTAATAATACTAATCAATGACAAAATTATTACAAACTAAGGATAATTGAGAGATAACATGCTATAAAATGTACATAAAATTAGCATGTATCAAATACCCCCCAACTTAACCCCTAGGGCTGCCTAGGGGTTTAAAGGGCTTGTTGCATATTCCAAATGCAACCGTGATCACCTACGGAAGTGGTAGTAGTAAGTAGTTATTTTATATTGATTTACTCGAGGACGAGCAAAGGTTAAGTTGGGGGGTATTTCATACATGCTAATTTTATGTACATTTTATAGCATGTTATCTCTCAATTATCCTTAGTTTGTAATAATTTTGTCCTTGATTAGTATTATTAGTAGCATTTTAATTTGGATTGGATGCTAATATGAATTTGTATGTTTTTAGGATAATTTTGGAAGAAAAAGGAGCCCGATTGCACATCACCAAGAGACCGTAGATTAATCCTGGACGAACAAGGAGGAAATAAGAATTGTCAATAAAATATGGAAAGTGATATATTCTTAAAGCAGGAATCCCGGTTGGAATTAATATAATTTTTGTGAAGCGAAAGGAGTCCGGTTCCAAGCCCTCAATTGTCCGCAACTTAGGATTTAAGGATTTATTTATATTAATAAATATTTAATTTATTTAGAAAATTATATTTATAAATATCTAATAATATTAGATATTTATTTTTATAATTTCTGGATTTAATTAATTATTTATTAATTAAAAATTACAAGTTGTGCGGGTTAAAAAACATTTCTACGAAGCCCATCCATGTAAAACAAAATAAGGCCCAGTTGGTGTAAATGAATTGAAGTTGGTGTTGAATGAAGTGAAGTGTCGGCAGAAGTTGACATTACAAATGAATTAAGTAATCAAAATCAAAAGCAAAGCCTGCACAATTCAACAAACCCAACCGTACTTCTTTGATTTCCAGTTCCTTATTTTGACGAATACTTTCATTAGTGGTGTGCTGATTGGCCTATAAATAGAAGCTTTGGCAATAAAGTTTAGGCATCAATTCATGTAAAAAACATTCAGCTGTATTCTCTCAATTTTTATCAAGTTTGTTTTGTAAATTTAGATTTAATTTTCTGCAAGTTCAATTTCGGTTGAAGATTGTGAGGGAATTGCTTGGAGTGCTCATTCATTTCATTGGAAATTATTTCAGGAGGATAAATTCTTCAAGTTGTACTTTCTTTACTCTCAATTCTTTTAATTATGATTTTACCATTTATTATATGCTTATTTTATTTGTCTAGCATGATTAACTAATTTCATAATCCGAGAATTGGGTAGTATTCGTTGGTGATATATGTTTGTTTGATTGTGATAATAATTCTCTATTTTTGCTAATCTATCATTGAGGGCTTAACCCAATTAAGGGCGTAGCTAACCTTTAATTGTATTCATAGGTATTGTGATAAATCGGTAATGTTGGAAAACAACTCTTGTGTTTATCTCTAAAAAACAACTCTTGTGTTTCTCTCTTTTATTTCTCTAAATATATTACAACTCTTCTCTTGGTTGTGCATTTACAAATGAAACAAATCATTCTATTTATAGGCTACATATTTACCATGTTACATCATGGCATACCTCATTACATAATAAATATAGACACGTTTTATTTAGACACCAAACTTGACTCTAGCTGCTAAGGTTTTGTTTAGTCTTGGTTTCATATCTTAGCCTACCTTATTTTACTAGCCACCGTCTTTGACTATTAGAAGTTGCACACCTGCTGTTATTTCCTTTATTGTGATTGATACATTTTATATCAATCGAATTCTTATTGTTGTGTGTTGTTCATCATTTGGCATGTTGCTCTAGAACTTGTTTTAAACCATTTTGAGATTACATGATATCTGTATGCATGAAAATGATAAAGGCTCTAGCACGATTAACTAATTTCATAATCCGAGAATTGGGTAGTATTCGTTGGTGATATATGTTTGTTTGATTGTGATAATAATTCTCTATTTTTGCTAATCTATCATTGAGGGCTTAACCCAATTAAGGGCGTAGCTAACCTTTAATTGTACTCAAGATCTACACAAGAGTTGTTTTCCAACATTTGGTATCAGAGCTTGGTTGTTAAAATCTGCAAATTCTGCAAATTTTCCGGCGAAAGTTACTATTCCGGTAAAGTTACTGTTCACGCCGTAGAAGACGAAGTAATGTTCATACGGTACTGTTTATACGGTACTGTTCATACGGTACTATTTATACGGTACTGTTCATACGGTACTATTCATACGGTACTGTTCATACGGTACTATTCATACAGCACTGTTCATACAGACGATACTGTTCACTGTAAAAATCATGGGAGATTTTACAAACTCTATTCAGAAACTCAACAACAGTAATTATGGGTCATGGAGTACCCGTATAAAGTTTTATCTGCTTGGACAGGATTTATGGGATGTTGTAAATGGCAGTGATACAACACCACCAAGGGAGGCCAAAAGTATAGTCACAAGTTCCGACGATTCAACCTCAACACCGGCACGACCAGATGCTACACCTCAAAAACAAGTAGCTGACCCTGAGATCTTAAAGAAATGGAAGGTTAAGGCAGGCAAAGCCATGTACGCTTTAACCGTAGCTGTGGAGGATGAATTTCTACAGCGAATCAAAGATGCCCAAACGCCGAAAGAAGCGTGGGACATATTAACAGGAGTTTTCGCTAAGAAGAATGACGCAAAATTACAAAGGCTCGAAAATGAGCTTTTGTCCATCTCCCAACAGAATATGACCGTGAGTCAATATTTCTCAAAAGTAAAATCTCTCTGTGACGAGATTTCCAAACTAGATCCAGAAAATGGTATTACACCAACCCGGATGAAAAGAATTATCATCCATGGACTAAAGCCGGAATACAAGAGTATTATCACGGCAACTCGGGGCTGGGCCACCGAGCCAACTTTAGCAGATCTGGAGAATTTGCTAATTAACGAAGAGGATCTAGAAAAACCCATGTCTAATCAATCAACCATTCGTGAAGAGACGGCTCTTTTCACCAACAGGAGAGACGGCCGAGGACGCGGTCGTGGTCGTGGTAGAGGTCGAGGACTAGGACGTGGTGCCGGGAGATTCAATAGTCAAGAAAGAGACGTTCGAGGAAATCAATATAGAGGTTTCCAATCAGGGGGAGCTCGAGGAGCTCAAAATAATCAGGGTGGTCAGAACCGGTGGCAACAAAAGGATCGTCAAAGTGAGGAATGTTTTAATTGTGGCAAGAAGGGACATTACGCAAGAAATTGTTGGTCCAAGAAAATTGAAGGAAATGTCGCAAATAATCTTGAAATGTAAACACAAACACACCTTAACCACCTTTGTTGAACATCTTAGCACACCTTAGCCACCAAAAAAAAAAAAAAATCAGAATTGTTTTCGTTCTGACAGTGTCTTATTCAGCCATCAGAATTGATTTTTCGATCTTCATTATTCTGACAATGCTTCTCTAGCTATCAGAATTACATCAGTTTGGGGAGGTGCAAAGACCAACAAAAAGGCACGATTCATCTACATCGTGTCTCCGGTTCAAAATCCTCCTACCACTTTCGGTAATTTTGTTTACAAACTCAAGCTGGTTTTTCAACCATCTTAAGTTTGAGTGGGGGTGTTAAAGTCATATTTCTACACATATTTCTACACTCAACATTCTACAAATTGCAGCCACGATTTTGGACTATCAACAGCATTCAACAATAAACAATCAACAGCATACAAGTTTAGACTTTCTTGTACTAGCATAGACTTTCTTGTACCTTATTCTTCTATATATTAGTTCTTCATTCATGTAATATAATTAAGCTACTCAACGCAATGTAGTCTTCAATATCAATACAATTTTTTTTTTAACAAGTAAGAAAATGCCAGGCTTTGATGTTTATACAAATTTACCACAGACTGAAATAATTTCCAATGAAATGAATGAGCACTCCAAGCAATTCCCTCACAATCTTCAACCGAAATTGAACTTGCAGAAAATTAAATCTAAATTTACAAAACAAACTTGATAAAAATTGAGAGAATACAGCTGAATGTTTTTTACATGAATTGATGCCTAAACTTTATTGCCAAAGCTTCTATTTATAGGCCAATCAGCACACCACTAATGAAAGTATTCGTCAAAATAAGGAACTGGAAATCAAAGAAGTACGGTTGGGTTTGTTGAATTGTGCAGGCTTTGCTTTTGATTTTGATTACTTAATTCATTTGTAATGTCAACTTCTGCCGACACTTCACTTCATTCAACACCAACTTCAATTCATTTACACCAACTGGGCCTTATTTTGTTTTACATGGATGGGCTTCGTAGAAATGCTTTTTAACCCGCACAGCTTGTAATTTTTAATTAATAAATAATTAATTAAATCCAGAAATTATAAAAATAAATATCTAATATTATTAGATATTTATAAATATAATTTTCTAAATAAATTAAATATTTATTAATATAAATAAATCCTTAAATCCTAAGCTGCGGACAATTGAGGGCTTGGAACCGGACTCCTTTCGTTTCACAAAAATTATATTAATTCCAACCGGGATTCATGCTTTAAGAATATATCACTTTCCATATTTTAGTGACAATTCTTATTTCCTCCTTGTTCGTCCAGGATTAATCTACGGTCTCTTGGTGATGTGCAATCGGGCTCCTTTTTCTTCCAAAATTATCCTAAAAACATACAAATTCATATTAGCATCCAATCCAAATTAAAATGCTACTAATAATACTAATCAAGGACAAAATTATTACAAACTAAGGATAATTGAGAGATAACATGCTATAAAATGTACATAAAATTAGCATGTATCAAATACCCCCCAACTTAACCTTTGCTCGTCCTCGAGTAAATCAATATAAAATAACTACTTACTACTACCACTTCCGTAGGTGATCACGGTTGCATTTGGCATATGCAACAAGCCCTTTAAACCCCTAGGCAGCCCTAGTGGACGAGTGAGGTCTCGTGAGGGCCTATAGTGAATGTACCCCCAAAATCCATCTAGCTCATGTGAAAGATCAAATGCCAATACACACCACACATGCAAGTCCTCTCACGCCATATCAACTTAAGAATCAAAGTGAATTATGCAATGCCTTGGTGTCGAAGGTACAAGTTTTCACATAGTCTACTCAAAGAAGATGCATAAGTTCTCAAAAGTCCATGTCAGATGCAAGAATAATTTGGTAATCATGCTAAGCCCACAAGAGTACATCTTTGAGTCAAAACTTGGGATCTTAAATGCAAAATACAAGTAATAACTCACCTTTCACTCACAAAAGAATATTCACTCAAGAACAAGGGTAAGTGTATCACTCTATTCTGTTAGGAATAATTCATAAGTTGTGATGTTAAGAATAGAATTTACACATTATACTTCTTGTAATCCTGATCTTATAAAGGATTTAGCACTGTATATAGGTTTTATGTGTAAAACAGTTATCTGTATAGTTTAGTCAGGAATGAACAGTGTATCGGAGACTACATGTCAGGAACAGAGAGCAAATCCTGATGATGGTCCAATACTGATGGTTGATCAGATACTGATGCAGTGTACAGATCCTGATATCAGTCATGTTACTGATGATGTCATTATAGATACTACAGAAACTGGCAAGTGCTATAAAACAGGATCGTTGTTTGAAGAACAAGCAAGAAGACATTATGAAGGAAAGAGTTTTCTATTGAAGGAAACTATCGACTAGAAGGCAGAACATTGTCATGTATAGATTATATCTTTCTGTTATTAGTTGATAGGTAGCATTATAAATACTCTCTCAATATCATTGTAAAAAGAGCGACAAAGTTGTGAGTTCGTGTGCGTAGCTTTGTATAAGGTTTGTATTCGAGAGTTCGAAACAAACAGAGAGATATTTGTATTGTCAGCAGCTGCTAAAGGTATTGTACACCTTTGGTAGAGTTTGTATTTGATCTTATTAATACAAACAAGAGTTTGATTCATTCGTTTATTCTTGTTCATATAATCAAGCAAAAATCAGACACGATTATATAACTTGTATTCAACCCCCCCCTTCTACAAGTTATTCGAGTTAACAATTGGTATCAGAGCGGGTTGATTTCGAATAATCATAAAGATCTGCAATCATGTCTGGTTACAAGGATGGGAATACTAAAATTCCTATGCTCAAGAGAAACGAATATACTCTATGGGAAGTAAAGATGTTGCATCATCTGGAAGCAACAGATCCTGATTATCTTGACAGAATCAGAGATGGACCTTTTGTTCCAACAAAGGTCATTGGACAAGCAACTGTTGATGGTGTGGTTGTTCCAGAACATACAGCAGAGAAGCCAAAATCTGAATGGTCAGATAAGGACAAGGAGAATGTTCTCAAAGATGCTAAAGTGAGAAACATATTATTCAACAGTCTTGATTCTGTTCTCACTAACTATGTTCTCTCTTGTAAAACTGCTAAGGATATATGGGACAATCTTAAGGTTCACTGTGAAGGAACTAAGCCTGTCAGGAAGAATATGAGGACATTACTTATACAACAGTATGAGTACTTTGAATCCAAGTCTGGTGAGTCACTTACTGATACCTTTGATAGGTTTACAAAACTCATCAATGAGATGGCCATGCATGGTAAATATTACGACTTGGAGGACATGAATACAAAGTTCATGAAAGCTTTGCCTGATTTCTACAATGAGAAGATATCTGCAATTGAGGAAGCTAATGATCTGGATGATATTTCATTAGAGGCAGTATATGGAAAATTGAGAGCTTATGAACTTGACAAGCAGCAGAAGAAGAGCAGGAGTGAAGGAAAGATGAAGACTATTGCACTTACTGCTCAATCTGAAGTTAAGAAGCTTCCTGAAGAACAGCATGAAGAGATTGCTGTAAAAAATTCAAGGAAGAAGAAAAGCAAAGAAAGTTCTGAGTCAGAGACTACTGATATGGACTCTGACAACAATGATTCTGAATCTGAGATGCAAGAACTCTTTGCTATGTTTGCTAAAGCTTTCAAGAAAGGAAAATTCAACAGGAGAAGATTTAGCAAAGGACCTTTTCAAAAGAAGGAGGAGAAGAAGAGTGACAAAAGCAAAAGTACAATTGTCAAGCTTGATAAGGCCAAGATCAAGTGCTTTAACTGCAGCGAGCTTGGACACTTTGCTAGTGAGTGTAAGAAGCCTAGGAATTCAGGAAAGGGTAATGCACTTATGGTCACACAGAAGGATTGGGCTGATTCCAGTGACTCTGAAGATGAATTGGATTATGACAACATTGCATTGATGGCCAATAGTTCAGACAAACCTGGATCTCCAAAGAAAATTTCTCCATCCTCTGTTAAGGGCACAGGAAAGAAGCATTCAATTATCTTGGACAGTGGATGCTCTGGACATATGACTGGAAAGAAGTCCCTGCTTACAAAGTTTGAGAGGAAAGCTGGCCCAGTAATATCTTTTGGAGATGGCAACAAAGGAGAAACTCTGGGATATGGCTCAATTATTTTGGGGAATGTCATCATAGAAAATGTAGCACTGGTTGAAGGCTTGAAACATACTCTTTTAAGCATAAGTCAACTGGGTGATAAAGGTTACAAATCAATCTTTGACAGAGAAGGATGCAAAGTCTTGAATATGCAGAATGGAGACATTGTTCTAACTGGTCAAAGACATGGTAACATATATGAAGCCAGCTTAAGTGATACATCTAAAGGAATTGTTAGATGTCTCTACAGCAAAGCAACAAGTGATGAAAGCTGGAATTGGCACAAGAAGCTCTCACATCTTAATTTTAAGAAGCTTAATCAACTTGTTAAACACAATTTGGTGAGAGGCCTACCTCAGGCAAATTTTGTGCAAGATGGACTTTGTGATGCATGTCAGCTTGGAAAGCAGAGAAGAACCACTTTCAAGAGCAAGACTGAAAATTCAATTACTGAACCATTTCACATGCTACATCTTGATCTGTTTGGTCCAGTAAACATTATGTCTATCAGCAAGAAAAGATATGCTCTAGTTATGGTGGATGATTTCACAAGGTTCACATGGGTGTTCTTTCTACACAAGAAGGATGAAGCTCCTCAGCAAATCATTGAACTCATCAAGAATATTCAGAATAATTCTGAGTACAAAGTTAAAGTACTTAGGAGTGACAATGGTACAGAATTCAAGAATTCTACAATGGAGGGGTTTTGTGCAGACAATGGAATCACTCAACAGTTTTCTGCACCTGGTACACCTCAGCAAAATGGTGTAGTGGAGAGAAAGAACAGGACTCTCATAGAGGCAGCAAGAACCATGCTTGCAGATGCTAAACTTCCAACCTACTTTTGGGCAGAAGCTATTAACACTGCATGTTTCACTCAGAACTGTACCTTGGTAAATAGTCATGGAAAAACTCCCTATGAGATGATCAAAGGAAAGAAACCAAGTGTGAAATATTTTCACATCTTTGGATGCAAATGCTATGTCCTAAAAGTTCATCCAGAACAACTTGGAAAATTTGAAGCCAAATCGGATGAAGCAATTTTTCTAGGATACTCAGCATCTAAGGCCTTCAAAGTTTATAATCTCAGAACTCACATTGTTATGGAATCAATTCATGTTGCATTTGATGATAAGAAATTTGGAATTTTGCAAACTGATGAAAGCCATGATAAATTGGAATTTGAAAATCTGAAGAATTCTGAGATACTCTCAAGTGATGATGAAGGTTCTCCAGAAGGAATTTCTATTGCTTCTCAAAGGAATGCTACTGTTGAGGGGGAGCAAATAAATCAGAGAGAACACAGTGATCATCAGGAGCAGACTAGTCTTTCATAGTCTATTCCATCAGGAATTGATGTTTCAGAGTCTACTCCATCAGGAACTGACCTGTCAGAATCTTCTGAGGAAAGATCAGTAACTAGCAGCAATATGGAATCTATTGATTCTATTGATCAAAGGAGAGTTTTTGAAGGTAGATAGAATTCTTCTACAAGAGATACCACTAACTTAGGGGGAGAGACTAGCAGAGTTGATTTACCACCTGTTAGAAAATGGACAAAGGATCATACTGAAGATTTGATAATTGGTGATCCAAATAGTGGTGTTCGAACTAGAAGATCAATTCAAAATGAATGCTTGTATAGTTGTTTTCTCTCAAAGAATGAACCTAAGAAGGTTGAAGAAGCCTTACAGGATCCTGATTGGGTAATTGCAATGCAGGAGGAATTAAATGAGTTTGAGAGAAACAAAGTTTGGAAACTGGTACCAAGACCTAAAGATAGATCTATTGTTGGTGCAAGATGGGTTTTCAGAAACAAGCTAGATGAATCTGGTATGATTGTAAGAAACAAAGCAAGACTGGTGGCCAAGGGTTATTCTCAGGAAGAAGGCATTGATTATGATGAGACCTTTGCACCTGTAGCAAGATTGGAAGCAATCAGAATGTTTCTTGCATTTGCAGCTCATTCAAAATTTAAGGTATACCAGATGGATGTAAAGAGTGCTTTTCTAAATGGAAAACTTGATGAAGAAGTGTATGTAGAACAGCCACATGGATTTGTTGATCCAAAGTTTCCAAATCATGTCTACAAACTTGACAAGGCACTCTATGGACTAAAGCAGGCACCAAGAGCATGGTATGAGACTTTGTCTAAATTTCTTCTTGAAAATGGCTTCACAAGAGGTACAATTGACAAAACTCTATTCTTTAGAAAGATAAAAGGTGAATTGCTTTTAGTTCAAGTTTATGTTGATGATATTATTTTTGGTTCTACTAATGAAAAGTTGTGTGCTAAGTTTAGCAAGCTTATGCAGTCTAAGTATCAGATGAGCATGATGGGTGAACTAAATTATTTCTTAGGCTTGCAGGTCAAACAGACTGAGACTGGTATTTTCATTAATCAGTCAAAGTATATCAAAGATCTTTTAAGAAGGTTTGACTTTCAAGACTGTGCAGTTGCAAAAACACCCATAGCAACAGCCACTAAACTAGACTCTGATCCTAAAGGGAAGAGTGTGGATAATACTAGTTATAGAGGCATGATAGGCTCATTGTTATATCTAACTGCAAGTAGGCCAGATATAATGTTTTCTACCTGTTTATGTGCTAGATTCCAAAGTGATCCTAAGGAATCTCATTTAATTGCTGTGAAGAGAATTTTTAGATATCTCAAAGGAACTCCAAATCTTGGTTTGTGGTATCCTAGAGAATCTGATTTCTTTCTAATTGGCTATTCAGACTCTGATTATGCAGGGTGTAAGATAGACAGGAAAAGCACTACAGGTACATGTCAATTTTTGGGAAATAGATTGATTTCTTGGGCAAGCAAGAAGCAATAATCTGTTTCAACCTCAACTGCAGAAGCTGAGTACATAGCAGCAGGCAGTTATTGTGCACAACTCCTTTGGATAAGAAATCAGTTGTTGGATTATGGTATGACACTTAGTAATATTCATATGTTTTGTGATAATACTAGTGCTATTAAAATTGCAGAAAATCCAGTTCAACATTCAAGGACTAAGCACATTGATGTCAGGTATCATTTTATTAGAGAACATATTGAGAATGGTACTGTGGAACTTCATTTTGTTCCTACTGACAAACAGCTTGCAGATATTCTAACTAAACCACTTGATGAGACTACATTCAGTAGACTAGTAAGTGAGTTAGGAATGTTAAATTTTTAGATTTTAACATCTGCAATAGTAGCAAGGTATGTTGTTTTTAGCTTATAGACTTGATATTCTTGTCAGGATCTATATTTGATTGTTAAATGTTTGAGCTATAACACATTGCCTTGATAAATTTCAGTATGATAGACTTGTTAATAATAATCAGGATTAGATTTGTTATCAGGATGCTGACGTCATCAGTATTGTGTCAGTATCAGGATTATGAAAATTGTTTCAGATCCTGACGTTTACTTTGTGTAATAATCTGATTCTCTGATATGTTAAGTCTATGCTAGCAAGTTTTGATATTTGCATACTGATAATTTATACATCATTCAAAAATCAAAAGACAAGCAGATAACAAGAAATTGTATTTTCATTAATAGAAATCATTACATAGAAATGAAATACATCATCTTTTTGTCTAAATTTCTACTCTATACTTGTCTTTGATATGAACTCTGAGGAACAGGACAAGGAGCATCTCAAGAAATCCATCAGGGGATGAAAGCCTCGTTTGCTCTTGGATTCCTTGTCTGGGCGACTTGAATGAGAGCAGCTAACTTAAATGAATAGCATCTCCATCAAGATCAACCTCAGACTCTCGGCCAAATTCTTCATCCTCAAGTTTTGAGGAGGTTAGGGGAAGATTGTATCCAACAGATGGATGTTCTAGGAGAAACCTCTGGATATTTTCGAAAACCAATCCATTCATGATTAGTTCGATGAGAAGAGTCATTTGTTCAAAGAGATGATCAAGAAAAGGATGTTCATCGATCAAGAAAAATCTGGAAAATGGGTTTGAAGGGATTTTTGGTTTGAGAAGCATTGTTGAGAAGAAAAGAAATTGAAAGGTTATGGAGAATGGCATAAAGCGTTTGGTTCTTTTAAAGAAAGACGTGAGAAGCTGAGCAGTCACTTGGAAGTTTTAATGAAGTCAAATGCTAATTATTGCATGAGACTGTATTTCTTGTTTCAAGAAATATTGAAAATATCTAACCAATTGATTTTCTGTTCAGATTTATTGTTTATTTTCTTTTTCAGATAAAAGAAAAATGCCACGTGGAAACTCCATATTAAGTCGCTGATAATATTGGTCAGGATTTCATGTGTGATCATCAGGATTTGATGAGAGATCAACAGGAAAAGGAAGCTGATCAGTATTGCTTATTTATACCCTGATTTATTTCATGAAAATCAATTTTGGATTTTATTTTCCAAAAAAAAAAAACATGGGTAACCGCATTTTTCAGGGACTGACACCTGTCAATCTACGTGTCAACGTGGGATAGTGGTCTGAAAGATTTGTGAAATATATTTGTTTTGACACTCTAATCGTGTAAATGCTTTCTCTAATTTTACATTCTCTAAAGCAAAAAACACTCTTGAGTTTTCAAAATCACTAATCCATTTCAAGAATTTTTCAAGTTTCTTTTCAGATCAAAAATGGCAGCTCAGAGAAGATTACCTAAATCAGTAGCCTTCAAGTTTGGTGACTTTGATTTTAAGACAAACAATCATGTTGCAGCTATCACCAACAAGGAAGGAGTGTCATCTGATTTTCATCCAATCATGGACTTTCTGGTGTATGGACCATTAAGTTATGCATTGACAGCATCTCCACAGATTAATCAAGTAGCTGTTTCACAAGCTTGGAAGAATGCTGAGGTAATTGATTCTACTCAGAGTCAATCAGGTAAGATTGTTCTACATTTAGGACAAGATTCATTTGACATTACTGAATCGGTTGTTAATTCAGTACTTTGCTTACCTGTTACTGATAGTTATGAGAATGTACCATCTGATGATAATATAAGAACTATGTTGTCTGAATTAGGTTATAGTGGACCTCTAGATAACATGAGCCAGTTGAATAGGTCTTTTCTTAGAAAGGAATGGTCTTTTTACTTTGATCAAATTGCTAAATGTTTTACTGGCAAATGTAGTTCTTTTCAGCAAATTACTTCTGTTACATCACATATTGCTTATAGTTTGCTTTATGACAGAGTAATCAACATTGGTCATATTATCTTAAGTCAGATGAGTATTAAACTTGGGTTAAGAGATCAAAACAGGAAAATGGTTTATTATCATAGATTTATGCAATTGTTTATTAACCATTTCGTTCCTGATGTTGAAACTAGATTTGGTAGAAAACATTGTGTTTCTTCTTATGAACAGCAAAAGAGAATTTTCTCTGACATTACAAAGAAGGACAATGAAAAGAATCTAGATGAAATACCTGTAATTCATTATCCACATCATGTTCAGGTAATTCTTAAAACTCATCTTCCTACTCTCTACAATTCTTCTTTCTTTTGTGGTGAAATGGCTCAGGAATCTCAATTGGAGGAGAACCCACCTGTGTCTACCCAAGTAGCCCAAAACATTATAGTCTCTGAAACAATTCAAGAACCAAATTTTGATCCACAACCTATTGTTTCAAAGAAACCAACCTCTGGTGTTTCTCAAAAGACATCAGTTGTAAGGAAGAGAAGATTTGTTGTGTCAAGTAGTAGTAGTAATTCTAGTGAAGATGATGATGATTTAACTCTTGCTGAGAGAGCAGAATTGAAGGCTGCAATTCAACTTTCTTTGTTAGCACAAAGAGATGAAAAACCTAGTCACAGCCAGGCTGCAGTCTCCCAAAAGGCTGTAGTTCTTAAAAAGGGAAAACAGTTACTGGATACTGTCTCTCAAAAGACTGTGTCTATTGAACAAAGATCTCATCCCAAGATCACTTCTGTGTCTACACCTCTTGAGTCTTCTCAGGATAAATCTTTTGCTCACTATACCAGGAGAACAAGGAGAAAGATTCAATTGTCACCTACACACACAGAGTCTAGTCCAACTAATATCATGCAGGTTTCTACAAATCAAGCTACATCTATGTTAGTATTTGACAAGAGAGATCTGGATATTGATTCTTCATGGGAAACTACATTATCATACAGACTGGCTATAGGACTAATTTCTCTCAAAGTGAAGTTGTCAAGGCCTGTTCTAGATTTTCTGGTTGAAAGAGTACCAAAACTTTTATTTCCAGATGAATATGGACTTCTACATCAAAGACTTGACTTAATGAAGATGTATTTCTATGTATCTGTCAGAAGACAATTAGTCAAGAAATTTGGACTCTCGAAGCATGTTGCACTTCAATCACTTCATGCATATTTATTTGACAAGGATGTAATTATTGAAGATGCTTCAGCTCAAGGTGAAAAACTGGAGGAAGTAGATAGAGGAAAGCAGTCAACAGAAGGTACTATTGCACCAGTTGTGAATAGTAGGAACGATCAGATCACAGTCACTGTAACACAAGAACCATCTAGTCAGAGGAAGGATGACTCAGGAGCTGTGATAGCTGATGTTGAAAGGTCTTCTGTGATGACTGAGAATGCAAGTGAGATACCCTATGATATGGGAGGAATGACTTTGGTTGATTTTTCTGAAGATCAAACAAATTTTGTTTAGTCAGAGTTTATTCACCTTGAGGGTATGTCTCAACAAACAACACTTAAAGACGGTGATGTACTAACTATGGTGTCTAATGAAGTATTACTGAAGACATCAGAGTCTAGTAAAGAACCTGAAAGTGGTATACTGGAGCCTGTAGTTTCTGAAAGGAAAGAAGATGATTGTAAGGGTTCAGAGACTATAGCAGCTCACTCCTTGGAGAAAACCTCAAGCCACATGCCATATGAGGAACCCTCTCTCCATGTGAGTTCAGGTATAAAAACTCCTTCTAAACTCTATTTTTCTGTAGGTCATGAGAGCACTTATCTAAATTTGAGTGATACAGTTGAAAAGATGGACTTAGATCCACAATTTGAGCGGCTGGCTCCTGACCAGGCAAAAGGTGAGGTAGAAAGAGTGTTGACTTTAGAAAGTCAAAGTGAGAATGAGGGTATGGATGATCAACTCCATAGTGAGGGAGAGAAAATTAGGAAACCATCATTTGATTTCTGGGATCAGGTTTTTCCTGAATCTTGGTCTGAAAATTTGGGTATGGATGCTGGTACTTATTCATTCATCAAAATGTATCAGAAGAATGACCTAGCACATCACAATGCAAAGCCAGAAGTTAAAGCTCAGAAGCAAAAGGAGAGGCTTGCAGAAATCATTAACAGAAGAGGTGCCAGGATAAAGCAATCTCTTGATACATATGTACCAGATGAAGATCCTAGTGTTCCTTTGTATGTACTTCCAATATCAGCTAGAATTGAGACATCAACAGTCTCTGATCACTCTAAGGAGGAGTCAGGATTTGAAGATGTTAGTACACAGAATACTGGTGAAGGAGATGATGATCATGTTTCAGTTCCAGAACAGAAAGATGAAGATGTTGATACTTCTAATCAGGTTTTATTACTTGAATATCATACAACTCAAGCAACTTCTTCTACAAGACTTGAAGATACAGTTCTTTCTGATTCTGATACTGAAGATACTAGAAGCACTTCCAATATTGAAGTTCATTCTGATGTTTTGAAAGATATTCAGAATTCTCAAATTGTTATTCAAACAAGACTTCAATCACTTGAAGATAACCAAGTCACAATTATGGAAAATCAAGCAGTTCTTATGAATCTCATTTGTTCTGTTTCTGAATCTCTTGGAATTAATGTTGCTGATGTCAAAAAGGGGGAGATAAAGACAATTCAAAGACAACAACCAGACTGAAGATAAAGCTGGGGGAGATAAAGATCAGACAAAGGATAGTAAAAAGAAGAACCAGGAGTGACAGTGGTGAATCTCAGCTAGGAAGAGGTAAAGAAAGAGCAGCATTAATAGTTAAAATTCTTTCTTCTAAGTACTAGATAAGCGTCTACATCTGAGAAGAAGGTACTTAAACTTCATAATTCTACATTCATAAATTCTATTCTGGTTGTATTGTTCTATGTTTTGACATCCACAACTTAGATTTATGCTTCAGATTATAAAGCATAAATAGGGGGAGATTGTTAGGAATAATTCATAAGTTGTGATGTTAAGAATAGAATTTACACATTATACTTCTTGTAATCCTGATCTTATAAAGGATTTAGCACTGTATATAGGTTTTATGTGTAAAACAGTTATCTGTATAGTTTAGTCAGGAATGAACAGTGTATCGGAGACTACATGTCAGGAACAGAGAGCAAATCCTGATGATGGTCCAATACTGATGGTTGATCAGATACTGATGCAGTGTACAGATCCTGATATCAGTCATGTTACTGATGATGTCATTATAGATACTACAGAAACTGGCAAGTGCTATAAAACAGGATCGTTGTTTGAAGAACAAGCAAGAAGACATTATGAAGGAAAGAGTTTTCTATTGAAGGAAACTATCGACTAGAAGGCAGAACATTGTCATGTATAGATTATATCTTTCTGTTATTAGTTGATAGGTAGCATTACAAATACTCTCTCAATATCATTGTAAAAAGAGCGACAAAGTTGTGAGTTCGTGTGCGTAGCTCTGTATAAGGTTTGTATTCGAGAGTTCGAAACAAACAGAGAGATATTTGTATTGTCAGCAGCTGCTAAAGGTATTGTACACCTTTGGTAGAGTTTGTATTTGATCTTATTAATACAAACAAGAGTTTGATTCATTCGTTTATTCTTGTTCATATAATCAAGCAAAAATCAGGCACGATTATATAACTTGTATTCAACCCCCCCTTCTACAAGTTATTCGAGTTAACATATTCCAACAAAATCATAAGCACGCTTGACATTTGGTATCAATCTAACTTTAACGCAACACACACCACTGATGATAATCAAAAGGTCTTTATTCGGGTTGTAATGGGGCTAGGGACAAGGTATGTCAAGTAAAGCCAAAACAGGTTAAATGTCAAAAGCTAGTACCCAACAACATAATTCATTCAACTCCACCCTATTATCCCCACACTTGAATCTTTTTATTCTCTTTTAACAAGTACTTTGACTAGTCGAATGAAAAAGGATCATAGAAACATAAGTATGCTCTCATATAAATAATTATTATTATTATTATTATTATTTTTTTCCTTTTTTTTAAGAGAGCTAAATATAAACACGAACAATGATCCATTGATATTATTACAAACTTCGACTTACATGAAACAACCAATCCCAATATTTTCCCAAAAGTAATGATTATCAATAAACCCCCCTTTTTGCACACCTTATCACTCCCTTAAGCACTATACTAGCCTTTGACAATTGGGTTCAAGTTAATGTAAGGCCAATACAAGAAAAAGATATAAGCAAGTACTGTGGTGTGTCACCGAAAGAATAGGATTAAGCTCAACGGGGTAACTATTTGATCATATAAACATGGTGTGGTAATAGGGGAATTATGAGGTTATACCTAACTGCCTTTATCATCTTATCATCAAATAATGTCATGCATTTCAAGAAAGACCTCAAACAAGTGCTAGCGATGCAAACAACATGTGGACACTCAAGCAAACGAATATAAGATGCAAAAGATATGCATATAGGCTCAAAAGCTCACTTAGGGGCAAAACATAATCAATCCTAAGTAACAAGACTCTCTAACGCACCTACTTGTACTCAAAGCATGGAAACCAAGTCATCTTGCACATATTCATGTCCTTTTAATCACTTATAAAATTCAATGAGTTTACTTGCCTAACTTGCTAGTGTATGTGTGTGCACAAGAACAAAGCATATCACTTCTCAATCAAAAGCGTCAATAACACAAAATTCCTATAGCATGCATGGGTGTATTAAGGCAAATTACAACAAATGATCTTTTTACAAGGCCAGAATTATTTTTGGGATTTTTAATTTTTCAATTTTTTTTAATATATATAACACCACACAATGAACACACCCCCCAACTTATCACGTTTCTTGTCCACAAGAAACAACCACTAACCACATATAACCTAAAGAAACAAACAATATATATAAATGACAACACAATGGACTAATATGCTAGGAAGAAAACAAAGAACTCCCCTGAATTATGGTCGAGGTGGTAGTGTATCATGATTCAAGCCCTTGAACTTAATTTCAAGCCTTTGAATTCTTTTGCAATGCCCCATCAATTTTTCACTTGCCACACGTTTCCATCTCCCTGCATAGTCCAAACACACAAGAATATTATTCAAATCAACAAAATTCCTTGGGTTGCCTCCCAAATAGCGCTTGTTTATTGTCATTAGCTTGACTTATTTGCACAAACAATAATACTAGTGAGGAGAAAAAGCAAATAGATGCACATATCTACGAATTAGTAATAAAACCATAATGTGCAAATATACCTCTGATTCATTAAAACTTACGAAAACTTTAATGAATCTCACATGCTCAGGAGACTTGCAAAAGTAGCCAGAAAAGTCGTCAGAATAATCATCATAGATACGACTCATAAACTCCTCCCAAATCGGATCCTTATACTCTAAAGCAAGATTTTCAACTTCATCAATCTTAACTTCCTTCTCTTTTATAATTGGACACTCATCAATTTTAATCTCGTCTACCAATGTATTAAGCTCAAAATTTTCTAGATTTGGTAGAATTTCAATTGCATCCAAATAATCATTAATGCGCATGGGACGATTATCAACTACACAAGTAGACTTATCAGACACCACATTATCATCAATTGCTAAACAAGAATCATGCCATAGAGGAAAATTGACACAAGGGGGAGTTAGAGAACAGCCGTCATGCCACACTGCTCGAACTTCCCAAATAAAATTATTTAGTATAGCATTCTCCTCGTACCAAGCTATTGAATCACATGGAATATCATTATCACTAGCAATTTCTAGTGGTGGGTCCTCAAAGTGATTAAAAACTCCCATCGAAAGTAAAGAAGGATCAGATTGAATTACACTTGTATCAACATCATTGCACATATATGGATTAAAATCATCATGATATTGATTTTCTAAGGCAAATGAAAAATCATTGCTAGGGGGTATGGAGCATAAAATGAGTTCTCAGAATAGAACGAATTCACCTGATATGCATTACAATCCTCATAAGCATTAAATTGTGGGTAAGGATTGAAGTCTTGATATCGTTCTTGACTATTGTAAAAATTCTGAGCGTTGTTCCAACCAAAGTTGTACTCCATGTAATCTCTTTGCCTACTCACTTTTTATTTTATTTTTATTTTATTTTATTTTTTAAATTTTTTTTTAATAAACAACAAAACCGTAAATAAAACAGAAAATAACAAAAACCAAATTATTAAAAATTAAAACTAAATTTTATTCTAACTCTTTTTTTTTTAAATTATTTACAGAAATTTTTATAAAAATTTACCATGACTCGTTTGTTAATACGACTCGCCAAAACACAATCAACAAACTCAAACTCAACATTTACAACTACAGCTGCACTAAACACGATTTCGCAGAAAACAAAACGAAACAGCAAAATTAAACCACGAACTCGCCGAACAAAACCCAGCTGTAAAATAGAACCAGTACTCAAACAAACTCATACACGAATACAAGACACGAACTTAGACACAAATTGGACTCAGTAAGACTCAACGAAACTCAAAACATTAGAACAGACCAAGCCTAAAAACCTACAATTCAGAACGCCATTCGAACAACACTGCAGTACCGTTCTCGAACTAAACTCAGACTTCGGAAATCAACTAGCAACTCGAGACATAACAGAGCAGTAACTTAGCTAACAGGACGCAAACGGAAAACAGAAATTAATTAACAACAGCAGCTAAAACTCAGAAACAATCCAGGAATTTAACTCAACAAACTGGACTCAATCAAAAACTCGAAAACTTGACTCAGCCTACACAGCCGTCAAACTCGACAACTCGACTGCAGAAACTCGGAATTCGCAAACAGGACTCAGATTGCAGAAACTCGGCCACAAACGACTCAAGAAACTGGCGACTTAACACATAACAAACAGCAAAAACTCAATTTTCCAGAACACTACTACTCGGAACTCGCAGCAACAACCCAAAGACTTGGACTCAAACTCAGCTACAAATCAACATTGCTAACTTAATAAAAAAAACAATGTTGCTAACGAACCCAACAACAAACCCATTTCAAATGGCCACTGCGAATTTACCAAACACCCAGTCGACTCATCCGATTCACTCGGCTATACACACAAGAGAATTATCAAACAACATCGGCAACTCGATCACAAACGCGACTCAAAAACGAGGTAAAAAGAAGAAAAGGAGAAGGAGTTAACGGTTCGACCTAAAGAGAAGAAATGGGTGGTGAGTGTGGGGAGAAGGAGAATGAATGGAGGTATGGTTGTGAAGAAAAGAAAGGGATTGATGGTGGTGGGTGTTGTGAAGGAGATTGGAGAGTGAAGGAGGAGGAAATAAGAGAGATGGTAGAGAGTTTGCTGGGTTTACAATAAGGAGAGATGGGATTGTACGCTAAAACTGAGAAAACAGGGGACCAATGTTTAGGGAGGCGGGTTTTATCGATTTTAATTCAATTGTTTCTCGAGCAAAAACGATTGTTGTGAAAATATTTACTAACTAATTATTTATACTAATTAATTAAATGATCAACAATGAATTTAAAATCTAGGGCAATTAGGTCCACCATGTTTACATAATATCCGGTTTCTAAGCTAAAGCAATCAAAATGGTCATGCAATTTAGGGTTCGTTAATCTCTCTCAAGTATCAACGCTCCCGAAACGTGCTTACACATATAATCACTTTTAGTAATTTAATTAATCGGGTAATTAGAGCATGTGTTAATCTCTCTCAAGCATTAACGCTCTCGGAAATCCAATTATGCTCTCGCACTAAAATTCAATTCCGCTAATCGTATGTGTGCCTCTAAGAGTAAAATCTCTCGATCTATTACCCCTATTCGCATAAAATTAATCCATGATATTGACCTCTAACACAAATTAAATATCAAAACATAATCGATTAGAATTTACCATAACCAATCAAACCACTATTAAAATCATGCCGGAATTATCATGCAAACATGACTTCCCTTTATGCCCTAAAACAAACTACTCACTAATATAAAAATTAATAACAACTAAAATTATATAAGAATCCATCTAAAATATAAACAAGAGAAAATAGAAAATACCTTACATCAACGAAGAATTAAGACGAAGAAAGTGTATATAAAAGAGAAGAAAACCAAACCCCTAATTGTAGCTCCTTGCAGTAGCCGAATGAAAGAACAAAAGATGTAGAAATGTTGAACAATGTTTATGCAGTGGCCTATTCTCATATCCTAATCTATACTAATTAATATATATAGGCTGTGGAAAACACTGCTATTTATAGCAGAAATGTAGCGCACCATCTATGAATAAAACAAACCAGCCAAAAGCTATAAAAATAAAGAAATTGAAAAGCAAATGGCGGGCGGCTTGGCAGACTTAGCTTTTGGAAAATTTATCCATTTATTAACATTTCACTTCTCCTGGGCGGCGAAGTTCGCTTGTTGAATTTGTAAAACAAATCATGCGCCTGCTTCAACTTTTGAACGGGCTCCGTAGAAATGCTTTTTAACCCGCACAGCTTATAATCTTTAATCAATAAATAATTAATTAAATCCAGAAATTATAAAAATAAATATCTAATATTATTAGATATTTATAAATATAATTTTCTAAATAAATTAAATATTTATTAATATAAATAAATCCTTGAGTCCTAAGCTGTGGTCAATTGAGGGTCTGGAACCGGACTCCTTTCGCTTAACAAAAATTATATTAATTCCAATCGGGATTCCTGCTTTAAGAATATATCACTTTCCATATTTTTGTGACAATTCTTATTTCCTCATTGCTCGCCCAGGTTTAATCTACGGTCTCTTGATGATGTGAAATCGGGCTCCTTTTTCTCTTTTTTTTAGCTCCAAAATAGCTTTTCAATTCCAAATTCTTCCAAACTTAGAAATTCTTGCCTTCTGCAATAAAACATTAATATTTATTAAATAAATATCCAAATAAATGCAAAATGCAATTAAATACGGGAATAAAATCATCTAAAATATATATAAAAATATATCCTATCAAACATCCCCCTAAGCATTTGCACGTCCTCGGGCAAATAAGCGAAATAAAAACTAAATCCTAACTAATATCACTTTCGTAGATGACACGATTGCATTGAGCATATGCAACAAGCCGTTAAACCCCTAGGCAGCCCTAGTAGGACGAGTGTTGTCTCGTGAGGGTTTATAGTGAATTTACCCACAAAATTCATTTTTTTTCTCTGCCAAGTCTCAAGTATGCAACCTATCATAGTACTCCACACATGCAAAACTTAATTACACAATATAGAAAAGACAAGTCTTTCAATTTACGCATCATTTGTACAAGACTATCCAAGTAAGCACACAGTCTAGATAGACAAAAAGATCATGAGATATATATATCAATGCCGCATTCAGTGAGTAACATGCTATGGATATAAATGAAGCTCACAAGACTCTCAAATCACACATGTGTATAGGTGAAGTGTATTCGCTCAAGTTCAATCAATTAAGTCATGTGCTACCATATGCTTGGTTGTCCACCAAATCTCCATTACTTTGAATACATGCATGCACAAATCAAAAGGTCTTTGTTAAAGGTTGTAACGTGGCTAAGGTGAAGGGTAGGAAATCAAGAAAAAGGCTGACAAGTGGCTAACTCGACAAACTAATAGAGCATAGTGTTCATTTCTAATTAAAGCACTCAACATGAAATTTGATCATGTAAAAGCTGATCAGACTCTCACAAGCATTAAACCCCAAGCACATATTACCATGTACTTTTTCACTTTCATATTTTACAAACCAATTAACACAACTCTACTTGATCCTTTTTCTTTCTTTTTTTTTTCTTTTTTTTTTTTTAGAAATTCCCACCAAATTTTCACACTTCAACAAAGAAATCCCCACACTATGCATTCACCAACCTCCAAATGAATCAAAATGCTCTACTAGTAAATCAAGAGAAGAATAAACAAGTAGGCTCAAGAATTTAGATTGGTGCTACGAAAAGAACGGATAAAAGCTCAAAGGGGTTCACTAAGGATATATGATTCAAGGGTACTGTTTGGATAAATACGGTTAATCCTAGTGCCTTTATCATTTTCATGCATACAGATATCATGTAATCTCAAAATGGTTTAAAACAAGTTCTAGAGCAACATGCCAAATGATGAACAACACACAACAATAAGAATTCGATTGATATGAAATGTATCAATCACAATTTAGGCTCAAGATCTCACAAGGTGAAAGCATGCTTCAGTACTCACTAAAATTGACAATGATGTATCTCAAGTTTTGAAATTTTCGCAAGTACAAACAAGGAATCATCAAGTAGCAAATGATTTTCTAGAGATATGACATGTCAAATAATCATGCAAAATAAGCTTACAAGATGTGTACCTATCCTTGTAGAAATTGTGAGTGTATTGATAAACAAGAATCTAAAACTAAATTGTATTGATATTGAAGACTACATGATTAACAAATGAAACAAATCATTCTATTTATAGGCTACATATTTACCATGTTACATCATGGCATACCTCATTACATAATAAATATAGACACGTTTTATTTAGACACCAAACTTGACTCTAGCTGCTAAGGTTTTGTTTAGTCTTGGTTTCATATCTTAGCCTACCTTATTTTACTAGCCACCGTCTTTGACTATTAGAAGTTGCACACCTGCTGTTATTTCCTTTATTCATACTAGAGGGTTTGAATTTTAACACTCCCCCTCAAACCCGACTTTCCATTCCGAGTGATTTCCGAAACTCATAAATCTTTGTTGCAGATAAGCCCTTCGTAAATATATCTGCAACCTGATCTTCAGTCCTGACTGTCTTCATGTCAATATCTCCTTTAAGTACTTTTTCCCGTAAGAAATGATAATGTACTTCGACATGTTTGGTCCTAGCATGAAAAACTGGATTTTCGGCTAAACGGACTGCTGATATATTATCACAGTGTAATGGAACTCCATCTTCGGTTGGTTGGTTCAAGTCCTTCATGAGTTGAGTCAACCAAGCACACTCTTGTGCTGCCATCGCTCCTGCTCTATATTCTGCTTCAGTAGTTGAGAGAGAAACAGTAGGTTGTCTCTTACTGCACCATGATATAGCTCCTGACCCAAGATTAAATACATATCCTGTAGTCGATCTCCTGGTGTCATGATCTCCTGCATAATCAGCATCACAGTAACCGCTGACCTTGCTTTGTACTCCATTCTTGTAGAAGAGTCCCCAATCAATTGTACCTTTAACATATCTCAAGATTCTTTTAACTGCTTCAAGGTGTGTCTTCTTTGGGTTTTGCATGAACCTGCTAACAACACCTACCGCGAAAGCTATGTCTGGTCTAGAAAGAGTTAGGTAGATAAGACTACCTACTATTTGCCTATACATTTTTGTATCCTTCAAGTCTTTTCCATCGTAGGCACACAACTTTAAGTTTGGCTCCATTGGGGTAGAGATCGGCTTGCACTCAGCTAGCCCATACTTTTCAATGATATCTCTTGCATATTTTTGTTGACCAAGAAATATGCCAGCTTCTGTTCTTTCAACTTCCAATCCTAGGAAGTGCTTCAACTCACCAAGCTCCTTCATTTGAAATCGAACTGATAAGTTTGTCCTTGTTCGTTGAATCTCATCTTCATCATCTCCAGTGATGATTAGATCATCTACATATACAAGGACAATTGATAATTTTCCCCCTTGAGATTTCACGAACAAGATAGAATCTGCTGGGGCAACATGATAACCACTTTGTACTAGGAACTCAGCAATCTTCCCATACCATGCTCTGGGTGCCTGCTTCAAGCCATATAATGCCTTCTTCAACTTGCACACATAATTTGGCTTTTCATGATTCACAAATCCTTGGGGTTGATCAATATAAATGTCACGATCAAGTTCACCATGTAGAAAAGCATTCTTCACATCCATCTGCCATAATTTCCATGACTTACTTGCGGCTAAGGCTAGTAAGACACGAACTGTAGTAATCTTTGCCACTTGACTGAATGTCTCGTCATAATCTAGGCCACATTCCTGAGCGAACCCGCGAACAACTAATCGAGCCTTGTATCGCTCGATCGTACCATCTGGGCGAATCTTTAACTTATAAACCCATTTACAGGATATGGGTTTAACAGCTTCAGGTTTTGGCACTAAATTCCATGTTTGATTTTGTTTAAGTGCCAAAATCTCTTCTTCCATGGCCTTTCTCCACTCTGGACTCTTTGATGCTTCATCAAAGTTAGTTGGCTCTTTGACCTCAGCATAGGCAGCATCTATATACTTTGGATTTGGCCGTCTATCTCTGTTCGACCTTCGTACTTGTTGTTGCGAAGGCTCTTGTTGTTGCTCTTCCGGTTGATTAGTCTGTACTTCATCTGGTGTTTCATGAACACCTGTTTTCCAAGGGCTTCTTGACTTGAATCGTACCTCCAATTGATCCGTCGGGGATTGTGGTTCCTCTGTATCGCCATTGTTTTGAGATGAATCTAACTGTAACTTGATTTGTAGCTTCTCTTGCAGTTCCTGTGTATCTGGAAATGCTACCTTGTTTGTGTACCATGAAGATGCCTCATCAAATACAACATTTCGTGAGACATATATCTTGTTTGTATTGGGATCACAACATCTCCAACCTTTCTTCTGTTCGTCGTATCCCACAAAAATGCAGCGGATAGCTTTCTTATCAAACTTACTACGGTCTTCATCTGCAATAAACACATAACATACACAACCAAATACCCGGAAATAATTGACAGTTGGTTTTAGGTTATGCATCTTCTGAAATGGTGAAACAAATTCCAACCTTGGTTGTGGTAGCCTGTTAGTGATATAGACCACCGTCTTCATGCATTCTGCCCAAAACCTTGTATCAATATTCTTGGCATGTAGAAGACTTCTACACGTCTCTGCTAGATGGCGGTTCTTCCTCTCCGCTACTCCATTCTGTTGTGGAGTTTTTGCACAAGTGAGTTGTCTCCGGATGTTGAACTTCTTGAGGTAGTTGTTGAACTCTTTTGAAATGTATTCTCCTTCATTATCAGTGCGAAGGCACTTGATTTTTCTCCCGAGCTCGCGTTCTACCGAGTCCTTGAATTCCCTGAATTTTTCAAAAACCTCATTTTTATGTTTTAAGAAGTATACCCACACATACCTCGAAAAATCATCAATGAAGGTTAACAAATATTGATAACCACGAGTTGATGGTTGTTTGATTTTTCCAAGAACATCTGAGTGCACCAGCTCCAACGGCTCCTTTGCTCTAAACTTTGACTCCTTGTATGGCAATTGATGCGCCTTACCATATTGACATCTAGCACATACAGTATCATGGCGGATCTCAATTTGTGGGAGTCCCTTCAACATTGACTTTTGCATCATAATCTTCAATTTGCTGTAGTTGACATGCCCGAGTCGTGCATGCCACAAGTCGCCTGTGTCACTCTTTCTGGCCTTGTCTACATAAGCCTCTTCAGCTGACATCACATAGATAGCCTTCATTTTTGGTCCTTCTATGAAAGGTGTACCTATGACTTTTAATTCTTTATACACCTTCACATCATCTGGGCCGAATAATACGTAGTTACCTGAAGTTGTTAGTTGGGGTACTGACAGCAGGTTCTTCTTCATCCCTGGGACATGATAAACATTTTCTAGTTGTATTCCTTCATGTCCGTGCTTTTGTGGCAGCTGTGTCTTGCCAACATGGGATATTGGCAAATGTGTGTTATCTGCTGTTACGATAACACGATCTCCTATGTACTTCGTTATGCTCGACAATTTTGACTCATCTCCGGTCATATGATTTGAACAGCCTGAATCAACGATCCAATCATTCTTGTAGTCGACTGACTCCTTACATACAGCAGTAAGTGCATGTTCTTCTGTTGGGCCTTTCCCTCGTGCATCAACAATGTCTTTCTCTTCCACAAAGAAAGAAGTATCGAAGTTCCAATCTTCTTCTCCAGCGTCTTCGGTTTTAGAAGACGTTGCGACATTTCCTTCAATTTTCTTGGACCAACAATTTCTTGCGTAATGTCCCTTCTTGCCACAATTAAAACATTCCTCACTTTGACGATCCTTTTGTTGCCACCGGTTCTGACCACCCTGATTATTTTGAGCTCCTCGAGCTCCCCCTGATTGGAAACCTCTATATTGATTTCCTCGAACGTCTCTTTCTTGACTATTGAATCTCCCGGCACCACGTCCTAGTCCTCGACCTCTACCACGACCACGACCGCGTCCTCGGCCGTCTCTCCTGTTGGTGAAAAGAGCCGTCTCTTCACGAATGGTTGATTGATTAGACATGGGTTTTTCTAGATCCTCTTCGTTAATTAGCAAATTCTCCAGATCTGCTAAAGTTGGCTCGGTGGCCCAGCCCCGAGTTGCCGTGATAATACTCTTGTATTCCGACTTTAGTCCATGGATGATAATTCTTTTCATCCGGGTTGGTGTAATACCATTTTCTGGATCTAGTTTGGAAATCTCGTCACAGAGAGATTTTAGTTTTGAGAAATATTGACTCACGGTCATATTCTGTTGGGAGATGGACAAAAGCTCATTTTCGAGCCTTTGTAATTTTGCGTCATTCTTCTTAGCGAAAACTCCTGTTAATATGTCCCACGCTTCTTTCGGCGTTTGGGCATCTTCGATTCGCTGTAGAAATTCATCCTCCACAGCTACGGTTAAAGCGTACATGGCTTTGCCTGCCTTAACCTTCCATTTCTTTAAGATCTCAGGGTCAGCTACTTGTTTTTGAGGTGTAGCATCTGGTCGTGCCGGTGTTGAGGTTGAATCGTCGGAACTTGTGACTATACTTTTGGCCTTCCTTGGTGGTGTTGTATCACTGCCATTTACAACATCCCATAAATCCTGTCCAAGTAGATAAAACTTTATACGGGTACTCCATGACCCATAATTACTGTTGTTGAGTTTCTGAATAGAGTTTGTAAAATCTCCCATGATTTTTACAGTGAACAGTATCGTCTGTATGAACAGTAGCGTCTGTATGAACAGTGCTGTATGAATAGTACCGTATGAACAGTACCATATGAATAGTACCGTATGAACAGTACCGTATAAATAGTACCGTATGAACAGTACCATATGAACAGTACCGTATGAACAGTACTTCGTCTTCTACGGTGTGAACAGTAACTTTGCCGGAATAGTAACTTTCGCCGGAAAATTTGCAGAATTTGCAGATTTTAACAACCAAGCTCTGATACCAAATGTTGGAATTAGGTAGTATTCATTGGTAATATATAATTGTTTGATTGTGATGCTAATTCTTTACTTTTGCTAATCTATCATTGAGGGCTTAACCCAATTAAGGGAGTCATGAACCATTAATTGTATTTCTAGGAATTGTAATGAATTGAGAGAGGATTTATAATTCTAGTACATGATATGATAGACATAATTCTATTATTGAATCGGGAGATTAATAAAAAGATTATGAAACTTATAATTCTTGGGTTTTAATAATCTAAAATTATATTTCGATTGATCATGGGAGTGACTTTTGAGATATAATTATAGACACTATTTTGTATCTTGGGAGAGAACATTATAGAATTTAGAAGGATTGTTTTTAGCAAATTACGAGAGATACGCATCACATCAACATTATTGAACCAATTGAAGAAACCTAGTTCTCGGGTTACTTTCCTCATCACTTAGTTTTAACTGCTTATTTTAGTTAAATTTAGTTAGAAACAAACACCCAATTATTTCTCCACACTTCTAGATTGTAAGAAATTAAAACCTGAACTTGTATTAACAGTTCTTCCCTGCGAACGAACTTCACAAAAAAATACTACCAACAAATTGGCGCCGCTGCCGGGGTCTCAACGTCAGAGAAATTAAAACGAAAAGAAAGGGGAAAGAGGATGTGGTTTGTTTGAGATTTGAAGAAGGGATAGAGGCGTGAGATGAGGGAAGAAGAAGAGAAAGAGATGTAGAGGAGGTGTGCTGGGTTCGATGGGTTCGCAGAGAAGAAAACAGGGGAGAGGGGTATGGTTTGATGGCTGGTTGCGGGAGGAGAGGAGAAAGGGATGGTGCGGTGCGAATTGATGAAAGAAGGGGGAGTCGGTGAATGTGATGTGGTGGTGGAGAGGAGATGGAGGGTTTGAATCGACTTGAATCAACTTCTCAAAACAGGGGACTACTGGATAGGGTGAAGAGGCGGTGGGACGGTGTTTGTGTTACAGTGAACGGATTGAAGGCGGAGGAAGAGGTGAAAGAGTGAAGGGGCGAGAGGATGAAATTTGACAGGGGAGTAGCTGGGTGTTGTATAAAACAAAAAAAAGCTCCAGTGATGATAAGTTTGTCATTGTTCGTTGAATCTCATCTTCATCATCTCCAGTGATGATTAGATCATCTACATATACAAGGACAATTGATAATTTTCCCCCTTGAGATTTCACGAACAAGCTAGAATCTGCTGGGGCAACATGATAACCACTTTGTACTAGGAACTCAGCAATCTTCCCATACCATGCTCTGGGTGCCTGCTTCAAGCCATATAATGCCTTCTTCAACTTGCACACATAATTTGGCTTTTCATGATTCATAAATCCTTGGGGTTGATCAATATAAATGTCACGATCAAGTTCTCCATGTAGAAAAGCATTCTTCACATCCATCTGCCATAATTTCCATGACTTACTTGCGGCTAAGGGTGCTAAGGGGGATATCATCTAAAGAATCTTCACTGGGGAAACTCATTCTATCTTCGTTAATTTCTTCAATAAGGCGCGTCATGTCTTCTGAAGAAATGAATGAGAAAAGAGGCCGGTAGTGATTTGGAGGAAGTGGAGCTGGCAAGGGAGAGTGTATCCCGTTGCTTCTATTAAATTCCTTAAAAGGATGAAATGGTGAGGGCGCGCCCAGGAAAGAAATTTGCAGGGAAAATCTTTAATAAATTGCGAGATAAGTCGATTGTCCCTAAGAAATTCCTAGGTTCTTAAAAGGCATTTTAACAAGAAAACCATCCCAAACCTAGGGCACGCCTTGCAAACTAAAGTGCGCCCGGAAAAGGAATTAGTAAAAAAAAAAAAACTATGGAGCGCAAGTGATTTTGAAGGCCTTAGGACGCGTTCTGATACTAGGGCGCACCTAAGGAGTTAAGGGGACTAAGCTAGTGCATAGGAACATGCTTTGCGATAAATACAATGACAATTAAAGATCAAACGCGCATACATACACATATATACACATGTCAGAAATGAAGAACACAAGAGAGATGAACAGTCAAGTTGCAAAATCAAGCGAATAACATGGTGAAAACTTGAAATGAAGACATAAAGATGTACCTTGCAAGTTCTAGAGTTCGATTTGGTGAAGAAATGACCAAAAATGTAATGGAATTAGCCGGATTATTGCTCGGAAAAGAAAATCGCCGGAGTAGGGTATATATTTTGGGAGAGAGAAGTAAAAAGAGTAAAGTGAAGGTTAGAGAAGTATTTATAGAGGTTTCAGAAGTTAGTGGAAAACAGCTGTCAACCACTTGGGTTGATTGGAATTCTAAGGACGCGTCATTTGCCAGGGCGCGCCCTAGTGAAATATTTTGAGGAGAAATTGGGAATTTTGGGTTTTATGAGAGAAATTCCATATATCATCTTTGATTTCATACGGAATTGGGGGGTAGTTTTTATAGCCAAAATTCGGTTCGGGTATTTTCAAGATGGATTCGGGTTAAATACGGGTTCAATTTGGGGAATTCTAGGATTAATTAGGGTTTTGGCAGAAAAGGGATAAGTCAGGCCGCGCCCTCTCTTTCTCTACAAAGAGGGCGCGCCCTAAATATAAAACATGGTGACAAATTGATTCAAGTTGATTTTCTGAGAAGACATTAAGGAAATCTCTCCTAGGATTCCACTCAAGTATGAATTCCACTCAAGCTGGAATTCCAAAAGTTGAAGAATTCCCTCCTGTCGTATCTCAGGAGGGGGATGTCCGTCGCAGAAGGCCTCCAGGGGTTTGCCTGGATATAAGGACCCTTCTTAGACACTAAGGGCGCGCCCTAAGGTGGAAAGATGGGGACTTTTCGGTGTGTGCTTTGGGAGCTCTGTTCCTGTAGCCAATGGGCGCGCCCTCATTGGGGAACTTTGGAGTAATCCTGCACTTTGCACCCAAAAGCTCTAGATCACCTGTCCTGCTATCTGGTGGGTGCTTCTCATTCGGGGGACAGGGATGCGTTCTGCACTTGGGGTAAACCACGGCTATACCTGCATCCTTGAAATCAAGAAATAGCTGGTAGCGGATAGGACTAGTCCTCGACGGGGGAAGTTTCCTTATCTGTGAAGTCTTGAGATCCTGGATGAGCCTTGGGCCTTTGTGGTTAGGCCTCATAGTAGAACATTCCGGAAGCTGGTCCGTTATCCAAGCCCATTTGGGTTTCTTGCTTTCCAAGAACTACGTATGGCTTGATCCCCTATAAATACCGGGGTACGTAGGCCGATTGAGGGGTTGGAAGTCGAGAGCTCTGAATAGCCGCCACTAACCCTATCAATCTCAGCCACCAATCACGAACAGCCACCACACGCCACCACTCTTTTCGGCAAAGAACCACCGCTGTAGATCTTGTTTCCGGCGAAGTACCTCGAATTTTGTTGTTACCAAATTCCTCCGTCAACAACTGTATTATATCATGGGAATTTAACAAATATACTAGACTTTTAATTAGTTATTACAAAAATACTATCTTTGTAATTAAATTGCATTTATACCATCTTTTCAAAAACAAAATCAATTTATTACAAAAATACGTTACTACTCTATCTCTCTCATCAAACCCATTACTCTAGCTAAACCCATTACTCCAGCTACTCTCATTACAATCTATCACTCTCTATCTTCATCTTCTATCTATCTTGTTCAAATCCACCGCCATAACAGCACTATCTCGTCAAGCTCTCATCAAACATCTTCGATTTTGTAAGTCATTTTTTGTTAGTTTTTTAAAAAAATAATAAACCATATATCTTCATTGTTCGTTTCTATGTTTATATATTTTAGGCTTAGTTATGTATTGTTATGTTTTATGTGGATTTTTGGCTTAATTTAATTACATGCATGTGTATTTCTATGAAATTATTATGTGTGGTCTTAGTTGTTTGTTCTGTAAATTCATGTTTGCAGAAAATATGGTGCACACAAGGTTTTTCTCTCTCTACTGATTATTCTGTTGTTTCAGCATCTCATTCGAGGTCGAAATCTAAAAAACTTAAAGTCCAAAAAACGAAGGGCAAACAAAAATCAAAGAAGTTGACATTGGCTTTTGGTGATTATTTTGGTCCTCATCCTCAGGTTGATTTTCCCCCCTTTTGTGTGATTTCCTGCTTAATATTCCAATTAAAACTATTTTTTTGCTAAGGTTATCTATAAAAGAGTTGTATAATGCATAGTGTGTTTAATTTTAATGCTTATTGAACTTTGCATTTTAGTTGCATAGGTTGTTAGTTTTTGTTGTTGGTATATTTTGAATTGAACTGAGCTTTCCTATTTTACATTGTCCATAGATTGAGTTGCTAGAGTTATGAGTAATGTGCATTTTAGTTCAATTTTTAATGTATGCTTTAGAGTTAGAGCTGATGGTTGATTGCATTAGTATAGTTGCGACATTGAACTGGTGTTGTCATTTTGACATTGCAGTGATATATGCTTTAGTAATTATATATAGTAGAATGTAGTTTTAGAAGCAAGTGTGTTTTTTAGTTAGGTATCATTGCAAGTAAAACAGAGCATGTTTCTTTATCTTTGGATCAATCACTTACAAGGATTTGTATTTTGTTTGTGCATTTTACAGGGTTCGACATATGAGATAGCAAAAGAGAAGGGTATTAGTTTGATATGTCCCATTTTTAAAGATCAATTAAAAATATGTCCCTCTTTATTGAATAATTGTAATTATGTCCTATAGTTAAAGTTAACTCATATACATATAATTATAAATATATTATGTATATATTACGATCATAATACCCATAATAATAAAACATACATCCTTCTCCTTCTCTCTACCCCACCATCGCCACTATTGCCGCCACCATTCCTCCTCCGACGTCGGCCCCGCAGGGGCACTTTTCTTCATTATGGTAATTGATGCTACAAACCACTAATCATTCCTTTTGGAAACTTATTTGAGTTTGAGAGTAATGATCGAGGAAATGACAACGATCAAATGATTGAGATTGCAAACAATGGTCATCCGAATGGCTTAAACGGTGATACGGTTGATGATCAAATTAATGGAACTCAGGGAAGGCCCACCCCTAGTTGTAGGAATGGAGTTTAAATCATACGATGATGCTTATAATTACTATAATTGTTATGCATAGGATCTGGGTTTTGCCATTAGGGTTAAATCTTCTTGGACAAAACGTAACAACAAAGAAAAGCGCGGAGCAGTGTTTTGTTGCAATTGCAAAGGATTCAAAACTTTACACTTGGGATAAATTCATTATTCTCAATGCAACTTCAGACATACAACATCATAGGTTTTACTCAACGGGATAAATGCTAGAACCTGCATGATGAACAGTAAAGAAGGAGGACAAAAATGTCTTTTAATAATGTGTAGTTAATGAATTAATCATGGTTATACTAAAAAATGAGACATATTCATAATTTGGGATATATTTATAATTACAAATAAAAATGGGACACGACTATAATTGATCATTTAAAATGGGACATATTAGAAAAAAAAACCAAAAGAGAAACACAAGGGTGCCAAAATATGTACCATTAATAAATACGAGCCGATCACAGAGTTGAGGACCTTGCTTTCTGAAGAGCAGCTTGCCGACTTTAAGAAATCATGCTTTGGTCATTTCTTGGATCTGCCAAACTTCAAGATTCAACACCAGCTTATCCATAATCTCCTTCTTCGTCAACTGAAGCAACCAAATATAAATGAAATTTGGATTGGTGTTGCTGGTGTCAAGCTTAAGTTTGGTATAGCTGAATTTGTTGCTATAACTGGACTTGTATGTGTGGGCAATGCTAACAAAATGCAGTGTTCAAATGTACAAAATTGTTTCATTAACCCGTACTATGAAGGTTGTAAAGCAATTTACAAAAGCTCTGTGAAGACTACTTTTCTCTCTAAAGAATGAAAGAATGATGTTGATGCTGTGAAGATAGCGAAGCTTTATTTCTTGCATCACTTTCTTCTTACATCCCTAACTTTTTCTTGGGAGGAGATTGAAATAGATAGATAAAACAAGGGGCGTATACACAGGACTATCAACATGCCATCTCTTCTTGTTACAACAACTCTTTACGGATCTTAGTAAATTTTCATCTTTTTCTTGTGGCCTTTCAATTTTATTCCGATGGGTATTTATTATATCAATCGATTAATTACATTATACTAGCCGATAACCCGTGCGAAGTACAGATTGTGATAAATTATCTTAAGTTTCTAAATGTTATTTTTTTTAAAATAAATAAAATCTTGAAACACCAAGTTGTATATAATACTATATTCTCAATTTTTATTTCGATTGATTGTTAATAAATGGGTTAATTATCATATAGGTCACTTATTACACGCCAATATATCAAGCGGATCACTAGATTTTTTTCGGTATCTTTTAAATCATTCAATACAAGAAATGTATCAAGCCGTTAACTTTCGAAAAATAAAATTAATATTTTGTTGATTCTACACATTTTTCTTGAATGCTACCGCAACCAAATGAATAATTGTTAAATAATAGTATTTCAGATAATATATTAGAATTTAAAAAGTTCATTTACCATTTATTTTTAATTAAAATAAGGAAAATAACTATAAAATTAAGAATAAATAGTAAATGAATTTTTAAAAATATCAATTTATAATCTAAAATACTAGATTTTAACAGTTATTCATTTGGTTACAGTAGCATTCAAGAAAAATGTGTAGAATCAACAAAAGATTAATTTTATTTTTCAAAATTTAACAGCTTGATACATTTCTTGTACTGAGTGATTTAAAAGATACCAAAAAAACCTAGTGATCCGCTTGATATATTGACATGTAATAAGTGACCTACATGATAATTAACCCGTTAATAAACTCCTAGTATATAACTTCATTATTAAATTAAATTAATATTTAATACTATTATTTTAATTAATTAAATTTACATAACTTCATTCTGGTAATATAATAGTAGTTATTATTAGAGGTTTTTTGATAAATATATATAAAAAAGTAAATTTTTGCAATTTTACTTTTGTTAATAAAAGCTATTTGCAATTTTACTAAACTAAGTTTCAAAATTGCAAAAATACTACAAATTAGGGCAACCATCCCCCCTTCTTCCTTCCCCCTGCCCTCCTGCCCGCCGCCTGCCCAGCTTTGACACCAGCTTCGACACTTTTTTTTAGGTGGGGTGTTTTTGGTGGATTTGGGTTGCAAGGCCCCGCAGAAGCATATTCAACTGAATGCAACCACATGCAACTGAATGCAACCAGATTTTGGTGATTAAGTGTCGAAAGGAAGAAGGCAGGCCTGCCCAGGAAGAAGGCAGGCTGGGCAGCAGGGGGGGAGGGGGGAAGGGGTGCCCTAATTTGTAGTATTTTTGCAATTTTGAAACTTTGTTTAGTAAAATTGCAATTGAGAAAGTATAAGATAGTAAATATGCAATTAATTAAAGAAGATGGTATTTTTGCAAATAGAAACTATAAATCTAGTATTTGTGGTAAATTCTCTTATTATTATTAATTGTATTTATTATTAATCTATTATAGATACTTTTTAAATATTAATTAAAGAAGTTCTAAGTTTTAAGTAATACTATATTCCTGACTTTTATTTAAATTTTTAGTTAATAGATTCATAGTATATAATTTCATTATTAAATTAAATTATTATATAATATTACAATTTTAATTAATTAAATTAATTAATATTTAGTGGCATACCGTGACCGCGGTATACATGGCATACCATTAAAAGGGGGTTTCTGCTTTTAATAAAGAGTATAGATATTAAATAATTGTATTGGTTAACTCATGGTTACCTTGTATGTGGTTAATATTTTGGTTAAAATTTAATAAAAGAAAAGTTGAAGAATGAATATTATTGGTCTAAAATTTAGGGTTGGCCTCTGATTTATCCTAAAGTAAATCTTTTTTTTTGATTGGTTAACTACATATTGTGGTAGACTCGGGTATTATAATAAAAGATATATGAAAATATGAAGCACAAAAAAATTACAAACATATAAAAAATGTAAGAAAACGGAAAATTAAAAAACCTATACGAACACAAAAAAATTGAACATATAAAAAAACTAAATACTAACTGTTGTGGAATAAAAACTAGGGTTTGCGCGTAATTAATGCTAGGGTTAGTGAGTTTCGAGCTTTAATGGCTATTTCCGTGTTTCGAGACTGATCGGTCCTCATAGAGTGCCTACGTATCTCGTTGTTGAGAATCAAGCCAAAACGTAGTTCTTGGTGATGTCCTCGGGGCTATGGCGGCAAGGGCACACCAAGGACGTAGTGGCTTGTATGTCCTTGTTCGAGGATTAAGCCTAAAACGTAGTTCTGAAAATGAGGGATCAGACCCTTTATATAGGTTGTAGAAGCCTTATAATTATGGTAGGATTTGAAGACTTGGTGGGCAAGCCACCGCCTTGAGGAAGGTTCTAGACTCCTTCCTTGTAGGAGTCAGTTTCCATGTTGAGTTAGGTGTCTTGCAGGCTAAGTCAGGCAGGAGTAATATCCTTATTTGACTCTTATTTGCTGAGCTGTTTATTACCCTTAATATTAATTACGAAATTAATATTTAAAATAGGGTTTGGGGCTCAATAATTGGCCTCATATTTGGACCAAGCTGGGTCTAATTAATGCAACATTAATTATGTCTTTAGGGCTTATTTTTAGCCCAAATCGTTTGGACCCCAACTTCTAGGAAAACTGATCAGGTTTTCCTTGAAGTTATAACTGCCTTTCTCGAGACTCAGGGTCGGGGTTTACCTTTGTACACTAGTGTTTTTACGAGTATCGTCTGGATGTAAAGCGTGGAGCGACCGACGCGTTTACGACGATGTTGAATGATGCTAAATGGCGCTAATCAGCCTTTAAAACGACACTAAACGACGCTAAACGACACTAAACGGTGCCAATCAACCTTAAACGACGTTTAAATAGCGTTAAACGACATTAAATGGCATAAAATGGCACTAAATAGCGCTAAACGACACTAAATGGTGCTAATCAGCCTTAAACGACGTTTAAATAGCGTTAAACGATGGTAAATGGCATTAAACGGCACTAAACGGTGCTAAATGATACTAAACATTGCTAATCAGCCTTAAACGATGTTTAAACGATGTTGAACGACGTTAAACGGCATAAAACGTCACTGAACGGCGCTAAACGATGCTAATCAACTTTAAACGTTGTTTAAAGATGTTAAACGACGCTAAACGGCATAAAACGGCACTAAATGATGCTTTGGGGCTCTATGGGCAGCTACTCAGCTGACAGCTGCTCGACTGAGGCCTCCCTGGACAGCTACTCGGCTGTCAGCTCCTCGACCGAGGGCTCTCTGGCAGCTAGTCGGCTGAGAGCTCCCTTGGCAGTTTGTCGGCTGAGGGCTCCCTTGGCAGCTGGTCGACTGACAGGTGCTCGACTGAGGGCTTCCTGACAGCTTTAACTCCTGAGGCTTCCTTGAGATGTTTGAATCTTTTCATGAAGAAGCTTCAAACTCCTTTCAAGGGCTTCACGCTTGCCTGATCTTAAATAGAATTACTTCGAACCTTTCAACCACCATGTTGGAATGTTGATTCAGTGGCTCATTCTTGAGCTGTTCTTGAATCTCTTGATCCAAGGTTGGCTTTGATTGCTTCGCTGGCCTTCAATGGCTTCAACTTTGTTCCTTAGTCCTTGATTTAGAACACAAGGCTAGGATTCTAAGTTTTCTTAACGTTATTAACCCACAATTCAAAATTCATATTCGAAAGTTCAAGGTTGATGTTGGTGTTCTAGACCACCAACACGAGGTTTCAGGTCAAGAGAAGGTGTTTGCTATGCCTTGAATGGTTTCGTGAACCTTGAATTCAAATGACTTGTTTCTTAGTCCTCGTGACCTTCCTGGCCTTAACTTATTTGTAAAATCCTTGGTTTTAAGGTTATTATCAACCCTTGATTCTCATTCTAAAATGTAGAAATGATGAAGTCCCTTAGTTCCTGCCCCCTTTCTTCATATGGTGGAGGTCTTGTTCTCAATTGATCGCTCAAGAAGTTCATTTGTCACTCAGCACTTGACTTCAAGTCTGGTGTGCCTTAGCTAGTTGTCAACCCTCTATCTTGATTCTAGGTTTTCAACCTTTGGATCTTAATTGAAAGTTCATGACCCCCTCAAGTTTGACCTCCACAGCTAATCTTAGCCTTCATGGCTAATCTTGGCCTTCATGGCTAAAACTCGTGTTTCTCAACCTAGGATTCGAGGTTGATGTTCAACGTTGGTGTCGACTACCAAGTATTCACGACCTTTTTATTGGATTGATGTCAAACTAAAGTTCTCCAAAAACCTTTTCTTGACTTTATGCCTTTCATGGCTTGTCTTGAACCTTTGTTCTGATTTCAGGGTTTTTTAAACCTATCTTTGCTTCTTTTTTTGACATAATTCTATGCATCGGCCAACATCTCCGGCCAATAGAATCCCAAATGAGTGATCTTGTGAGCTAGGGCTCTGCCCCCCAAGTGTTGCCCACAGATCCCTCCATGAACTTCCTCTAATGCTTCCTTGGCCTCTTGGGGCCTCAAACACTTCAAGTATGGGATGACAAACGACCTCATGTAAAGGATGGCTTTGATCAAGGCAAATCTCAATGCTCTCACTGATGGCTTTCGTGCCTCCAAGGCATTGTCAGGGAGCCATCCGGTTTCAAGGTGAGATTTGATAGGATCTATCCAGCAGCCTCCGTCTTCAATCGGTGCCACCAATCTCGAGTTGACGGCATGGGCCTTCAAGACCTGGATGTAAACACTCCCTACATAATTCTCTATTTCAGAAGAAGCGAACTTGGATAGGGCATCGGCATTAACATTCTCTTCTCTCGGAATGTGCTCCACATAGCACTCATCAAACCGAGCCATAACAGCCTTCACTACTTTCAAATACTTCGCCATAATTTCATCCTTGGCCTCAAATTCGCCATTCACTTGTGAGACTACCAGTCTTGAATCTCCACAAACTTTGAGGTTCTTGACCCTCATGATTCTGGCCAAGCCCAATCTGGCTATCAAGGCTTCATACTCAGCTTCGTTGTTGGTTGTTGGAAAGTCCAACTTCAAAGCATACTCAATTGTGAACCCATCGGGGCTTTACAAGACCAAACCTGCACCACTAGATTTTGTTTTTGATGCTCCATCAAAATAGAGCACCCAATATTCCTTCTGATCAGTTACAAGCTCTTCATCTTTATCCTCTCTACCAGGGGTGGTCACTATCTCCTGCCCCCCGACTTCTTGGTTGCACATTCAACAATGAAGTCAGCCAATGCCTGATCCTTGATGGCTGTTCGAGGCTTATACGCGATGTCAAATTCTCCAAGTTCGATTGCCCACTTAATCAACCTTCCACTGGCCTTCGGGCTATGCAATATGTTCCTCAACTGCTGGTCCGTCAGGACTTCAATCTTGTGTGCCTGGAAGTACGGTCGTAGCTTCCTCGAGGCTGTTACCAATGCCAAAGCAAACTTCTCAATGGGAGAGTAATTCAACTCAGCCCCGTGCAACACCTTGCTCACATAATAAATAGGTTTTTGAACCTTACTCTCTTCTCGAATGAGGATGACACTCAATGCTTGTTCAGTTACTGCCAAGTATAGATAAAGAGTCTCCCCAAGACTAGGTTTGGCCAACAATAGGGCTTCAGCCATGTACTTCTTTAGCTGTTCAAAGGCCTCTTTGCTCTCAGGAGTCCACTCAAAGTTTTTCAACTTCTTCAATGCTTGAAAGAAAGGCAAGCACTTATCACCATATTTGGAAATAAATCTCCCTAGGGCTGCAACTTGGCCCGTTCACTTTTGTACATCTCGTATAGAGCGGGGTGGTTCCATATCCAAAATCGCTTTGATCTTATCAGGGTTGGCCTCTATGCCTCTTTTTGAAACCATCAGTCCCAAAAACTTTCCTGATCCAACGCCAAAAGCACACTTGGCTGGATTCAACATCATCTTATGGTGCCTCAGCACTTCGAATGCCTCTCTGAGGTGCTTAATGTGGTATTCCGTGAATAGGCTCTTGACTAACATGTCATCAACATAGACCTCCATGGTCTTTCCAATCAGATGGGCGAAAATCTTAATCACCACTACGCCATAGATGGCCTGCAGCAACGCTTTTTTTGGTGTTGCCTTGAAAAATGTTGTTGTAGCTCTAAACTTTCTGCCTACTACAACATTGTTTATTTGATGTTGCTGTATACAAAATATGGTGTTGCCGTAGCTATAAGAAACGTAGCAAGTTGCAACCCTTGTGAAGTGTTGCCGTTAATATGATTTAAACATAACTTTACATTTTTAGCAAAAAAATTGAAAAAAATAATTACTGTGAATTAAAATTAATTAATTTGAAAAAACATATAATTAGATTTTCAAAGTTTGTTATTAGAGTCAATATTGACATTTTTATAAAATATGTCATTTTTCATAATTTGAAAATAGACCAAATAATTTAAAAAAAACTTAATAAATAGACCAAATTTTATTTTATTTAATTTTATAAATTAAATTTTACAAAGTTTACACAAAATGAATTAATTTTGACAATAAATATGAAATTTGATGTTAAAAAATTCTTTATTCATTATTGAAGTGAAATATGACATTTTTATAAAAACTACAAAGTTTCTTATAAAATTTTAATTGATGAAATTTTTAAATAAAAAATTTAAAATAAATGAAAAATAATGTAGTTGTGTGATTATGTAGTATGGCGCGTTCCAAATTTTTGCAATGTGTTAGAAGCGGGAATTTTGCCGCCTTGTCAAAACCCTAGTGATAACAAAAAAGAGTTAGACAAAACATTCTCACCTCACTTTAGTATTCTACACACCGCCGCTCTTTACCACCCACTCAAAATTCAGAGTTCACCTCTCTCTCACTCCGTAATCTTCAAGATCTGGGGTTGCTTCAAGCTTGCACGACTTCGATTTGGGGCTTCAATTATGATTTTGAGGTCGAATTGAATTAGGGGATAATTCCAATTCTCCCTCATCTTCTCCGTTCTCCAAGAAGCTCCGGTTCTTCTGTTCCTCGCCGTCGTGGTCTTCGCCACCGTTGTCTGTTATTGATCAACTTCGTGCTATGTTTCCTAATATGGATAAACATGTATCTCTCTCTCTCCCCCCCTCTCGCTCTCTCTCTCTCCCTCTCTCTCTCATCTCTCTCTCTCTCTCTCTCTCTCTCTCTCTCTCTCTCTCCGTGTATGTGTTATTGAATTAGTAATTAAGATGATCTTTTGATAATGTTATTTATCTGTAAAATTAATTGAATTACATTTAAATGATTAGTGTGTTGTTGAGAGAGATTGAGAGAGTGTGTTGTTGAAGCAAGTGAGAGTGCCTGGTGCGCGAGGTTCGTATTTGAAGCAATACCCGGTGCCCAGGTATTGAGAATACTTGAATTCATTCGTTGGTTTCCTGTGACTTGTAAGTTGGTGCTGTGACTTTTTTCCCTAATTATACAGGCCCCGGAGTTATTCTCTACTGCTCCATCCCTAGCTATTCCAAAAGCTATTACAAATGCTGGTTTGCAGGCCTCTGAGGTTGATTTTTATGCGATAAATAAAGCCTTTTCTGTAAGGGTTCTCACTTTTTGACAATTTAAGAACCTTTGTTATGTGCACAAGAACTCTACTAAGTCACCTTGTTCGTATAGGTTGTCGCTCTTGCTAATAAAAAGCTCCTTGGGATCAATGATGTGAGTCCTCTAAACTTTGCAGTTCTCTTTTAACTTTATAAGTTTTAGCTTGTCTGCCTCCAAGGTGTTATCTAATTTAAATTTTCTCTTAAATTATATTATAATCTTAATTCTTACGAATATAGAAATTTTATTTGCAATGGGGGAGGAGGAGCTTCTGCTCTTGTTCTGGAAGTCATGTAAGCCATTTATAATTTTATATTAAGTAGGCATGTTCATAATATTGCTCTGTGTATGGATTATCATGCTTACAGATAGGCAAATCACCTGGATTTAGTAAAAAAAATCCTCAGTAGAATCTGATAGATTTTGAAGCAAATTCTGGATTTTATACTTCTAGTTCTGTCCGGACCCTTGATAAGCAGATTTGATATAGTTCTAGTCCTACTGGACACGAAGAATCCAGAATGGGATGCAATTATTTCATCGCACATTCTTGCTGAGGTACCAACTACTTTGTCACTTTATTAATCAGCTTTTTAAAAGTTTTAAGTGATGATATATTGTGAACGATTCGCAGGCAATTGTAGAAAAAGGTTCTGATGAAAATCTCCAGGGTATTTGGACGCTTACAATGCTTAGAAGGTGAGACTCTCATTTAAACTTTAATAATCATCCCGAATAGATGACTTTGACTAGATTTTTGGTGTCTTAATAAACCACTCTGCTATGATGCAAGTAATTGTGGAGTTTAACTTGTTCTTGCACAAGCTGCGTCAGCTTTCTGTTATTTGAAAAGCATTTTTCAAGCAAGTATTAATATCTTCAGCTGTCAGGTATATTCACTATGTAAAAGCATCTTTTAAGCCAGTTCTTACGAAGGACTTCTGGAATTGCTAATAGGTGAGTGACATTGTAATATGATAAAGGACATTTATGTGTGGCTGTGCGATCCAATTTATATTGTTGCATAATATGATTCTTTATTGTGCTTGAAAGAAAGCCAAGCAGTGGTGAGATTCATATTCTGAGAGCGAGATAGAGGAGGGGGAGGGATGGGAGAGAGGGAGAGAGAGATTATATAAATGAGAGATAACAATCTCCACCAACCTTCATGTCCAAACTCAAATACATCTTTTATTTGCAACAGAACTTAACTTCAGTGTTGGTTATATGAATGCTATTACCTCTGTTGAGATTATTCTACAATGCAGAGTCCTTGATATCATGCGGAGAGATGCAGCAAAAGATCCTGCAACCAATCCAAATTTATTGCGTGCTAGACTTTTGATAAACCAGGTACTGTTTTCATGTTCGACCTGAACTTCCATTTATTCATGCTATTAGGTTTGCAGATTTAACATTCTGTAGTAACCACGTTGCTTACATTGCAATGTTCTTTTACATTTTATCAAGCGATAATCTGTGTGTTGAATGAGTATTAGACGCCTTTTCAATAATTAGTCATCATTGTGGTCGATGTTTTTTCTCTGGTAGATAGGAAGTTGGTAAAGCAAACAGTGATGACGTCAGTATATGGCGTCACTTACATTGGAGCACGTGACCAAATTAAGAGGAGGTTAAAGGAACGTGGTCTCATTGAAGATGATAATGAATTGTTTGTTGGAGCTTATTATGCTACAAAAGTAAGCAAATTCTGTTGCACCTGATATGAACATTTTTTCTCTATTGCTGTAAATAATAGTAATATTTTCCCCTCGTGCGTCACAATTTTCATATGGAAATTGGAAAGGCATGATAAGAATTTTGAAGTTTTTAGAGGAATGATATAATTTGGAAAGTAGTCTTTGTACAATTAAGAGTTACCATGGATGAAGGTAATTTGGAACATGACAAGTATACTTGTTTTGACTCAACATTTCTTCCCAAACCAGTGTTGACATCCGATCATCAGAATCATTTCTTCGTGGAGGTCAAAAACCTACTCTCTCTGTGCAGTCAAAAGGCCATGCAGTACATGTCTTTGTCAACGGGCAGTATTCAGGTACCATTAGTTTATACATAATTACGTATTATATCCTCTTGGTTTATACTTTTTATTTTCTTTTATGTAGTACTCCTTCCGTCTCTTTTTAAGTTGCTCATTTGATATGTCGGGATTGTTCATAACATGAAATAAATTACTAATTTACGCATAATCTATCAGACCAAATATAGTCATGAGTGATCTTGTTGGATTCGTATTTATGAGTACTTTAATACAGTGAAGTTTTTATATTTAAAACTAATACGAAATTGAAGATATTAATGATTAAAAATGTGCATTGGCAAACGTGTTCAGAGAAAACAGGCAACATATTTAGAGACAGAGGGAGTAGCAATATAGGCATCATAATGATGATAAATGTTTAATTTACAGGTTCTGCCTACGGTACCCGAGAGAACATGTGATTCACATTTACTGGACCAGTTAACTTGCACGCTGGAAGCAATAAAATAGCACTACTTAAAAGTAATCTTGTAGTATTGCATTGTAATTTTCTTTTTTTTTGGTTAAGGGTTATGAAGCCCATTAACTTGTATTGATAAATTTTGGTATTGGTGTAATAAAACAGGTTTTTAATTTTTGGGAAATGCATATATATAAATTGTTCCTCTTATATTTTTATTATAAAAGTGTTGTAGGTATTATATATTGCTGTCATCAATTGCTCAAAATTTGTTTATGTGGGGTCCACTTAAAAATTCATGGGTGGGTCCCACAAGTGGGTCCTATATGGATATCCCATGTGGGACCCACAATTTTCAGAATGTTGACATCTACTGCAACACTACTTTAGTGTTGTTGTACATTACGTTTAACGTTGCCATAGAAGTTTTTGGTAACAAAAGTAGTAGCGTTGCCGTAGTGAACAAAAGCGTTGTCGTAGAACCCTACGGCAGCTGTGCCAAATGCAACGCTGAAAAAGCGTTGCCGTTTCATTTTTTTGCTCTACAGCAACGTTTTTTTGGCTTGCTGCAACATTTTGAAAACGTTGCTGCAGGCCATCTATGGCGTAGTGCACCAATCGTTGGTAAGTGGCTCCTGCATTCTTTGGGATGTCGTCCTTGTGCATCTTAATCTAATTATAGCCACTGAACCCGTCCATGAAGCTCAACATCTCATATCCAGCTGTGGCAATTATCAACGTGTCTATCCTTGGCAGGGGAAAACAATCCTTCGGACATGCGTCATTCAAATCAGTGAAGTCTATACACATCCTCCACTTCCCATTTTCTTTCTTGACCCTTACAGGGTTAGCCAACCATTCGGGGAACTAAATATCTTCAATAAACCCAGCTTCTAAGAGCTTGTCAACTTCTTGCTTAATGGCCACTTGCCTTTCAGGGGCGAAATTCCTCTTCTTCTATTTTATTGTCTTTCGCTTAGGATCGACATTCAACCTATGAGTTATGAGTTGAGGATCAATCCCTGGCATATCAGCTGCTGTCCAAGCAAACACATCGTTATTTTCTTGTAAGAATGCTGTCAATTTGCCCTTCAAGGGTTCCTTCAAAGAAGCTCCTATATAAGTAACTTTCTCAGGGTCTTCCAGCTCTAGAGGAACTGGGATCAAGTCCTCTGCTGGCTTCCCTCGGTGTTCATCATCACCACGGACATCCATGTCTTCAATCGGAAGTACCCGCCCCCCGACTCCATCAGCTCTCAATGCAGATACATAGCAACTTCTTGCCATCTTCTGGTCACCCTTCTATTCTCTAACACCATTTCTGGTTGGAAACTTAATCTTCATATGATAAGTAGAGGCAACAGCCTTGAATACATGAAGTCTAGTCCTTCCCAGGATTGCGTTATAAGTTGAGGCCGCCTTGATTACCAGAAAATTCAACATCTGAGTAGCCTCATTAGGTTCTTGCCCGATTGTCATGGGCAACTGAATAGTCCCTTCAACTTTGGACTCAACTCCATTAAATCCATACATGTTGGTCGGGGTCAACTGAGAGTTAGTGTACCCCATCTTCACAAACGCATCATGAAACAGTATATCAGCCGAAGCTCCATTGTCTATCAAGACTCGCTTTACTTCCAAATTTCCAATCACAGGATTTATGACCAACGGGTCGTCATGGGGAAACTTCACCCCTTCGAGGTCTGAGTCATCAAAATCAATTGCAGTCCTAGCACGTTTCGGTGTTTCACCAATAATGTGCATTACTTCTCTGGCATAAGCCTCATGAGATCATGTTTATTACTGGCCCTCAGGGCTGTGGGTTGCGATCTCGATCATTGTCGCTCCTATTGTACTCTCCTATCATAATCCCTTCTTTGGGTTCCACGATCTTCACCCCTCGTGAACTTGCTCAGCTTTCCTTTCCGGATCAAGAATTCAATCTCGTCCTTCAATTGCCTACAATCATCTGTATCATGTCCCACATCTCTGTGAAACCTACAGTATTGATTTTTGTTTCTCTTTGCGGGATCACCCCTGAGTGGCTTCGGCCATAAAAAATCTTTATCCTTCTCAATGTCCAACAGGATTCGACTCCTGGGAGTGTTCAACCTTGTATAATCAGCGAACCTTGGTCCTAGAGCAGTGTCGAAGTCCTTGCTAGTTCGGGGATATTTGTTCCTAGCATCATACTCCTGCTCTATCTTTCGCTTCTTAGAGTTCTCGTTTCCACCACTTTCGGTAGAGACCTCTATTTTCTTCATGCTTTCCTCAGCCTTTATGTATTTGCTTGCCCTTCGTTGGAGCTCAGCCATATTCTCAGGGGGATGCTTCGCCAAGGACCTCTGAAAGAAGGTGTTGGTTGTCCCATTCTCCAAAGCTATCATAGCTACTTTATTTTCCAGATCAGGGACGTTCAGCGTCTCCTTGGTGAAGCGCTTGAGGTAATCTCTTAGGTTCTCATTCTTTCCTTGCACCGCTTGCATAAGAGATGTAGAGCTCTTCTCATGAACTCTTCCAATAACAAATTGATTGATGAATTCCATGCTCAATTCCTTGAATGTGCCAATCGAGTTTACAGGAAACTGACTATACCATCTTTGAGCCATACCCTCTAGGGTTTGAGGGAACGCCCTACACTTGAGAGCGTCACTAGTAGGCTGTAACAGCAGTGCGTTCGAGGATGTTCTGACATGGTTTGCGCATACACCTTTATCATAAGCATCTTAAACTTTCTAGATACATGAGCATTCATCACCTCCTCAGTGAACGGGGGTGTGGGATCATCAGGATCTCCAAGTTGCATCAAATCCTTGGGATCACTCTTGGGGGCCTCTACCCTTGTAGCTCCTCTTGTTGGGGCATCAACCCTTCTCTGCCTCCTTGAAGGCCTTTCCAAATCGATAAAGGGAATCTCTCCTGAAATCGGAGGAGGTCGATTCTGGTTATGGTTCTGCCTTTGTTACTCCCTTGCTATGTCGTCCTTTAGCTTCCGAATCTCGGCTTCATAAGCCTTGATTCTTTCAGCGGCTATCATAGGGGGTCCATCATGGATTCGTCGAGTACGCCTTATAGGCTCCTTGCTTGGATGTTGCATCCTTGGGGGGTTGATCAAGATCGTCATCCTTAGATGAAGAATCATCAGTATAAGGACCAGAGTGTTGGGCTTGCTAAGCAGGCCTTAACTCCACAATAGTATGATATTGTCCGCTTTGGGCCGAGCCCGCACGGATTTGATTTTGGGTCACTCCCAAAAGGCCTCATACTAATGGAGTTAATCTGGCTGCTTATTAACTAGAAATCTGCCCCTCCCACAAACGATGTGGGACAACTCCCAACAATCTCCCCCTTCACAAATCGGGCTCGACACCTGCCGAATCTGCCACCATTCTGTGTGATCTACTCCCCTTGACCCATACTGGAAGTTCCTGGCCATCTGGCTCCCCCTAGGCCCATACTGGAAAGCCCACCTGCTCCCCCTTAAACCCAACCTGGGATAGCCCCCATCTGCCATCGCTCCCACTCGCCTGAAAACCTGGCTCTGATACCACTTGTTGGGCTTGCTAAGCAGACCTTAACTCCACAATAGTATGATATTGTCCGCTTTGGGCCGAGCCCGCACGGATTTGATTTTGGGTCACTCCCAAAAGGCCTCATACTAATGAAGTTAATCTGGCTACTTATTAACTAGAAATCTGCCCCTCCCACAAACGATGTGGGACAACTCCCAACAATCTCCCCCTTCACACATCGGGCTCGACACCTGCCGAATCTGCCACCATTCTGTGTGATCTGCTCCCCTTGACCCATACTGGAAGTTCCTGGCCATCTGGCTCCCCCTAGGCCCATACTGGAAAGCCCACCTGCTCCCCCTTAAGCCCAACCTGGGATAGCCCCCATCTGCCATCGCTCTCACTCGCCTGAAAACCTGGCTCTGATACCACTTGTTGGGCTTGCTAAGCAGGCCTTAACTCCACAATGGTATGATATTGTCCGCTTTGGGCTGAGCCCGCACGGATTTGATTTTGGGTCACTCCCAAAAGGCCTCATACTAATGGACTTATTAACTAGAAATCTGCCCCTCCCACAAACGATGTGGGACAACTCCCAACACAGAGTAGTCATAATATCCTTGATCAGGGCCCAAGTCTCTAATGTAAGGAGGGTGATACGGCTCATGTATCTGCAGGGCATTGCCACTTGGCCCAGCACCTCGAGTATTCGGAGGGTAGTTAGGCAACCCGTATGCCGAATTCGTACTTATAGGGAGATATGTAGTAGAGATCTGCACCCCCGGAGGTAGTGGATGATTGACAAGGGGAGAAACCACCATCTGAAGAGGGTTGGTCTCCTAGTTTGGATGGACAACCACGGGTAGAGTTCTCTCAGCATGGGGAATCGTCCCTATAGGTTGAGAAACTTGAGGTTGAGCGATTGTCCCCGTTGAAGGGGGTACATAACCTTGTTCAGGCAGAGCAGAGGTGACGGTGGTTGCCTCGTTTGTGACTGGTGTCCTTCGTGTTTGAACCATGGTCGATGTCATCTTCCCATAGACGACGCCAAATGTTGTGGAATAAAACTAGGGTTTGCACGTAATTAATGCTAGGGTTGATGAGCTTCGAGCTTTAATGGTTGTTTCCGTGTTTCGAGCCTGATCGGTTCTCACAGAGTGCCTACGTATCTCGTTATTGAGAATCAAGCCAAAAAGTAGTTCTTGGTGATGCCCTCAGGGCTATGGCGGCAAGGCCACACCAAGGACGTAGTGGCTTGTATGTCCTTATTCGAGGATTAAGCCTAAAACGTAGTTCTGAGAATGAGGGGTCAGGCCCTTTATATAGGCTGTAGAAGTCTTAGAATTATGGTAGGATTTGAAGACTTGGTGAGCAAGCCATCGCCTTGAGAAAGGTTCTAAACTCCTTCATTGTAGGAGTCAGAACTACGTCAGGCAGGAGTAATATCCTTATTTGACTCTTATTTGCTGAGCTGTTTATTACCCTTAATATTAATTTCGAAATTAATATTTAAAATAGGGTTTGGGCCTCAATAATTGGCCTCATATTTGGACCAAGCTGGGTCTAATTAATGCAACATTAATTACATTTTTAGGACTTATTTTTAACCCATATCACTAACACAAAAACATATATGAAAATATAGAACACAAAACAATACAGAACATTACAAGGGTGTTGGTTCAAAATATCACAATTTGAAAGAAAATGGTTACAAATATCACAATCTGAAAAGATGGTTGCAAATATCACTTCAAAACAAAGTTGCGTGTAGCGTTTTGATTTTTTTTTCTTTTTTTTTAAAAAAACGCTAATACGTGTACCGTTTTGGGCCCTGAAAGGAGAGGAAACGCTACTTAATATAGCGTTAACAGTTTTTTTTTTTTTTTTTAAAAACCAACTAGCAAAACGATAATTGAAGTTAGGTTTTGAATGACCAAAACGCAACATCAAATGGTGTTGTGGTGGAAACACCACTTCATGTGGCGTTTTCAATGACCAAAACGCAAATTAGAATAGCGTTTTCAATGAAAAAAATTAAAAAAAAATGAACACGCTACACGCAATAGCGTTTTCAAAAAAAAAAAACAGAACGCCATTTTAGAATGTGTTTTGGAGTGATATTTGAAACCATTTTTTTGAGTTGTGATATTTGCAACCATTTGCGTTGAAAATGTGATATTTGGATCCTTTTCTCGTATTACAAAAACAATGGAAGAACTGAAAATTATAGAACATATGAAAGAAATTAGAGAACACAAAAAAAAAAATATAAAACACACCATACATATTAAAAAGATGCGAAATCTTAAAAAAACTTACTACTAGACAAAAGTCACAATATATATATATATAGGCTAGCGTTCAAATAGAAACCAATTTTAGAATAGAAACTAGAAACCTACACTAAATAAATTATATTTCATTTATTTTAATGGCCCCGCTAGGGGCACCTTCAAAAAAAACTTATAAAATTATTGGCTCTATTCAACAAAAAAAAAAAAAAAAAAAAAAGTTACTGTTCACGTGCCACGTCATCACGTGAACAGTAACTTTTTAAAAAAAAAAATTTTTAAAATTTTTTTGTTGAATAGAGCCAATAATTTTAAACGTTTTTTATATTGGGGTACCCCTAATTTGGTCATTAGATTAGCTTGAAATATTTAATTTAGGTATAGTTTCTAGTTTCTATTCTAAGTTAGTTTCTATTAGAACAAGACACTATATATATATAGGCCTTTGCTCCATAAAGAACACTCTTATATAAAGAACAATAAAGAACACTATAAAATCATTTATTCCAATAGATCCATTGGCCCCGCCAGGGGCACCCAATACAAAAAATTCTTATTTTTTTAGGCTCTATCCATCCAGCAAAAAAAAAAAAAATGAAAATTTTGCTGTTCATGATGACGTCACTGATGACGTCATCGATGAACAGTAAAATTTTCAAATTTTTTTTTTTTTTTCTGGATGGATAGAGCCTAAAAAAATAAGAACTTTTTGTATTGGGTGGCCCCGCCAGGGGCAATGGATCTATTAGATATGAGGTGTTCTTTATTGTTCTTTATTTAAAGTGTTCTTTATGGAGTCCAACCCTATATATATATTACCGCAAAAAGGTATATAATATAAATTACATAGATAATACAAAAATAAAAAGTCTATCATAACACAAACATGCAAAGAACAAAAAATGCACTCACAAAATTTGTTTTTAACAACCGTAGAAAAAGAAGTTTAAAGTAAAAAAAAAAAGCAACAACCAAATAAATACACAGACGGTTTATGAAAGGCAAATAAACGTGTTAGGGTGTGCATTCCTTGTCTTTTTAACGTGTTCTTTAAATCGGAAACGTAAACGTTCCTAAAATGTTAACCTACAGTAAAGAATTTGTTACTCAGTTACCCATAAGCATGTTACCCAGTACCCACAAAAACACCTTACAGACAACTTACTCCCTTTGTTTCCATTTTATATTATCGTAATTTCAACACTTTTTTTTTATTTTGTATAAAAATATAAGATTTATATTTTTATACAAAACAAAATAAATTGAAAAAATATTAGGAAGGTGATATGTGCACACCCTCCTCTTATAGGTGCACACCCATTATTGATCATGTTCTTAGATTACCCTTATGCTTAATTAATACTTTTTTCCATAACTTTCTATTTCTTCAAGTTTGTTTTCTATTATTAAATTAATTAATTAACTGTTATTTATTTATAATTATATACCAAGATATTTGATGAATTTTTAAATATAAATTGAAGATATGCGTATATCATTTTCCAAATTATATTATTGTGCTTGCATAATAAAAATTATAGATTTTAAAAGACTTAAAACTAAGTTATATATGGAGAACTCAAGCATGATTATAAAAAACACTTAGTCATTTATAAGGTATTGGCATGTTTTATACCGTATATGCAAAATTCATAAATTACGAAAAGTAATAAATCATTCAAAAAATTGCTTCCATGAATAAAATTGCAAAAGTTAAAGTGATTGAAAATATTCAAAAATTTCTTGATAATTATTTGAATTAACTAGATTGATAATTTTGTTCATTCTTACAATTCCTCATCTACATAATTATTTTGCAAGTCTTCGTTGATGTTCTCTTACATTTACAAAAGTTTCGTATAAACAAAAATTAGAATTTAGCTAGTTAATAAAACGTCTAAAAGGGAATAAACACAAAAGATAGTTAAGAATATTTTGGTCTGTTTAACAATTTTGGGTGTGCACCAATAAGTATAGGGTGTGCACATATCACCTTCCAAAATATTATTTACAACCGAACGCTTTGAAATGCTTAAAAAAATCAAAGCATCATACAAAAAGCATCATAAATGTTTTGTTAAAGCTGTTCTAGGGAAAGGAAAAAAGTAGCAGAAGTTAGGAGTCATTAAAATTTATTACATGTAGAAAGAGATAAATACATATTGGTCAACTGGGCCCGTTCTGGTAATCATCCATTCTCTATCGAACACGGAGTTGCACCCAAGAAGTTCGTGGCCACCTGAAGAGCAGCAACTCACAGATTAGAATAACAAACCAACTATGAAATGCATATTTTCTGTGAGGACACCAACTAGAATGTTTTATTTATACTCTACTACCGATTGTAACTTATGCATGCTACAACCAAGGTAGCACTGAATGCACCTTCCAATGTACAATCGGCTGTATGATGAAATCCCCCACTAGATCAGCTAATTATGGTTAGAACTAGGGTCTAGGTGGTAAAAAAAACAGCTCCCCAGCCATCTGTAGAAAAAGGGAAGGGAGGGAGAGGGCGAGGGCCGGGGGAAGGGTGATCCAAGAAACTTACTCGTAGAAATTATCCGGTGGAGTCTCCCCAACAGTCAGGCTTAGCTTGAACTTTTCACCATCACCGCTTGCTCTTAAAACAGTAACCTCTACAGATTCTCCAACCTTATCCCATATGATATCGAAGAGCTGTAAAATTACAGGACAACATTGTAAAGAAAATGCAAGTATGAGTAGCTCAAACACGATCTTTTACGAATTTGCTAAAGCTGATCATGGAGGGACGAAAGCTACATGCTTAATCAAAAAAGTGCATCATCAAGTAGAACATGCTACTACTGCCTAGCACAACAGACAATACAACACATCCCAAAAAGTATAAAATGCACCATCTGGTGACACACAATAAACAGCCTTTGTTTCCAATGCTAGCTCGACAAAACGGCACAGAAATAAAACGAAATCTATTCATAATAACATGCCATATGGTTATCAAAGATGTTCATAATATGGTATCCAGAGTGACAAGTATAGTGATAATAAAGCACTGTTACTCCTGTTATTGACCGAAATCTATGGACTTAACAGCCTGTTGCACATATAATAATACCTGAAAGGAAAAGACTAAATAAAACAATCATTGGCAGTTTGACACTACATTTTCCTATTGGAAAAGAAGATATTGTATAATATACACGACACAACAAAAGCCAATACACCTCCATTTTACTGCAGACTGATTTGCCATTGCATTCCACAATCACATCTTTGGCACGTATCCCAGAACAATAAGCTGGGGAGTCCTCCGGAGCCTGTTTCAGTGAGAACAAGAAACACGTTAAATGTAAATAAACTCTTGAGCATTTGTACTTGGACATAAACACTATTTACTGTTCAAGTTTCCGCAAATATAATTATTTGACAAGTTGAAATGGAGTACAGACAGTGCTAAAAAGAAGGGACTTCTAATTCTGTGGCTAAAAAAGGTGGTAAGAACACGAATTAAATTCATTTCACATCTTCTTGCTTTTAAGTACCAACATGTGGGGGGGGGGGGGTCTAGCTTCTCGAGGTATCGTGGAGAAGTGATCAGTTGAGAATTAGGATCCTCAGAAACTTGTGGGAAATTATTTGCTGGCAATTACCCAAGTTATAACAATAGAACATTTACATAATTCCTCGTAAGATTTTTCATCCGAAGGCCAAATACTGAAAAAATGAACTCCAAACAATCTAGATCAAGGAGCACCGGTCCTGTTATATATGGAAATTTCCTGCTGTTTGTTTTAAGCCAGAAGGTACATTGAAGAAGTTTACATTGTGAAGTAGCACAGCGAACCAATATATCACCCTAAACACATGTAAAAATTACCACAATATGAACCACTACAGTTGATGTAGCAATACAATTAAGAGCATACCTCGGTCACAACAACACCAGTGTTGATATTGGGGAACTTCCTTATAAAATCTCCCAATAATTCTAAACGCATTGAGTGAAGATTGGCAAATTTCATGCCAAGCCAAGGTCGACGGTATTGCCTACAACATATTAACAGTCAAGTACATGATGGCAGGAGAGGTTATAGCATATAATAAACTATTGAAAAAAAGAAGGTAAAAAGACATCTAGTGCGAAAGATGTTCATGGCCCTTGTCTGTTAGCATATTTTATACTGGTTATAATTTTCTATATAAGTGATGAATCCCCACATAACAGCTTCGACTTGATTAATAATTTTTAAGTTGAGTTAAACTTTTATGGGTCACAATCCATCATCTTTCACCGTTTCACTAGAAGCCTAGAAGTACAGTTTCTTTTACTCTTAAATCACCCTAGTTTAATCTATGGAATGCTTTTTCACCCTTTCACCGTAGTGTATCTAACAATACCCAAACAAGGACAAGAAAACACTCCATCAAGAAAAAACTTGAAGCAAAGAGGATGTGAGATAAATGAACTCTTTATCACATTAACACCATAGAGACTGCCAAAGATGAAAAGTCGTTACTCAACATGTTGGCATGGTTCTAGAGGGTGGATCTGAAAGACAAGCTAGAAAACACTCCATCAACAAAAAACTCAGGCACGAGCTAAGAGGACTTATAATGAACTCTTTATCACATTAACACAATTGCGACTACCGAAGATGAAAAGTCGTTTATTAACATGTTATCATGGTCACCCCACACACCACACCCCAAAAAAAAAAAAAAAAAATTGTCACGGTTGCCCACCCCAACATCCCCATCCAAACAAAAGTCTTCAAAAAGTCACTGAAATCTTAATCTCCTTCTCTATTAATTTAATAATTTCTTTCTAGCATTTTACGAAAAACTTTTTAACGGTAGAAGAGAACTTGCAAGGGAACTGACTTGTAGAATCAAAGGCAGTATGCTCAAATCTCAAATTTTTCCAAAGCCTAAAAAATGAGAATATGTAAGCTTCTTCATTATGTAATCGATGTTATCAAATATTTGAAGCACAATGCCACAAACAATTTGCACCTACAAAAACACTGTGAGAGGATTTATTCACTCATGCTCCGATTGACAATCTTTAAAAATATAACGCGACTTATACCCTCCAACCATAGAATGCAAAGTAGATGCACTTATGAAACTTCATCACTACATATTTTTCCAACTTCTCTTTTACATAATCCTTTGGCATGTAGCCTAAAAGATATTGTGAGAAACAAATTTAAACATAAAGGAGATATATTATATATATGTTATTGTTAGCAATTAATTTAAGCATATTTAGTATAGAGAACATATATTGCATTTATCTACACATTTCATATGTGAGGCTGGGAGTTTATTTAATTATATATGTTCAGGCCTTAGTCCATTAGATTATGCTTTTAGGGTTTTGATTCCCTATATAATCCATCTTTCTATAATCTCTCGTGCGTTAAGAGTTTAACACTCGCTTCTTAAAGAGGTCGAATGAACCTCAGTGGATGTATTTAAAACTCTGTAAATCATCCATAACAAAAAAAAAGAACTTTTTGTTAGTTACAAAAGCTTAAGATGGATGAATATCAAAAAGGATTTGGTCGAAATGGGTGAGACTTACTGCAAGTACCATACTGCATCAATTTTAAGGCGGCTAAATACGTGGCCTTACCATATAAGATCTTACAAGCACATGCCAAGAAAAAGCCCCAAGAAGAAGTATCAAATTAAGGGACCCCAAGATTTTCAAAAAAGCACCAAAAGTTTTATGACTCCTGTAAAAGCTAAATCACCCACAAGATATCGACAACACTTACTTCAAAAGTGACAAAGCTACAATAACCCAAAGATTTTAGGAGCTTTTGTGTGTTAAACCAACATATATAATCAAACACATGTAGACAGTACGTCATTGGTGATTTTTCAAGATTATGTACGAGATGGTCAAACTTCGTCTGAGTGATTCATTGTGGCAGCCAAAGACTCACCTAATCCTCATGTCACTTCGTCCTCCCCCCCCCCCCCCCCCCCCCTCACCCCACCCTAAGCCAGTGTTGCAAAATCTACAAAAAGCTGCTATGGATCATTACATGATGCTGAGACCATTCCCTCAGTTCTCAAACTCATGTGCCGATAAAATGTACAAAATAGCTGAAATGATATGTTGCATTTAATTTTTCTAGAAAGCAGAACACAGATTCTTATGCATTACAGTCACAAAGGGATCGATGCATGAAAAGGGGTACCCTATAGACTTCATGTATGCTGCAACGGTAGGGGTGCACTAAGAAGTAAGAGAAGTTAAGTCCATAAGCTAATATCTAATTAATACTAGAGCCACAATAACATGTTGTAAAATGGGTAATAAAATAAGCATAGTAATACTGGTCAAACAAGACAAATGGGAAACTGCTTGTTTTACATGCTTGGCCACGAAGACTGCTTCTATGCCTGAACAATGGGAAGTGAAACACTTTGAAGGTGCACGAAATTGTACAAATCACTAACCTGCAACTTTTAAAATGTTTCCACCACCTTGAAATTATGTTGGAAGGTAAGAAAGGAGAACCATAGAACGCAATCCCTATCACTTCACCAGAACAGTTGATAATAGGTCCCCCACAAACTTTCTGTCACGACAATAAAATTTTGCCAATAAGCCTGCCTTTTCAAGCACTACCAGTGAAGCTTAGTAATATAACTGAAGCCATGTCAAAAAGTTAGAGCACGCAATAAGTGTGAGCTCTTAGCAACAGCTGGGGAGGAGAAAGAGAGATTTTACTTCTCGAATATTGGGTTCTGGCTGACCATTGGGGTCCCTCATCCAATAAAGCTCATCAAAGTCCAATCCACCCTTCAAAGACGTAGTCCTGATAAAATACAAAAAATGAACCGGAAGGAATGAAGCGCAATACATATATGTATGTGTATTGTTATATTTTAACTTTCTGAAGTCTAAAAAGTATATGAAATACAGTAGTACTCCTATATCATACCCGAAAACAGCAGAATAAAAACGAAGAGAATTATGAGGTATGGTACTGCGCCAAAGGCTAATGATCTTGGTGCCAGGAAATATCTTAAACGAATTTGAATGAGGAAGCAGCTTAAACGATCTTTCTTGGGGATAGTCAATTGGATGAATGGGAAGGACATCATCCAAGTCCCTAAGAGTTGCAATTGGTAATGGGGAGTCTGTTCGTATCTGTATGGCAGCAAGGTTGTAATGGAAATCGCAAGCCAAAACTTTACCACAAAATAACTTATTATTTTCTGATAAATACACATCAACCTGCATTGATAATTTTTTTAACAATTAGGACAAGACTGAGATTTGCAACTTACACGAAGATGGAAAAGGGGAATGACTTAACCTGAATTTGATGAGGTTCAAGACCATTAGTACGTTCAAAAAGAGAGGCAGCAGTGATAATTGTACAGAGGTAGGCATGGGTGACGACATCCTCCTCACACTCGATAATAGTCCCAGAACCCCAAAATATAATATCTTTTCCTTTTTCTTTTGGACATGACCACCACCAGTGATAATATTTGGCCATCTTAGCTGATTAAAAAGGGCAGGCAAGATATGTATTACGATTTACGATAACTAAAAGTAATCTGAGTGAGTCTATAGGTATATAAGAAATTAAATTGCAAGTATATTGAAAAAGAGACAATAAGAGAGAGGGAGAGAGGGAGAGAGAGAGGGAGAGAGAGAGGGAGAGAGAGAGAGAGAGAGAGAGAGAGAGAGAGAGAGAGAGAGAGAGAGAGACCAGGAACACCACGAGTGAGCACAGTGACAACACTAGGTGAAGCAATGGCGACAGCAACCTTAGTGCTAATATCCTTATTATCGACCTCCAAAATCAAACCAGACACCTCTTTCTCCTCATCCTCGGAGTCTGTAAATACTATTTGATTATGCTTCCTCCTTTTTCCTGTCCAAAACAAAAATTAATGATTCAGCAAAAACAAACACAATAATATATAACTGAAGCACTCGTCAAACAAAATCGGACCAATCGATTCAGTTTTCACAGCGTTCCTCTTTCTCTTCCTACCATACATAAATCTTTGACGGCGACTGAGCATTAGATGTTTCATCCTTCCCGACAACACAAACTAACCCTTTCTTTCTCTTGTGGAAGTACGTAAAGTATGTTTGTTTTCGCCGGCTCACTCCTGCCTTTTCTACTTTAAAAAGAACTTTTAATTATGGGGTTAATCATCAAATTGGTCACCGAACCCAACTAAATATATCAATCAGGTCACTCAAATCATTTTGATATCACTTAACTCACTCATTAGGCATTTTAAATCACTCCGTTGACTCGTCAATGTTTGACTAACGTTGGACACAAACGTGACAACGGAAAAGTGATGTGTACTGTAACGTGGCTAACATCCTCAATAAAATCTATCTATTAAAAGTTTGGTTGGTTGGTTGGTTGGTTGGTACCTATTGAATTTACCTAATTACCCTTACTTAACTATTAACTAAATACATAATTTCCTTTTTCATATTAAACATATTACCTTTTCTATTTGTCACTAACTAATTAATTTCCCTTTTCAGGTAAAGCACAATATCTTTATTATTTTATCTAACTAAAATTTCACCTTTCTTATAAACACTACAAGCAATTTTGAAAATAACATAATTATATTATAATTACTATTAACCAATCAATTACCTTTTTTAGCCAAAACATGTTACCTTTTCTCTATTTTATAACTAAAATATCTCTTTAACTAAAATATTTTTTTTTACAAATATATCACGGGGTTCTATTTAATAAATAATAATATTATAATACTAATAATTATCAATTACCCTTTTCAACTAAAACATATCATCTTTTCCCTATTTTATAATTCAAATTCCTTTTTTCTGGAAATATTACGGGCAACATTAATTTCTCAATATCTAAAAACACTACGAACAATTTAATTTAGTGAAATAACATAAATTAAATTATAATTACTATAAACTAATTAATTACCTTTTCCACCTAAAAGTCATTAAAAATAATGATTACATAATTGTAATATTGAATAAAATTTATAAAATAATAAAATAAACACCATATCAATAAATTTTATTTATAACATAAAAATTTTTTATTATAATTTTATAAATTTATATCTTCCAATCAGTAATATTTTCTCCTAATTTAAACACTTTGACTTTTAATTTAAAACATAATCTTGCAATAATTAATATATACCCAAAAATATTACACTATATCTTCTAACCACTAACAAAATATAATAGAAATCCGTATACTACGAATAATGACCGTTAGATTTTTATTAAAAAATCAGAATCGTTAGATATAATGATTATATATATTATATGATTAAATTAATTTACTAAAATTTCAATGTTTGAATTCCATCAACTACATATTTATTTTAAAATTTTATAATATAAGTTTTAAGCTATGCATATCATTAATTAATTTTTTATTAAATAATTTAAGTTAAAATTAAAATAAAATATTAATTATTATTATTTAAAAATGTAATGGTAACATAAAATAAAATTTACTGTATATCAAAAGAAATCCGTGCATCGCACGGGTTATAAGCTAGTCTATACTATTATATAAAAGCCGAAACATTAAAAATTTGGTTGGTTGGTCGGTCGGTTGGTCGGTACGGTACCTGTTGATTTTACTTATTTACCCATACTTAATTATAGATAAAATCTATATTTGAAAAGGTAATAGCTTGAAAAAGAAGTAAAAAAGCCAAATTTTGGAAAGAATATATTTTAGTTAGAAAAGATAATATTCGAAAAAGAAGTAAAAAAAGATAAGTTTGAAAATGAGATATTTTAGTTTAAAATTATAGAAAAGATATTACCTTTTAGCTGAAAAAGGTAATCAGTTAGTTATTCATAATTATAATATAAAAGCCGAAACATTAAAAGTTTGGTTAGTCGGTTGGTTGGTCGGTACGGTACCTGTTGATTTTACGTATTTACCCTTACTCAATTACTACTAACTAATCAATTTCCTTTTCCAAATTAAACATATTATCTTTTCTACTTTTCAAGAATTAAATAATTTCCTTTTTCAAGTAAAATACAATATCTTTTATATTTTATCTAACTAAAATTTCTCCTTTATGAATCAATTTCTTTTTCAGGTCATATTACCTTTTCTATTTTTCAATAATTAAATAATTTCCTTTTTTAGGTAAATTAGAATATCTTTTACATTTTATCTAACTAAAATTTCTCTTTTTTAAAAACACTACGAGCAATTTTGTTTAATAAAATAACATAATTATATTATAATTACTATTAACTAATCAATTACCTTTTTCATTCAAAACACGTTACCTTTTCTCTTTTCTCTAACTAAAATCTTTCTTTTTCCAATTATATCATGGACGGTTACCTTTTTCAGTCAAAACACGTTACCTTTTTTCTTTTCTCTTACTAAAACCTCCTTTTTTCCAATAATATCACGGTTGTTTCTATTTAATAAAAATAAATAATACTAATATTATAATACTAATAATTAACCAATTCAACTAAAATATATAATCTTTTCTATTTTTTCTAATTAAATTCCCTTTTTTTTCTAGAAATATAACGGGCAACATTAAATTTCTCAATTTCTAAAAACTATGAGCAATTTCATTTAGTAAATAACATAATTAAATTATAATCACTATAAACTAATCAATTTTTTCTAATAAAATTCCTTTTTTTTCTAGAAATATAACGGGCAACATTAATTTCTCATTTTCTAAAAAATATGAGCAATTTTATTTAGTAAAATAACATAATTAAATTATAATTACTATAAACTAATCAATTACCATTTTCACATAAATCATGTCATCTTCATGTTATCATTACTTAATTATTTATAATTACTAATAACTAATAAATTTCCATCTTCGGGTAAAACATGTTATCTTTTCTATTTTTCAATAACTAATATTTTATCACATAAATATGAGAAATTCTTTCCTTTTCCAAGTAAAATATGCTACATTTTCTATTTTTCAATAGCCAATTTTTCTTTTTACGTAAAATACAGTTTATCTAGCTAAAATTTTTCCTTTTCTAAAAAAACTATGAGCAATTATGTTTAATAAAATAACATATTATAATTACTAATAATTAATCAATTACCATTTTTAGCTAAAATTCATTATCTTTTCTATTTTTTTATTTTTTTTCATAAAAACCTATTTGGTTTGCTTTAATTAAGTACAATAAAATAATAACAATATAATAACTAATAACTAATCGATTACGTTTTCAGCTAAAATATTTCATCTTTTCAATATTTTCAAACTAAAATCCATCATTTTCTAAAAATATCACGGACAACATATATTTATTTATATCAGAACATATTTTTCTAAAATTTTAAGCCAAGAAAGTTTATGTTTTAAAATTTTTAATTCAAACAAATATTCTGTTATATTAAAGAACATCCGTGCATTGCACGGGTTTTAAGCTAGTCTCAATTAATATCTTCTCTATTAATATCTTCACATTTCACATCAGAGTTAAACGGCGCGAAAAAGAAGGCGCGAAGAGGAATTGGGGGAAAGAAAACCCTAATTTCTTCATCATCGATTGGATCTAACATCAACAATACAAGCCAAATCTTGGTATTCTCAACTATTCAGGTATGCACTTCTAAAACTTTTTCCCTCTTCTTATTTGATAATTCTAATTAGTGTTAGCTGAAGTTATATGTATACCTCTTTCTTAATATTAGCAGTTCAAATATGCATATATATTTGCATCACCATGGAAATATGTATGAACATCCATCTTGTAATTATATTGGAGGTAAAAGAGATGTTATTGAAGATATTGATTCTGATTTGTTATCATTCCGTGACTTACAAGATTTTGCAACTAAGTTCAACTATGATCCTAATGCCTTGGTTTATTTTAAAAATGATGGAAGCACCTTTAGCAGTGGTTTTAGCCTTGTGTGGGATGATTCTTCTATTAGGGACCTGGTTAAAATTTGTACTCCAGTTGGAAAAATTGACCTATATGTAGATCATGTTAACCTTGATGAAGTACATTTTCAACCATTTGATCCATTCAGTGATAGTGAAGACCCTGACTACCAACAACCAAATACAAGTGATAATGATGAAGAAGCTGTTGAAATTAAAAATAAAAGAAGAGAATTCAAAAAGGGGTTGGGTACCACTCGCAATATTGATTATAGTAGCAGTGAAGAATCCGAATATGGTAGTGTCAAATCAGAGCCAACAACATGTTCAAGAGAATCAGAGTCAGCATGTTGAACAAGTTGTCAGACCCAAACCAAATAAGATCTACAAATCCAAAGTAAGACCTATTTTGCCGTGGAGACAAAAGAATTTGACAGCTAATGAAGGTACAAGTTCTAAAAATGCAGCTACACTCAAAGACCCTCCAAATGTGGATCAAATGTCACAAGCACAATCAAGACCAAAGTTACCGGTGAGGAAGGCAAATGACAAGAGTCCTTTGGGATATTCTTCTGGGTATTCTTCTGTGTTCATGCCGACACCAGGATGGTCGTTCAAGCCACATAATGGCACTTCATCTGAAGATGACCCGTATAATCTGCGAAATAATTAATTTTCAGTTTTTAAGTATGTTAGTAGTACTTTAAGCATATTATTTTGTCAAGTATGTTATTAGTACTTAAGCCTATTATTTTTGCCAAGTTGATGCACCAATGCTTTGAACATTGAGGTTGCTTTTTTTTTTTGTGGCAGATGGATGTTATTGTGCCAAATGAATGATATAATTTTGTGCCAAATGAATGATATAATGATATCTTTTTTTCATTCTTTTTTAACTGTTTCAGAGAGTTGACAAATTTTGAGATGAAAAACTCTAGTTTTGTTATTATTAATGTGCATATGACACGTCTGTTCTCATCAGTCACTACATTCCACATCAGTCAATCCCGCCGTTAGTTTTTAGAGGAGTTTACGGAGTGATTTAAAATGCCAAATGAGTGAGTTAAGTGATACCAAAATGATTTGAGTGACCTGATTGATATATTTAGTTGAGTTCAGTGACCAATTTGATCATTAACCCTTTAATTATGTCCTTCTTTTTTTCGCTAAGTTGTTAATATATTAAGAAAACAAAACAATACAAGGTTTGACCCTTGCTCTATAACAGATTGACAGGTCATAAAGGAGACTATCTATGATCAATCTAATGAAGATTGAAAATAGAAAGAAAACAAGAAACCAACCCATCAAAAAACTAGCCAACTACGAAGATTATCTATACGATTATGGCTAGTGAACTAGTTAGAGCTAGTTAATCTACTTTTTATATCTATAATAATACTATCATTTACCTCTATCATGGGCACGAATATTCCTTTCACGCCGAATATGATTGGTAAAAACCTGAGCTATAAGAAGAGCAAGTGTGCGGTGAGCCACACAATTATGGGTGTTGGTCTTTTATGTCACAATTTGAATAAATAGGTCTTAAATGCCGTAAATGAAAAAGATAATCCCAAATATCACTTTAAAATAAAGTTTAGAAATGAACTATTTTTAACAATAAAATTACTATTACACCCACTACTACATTTATTTTAACAATATTACATCTACTATTTTGGTCTCCGTGTAAAAAGCAAATGATAAGAAATCAAAAAACGGAGGGAGGCATTTTCTTCAAAAAGGAAGAACAAGATTGTACATGGTGGGGTCTACCCACATGCTCGGCCAACAACTATTTCTTTCTTGGGTTTGTCTAGTGTGTGCCCAAGGATACATGCTAAGAATCCGTGCTTGATAAGTTGTCAAATTTTGATTGGTGGATATTTATGTGAATGCAAGGGGATCCATCATTATTTAATTAAATCTCTATCAATCAAAATTTGACAACTAAGTTAGCACGAATTCTTAGCATGTGCCCCACATACTAGGAAATTTGTTCTTTCTTTATTAGTGTCCTTAAAGAAGTAGGTGATCCCGCTCTGCATCTATGCTATACAGTAGTATTCATCTCTGTAGGTATTATAGTCGGTACTTGGTTAAAACTTAAAAGGTAGTGGGCTCACCTGCACCAATTGACTGGAAACAGAAACACTAGACGATAGTAATTCGTTATGGAGTGATATTGAGGGCCATAGTTATAGTTTGTGTAACACCCCCAGATCCGGGGTCAGGAATCTGGTCGTTACGGTTTCAATATCCATCCACAAGCCAACATAATAACTTACAACCTTGTGACCCAAAACAACAACACAACACACCCGTTATAGTCCCAGAGATGATATCAGAGTAAAGAACAAATTTTATTAATCACAAGTTGAGTTCTTACAATCCAAAGGAATTACCATCTAATTTATACTCTTTGGCTCTTTGCCATCCATTTACATAAATGCATCTGATAAACCAAAAGCTAACAGTTTAGCCTACTGGTAGCTTCTACCTCAGCAATGTCGTCTATGACATCAGTAGGCAACCCTAACTACTGTCCCTACTTACACCGAATACTCCTTGTGTTGGCCGACAGATCTATATGTTGTTGTAATATAATAATAATAACGCAAGGGTGAGCAATAGCCCACCAATATAATATGCAACTGAACAATAATATATATATGATAGTTTAAAAGTATTTCTGAAACCATATGCCATGCATTAATGAACATAGTGACAGTATGATATATAAGATGAAGTTACAAGGTAACTCAACATATGTAATCCGTGGAAATATATGCCGAGTCAAAGAAAAGCAAGATATTATCATATTTCACAAGAAGGAAATTGCAGGAAAAATATGCAATTCCTGTTTTAAACACTTTTCAACCCTGTCAACAGTAATAATGTTGCAGAAAATTTCCAATATTGAAATATGAACTAATACGAGAATTACCGCGCCAGATGCCCTAACGTTTACGATGATCAGTCGTATGTCATGCATCTCATCAGTCGTTCTCTACATGTAGAAGGTAGCTCCGACGGATTTACTTGTCTACCGCCCACTAGAACTCCTAAGCCAACGATTGGGCTATTGCTGGGTCGGCGCCACTCGACCACTTACGCGTCTCCTAGTTCAATTGACATCCATAACTCTGAAACATAAAGTTTGTCCCCCTTTTTCCAAGTATAATACTTGTTGATAAGACTCCACAAAGTAGTCGTATCTAGTTGGAAAGGAAAATTCACCAATATTTTCCAAGCTGATGCTTGTTAATGAATATAAACTTGTTCCATCAATCTTACCCCTCGAGCGTTGAGGAGGTAACCAAAAGACTCATATCGATGTTTGAACGAATCAAGATGTGAGTGACAAAATAGTTTAACAAGTATATGACCGGGCAGTCAAATAAATAACAGCTCTCAAGTAAGGTCCCCTTATATTTTGGAATTTCTGAGCGAGGGTTTAAGTCTTCCTATAAGATAGACTTAAACGTAAAATAGGGTTTTGAGAACCTTTCCTTGATAAAATAATCATAATAAATCTCAGAAATATTTTATATAATATTTGAATGCCAAAGATAATATTTGAAGGGAATCAAATAGTTTAAAGGTTTCAAATAAATATTCAAAGAATATTTAATAAGTCATAAATATTTAAAGAATATTCTTATTATAAAATATTGCTCATAAATAATCCTTGAATGAATATATAAAATATTCACTAATTGAAAGAATCCTTGAATAAATATTCCAAAAATAAATAAATAAATCTTAAATGAATATTCAATATAATATTCATTAAATAATTAAATCATCGAATGAATATTCAAAATAATATTCATTAAATAATTAAATCCTCGAATGAATATTTGACAATACTTATTAAGTAATTAAGTCTTTGAAGAAATATTCCAATTAATATTCATTAAATCAATCAGACTTGAAATGAATGTATAAAATAATATTCGATAGGTAATTTAAACTTCAAATGAATATTTAAAATAATATTCATTAAATAAATTAAACCCGAATGAATATTCAAATAATATTCAACAAATTAAACTCGAATGAATATTCAAATGATATTCATTAAATAAATTAAACTCGAATGAATATTCAAAATAATATTCATTAAATAAATTAAACTCGAATGAATATTCAAATAATATTCATTAAATTAAACTCGAATGAATATTCAAATGATATTCATTAAATAAATTAAACTCGAATGAATATTCAAAATAATATTCATTAAATTAATTAAACTCGAATGAATATTCAAATAATATTCATTAAATAACTTAATGAAAGAAATATTCATCTAATATTTTCCTCAGAAAATGATAATAATATATTTACAGAAATACCAACTCCCGGTTTATATTTGAGAAATCCTGCTCATATGCCTTTCACTAAGGCTTTAGCAATATCCGGCTTATACTGATATATCGTCTATCTAGTTATAAGCCAACAGTAACTCAGGGAACAAGTACCACAATATAACTTTAAAATAGGCATGCATGCAATGACATATGTATGACAACATTGAATCATATATATATTTACATCACAACAACAGGTTCAATGGTTTGAACACTTGCATGGTACTCCCGCTTATGCTAGTGGCATGACTCGGGGTGGTCCAGTGATCTATAAATAACCAAATTATCCCAGGTTAATCACCTATCACTTTGAAATGCCAAGTAAATACCTTACTTAAGCTAAAGCACGTTTTCGAATTATCTCGTTATGCACCCGCTAGCGTAACTCTTATTAATCACCGATACGATCCGACACTTGTTCGTTATTAAGGCATGTCATTGCACTTACTCTTGGTAGGCACTTAAGTCATATAAGTCCTAAGGCCGGTCGTTTATGAACCAAGATCATACCTCGAGTTTTATCGCCCGTTTTCTAAGTGATTTTCCAAGTTATACTTAAACAATCCCCTAAGTGGTTCATTCGCATTTCACTTTGATTCGAACATTTTTATAAAATCGAAAAATGACCCAATTGACATGAGGTTTCTTCTCACACCTTCCTTATGATCCTTAATATTTAATTACTAAGATTCGGAAACGGATTACTCCTGTTAAGGGGATTCAATTTTAGTTACAAACTCGCACTTACGTTTTCGGACCGCTTTTAGTAATTTAATCATATCTACTAAACCGTAAGTCTGTTTGTTTCGATTCTTTTTCCAGAGTGATCTACGACTCGAGATCTACAATGGAACATTACATTCTTAACCAGTTTCGACCATTAGACCTACTGTGATGCATGGTTTTCAAAGATCTAACGAAAATCGGGCATTATAACGGCTATGTTTACACGCTTTTCCAAATTCTTATCCATCAAATCATCCTCCAACAACAACCAATTCAAGACCTAAAGTTTCTCATCTATTCTAAATCATGACATCTCAAGAACAACTCAAATCCAACAAGTATGAAACAACAATAACAACCATTTATGTATACATGGATCTAAACATACTAACACTTTTCCATCATATATCCATCCAAAAAGATCCATAAACTCAAAGTAGTACTAAGGGTTCTTGAGCTTTATACCTTCCTTGGAGAGTGAATAACACTTGGTAAGCCTTGAATGATCCTTAAGTAACCTTTGTACAACTTAAAAATCAACCAAAGAAAACAAGAACTCAAAGTTAGTTTCTAAGATCTACTATTCATCACCACTTTCATGATTTTATATCTCATGAATGGTGTGGAATTTGAAGCTCAAACTTAGAGGATATCTTAATTAGGGATTATAGAACTTACCTTAATTTTCTTGAGATTTAAACATGGATGGAAGTTGGATTTCACTCCTTGAAAAAGAGGGCAGGCCGAGAGCACCTTTGGTGTGTTCTTGGTGGTTGGTTTTGTTTTGCTAATTGTTTTGCTAAGTATAAGGACTTGATACATGTAATGCCTATCTATATTTGGATGCATCTCCTCTTTTGTGTTGTTAGCAATCTATTGGACCAAGTGTCATCAATCTACTTGACCACTTGTTGCCATTACATTAAGCATTCCATTTTTTTGCCAAAGTGCAAAAACACCACTCCTTTGTTTAGTTGACTTATATGTAAGTCACTTGTATCTTTCTTTTTTCCACCCACTTGCACATGCTTGTATCTTGATCCTCTGCTTGCTCTTTTGTCCGTTTATCACTCCATTTCAGTGATCGTCCGGAGGAATATCTCAAATATTTCTCGTTAAGGTTTTACCGGAAACCTTCTTAATATTTATACTAATATCTTTAATCCTCCTTTATAATCCTTGAATTAAAATCCCTTAAATCTCTTAAATAAATCCTTAAATCCTTCATTGTCCAGGGAAATCTCAGAGAAAATAAAAGTGCTATTTTTCTGAATCCGATATCGTTTACATACACTTATTTCACTCCTGGATCATGAATACGAACTCCGAAATCCGTTCTGAATACTTCTATATAGCGTCGTCTCATATATAATATTCTAGTTTCCACTAAAGACAATATTCATACTTTATTCTTTCTTTATTCCCTATGATTGGATAAAATGTTCTCGCGCTCTCCCGAGCATTCCTTAATCCTTTTTCGGAGTTACTTAACTTATCCTAGATATCGATTTGGATGACATGGGAATACTCCCTTGATTTGTATATCATATCTTACTTTCTCGATGATAGATTATTCTTATCTACATCGTCAATCAATTACGTTGTTCATGACACATAAACATTTGAATTCAATCCATTCAATATTCATCTATTAACCCACTGATACATTCATACTTCAACACATAAAAAAAGTTTTAATTAGTACCAAAAATCGGGGTTCTTACAGTTTGTGATATTTGAGACCATTTATTTCAAAAAAGTGATATTTGGGTCCTTTTTTCCACAATTTTTTTTTGAAATAAACGTACTTGCATTCCATTAAACTTTCTCAGAATCAACATTACAAAGAATAAAATCTGGAGCAGTTCCCAACCACTCCTGATAGCCTGACGTAGAATACGTAGCTGTAGCTAACAAATGTGCTACTGTATTCGCAGACGTATGACAAAACACGACTAACACTTCTTGAAAGTGTTTTAGAATTCCTTACAAGCTTCCATAATCGTATCAAAATAAGACTGTCCTCCTACCGACTGAATTGCATCCACCACTCCTTTAGCATCACACTCAAAAATACACTTATTATTCCTCCAATCTTTCGTCCAAGACAATGCTTCCCGGAGTCCTATAGCTTCGACTTCCCTGGGTTGCAAACGACCTTGAATCTCCTTGCTATAAGCTCGAATAAACTGCCCTTGATCATCCCTAATGACACAACCCACTCCCATCTGTCCAGTTCGCACATTACACGCAACATCAGTATTGATTTTAATTCACCCCTCGGGAGGCTTACTCCACCTTCTACAGCTCTCCTGTCCCTGTCTTGTACTCATAGCCAGCTCATCCCTAGCTCGGTTCCATTCTGCAAGCATACTGCACCTTTTTTCCACAATTATGTCATTAATAATTCGAAATATACTTTCCGAACTTTTTCTTACTTTAAATATGTTAATTAAAATATTTAATTATATACATTTTGCATGTAAATTCGAATAATTCTATAAAAATCTGAATTTATTTTCAACTTTGAATATGTTAAAGGAAGTTATGACTTTTAACTTTATTTTTCTTTTCCAAATATGTTAAAGAAAATTTTTAATTAGGTACTTTTGTTGTAAATTTGGAAATTTTCATTTTATGAATATTTGAATGTGTTTTCCATTTCAAATATGTAGTGTGGTGTAAAGGTAAATTTTAACAATTTAAAAATATTATATCCTTTTCATATATAATAAATGTAAGAGAAATTTTATCTAAAATATAGTACAATAGGGGGAGAACATTTTTTTAAACATGAAAAAGACCAATATAATGAGACAGAGAGGGTATGTTAACTTGTTTAGACAGTATAATTCATCTAGTATCGTAAAGCAAACTATCTTAAACCCAAAGATACTAAAGAATGAGGCTCTGCAGTCACTGATTTCTAGGAAGTACATTCCAGAAAGCACGCCTCCACCTGAAAATAAAATCATAAAGTCGAAAAGCTGATTATACATGATATTGTAAGTAGAGATATGCATGTATGCCTTATGTGTGTAAATTTTAGTTTGGTTACTGAAAGGAGCTAGCTCATAATTCTGCCTAAGATTACGAAATGCAGTATAGCTATATTGGTTACATCAACCAGTTATTTAACTTCTTGAAAGTTTTAGGTAATTAAGAAAGTGGGTTTTAAATGTATACATAGGGTAAGCACTGTGCAATGAAAAATGCAAGCAAGGGTTGGGGAGGGGTTTTAAATCATCTACTCCATCCGACTAGTTCCAGGTTCGAATCCGGGTGCGTTTGAATTACTAGTGGCCGGGAATGGTGATCAAAGAATGGGAACAGGGGGAAATGAGAATGAATATACAAAAATTGTGTTTGGGAACATTAAATTCATCTCAAATGATGAATTACAAAGATTATTTGGTTAGTGCAAGAATGGGAATCACTTTACTAAATAAGTTGTTATTTTGATTATGGACTTGGTATAAAAATAGAAGAAAATTACATAGCAAGCTTATATGAGAATCTGGATATAAAATTTTAAAGTTTTTGAATTTTAATAATTTGATCTTTTGCCGATATGAATACAAGGCAGGCATTGTGTAATATCAATGAGTCTCGCCGAGCTTGTGCAAGGGGCATCAGCAGTCTGTGCGTTAAATTTTTAAAAATGGAAAACAAACCCCAAAACAAAGCAACACGGTACACACCATTGCATATAGATATTACATCAATAAACAACCCAAATTATAGTACAATAAGATGAGTACAACTACTTAAATATCATGTATCAAACACAGTTGCAATTTGTAAGTGAAGAAATCAATTGCATATATATACACATCCATATATATATGGTGACATACCAGAAATTACATATTGGTGCTGAAAGTTTACTGATAGGAGAATCAATAAAATCATGAAAGAGAGGTTTGGGATAGAGATGGAATAACGGGAATGACACCCTATGTAAGAGAGGTTTGGTAAAGAGAGGAAGAGGGATAGAGATGCAGAAAAATTGATGAAATGCAGTGAAATGAAATAATGGGAATGACATATAATTCACAAATGTTAAGTAGGGTTTGGGATGACCAACTAGTTGGAATCAGATTTCCATCCAAGTGATCAAAAAACTATCCCAAACACTGGTACTTGTTAGATAAATTCCCATTCCTGTTATAACCCTCTTCAAATCCCCCCCCCCCCCCCCCCTCCAAACACCCCCTAAGTTAATAGTCCAATGAACATGTCCACACCGCCACGAAAGCTTAAACACGGTCTAAGGAGTGCTGACCACTTGTGATCACACTACCTCTTCCCCTCTTACTATTAGCATTCAGCAGTGACCAAAAACAATTTACCTTGTGTTCTGAAACTAAACCAAAATTGCGTATCTTTTAGTTTCAACGAGCCATTTTACAAACCCTCTTTGTCTAAGCAGGATTAGTATATATTACATCATGTGTATCGATTATAAGCCTTTAATCAGTATCAGTTCAATAATCAGATGAATCCCTCCCGATTTCGCCCACTGGAACCATCTCTTTTACTTACGTTTGCAATAGTCATAATTAAGAACATTAAACAAGACACTGGACCTTTTATCGAAGGATCAAAGCTCTACAATATTTTCGGTGTAGTTTTTATCACCTTTTTCTGGAAGGACAGAAATGGTGGTACACTATATAATATGCAGAGAAAGGTGTTAGGTGTGGGTGTGTAGTGGGGATCATTTGACTTACTGATAGAACTTTTCTGGGGCTGTCTCTTCCAAAGCCAGGCTTATATTCAGCGTTTCAGCATCACTCGCTCTTAAAATATTTAGCTCTACAGATTCTCCTCCAACTTTGTTCCATGCTATATCAAAGAACTGGAAGGAAAATAAGTAATTAAATAAATTAATCCAACTTAATGGATGGATGCTAATAGGAGTATCTTAATTCAATATTTGATCTTTCACCTATTAGACATGGGATGCAATTATACAAATAAACTTCTAGCTACAAAGAACTACAGTGGGTAGGCGCAAAGAAACATGATAATAACTATAATATAAGATAACAAAAGTATTTCAGTGGTGCTACCAATACTAGGTAGAGATGGTGCAGATTAGATGAGAAGTAACATATTGGTGATTTCAAACCATAATAACCAAAAACTCATGAAAGTGTTTCCTAAGCTCGAACTTAACCAATAACTAATGAAGTGTTTTCTGTGCTCCAACTGGCAAGAGACATCTTGGCTTTCATCTAAGAACAATGATAACGGTCCTGGTAAAGTTGCCTAAGAAAAGACTATCATTTTCGTGCAATGACAAAATTACACAAGCCAATATTGAAAATACCTCCAATGTACTTCGAACTACCATGCCATCACATTTTACTATTACGTCTTTGGGACGTATCCCAGAACAATAAGCTGTTGAGTCTGCAACCTGATTTAACGAGACAAGCAAAAGACATAAGTGATTACATATAAATACATTATAAACATTACACATGGCCAGTAACCATAGTTTTAGGAGAAACCAATAAAGACACATAATTTCCCTGTTCCATATGGCTGGCCTTTTTTAGTATGACTGATCGATGTCTGGGCTGTTCAATATATTGCCAATAAACATTATCTAATACTATATATATTCAAAACAAAATGGGGTTTTATGAAAATGATTGCAATATTTTTTTATATCCGTTGGCAGCAAAGTAGGGTACCAAAGTAAGGTTAAAACAGCAAAGTAGGGTACCAAAGTAAGGTTAAAAGTAATTTTGGTCCACACAATCCAAACACGCCAAACTGTCCCAATCCTGTACTATAACTACTACTTATCACCAATAGATACCTCCTAACATGTATGAGCTATAAAAAAACAGATCAAGAAAGAAAAGACGAGAACACTCATTAAACTCCAATAAACAAAGCCTTAGTCCCCAAAGCATTTTGGGTCCCTGAACATGAACCATCATAGGTAATAACAATAATCCCATAAGGAACTGACCCCAAATTTCCCACAACATCAGCAGCAACACGCCCCAATGCTCAAAGTCTACTTTCTACGGCAGGATGAGGAGGTGAACGTACCCCCCCCCCCCCCCTCCCTTCCCCTTGGCTGTAAACATACAGAGGTTGTTTCGGGAGGACTTACAATGAAGATTACATCAAACTTCAATATATAAGAAGTGCTGCATGAGTGTTTGGTGAACCACTTTGTTTTAGTCCATCATACAACACCAAAGAATAGTTTTTACACAATAATACCAGACTAATTTGGTAATAAGAAAAACTACGTACATCAATAAGATGCTTTACTACTGGCATGCAAGGAACCAGCCTGCTGTACGAACAAAAATAAATAATAGTTTTCTTACAAATTGGGTCTCCTTTATCTAGTTAAATGTTCCCTCAAAAGCTGGCTGCATATTACCCTTAGGTTTATGACTTTGGTTGTCCCATACTTAAAAGCCTACTAAGGTTTACTCATTTCTTACAACAAGTCTAAACTGGAGCAGTTAAAATTCATCCAGCTTTGTTCTCTTGATCATTGGTTGTGCAATACCTGGTCCAAACAATGCACAGGAACCTATTACCTACATACGACAACGTTTTAAAAGAAGCAAGGGCAAGGAAGTAAATTCTGCACTCAAGGGCAAGGAGGTAAATTGACCAAGGGAAATTAGGGATAAGTCGTGTAAGGGGTTTGGGGGAAAGGATTATGATGATTGTAATTGAGTAAACCCTAGGGTGAGTGGGAGTTAGGCGGCGACTCGAAGGCTGTCCAATTTATCTTGTATCGTTTTGTATTGAACTATTGTCCTCCTTGAATATTCTGATATCAAGCTTGCTTTAATTATTACGAATTGTTAGTGTCACTTGTTATTTGATTGTGGAGTGAGTTCTAGTCTATAGCAAATCTGGTATCAGAGCAAAAAAGACGATCATGGCGCCACAACCGGAAACTCGCTTAGCCTCGAGAATGGACGTACTGGAGGAAGCCATAGCAGATCTGAAGAAGAAGATGTCGGAGGAAGTGACTGCCGCTGTTAACGGTGCCGCCCTAGAGATGCAGCAATCTCTCATATCGCACCTGACACTTAATCTCGACCAAGTTACTCAGAAACTCCAAGTGCAGATGGATAGGGCCAGAGAAGACAACGAAAGCAGGATTGGGGAGGTGCAAAAGAAACAAGCAGAGTTTCAATCGGAAATACGGTCAGTCATGACGACCCTCACAACCTTGAATATAGCACCAACAAGGGGGGAAGGAGCGGGGTCGCGGCCCCTAAGTGAGGGGGCAGGGTCCGAGCTTGGAGGTCGAGGAAGTGGGATTCAAGGGGGAGGTGCGAGTGGGTATCGAGGAGGGAAAGGAAACCGTGACAAGGAGATTAGAGAGGAAGAAGGGTGGAGTCCAGGGGAAGGAGAGATGCAACGGAGTAATTGGAAGTACCGCAAGTTAGATTTGCCCCAATTTGACGGAGCAAACCCAGATGGCTGGATTTTGAGGGCTGAAAGGTATTTTGCATTTTACCATCTAAATGACACCGAGAAACTCGAGGCAGCAGTGGTAGGATTTGAGGGGGATGCTCTAGTCTGGTACCAATGGGAGAATCGGAGGAGACCAATACAGAAATGGGAGGAGATGAAGAGTCTAATTCTGCAACGTTTCCGACCACTCCACTCGGGAACGCTTTGCGAACAATGGCTGTCAGTGAAACAAATGGGGTCGGTTGCAGAGTTTCGTAGCAAATTCATAGAGATGGCTGCTCCACTCGAGCATATTCCGGAGAACATTCTAATGGGGCAGTTTGTGAATGGCTTGAAGGACGAAATCAAGGCAGAGGTACGGTTGTTTGGAATATATACCTTGGAGCAGGCCATGGACCTAGCACTTAAGGTGGAGGAGAAAAATCGAGCCCAAAATCAAAAGCACAGTAGTAACAGGTCAGTTGCCTCTATTTCTCCTCGACCAAGTTTTAGTGACAGCCACACGAATACTTCAAAAACGGTAAGTCAGGGCCTTAGTGGAACATCAATGTCATCTGTTTATAAGGCACCCTCCTGGGGAACGAGGTCGGAGTCAGGGGTCAGTTCCCAGGGGTCTTGGTCACAATCTTACCCAAGCATACCAACTGCAAAACCAATTGGGACTGTTAAACGACTGACACCCACAGAATTGCAACAAAAAAGGGAGAAGGGGCTATGTTTTAGGTGCGATGAAAAATGGGTGGCGGGGCACAAGTGTAAACAAAAGGAGCTTAGCGTGTTACTTACACAAGAAGATGATGAGGAATTGGATTTGACAGAAGAAATCATGGAGCCACAAGGAGTGGTGGAGGAGCCGATAAAATCAGAAGTGTCCCTTAATTCAGTGATTGGTCTGACTTCACCAAAAACCATGAAGCTTAAAGGGGAGATAAAAGGTGTCGAAGTGGTGGTCATGGTCGACCCGGGGGCGACACACAATTTCATATCCACTTCTACGGTTAAGGAACTACAACTACCAGTGGTGCCAACGAGGGAATTTGGGGTGTCACTAGGGAATGGCGACTCAGTAAAGGGTATGGGGGAATGTAAAGGAGTGTTAGTGCAGTTGGATGGAGTGGATGTGGTCGAAGATTTCTTGCCATTTGAGCTGGGAAATTCTGACTTAATCCTAGGAGTTCAGTGGCTAGAAAAGTTAGGGACGGTGACAACAAATTGGAGATCACAGGTCATGAAATTCATGGTGGGTCAGAGGAAGGTGGTATTAAAGGGGGATCCATCATTGTCCCATTCGAGAGTGTCTTTGAAGGCAATGATAAAAACCATGAGAAAAGAAGGGGGAGGGATACTAGTAGAAGTTAATCAGGTGGAGGTAAGCAATAAGGAAACCGTGGAACTTGAGGCACCATCTTTCTTACGTCCAGTGCTACACCAGTACAAAACTGTGTTCCAAGAACCGCATGGTCTGCCTCCATACCGGGGACATGAGCACGCCATCCACCTCAAAGAGGGCAGCAATCCAGTGAGTGTTCGACCATATCGGTATCCGCAATTCCAAAAAGAAGAAATTGAACGGCTAGTCCGTGAGATGTTGGCCGCCCAGATCATACAACCATCTACCAGCCCCTATTCTAGCCCAGTTCTACTCGTTAAAAAGAAGGATGGGTCGTGGAGATTTTGTGTCGACTATAGGGCATTAAATAAGGAAACCGTACCCGATAAATTCCCAATTCCCGTGATTGATGAACTTCTAGATGAGCTACACGGGTCGAAGGTTTTCACCAAATTAGATCTTAAGGCGGGTTATCACCAAATAAGGGTGAGGGATGAAGATGTACACAAAACAGGCTTTCGGACGCACGAGGGACACTATGAGTTCAGGGTGATGCCGTTCGGCCTATCAAACGCACCTTCCACGTTTCAATCCTTAATGAACGAGGTATTCAAGCCCTTTCTACGCAAATTCGTGCTTGTTTTCTTTGATGATATACTTGTATACAGCTCTTCCGAAGGGGAACATAAACAACATGTCAGCCAAGTTTTGGAAACATTACAAAAACACCATCTGGTTGCCAATCTCAAGAAATGTGAATTTGGACAGCGAAAATTAGCCTATTTGGGGCATGTTATATCCGAGTTTGGGGTAGAGGCGGATGAAAGCAAGGTACGATCCATGGTTGACTGGACAGAACCCACTAATTTGCGAGAACTCCGAGGCTTTCTTGGGTTAACAGGGTATTATAGGAAGTTTGTGGCTCACTACGCCCAAATCGCCCAACCTCTCACAGACCAGCTCAAAAAAGACCAATTCGGGTGGAACGACAAGGCGACACAGGCTTTTGCTCAATTGAAACAAGCCATGGTATCTGCTCCGGTTTTAATAATGCCGGATTTCACAACCCCGTTCGTGGTGGAGACTGATGCGTCGGGGTTTGGGGTGGGCGCGGTTCTCATGCAAACACAAAGACCCGTGGCCTATTTTAGCAGGATTTTGGGACCGAGGGCGAGGCAGAAATCCATTTATGAAAAGGAACTTATTGCCATCTGTTTGGCAGTGCTTAAGTGGAGACATTATCTTCTTGGAAGGCATTTTTATGTACACACGGACCAACAGAGTTTGAGGTATGTAATGCAGCAACGTGAAGTTGGGGCGAATTATCAACAGTGGATAAGCAAACTAATGGCTTTCGACTTTGAAGTCGTGTACAAGCCGGGGACCGCCAATAAAGCGGCGGATGCCTTGTCTAGAAAAGGGACTGGAGAAGTAGTTCTCAATGCCATGTGGACATCCTCTACAGTTGACTGGGAGAACCTGTATAAAGAGATGGATCACGATCCGTTCATAGCTCGATTAAAGCAAGAAGTGACAGAGGGAACGAGTAAGTGCACAGACTTCACAGTAGCGGAAGGGAAACTGTTCTACAAACAAAGGTTGGTCATACCAAAAGGGTCGACTTATGTGCAGAAAATCATCACGGAGTATCATGATTCTCCGGTAGGGGGGCACTCCGGTGAACTTAAAACATACCTACGCATAGCAGCAGAATGGTTTTGGCAAGGTATGAGAAAGGATGTGGCTAAGTATGTGCGAGAATGTGCCATATGTCAACAAAATAAGATGTCCAACCAAAGCCCAGCAGGCCTGCTTCAACCCTTGCCCTTACCTACTCAAGTATGGGATGAGCTCACGATGGATTTTATCGAAGGATTACCTAAATCGAATGGTTTTGATTCGATCCTAGTGGTGGTGGACAGATTATCGAAATACGCTCATTTTATACTTCTGAAACACCCATTTTCAGCTATGACAGTAGCAGCAGTTTTCATCACCGAAGTGGTAAGGTTGCACGGTTTTCCAACATCCATCATCTCTGACCGAGACAAAGTATTCATGAGCTTGTTTTGGAGAGAATTATTCAGATTGCAGGGCACCCAACTGAAACGCAGTTCAGCATATCACCCACAAACAGATGGTCAATCCGAAGTGGTGAACAAATGTGTGGAGACCTACCTCAGATGCTTTACTTCCAGTCATCCCAAAGCCTGGGCCAGTTGGATCTGTTGGGCAGAATTTTGGTATAATACTTCACCCCACGTATCTATTAAAATGACACCGTTCAAGGCCCTGTATGGACGCGACCCTCCTCACCTCTTGCGAATGGGAATAGGTCAGACTCCTGTTGACAGTCTTGAAGAAAACCTGCTCCTCAGGGACGCCTATTTGGACGAATTAAAATTCCATCTCTTGAAGGCTCAACAACTAATGAAACTAAACTCAGATAAGAAGAGGCGAGAGGTGCAGCTCCAAGTTGGTGATTTGGTGTACCTCAAACTGCAGCCATATCGGCAACAGTCCTTGGCTAGAAGACCATTCGAGAAGTTAGCTGCCCGGTATTATGGGCCTTTTCCAGTTATGGAACGAGTGGGGGAAGTGGCATATAAGCTGAGCCTGCCCGAGTCTAGTAAACTGCACCCTGTTTTCCACGTATCCCAACTGAAACGAGCTCTGGGAACCACTCAAATCAGCCCAGAACTGCCTACCCAACTCTCTCGTGATCTTGAGATGTTAGTCGAACCGGAACTACTGTTAAGTGTACGCAATCACCCCAATGGACAAGCAGTCGACACTGAAGTACTAATCAAATGGGCTGGACTACCCAGGTTTGAGGCAACATGGGAGAAAGCAGAAGTCATTGAAGAGCAATTTCCACACTTTCACCTTGAGGACAAGGTGAGACTTTTGGCGGGGGGTATTGCAATACCTGGTCCAAACAATGCACAGGAACCTATTACCTACATACGACAACGTTTTAAAAGAAGCAAGGGCAAGGAAGTAAATTCTGCACTCAAGGGCAAGGAGGTAAATTGACCAAGGGAAATTAGGGATAAGTCGTGTAAGGGGTTTGGGGAAAGGATTATGATGATTGTAATTGAGTAAACCCTAGGGTGAGTGGGAGTTAGGCGGCGACTCGAAGGCTGTCCAATTTATCTTGTATCGTTTTGTATTGAACTATTGTCCTCCTTGAATATTCTGATATCAAGCTTGCTTTAATTATTACGAATTGTTAGTGTCACTTGTTATTTGATTGTGGAGTGAGTTCTAGTCTATAGCAGGTTGTTACATCCTTAAACATCCCCTCTTAGATTACTTCTACTACCAGCTTTTTTCTCTTGATCAGTAATTGTTACATCCTTAAGCATCCCGTCCTTGATTACTTGTACTAACAGCTCTATTCTCTTGATCCAGTAATTATTATATCCTTATTCATTCCCTACTTCATTACTTGTACTACCAGCTTGGTAAAATTAGAATTAGGCTTGTCCATGGTCATGGTTTTGCGCCTGCATCACCATTCATGATACCCATAAGAGAGGAATTGGTAGGCTCCTAAACTTATCAGAATACCTACATTTTCCTTCAGGAAGATTATTTTCTTTCAGGAAAAAACCCTCGGGCATTTGAATAAAACAAGTTGGCAGATCTGTCACGGGCTCTGGATTCTCTCTCCTTCTCATGTGCTATACTTTAAGATCTTTTGAGTTACTCTTACAGCACTCTTAAAGATCGATTTCGATTTCCTAATGGCCTTTTGTCATTTCTTATACACAAATGATATTGCAAACAAATTCAAACAACGGTCCCACCGAGTGAAGCATTCACATGAATGTTGATTTAGAGAGGATTAGCACCAATGGTACTCCAAATAGGATGACCAATTATGTGCATTATCTGTTTACACAAGTGTCAGATTGCGGTGTTTGTTTTTGGCATCTTCGGACTCCTTCGGGTTTGTCGGTTCATTGTGCTGCAGCAGTTAAGATTAAACATGTTAGTTTTAACCAGAGCAAGGAAAATAAATCACTACAGAGGCGGCCTGTTTGAAAGCAAGTGGGTGTTGTAGTCAGGACTGAACATACTTATATTGATATTATTAAGTTATTGGTGATAAGGTTTTATGAATAAAGGGTTGATCTTCTCATTCTAAATGGGAATCTTTTCTTATGAATTAAAAGAATAATTGGGACTCTTATCGTCCCCAATAAATATTTTTGGAGTCAAGGAGGCTTTATCCACTGCCTGTAATTTCTGTAAATTTATGGAGGGGGTGCAGGGGAAAGGTTTGGAGCGGGTGCAGGGGAAAGGTTTGGAGGGGTGCAGCCATCAAACGAGAAAGTACAAAATATGTGGACTACCCGACTACCTTCCCTCGGAAATGTCAAGTTTGCATTTACTAAAATCTAGATAAATGGAGAAGATCAAGCATCTGGGTTTTAACACATTATTGCCACCAGCCTCTATATGCTAGATCAAATACCACCAAGTCTTTTCTAAAGGATGTTCACTCTTATGCATAAAAATTAACTGAGACGAGATCAAATCTACAAACAATAAATATTAACTCCAGAAATTGGGTACATACTACGTACAACAAAAAACTACTTAGCCTTAATCCAATAATGATTTAAGGTCGGCTGCTATGAATTATCATAAGAAAATGTAGCCCGTGTCCGGTAACAAGAGATTGAAGTATCGAACCCCAAAGGGGAGAGGGTGCGTGTTTATTAAAATTTTTGTCATTGACCTCCACCAAAAAAATATGGAAAGACAAATAGAAGAGGGTATAGAGAAAAAAAAATGGAATGAAAAGGTTCGAGAGAACCATAAATAAAAGGAGAATAGTTAAGATACGAATTATGAAACAAAGAAGAAGTTTGCACAAAAAGAGTAAAAGAAACTGGAAACAAAGGAATACGATATACATTCAAGCATTAGCAACGAAAAGAACATTTGTTACAAACTTTTTTTTTTTGATAGTTAAACACACGCACACTCCGGGAGTCGAACATATGTTACAAACTTTGTCTTACACGCAATAATATCTTTTAGATACTAAGGTGCCAATTCAAAGCATGACAAATAAATTATAATAACCGAAGGAATAGAGAGGGCTAAAAGTTTGACCTGTTTACACCCATCGAGCAATTCAAATATTCAATTAATCCCTTAGCACGGCATACAATGGCCACAACATAAAACATGACGGTTTAGACGAATTGTAGTTTATAACCATTTGCCCTCTATAACCAAAGGCTGGTGATAAGACACCAACAAACTACTATAGTGGATGTCTATGTTGCCTTCTCACCAAAAGTCCAACACTCAAAAACCTATAATAATTGCATGCCCTACTTCTCTATATCTAATGTATTCTATTCAAACCAAGAAAACCAACATCTGCCAAGGCATCACCTAGGGATGCCTACACCCGTCGCTTAGCCTACTATATCATAAGTGTTGTGGACGCCTTCGCAAGATACATCGCCTTGTCGCCGCCTATTCAAACCAAGTATTATCTGATTGCTAATTCACGGCTATTGTTATTTACCATACATAAAGCCTCTCTAAAATCTCCCTAAAATGAACAATCAATACTCAAGAGTGAGCACTAAAGCTACTGTCCTAATTTGGTGCGTGAAACTTGGCTAGTGATATGTAAAGCCTACCCCATTTTAAATTCCTAGTTCCATCCCTGCGTAGCAATACCGGGGAATTTCCCTGGTAGACTTTTTGGCTTTCCTAAATTCGATAATTTTCAGGTATACTCTACACAAGGACCGAAAAAGAAAGAATAGAAGTCCAACCCACTCATTGCATCCTCATATCCCCCTCTTCTCCCAGCACTAAACCAACACAACAGAATAGAAAGGAAAAAATAGGTATAGACCGAACATAATTTGTTGGGGGAGAGGAAAACATTTAAATCATTCAATGTAGATAATACAACCAAGAAAATAGTACTTATGTTTTGATAAAGCAGCATACCTTTTTGACAACAACACCTCCACCAACATTGGGGAACTTCCTCATAAACTCTGCAAGAAAATTTGAACAACAGGAGTAAAGATTGGTAATTTCTACACCAAGCCAAGGCCGACGATATTCCCTACACCCAAAAAAGAAAATCAAATACATATTAATATAGTACACGGAGAGCCAAGGATGAGAAATAATTTATGGAAAAGTAGAACTGATAAGACATGCATAAACATATCACTTTATATGGAAGACAATATAAAGTGGCCCAAGCAATTTCATTATGACAACAAACTCGGTCTGATATTTGTTGCAATATTACCCATATTTCTTAGTTGTACTTTTATGAGTGGCTTAATAAGAGAAGCTAAGTTCAATTATATATATGGAAATGTTATTTTCAGAGCATTAGCTTTCAACGAAGCCCATGCATTGAGGTTAAAAACTATGGTTTGATAAAAAGGTCACCGATGAATTCAAAAGCAAACTGCAACTCTAAAACTAAAATTGAAAAAAACCGAACTAAAATTATTTAATGATAATTTAATGATGCATATAAATTTATAATTTTTAGAATTACATTACAGCACCAATAATAAAATATGTGTCAAACTGATAAAAATGTGAAGTAAAGTTTTATAGGTGCGGGGTTCAAAAACAGAAAAGCAAGGAAATGGGCTTGACCACCAAAGTGGGTCTAGCCACATTTTGGTGGCCAAATCCAATGGTTGAAGAGAGACCCAGTTCCACTTCACGCAAAACAAAGTAGCAACTGGGCTCTATTGAAATTGCTCCAAGGTACCATGCTGAAATTTCCATTTAAAAATATATTCAAATGAAACAATAAAGCAGATACAGAGTATTGAACAGTAAAGTAGTGCACCTGCAACTTTTAAAATGGTTCCACCAGCTTGAAACTATGTTGATTGGTAAAAAGGAAGAACTATAGAACATTAGTCCAATTACTTCCCCAGAATAATTAACAACTGCTCCTCCATTCCTCGCCTATAAAAAGATAATCATTAATGTACCAACGGAAGTTAGAACATTGACCAAAGATAACATGTGAAAATTTTGTGATGCAGCAAAAGAGTTGTCACAATCCATATTCTTCCTAGAGCTTAATACACCAGAGAGAGAGACTATAACTGGATCACTGTGGTCATGTACCCAATATAGCTCATTACAATCCACTTTGACACTGGACGGAGTTGTCCTGAACAAAGATAGCAATAAGGAAGCAGCGCAGTTAAAAAAAATAAATCCATTTACTAAAACTCAAAAACAATATATTAGGATGTATATATCATACCCAAAAACACCAGAACCAACAACATGCGCATTGCGTGGTGTATGAGTGCGGGCAAGGGTTATTATCTTGGTCCCAGGAAATATCTTAAATAAATCAGAATGAGGAAGCAGCTCAAACGATCTAGTACGATCGGTTGGAAGGATGGAGACAACATCATCCAAATCCCTCAGAGTTGCTGTTGGTAACAAGGAGTCGGATTGTACCCGAACGGCAGCAAGGTTATAATGGAAATCCCAAGCTAGCACTTGACCTTCGCATAATTTACCATCCCATAAATAAACATGAACCTGAGGTATCAGGTTGCAATAAAGCTTTTTCACGTTGACACACAAATACAAAAAAAGAGCAAGACGATTGACAAAAAACTGATACAGCCATGAAAGGTAGGGCTAGGGGCTTGCCTTAATATCAGGAGGCTGAATACCATCAGTACGTACAAACAAAGTGGCAGGACAGATTATGGTACTGAAATAGCTATGACTAGTGGGCAAATCCTCCGAATCCTGCTGCTGTTCACATTCAATGATAATTCCGCAACCCCAAAATACAAGATCCCCTCCATGGGCTTCGACTTCAGATTTAGATAAGCAAGAAGTTTTGGGCCGTCTTGATTTATACACGGCCATATCAACTGATAAATAGATCAATTATAAGTAATCACTAATTTTATTAATAAAAAAATATTACTTGGGAGAATGATAGATAGATAGCAAGAAGCAAAGAGTGACTGACAGGAGTTAAGAAAATAGTTATAGTGCATTACAAAAGTTATTACCAGGGAGATTACGACAAAGGATACCGACAACACTAGGTAAAGCAGCAGCAGCAGCAACCTTAGTTTTTAAATCCATCTCGTCCAAAACTGATTCTTCCAAGACTGGTCCTTGAGACTTTTTCATATACACATAATCACGATAATATAGAATCGCACTATTCCGCTTCTTCCACTTTACTGAACCAAAACCAAAGAAACATAATTTAATTGATTTATATAGAGGAACATGATCAAAAAGAGAGCAAAATCCTTATCAGCACTACCCATGACGTACCACTAATAATATCAATCTCTGATTTGTCCACAATCGATTCAGTTTTATCAGCATGTACTACACGCTGCTCATGCTTCCTTTTTATTCCTGAACCACGTCAAAACAAAGAAATCAAACTAATCAATTAACTAACAAAATAGATTCATTTATATATTAACACAGAGAGATCATGTTAAAAATATATGTATATCATATTAGATACTCATCTTTACTTTTATTTGAGAACAAGTACAAAAACTTGAATAATTAAATACACCGTGTATGGTATATACATTCATGGTGTAGGTCACTGGTCAAGTACAAAAACTTGAATACACACAGGCCCATGGCCCTCCAATGGGGTTAAAGCCTCAACCTCTTATTACCCGAGGGAGAGGGTTATCCATTAAGTTAAGCCACTTATTGCATCTCATATTATACCCTGTTAAAAAATCTATGTAATTAACCTTGTTACTTGTATGTTTGGTCTCTCAAACAAGTATAGGAGGAATATATTAGGCCTAAATTAATCCTTTATAAAATTGCTAAACTATTAATACATATTTGCATTCTAACTTGAGATGAAGTGATTTAATCATTGCTAAGGTATAGAAGAAGTGATTTAATCATTGCTAAGGTATAGAAGAGATACTTTGTTGCAGTGTCTAAACAATAGAGACTAACAAAACATACATTGAAATTTTAAAACAAGGACAAGAAAAGTAACTTTCAAAACCGAACCAGTTTGACGCTTCTCCACCTCAGGGTTGGATTCAGTTTTCTCAGCATAAACTTTCCTCTTTTTTTCCAGAGGCCAAGAAATTAAATTAATCAATCAATTAACTAACAAAACAGATTAGATTCATGTTTATATATAAAGGGAGAGAGCAGAGGCAGCAGGTCGTCCTTACCAGACATAATGGCTGAGTATTAGATACACTATGTGTTGTGTTTGGTCTTCCCCGACAGTGATATCACTTCGTTTGTTTGTTCGACAAGCCAGACACTCCCTCTCTCTCTAATCTCTATCTCTCTCTCTCACTCTCATGGTGAGGATTTAAAAAAGACAAGTTAAGGTTTAAAAGAAAAAAAATAAGGGTTAGTTAATTTGGGGTAGTTCAAACTTCGAACGTTAATTTGGGCTAGTTTAAATCTATCCCTTGGTTTTAAGTTGTTGGTTAATATGTTGGTATAATAAATTATTTCGTCCTTCAACTTTATGCTATTTTTGGTTTAGGTCCCTGAACTATGAAAAATAATATACGGATACCTAAACTTTTAAAATTTCTGATTGACATCCTTCCTTTCGCGAAATGAAGTGCAAATTTAACATGTTAATCTTCGAGTGATTATAAGAACATGGGTGGTGAAAGTTTACAATTTCGAGTTCACTAACATATGCAAATCTGCAGATTTTAGTAAGTTTTTTTTCGTGTTCTTGAAATTAAAGTACAGATTTCTATATGTTAGTGAATTCGAAATCGAAAATTTTCACCACCCATGTTCTTATAATCACTCGAAGATTAACATGTTAAATTTTCACTTAATTCCGCGAAAGAAAGGATGTCAATCAGAAATTTTAAAAGTTTAGGTATCCGTATATTATTTTTCATAGTTCAGGGACCTAAACCAAAAACAGCATAAAGTTGAAGGACGAAATAATTTGTTTTCCCTAATATGTTTGCGTCAGTTGGCTAAATTTGTTAGTTTTTTTTTTAATTATTTAACTTATAGTCTTACAAAGTGAGTATCTCTTAGTTAATACTCCCTCGGTTTCTATTTACTTTGCTCACTTCTTGAATGACACAGGTTTTAAGAAGGAAATTGTTGTGCCCAAAATTTGTAATGGATTTAATTTTAGGCCCATGGATATTTTGGGGCCCAATTGGAGTGGTTTGAATAATCTTTGAGGTTTAGCTGTAGAAGTTCCGTTGTGGAGGTGGAAAGTTTGGAGGAAGCTCTGGAGGTGGAAAGTTTGAGGGAAGCTCTAGAGGTTCCGCTGTGGAGGTACGAATATGGAGGTAGCTCTGGAGATTCCGCTGTGGAGGCATGGGTTTAAAGGAAGCTGTGGAGGTGTACATTTGAAGGGTAGCTCTGGAGGTGGAGGTTCAGTTTAGAGGGAAGCTGCGCAGGTGCAGGTGTGCTTTACAGCTCCACCTCTGTCTAACAGAAGTAAAGTTGGACAAGGACTCTTGTTCCTAAACTTTAGGAGCACGGAAATGGACTCAAGAGATGGACTTTGAGATGGATTATACTACATCAAATGGGATATACACGTTATATACATAATATATGTGGATAATTACATGAAAATACATGGATAAATGGACTTCTAGTGGTATACTTCGAGTAGGACTCTACTAGGCAGCTGGCTGATTCAAGGATAAGGCATATTTCAGAGGGAAAACACATCAATAACGTGGCTTATTGCTCAAGAAAGGAGTCCATGACCTAAAGAACTACATCGGGGCTTGATTCCTATAAATAGGATATGTAGGCAGTTGGCAAGGGGGTTCGGAAATTCACTTCTCGATACACAAGGCACGTGTACCCTCGGTGATCATATTCTGGACATATTTGGCCGGAGTTTTGCCATTGTTGTCCGGTGACCTTGCTAATTCAGCCCCAAAACACCACAAATCTCCACCCGCTCCGGCAGCTGGAGCTGCGGCTGCAGGCTGAAGCTGCGGACGTGCGAACCTGCTTCAACGTCCGATATCCAAGGACAAATTCGGTTATTCCAGCGATATTCTCTTGGGGTGTTGTTGCGGAATTTTCTCACAACATTTTTGGCGCTAGAAGGAGGGCAATCTCCGACCTTTTGTTGAGAGTAATGTCTAAAAGCTCCGGCGATGATCATACCTTGAAGAACGACGGAGGTGATCGTGAAATTGGCCTGAAAAGGTCACTAAGCAAGGATTTCGTGGATTGAATTCCAAGTATGGGCAGGATAATCATTACTCTGAAAAAAAAATGAAGAAACGGAGGAGAAATCATGGCTTGATGGAAGAAAGGCGAAGACGAAGGGAGGTAACCACCTTCAAACTAGTCATTTGGTGGTGAAAAGGCGTAAAGGATGATATATGGCTCCGGGATGCACATACTTTTGGCTTGATGAAAGAGGCCTGGAAAGAATGGCCGGAAAATGAAGTTTTCAGGTATTAATTTCGATCGAAAATACCCAGAAACGAGGTCCCGCGATGAGAGCTTCTCTGACCCGGAAGCTTCTCATGTCAAGGGTGCTGATATGTTTAACTAGACATGTGAAGCTGAACATCCACCTGCTAATGGAGGTACGACCATCTAGAGAGGTTTGGTCGAGAGTTTCTAGTGGCAAAGACAGGAGAAACCTCAATCTCGAGGTTGCACCTATGGAAGAAGGTTTCCGTAAGCTAGAGTTGAAGATGGAAGCTCTGAACACAAAGCTTGCCCTGGAAAGGTCTGCTCAGAAGGAAAGAAGGAAGGAAGCCTAAGCCTATGAAGCTGGCTACAACATGGCCATCAACGACTATATCAAATCCACTTACCTCAGGTTCCCTGACCTAGACTGGTCCCAGCTTGGCGAAGATGCTGTTAAAGTGGTGGAGTATATCAAGAAAAAGGAGGCTGCCAAAATCAAGGTGGATGAAGTGAATCCAGCTGTTAAGGAGAATGAGGTGGAGGTTCCCATGAAAGAGACAGTCGAAGCTCAGGCAAATGCCTCCAACATAGCTGCTCCCATTTCCCCAGCTCCAACAATCACTACGCCATAGATGGGCTATCGTTACATCTTTTTCATGGATGTTACTAGAATATGTTACCTTAGCATGTTACTTTGGACCTAACATAACATTTTATTTTTTGTGTTACCTTAGCCACAAACGTGATGTTACCTTAGCTTTAAAGTGTTGGATGTTAGCAAGATACATGATATGTTACCTTAGATCATCAATAAACTCAATTTTGATTTTTTTAACTAAAAGATTATTTAATATTTAAAAATCATATTTACCTTTATAATATTTTATTTTTTAAAAAAGTAAAAGTTTACCAATTAAATGAGGTTTTTTTTTCGAATATCAAGGTATTTAATTGTTATTATTTTTTAGGTTATGTTTATTTATTAAATGTAAAATGCATATTATAAAAAGAAAATCAAAAAAATAGAAAACTAATTATAAAAGCTGGGAAAAAAAAGAATGCATGGATCCCATTGAAATGTTTTAGTGGCCAATTATCCCGCCTATCTGAAATTTTACACTTAAACAAAATAAACAAAATTTTAAAGTCAACAAATTAAGAAAAATGATTAAATTTTAATAAAAATAAAAACTTTTAATTTAATTCAAAAATCAAAAAATAAAAACTTTTGTTTCAAAAACATGCAGCACTTTTTCCTCCTAAACAAATATCAATATAAATCAATAAATAAATACACTTTTTTTTTAAAAAAGAATAAATAAAATAATTTTTAATTAAATAATAATATGAAAATAATCCTTTAAACCCATCCATTATTTAGCTTTTATTTAAATTATTAAGGCGGCTAAAAACCGCTCTACATTATTTTCATTACCCGCTCTACGTTTTCATTCCCCTTCTCAATTCCCAATTCCCATCCCTAAATTATCACCAAGGCATATACCCAAAACACATAGGCTCGCATTTAGAACACTCTGACACAGTCTGGAGATCGACATTCAAACATTATCACAAACATCTCCCTGACATCTAAGTCTTGATTTTGAGCCTCGGATGATTAAGGTACATCTATATGTATATGTTTCATTTTTTGGGCTTTTCAATTAGATCTTTTAATTTGTGATTTTGCAGATGAGTTAGGGCTTTTAGTTTAAAATTTTTAATTGTGGGCTTTCAATTGGCGAATTTCTAGGTAATTGGGTTCAATCTTGTTAGGTTTTATATTTTTCATATTTAAGGTTATTTGTTAGGGTTTAAATGTTGTTGATGTTTGTCTTTGAATTTTTGTTTGTGTTTGCAATCTATACAGAGAGATATAGAGAGACATATATGAGGAATATGTTTACCTTATTGTTATGATATTATAATTGTATCCTTGATTTTGAGTATTTTTTCAGATTCTAACCTTCACCATATGTTAAGTACGGCGGTGGCAAAGTTGAGGCTGGGTGTTGACCTAGCAAACCATGTACTACTAAGATTGTAAACCAAGTGCAACTACGTACTTAGCTTGATCTCTGTTTCACCCTTTTCAATTATTTAATGACATTTCCTTTTACAATTATTATGTTATGTTAGGAATATGTTGTAGTTGATGATAACTTAACATTCAAGCAAAATTGTATAAGTCAAGTTTTGTAACTGTCAACGGATAAGACCTTATAACTCTATCCGTTGACAGGTAGCTCATCAACGGATGAGGTTTTGTAGCATACTGCAATATCTCTATTTATCAGTTGATAGTGTCTTTATTCAGAGTCATGTTGACCATCAATGGATAGGCAGAATAGGGTAGCCAATTGTAAATAAGCTATGCTATGTAATTCTGTCTAAGTGAAAATGTATCAACGGATGAGAACAGGGCTCTATCAACGGATACAACTCAAATCTACTCGATCAACGGATACAGCTCAAACTAACATCAACGGATAATCATTGTCACTTTATCCTATGCTAGGAATTAGCAGTTGATAAGGACAGGTTTGACTGACAGATCACATGGGTTGATAGTAGGTATAAAAAGCAATATGGCAGCCATACTTTGGAAACACAGAAGAAAGAAGCATTCCATTTACACAGTACATACAAGAAAGGTGCAGGGGACATATCTATTCACAAGGACAACCTTTCGGCTACATGTGGATTTGGAGTGGAGTAGCAAGTCAACTTGAATTAGATTAATATTATCTTATTCCTGTAGCACTTGTAAACTTGGAATATATAACCAAGTGTAGCAACTCTTTAGAAAGTAAGAAAACATACACATCTGCTTAGGGTTTCTTGAATATCTTTAGAAGCTAAGAGTTGTAAACACAGAAGCTGTGTACATTTGTATCACAGGGTTTTCTTCGAATAAAAGTCTCAGGTGGTACATTTAACCACCTGATTTTTTATGTGTTTGTGAACCATTTCTTATTCAGCAATTATTTCCTTATAGATTTCTGTGGTTTTTATCAGAAATTTATAATTATCAAGAATTGTATTCAACCCCCCCCCCCTTCTACAATTATACAAGTGTGTAATCTGGGAATAACAATTGGTATCAGAGCCAGCTTCTAATATATTTGAAGTTTAAAGATCAACACACTTTCAACATGTCTAAGAAGGATTATGGAGTGAAGATACCGGTTCTTGATAGGGAAAATTACTTTCACTGGAAAGTAAAAATGCGTCTACATCTCATGTCTATTGATGTAGGTTTTGTAGATTGCATTGAGAAGGGTCCTCATGTTCCAATGAAGGCTGCTTCAAGAGTTGGTCTTGCTGCAGATGCACCAGACACGTACATCCCAAAACCTGTTTCTGAATGGAGCTAGAACCTTGCCTTGAGGATCTAGAGACTATTTGTGAATCAACGGATAGTGATCATCCGTTGACAGATGAACCATCAACGGATGAGAGGTATCCGTCGACTAACAAAAAGTCTGTTAGTAAGAAGGAACTCAAGAGACTGAACAATCAGTATGGTCCAGTAGCCAAGAACTTTGTTTCTGGTGAAAGCAGCCAAGCCAAATCTAGTGAGAAGGCTAAGGCAGGTGATTTACCCAACAAAAAGGCTGTTGGTAAGTCAGTTAATGAAAAGGTAGAGACTGAGGGTAAAAAGAAAAAGAACAGAAATGGTAAGATAGGCATTAACAAGAAAAACAATTATTCTCCTGACAAGTTTGCTCCTAGGAAAACTTGTGGTAATTGCAATAGTGTCAATCATCTATCTTCTAATTGCAAGTCTGTTAAAAGGACTCATGTTCATGTACCTCAATCTATGCCAAGTATGCCTGCAATGCCTGTTATGCCTGGTTTGTATCAGAATGCTAGTTTTTCAAATCCATATGTGAACATGCCATATGTGCCTAATCCTTATTTTCAATCTGTGAATATGCCACAAATGTCATGGAGCATCCCCAGCATGGATAATATGTATGCCAATTTTTCACAAATGCATGCATCAAATATTTATGCAAATGAGCATCTGTCTAAACCTATCACTCAAGCATCTACACCCAAAGTGAAGATTGCCAAGAGTGTAAAACCAAAGGCTAACAAGAAAGGACCCAAGGAAACTTGGGTACCAAAATCAACTTGATTTGTATTTTGGATTGTGTGCAGGGAAATAAGAGGAATCTATGGTACCTAGACAGTGGATGTTCTAGGCATATGACAGGAGATTCAACCCTGCTCACAGAGTTCAAGGAGGAAGCTGGCCCTAGGATTACCTTTGGAGATGACAGCAAAGGTTATACTAAGGGATATGGCTTGATTACAAAGGACAATGTCATCATTGAAGAAGTGGCTTTAGTTGAAGGTTTGAAGCACAATTTGCTGAGTGTCAGTCAGATTTGTGACAAAGACTATGAAGTAAAGTTCACTAAAGAAGCCTGTGTTGTTTCTACCAAGAAAAACAACAATGTGGTTCTGACAGGCTTTAGAAAAGGAAATGTTTACATAGCTGACTTCAACTCAGTATGCTCAGAATCCATTACTTGTCTCTTCAGCAAAGCAAGCAAGGATGAGAGTTGGCTATGGCATAAAAAGCTGTCTCATTTGAATTTTAAAGTAATGAATGATTTGGTAAGAAAGGATCTTGCTAGAGGAATCCCTCAATTGGAGTTCATCAAAGATGGACTGTGTGATGCCTGCCAATTAGGAAAGCAAAAGAAATCATCCTTCAAAAGCAAGACAGAGTCATCTATTGTTAAGCCCCTTCAATTGCTGCATATGGACTTATTTGGTCCAGTAAATGTCATGTCCATCTCAAAGAAGAAATACTGTCTGGTGATTGTGGATGATTTCTCTAAGTTTACATGGACTTTCTTCCTGCACTCCAAAGATTGTGCAAGTGAAATCATCATCAATCATCTCAGACAAGTAAACAATGGTTCTGAAGTAAAAGTACAAAGAATCAGGAGTGACAATGGCACTGAATTCAAAAATTCCACAATGAATATTTTCTGTGAAGAGAATGGAATTGTCCATGAGTTTTCTGCTGCTAGAACACCTCAACAAAATGGGGTTGTTGAAAGGAAAAACAGAACTCTCATTGAAGCAGCTAGAACAATGTTAAGTGAATCAAGATTGCCAACATATTTCTGGGCTGAAGCTGTCAGCACTGCCTGCTTCACTCAGAATATTTCCTTGATCAATCAAGCTAGAGGAATGACTTCTTACCACTTATTCACCAACAAGAAACCAATGTTAGCTTTTCTCTATGTCTTTGGATGTAAGTGTTTTGTGCTAAGGAATCATGGAGATAACTTGGGCAAATTTGAAGCAAAGGCAGATGAAGCTATCTTTGTTGGGTATGCAGCAGGGAAAGCCTATAGAGTCTACAATTTAAGAACCAACATTGTCATGGAATCTGTACATGTTGTGTTTGATGATCAGAAGATTCTAGGTCTGAATGATGAAGGCTTCCATGAAAAGTTGAGATTTGAAAATGAGGTAGAAGGAAGAATGTACATTGATGATGATGAGGAAAATGAAGATCATGACCTTGGAAATTCACCTAGAGCTGTTGGTCCAACTAGAAGTGATGCTAACACTGGAAATGAAGCATCCGTTGACAGTCATACTAGATCATCAGATGCATCCGTTGACAGACATTCTCATGTATCCGTCGACAGGCAAAATGGAGCATCCGTTGATAGACAAAATGATGCTTCTGTTGACAGTCAACTTCATAATTCCTCAAGGACAACAAACTCAGGGGGAGTTTCTCAAAGTCAAAACTCAATATCCAATCAACAATATCATACTCACGTAGATGAAGCAACCTCATCTAGATCAAACCTTCCACCTTCAAGAAAATGGACCAGAGATCATCCTTTTGAGTTAATCATTGGTGACTCAAACTCAAGAGTCCAAACTAGGAGAGCCACACAAGAAGAATGCCTATACAATAGTTTCCTGTCTCAAGAGGAACCTAAGAAAGTGGAGGATGCTCTTCTAGATCCAGATTGGGTCTTAGCAATGCAAGAAGAGCTAAACCAATTTGAGAGAAATAAAGTATGGAAGCTTGTGCCCAAACCTGATGATAGAGGTATCATAGGTACCAAATGGGTTCTCAAGAATAAGACTGATGAAAATGGCATAATTGTGAGGAATAAAGCTAGATTAGTGGCAAAGGGCTATTCTCAAGAAGAAGGAATAGATTTTGATGAAACTTTTGCACTAGTGGCAAGACTTGAGGCCATCAGAATTTTCCTAGCCTATGCAGCACATGCCAACTTCAAAGTCTATCAGATGGATGTTAAAAGTGCCTTTCTAAATGGGGAACTGGAAGAAGAGGTATATGTCCATCAACCTCCTGGCTTTGAAGATCCAGAATTTCCAGATTATGTATATCTTCTCTTGAAAGCACTTTATGGTTTGAAGCAAGCACCAAGAGCCTGGTATGACACTTTATCTCAATTTCTTCTGGAGAATCACTTCACTAGAGGTACAGTAGATAAAACTTTATTTCATAGAAATGTCAATGGTTCTTCAATACTTGTTCAAATCTATGTAGATGATATTATTTTTGGGTCTACAGATGAGAAGCTTTGTAAAAGGTTTGCCAAACTTATGCAAAGTAGGTATGAAATGAGCATGATGGGTGAATTAACTTACTTTCTTGGCTTACAAGTAAAGCAAGTTAATGAGGGAATTTTCATAAGTCAAACAAAATATATTTATGATCTCTTAAAGAAATTTGACTTAATGGATTGTGCCTCTGCAAAAACACCTATGGCCACTGCAACTAAGCTTGAGTTGAATACTAAGGAAAAATCTGTGGACATCTCAAGCTATAGAGGCATGGTAGGCTCACTTCTATATCTAACAGCTAGTAGACCTGATATAATGTTCTCCACATGTCTTTGTGCTAGATTTCAAGCTGACCCTAGAGAGTCTCACTTGATTGCTATTAAGAGAATTTTCAGGTATCTCAATGGAACACCAAACCTTGGCATTTGGTACCCAAGAGATTCTGGCTTTGATCTAATTGGCTATTCAGATGCAGACTATGCAGGTTGCAGAATTGATAGGAAAAGTACTACAGGCTCCTGTCAGTTTCTAGGGAATAGGCTTGTGTCATGGTTCAGTAAGAAACAGAACTCAGTCTCCACTTCTACAGCCGAAGCTGAGTACATTGCAGCTGGAAGTTGTTGTGCACAGATTCTTTGGATGAGGAATCAACTTATTGACTATGGTCTAAAAATTGAGAAGATTCCAATTTTCTGTGACAACACTAGTGCTATTGCCATCACAGAAAATCCAGTGCAACATTCGAGAACCAAGCATATTGACATCAAATACCATTTCATCAGAGAGCATGTGATGAATGGTACAGTAGAAATGCACTTTGTGCCAAGTGAAATGCAGCTTGCAGATATCTTCACCAAGCCTCTTGATGAATCCTCATTCACAAGATTGGTAGGTGAACTAGGTATGCTTAATTTTTCATAATTCCTAGTGGTATCTAATGATACTGTATTGCAGCTAGAAATGTGTTTTGATTTACTTGAGAATTAAAAACTCTCAGAATAACTCTTAGCAGAAATTTTGTCTAAGGCAAAATTTGCTTATCAACGGATATCCTTTTATCCGTTGGTAGTGTAAACACATTACTAGATTTTCGTATGTCAACGGATAACAGGTTGTCCACGTCATCGATGGATAAACTGTTTTCTCAACCGTCCAATCTTTATCCGTTGATATACATATACTTTTTATATAGCCGTTGATAAACGTGTATAATTAGTCACGGCTGTACTTCTTTTCTTTTTAATTTATTGTCTGACAGTTACTTTTGACCAATGGGGTAATTACTCTTAATTATTTCATTTTTAATTCTTGGAATATATAAAAGGCTGTTTTGTATTCTCACATTTCACCTTTATTCATTTTCAAGAGTCTCATTAGTTAACTGCATCTTCTTCACTAAATCTCTCTCTGCAACAAAAGCTCAAACACTCCAATGGCGCCTATTGTTAAGATGATGTCTTCCACCGGGTTTACCTATGAGAAGAACAATTCCGCGGCCTTTGTTGATACTGTGAACGCTCCAGAAGCATATCACACCATGATGAATTTCGTGAAGAAATGCAAACTGTCACATGCTATGACTGCCACCACTCCTCTAATCCATGAGGTTATCGAAGAGATGTGGGCATCTGCTGAGTACAATGGCACAGACGGTACACTTGCTTTTTCTTTAAAGGGTAAAAATTATGTAGTTAATTCTGATGTGTTAACTGCTTGTTTAAAATTGCCTGAGAATAACTGTCTGAAGGAACCCAGTAATGCTGAAATTGTTACCATGCTTAATTCCATAAATTATACCCTTAGTACTGAGAACTTAGGGAAAATTGTTAGGAAAGGTATGGTTAAGGAATGGAGTTATCTTTTTGATGCCTTCATTAAAACTTTTTCTGGCAAGATTAGTAACTTTGATGCTGTTACCAACTCCATGCTAATTATGCTTTGTATGCTTTTAACTGATAAATTTTATAATTTTGGCACACTAGTCATGTATGAGATAGCAGCTAAATTAGGTAAAAAGGAAACTAGGGGCAAGAATGTTTATTTTGCTAGATTTTTAATGATCCTAGCACTGCATGTATCTGAGAATGAGCTATCCATTGCTAACCCGGATAGCAAGTTCAATTGTTTTGTTCAGGAGAAGAGAGTCTTAAGTGATTTGATTCGAATGAACCTAAATGCAGAAGTACAATTGGTATATCTACCAATTATTCAGGTAACTGTTTCCAACCCTGAACTTCCTATCTCCAACCCCCAAATTTCTTTGCCTTCTAGTGTCACAATGGAGTCTGTGACTGTGACCAAACAGGCTCCTACCAAAGTGACCAAATCCAAAGTTCCTAAACCACAATCTAAAAGACAAACCTCAGGTGTCTCTCAAAAGGCATCTGTTGCAAAAACTACCAAAGCTCTTGAGGGGAGTGTGAAGGTGGTAGTGAGTGGTGAGGGACAGGGTGAACATCAAAGAAGCCCTAAGGATAAGGAAGGTAAGGCAAGTGCACCCAACATTTCAGTCTCTCAAAAGACTGTTAATGAACCAACAAGCCAATTTCTAGTTACATCCTCTCAACAGGGTGTGACTACCAATTTGAGTTCCATTTCAGGAACACAGCACAAAAGGGCAAGGGACACAGATAGCTCTCCCTCAAAAACCTATGGTAGAAGGGTAAAATCCAAAATCATTGGGGAATCACAGGGTGCACACACTGTACAGCAAACTGTACCTTCTCAAATTCAGTTTGATGTGACTTCAATAAATGTGGAGTCACAGCCCCTTGATCTTAACCTTCAAATCGATACACATTTTGATCCACCATCACCAACTCCATCTCTGGATGTGGATATGATATCTACATCAATTCCTGATTCTCCATCTTTAAAATTCATGGAGAAGCCCCACTCAACAATTGGTGGTCATCCTCTTTTAGATGATTTGTTGGGCCATCAATCTTCCATTCCTGAATTCACAACACTATCTGTGGCCTCTTCCTTAAAATCAATCACCACAGATTTCGTGTTGGTTTTCACTTCAACGGATACTCGTTTACCTTCATCAACGGATATCCTTCATCCGTTGACAAGTGTTTCTTCATCAACGGATATGTCTTCAACTAACTATCCGTTGACAGCAATAACTACTACATCAACGGATACTCCTTATCCGTTGACAACTCTCTCTACCACTGCAAAATGTGACATTCCTATGTCAACTGTGGAGGAGTTTGTAGTAATTGAAACACTTTTAGGAATGAGGGAAGGGAGTGAGAGGCTGCCTTGTGAGCAGGCAAAAGGAGAGAAAATCAATGAGAGGCTGACCATTTCTTCCGGTCAGGCAAAAGGAGAGCTAGAGAGTTCCACCTTAGTAGGTGAAGGTGAGGGTGTGAGAGGTGTGAGCCAGGGGGAGCCCCTGATGCAAGAAAAGAGAGATGAGAGGAGAGAAGGGACTACAGGAGAAATAAGGCAGGAAGAATCAGTCATTGCAAGTGAGTTAATGGAGGTTAATGAAGCTTCCAAAGAGATGGAATTTAGACAAGAATATCAGTCAGTTATTGACTCCATCTCTTTGGATCCTGAAACCTTTACTCATCCTGTTTCTGCCTATCAAGTCATGGCACAGCAGGGCAATGTGGAGGCAGAGGAGGCAATGCACCTAGTGCACACCTCAGAATCTCTTCAAAGAGCAAAAGAAGCTTTACAAACCCTGTCTCCAAATGCTGGAAGTGAAGAGTTTGGCAGTTATGACAGTCAAAGTTCAGATGGTGAAGACATAAATGAAGATGAAACTCCAGGATGGATGTTTTCCAATGCCACTGAACTTGGGCATCTCAATGTGGAAATCATGAAGCAATACCAATCTGCTAAGGCTGAGCACCAAACTGCAGAACCACAGAGAAAGACTGTTCTTGAGCAAGTAATGGCCTCCCTGAAATTACAAAAGATGCAATCTGTTATTCAAAGAACACAGCAAGAGGAGGTCCAGTCTGCAATTAGAGATATGAAAATAGCACTAGATGCCAGGATTGAGGCACTAGCTCCTACTACCACTCAGAAGGTGCTTTCTAGCAAACTTCTCAAAGAAGATAGCCTGGCTAAGTCTGTTCAGCTTCTTTCCTCAAGGGTGGATAGTATGGAATCTCAATTGCACACCATCATTGCCAATCAAACAAAACAAACTCAACTACTGGAAATGCTACTTGCAGCTTCAACCCCAACCCTTGATGCTAACAAAAAGGGGGAGAAAATGGGAACAAGCACAGAAGAGGCTGCAACATCTACTGGCCAATTTCAAGCTACCAGTAGTGAGATAGCACATATTGAGGGGGAGCAACAGCCAATTGTAGTGGTCAATCCAACAGAGTTTGAGATAAAGGCTTCCCCTGTGAAGAAACAAGTGGCTTTGCTTGAGATTCAAAGATTAGAAGACATCTCAGATGGTGAAAGGCAAGCCAGGATAGAAGCTTTGGAAAAGATAAACAAGGAGGCTAATGACAGAATTCTAAGGACAGAGAGGATGATCAATGAATCAATTGCATCAACTCTGTTCCTTAATGCTCAATCTTCTGCTCCAACAATATCAACCACAATCATGAAGGTGCTCACTCCAAGGGTTGTGGCTCCTACATTCTATGATGCTGAGCCATCATTTGTCAAAGAATTTGAACCAGCTATCAAAACCAGAGCCTACTCACCACCAAAGGAAAATGGGAAGAACAAGCTTCAATTGGACTACCCATTTCCCAAGAATGATGAAGTAAAGCTAATGGGAAAAACAATTATGGAGTTCAAAGTTCAGACAAATAAGAGTGTAAGAGATTGGATGGCTGTAATCATGAGGAATGGAAAAGTATTAAATATATCGAACAGTCATCCTAGATTTGTGGAAGCTAAAAGAGAAGAAGTCTCCAGAATCCAAAGGGAAGCCCATCCAAGTACAGAAAATCAACATGAAAACTCAGAAGAGAAGCAAGCCAGGCTAGCTCAAGAGTTAATGGATGAGGTAGAGGTTGAAATGAAGGAACCTGAGGAAGTTCCCAAAATCAAACCTAGAAGAAGGAAAGCTAAAACCAAGAGGGTTCTTTCTCCAGAACCCTCTCCAGAAAAAGAAACAATTGGTTCACCAGTACCTATGTCTGCAATAGTAATCGACCCAACTGTAAACTTTCATGGTGACCCCATAAGGCCTAAAGAGGAACCAGTGAATTTTGATTCAATTGAAGTTCCTTCATTCTTGCTAAATCCAAAACAGAAGAAAAGGGCTCCAAAGAAGCAACTTTCAAAGGGACCAGTTCAAGTTGCTAGGGTACCAGCCATTGTCAAACAACCAATCTTGGAAAACAAAGAAGACTTTATCTATCAGGCAGAAATTGAAGAATACTCTGACATGAATCTATATTTGGATGAATTGTCAGAAGTAAGAGGAATTGACAAGTACAAGAATCAGCCTGAGAGATTAGTGTTTGTCTACAAGGGAGGAAGTCAGAGGACATGGCCACTAAAGAAGGTTCTTGGAGAAAATTATCATACATTGACCAGAGTGTTCTCAGCTTTCAAGAGACACACAGGGTTCTCTGAGATAGCCAGAAGGGAGATAATTAGCAGAATAGAAGAAATAAGGAGAGAATGGAACTCACCCTCAAGTCTACCAAAGAAAATGAAGATCCCTTATAATGGACAGAAAATCCACATTCAACCCTTTTGGATGATGGAGTTCAGGGATGATGAGGGCACTAGGAGATTCTTCAGGTTAGAAGACCAACTGTCAAAGGCTAGTTCTGACTACCTGAGATGGTTACAACTAAATCTAAATCCAAAGGTTGTTGAAGAAGATACCTTCTATAGGCAACTTCAAGTGCAAATTGAGTCCAACTCTGCCAAGGAAGGAAAGTCAAGGGTGCAGCCAACCAGAGAGAGGAAACCTCATTAATCTGCTCAATCTAAAGGAGCACATCTCTGATAAGTTTCTTAAAGCTTTCTGTTTTTAATTTTTGTAGCTTAATACAATGTTTGCATACTGAAGTGTGTATATATCGTTAGGAATGTTTTGTTATCATCAAGGTTCTGAATTTATGCTTTATAGCCATCAAGTATAAATTGGGGGAGATTGTTAGGAATATGTTGTAGTTGATGATAACTTACCATTCAAGCAAAATTGTATAAGTCAAGTTTTGTAACTGTCAACGGATAAGACCTTATAACTCTATCCGTTGACAGGTAGCTCATCAACGGATGAGGTTTTGTAGCATACTGCAATATCTCTATTTATCAGTTGATAGTGTCTTTATTCAGAGTCATGTTGACCATCAATGGATAGGCAGAATAGGGTAGCCAATTGTAAATAAGCTATGCTATGTAATTCTGTCTAAGTGAAAATGTATCAACGGATGAGAACAGGGCTCTATCAACGGATACAACTCAAATCTACTCGATCAACGGATACAGCTCAAACTAACATCAACGGATAATCATTGTCACTTTATCCTATGCTAGGAATTAGCAGTTGATAAGGACAGGTTTGACTGACAGATCACATGGGTTGATAGTAGGTATAAAAAGCAATATGGCAGCCATACTTTGGAAACACAGAAGAAAGAAGCATTCCATTTACACAGTACATACAAGAAAGGTGCAGGGGACATATCTATTCACAAGGACAACCTTTCGGCTACATGTGGATTTGGAGTGGAGTAGCAAGTCAACTTGAATTAGATTAATATTATCTTATTCCTGTAGCACTTGTAAACTTGGAATATATAACCAAGTGTAGCAACTCTTTAGAAAGTAAGAAAACATACACATCTGCTTAGGGTTTCTTGAATATCTTTAGAAGCTAAGAGTTGTAAACACAGAAGCTGTGTACATTTGTATCACAGGGTTTTCTTCGAATAAAAGTCTCAGGTGGTACATTTAACCACCTGATTTTTTATGTGTTTGTGAACCATTTCTTATTCAGCAATTATTTCCTTATAGATTTCTGTGGTTTTTATCAGAAATTTATAATTATCAAGAATTGTATTCAACCCCCCCCTTCTACAATTATACAAGTGTGTAATCTGGGAATAACATGTTACCTAATTCTGTTTCTTTTTTGTTTGTTTTCCCTTGGGTTCTGTTGCAGGGAACTTACAACACAAAAATTGACCGAGAGCAGTTCCTTTCTTAAAGTTGCATATCTTTTGAGTAAGACTACTTCGGAACATACTTTCACATTCCTTTTTACTGTGTTTAAGTTAATTATCAAGTCAGATTTATCTTGTTTTTAAATCTTTATTGTTGGGAATTTATAATGATAGTCATTCAGTTCCGGTTTTTCAACTTATGTTTCTTTCTCTTATTTCTGTATGGCACAAATGTATGATGTCACAATTCACTAAAGATGATCATTTTAATGATTTCTCTTATGCAGTGTTTTGGAAACTTACCATCTAAAAGTCAGTTAGCTGATTGGGAATTTGTTGTTTCACAACATTCAGCTGTCCCATAAGGAATCTTGGTATGATTTACTAATTACGATATTCGTTCTATGAGGCATAGACCTTGTTTACAGCAGATTACTCTGTTGCGCAAAATCATACAACCTATATTTGCTTGAGATAAAGGACATCAAAGGCTTGTAAATGAAGCTCACTTGTGCTTCACTAAATCATCAAATAAGAGTTGCAATCGCGGACACCAATATGATCTAATGTTAAGCCCTCAGTTTAGGATGATTCGTGTGGATTATTCAACAAAGTGATTTTTCCCACTATTAATTCAGGATAAGTTTAGATATTTCACTCCAGATTCATATATGAGTCTATTGTATTAAATTTTAAAAACACTGCTACTTGGTATTGCATGATATTCTACAAGCAATGCCATATGATGCGCATCTAATGGGGGTTCTTGTCAGCGTGATGAGCACCCTTTCAGTTTTCCACCCTATTGCTAATCCTGCTCTTAAAACAAGAATATCATCCAGCAAAATATAATCTTTTTATCATTTGGTTTTCATCCTTTATAGAAATTAACTTATATGTCAATGCATCATCTATGTATTTCAACCTAAGATGAACACTTAAGATTAGGAGTTACGGTATAATATTTTGTTTGGAACTACATGTTCTCCAACCTCATAATTATATAACATTCCAGGCTCCAACTATAGCAGCGAAAGCTTATTTGAGGATGGCAGGGAGGCCACCGGTTCGGCCTTTCAATAATCTGTCTTATTCAGAGAACTTGTTATACATGCTACATTCTTCTTATACAAGACTGTGTTAACATCTTTCTAATACTTTCTAGTCTACATGCTTCTGTTGTTCATTTAATTCATAGTTTTTAGTTCACATATTTGGCTTTTAATTGAATGAATGAAAGTAGCCAGCAACCTTTACTTCATTTAATTTTTGACATGTGTCTGCACATCTATGGCGTAGTTTCCAAATGTTCAACTTAGAAAGGTGTCCGAGTATCGGATTAGGATTTTTTTTTTATTATATAGAAATTCTGCATACCCTAACAAGAAATGTTGGTATTTAACACCGGCACTGGAGGTGAAATAAAGAAGGTGGGTTACATAACTTAGATACAGTAAATAATAATAAAAAATTCATTGCATATTATATATACATATAATGTTTCCTTGCCTTATTCCTTGTATAGGAGTGGTTCAACATAGATGCTCATTAGCAACTTTTGTGGTGCCAAAGTGCAGGCATTCGCACGTTTGAGTGCAGTTTATGGTGGAACCTACATGCTCAACAAGCCAGAGTGCAAGGTAAAATCAAAAAACGTATTTGATTTAAATAATATTATGTTTTAATAGTATACCTTGTACTGTTAAATTCCACTTTATATGTCATTTCTGATAATATTGTGTCGCATAAAGATATGTGAAACATCATCTGAAGCTATTCTATGGATGACTTTTCCATCCCTGGTATATCCATCAAAGTCTTAAAAATCCAACGTTTTCTAGTTTGGTTTAATTGCCAAATGTGTTGCCTCTTATAGAAAATCTCAGTACTTCACACCTCTATTATCTATAATTAATTACAAGCAGGAGCTTCATCTCGTCTTAATTAATATAAGTTAAATTGTTCACTTGTATACAGCTTTATGCATTCAACTACTTAGTTTTATACTTCGTGTTGCATCATTACCTCAAAGGCATAGGTTAAAGCTGGTAGTCGGCCATCTACATTGAAGTTAATATTCTGAGTACTGCATATCAATTAGTTAAATCTAACCATGTGATTACTGTATGATCTTTGTTGTACAAACTACAAACCATATGAGAGCATACTGAATGTAATTTATGTACAATGTAATTTATGTACAATTTTTACAGGTAGAATTTGATAACGGAAAGTCAGTCGGAGTGACTTTTGAAGGAAAAACTGCTAAATGCAAGAAAGGAGTTGTTTGTGATCCATCTTATTTACTTGACAAGGTAACCTCAGAAAGTTTAATAAATATTATCCGTCAAGTCTGAGCAACTTCGGCATAAAATTAGGAAATTGGTTAAACTATGAAGAAACCATTGATACCTATTTAAGTACATTCACAATTTAAAGAGCTGATCAGATAGATGTTTTGGAACAGGTGAAGAAAGTTGGAAAGGTTGCTCGTGCTATTTGTATAATGAATCATCTGATCCTAGACACCAATGATTCTCACTCTGCACAGATCATTCTGCCACAAAAGCAACTTGGTCGTAGGTCTTTTGCTATTGAATATGATGTAACTGGTGGATTAGGATGTTTGTGAGATTTAGTATGTTGATTGTGTAATGTAATTTGTAGTGGCTGGTGACTTGTTTTGGATTATGTAATGTACTGTTGGATTTGGAAATGAACAGCAGGTTTAATTTGGGATGCATAATATTTGTGCGTAGTTTTGTTAAATTTTTTTCTGGAAAAGATGTTACCTTAGCTAATGGAAATGTTGTTATATAAAAACTAATGTAAAAAAAAAAAATGTTGCATTAGGTCAAACACAGTGGGCCCCACAGTGGGCCACTATTTTTAAAAAAATCGAGGCCTCTAAGGTAACATATATATTAAGTTGCCACAGCCCTCACTTTTGTTACTATAGCAATCTATGGTAACATAAAATTGCATGTTACCTTAGGGATCAAAAATGTTACCTTAGACACCTAAGGCAACATGCTGAGAGCTATCACCAGAAAAATGTTACATTAGCTATTTTATGGGCCTAAGGTAACATATAATGTACCTGCTGTAACATTTTTTTTATGTTACCGTAGGCTGTTTATGGTGTAGTGAATCCAGGAACACGCCGATTGGAGGTGAACCTGCATGGGAAGGAAGGTGGAGCTAGATGCGAACCTCTTGATCAAGGAGGTACCAATGAACCAGGCAACAAAGGCATGAGGAATGATGTAACACCCCAGTCCCACATCGAGGAGATTTGGGACTTCAGTTCAGTTTATAAGGCAAAGTACTACTACTGATTGCACCAACAAATCATGATCTTTTGGGGGCCTGTGGTGGGCTTGTGGACTACCCAAGTTGGTTGCATTTGGGCCAGTTTACTTTGGCTTATTTCGGATTCGGAATCGGGACTTGACCCGATTTTCAAAAAAGGCTCGGGATTTGACCCGGGTTGTCACAAATGGTATCAGAGCTCTGCCCGGCCGGAAGTGCAGAGGCACTGCCCGGGTTTAGTAAGTTTGTGTGTGGGCTCGACGAGGACGTCGACCCTATAAGAGGGGGTGTTTGTAACATCCCACATTGATAAAAATAAGAGTGTTTGGGGCCTTTATAGATACAAATCAACAACTAATGTATACCAATTTGCTAGCATTTTTGGACTGACCTGTGGTGGGTTGTTGGGTCCGGTATACATTCGGTTGTGGGCTTGGATGTTATAAATGAGGTTCATGAAAGAGGTCCAACTACTGGAATTAACAAGAATTCGAATAACAAGAACCTCTATAGGAAGCTAGAAGATCAAAGGAAGCAATCTGGGTCAATCGTAGCGGTTCTACCACGCAACTTGAGGTTCGACAGTTGAACCTGGAGCTTCCACTACAACAAGATACTACACTTGATTGAGGTTCTCTGAAGGATCCACCTTATGCATGACGAAATTCACTACAGGAAGCTCAATGTTGAATAACGAAGGAAGCATGTTACCAGGTAGCCTTAATGGAGGAACCTCACGATGAAGGTTCCAGTTTTTCGGGGGGTAACCACCCATGGAATTGATGAAAATGGCTGTTCTAATGAAGGATAATGAAGGCAAGGCGCACCATGTGGAAGTTATGACTAAAAAAAAAAGTACAAGGGAACCTTTCGGAGTTCTTGGTTGGTCATGTGGCAGCACCTACAGAAGTAGGTGAAAGAAATTTATAGGGGTGCTCATAACGGAAGCTTCACCAATAGTGGAAGGTTAAAGGCATTGAGCAAAGGTGCCAAAGGTATGATTTAGATGAAGTTGAAGCTCCAACAAAAAAAAGGGCAGCGGGGAAGCTAAATGCGAATTGGTACCTCTTATAAACTAAAAGAGGAGAGTGACTTATTCTGAAAAATACAGTAGAAGAAGCATATGAAGCCTCTAAGGTGATCAGCTGATAGAGGAGCCAACAATAAGATTAAAGAGGAAGCTCCAGGAAAGGAACCATCTCAGCTCGTGAAAGCTTCAAGCAATATAATTATGGTAATCATCATGATGAAGAATATCGAGGAGGTTCTCATACTGTAAGCCCCTAAGGCACGATAAATTGGAAGGTGTCTCACAAAGAGCTTCCCCTGCTATAAGCTTCTCGAATATTGGAAGCTGGAATTTGGGAATACTTTATGGAAGGAATTGCAAAAGGAGTAGATGTTAATAATCTCAATCAAATTCTGGAAAAGATGCTATTGGATGAAAAAGGAGGTACGAATGACCTCTCGATTATTAAAGGAAGTGGTGTGAGGTTCACATACGGAGCTACCTACCAATCAACGGATGCAGAATGGAAATCTAAGTTAAAGGCATGAAAGCAAGAACCTCTCAAGGGAAAAATCACCAGAAGCTATGGAAGCTTGAGAAATAATGGAGCTACAACTTTGTACGCTAAGGTAGTGGAAGGAAACAGGTGTGAATGAAGACACCATCTCAGTATTGGTAGAGGTCAGTAATCCTAATGAAATCTGAAGGATCGAAAGGCAACCTGGGTGGCACATGAGCGAAATATTCATCTCAGTTTCGAAGTTGAACCTTACAAGGAGGCTGTTATCTATCAAGAGGTAGCTCCCCCCAAGGCACTATCATTGGCAGCTTTCTTATTAATAGGATGGAGGAAAGGCTGAAATACCTGGTAACATATATACTAGGAGATAGTGGCAGAAGCTACCAAGTGAAGGTCAAACAAAGAAGAGTAACATGGTCTTTCATGGGTATTACAAGTCATGGTTGCTTCTTCTATGATACCTCTTGTTTCTTACAATGAGTACGCTCACGTAAGCTTAAAGATTCATGGTGAAGGATGGTCGAACCTGGCTACGGATTATATAAGGTTCCTCTTGCATAAAATGGCTACAAGGAACCGGGGGTAATGGATACTGCCCAGGATGACATCTTGAAAGTGCTAAATTTTCAAGCAAACGGGATTTGACGCAAATTAATCAGGTTGATTGATATTCATTTGCGGGTTGAAGGTTCATTCTTTTCACCAGCTGTTGCAGCAGTTACCGGTTCATTTACACTCACCTGTGAGGAGCAGCTTCCTTGGTATTAACCTGCTGGTTGCAGGTTGATTGGTTTCAGCTGCAGGAGCAGCTTCCTTGGTATTAACCTGCTGGTTGCAGGTTGGTTGGTTTCAGCTGCTGGAGCAGCTTCTTCGGATTTTACCTGCTGGTTGCAGGTAGCTTCTTTGGTATTCACCTGCTGGTTGCAGGTAGCTTCTTTTGTATTAACCTGCTGGTTGCAGGTTGATTGGTTTCAGCTGCAAGAGCAGCTTCCTTGGTATTAATCTGCTGGTTGCAGGTTGGTTGGTTTCAGCTGCTGGAGCAGCTTCTTCGGATTTTACCTGCTGGTTGCAGGTAGCTTCTTTGGTATTAACCTGCTGGTTGCAGGTTGATTGGTTTCAGCTGCAGGAGCAGCTTCCTTGGTATTAACCTGCTGGTTGCAGGTTGGTTGGTTTCAGCTGCTGGAGCAGCTTCTTCGGATTTTACCTGCTGGTTGCAGGTAGCTTCTTCGGATTTTACCTGCTGGTTGCAGGTAGCTTCTTTGGTATTCACCTGCTGGTTGCAGGTAGCTTCCTTGGTATTAACCTGCTGGTTGCAGGTTGATTGGTTTCAGCTGCAGGAGCAGCTTCCTTGGTATTAACCTGCTGGTTGCAGGTTGGTTGGTTTCAGCTGCTGGAGCAGCTTCTTCGGATTTTACCTGCTGGTTGCAGGTAGCTTCTTTGGTATTCACCTGCTGGTTGCAGGTAGCTTCCTTGGTATTAACCTGCTGGTTGCAGGTTGATTGGTTTCAGCTGCAGGAGCAGCTTCCTTGGTATTAACCTGCTGGTTGCAGGTTGGTTGGTTTCAGCTGCTGGAGCAGCTTCTTCGGATTTTACCTGCTGGTTGCAGGTAGCTTCTTTGGTATTCACCTGCTGGTTGCAGGTAGCTTCTTTTGTATTCATCTGATGGTGGCATGTTGATTAGATTCAGCTGCAGGTGCAGCTTCATTGATTTTTAGCTACGGATTGCAGCTTCATTGGAATTCACCTATTGATTGCAGGTTCATTGGCTTCACCTGCTGGCAGCAGGTTCATTGGTTTAATCTACAATATGTAGGTGCACATTCGTGTGGAGCTTCCCCATATTTTCTAGCTCGGGATATTCAAGCATGGCTTGGACGGATTTGGATATTGGAATTTTGGAGATACCTCCCTTGTAGACACATTTGGTTAAGGATTTGGTGGACCTCTTTAGGCTTGGGAGAGATAAAACGGTTTATTAGGTAGGACTATCACATTTAGGTTCAGGTTTTGATACGTTTAGTCATCACTAAAATGTGTGTCATTTTATTTACATGACTTATATGGATTATATGTTTACATAATCTATGTGGATTATATGTTAATGTGTTTATTTGCTCTTTTTTTAACATTATTTTTCAATATTACACCCACTACTTCTCCACTTTTTTTATTAAAAAACACTATTACACCCACTACTTCTCCACTTTTTTATTAAAAAAATAATATTACACCCACTACTTTCCTCCACTATCTCAAATCTATTATTAAATAATGATAGGTCCGATCACTTTACTCACTTTTCAACTAACTTTACTCTTTCTCTACTACCATTTCTTAATCTCCGTGAAGATCAGAGTAGTTTATACAATATGGGACAGAGGGAGTACATATTACTTGATCTACAAATCTTAGAATAACATACGTGTCCGTCTTTCCTGGAAGATACTAATTAAAAATAAAACATATCATAAAAGCAGGACACAAGAGTTTTTTTTCAAGTTTCTATCAGTGCAAGATAATCTGATCAGCCTTTGCAGTGATGAAGCCATGGACGTTTTTATCTAAATGGTTACATTACCAATCACTCTCTAGATTAAGCTGAATTAAATCCTGTGAGTCTCGGCATGTGTAGCAAACAAAAATTCGAAAATTCTCCCACATAACCCTTGTTGCCTTCTTTTGTACTTCTCACTGCTTTTCCCTTTGGAAAATCTAAAAGGGAAAATTAATTCATTAGTCCCTAAACTTTGGGTCGTTTTTTGTCTAGGTTCCTAAACTGAAAAAGTCAATCTTTCGATCCCTTAACTTTCAATTTTTCTGATTAAGGTCCCTCCGTCCAAATAAGGCTAACGCCGTTAGTGGATAAAATTAGAAAAAAAAATTAAAAATTCAGAAATATTTAAAAAAATTCAGAAAAATTCGAAAAAAAAATTAAAAATTCAAAAATATTTCATAAAATTTCAGAAAAATTATATGAATTAAAGTAAAGAATTCTGAAAAATTATAAAATTAAAATTATATGAAATTTTCAGAAAAATTTTGTAAAAAAAAATGAGTATTTTCGAATGATTAACACCTAATTAAATTTAAAAATGAACATACCCATTCAATTTATATGCGTATAAATCGATACATGCGAACAAATATGTTAAGATATCACATTTTTACTTAACATATTTGTAAAAATTCACTTTTGAAAAATTTAAAAATTCACTTTAAATTTATATGCGAAAAAAAAGTGAATTCAGAAAAATTTAAGAATTTAAGTAAAAATTCGAAAAAAATTTAAAAATTCACTTTTGATTCAAAAAATGTGATATCTTAACATATTTGTTCGCATGTATCGATTTATACGCATATAAATTGAATGGGTATGTTCATTTTTAAATTTAATTAAATTTTAATCATTCGAAAATATTCATTTTTTTTACAAAATTTTTCTGAAAATTTCATATAATTTTAATTTTATAATTTTTCAAAATTCTTTACTTTAATTTATATAATTTTTCTGAAATTTTATGAAATATTTCTGAATTTTTTAAAAAAATTCGAATTTTTCTGAATTTTATGAAATATTTCTGATTTTTTAATTTTTTTTCGAATTTTATCCACTAACGGCGTTAGCCTTATTTGGACAGAGGGACCTTAATCAGAAAAATTGAAAGTTAAGAGATCGAAAGATTGACTTTTTTAGTTTAGGGACCTAGACCAAAAATGGCCCAAAGTTTAGGGACGAAAGAATTAATTTTCCCAATCTAAAACGATCTTCTTTGGATGACTCTATTCGAAATTATAAATTTTAGCTTTTCAAGATAATAATAATAAAAAAAAACTAATTCTTAATTTCATTATACCTTAAACGACTCCATGTTGACATTGGTGAACATGGAGTATTACGTGTCTATATTGTGTTGGGAAAAACCAATGTTCAAGCTTTTTTTCCTATATTACTGATGTACCAAAGTGTAGGGGAAAGTAGAGGATCAAAATAAAAAGAAAACGAGACTACCATCGGAATTGCATTGAATAAAATACAAGCACCCAAGATTAGATGTGAAGAGCACACCATTTTCTTCCCTAGGTGGTGCAAGGCCCCAATAGTTTTTTGTTGTATGAAAATTGCAGCGGGAAGCCCGTGGTTAATATTTTCATGGGTCAGGGCCAGCCACAAAGCATTAAGAGGGTTCATTCTCACCAAAAATGGTGACCAATCATGGTCGATTACCAAACACATGAACATGAACAAAAGGCATGAACAAAAGGGAAAGATAGTTTCGATAAGGAATTGAATATTAAGCGACATACAGGGTGTGAAAAAAGTATAGTCACATACGAAACTAACATAACATGAATATTATTTGTAACCCAAGTTGATTATACTTGACAAATAGAGTTTAAGATGATCATCACAAAGGGTAGATAGACAAATAGATAGAGTTTAGAGGATCATCATTCACAACACATAGCTAGTAGGAGATATTACAGACTAGGTTGATCCAACATACAAGGAAAAGGCCAATGGAGCTCTGTGTGTGTGTATACTGGAGCTGGAGAATGAGGATTAGAAGAACCAATCGCAGTCGTCATATATTGGGTCAGGACAATCTTTACTCCAGTGATTACCAATGTCATCACAACGAACACAAGATTTGAGTAAAAGCATTGAGTTTTTTTCATGCTCTTTGATTTCACAAGGTTCACAACATATAGAACAAGCCTTTCCCATCATCTTTGATCTTTTAGGGCAACATTCACTCCAGTGATCAGTATTGCAGCTACAGATCATGCAATAATATTGTATATCACTTTGCACCTTCATTGCTATATATATATATATATCCAAAGGAAAAAAAAATAAAATCAATTCTTGTTAAACTCATAATTAAATAATCTATAACAATAATCTATCATATGAATTCAACAACCTCATAAATTTAATTAATAATAATTTGAACAAATATTGATTATTGATTATTATTTGATTGTACGAATTCAACAATCCAATTATGAAAAGCCCTAAAACATACCACTATCGACCGTTGGTAAATCACCATTCTTCAAGCCACAATTTGGTCGTTTCTCCGGCAAGCTCACGATAGCGTTACTCATGGCGTCCTCTCCTCGGCGCGGCTGGGTGGGTGGGTTGTGTTGGGTAATTATCACTAATTAAAGTAATAACAAGGCAGTCATATATATATTAATTCACAAGAATAGTTCGAAACCAATAACAACCAAACAATGAAGGAAACAAAGGAGCAGCGAATTTAGTAACATTAATTTGACAAAGTTCGAAAAGAAGAACTTACAGTTTTCGCTTAATCGGAAAAATGATAAGAACAAGCAAACACAAGCTGAGTCGCCTAGCCCTTCAAGAAGACTAGACTGTTCTTGAAGAGAAATTCGCCCCACTTACCGCTGTGATGGTTTCGCAAATTCCCTTCCAGGATAAAACAGCTACAGCCCTATTAGCACACAGTTGCTGCAAGGTCAACGGCGATCCACACCTCAGTTCGCCAAATAAAACCCGAAAACAATTTCTGAATATTTAATGTAGGGTATTTTGAGAATTTCGGAGGGATTAATCAAATATACTTGAAAGCTATTTTCCTCTTGAGAGCTTCAAGCTTTTGCCGTACCTCTCAAATGAAACAACAAGTTATATTTATAAGCAAAGAGACCTCTATTAAAAAATGAACTTGTCTTCAATTTGTCCAAAACGGCCTGCTGCAAGAATTCAATGAATGTGTGCTTTTACAATAAACAAAACACACAGCATGCTTCATTATTTCTTAGCCCACCACTTTAGAAAAAATTTACTTCATCATTTTAAAATAGCTGTCCCATGCAATCCCAACAATTCACAATAAAAACATTTTCCAACAATCCCCCACAAATCCATATCAGAACTGCATATCGGATTAATCATGACATGTTTTTCAGAGTCGGTACCCTTCCGGGTTTGAACCCTCCTGAGTCCCCTACTTCGATGGCTACAGGATATAGATGGAATGTTTCACCTTGAATCTTTATCCTTGAGTGTAACCACACTCCATAGGCGACAACACGCCAAAGGCTATGGTGTCGATCTACGGCTTTGAGACGTTAATGGTCATGTCTCTATCCTGTTCGTCGAATGTTTCAAGGAATAACCCTTTCCCCTAATTGCGACCACACAATTACATTCGCTTAGCTGGGCATCTCCAGAGATGTACTGCTATCATCTCGTCATAAGACTTGACCCCATTCAGAGTTTAAATAACTCTTGCTATACTTGCAGTATCAGTACCTTTTAGGTATACAGGGAATAGACTCCAGATACATAAGTATCAATCTAAATAGTAAGGTACTACCAATCCACCCTCACAGTTTGTTATTACCACATTGAATACACTTTTCAAGGGATCTCCTCTCATGTGTATTGGGTTCCCACTGTGGATGAATCATTATGGGCTATCAGTCCCATTCCCAACCTAGACTTAAGGACTACAACATGTTCAAGTCCCTTAGTCAAAGGATCAGCCAGGTTATCTTGAGTTCCTATAAACTCAATAGCTATAATCCTTTCAGACACTAAACCCCTTATAGACTTCAGTCTAACTTGGATGTGTCTCCTTGTTTTCTTATTATACTTTCTGCTTTTGATTTTGTCGATAGTTGTACGGCTATCACAATGAATCGCAAAAGCAGGAAGCGGTTTGCTTACTACAGGTATCATAGACATAAGTCCATGCAACCACTCAGCCTCAGATCCCGTGGCATCTAAAGCACACAACTCAGCCTCAAAAGTAGACCTTGTTATAATAGTCTGTCTAGTTGACTTCCAGGATATTGCTCCACCTCCTAAGGTGAACACATATCCAGTCACTCCATTGGAACCAGACGTTTTAGCTATCCAACTTGCATCACTATATCCCTCTAGCACACCAGGGTACCTCCGGTAGTGCAGACCAAGATATATGGTGCCTTTCAGATATCTAAGTACTCTATCAAGAGCATCCCAATGAGTTCTGTTTGGACAGCTTGTATATCGAGCTAACTTAGACACAGAATATGATATATCCGGTCTAGTACCATTAGCAAGATATTGCAAACTTCCAATAATCTGAGAATACCTTAACTGAGACACAGGTACTCCTGACTTATTCTTGACAAGTGCAACTTTTGAATCATATGGTGTGCTTGCTATTTTACAATTTAAATAACCATACTTCTCCAGTATAGATTTCTCTATATAATGAGACTGTGACAATGTTATTCCATCAGTTGACTGAGTCAACTTGATTCCAAGAATCACATTAGCAACACCCATATCTTTCATTTCAAAATGCCTTTTCAAGAAACTTTTTGTCTCGTTAATAATCTCAATATTTGATCCAAACAGTAATATGTCATCTACATACAAGCACATAATCACACACTCATTACCTCTAACTTTATAGTAGACACACTTGTCACTTTCATTAATCAAAAACTCAAAAGGCAAAACAGTATCATCAAACTTTTTGTGCCAGTCTCTGGGAGCTTGTTTTAATCCATAGATAGATTTGATTAACTTACAAACTTTACCTTCATTGCCAGAAGCAACAAATCCCTCAGGCTGATCCATATAAATCTCTTCTTCAAGGTCACCATGAAGAAAAGCTGTCTTTACATCCATTTGATGGATTATAAGACCATGTACGGAGGCCAATGCTATAAGCATTCTGATTGTTACCATTCTTGCAACAGGAGAGTATGTATCAAAGTAATCAATGCCTTCTTTTTGCCTAAAACCTTTTGCTACCAGCCTAGCCTTGTACTTATCTATTGATCCATCAGGGTTATACTTCTTCTTAAAGATCCATTTACAACCTATAGTAGTACACCCCGGAGGTAGATCAACTAACTCCCATGTTCCATTAGAAACAATAGAGTCAATTCTCACTTTTTACAGCGCCTTTCCAGTACCTAAACTCCGAAGAGTCCATGGCCTGTCTGAAAGATAAAGGTACATCCTCGACATTGTAAGAGACAAAGTCACTTCCAAAGTCCTTGACTGCCTTTTGACGCTTACTCCTTCTAGGTTCATCTACTTCCTTAGGAGTAGAGCTACTACTAGGATCCGCCCCCACATTAGTCATCCTTTCCACATGATCTGGAATGGAACTCGATGTGTGAGTGGGATCATCATTAGAAATACCCTGAGGTATACCAGTCTTCATAGGAAACACATCCTCAAAGAATGTTGCATCACGAAATTCAACTATAGTGTTAGTCACTATTCCGTCTATGTCAGATTTTATTACTAAAAATCTCATAGCCGTAGTGTTTTCAATATAGCCCAGAAAGATGCAATCAACAGTTTTCGGCCCTAGTTTCTTTCTCTTGTGTTCAGGGACAAGTACCTTTGCGAGGCACCCCCACACACGAAGATATTTTAAACTAGTCCTTTTCTCTGTCCATAATTCATAAGGTGACTTGTCCTTGTGTTTCAGAGGGACTCTATTCAGAATATGGCAAGCCGTATTCAGAGCCTCCCCCCACATGTACTTAGGCAACCCCGAATTAATTAACATACTGTTGATCATATCTTTAAATGTTCTATTCTTTCGTTCTGCCACCCCATTAGACTCAGGTGTATATGGTGGAGTCACCTCATGAACTATACCATTGCTCTTGCAAAATTCATTAAATGAGGTACTCGTATATTCACCACCTCTATCCGATCTCAAACGTTTAAGTACTTTACCAGTTTGTGTTTCAGCTTCAGCTTTGAATATAATGAATTTTTCTAGTGCTTCATCTTTATGTTTGAGCATATAAACATAACAATATCTACTACAATCATCTATAAAAGTAATGAAATATCTTTTATTATCCTTTGTCACTATGCCACTAAATTCACATATGTCCGTGTGTACTAAATCTAACACTTCTGAATCCCTTACAACACTATGGAAGGGTTTCCTAGTTAGTTTAGCTGTCACACATACTTGACATTTAGATTTCTTATCAATGGCATATTTTGGAATCAACTCTAAATTCATCATCTTCTTTAGAGCACCAAAATTTAAGTGACCAAGACGTAAGTGCCACAAATCAGATGATTCTACACAATTAACAGAAGGAATAACATTATTATTAATAAAACTGCCTGAAATAGGTTCAACATTTATTACAAATAATCCATCAGACAAGTAACCTTTGCCATAAAACACACCAGTATGAGTAATAACTGCTTTATTACATTTCAAAGAAACTTCAAAGCCGTTCATCACTAAACAGCTACCACTTATTATGTTCCTACGAACATCAGGAACATGATGCACTCTAGTTAGGGATAAGATGCGCCCAGAAGCTAACTTCAGGTCCACGCGTCCTGTTCCTTTTACTTGAGCTGCACTAGCATTCCCCATCGTAACAGTCATGCCATGATTCTGTTGATAAGATACAAATAAACTAATATCAGTACAAATATGTACATTAGCTCCAGTATCGATCAACCATTCATTTGACAAATAAGTGGAGAATAGTGTAGGGTTGTAAGTAACATACTTCTCATTGGTTTCAGAAGCAGTAGCCTCACCAATGATCATGTTAGCAAAAGCCCCAGTGGTACCAAGCACAGCATTAGCTTGTGCCGCCACTTCAGCTTTCTTAGCTTTCTTAACTGGACATTCCTTGCTCCAGTGTCCAACCTGTCCACAAGTCCAACAAGGTTTGTTTGTTTTTGGTTTCTTAGCCTTGTTCTTGTCCTTAGACTTAGTGTTTCCCTTCTTAAAATCATGTTTCCTCTTCTGTCCTACAGTTACTACATTCACCTTCGAACTCCCATCATGTTCAGTAGGCATCACATGTCCTTGCTTGGACTTGTGTTGCTCCTGTACAGATATGTCTAACATCAGGTTTGTCCAAGTAATCTCCCCTTTCTGTCTTTTCAAGGAGAGTGCAAATTCTTCCCAAGACTTTGGGAGCTTCTCAATTACTGACATAACCTGAAACTTCTCAGGGAGGTCCATTCCGGATTCCTTCAACGCATGAATTAACATTTCAAACTCATGCACTTGCTCAGTCATGGATTTCGTATCCACCAGTTTAAAGTCAAGGAACATAGCCACATAATACTTTTCCAACCCTTGCGAGTCAGTATTATGTGTCTGGTCAAGCTTCTCCCATAAGAGCTTAGCAGTGTAAGAGTCAGATGAATAAACATCGAATAGAGTGTTCGTCAAAGCTGCCAGAATTGCAGCCCTAGCCACCCCATCCTTTTCCTCCCACATGGTATAAGCCTTAACAGTTTCAGCTTTCTCCTTATCCACAACTGGTTTCTCATACTGCACCACCGGCCATAGACCCTTTACCGTTAACCACAGTTTCATCTTTTTCTGCCATCGAGAAAAACCAACACCCCCACTGAATTTATCAGGCATTCCTGACAAGTCAATAGGCTGTGGAAACGGTATGTAGTCCAATCCATGTTGGGTACAGTAACACCAGACCCAGAGCTAGTCTCAACAACAGGAGTTACAATTTCGTCGTTAACCATCTTGCTAATTAACAAATATATATATATAACACAGAATTTCTCTTCAAGATTGTTGGGTAATTATCACTAATTAAAGTAATAACAAGGCAGTCATATATATATTAATTCACAAGAATAGTTCGAAACCAATAACAACCAAACAATGAAGGAAACAAAGGAGCAGCGAATTTAGTAACATTAATTTGACAAAGTTCGAAAAGAAGAACTTACAGTTTTCGCTTAATCGGAAAAATGATAAGAACAAGCAAACACAAGCTGAGTCGCCTAGCCCTTCAAGAAGACTAGACTGTTCTTGAAGAGAAATTCGCCCCACTTACCGCTGTGATGGTTTCGCAAATTCCCTTCCAGGATAAAACAGCTACAGCCCTATTAGCACACAGTTGCTGCAAGGTCAACGGCGATCCACACCTCAGTTCGCCAAATAAAACCCGAAAACAATTTCTGAATATTTAATGTAGGGTATTTTGAGAATTTCGGAGGGATTAATCAAATATACTTGAAAGCTATTTTCCTCTTGAGAGCTTCAAGCTTTTGCCGTACCTCTCAAATGAAACAACAAGTTATATTTATAAGCAAAGAGACCTCTATTAAAAAATGAACTTGTCTTCAATTTGTCCAAAACGGCCTGCTGCAAGAATTCAATGAATGTGTGCTTTTACAATAAACAAAACACACAGCATGCTTCATTATTTCTTAGCCCACCACTTTAGAAAAAATTTACTTCATCATTTTAAAATAGCTGTCCCATGCAATCCCAACAATTCACAATAAAAACATTTTCCAACAGGTTGAATATAATACAATACCCTATTAGTTATGTTTTTATCATAAATTGTATTGTATTTTGAGCCCAACCCATTGCCTTTGGTTTCCGTAATTTATTAATTGTTTTGTTTTGCTATTTTATAGTAGTATCAATCATTCCAAAATTTTTAAAGGAACAAATATAATAAGATGAATTCGAGTATATATTGGAATTTAAATTCAAATCAAATTTATTTAAAATTTTAGAATTCAATTTATAATTGATATTCATATCCACGTACATTAGTTTATTTTTCCTATTTATATGAAATTCCTCTCTTATATTTTAAGACACCATACATTCAATTCATACATTACACCTTTTGCTTACCTGAACCTCAAATAAACATAGTTAGGTTCTAATGGAAGTTTGTAACGATGAGAACGAATTTACTGGGACAACTGCTATTGCATACCATCTCAAAGGTCGCATTCATCTTTTCGTTGATTCCAGGGCGTCTAACGATTCAAAAGATGCAAGAACAAACTCTGCGACCAACTGGAAACTAAAACGTAAGTTGTGATTTATTATAACAAATTTACTTATTTATCTATTTGTTATCCTTTTTTATATTCGATGTTGGAATATTAATTCTATATTTCAAATTTTAGTTCGTACTACAGAAAAATATCGTATGCTACTTGGAAGGATAGTGGTACTATTGGTTGGACAAATAACACATTCCAAGATTATGATCAAACAATTAACTACTTGGGCACAAGCTAAGAAAGATACGAATCCACTATCGGAAATTCAAGTTGGAGACATGGTGAATTATGTTGACGGAGGAATTTGGTAACAACAAATTTCGAGGTACTTCGCCGGAAACAAGATCTACAGTGGTGGTTCTTTGCCGAAAAGAATGGTGGCGTGTGGTGGCTGTTTGTAATTGGTGACTGAGATTGATAGGGTTAGAGGCGGCTATTCAGAGCTCTCGACTTCCAACCCCTCAATTTGCCTACGTACCTCTATATTTATAGAGGATCAAGCCAGACGTAGTTCTTGGAGAGCAAGAAACCCAAATGGGCTTGGATAACGGACCAGCTTCCGGAATGTTCTACTATGAGGCCTAACCACAAAAGGCCCAAGGCTCATCCAAGATCTCAAGACTTCACGGATAAGAAAACTTCCCCCGTCGAGGACTAGTCCTATCCGCTACCAGCTATTTCTTGATTTCAAGGATGCAGGTATAGCCATGGTTTACCCCAAGTGCAGAACGCATCCCTGTCCCCCGAATGAGAAGCACCCACCAGATAGCAGGACAGGTGATCCAGAGCTTTTGGGTGCAAAGTGCAGGATTACTCCAAAGTTCCCCAATGAGAGCGCGCCCATTGGCTACAGGAACAGAGCTCCCAAAGCACACACCAGAAAGTCCCCATCTTTCCACCTTAGGGCGCACGGATGCCTCCCTTAGCGTCTAAGAAGGGTCCTTATATCCAGGCAAACCCCTGGAGGCCTTCTGCGACGGACATCCCCCTCCTGAGATACGACAGGAGGGAATTCTTCAACTTCTAGAATTCCAGCTTGGGTGGAATCCCACCTAAATAGAATCCTAACTTGAATAGTATCCTAGGAGAGATTTCTTCAATGTCTTCTTAGAAAACAAACTTGAACAGATGTCACCATATTTCACATTTAGGGCGCGCCCTAGCTATAAGGAAAGCCAGGGCGCGGCCTAATTCCTTCAACTTGAGTCAAAACCCTAATTTATTCTAGAATTTCCCAAATTGAATCCATATTTGACCCGAATCCATCTTAAAAATACCCGAACCGAATTTTGGCTATAACAACTACCCCCCAATTCCATACGAAATCAGAGATGATGTATGGAATTTCTTCTAAAAAGCCCAAAATTTTTCACTAATCTCCATCAGGGCGCGCCTTGGCAGAGGGCGCGTCCTTAGAATCCTAAACGACTTAAGTGGCCGACAGCTGTTTTCCACTTCTTTTCTAAACCCCTATAAATACCCCCTTCTCACTTACTTTACTCTTTTTCTTTCTCTCTCTACAGAAAACCTTACTCCGGCGATTTCCTTTTTTCCGAGCAAAAATCCGGCCAAACGCTGCGTTCTTCCTCAATTTTTTACATTAATCTCGTTCTTCAACTCACAAGGTACATTTTTACGCTTTTATTTCATGTTTTCTCCGTATAAATTGCTTGATTTGGTGATTCAACTGTTCATGCTCCACCATGTTCTTCATCTCTATCATATATATATACTTGTATGTATGCATGTTTAATCTTCATTTTCCGTTATTGTCTTCTTCAAAATATGTTTCTGATAAAAGTTAACCAAATTGATGTGGCGTGCCTTTGACACAGGGCGCGTCCTGAATTCTTTCAATACCACAATATAACTTTAAAAGTTTGATTCTTCATAAAATCTCTTGGGCGTGTCCTACAATTAGGGCGCGCCCTAATGTCTTCTAAGCAATTTTGAACGTCCAAATGTTAAGTCCCATAATTAGTTTAATTTGTAGTATAAACTTTTCCTTCATTTTTCTTCCCTGGGGCGCGCCCTTAGTGCTTTTTATTTTTATTTTGCAGCTGGAGGGCGCGTCTCCACCTTTTCACCCATTTAGGGAATTCAACGAAAGTTTAGGAATCCATTCTCCATTACCACCCCCCTTATCTCCTGAACCTTATAGGAGTCCTTTCTCGTTTATTTCTCCTGAAGACAAGGCGCGCCTTATTAAAGACCTCAACGAAGGCAGAATGAATTTCTCTGATGAAGACTCCTTTGACGGTATTCCCCTTAAAACCCAAATACTTGAAAAAATTCCAACACCAATACCTGAAAAAATTCCAAATCTCATATACACAGACCCATCTGACAATGATTATACTCCGGACTCCAATTCTCCCAGTGACACGCATTCTTCTGATACATATTCCTCTGAGGGCGCGCCTTCCGCCTCATCTATCTCACCAGTAATCAATTCTGAACCAACATCTCCACCTTCATCACCTACCCCATTCGAACATTGGGAAGTCCTTGATGAAGAAATTGATATTGATTGGGGTAGATATAATGAGATATCCGAAAAAGAAAAGAACCAGCTCAGAAAGAAACAAGGCAAATTAGCTTGTGTGAGCATGTCTTCTACGGCCACCAATGATGAGGTGGAATGGGCTATGAAATACTATGGCCAAGAAGGACTCTGGGCAATCCCTCACTCCCATCACCGACCTCACCTATTCAATTATGGAGGAAATTTCAGAATTCCAAGGATGGTTCTTACCCCAAAACTCGTTGCTTTAGGTGTGGGCGCGCCTTTACACCCCTTCCTCAGAGAAATCCTTGAATGGTACGATCTAGCCCCAATCCAACTCTCTCCCAATAGCTATAAACTTGTCTTGGGCTTATTCATTCTCTACCATGACCTGGGTTTTGGGGCACCTTCCATGCCAGAAATCAGTTATTTCTTTAGCATCCGTCAATCAAGCATTGGATACTATTATCTGGTAATCAACAAACCTCACAATAACAAAGGTTTTTCTGAAGGAAGAATTAGCCACACCAAAAGATGGAAGGAACCCTATTTCTTCATCTGGGACGTTCATCGGGTTCGCCTTCAATTCAATACAGATCCATGTAAGTGAGGGCGCGCCCTACACTTTTCTTTTTTTTTTTTCTTTTTTCAATTTTCTTTTAACTTTAACTGATCTTTTTTAAACCAAAACAGATAGAAGAGTTCAAAAAGAACTTCAGGGCGCGGCCTCATCCCGGGCCAAAGCCATCCTAAAAGTTGCAGCGGAGAAATTTAATCTCCAAACTCTAATCACTGAAGAAAATCTAAAAAGGGTTGGAATCCTTTCCGACAGAGTTGGTTCTATTTGTAAATTTAAAAAATTTAGAAATGGCATCGCTGTTCCCACTTCTTCATCTAGTGATAAAAATGAAAATTCTGATTCTGATAAAGGTAGTAATTATAGTGTAGGATAGGGCGCGCCCTAACCGTTTATCCTTCGTTTCTGATGTTTTGTTTTATATTTTTTTACTTTGCTTTCTTTACACAGGGCGCGTTCTAACCCTTCTTCTCTTTTATCTTGTACAGGTATGGCCCCTAGGATTCCACGAGGATTTGGCGCTGCCAAAAAGAAGAATGATAAAGAGAAGAAAAATGACCAAGGGGATACTTCCGACTCCAGGGCGCGCCCTGCACCAGAAAAGAATTCCAGCGACACTATCACTCCATCCACAGAATCCTTGAAAAGGAACGCTGACATCCAAGAACCCATCATTAATAGGGGCAAGAAACCAAGATATGAGGGCGCGCCCTCATATGTTGAAACCTTAGTTGGTCCTGCTGCTGCCTCTCTTATTGAAGAAAAGGAGGTTGATATTTGGCAAAACATGAATGCGGATGAAGAATCTCAATCCATGATTCGGGCATCCGCTCAACTTCTTATTCAATCTCTAGGGCGCGCCCAGAGGGTTCACAAGGAAAAACTCCACCTCAACAAACTTGAAGCTGAGAATAGGAAGTATTCGAAAATGATTGTCGAGAATGATAATAAATGGAAGAAAGATCTAGATGCCAAAAATGACAGAATTGCTGATTTGAAACATGATCTGGATGAATCCATTGAACATCGCACTCTTCTGAATACCAAAAATGACGAATTGGAGAAAGAGGTGAAGGAACTCCGAGCTCAGCAAGGTTCCCTTGAAATTGAAAAGGCCAAGTTAAATGAACAGAGAGAAGCCATTGAAGATGAAAACTTTGAAAAAGGTTTCAACTTCTATCTTCTTGGTTTTCTAGCCAACGACCCTGACTATAACTGGGAAAAATTTGGACCTGCTGCTGCTGAGGACATAGCAAAATTCAAGGTTGACAGAGCCTTAGACATTAAGGCAAAAAGAATAGAGTTAGGATTAGAGGAAGCTTCTGAGGGCGCGCCCTCTACTGACAACGTTCAACCCTCTCATACTGCTATTCCTACTCAAAGCTCTCCTCCTACAAATGTAGCTCAGGATGCACCTCCTTCACCCCCCAAGGTTATCTCTTCTCCCCCTAAGGACGCGCCTTAGGATTTCAATCTTTTAAACCCGTTTCGTATGTACTTAACTTTTAAGGTGCGGGTCCTTTGTAAAACCCTGCAATTTGTAACTCCCAACTTTTTAATGCCTTTTAAACTTTTGCTATGCTCATTATTTATCTTCATGCCTTTATTTGTTAAATTCTTCAAATGAGGGCGCGCCCTAGATGGGGGCGCGACCTTCTCTTCATCATTTTCTTTAAGCTCTTCTCTTTAAAATACAGCACACATCGTTCATTCATGTTGAGGGCGCGCCCTAAGGCACTACCCTTTCAGGGTTTCTTTAACTGGTCAATTACTTCATAACAAATCTTTATACATGATGAGGGCGCGCCCTAAGAAATTGGCACGACCTCTTATACTTCAATCAAAAAGTCTTCAAAATTCTTGCAAAAAAATGTCTTGATATCCTTTATTAATCTAAATAATCTCAGCAGAACAAGGGAAGGTATACATGTTATACCCCCCGAGCTAAGGAGAATAAACTTCTAAAAAATGTGGAAAAACAGCAAGTCTCAACTAGAACTAAAGAAGGCGTATATGTACTACCCCCCTAGACTAGGAGAATATTTATTTATACTAGTATATAACTTGAATATGAGCCTTCATACAATAGGGGGTCAAAGCCGCACCCTACTGATAATACTTTCTCAAATGCTCTGCATTCCATGCTCTTGGGATTACATTGCCATCCAAGTCTTCTAGATGATAAGTTCCTTCCCAGATGATAGATTTGATCTTGTAAGGTCCTTCCCAGTTGGGATCAAAAACTCCATGTGCTGCTACTCTTGTATTAGGCATGACTTTTCGCAGAACCAGATCACCCACCTTAAAAGGCTGAATCTTCACCTTCTTGTTATAGTACCTTGCAGCCCTTTGCTGATAAGTTGCCAACCTCAAATGCGAATTTGCCCTCATCTCTTCTAGAAAATCAAGATTTAGCCTTTGATTTATCATATTCGATTCTTCATCATAGAAATCCCTTCGGAATGACCCTGCTCCAACTTCCACCGGCACCATTGCCTCGCATCCATAAGACAGCATGAAAGGAGATTCCCCAGTTGTGGTCCTTGGTGTTGTGTTATAAGACCATAAGACCATAGGAAGTTCCTCAGGCCAATTCCCTTTACTTTCTTCTAACTTGGTTTTCAAGGTATGCTTGATTATCTTGTTGATAGCTTCAGTCTGCCCATTACTCTGAGGATGATATACAGCTGCAAATTCTTTCTTGATTCCCAAATCTTCACATAACTTTCGCAACTCTTTGCTATCAAACTGCTTTCCATTATCGGAAACAAGCTTGTAAGGAATCCCGAATCTGCACACAATAGAGTTGAACACAAAATCTTTAATTTTCTTCGCTGTGATTGTGGCCAAGGGCATTGCTTCCGCCCACTTGGTGAAATAATCCACTGCAACAACAGCATACTTTACTCCTCCCTTAGATTTAGGAAGTTCTCCAATAAGATCTATTCCCCACATAGCAAACTGCCAAGGACTCATCATAGAAGTCAGGGTGGTCACAGGAATTGTTGAATAATTGGCAAACCTCTGGCATTTATCGCATGCCTTGACAAACTCATAGGCATCCTTCTTCACAGTAGGCCAATAATAACCTTGCCTTAACACCTTCATTGCCAACGAACCACCCCCCGAGTGATTGCCACAAATTCCTTCATGCACCTCCCTTAAGATATAATTGCATTCATCTCCATCTATGCACTTCAAAAGCGGTTGATTGAAACCTCTCTTGTACAAAATTTCATCATACTCCACAAACCTGGCAGCATGATATCGAAGACGCCTTGCTTTAATTTTATCGCTCGGGAGAATCCCCCTACGGAGATATTCCAGAATTGGAGTAATCCAGGTAACTGACGGAGTACTCTCCACCTCCATAACTTCCACCTCTGGAATACTTGGCACTTCTTGAATTTGTAGAGGAACCGTTCCCAACAACATAGCATCCTTCTGGGATCCTAGCTTAGCCAAAACATCTGCAGAGCAATTTTCATCTCGAGGAATGCATTCCAACCTTACTTCACGAAACTTCTGCATTAATCGTTGCGCACACTTCATGTAGAGCTCTGTTCTTGGACCTCTACACTGAAATCCTCCTTTGATCTGCCTGACCACTAACTCTGAATCACTTAACACAATCAAATTTACTACTTTCATTTCCAAAGCCATTTTCAATCCATTAATCAAAGCTTCATATTCCGCATCATTATTAGTTGCCTCGAATTTGAAATGAATAGCACTCATTAGTTGATTTCCTTCAGGTGTCACCAGAATTACACCTGCACCAGCCCCTCCATTATTTACAGCTCCATCTACGTGCAACCTCCACCAAAGTTGAGGGATTTCCTCAAGAGGGCGCGCCCTTGTAGGAGGAATTCCCGGTTCTGCTAACACAATTGACCTTTCCTCGATTTCTGAATCAAACTCTAAGATGAAATCCGCTAAAGCCTGACCTTTAATTGCTGTTCTTGGCGTATATTCCAAATCAAACTGCCCTAATTCGATGGCCCATTTCAACATTCTTCCTGAAGCTTCTGGTTTGTGAAGAATACTTCTCAATGGATAAGCAGTACGAACCTCGATCCTATGAGCTTGAAAGTAAGGACGAAGTTTCCTAGCCGCCAAGATTAAAGCGAAAACCAACTTTTCCATGCTGGTGTATCGAGTTTCTGCATCATGCAAACGCTTACTCACATAGTAAACCGGGGACTGATGATCAACCTCTTCTCTCACCAATACTGCACTAATGGAATATTCCGAAACTGCTAAGTATAATATCAAAGTTTCTCCTTCCACGGGCTTGAATAAGAGTGGAGGATTCCCCAACTGCTCTTTGATCTTCTGAAAAGCCTCTTCACACTCAGGAGTCCATACAAAATCTTTGGATGCTCCTTTGATCGCCTTGAAGAATTCTCTGCATCTATCTGAAGATTTTGACACAAAGCGATTTAGCGCTGCGATTCTCCCAGCCAAACTTTGAACTTGCTTCACAGTAGATGGAGATTTCATATCAAGTAAAGCTTTAATCTTAGCTGGATTCGCTTCAATCCCGCGATGGTTAACAATAAATCCCAAGAACTTTCCGGACTCCACTCCAAACACACATTTTTGAGGATTCAACTTCATTCTGAACTTCCTCAACACCTCGAACATCTGCTCTAAATGCTTCACATGGTCTTCTGCCTTCAAAGATTTGACAAGCATATCATCCACATACACTTCCATGGTTTTCCCTATCAGATCTTTAAACATCATATTCACCAACCTCTGATAAGTAGCTCCAGCATTGATCAAACCAAATGGCATTCCAATATAACAGTACAAACCCCTATCCGTAATGAAAGAGGTGTGTTCTTGATCAGGCTCATACATGGGAATTTGATTGTAGCCCGAATAAGCATCCATGAAACTCAAAAGAGCGTGGCCAGCAGTAGCATCCACCAACTGATCAATTCGAGGGAGAGGAAAACTATCTTTAGGGCAAGCCTTGTTCAGGTCCGTGAAATCCACACAAGTCCTCCACTTTCCATTAGGCTTCTTGACTAGAACAGGATTAGCCAACCAATCGGGGTAATATGATTCTTTGATCAAACCAACATCTAGAAGTCTATCAACTTCCTCCTTCAACGCTATAGCTCTCTCTCCAATTACAGGTCGACGTTTCTGACGGATTCCTTTCTTGGTGGGATCTATGTTCAAATGATGACACATAATCTTTGGATCGATTCCTACCATATCAGCATGACTCCAAGCAAATACATCCAGATTATTCAAAAGAAAATTAGTGAGCATTCCTCTCAACTTGGAATTCAATTGAGATCCAATTTTCAAAACCTTACTTGAATCCTTTTCATCCACCAAAATTGAAATAGTATCCTCTGCAGGACCAGTCTTTTCCACAGGTTGTGGTGCCCTTGGATCAAGATCAAAATCAAAGTTTCGTGGATCCTCGATTGGTGTTGCACCCTTGGAGGGCGCGTCCTCTTTAAGAGGGAAGTCTTCCTCAACAAGGGTATGCACCAATCCTTCAAGTAACATTCGCCTTCCTTCAACCTGTTCACCTCTGATGTTAACTGAAATTACCTCTTCTGAATCTTCTTCAATTTCCTCTAAAATTCCATCCTGAAGATCATCCAACACTGGAGTACTCTCCTCAGGGCGCGCCCTATAACAAGGCGTTTCTCCCTCTGGCTCTTGAACAAGATAATGGACTTTCACCTCTTCAAGAGCAATACTCATAACTCCAGAACTACTTTCACTGAGGGCGCGCCCTCCATCCTGCTGTCTCCTGAACCCTTTAATTGCCTTATGATAACAATCTCTCGAGTCATGCTGGGATCCTCGAATTGTTCCCACACCATTTGGCGTAGGAAACTTCATTGCAAGATGATAGATGAAGGTCACAACCTTCATTTCTTTCAACAAGGGACGTCCCACCAAAGCATTGTGCGATGATTCCACATTCAAAATCATGAAATCCATCATTTGTGTTACAGAAAGGGTCCCTTCCCCAAGAGTTACTGGTAATTTGATAGCTCCCATGACCTTTACAGATTCGCCCGAAAAACCATAGATCCATCCGTTATCCTGAATCATATCCTTGTCTAGAAGTCCCAGCTTTTGATAAGTACTGTAATACAGAATATTCACCGAACTCCCATTATCAACAAAAACTCGATATACATTCTTGGACCCAATCTGAATTGCCACCACCAACGCATCATTATGAGGATGGTGTACCCATCTTGCCTCTTCTTCAGTAAAAGTGATATCAGCAAACTCCCCTTTGAACAATTTAGGTGGCCTCAACTCCAGACTATTCACATTCGTAAGAGGTCGATATCTTGCTTCTCTAGTGTATCTCTCCATAGCATGATTGCTGTCACCTCCCAGGTGGTGTCCACCAAAGATAGTGTGAATGCTTCCTTCCTTCACAAACTTCTTCTCCTTAGGCCTATTATCCACATGGGGGGCGCGCCCTCCATCTCTCTTATCAGGATTCTCCTTATGTTTTTTCACCTCTCTGACAATCCATTCTGTTAGATATCCGTCCTTGATTAAATCCTCAATCTCATCCTTCAATTGACGGCACTCATGAGTATTGTGCCCAGAAGACTCATGGAATTCACAATACTTCCTTTTATCTTTACTTTGCCAAGAAGAGAGAGGCTCTGGCTTTCTGAAAAATCCTTTATTTTTGTTTACTTCAAAAATATGTTCAATGGAGGCTGCTAGGGGTGTGTAATTACCCGGCCTCTGATCATAAGTGTAAGTATCTGGGGGACCCCAGTTTCTGCCAGATTCAGTTAAGTTCACACGATTGGCTCCTGTTGCTATCCGGCGAGTTGGACTAGGAGATCTATCCTTCCTCTTTCCGACCTTTACCTTAGAACTGTTTTGACTATCAGTCTTTCGATTATCTGCCAAAGATTGTTCCACAATCTTGAAAGATTCAGCTTGTGCAAACACATCAGCCAATGTCGGTGGATCTCGTCCTTGGAGATGTTTCCAGAAATCAGTTCCCACTGATAATCCAGCAATTAGAAAACTCTTGAGTGTTTCATCAGTTGCTCCTCTCACCAGAGTTGATTCCGAGTTAAACCTTTTGAAGTAAGATTGCAGACTTTCTCCTTCCCTCTGCTTAATATTGGCCAAAGTTGTGACGGGAGGAGCGTATTTCACTGCTGCCTGGAATTTAGTCAAAAACAAATTCCTCATTACCTGCCAAGATGTAATAACTCCCGGGCCAAGTTTCTGAAACCATTGCTGAGCACTCTCCCTGAAAGTTGCTGCCAACAATCGACACCTAGCCAGCTCTGTCACTTGATAGACATCCATCTCGATGTCAAAACGTCCGAGGAATTCGACAGGATCTGCATTTCCATGAAAGCGCAAATCATTTGTCATAGATCTATACCCAGTAGGAAGCTGCGCCTCTCTTACTTCAGTTGAAAATGGGGAGGACGTCTGTGCAGTAGCAGATATTCTTCCTCCATCCAAGTGAGCAAGAAGCTTCTTCAAATCATCCACATTGAAAGTTCCAACCCCGGGAACATTCTGAATGTTTGGTTGTGCCACAATTTGAGTACCCCCTGGAGGTGGAGGTGGAGGTGGAGCCGTTGTCTCTACACCTCCTTGATTCCCTGCTTGCGGCTGAATCACAACATCCTCTTGAGTTTGAGTTTGCGTTTGTTGACCCTCTGGATTTCCATGAGGTTGTGGATTCCCCTGAGAATTTCTCTGATATTGTTCTCCAGAGTGAGGGCGCGTTCTCGACCTAGACTCATCAGAAGTACTTGGAATTTGATGAATACGGGGAGATCTTCTACTTGAGGGCGCGCCCTGATGATGGTGGCGCCCATCTCCTTGATTCCAATCCCTTCTTTTATCACCGTTATCACGGTTTCCTCTTGCTCCAGCGTTGTCGTGATGAAAAGTTTGTTTAAATCCAAGGGGCCGCGACCTGTTGTGAACAGGGGGCGCGCGCTGTGGATTACTATTGCGAGCAAGAGATCGCTCATGTCCAAGGGGCCTCGACCTGTTATCAGGGGGCGCGCGCTGTGGCTCATGACTCCGTGTAATGGCTCGCTCATGTCCAAGGGGCCTCGACCTGTTGTCAGGGGGCACGCGCTGTGGAACATGGGGCCGTGATTCCAAGTATTGGCTTTTCTTCTGCTGCTCAAGGAGTACCATCCTTAAATCGTCGTCATTAAGCCTTATTCCAAGGCGTTCCTTCAAGCTGGCATAATCTTTCTTTTCTCTAGCTATCTGCTCCTCATCCCTTTGAATTTCGCCAGGAGTGCGTCCTGAACGATGAGGATGAGGGCGCGCCCTATCTTGAGGATTTGACAACCTGCGCTCAGAATTATCTTCACTAGGATATTCAACAATCGGATCGGAATAATCTAACCTTCTAGGAGTGATCAGCTGAAATCTCCTCTCTTGATTTTCCTCCCTCCGGGAATCTTCCTCAATCTGAGGGGATTTGTCTGAACGGCGATGATTTCGCGGGATACTCCGAGATTTTCTCCTAGATTCTTGCACTTCCTCCACAGAACTGAACCTGGCTCCGAAATTATTTATGGCATCTCCCATACGATACAACTGTTCCATTAATGCCTCGTTACTTATAAGAACAGGCGGCTGGCCACCACCGGTGGCTGGAGTTCCATGGTGGTGTGGAGGAGCAGGGATTTCCTCCGGAACATAAGCTTCGTGACAAGCTTGGTTACCCCCCAAGCTATCTTCAGAATCGTAATAATCCTCTTCGTGAGAACCTCCGCGTTGATTGTGAGACATCTTTTCCTCCTAAGATGACGATCTTGATTGGCTCCCCTCCTTCTAGCGCCAATTTGTTGACGGAGGAATTTGGTAACAACAAATTTCGAGGTACTTCGCCGAAAACAAGATCTACAGTGGTGGTTCTTTGCCGAAAAGAATGGTGGCGTGTGGTGGCTGTTTGTAATTGGTGACTGAGATTGATAGGGTTAGATGCGGCTATTCAGAGCTCTCGACTTCCAACCCCTCAATTTGCCTACGTACCTCTATATTTATAGAGGATCAAGCCAGACGTAGTTCTTGGAGAGCAAGAAACCCAAATGGGCTTGGATAACGGACCAGCTTCCGGAATGTTCTACTATGAGGCCTAACCACAAAAGGCCCAAGGCTCATCCAAGATCTCAAGACTTCACGGATAAGGAAACTTCCCCCGTCGAGGACTAGTCCTATCCGCTACCAGCTATTTCTTGATTTCAAGGATGCAGGTATAGCCATGGTTTACCCCAAGTGCAGAACGCATCCCTGTCCCCCGAATGAGAAGCACCCACCAGATAGCAGGACAGGTGATCCAGAGCTTTTGGGTGCAAAGTGCAAGATTACTCCAAAGTTCCCCAATGAGAGCGCGCCCATTGGCTACAGGAACAGAGCTCCCAAAGCACACACCAGAAAGTCCCCATCTTTCCACCTTAGGGCGCACGGATGCCTCCCTTAGCGTCTAAGAAGGGTCCTTATATCCAGGCAAACCCCTGGAGGCCTTCTGCGACGGACATCCCCCTCCTGAGATACGACAGGAGGGAATTCTTCAACTTCTAGAATTCCAGCTTGGGTGGAATCCCACCTAAATAGAATCCTAACTTGAATAGTATCCTAGGAGAGATTTCTTCAATGTCTTCTTAGAAAACCAACTTGAACAGATGTCACCATATTTCACATTTAGGGCGCGCCCTAGCTATAAGGAAAGCCAGGGCGCGGCCTAATTCCTTCAACTTGAGTCAAAACCCTAATTTATTCTAGAATTTCCCAAATTGAATCCATATTTGACCCGAATCCATCTTAAAAATACCCGAACCGAATTTTGGCTATAACAAATTACTTGGAGAATTATTTTAATCAACTTGATAAGGACAAAAAATACCAGTTTGGAATTATTATTGCAGGATATGATTCCATAAAAAAGGTAAATAATATACTGAAAATTCTTGTTATCCTTCTCTTATCATTTGACTCATATCTTTTTTTTTTTAAAAGTATTTTCAGCTTCATCAGTTCTTTATACATAAAGAAGATGTATATAGCACAAAAATTGAGACTTTTACTTGCATTGGGACCAGGAGTCAATACATTGAACCCTTGTTAGCTAAAGAGTATGTGTTTTTTTCTACTATCGTTTTTATTAAAAAAGTTCGGTTAAATTATATATCTTATTTTCTTGTCTAATATTAAATTGGTTTCTAGTTTATTATTTAATATGCCTTTCACTGTTATGTTAGGTATCGATTCAACTTATCTGATAAAAAATCTCAAGACCTAGCTTATCGTTCCATATTAATGACTTCATTCATGGACAAGAATACTGACGGAAACATACAATGTAATGTTTTTATCTACGTCTTTCTTTCTTTTTTTTGTAGTAACAATTGTTTCTTAATTATATCCTTACTTATTACTTCTTGTAATAACGTTATATTTTTCAGTTCTTGAGGTGACCGATACCCATTGCAAAAGAATGGGGAAGATAGAGTGTTTACCATTATATCACAAGTATTATGAAGAGTGCGATGAAAATTGTATCCTATTTTCCATCTATAATGATAGTAAAGGTCCAATTCCCTATGATAAATTTGAATCATACTTCTGGTAAGTAGGCATGTATTTATATTTTTTAATATAATTATATATTAATTCAATCCAAGTTATATGTTTTGACATATATATTTTATTTTATATAGCGAACCAGAAGGTACGAAAGCATCGCATTGTGTGGATCATCGTGTTTCTAAAGGAAACGAAAATGGATTTTATTTTCATCGATCGGTTTTTAGTTCATCAGAGAAAGTAAAAGTTGCATTGGACGCATTAACGCATTCGACTGATACATGGGAAGATACTGATATTTGGTCAAAGTTTCCGTATCTTTGTTCAGAGCTTCATGACAATGAAATTAAATTGTATGTGAGTAAGGCCTCGATAGAAGTATTAACTCATGTTATTAATAATTCTATGATTAAATAGGATTACTGGAAGGAACTTTAGAAAGGTTTGTAATTGATGAAACCATGTTTTATTGTACGAAAGTACATCTATCAAGTTCAGAATTTTTCCATATTATATCTGTATCATATAATAAGCGTAAGATTCATCGTCACTTTCTTTTATATTCAGCTTCCTCGTAGTTTCATATGTATAATAATTGTTAAACCATTAATAAATTAAAGATTATTTTGTGAGATTTTCGTTGGCCTATAAAATCGTTTAAATTGGATTGAAACCTGAAAGATGGTAGGGAAAAAGAAGGCTTGAAAATTATCATTCTTATATATCAAAAATCTACACTAAAAATATAAATTTATCGTGATATCAAATATTAATTTAATGATGTTTTACCGTAAATAAGTTATCTCCAGAGCCCTTTCCTACTAGTCTACTACAGTCTACACACGTATGGGGATATAGCCCAAATTCAGTATTTCAGTCACTTACGGGGAGGGAGGCGCCCCGGGGGGGGGGGGGGGGGGCAACTTTAGGGTCCATGTTAAGACAGTATAATTCATCTAGTATTATCTGAAAGCAAACTATCTTGAACCCAAAAATACTGAAGAATGAGGCTCTTCAGTACGTCACTCATTGCTAGGAAGTACATTCCAAGAAGCACGCCTCCACCTGAAGAGAAAATCATAGTCGAAAAGCTGATTATATATGATAATGTAAGAGGAGATATGCATGCACGCCTTATTTGTGTAAATTTTAGTTTGTTTACTGAAAGGAGCTACCTCCACCTGAAGAGAAAATCATAGTCGAAAAGCTGATTATACATGATAATGTAAGAGGAGATATGCATGCACGCCTTATTTGTGTAAATTTTAGTTTGTTTACTAAAAGGAGCTAGCTCATAATTCTGCCTAAGATTACGAAATGCAATATAGCTATATACGTTAAATCAACCAGGTACTTAAATGCAAGCAAGGGTTGGGGAGGGGTTTTAAATTATCTACTCCATCCGACTAGTTCCAGGTTCGAATCCAGGGGCGTTTCAATTACTAAGTGGGAATGGTGATCAAAAGAATGGGAACAGGGGGGAAATGAGAATGAATATACAAAAATTGTGTTTGGAAACATTAAATTCATCTCAAATGATGAATTACAAAGATTATTTGGTCAGTGCAAGAATGGGAATCACTTTACTAAATAAGTTGTTCTTTTGATTATGGACTTGGTATAAAAATAGAAGAAAATTACTTAGCAAACTTATATGAGAATCTGGATATAAAATTTTAAAGTTTTTGAATTTTAATAATTTGATCTTTTGCCGATATGAATACAAGGCAGGCATTGTGTAATATCAATGAGTCTCGCCAAGCTTGTGCAAGGGGCATCAGCAGTCTGTGCGTTAAATTTTTAAAAAGGGAAAACAAACCCCAAACACTAATGTTAATTAGTAGGGTTTGGGATAACCAACTAGTTGGAATCAGATTTCCATCCAAGTGATCGGAAAACTATTCCAAACACTAGTACTTGTTTGATAAATTCCCATTCCTGTTATAACCCTCTTCAAATCCCCCCTCCAAACACCCCCTAAGTCAGGGGCGGCTCATGCAAACTGGAGGCCTAAAGCCAAAAAAAAAAATGAAGCCTTTAATGAAAGGCTCCAAAAAAAAAATGAGGCCTTTGATGAAAGCCTCCGTAGGGTAAAAAAAAATTGAGGACTTTTAATGCCTTCCAAATGATTCGATCTTGAACCATCCACATAAAAGGAGAAGGTACCAACCACTCCACTAAACCATGATTTTAACTAAAATGGTTGAAACACTTGATAATATCTCATTTTGAGGCCTATTTTGAGGTCAGAAAAATTCAAAAATTTCGGAGGCCTAAAGCGGCCGCACCTCCCGCAACCCCCTTGAGCCGGCCCTGCCCTAAGTTAATAGTCCAATCAACATTCCAGAACACCACGAAAGCTTAAACACGATCTAAGGAGTGCTGACCACTTGTGATCACACACACACTACCTCTCCTCTTACTATAAGCATTCAGCAGTGACCCAAAACAATTTACCATGTTCTTTGAAACTAAACTAAAATTACGTATCTTTTAGTTTCAACGAGCCATTCAAACCCTCTCTGTCTAGCAGGATTAGTATATATTACATCATGTGTATCAACTATAAGCCTTTAACCAGTATCAGTTCAATAATCAGATGAATCCCTCCCGATTTGCCCACTGGGACCATCTCTTTTACTTACGTTTGCAATAGTCATAATTAAGAACATTAAACAAGACACTGGACCTTTTATCGAAGGATCAAAGCTCTACAAGATTTTCGGTGTAGTTTTTATCACCTTTTTCTGGAAGGAAAGAAATGGTGGTACACTATATAATATGCAGAGAAAGGTGTTGGGTGTGGGTGTGTAGTGGGGATCATTTGACTTGCTGATAGAACTTTTCTGGGGCTGTCTCTTCCAAAGCCAGGCTTATATTCAGCGTTTCAGCATCACTCGCTCTTAAAATATTTAGCTCTACAGATTCTCCTCCAACTTTGTTCCATGCTATATCAAAGAACTGGAAGGAAAATAAGTAATTAAATAAATTAATCCAACTTAATGGATGGATGCTAATAGGAGTATCTTAATTCAATATTTGATCTTTCACCTATTAGACATGGGATGCAATTTTACAAATAAACTTCTAGCTACAAAGAACTACAGTGGGTAGGCGCAAAGAAACATGATAATAACTATAATATAAGATAACAAAAGTATTTCAGTGGTGTTACCAATACTAGGTAGAGATGGTGCAGATTAGATGAGAAGTAACATATTGGTGATTTCAAACCATAATAACCAAAAACTCATGAAAGTGTTTCCTAAGCTCGAACTTAACCAATAACTAATGAAGTGTTTTCTGTGCTCGAACTGGCAAGAGACCTCTTGGCTTTCATCTAAGAACAATGATAACGGTCCTGGTAAAGTTGCCTAAGAAAAGACTATCATTTTCGTGCAATGACAAAATTGCACAAGCCAATATTGAAAATACCTCCAATGTACTTCGAACTACTATGCCATCACATTTTACTATTACGTCTTTGGGACGTATCCCAGAACAATAAGCTGTTGAGTCTGCAACCTGATTTAACGAGACAAGCAAAAGACATAAGTGATTACATATAAATACATTATAAACATTACACATGGCCAGTAACCATAGTTTTAGGAGAAACCAATAAAGACACATAATTTCCTTGTTCCATATGGCTGGCCTTTTTTAGTATGACTGATCGATGTCTGGGCTGTTCAATATATTGCCAATAAACATTATCTAATACTATATATATTCAAAACAAAATGGGGTTTTATGAAAATGATTGCAATATTTTTTTATATCCATTGGCAGCAAAGTAGGGTACCAAAGTAAGGTTAAAAGTAATTTTGGTCCACACAATCCAAACACGCCAAACTGTCCCATTCCTGTACTATCACTACTACTTATCACCGATAGATACCTCCTAACATGTATGAGCTATAAAAAAAACAGATCAAGAAAGAAAAGACGAGAACACTCATTAAACTCCAATAAACAAAGCCTTAGTCCCCAAAGCATTTTGGGTCCCTGAACATGAACCATCATAGGTAATAACAATAATCCCATAAGGAACTGACCCCAAATTTCCCACAACATCAGCAGCAACACGCCCCAATGCTCAAAGTCTACTTTCTACGGCAGGATGAGGAGGTGAACGTACCCCCTCCCCTCCCTTCCCCTCGGCTGTAAACATACAGAGGTTGTTTTGGGAGGACTTACAATGAAGATTACATCAAACTTCAATATATAAGAAGTGCTGCATGAGTGTTTGGTGAACCACTTTGTTTTAGTCCATCATACAACACCAAAGAATAGTTTTTACACAATAATACCAGACTAATTTGGTAATAAGAAAAACTATGTACATCAATAAGATGCTTTACACCCTAGTGAGAATGCTACTGGCATGCAAGGAACCAGCCCGCTGTACAAACAAAAATAAATAATAGTTTTCTTACAAATTGGGTCTCCTTTATCTAGTTAAATGTTCCCTCAAAAGCTGGCTGCATATTACCCTTAGGTTTATGACTTTGGTTGTCCCATACTTAAAAGCCTACTAAAGTTTACTCATTTCTTACAACAAGTCTAAACTGGAGCAGTTAAAATTCATCCAGCTTTGTTCTCTTGATCATTGGTTGTTACATCCTTAAACATCCCCTCTTAGATTACTTCTACTACCAGCTTTTTTCTCTTGATCAGTAATTGTTACATCCTTAAGCATCCCGTCCTTGATTACTTGTACTAACAGCTCTATTCTCTTGATCCAGTAATTATTATATCCTTATTCATTCCCTACTTCATTACTTGTACTACCAGCTTGGTAAAATTAGAATTAGGCTTGTCCATGGTCATGGTTTTGCGCCTGCATCACCATTCATGATACCCATAAGAGAGGAATTGGTAGGCTCCTAAACTTATCAGAATACCTACATTTTCCTTCAGGAAGATTATTTTCTTTCAGGAAAAAACCCTCGGGCATTTGAATAAAACAAGTTGGCAGATCTGTCACGGGCTCTGGATTCTCTCTCCTTCTCATGTGCTATACTTTAAGATCTTTTGAGTTACTCTTACAGCACTCTTAAAGATCGATTTCGATTTCCTAATGGCCTTTTGTCATTTCTTATACACAAATGATATTGCAAACAAATTCAAACAACGGTCCCACCGAGTGAAGCATTCACATGAATGTTGATTTAGAGAGGATTAGCACCAATGGTACTCCAAATAGGATGACCAATTATGTGCATTATCTGTTTACACAAGTGTCAGATTGCGGTGTTTGTTTTTGGCATCTTTGGACTCCTTCGGGTTTGTCGGTTCATTGTGCTGCAGCAGTTAAGATTAAACATGTTAGTTTTAACCAGAGCAAGGAAAATAAATCACTACAGAGGCGGCCTGTTTGAAAGCATGTGGGTGTTGTAGTCAGGACTGAACATACTTATATTGATATTATTAAGTTATTGGTGATAAGGTTTTATGAATAAAGGGTTGATCTTCTCATTCTAAATGGGAATCTTTTCTCATGAATTAAAAGAATAATTGGGACTCTTATCGTCCCCAATAAATATTTTTGGAGGAGTCAAGGAGGCTTTATCCACTGCCTGTAATTTCTGTAAATTTATGGAGGGGGTGCAGGGGAAAAGTTTGGAGCGGGTGCAGGGGAAAGGTTTGCATTTACTAAAATCTAGATAAATGGAGAAGATCAAGCATCTGGGTTTTAACACATTATTGCCACCAGCCTCTATATGCTAGATCAAATACCACCAAGTCTTTTCTAAAGGATGTTCACTCTTATGCATAAAAATTAACTGAGACGAGATCAAATCTACAAACAATAAATATTAACTCCAGAAATTGGGTACATACTACGTACAACAAAAAACTACTTAGCCTTAATCCAAAAATGATTTAAGGTCGGCTGCTATGAATTATCATAAGAAAATGTAGCCCTTGTCCGGTAACAAGAGATTGAAGTATCGAACCCCAATGGGGAGAGGGTGCGTGTTTATTAAAATTTTTGTCATTGACCTCCACCAAAAAAATATGGAAAGACAAATAGAAGAGGGTATAGAGAAAAAAAAAATGGAATGAAAAGGTTCGAGAGAACCATAAATAAAAGGAGAATAATTAAGATACGAATTATGAAACAAAGAAGAAGTTTGCACAAAAAGAGTAAAAGAAACTGGAAACAAAGGAATACGATATACATTCAAGCATTAGCAACGAAAAGAACATATGTTACAAACTTTTTTTTTTGATAGTTAAACACACGCACACTCCGGGAGTCTTACAAACTTGGTCTTACACGCAATAATATCTTTTAGATACTAAGGTGCCAATTCAAAGCATGACAAATAAATTATAATAACCGAAGGAATAGAGAGGGCTAAAAGTTTGACCTGTTTATACCCATCGAGCAATTCAAATATTCAATTAATCCCTTAGCACGGCATACAATGGCCACAACATAAAACATGACGGTTTAGACGAACTGTAGTTTATAACCATTTGCCCTCTATAACCAAAGGCTGGTGATAAGACACCAACAAACTACTATAGTGGATGTCTATGTTGCCTTCTCACCAAAAGTCCAACACTCAAAAAACTATAATAATTGCATGCCCTACTTCTCTATATCTAATGTATTCTATTCAAACCAAGAAAACCAACATCTGCCAAGGCATCACCTAGGGACGCCTACACCCGTCGCTTAGCCTACTAAATCATAAGTGTTGTGGACGCCTTCGCAAGATACATAGCCTTGTCGCCGACTATTCAAACCAAGTATTATCTGATTGCTAATTCACGGCTATTGTTATTTACCATACATAAAGCCTCTCTAAAATCTCCCTAAAATGAACAATCAATACTCAAGAGTGAGCACTAAAGCTACTGTCCTAATTTGGTGCGTGAAACTTGGCTAGTGATATGTAAAGCCTACCCCATTTTAAATTCCTAGTTCCATCCCTGCGTAGCAATACCGGGGAATTTCCCTGGTAGACTTTTTGGCTTTCCTAAATTCGATAATTTTCAGGTATACTCTACACAAGGACCTAAAAAGAAAGAATAGAAGTCCAACCCACTCATTGCATCCTCATATCCCCCTCTTCTCCCAGCACTAAACCAACACAACAGAATAGAAAGAAAAAATAGGTATAGACCAAACATAATTTGTTGGGGGAGAGGAAAACATTTAAATCATTCAATGTAGATAATACAACCAAGAAAATAGTACTTATGTTTTGATAAAGCAGCATACCTTTTTGACAACAACACCTCCACCAACATTGGGGAACTTCCTCATAAACTCTGCAAGAAAATTTGAACAACAGGAGTAAAGATTGGTAATTTCTACACCAAGCCAAGGCCGACGATATTCCCTACACCCAAAAAAGAAAATCAAATACATATTAATATAGTACACGGAGAGCCAAGGATGAGAAATAATTTATTGAAAAGTAGAACTGATAAGACATTGTCAAATATAAAGTGTCAAATATAAAGTGTCAAATATTGTTAAGTCAGAAGATCTTCAGTACTAAGTGATGTAACTTATTACATTTATGAATTGTAGTAGGTAGGAGTTAGGCAGACATATAATCTATATATAGACTCCTTCATCTCCTGTAATAACTACACAAATATATACAATCTCTACTTCTTCTGTAAACTCTCTTTTATATAAATTTAACATGGTATCAGAGCAGGTCACCTAGGAAGATCAATGAGAGTCGCTGTAAGCTCAGAGTTTTTAAGGAAACTAAGAGCCCAGACTGCCCAGTTGTTCATTTCGTGAAATCTGACCGTTGATGTTGTAAATGTCTCTGAAAGAGTTGGATTGTTTGAAAGAGTTGGATTGTTGTTGGTGGAAGAAATATAAGGGTAGATTTGAAGAGTGGAAGAAGGAATCACAAAGAGAGAGAGAGAGACAGTTGAAGAATCATTCGGTGGAATAATTATTTGGTGGTGGTAATGATAAATGATAATGGACCCTTCTTTTACTTTTTCTCTTTTACTTTTCTTTCTTTTACTTTTGGTGTTGCTTTTATTTATTTTTTTGTATTGTATCCGAGAGAAGTTGTTTGGAAGGATGTGGGAGAAAAGAAAAGGGATTAAAAAGGTGAGAACCTTAAAAAAAATAAATTATAGATCCGATAAAAAAAATACATTTATTTTCTTAAGGGAAAGTAGTGTTAATATATAAAAAAAATCGGGATCTTTTTTGATTTTAGAGTGTGCCCCTGTTACAGATTTAATTGTGTAGTATTCAAGCGGTTGTTGATATTACGGTATCTCTCCGGTTTATTATTGCGCTGCAAATTAAATAGTTCAGAGGGCTTTATCGCGAAGAAGCAGCAGAAGTAGTGTATATACAGATACACACAGTTCATTGCTAATATATTTCTTTTATGATTTTGTCATGGCCTAAAAAATACTGTGCGGTCGAAAGTTCGATAGCAGGTATCTCAAAAGACTCAAGAAACTCAAGATCGATCGATCCTAAAATGGGTAGTTGGAACTTGGACTAAGCTCAAGGGTTAATAGTGTCCACTCTTCAATCCCAGGAAAGGTCTTTCATCCGAAGATGGGATTTCGAGTGAGGGGGCGTGTCAAATATTGTCAAATATAAAGTGTCAAATATTGTTAAGTCAGAAGATCTACAGTAGTAAGTGATGTAACTGATTACATTTATGAATTGTAGTAGGTAGGAGTTAGGCAGACATATAATCTATATATAGACTCCTTCATCTCCTGTAATATCTACACAAATATATACAATCTCTACTTCTTCTGTAAACTCTCTTTTATATAAATTTAACAGACATGCATAAACATATCACTTTATATGGAAGACAATATAAAGTGGCCCAAGCAATTTCATTATGACAACAAACTCGGTCTGATATTTGTTGCAATATTACCCATATTTCTTAGTTGTACTTTTATGAGTGGCTTAATAAGAGAAGCTAAGTTCAATTATATATATGGAAATGTTATTTTCAGAGCATTAGCTTTCAACGAAGCCCATGCATTGAGGTTAAAAACTATGGTTTGATAAAAAGATCACCGATGAATTCAAAAGCAAACTGCAACTCTAAAACTAAAATTGAAAAAAACCGAACTAAAATTATTTAATGATGCATATAAATTTATAATTTTTAGAATTACATTACAGCACCAATAATAAAATATGTGTCAAACTGATAAAAATGTGAAGTAAAGTTTTATAGGTGCGGGGTTCAAAAACAGAAAAGCAAGGAAATGGGCTTGACCACCAAAGTGGGTCTAGCCACATTTTGGTGGCCAAATCCAATGGTTGAAGAGAGACCCAGTTCCACTTCACCCAAAACAAAGTAGCAACTGGGCTCTATTGAAATTGCTCCAAGGTACCATGCTGAAATTTCCATTTAAAAATATATTCAAATGAAACAATAAAGCAGATACAGAGTATTGAACAGTAAAGTAGTGCACCTGCAACTTTTAAAATGGTTCCACCAGCTTGAAACTAGGTTGATTGGTAAAAAGGAAGAACTATAGAACATTAGTCCAATTACTTCCCCAGAATAATTAACAACTGCTCCTCCATTCCTCGCCTATAAAAAGATAATCATTAATGTACCAACGGAAGTTAGAACATTGACCAAAGATAACATGTGGAAATTTTGTGATGCAGCAAAAGAGTTGTCACAATCCATATTCTTCCTAGAGCTTAATACACCAGAGAGAGAGACTATAACTGGATCACTGTGGTCATGTACCCAATATAGCTCATTACAATCCACTTTTACACTGGACGGAGTTGTCCTGAACAAAGATAGCAATAAGGAAGCAGCGCAGTTAAAACAAATAAAACCATTTACTAAAACTCAAAAACAATATATTAGGATGTACATATCATACCCAAAAACACCAGAACCAACAACATGCGCATTGCGTGGTGTATGAGTGCGGGAAAGGGTTATTATCTTGGTCCCAGGAGATATCTTAAATAAATCAGAATGAGGAAGCAGCTCAAACGATCTAGAACGATCGGTTGGAAGGATAGAGACAACATCATCCAAATCCCTGAGAGTTGCTGTTGGTAACAAGGAGTCGGATTGCACCCGAACGGCAGCAAGGTTATAATGGAAATCCCAAGCTAGCACTTGACCTTCGCATAATTTACCATCCCATAAATAAACATGAACCTGAGATATCAGGTTGCAATAAAGCTTTTTCACATTGACACACAAATACAAAAAAAGAGCAAGACGATTGACAAAAAACTGATACAGCCATGAAAGGTAGGGCTAGGGGCTTGCCTTAATATCAGGAGGCTGAATACCATCAGTACGTACAAACATAGTGGCAGGACAGATTATGGTACTGAAATAGCTATGACTAGTGGGCAAATCCTCCGAATCCTGCTGCTGTTCACATTCAATGATAATTCCACAACCCCAAAATACAAGATCCCATCCATGGGCTTTGACTTCAGATTTAGATAAGCAAGAAGTTTTGGACCGTCTTGATTTACACACGGCCATATCAACTGATTAATAGATCAATTATAAGTAATCACTAATTTTATTAATAAAAAAAAATATTACTTGGGAGAATGATAGATAGATAGCAAGAAACAAAGAGTGACTGACAGGAGTTAAGAAAATAGTTATAGTGCATTACATAAGTTATTACCAGGGAGATTACGACAAAGGATACCGACAACACTAGGTAAAGCAGCAGCAGCAGCAACCTTAGTTTTTAAATCCATCTCGTCCAAAACTGATTCTTCCAAGACTGGTCCTTGAGACTTTTTCATATTCACATAATCACGATAATATAGAATCTCACTATTCCGCTTCTTCCACTTTACTGAACCAAAACCAAAGAAACATAATTTAATTGATTTATATAGAGGAACATGAAAAAGAGAGCAAAATCCTTATCAGCACTACCCATGACATACCACTAATAATATCAATCTCTGATTTGTCCACAATCGATTCAGTTTTATCAGCATGTTTTACACGCTGCTCATGCTTCCTTTTTTTTCCTGAACCACGTCAAAACAAAGAAATCAAACTAATCAATTAACTAACAAAATAGATTCATTTATATATTAACACAGAGAGATCATGTTAAAAATATATGTATATCATATTAGATACTCATCTTTACTTTTATTTGAGAACAAGTACAAAAACTTGAATAATTAAATACACCATGTATGGAATATACATTCATATTAGATACACCATGTATGGTATATACATTCATGGTTAGGTCACTGGTCAAGTACAAAAACTTGAATACACACAGGCCCATGGCCCTCCAATGGGGTTAAAGCCTCAACCTCTTATTACCCGAGGGAGAGGATTATCCATTAAGTTAAGCCACTTAAAATCTATGTAATTAACCTTGTTACTTGTATATTTGGTCTCTCAAACAAGTATAGGAGGAATATATTAGGCCTAAATTAATCCTTTATAAAATTGCTAAACTATTAATACATATTTGCATTCTAACTTGAGATGAAGTGCTTTTCAAAAAAAAAAAACTTGAGATGAAGTGATTTAATCATTGCTAAGGTATAGAAGAAGTGATTTAATCATTGCTAAGGTATAGAAGAGATACTTTGTTGCAGTGTCTAAACAATAGACTAACTTTAAAAATATCTGAATATGTATTTCTTCCTCATTTTAGCTTTCACAAAGTAGTTCAAGGTCAAGGACAAAATGTTAAAGATAAATATATGATCGTGGTAAGCCTAACTCCTAACACCTTGAGGTTTTAAGGTAACTTAACCGAAAACATAGCATACATTGAAATTTTAAAACAAGGACAAGAAAAGTAACTTTCAAAACCGAACCAGTTTGACGCTTCTCCACCTCAGGGTTTGATTCAGTTTTCTCAGCATTAACTTTCTTCTTTTTTCCAGAGGCTAAGAAATTAAATTAATCAATCAATTAACTAATAAAATAGATTAGATTCATATTCATATTTATATATATAGGGAGAGAGCAGAGGCAGCAGGTCGTCCTTACCGGACATAATGGCTGAGTATTAGATGTATGTGTTGTGTTTCGTCTTCCCCGACAGTGATATATCACTTCGTTTTTTTGTTCGACAAGCCAGACACTCCCTCTCTCTGTAATCTCTATATCTCTCTCACTCTCATGGTGAGGATTTAAAAAAGAGAAGTTAACCCGGTCCCGTTTTTAATCGGGCTCGAAAAAGAAAAAGGGTTAGTTAATTTGGGTGTTACTGAATGCAGTTCAACATTACTAAACACAGTTCATTGTAATTACTTTAATGTCCTTCTAGTCATTTAATGTCTAATAAAGTATTAAATGAAAGTTTGACTACAATCAACGTAGTACGATGTAAGATCGATCATAACTCACGAGCATTATCAGCAGTTTCATATCATTTTGTCCTACTTTCGCAGTTATGTAAAGAAAAAGATTTTTAAAGTACGACTTATTCACATGAAAACAGTATTTATATTAAATTTAGTTTCCTAACAATAAAAATTTCTAATACTTTCTTTGCTTAAAGTCACAAAATTTTTATTTTTACTTCACTTAAATAATTAGGTTAGTAGTTAAGTTAATTTTGCTTATATTTTATAACCGATATATAGTGATAAATGGATTTTAATATGTTATTAAAGTATTTGTAAAAATACGATTCGTAACTAAAAATAATTAAATGCAATTTATATACTACAACGAAACATTTGATATATTTATAACATATAAATTATCTTATTTATTTTAAAAACAATTTGAAAAGATTTTACTTTACTTCCTTGAACTGTGTATATAATAAATGGAGTTTAAGTTCGGTTTTGAAATTGGAAATCAAATTAAAGTTGGTTAAGAAATCGATCAAAAAATAATTGAAGTAATAATTGGGTATACTTCAAAATAATAATATTTAATATGTTAGCATTATTTGTAATACAATATGTTATTTAAAAATAATTCATAAGTATTAATCAAAATTTAAAAATCATATCGATAAAATCTTTTTTGAGAATTAATCGAGATTTTCTTCAAAATTCAAAAATTTATAGGATACTAATCTTAAGTTCCAAATACCAAATAGAAAAAAATTATATATTATATATAATAAATTGAAATGAAATTAGAAAATTTTGAGTTAATATTTTTTTTGAATAATTAGATTTATAGAAGTATCCGTTATGCAAATAAGATAAATTCTTATGTTATTTTATGACAATGTAAAAAGATTTAGTTTCAATAAAGCTAAAAATAATTTAACGATTGCTTTTACATTAAAATTATTTTAACAATATACTTAGCAAAAAGGAAAATATAACGAATTAAAAAATCATGTTACGGATGAGTACAATACAGGCATCTTGATAGGTGGATAAATTAAATGCTACTTTCTAGAGAAATGAAAAAAGCCATTTGCATATAGAATAAGTCAAAGGATAAAATTGTAAATGGCACGACCTGCATTCAGAAATTTTAACCTGCATTCAGAAACTATGGTTAATTTGGGGTAGTTCAAACTTCGAACGTTAATTTGGGCTAGTTTAAATCTATCCAATTGGTTTTAAGTTGTTGGTTAATATGTTTGTGTCAAGAGTAAAAAGCACTTCGTGTATTTGAACTATGCCGAAATCTATAATTCAAAAACCCCTACTTTTAATACCGCACTTTCAAACTTTCTGCAATGTGTGTACTTCCGTCAATTTGGCTCTAACGCCGTTACTTTGGCGAGGGCATTTTGGTCCTTTTAGGTGTAAGCGTATTATTACCCAAACTGTATCGTATTTATCCCCAAAATCATTTCTCTATCATTCTTCCCATTTCATTGTTGATCAATTATGTTCTGAAATCCAGCCCCATCCCCTATCAATTATGTTATGAAATCTCTCGACATCTCTCTCAAAAATCTCTCTCAATATCTCTCTCTATCTCCCTCCCTAATCTGTATCTCTCTCAGGTGGCTATTATCTCTCTCCCTCTCTGATTTCTCTCCCCCCGTTTATTCCTTCCCTCTCCTCTGCTACTGGTATTGTCGACGGTGGTGATATGTAAACAATACCGCGTATGTGGGTATGTGGCTGCTGCGAGTTTATGCTGGGTGTGTGTGTCGAAGTTAGTACGTGTGTGTATTTAGTGTTAGAAATTGGGGGTTACTTTGATTTTGATTCAGTGATGGTGTTTGCGTGCAGTCCGTATGTAATTGTAGTAGTTTGTATTGTCGAGTCTCTGTGATGAGCTCTGCTTTCTTCGTTGTTTCGATTCTAGTCGAGGTGGGTGTCCAGTAAATCGTGATGTGTTAGAAATTGGGAGTAAATCGTGATGTGTGTGTAGTGTGCGTATGTGCGTGCAAGCTTTGGTGTTCGAGGACCATTATTGGTCACTGGAAGTTTGTCTCCATTCGCCTCCACCGCTGTTCTCCCCACCCATCTCCTCCGCCCCTCTCTTCATTCTCCTTCCCCTTGCAGTGTGCCCCCAAAATTCAGTCCTGATGGGCAGTACCTTGCTAGTGCCGGTGAAGATGGGATTGTTCGTGTGGCAAGTTGTGGAAGATGATAGATCAAATGAAATTGATATTCCAGATATTGACCCGTCCTACTTATACTTTAATGTAAATCATTTTTTTGAATTAAATCCTCTAACGTCCGAGCAGGAAAAAATCATAAGATTAAAGAGACTGAAGAAAACTGCAGATTCTGCTTGTATCATTTTCCTACCAGTGGTATTTTGGATATTGGAGAAACCACTGCACGAGTTTTGGGGGCACACTGGAGACTGTAGCTCCCCTTTTCGGATTTGGGTATAAGAAGATATGAATTGGGGATAAGAAAAATGTAATTAGGGTTCCTGTTGCTGATTTGGGGGTAAGAATATGAATTGGGGTCCGAAATGACTGTTATGCCCTCGTTAAAGTAACGGAGTTAAGCGGACATTGACGGAAGTACACACTTTGTAAAAAGTTTGAAAGTGCCGTATTACAAGTAGGGGTTTTTGAATTATAGTATCCCAAGTGCAGATTTCATATAAGTTCAAGTACACGAAGTGCTTTTTACTCTTGTGTCAATTGGCTAAATTTTTACTTTTAAAATAGAGTGTAATAATTTAATATGAATATAATTTAACTTTGTAATATTATATTTAACGGTTATCATCTATTTGGTCACTATTCTGTTAAAGGTTGGTTGAATCAAACAACCAAATTACTAATTATCCCATATTTTGCTTATTAATACCTTATATATAATAAGCATAAAGGAGATCTTATCCAAATTTTTTGTCGTCGTCACTGTACTATCAGAAGCATATGATCCGTTGTATTAAAAAATTGGATTAAAAATCATCCGTTGGATTATAAATTATATCGTTTTATATTTATTTATAATTTTCACTTTGTTAATTTACTATAATACCCTTTTTTCATCGATTTGTTTTTTTTCTTCATCATTAGAACTAAATTTAATTTAAAAATATCTTTAATTTAGTAAACAAATAAAATATGTATAAACAAATAAAATCAAATACAAATAAACAAATAAAAAAGATGTCTACAATGAATTGGAAAAAAATCCTAATACAATAATAATTACATTATTCTATCAAAAATATATAAATACAAGGGGAAAAAAATCCTAATACAATTATAATTACATTATTTTATCAAAAATCTATATATGAACTAAAGGCGAAGGATTTATATGTTTGTCTACCTGGGAAATATTCTGCGAGGGCTCACCCTCCTGAAGTCGGTAACATTTTAAGAAGTCATGGAAGAGAAACATACATTATGTTCGGAGGATGCTGTTCTTTTGTTGATGATATGTGTATATCATATTAAAAAGGAAATTATAATCTAAAAAGGATATAATTTAGCAAAATCGTATTAGAATTGAATTTTAAAAGGAAAATTATAATATGAAAAGGATATAATTAAAAAATGATACAATTAAATTTTATTTATTTTATTTTATTAATATTAAAGTTTTAATTGGAAAATAATTTTAAAATTATCACTAAATTAAAGATTATTTTGTTAATTTCATGCGTGCTATAAAATTATCAAAATCAAATTTTAATAATTCAAGATAGAGCACAAATTATATCCTATTATATAATAAGAGTAAGAGAAATAATAATAGGCATTACCATAGGTCAGAACTATACTAGAATAGTATTTATTGACCTGCCTCATATTCCCACCAGTAGTCCAATAGTAATATTAATGTATAATCTCTCGCTTAATTATGAGAAAATTATTATAATATTAAAGTATTTAACTCCAGCTTTAATTAATATGTTCCATGTTCGTAGATGTGACCTTTTGGGGCTCTGACCTTTTGGGGCTCTGTGTACGCCTAAAAGATAGGAAACTAAGAAGCTTTTAGCACACCATAATTAATATTTTTTAAAATATTTTAATTCATCAAATTTAATTAGTATTTTTAATAAACAATTTTATAAGTATTAAATTCTTCTAGATTATCTCAAAATCTATATGATTTTCAATATTTTAATTAAATATTTTTATATATAATAATTGTAAAAGATATCTTATCCAAAATTTTGATAATATGATAATTTGTCGTTGCCAAAACAATCTCAACCGTTGGATATAATTTTTTTTAAAAAAATAGACGATCAAAATTATACTATATAAAAAATAATTATTGTATAAAAAGATTATAAGTTAGAAGAAGTTATATTAGACCTGGATTTTTTAAAAAAAAATCTAAAATAAAAAAAGTCATAACTTAATAAGGAGATCAATTTAATTATTATGTAAATAACATTAAATTTCTATTATATACCATAATAAAAAATATCGTTAGGTCTTAAAATCAAAAGATGGAAATCGTTATTTTCTAATATTAAAACCTGTATTTGGTTGTTAGTAGAAGTATATTCAATACTGAAAATAATTTTGATAAATTCAACCAAATATAAGTAAATTTTCTAAATCGAATAGAATTTTCAACGCAAAAAATCGTCAAATTCTTTTAAGGCCTAATAGAATTTGGTTGAATATTCAACAAAATTTTCAATAGAATTTTCAAAGCAAAAAATCGAATAAATTCAACATGTGTTTGATTCTGCGTTGATTTGATTTGAAAATAATAATTAAACCATCAATGAATTAAACATTATTTTGTTAATTTCACATGAACTGTAAAATCGTTCAAATCAAATTTTAAGAATTCAAGATAGAATACAAATATTAAATCGAACATATAAAATCTTATATATATCAATTTTTTAACAAAAAATTGATATGTAAATTAATAACATATAAAATTTAAAATTTTAATATAATTATAGATATTAAAAAAGGAGCCGTGCGTTGTACGGGTTATAAGCTAGTTATAGTATAGTACAGTATAAATAGTATAGATGTGATCGGTAATTTTAGTTCAAAAATTTTAAGTACCTATAAAGTATTCTTTTTCTACTTATTTTTTTCACATCATATTTTAACTCGTATTTTATTATTTGCATATATTTGTACTCTATAATTTTTTTACGTTTAAAAAATATGAATTTCAATTCCTTCGAGGACATTCGATAAACAAAATGTGAATTTCAATTTTTTTAATCTATTATTTTCTTACAAGAAATTCACTTTAACTAAACTAGACAAACCATATATGTAACTTAAAGTCAAATTATAACTTTCTACTTTAAACGAACAAATTTCATTTTAATATTTTAAGTTAACCCAAATGTGCTCAAAATCTTGAAATAGGCAATTGAACTTAAATATACTTAGGTTCCGTTTGTTTGCTTGAAAATATTTTCAGGATCTTTCGACGCTTGTTTGGACTTTGAAAAATATTTTTCTAAAAAATATTTTTTGTGTATTTATTTAACTTTTTGGAAAATGTTTTCCAATTTTCCTGTGTTTATTTGTTTATTAGGTAAATAAAACATTTTCCAATAGAGGAAAAGTTGTTTAACAAAAGTGATGACTTTTTGGAAAATGATTTCCCCTCTTCAACCTCGGAAAGTAGTTTCCAAGATAATTGAAATTTTCAAAACAAATTTTGAAATCTTTTTAGACAATTTTTTTCCAACAAATTTTTCCCAGAGAAATTTTTTTTGAGAGAATTTTCTCGGGAAATTTTTTACGAGAACTTTTTGGTCGAAAAAAACATTTCTGAGAAATTTTTTCTCCCAAAAATATTTTTTTGAGAAATTTTTACTGTAAAATATTATTCTGCAAAATTTTCCCCATAAAAAAAATTTTGGGGAATTTTTTCTAGGGAAATTTTTTTGTGAGAAAAATTTCTCTGAAAATTTTTTTCGGGAAAGATGTTTCAAGAACTTTTTTCTCGAGAAATTTTTTTTAAAAAAATTTTTCCCGAGAACTTTTGTCCAATAACTTTTTCCCACAAAAAAATTTTGGGATAACTTCAAAACTACCTTTGTTAATTATTAGATTTTTAAATATATATTACCAACCTTTCTAAAATTCTAAAAATACCGACCTTGTTTTCAAAATTCCAAAAATACTACATTCCTCAATTGTAACTTTTGCAACCTCATTTGCAACTTCGATGCTACAAATTTCTGATTGCAAGTTCCGGGGTTCAGATGTCATTTTCGACCACTTTTTTGGAATCTATATATACATATACATATATATATATATACATATACAAGAAATTTGTACCTTAGTTTTCTTCAAAAAAAGAGTTCTCTTTTGATCATTTGCATATATATATATATATACATATATATATATATATATATATATATATATATATATATATATATATATATATATATATATATATATATATTGCTAGTCACAAAGACATGCCTGTTTAACTCTAATAACAAGTCTAATTATTTGTAATGCTTTGCATTACTTACATGACCTCTTAACTGAGGAAACCTCTAGTTGTAGAATTTCTATTTGTTTTGTACTTGTAATAGACACCAAATTCTAGCTGTGTAACTGTACTTATTGAGTCAAGAATAATGCTTGAAAGAAGTTTCAAGGTTCATGCCTCAAGCAAAGAGATGAAGACTGTCAAATAAATCACAGTTGGGATTTGAAGAAATGAAGAATTTGCCTAAGTACCAATTCGAGAAGTAGTTTTGTCTATTCGAGAAGTCCAGCATTCGAGAAGTCAGGGATTCGATATCTCAAGACACTATTCGATATCTCTGAATACACTGTTCGATATCTCATTCGATATCTCAGAGATTCGATATGTCTACTGCTCTATTCGAGAACTCAAGAAGTCAACAAGTCAAAGTGGTATTCGAGTTCTCAAAGAGTCAACAATTCAAAATTCCATTCGATATCTCAAGGACTCAGAAAGCTATTCGATATCTCAGGGATTCGACATGTCAAAATGCTCTATTCGACAACTCAAGGATTCCCAGAGAAAAGAGCTATTCGAGAAGTGATTCGATATGTCATATAACAGTATTCGAGAACTCAGAGTTATCGATCAAGTAAATCCTAGTTCTCGAATCACTTACTTAGTCACTTCTCGAATACATTCTTGGAGACAAAATACTGAAAAAATTGTACAAGTCAGAAGCTCATAACAAGCCAATGCACTTTATGGACCACAATCTGTAACGTGCTCTGGAAAACCTACAAGGAAGCTTGGAGAGATATAGAAGAGACAAAGAGCTAAAGAAGTGGATCTGAACAGGCTTTGCAAAGTCAAATCTGTAACCGTTTGGACACTTACTCAAATAGGATAGACAGACTAGAAAGTAATTTGTTCAGCTACCTTATTTGTAGTAAGTAGGTTGTATCCATGTTCTATAAGGATGCAGCCTCACTTCCTTAGAAGTTAACTTTTTGAGGAGTCAAGTTTTTCATTCATTGTAAGTCATATCTCTCTGAGAAAAACGAAGCTAAGAATACTATCATTTGTATTCACAGATTGTAGCAACCTTTATCTAATACAATATTAGATTAAAGTGATATCGTGTCTTGTGTTGTTTTTATCCGCATTCATAATCCTTGCACACAAACACCTATCTTGCTACATAGACTCAAGAAAAAGAAAAGTTCAAGAATCCATTCACCCCCCCTTTGTATTCTTTTACTGTATTCAATACTCAACAAGTGGTATCAGAGCGGGCTGTTTATTCAAAAACAGAAAAACGATCATGAGTTCGAATACACCAAAGACTACAGGAACGGTGAAAGTCCCTAAGTTTGACAAAGAGAATTACAACCTCTGAAAGATAAAAATGATGTTGTTCATCAAAGCCTCTCATCCTTTATATCCTGAGATTCTCAAGAATGGTCCCTTTGTTCCCCAACAGGAGATTCCTGAAAAGACTGTTGGAACCACAACAATCCCAAGATCTTATGTGGCCAAGGAACCATCCAAATGGACAGACTCAAAAAAGGAGAAGGTTGCCCTTGACAGTCATCTCATGTTGCTGATTATAGATTCCATGGACATGTCAATGTTTGCAAACATTGCATCATGTGCCACTGCCAAAGAAATGTGGGATCACATTGAGGTGTTATGTGAAGGAACTGATGAGGTCAGAGAAAACAAGAAACAGATACTGGTCATACAGTATGAAGCTTTCATGGCACAGCCCAAGGAAAGCATCACTGAGATGTTTAAGAGATTTTACAAGCTAGTTACTGAGTTGCTAATGAATGGCAAGGTTTACAGCACCAAATAGTTGAACATGAAGTTTCTGCTATCTTCACCAAATCATCTAGAGCAAAGGGTCATTTCTCTAATGGAAAGAGATTCGAACAAAGTTACATATGATGTGCTCTATGGGGTTTTAAAAACTCATGAGCTTGAGTTGCTTCAGAAAAGGGCTATCCAAGCCAACCAAGACATAATGATAAACACATCATGTGCCTTGATTATCAACAAATCTATTCAAGACCTAGAAGCATCTACAAGCCAACTAAGGATAGAGGAGGTAGTAGAAGATGAAGAAACTGAAGCTGAGGTAAGTGAACCTGTTGAGGAGAAGGAGGAAGAAAAGTTCTATATTCTTGAAGAACTAGATGGAATGGAAAATACTTCATATGCTTTCATGGCCAAAAAATTTCCCAACATCAGATTTAAGATGAACCAACCCTTCAAACCTAAAACCCAAAGCCATTCATTCAACAAGAGCAAGGCACCTGTGAAACTAAACAAGAATAAGTTCAAAACCAGCCATGTGGATAGGTCATCTATAAGGTGTTATAGATGCAATGACCTAGGGCATTTTGCCAGTGAATGCAAGAAGCCTAAAAAGAAGGATAGAGAGTATCTTGAGCTCGAAGCTAAGTATGAGGCCCTTCTGAAAAAGCAGACACAAGGTAAGGCCTACATAGCTGAAGGGAAGTGTTGGGATGATTCTGATAGTGATGGAGAAGAGCAGGAATTTTGTAACTATGCCTTGATGGCCAATTCCAAGGATGACACATCTTCATCAGACTCTCAGGTACCATCTCTCACTACTATAGACATGTCTGTTTCTGAGTATAAATGCATGATTGAACAACTATATGTTGATATGTTTAATATTCATACTAGTATGACTGCTGCTAATGAAGAAATTGCTAAACTATCTGCTAAAAATGAAATATTAATAAAAAGAAATGAGGAACTTGAGCTAACTGCTATGCAAGTAGAAAACCTTAAGAAAGAAGTTGAATATCTGCAGAATAAGGTTTTATGTGCTAGTCAAGTGGAAAAGGCTCTTAGGGATGAATTAGCTGAAAATGAATTCAAACTGAAAACGTTTAAGAAATCATCTGGTCTAGTGCAATCCTACTGTGAGAAAATTCAAGCAAAACCCAAGACTGCTATTGGACTTGACTATGGCACTCTTAACCAGAGAAAAGGCTATGCTGTCATTGAAGATGACACGGTTGTTCATGAGGAAGTGCCTCACATTTTGAAAAAGGCTGAAAATCCAATTTTTAAAGAATCAACATTTGAAATTGATGAGGATGCCTTACTCATCAAGCAAATGTTGAATGATGAAGATAAGACACAATCTAGTGAACAACAAGCATCCTCTAAGAGTGAGAGTGTCAAGCCAAAAGCCAAGGAGCCAGTAGGTGATAGGTCAAGACCTAAGAAGTTTGTTAAGTTTGTTTCAGCTGGGAAGAATGAATCTGAGAAGAAAGTGACTAAGAAGAAACAGAACAGAAATGGCAAGTTAGGGATTAACAAAGATAATAACTATGCTTATATGCCTAATGCCCCTAGGAAAACTTGTCAGAACTGTTTCAGTACCAATCATCTAACTCATGCATGCAAGAAACCTGTTGGTAGTGTGCCCAAACCTTTCTATGATTGTTCTGTGCCTCTAAGACATAGAGATGCTCCATTCTGTGATAAATTTGACTGTATGCCATGCAACATGAATGTTATGACTAGTTGTTTTAATTTGAGAAGGCAATTCATTGATGGTTGTATCAGTCACAATTCTCACACACACTATACAAGGTCAAAGTCTTCAAGTCCTCCTAAAGCTAGGAAGGTACCTTTGTCACCTAAGTCTGAGACCTCAGGCCCTAAGACTTCTAACAGTGACAAGAAGACTAACACCAAGAAAGTTGATAAGCATGTTGTTTATGATAAAACTGTTTCTAAGTCACATGGACCCAAACTTGTTTGGGTACCAAAGGAGAAGTAATACCTTTGTGTTTGCAGGGCAAAGAAAGTTAAAAGAAGGTCATGTGGATTTTGGACAGTGGATGCTCAAATCATATGACTGGTGATATGGCCCTGATATCACAGTATGAGGTGAAGGTTGGCCCAATGGTTGCTTTTGGAGATTACAACATGGGTAACACATTGGGAAATGGCAAGTTGAAAGTTGGAAATGTCATCATTGAAGATGTAGCACTAGTCAAGGGACTCAAGCATAATCTGCTACGTGTTGGTCAGTTTACTAATAGGGGATTCAAGGTGGATTTTGACAAAGATGAATGTTTGATCACCCACAAGAAGACTGGTGATTTTGCTCTATCTGGAGTAAGGAAAGGAAGCCTGTTTGTAGCCAATATGGACTCTGCAAACAAGGACAAAATTTGTTGCTTCTACTCAAAAGCATCAAATGAAGATTGTTGGCTGTGGCACAAGAAATTATCACACCTGAACTTCAAAGCCATTAATTCTCTAGTCAAAAGAGAGTTAGTGAGAGGCATGCCCACACTTGAATTCTGTTAGGAAGGAGTGTGTGAGGCCTGTCAAAGAGGAAAAATGAAAAGATCAAGCCACAAGTCAAAGACAGTGACATCGATAACCAAGCCCCTACAACTAATTCATATGGACTTGTTTGGACCTGTCAATATTATGTCACTAGGAAGAAAGAAGTATGCCTTGGTGATGGTTGATGATTTCACAAGGTATACATGGGTGGAATTTCTGGCATCAAAAGATGAGGCTCCACAAGTAATCATTGAGCACATAAAGGGAGTTGACAAGGAAGCAAAGGCCAACAATGCAAGTGTGATTGCATTAAGAAGTGATAATGGAATAGAGTTCAAAAATGCCATACTCGAAGCATTCTGCAAAGAGAATGGAATTTCTCAGCAATTCTCAGCTCCAAGGACTCCACAAAAAAATGGAGTTGTTGAGAGAAAGAATAGAACTCTGATTGAGGCTGCTAGAACAATGTTACTTGATGCAAAGATGCCTACATGTTTTTGGGCTGAGGCTGTGAGTACTGCATGCTATATCCAGAACAGAACCCTCATCAACAAAAATACTGGAAAGACACCTTACAATTTGATGACTGGAAAGAAGCCTACTCTAAAGTATGTTCATACTTTTGGAAGCAAATGCTATGTATTGAAGGATAATTCAGAATATGTTGGAAAATTCGATGCAAAGGCATTTGAAGGAATTTTTCTTGGCTACTCCATGGAAAGAATTGCATACAAAGTTTATGTCATCAGTCAAAAGAAAATTATGGAAAGCACAGATGTGACATTTGATGACAGCAAACTACCTGGATTAGAAGAAGCCAATGATGAAGATAAAGATCCATTAAAGTTTGATAATCTAGATGATTCTGATAAAGAGAATGAAACTGAAGTTGAAACTCAAGTTTAACAAACTCAAGTGAATGATGAAGCAAGAGAAGAATTCGTGCCAATCAATAGTGGAGAAACAAGCATCCAAGACACACCTGTGAATAGTGGCAACATCACAGGGGGAGGAAATGAGAATGATCAAGACTTGGATGATGAAGCAACATCAAGAGTGAGAAATCAGACTGAGGATTCAAGGAAATGGGATATATCACACACTGCAGAGTAAATTATTGGAGATCCTAATGCAGAAGTAAGGACTAGGAGAGCAACTCAGAATGAGTGCCTCTATGGTTGTTTCCTATCTCAGGTTGAGCCTAAGAAACTTGATGATGCACTGTTGGATCCAGATTGGATTATTGCCATGCAAGAGGAGCTGAATCAATTTGAAAGAAACAAAGTATGGGAACTTGTGCCTGCACCAAAGAATAGAACCATTGTTGGAACAAAATGGGTTCTGAAGAATAAGATGGATGAAGATGGTGTAATAGTAAGAAACAAAGCAAGGTTGGTTGCAAAAGGATACTCTCAACAGGAAGGCATTGATTATGATGAGACATTTGCCCCTGTTGCTAGATTGGAAGCCATCAGAATATTCTTGGCATTTGCTGCTCATTCAAACTTTAAAGTTTATCAAATGGATGTCAAGAGTGCATTTCTGAATGGAGAGTTGGAAGAGGAAGTTTATGTGCAACAACCACCTGGTTCTGAGGATCCACACTTCCCAGAATTTGTCTACAGATTGCTTAAGGCATTGTATGGACTTAAGCAGGCTCCAAGGGCATGGTATGATACTCTATCACAATTTCTTCTTGAAAATCAATTCACTAGAGGCACATTGGACAAAACACTGTTTTACAAGAAACATGGTGATGATATTATCTTAGTTCAGATCTATGTGGATGATATCATATTTGGTTCTACTAATGAGAAGCTGCGTGAAAAGTTTTCTAAGCTCATGCAGAGCAGATATGAGATGAGTATGATGGGAGAGTTGACATTCTTTCTTGGGTTGCAAGTTAGTCAAAGGAAGGATGGTATCTTTATCAGTCAAACCAAGTAAATCAAGGATTTATTGAAGAAGTTTGACTTGGAAGACTACTCACCTGCAAAGACACCCATGGCCACTGCCACTAAATTAGATGAAGATGCTAAAGGCAAGAAAGTAGATATCTCAATCTACAGAGGCATGGTTGGTTCTCTACTCTATCTCACTGCAAGTAGGCCAGACATCATGTTTGCTACATGCTTGTGTGCAAGGTTTCAATCAAATCCAAAAGAATCACATTTGATTGCTATAAAAAGGATCTTTAGATATCTGAAGGGCACTCCAAACTTGGGTTTATGGTATCCTAAGGACATAGGGTTCAATCTGGTTGGTTATTCTGATGCTGATTATGCTGGATGCAGAGTGGATAGGAAAAGCACCTCAGGTAGCTGCCAGTTTCTTGGACAAAGGTTAGTCTCTTGGTATAGCAAGAAACAACAATCTGTGTCAACTTCTACAACTGAGGTTGAATACATAGCTGCTGGAAGTTGCTGTGCTCAAGTGCTTTGGATTAGAAACCAACTTAGAGATTATGGACTTGTGTTGGAAAGAATTCCAATCATGTGTGACAACACAAGTGCAATCTCTATAGTTGCCAATCCTGTCAATCATTCTAGAACAAAGCACATTGACATCAGATATCATTTCATTAGAGAACATGCAACTAATGGATCCATTGAGTTGCATTATGTCTCTACAGATAAACAACTAGCTGACATATTCACTAAGCCATTAGATGAAGCCACCTTCACAAGGTTGGTTAGTGAGATTGGAATGCTGAATTCTTCAGATTCTGACTAAGTGAATATATCAACTAAGTTGTTGCAGCAGTAAACACTTACTTTATTTAAATGCTCATTATTTTTGAAGTAAGTGTTGGCTGAAATATATGATTTATAAATATTTCCAATCTGCTGCATATATGTTGAAAAAAAAACATATTTTGTCAACTTGAAATTTCTATGAAATTTTGAGAAAATCACTGTTTAATTTGCTAGAATATTCTTCATTGAATATGACTGGTAAATTTTAAAACATAGTGAAAATTGAGTTTCTATGAGTAAAAAGAATAGTTCGATAAGTCAGACTTCTCGAATGGTTCATTTCATTGTTAGTGGTCGACTTCTCTAACAAGCCTATTCAGGAAACTCTTGAGTTCTCTAATAGTGTCTTTTAGAGAACTCGAACAGAGACATGAGTGAGTTCTCGAATAAGGTATTTAAGTTCTCTATTGACAGAGTTCTCGAATAGCATGTTTGAGTTCTCGAATCATTTGAAAAGGCTGATTTCTCGCTAAATTTTAACCGATTTTGGATTTTTATTCAAAATTCAGAATTACTCATAAAAACATATCTTACCTAATTTAGAATTTATTCTAAGTTTGATAACTGCCAGCTGTGAGTTACAACATGCTTGAGTTATCGATTAAGCCTTTCTTGACTTATCGAATAGTTGTTTTCTACTTCTCGAATGCCTGACTTATCGATACAAAACAAATGTCTAATCGACAAGTCTAATACTTCATACCTATACAATTCTACATCTATTCGATTCACTTCATTCGATTTCTCAAGCATCTAAACTCCCAAAACCTCTGAAAACCCTAACTGAAAAAGCTTAAATTTCTTCTTCAACCTTAATTCTCTCTTCTTCTATATACAAATGGCAAACACCCAACTCACCATACCCACTCAGACCAATTTCATCGCAATAACCAACGATGTGGAAGCATCTAATGCAAACTTCAAGTGCTTTGTACGCTGGATGTCAGAATCATACATCAAGAGTGCACTATCAGCCAACCCAACTCTGTATCTAGACCTCCTAGAACAGTTTTGGAGAACTGCCATCGTGGAAGTCATTGCCCTCGAGAATGCTATAACCTCCTATGTAGTCTATTGCAAGATTCAAGGCCAGGATATTACTATTACTATAGCAGACATGAATCAAGCACTGGAATTACAACAAGAGTCATATGACACACTGGCCACGAATACACAGTTGGAAGAATTCTTTGAATTCATCAACTACTCCGATGTGATCAATCTTTGGAAGTTGAACAGGAAGCATCTGCGGAAAGAGTGGAGTTATGTGTTTGCCACCATTCTTCAAGTCTTCACAGCCAGGAAGTCAAGCTTCGATCAGATTAGTGCACCTGCACAGCAAATAGGCTATGCCTTGGCTTATGGGAGAAAGATAGATGTTGGTCAAATTATTCTCCAGGAGCTATATGGGAGACTTGGCAAGAACACAGCCAAGAGAGGTACTGAAATTTTCTTCCCTCGCTTTATTCAATCTGTACTTAACTTTAAAAATGCTAAATTGATTGAATTGCCTGGAGTAGATAACATTAGAATAGGCTACCCTAGGTCCATGACCAAACTTATTTTTGGTAATTTGGAGACTAGGAATGATGTGGATGTAAGACTCAAAATAACTCCCCATATGGAGAGTCTATTTAGGACTTACCCCCCACAACATGCCAACATTTGACTCAAAGTCACAGTTAGCACAGCCTAAGCAAGTAGTACAAATGCTAACCCAAGGCTTGCTAACCAACCCTCTCAACCAAAAACTCTACCACACTTTGACAGCCCCAAATCCGGGGTCATGAATCCAGGCCATCACGGACCAATTTCCACTTATTAATATTCTTCTCTTGGCAGCTGGAGTATAAATGCATAATAAACTCACAATAGACCCCACACTTAAATATTAACACACACTAGTCATATGCTCAGAGAACAACATTCACCATAACAAAAGTTTAGAGTTAACAATTATTACAAACCCAGAATCATCCTTAAATACATTGCTGAATAATACTTCGACATGAAGCATTTCAACAACCAAAAGTTTCTTACATGTTTACACAATTAATTATACATAGAGCTACCAAGACCCGTTTGCCTCTACGCTACCTCGGGAATCGATGCTAGCGCGCTCTCAGAAGGTCACCTTCCCCCTACCCTCTTGCGGGGCGTTCTGCGTAGAATCGGCATACCTAGCTGTATATAGATAAGTAGCAAGAATGAGCTAAAATAGCTCAGCAAGAAAATTTCTATCAACTAACAACAAAGGAAAATGATCATCATATATATATATATATATATATATATATATACAATTTTCAAATATTATGGGAGAAAATTTTATTTCCTTTCAGGACATATACTTTTCAATTATCTTTGTACGAAAAGAAATATATAATATTATAATCTCAGCCTCATTTCTAATATCATATAATAACTGGAAAACAATTATAGACTTTGAGAAAAATGACATTCCTATTTAATAATACATCATCCACTTTCTATTATAAGAAAAGAAAGGTACAACAATATAATATCAATTGCTCTTCTGTATTCAGATAATAATTCACACTTCTTCTCAATATATTATCTCAAGATAACATAAAAATTTGAACTATATCTCTCATTATAATCCTTCCATTTCCTTTTTACACAGAAATTTTATACCATAATATAAAATCAGTTTCTCTTCCATTTATAACACAATTCCTTCTTTTCATATCATTTTTCTGTTTTCAGTATAAAAATCTGAAAACCATTTTTCAATTCTTTCTTTCAAGTTTTGGGGATTTTCACTGTTGCCGAATACGTGAGGCACGATGATCAGTCGTCCTCCGTACCCGTCCCTTTTACTACCGGTAGACGGAGGTAGGTTCTCCACCATCCCCCAGGAGGAAGGTTCTCCACTACATCCTCCCTCGGCACTCTTGGGCCGGAATAAATATTGGATGCTGGACTGTGCCACTACCACACAGCCTCTTACGCTTATTGTTGCAATCCCCCTTTTCAAATCACTTTTCCATTATCAAATACCATTTCACATTTTCCATTTCCATTCATATTTCCATTCACATTTCCATTCACATTTCCATTCACATTTCCCTTCACATATATCATTTCCATTTCCATTTATCATCACCTTTAAAAATATTTATGTCGTAATACTTTGGTTATGACTCAGACATCTCTTCTATATTCAATGAAATCAAATATGTTCTTGTATACATAAAGTATTCCATTTGTTTTAGAAGTATTAAATAATACTCAATAGTATCTATCACCACATTTAGAAAGAATATTTTTAAAACAATATTATAAGTCATATAACCCTAGATAACAGCTGATACCATTTCTCATATAACTCTAGATAATAACTGATACCATTATTTATATAACTCTAGATAACAACTGATACCATTTCTTCATATTCCCTTAATCAAAAGGCATGTTCACTTCATGCACAATCATCTTTATGTATATTCATTCCATCTTATACCCATATCCATAGTCATATTCATATCATACTCATATACCTCTCCTTTTAATATCAATAATCACGGAAAACAAATTCTTAACAATATAGTAACAATTGCACCACATGTATATATTCCATGAAATCAAATTTCTTTAAAGATAAATAATTTCCAAGTAGGGATAGAAAAGATCTTGCATCGATCTCGGTAAGTCGGAAGTATAGCTCGCGGCTCTCCCGAAGTTTCTATAAACACGAAAAAGATCATTATCAGAACATATTCCACTTAACCACCTACGCTCATATAATAACACTCTTATAATGTCCCATTACTATTTCCATAGGTCTCGAGGACTTAACCATTCTTATTCCCGATTAAAGTTTTTAACGATTTACATTCTTTCCTTAACAACCACTCTCGACTGTAAAAATCCTCATAATTCATAAATTCCGAAATTTGACACAAGGTCAGTTGCTAAAGGTTCTCTGATCACCCCATTATAACATCCCAAAGTTTCATAATTTTTTAAAAATGTCTAAGTAGGTTGATCATAGCCTCAAAGTTAACACAATTACATTTTCTCGGTTTCCGAACGTCTTTCACTAAAACTGACTTTTCTCCTAAACCGTACGTCAGATTTTAACGTACTTTATATCAAAACGATCTACGAACTATGCTCTACCCTACCATGGTCACTTAGCACTCTGGACAGTAAGGTACCGTACGGCCTGGTGTCCCAAAAACAGGGCAGTGTGTGATTCTAACGAAAAACGGACATTATAATTGCTGTACTTTCATACTTTCCATATTTTAACCATTCCAAAATCATCATTCCACACTCATTCTAAACCCTACACCATGTGGGCTTCATCCCAACCATGGTTACAAGTCCACAACACAAATCTCATATCAAATCCAACCATTTATAACACAAAATCATTATAAACTTAACATTTATATCATCTAACTACTAACCAACTCAATATTCACCATAAATACAAGGGGTAAGAGCATTTATACCTCTTTGAAGCTTGAATAACACCTAGTAAGCCTTGGGTTATGCTTAAACCACCTTATAATAGCTTGAATCAACTAAAGAAGCCATGAAAACAAAGTTAATTCTAAGATTTCACTATTCATTTACCATTCATTAGCTGGAAGATTCGCAAAAACGAAGGCCTTACCTACGTTTTCTGGAGGAGGCTTCTAAATGAAAGTTGTAGAGCATCTCACCACGTTTCCAAAAAGCTAAAGAACACGAAATTCGGCTGAGAAACGAAGGAGTTATGGCTGTTTTTCTGGACTGCTACTGTTTTTGCCCGAATTGGATGAAAGTGAAAGGGGAGAGATTTCTTTTTGCTTCTCTTAATCTTATCTATCTCATCTTATCATAATTCTCAAGTATTCTAGAGTTTAGTAGAAAATCCCATGGTTAAATGACTAATTTGCCCTTAAATTTGTGTTAGAGGAAGATGATGTCATTAGTGATGTCATTGAGGAGTATTTAGCAAGCTAGGGTTATTAACCTCAAGTAATTACTAATAACCTTTGTAAATATTAATGTGGTAAATATCCTTATTATTTACTAACCTTGGTTACTTGGTTTCCATACTCGTCTAATTGTGGTTCGTTTCAAATATATCTCATTATCCAGTGGTTTTGAAATCGTTTTAAAAAAATCCAAATTCCCTTAGCATTCTCTTAACTTAAAAATCCCTTGGTTTAACTTAAATTCACTAATTCTTCAATATATGATTCCTTTAATATTTCTATGTTCCTTAATATCCAATATATAGAAGCTCGTTCGAACTCAAAATCCTCAAAATCTAAATTCAGAAATTTCTGAAATCCATCGTCATTTCGAGTCACTTAATTTCAATGTACAACACTAATATGGTTTCTGTTTATTCATTTTCCGTTTCCATTATGGAGTACTTATATACCATTTCTCTAAATCTTCAAAATTTACTATTCATGTGATCACTGTAGTTTTGCTAAAGTTAGGGTTATTACACCATACAGTGAGCCAACTGCATCATCCTCTCAAAAGGGTGATGTTAGTAAAAAGAAGATAAAGGAAGTAATGTCTGCACCCTTGAACATATTATCTGAAGCAGCATTGGCTGTGGAATTAGGTATAGGTAGTGAGGAACCTGAGTCACCCTTACAGAGGCCAAAGAGGAAGAAATCTAAAACCACCTCTTCAGTCACACAAATGGATGAAGTTGTAAAATCAGGGGCACACAGTTCATTAGATGTATCCTCTCAACAGGGTGCATCTATAGAATCAAGCATCCTCCCCAATGCACCTATTTGTACAGAGTCAGCACATGGGAGTGATAAGGCTGGCACAACACTGAGTGGAGAGCACATCACAATTGAAATTCCCTTTATCTTTCAGGAGGAGTTGCCAAAATCTAATCTACAAGACACTTCTCTTCCAGAATCTACCACTCATATTTCTTTGGAGCCTGTACTTCAAGAAATTGAAGAACAAGGCATTGATCACCAAGAATTCTCTTATCTTGGTGAGCCAATGAATTCAAGTGACATGGTGCTTGACACTGTGCTCACCACCCAGGACCCACATTTAGATGGTGAGGGAATGCATGCTGGGGCATGTCCTGTTGACACCATCACAAACACAGAGGATTCACTAGTTTTTACTAGAGACTCTGTGCCTATGTCAACTGCTGGTGTAACTCATCCCACTTCTGTGGAGACACCAGTAGTAGAGTCAATCCATCCGGTTGCAGAAGTTGCATCTGTAACTGAGGAATCTAGCTTGCCTAGCTTTAGCTCTGACTTCATGTCACAATGGCTGAAGCCTGTGCAACATGGCAGTGCTTCAGGATCAGGGTCTGTTCCACAATAATTGACGGTTGAAGCACTTCAAAGCTTAATTGTGGATCAGATTCCTGAGTTCACAAAGATTGCTCAAAACCTTCTCACTGCAAATCTGCCCAATCCTGACTATGAAGCTATTCTCCTATGCCACAGAGATGATGTGGAGCTACAGAAGGCAAAGATAATAGATGATTCTGAGAGAGATGGCAATGTAGATGCCTGGCTACAAGGAAAATTTGATATTCCTCTCTCAGACAGTCTCCAGTACCTCAGAGAAGAGTACATCACGTCACTAGGGTCCAATGCCAAATCTCTCACCCCTGGTGATGTGTATGAATCAGTGAATGACAGCTACAAGGGCATTCTCAAGGCTACACACTACCTTGGAAAGGGTCTCAAAACATAAATTCATGAAGTGTGTACAACCACAACCAAGGAGGTGCATGAGATTAAGAGAGCTTTTGATGCCAAATTCCCTTCATTGGAGACTGTACTCAAGGACATTCTGGCATGCAAGTCTACCTGTACCAAGATGGATAATGGCTTAGCTCTACTCAATGACACTGTCACAGGTCTGGGGAATAAATTTCAAGCTTTATCTGATCAGACCACAGATGCCAATGCCATGCTGAGGACCATGTTCAAAAATCTATATGGAGACAAGCTGGTTACTGAAGTCCCAGTGCATGATTTGTCTAGGTTTGAAGTGCAGAGACTTAAAGAACAATCCCTGTCTGGCTTCAAATCTACTGAATTGTTCAGCAAGGTAGATGCACTTGAAAAGGAGGTAGCTACTCTCTCACAATCCAATGCTCATCTGACAGCGAAAGTTGAAACTCTTACTGAGCAGTTGAACACTCAAGCCACCACCACAGCTGATATTCTTCTACATCAACAATCTATGTTGGCTGCCATGATGAAGCACATGGGTCTCCCTCTACCTGAAGAATCTTCAAACCCTAAGGTCACTCCTACAGCCTCTGTGCCTGACAACAAGCCTAAGGGGGAGAAGAGGACATCAAGGAATTCAAATACAAAGGGGGAGAAACCTAAGGAGAAAGGTATAAAGCTAAAGGAGGGTGGTCACCAAAGTGCATCTAAATCCCTAACTCATGTGCCAGGAAAAGGGAAATCAAAAGTTGATGAGCCCCCAACCACTCTGCCAGTTGTCACTCTACCAACTGTGCATGTCATCACTCCAAGTGGCCAGAAGCAATCAATCACAACCACAGTGGTTGCGGGAAGTATGCCATCTGATAACTCTCCATCTACTAAAGTTGAAAGTGTCAAACCTGTAGAAGTAAAGGTGGTTACTGAGGCCAAGCTACAAGAAGGTGCAAACTATAATGTCTACCATGATGATGCATTCTTGAAATTTCTGAAAGTCTCAAGGGAACAGGGCTGATGACACTCAAATATATCTAAGGAGGCTGAGGGATCAGATCAATTACTTCACTGTGATACCTAGGAGAGTCAATGGCTTATGGCTCAAGGAGGCGATGATGGTGGCAAAATCTAGTATCTGGCATCTAACCTACAACACTCTACAATCATTGAAACATTCAGAGATAGATGTACTGATCAGGCTTATTGAGAAGAAGGATGCATATGAAAACAATAAAGTCTATATGATGACTTAAGGAATGATCAACCTTCAAGGCTGCCAGAAGTAATCAAAAAGCCATGGACAATCATCTACCAATCTAGCACCAAAATTGAAGACATCAAGCAATTGGTCATTCCTCATGATCTCATACCTCAAAATCAAAGACTTATTATTGCAATCAATGAGCAACTACAGAAGAAGGGTGGAACCAGAAATGCTGAAGAACTAGAGGCACTGCAAATTCTCAGATCCTTTATTGCAACTGGTGTAATTCCAGAAATTGCCAAGCCTAGGAGAAATAAGGATGATAAATATGGGGATAAAAGTGATGGGAGGAGAAGACATCACAGGAGTGATAAGGGAGATGAAGACAAGAAAAAGAAGAGGGATGACAAAGAGAAGAAAGATGGTAATGACCAAGGGAAAGTCTATGAGAGGACAAGTGTGAAACAGCAAGCCATAGGCATTGCTGACAGTAACCTCACCACAACACAAGACTCTAAGTCTAGGGTGAATACTGTTAGTAATGACCTACAAAAGTTAAATTCCATGGCCTCTGCAAATGCTTTACTACCTCAAGAAGAGAAGGAGATTCAAGCCAAGAAACCATGTGTATATTTTAGAAAGCAAACTGCTAATGGAATACTACAATGGTCTACAAGCAAGGGTCATAAGTTTCTGCCTAGCAATCATGTAAAAAGGATTAAATTCAAGCATGTTACAAGAAGGGTGAAGTTATCCAAGTCAAAGGTACTGACAATAATTCCAGGACTAAACCTACCACCTCTGGATGAAAACTATGATGAAGACCAACTACAGTTCCTATGGGCTCAAAGAATCTATCATGTTGCCATTGTTGATGATTTTCTTGAATTAAATATACTGATGGAAGACAGAAGAAATTCAGACAAGGAACATGTCAGCACTGGGGCATGCTATATGACATAGAAAGAATAATTGCAATGTTGGATTCTGAAGACAGAGTGGAAAGGGTATGGAAGCTGGAGTTAATTGACTTTGTTAAAATAAAGAGAGATCACCAGGTAGAAATGAAAAGGAACAGTGAAGAGCTACTAAAGAAAATGGAGGAGGAGTTTGCTGCAATGGAAGCTAAGGCTGATGAATTGAGGGCTATGGGTCTGTGTAGAGTCAAGTTTAATCCTTACATCATTGAGTACAAGAAATATGGTAGAAATGTAAAGATTAGAATGGACTACATTAGTTCCTATTCTGAGAAACAGCTGAATGAAGTACTCAAGGATTTGTCAGGCTCCCCTCTAATTGAAGAACTCACTGCAATGGAAGATATTATTCTTGCCATGGAAGAAAATGCAAAGAAGAAAGCTAAAGAAGCTGAAAAGAAAATGAAAAATGAGGATCTACAAGCCAAAGCTCAAGAGATGAATCCAAAAGGATATGGCTAGTTGTTCCTCATAACTTGTAAGAAAACTTTTATGTATTTTCTTCAATCAATCTACATACCTGTACTTTTTCAAGTTTTATCTTTATATATGTTAGGCTTGTTATCAGACACTAAGGGTCTTACTCACAATTTGGGGGAGATTGTTAGTCACAGAGACATGCCTGTTTAACTCTAATAACAAGCCTAATTGTTTGTAATGCTTTGCATTACTTACATGACCTCTTAACTGAGGGAACCTCTAGTTGTAGAGTTTCTATTTGTTCTATACTTGTAATAGGCACCAAATTCTAGCTGTGTAACTGTACTTATTGAGTCAAGAATAATGCTTGAAAGAAGTTCCAAGGTTCATGCCTCAAGCAAAGAGATGAAGACTATCAAATAAATCACAGTTAGGATTTGAAGAAATGAAGAATTTGCCTAAGTACCAATTCGAGAAGTAGTTTTGTCTATTCGAGAAGTCCAGCATTCGAGAAGTCAGGGATTCGATATCTCAAGACACTATTCGATATCTCTGAATACACTGTTCGATATCTCAGAGATTCGATATGTCTACTGCTCTATTCGAGAACTCAAGAAGTCAACAAGTCAAAGTGGTATTCGAGTTCTCAAAGAGTCAAAAAGTCAAAATTCCATTCGATATCTCAAGGACTCAGAAAGCTATTCGATATCTCAGGGATTCGACATGTCAAAATGCTCTATTCGACAACTCAAGGATTCCCAGAGAAAAGAGCTATTCGAGAAGTGATTCGATATGTCATATAACAATATTCGAGAACTCAGAGTTATCGATCAAGTAAATCCTAGTTCTCGAATCACTTACTTAGTCACTTCTCGAATACATTCTTGGAGACAAAATACTGAAGAAATTGTACAATTCAGAAGCTCACAACAAGCCAATGCACTTTATGGACCACAATCTGTAACGTGCTCTGGAAAGCCTACAAGGAAGCTTGGAGAGATATAGAAGAGACAAAGAGCTAAAGAAGTGGATCTGAACAGGCTTTGCAAAGTCAAATCTGTAACCGTTTGGACACTTACTCAAATAGGATAGACAGACTAGAAAGTAATTTGTTCAGCTACCTTATTTGTAGTAAGTAGGTTGTATCCATGTTCTATAAGGATACAGCCTCACTTCCTTAGAAGTTAACTTTTTGAGGAGTCAAGTTTTTCATACATTGTAAGTCATATCTCTCTGAGAAAAAGAAGCTGAGAATACTATCATTTGTATTCACAGATTGTAGCAACCTTTATCTAATACAATATTATATTAAAGTGATATCGTGTCTTGTGTTGTTTTTATCCGCATTCATAATCCTTGCACACAAACACCTATCTTGCTACATAGACTCAAGAACAAGAAAAGTTCAAGAATCCATTCACCCCCCTCTGTATTCTTTTACTGTATTCAATACTAAACATATATATATATATATATATATATATATATATATATATATATATATATATATATATTAGTTTTCTTCAAAAAATAAGTTCTCTTTTGAGCACTTGCCTATATTATATATATATATATATATATATATATATATTCCAAAAAACTGGTCGAAAATGACATCTGAAAACTGGAACTTGCAATCAGAAATTCGTAGTATCTCAGTTGCAAATGAGGTTGCAAGGCCCCGCCAGGGGCACTCATAATTGGTGGATTTGGGTTGGAAGGCCCCGCCAGGGGCACTCATAATTGGTGGATTTTTTATTTGCAACTTTCAGTTGTCTGTAGCATCGAAGTTGCAAATGAGGTTGCAAAAGTTGCAAATGAGGTTGCAAAAGTTGCAATTGAGGAAGGTAGTATTTTTGGAATATTGAAAATATAAAATTATAATGAGGTAGTATTTTTGAGAAAATGATTTTATAGAAATGAAATGATAGTTGGATGGTAGTAAAATTGGAAAGAATTGTTAAAATCTTATGTATTTATGTAAATATCTCAAAACTTTTTTATGCAAATTTACTTAGAAAATTTTTATTCGATTTTTTTTTCTCAAATTAACTTTTAGCGAGAACTTTATTTAACAAATGAAATTAAACATTAATTTTAATGGAAAACATTTTTCGGGAAAAATATTTTGCAGGAAAAAATCTTATAAAAAAAATTCAGAAAAATATTTTTCAAAGAAAATATTTTCTGGAAATTTTCCAACAAAGAAACTGAACCTAAATCTAAAAATCAAATTTAATGATAAAATGTTTGTCATTATATATCTTTTATTGTCTACCCGTAGTTTGCCAATCAGAAAACTATGAATTATTTTAGGATCAATTAGAGATCATCTCTAAAATTTAGACCAATCATATTATATTAAAAGTTTTCCTTATTTAACATTCTCCTCTTACTACACAAATCATGATTGGTTAAAAATTTTAGTTTAAATATAGTGGTTACTTGATTTAACATCTTACTATACTAATCATGATTGGTTAATTATAATTTAAAGGTATTAGTTACTTGATTTAACATACCTATTTATTACATATTTTTTAATATCAAAAATTATTTACATTAAATTACTATTTTAAATTAAAATCAATCAGGATTACTAAAATATACAACATTAACTAATTTTTAAAATACTAACTAATTTACCCCTAATTTGATTTACAATTAATCATAATTACACTAATATATATTAAAGATTAATTTTCATTAATGTATATTTAAGCCGATCAGAATTAACCATTAAAATTAAAACAATAATATTATTGTCATCGTAATTTACTTTTTATGGGTAATTAACAATTTTATTTTAAATACAATGATTATTTTATTAAAAAGTAACAAATTAATACATCTATTTTATCTATAATATGTAATACTTTAACATCTCAAACTCTCAATATAAAATCATAAGGTACAATCAATTTTATAAGTCTGCTATTATTGAACTAAAATTTTCTTAAAATTTAAAAAATATATACCACACTAATTTAGCTACATGTTCAAAAGTTAAGTTATATAAACTTTTAAATTAATCAATTATAAAAAAGTTAGATTCATCCCAATAAAATATTAAAACGAATTTTAAACTAATTTTCTTTCAATATTTTACTTATGAATAGTTTTTTAATATGTAATGACTAATGGGACAAACAAATTGATGTGATAATATATTTGAATTATTTAAAATATTAAATATACTCTTAAATATTATTACACTATTAGACATTAATTGTGTATAAATTATCAATCAAAAAATAAAAATTAATACATAATCATTGAAATATTGTTATTGAATATTTACATAATAAATTAGTCAACCCAATACATTTTTTTTTTATAAATTATCATTTTTTATGCGTGATTAATTCATCACTAAAGGGGCATACGACATCTACTAAAGTAAACAAAATTCAAAATTTTCCTTTAAATCACCATTTTTATAGGTAATTAATTCCTCAATAAAAGAGCATACAACATCTACAAAATAATCAAAATTGAACAAATACATAGTAAAATAGATCAAATCGGGATTTCCTTCATTCAATCGTTGAAAAAATCTTCAATTTGGTACGTACCTTGCTTATATTATTGAAATGTACAACCTTCAGCCTTCTTGGCGAGATTATTTAACAGTTTGTTATAATTATGAGAAATATATATATCTGATTTGTCAAAACGTATTCGAGTAACCGATCATAATTGTGATTCTACACTACCCAAATCAATGAACTAATATAACAAAATTCAAGATATGCGTAAACAAAATCCACCAATGGGGTACTAGACTCTCAATAAAGAGAGATATTTGTCGAAAAATATAGTAAATTAAGATAAAGAAAAGGGGACTTATCATTCGCAATAAGATAGTACAAAATCAAATATATCAGCAATTATAAGCCACCAACGAGATAATTATTAACAAAGCCTAAAATATGGATAAAAAAATTTATAACTTGGTATAATAACTTTACACCATGTTTTATTTTGTAGCATCTCAGTGTTGTTCTCAGTTACATAGTTAGATATTTACATAACTTGGATACATAATAATATTAATGTAATTGTCATTGTTTTTCTATTCGCGTATTTTATTTCTTTTCGTGTACGCGAAAAAAATTCGTTTAGTTTAGTGTCATTTTGTGTTCGAATTTCGGGTACACGATTTAATTCCATGTCGTTTCGTGCAAGATCATAAAATACATGACATGAATGTACATAATGCAAATGATTTGTTAGGTCTACTTAAGCGTTTTCTTATGATATATGTTGAAAAAATTTACTCATTGTGTTATATACCCGATAATTAAATTACAAGAACGCATATGTAATAATATAATTACGTGTTTATATATTACACACTCGATTTCAATTTTATAGGTAGTATTTTATTTTAACAAGTTAGTCAAATAGAAAGAATATAGGTGATACTCATTTTCAAATGTCTTATTTTACGAGTAAAAGAAAACTAAAATTTTATATACCATGTTTTAATAGAAGAAGAATAATCCAACATACAAACTCCCATATTGAAAATATACATTTTAAGTTGTTATTACGAACAAGATGAGTGTAATCACCATAAGTTCTAATAGTCATATCTTACTTTAAGAGCGCGACATTTGGATTTGTTTGGTTGATTGATAATATTTATTTTTCTATTATAAATCAATTCACTAATAAAAGCACATAATTTATAAAGTGATATGAAACAAATACATAACAAACTAGATTACATGAAAGTTTGCTTTGTTACAATTACGTTCGTTTCATGGATCTTGCACAGTAGTAGAGATCCTTTCTCATATCGTTGAAACATGCAACCTCTTTTTTAGAGATGATCTAATGATTTATTGTGTTCGTGAGAAATAAGTATATTTTAATATGTATTCGAAAAATTGATCACGATCCATACAAATATTTTCAATGAATTTATATAAATATTATAGGGATCCACGATACTGAATATTTAAATATACCAAATTCCCAGAAGTGCAAAACCCAAAAAATGGGTAAAATTTTATTAAATTGGTATAAATATTCTCAAAAAAGAGAGAAACTAAATGAAAACTAAAATTAAGAAAAAACAATAAAGAGGGCTTTTGACTTTCAGCGGGGGTTATGGATGTTTTGGTGATTGGATGATGATATTAATAAAATTGATATGAATCGAAGAATAAGTAATTTTATACTTAAGTTAATTTATATTATAATAATTTTTTTCTAAATAATAATTAAAATTATATGTTTATATTAACTAGGTAATACAATTTACCGGTCGGTGCGTAGCACGGGTAGAACGCTAGTATTGATAAGAACTATGTTTTTCACACAAAATAAGATTACACCAAATATGAAACATTGATTAAGAGCACATGAAAATTTCCCATATCACTAGTTCGGTCTTCTATTTTTTGGAAGGCATCCCCATTAAATTTGATGTGAAATTTGACATCAAATTTGATGTTATTGACTAGTTATATATGAACTAAAGAGATATTCAATTTGCCCTACTACTAGAAATTTGATGGCTATTCCAATAGAAGTCTTTCCGTATCCTCTGGGACTGGGAGTTCAATGAATAAACAGATGAAATCAAGAAAAAAAATCGAAGAATTCAAAGAATGGTTCGGATCTTTCAAGCCAATCAACTTTAGGACTTCTCACGTTAGATCTAATCGGCCTTCATGTCTTAACCGTTTATAGTAATAACAAAATCCAATCAAAGAGACATCCCGTCATAAATTTCGTTTATCAAAATTTCTTTCTATTGTTTCTTGAGATTGTTCATTTCATGAGGAAGCCGAAGAGTATGAAAACACCTATCATGTTGCAATTCATCATTATTCATTACTAATTAAGAAACCTTGCTCATGCACTATCGAATTTGTAATTGAAGATATTATTTTGAAATAAAGTATTGATGGAGGCTTCAATAGAGCATATTGATTAAATAACATAGACCTCAAAATAGTCTAAATCTTTCTCACTGAGGCAACCATCATTGTCCGTGTCTAATAAACGAAAGATCCTTGTCAGAGCACTAATGCATCGGGGTTTCTTTCTCACTGAGGCAACCATCATTGTCCGTGTCTAATAAACGAAAGATCCTTGTCAGAGCACTAATGCATCGGGGTTTAAGTATTCGATTCTGATTAAATGGAGCTGAGGGATAAGTCGTTGCAATCCTAGAGATTTCCAAAACCTTATAAATCTGCAAAATAAACTAGAGTTATTTTCCAATACAATCCCTAACTGTATGGACATCACAAGTTTGCTTAAGAAAACAAATTAAAGGTCATGCAAACCATTGAATACATATTTAAAAATTAACAGGAACTCGGCTTTCTTTAAAAAGTGATCTATGGTTTTAATATTAAAAAAACTCGTTCTTGGAAACTGTTTGTCAAAACAAATTATAACCCAAAATTAAATTTTATTAAGAGCAAATTAACTTAAATTTACGTAGTCAACTTCGATAAACGTACATATCATAAATTTGGATAAAATACATGAATTCTATAGTAACATAACAATGACTACGATGGTGCAAGCAAGTAAAGCAACAGAGAATCGATATGTGTACATATTCGATGCAAATCTCAATCTCGGGATCCTATTTCATAAAATAGGATGTCCAATGCTTTAGTTTGGATTGTTATTTTTCATCTAGAAAATCCAACTTACAACCCATATGCATCCATCATAATCCAAACATTTCATCAAAATAAGAGGATATGAAGATTGCTTTTGGAACTACTTTTCGTAAAATAGGAAACCAATGAGTATGAATGTGATTGAGAGTGGTACGATCATCACACGCATGAGTTAGCACCACTACAACACCTTGCTTCAATTCTTGATCAAGTTTTTCTCCACTGTATTTGCAGCAAAGTTGGATTACAAGAAATAAATTATGGGTACTGAATATAGTGGATAGTTAAAAAGTACACATTATTTAACCATTTTACCTTTTTATTTATTTTGAATTCCGTCAATCTTAGCCACCAATTATCTACAACCACCACACACCAACTTTTTTTCCGACGAAAAATTACCGATGCATATATTGTTTTCGACGACGTACCTCAAATTTTGTTGTTATCATTATGTATGAGAAGGATAGTTTGGTTGAAATTCAAATAAAGAATGTTCACCTAGATATGGTGGATGTACGTATCTCACTTCCAATATAAATATGTAGGTTTTTAAAAGTATTCTTCTCTAACTCCACATGTACGTGTTTATATGTCTGATTTAGAATGCAGTTGCTCATAATTTGCATCTTAATTTTTCTACATCGTATTCTATATTTTGTGTTGGAAAGATATTTGGACAATAAAATATAAAGTTTATACGAAATTACTTTTGCCTTTCTTAAAATCTTGATTGACTATCGTCAGAATTATTTAAGAATTTAAAAGACTATACAATCTTGGTTGAAAAGCCTATATTTTCTCTAGAACTTAGTATAGTCTACATAGAATATCGATATATCACTAAATTTGCACTTTTCTTTTATAATATCTTGATAAATATATCTTCAAATTTTCAATTGTTATTAATACCTCCCACTTCTGAAATCCAAGAAAGTATCAATTCAATATAACTCTCGTTTTGTATTTTGAAACTAAATTAACCATCAAAATACTTCCGTGCAAAATAAAGACCAATTTGCTAATGAGTATCGATGACATGATAATATGCTAGAGACCTAATGATATAGTATCGATGACATGATAATTTGGAATCATTTTATTGGTGAAATTAATGTGAATGTAGGGATCCATTATTATTAAGAGTTAATTCCATTTTTTAGCCCTTAACTTTACTCCCATTAACTTTACTCCAATTGCTGTTATGTATATGTAGTTTCATAAATGTACTTTGTATCTCCAAACTTTAAATCATAAGTCGAATCACAATCCCTTATATATTTTCTATCAATAATAATATTGTTTTTAAAGAATATATTGATAAATGCGATATCAAATTGTTGCAGTGATGATATAAATTTTAGATTTTAAACATGTAACTAATTTTACACTTTAAAATTTTTTAAATTATAGTTAAATATATTTTTTTGACAATTAATTAATCAATTATAATATATCTAAAAAAAATTGAACTAATATGTTTTAATTAAGTAAAGTTGTGATTACTATGATATATGATACACTATGATATATGATACGTATAAAATCATTAAAATATATTTGTACCATTTTAAAATAGAAATTATATGATTACTACACAATTTTATATCGCATTTATCAATACATTCGTTAAAAGTAATATTATTTTTGATAGAAAACGTATAAGAGGTTATAATTGGACCTATGATTTAAAGTTTTGAGATGTAAAATGCAATTTATGAAATAAAGCCCTTTGGTGTATCTGTTGCTGCTCAAGCTTTGTTGGAACTTATTAGATGTAATGTAATTGTGTCTAGCCTTTCATTTTGGATGCAACAGTTATTATAATGTTAGGTTTTAGGCAATTTGCAGACATCCTGCTGATTGTGTTCGATCTCCTTCATTGACAAGTGATTAAAAATACTTTTCATTTACTGGAAAACTGCAGTTAAATAATTTTGCATTCTGTTGAAAAGTAGAAAGAATTACTACATCCGTTAATGAGAAATATCCATTTCTAAGTTCATTGCATTTGATATATGTTGCTATAAGTTGTTACTTCTTTTTCACATGGGTTCAACTCATTCAGCTCTCACATTAATTTGCAGATTTCATCATCTTCTTACACTACTCCCTCGCTTCTCTGCTATCTGCTCTCATCTGAGAGGAAGGAGATTTTAATTGGGCATGTTCAGGTGATAGTAACTGGTACTACCAAATTACTAAGGCCTTGAGCACCCTAAACTACCATGGGGTGTACTCCTAACCCGGAAATTCACTCTTGTTGATACTCTTGAGTCTCAACCCTACAAGAAATCTACTACTCTCTAATCCCATGTCTCCATAAAGAAAAGGAACAAACATGAATTAAAGCTGACGAGCAACTGAGCTCATGATTGCTCATGAAAATATAATAAGACCAACCCAGTAATGAATGAAAAACATAAACATAAATCGTCAGAGGGAGAGGAAGTGAGGACAAGAGTATAAAGTTCTTCAAGTAAATAATAAAATTAGTCAAATGGCCAACATGAAATCCAAGTCATTGATTTACTAGGAAAGTAAAAGCATGAGATAAAAACTTTATAAAGATTTCCTGTTATCAAGAATTCCTTGTGAAGATTGTCCCACATAAACATCAACAAACAAACTCTGTAACAGTACCTTTGTAGAAGCATAAACTGTTAACGTTGAGGATTATCTAGTGTGCATAAGAAAGTAGTACTCAGAAGACGAACCATTTCTATCATACTACGGGATGGAAAATAGGACATGATAGTACTAAGCTTATGCCAGAAGCAATCAAGGTAACCTGAAACTCAGACTAGTTAACACTGATGTCCTGAAGACTATGTCAGCCATATATTAATTAAACAAGAAGACAGGTTATAATGTTATATTGACTACAGAAGGTATCAGTCGTGTGTAGTTGAGTCCTACAATTAAGTTATGCTTTAACACTGTACGGTGTTCAGCTGTCACACCCATGTTAACAATGTCAAACACATATACTTCATGGTTAGCGAAACAACAAAGATGCCACAGGTCATATGTATGGAGAAAAATTAACTTCATTCATAAATTTGACAAGTTGATTAAGGTGAAGTCCCTGGTTCTCTGCTGTAAACACAAGCATCTCAAGTCAATTGATCCAACATCTGTGAAATTTTGATTTTATTGTCTGATATATTATTAATAGGTTACCTTTGGTATGTTCATGTTCTTGTTAATAATAAAATGTCAGTGACACCTAATAGCATGAAACAATTATAATCAGATTCTGAATGGCACTAATGAATTCACATCTCAAAAATCAAATCCTATCAACAACAAAACAAATTCAATCTAACCGAAAATTCATTAAACTCTCAATTCAATTCATTTCAAAGCAATCGAAAATTCAATAGATTTCAATTCATCCGAAAATTCAGTAAATCCAACTCACTTAGCAATACATTACTAATAACTCAAATTACAATAATAATTCAAAATCAAATCAAATAAACCTCAAATTCCATAAAACCAACTCACTTCTTATTCTTCCGTCCGCGCCTCAAACTCCACCCCTCCAATTTCGCAAAAGCACACCCACATTTCTTCTGAAACACAAGCACAGCCCGTCCATTAACCGGTGCCATCTTCCTCAACTCATTCCTCAAACACTCAAACTCCACACACCCTTCTCCCCCACCTTTCCACGGCAACTCATCCACTTCCTCCACCGCCTTCCCCCCTGTCCTCAAACACTCCTCACTCTGCACCCTCAAATCAATCTCCCTCGCTTTCCGTAACCCTTTACAACCTACATTGCAACATTTTCTCCGGAAAACACATTTCCGAAACACGAAACCACCACTTATGCACAGCAGCATTAGTATCAATAGGGAGAGCGGGGGAGTTTCGATTTCGAAAGCGGGGAGGAGGAGGGAGAGGGAGTGGAAAGTGTAGGATAAGTAAGAGGAGATTAGGAAAGTGCCGGAGAAGAGGACGAGGAGGAGGATCAAGAGGTCCAGAGTGGTGGAAGCGGAGTGGTGGCAGCTAGGGTTAGGGTTAGGGTTTGGATTGGGCCGGGTTTTTTTGAGATTGGGGGTTTTTGAGTTAGTTGAAGAAGAAGAAGACATTGTGATTGAGGAGGAGAGGAGGTGATGGCGCATGTTAGATTTGGGGGTTTTTGTGTTTTTTCAGGTGGTTTTGTTGAGGGTGAGGTGGGGAAGGAGGGGAGAGGGAGGGGTATGTTCGTAATTATATTTTCGTAAACTTGGTAATTTCGTGTTGAATAAAAGTTCGTTGAAATTTAAATTTTTTGAACACGAAGAGTAATTTATTAAGAAATTCACATTTTGAACCTTTTTTTTAGTAAATTTATTCGTTTGTTGAATAGCATTAATTTTTTGTTACGTTTATAGTGGTATAAATTCTTTGATAAATCTTGAACGGGATGAAAATCGTCAAATCCAAATCTAGGATGATACGATTATCCAATCCACTTAAATCTTTGTTTAAGTGGTGCAAAACGGCAAAAGTCATAAAGTGCAGTACTTTATATGACATTTGAAAAGAAATTTGGGACAATTTTACTTGATGATTATACGAAAAAACACCCCATCATGTTGCTTGTTTTTTTGATGTGGATCGTAGTGTTTGATGCTCTAGAACTGCTCTTTACTCGGTTAACAAGTAATTAGAAGACTGGGTTTTTAAGATAGGAATAGACACATATACTGTGCTTGTGAAATTGGAGAAAGAACAAATTGATACCTTATTTCTTGGCTCACATAATCATACTCTCTCCATCCCAGTTTATCTGTTTGGTTTAGAGGACACGTATACGGTTAGTCTAAATGATCCTTCCAAGTCCTTGAAATTCAAACCAGAAAATACTACAATAGATTCATATTTAATTTATACATATATATACACCAGCATACACTTGTATAAGTTACTAGTTACAGCAGAACTTGAATTCTAAAGCAACATTTATATTATATTACATATATAAACATATTAGAATTCACGGTCCGGGAAGAGCAGAGGAGCGACAAGGGACCATATATATAATCCAGCGGTAACCCACTCGGTGCAGATACGAACCCAAACGGATGTCCATCCAACATCTATCAGGTCTGAGTTCTCCGCATTGTCGGTCCATCCAGAAAGTAGCATGGCTGAATACATACTAGCCAGAGCAAATATCATATGGAAGAACATGTATGAATAAGTGACTGGTCGCGCTTCCTTTTCATTCTTTTTGTTTCCTGATTCCAACTCATCTGCTTCTAGGAAAGGTTGTCTCTCACCTGAAAAATGCAATGGAACATTACAACATGTCAATGAGGTTTATCATTTACTGACTTGGAATCGCCAGAAGAATTTCATGACCATGACCAGTGACATTCTAGAAAGCCAGATGATATTAAACTCGTTCTTGGTAGACATGCAAAGCTGAAAGAGAACCTTTACTAATAACAATGACAGAATAAAGACCTTGTTGCTGTACTATTTTGGAAAGATAAAACATTCATGTTGTTATGTGCGGAAACAAATTTAGGTTGTCTCCAGTTCGAATGTGGAAGTAGTGGAATAAGATAATACAGAATTGAGATTCTGAATAGAAACTTAGGAGGTAAAGTGAAAGAGGAGACTGAGGGATAAGAGCAGTGTGAAAAAGAAGTAACAACTTATAGCAACTTGTATCGAATGCAATGAACTTAGAAATGGATATGTTTCATTAATGAAGGTAATAATTCTTTCTACTTTTCAACAAAATGCAACATTATTTAACCGCAGTCTTCCAGCAAAATGAATAGTATTTTTTAATTACTTGTAATGAAGGAGAACACAATCAGCAGGATGTCTGCAAATTGCCTAGAACCTAACATTATAATAACAGTTGCATCCAAAGTGAAAGACTAGAGGCAATAACATCTAATAAGTTCCAACAAAGCTTGAGCACCAATAGATACACCATAGGGCTTTAATTGGGCCTGAAACACCTAAGATTCGCTATACAAGGGTACCCATATAAAACACATGTTAGCATATGCATATCTCAAAGGCATAGATGTTCGTATCAACAAAGTGATGGCAGGACCAATAATTATAAAATACTATTGTAGCATAAGAATATGTTTACTTGGTAAATTATGAGTAACAATGGCTCACCAAGTAATTTAATATTGTTGTTTCACAAACTTAAATTGTGTAATAAACTAATAATAGAACGAAAACCGCTAGTTGTTTAGTTAATAATGCTGATTTACTGTTTAAAGACTGAATTGCTTAGTGCCGTGGGTGTGCTAGGGTAGCGCAAGGGGAGCCCGCAAATGTCCCCCAAGAAAAAAGGGTACCAAAATATATATCTTTACGTGGATATGATTATTTGTACATTTTATCGAACAATTCTTGTTTTGGACTTAAGAAGTCAACGATATATCTTGTTCTTGTCAAATGTTAAGTATCTTTTTTGTTTCCTAAAACCTTAAATTTACTTTGCACCTTATTTCCAATTTCAAGAAACAGCACAACACCTAGAAATCTTTGTTTGCCCTTGTTAATGCAAGTGCAACTTATTGTTTTTATAAGCTCGGTTATGAAATAGGTATAAGTTATGTTGGATAACCATAATTTTTGTAATGGGCACATTAATGTTGGATAACCATAATTTTTGTAATGGGCACATTATGTTACGCAACAGAGTCATACAATTATAAATGGATAAATTTCATTAAGTTTAATTTTGAAAATCACACATACTATACAACATTTATCACATATTGCACATGATAGATATATTTATGTTTCCTCTCATATACTGATATAATCTAGCATTCATTTAGCTAATAATTATTACTTAAAATAAAATTAATAACTACATTATGTACGACAATTTTAAGATATTGGAAGACACTAATACGGTAATACCTTTTATATATATATAACAAATGTACAGAACACAAACAGTGACATTCAGTTTTGTAATGAAATGGTAGTACCAAGACATTGGACTTTTTTTACATGGCTTAGAATTTAGAATCAATTCAAATTCAATGCTACCTCTAATTATATATAATGTTCAGAGTTAAGAATGAGATTTTAAAGTTAACTTTACAATATAATGCGTACTCTTAAAATCATTTTCTTCAAAACAATCTACAGAGTAAAATAATCATAAATGTAACTTTATTCATTTAATTTAAACTTATTAGCATTATAATTATAAAATGTATATATGCCATTACACTCTTGAATGAAGAACTAAAGAGTTAAAATCTCATTTAAATTATAAAAAATAACTATGCTTCTCTTAACCAATCTAGAATAAAATTAATAACAATTAGGCTTAAACATAACATGTTTACATGTATAATCTCTATGACAAAAGCGTTCATCAATTTCTTTAACATTTGATTTTTGGAATTTATCTAAGACTTTGCATTAAATTCAATATGTTAGCTTAATTATTGTTAAACTTCGTCATTTTAATCCTAACCATCCTTTTTCATAAAATCGAAGGGTGAAAATGGTATTCTTTCATGTTTTTTATATAAGGGTATTTTCTGTGTAAAGTATCCCATATATTATTTATATAAATGATTATTAGCTACTTTTGGTTATGGTCAACTACAAAAATCTAAATAGTCACAAGTGACTCACAACCTTAACTAAGGTTCGAACCTCAACCTCTTATTACCAAGAGTAGTTGAGGTTCGAACCTCAATCTCTTAATACTAAAATTATTATATATACAAAATTCGAGGGTCAGATTACGATACAAAGAATCTGAAGCTAAATTCATCATATACTTTTATTTTGGTATATTTAGAACATGAGAAACAATTTTAAGACTTGAACTAAGGGTGATATGAATACAAATTACTATTGAAGATTGTAAGGAGTTGAATGTAAAATCGTCATTAGTGACTTATATGTGATCCTCAGTTATATAAATCACCAGTTTTCTATTCTAGTTTTAAAATTTGTTCTATTTCACCACACGCGTATAGATGATTCATAATTTTGGTTTTGGAATCAATTTTAGGGTCAAGATTGACTCATGTCATTCAAGAGTAAAGTATATTTTGTCTGCTTGCACTTTGACCGACATTCCATTTATTAATATTATACTTCCAAATTTGTACTTCCAATATCAGAATACAAATATTGTCTATTAGAAATGAGTTTGTCAAGATTTTTTTTTCGTCCATTTTACATCATGACGACTATATATAAATTTGGTCCGACCCACAAAATATAGTCGTAAGAATTTGACTTGGTAAATTCTTTTGAACTTAACACATATCCAAAGTTAAGTTACCAAATGATTTACTCTATTGCAGATTGTAAATACCTGACTTAGGAGAAGATGGTGGGGACAAGAAAGTTGTTGACGATCCGGCACGAAGAGCGGAATATAGAACTGAAAGAACAGTTGTGAGCATGCCGACAACAAGGGTTCCAGTTGTAACTGCTTTTGATTTGTTAAGGCCATTGCATTCATAGTCTCGAGGTTCAGAAGATAGACCAGTGTAACACACAAAAGCACAATAAACAGATATTACAGAAGCAGGCAAGAGACTTCCATTTACCTGTTAACAATCACAAAACATATAAAAACAAAAGCTAGGAAGAGAGCACAGGTCCTTTTAACTTTTTTCAGGAAAAAGTTAGGAATCTCTAACTTTTGTCTTAAAATAAGTTGACTTATTCTGGAAAAAAGTTCCCCCAAACACCCCCTATAACTTATGCCTAAAACATTCAAGGAGTGTCAAATGATAACCTCATCATGCATTAAATTTCTGAACTATGACAAGATTTAACAACAAGGGTTCCAGTTGTAACTGCTTTTGATTTGTTAAGGCCATTGCATTCATAGTCTCGAGGTTCAGAAGATAGACCAGTGTAACACACAAAAGCACAATAAACAGATATTACAGAAGCAGGCAAGAGACTTCCATTTACCTGTTAACAATCACAAAACATATAAAAACAAAAGCTAGGAAGAGAGCACAGGTCCTTTTAACTTTTTTCAGGAAAAAGTTAGGAATCTCTAACTTTTGTCTTAAAATAAGTTGACTTATTCTGGAAAAAAGTTCCCCCAAACACCCCCTATAACTTATGCCTAAAACATTCAAGGAGTGTCAAATGATAACCTCATCATGCATTAAATTTCTGAACTATGACAAGATTTAACAACAAACCTATATTGAATAAATCTTGTCAAGTCAATAAATTATAACTTTCTGGGATAAAAACAAACCATTTTTAAAAGAAATGCTCATTTACCTTTGGATGCAAGGCAATAACAGCAAATGAAAATGCGAGGATCATGGTCATCACTAGAAAAAAGACATTAAGCCCGCAGTCTTGACCAGAAGGATTGAACCAAATGAATAGAAGTCCTGGGAAGACAAATGCAGCAAGATAGCAAACCACTGATACGACAAGTAAAGCAATATACCTGAAATTTTACATTATGAAAATTTTTACATCTTGAAAAAGACATGGGTCAGTAAAAGTATGAGAGATAGCATCATGAACCAACCACTTCTGTTCATCTTTGGCAACCCATGAATCATTCCATGTGTGTGTGGCATCTAACAATATAATCACCTGAACCAGTAAAAAAAAACCTGCCCCAAATTTTGATAGAATTCCTGCAAATTGAGAAGTCCTTGACGGTTAATACGTGAGTATATAAGTTAATCTGTTAGAAATGCCTTTCGAAATCAGACTCTCTACTCATGTCTATTCTTTAAAAGATTTTCATTATTTAGGCTATTTCTATGTATCCAACAGCCAAACTCAAACTGACTTTTTGCCCGGGTTAATTATCAAGTTGGTCACTACAATGGACCTAAAATATCAAGTTGGTCATCAAACTGAAAACAGTCTCAAGTAGGTCATTAAAGTCAGCTACGGGTACACTCTGTTACATAACTTCAGGTCATTAAGAAAACATGTAAAATTGACACTCATTTGGTAATATTCCCTAATTGGATCCCCATGAATGACGTTGAAGGTGCCACGTATGAGAAGGGAAAGATGAAACTTTTATTCTCATTGTAAAATACCTTTTTATTCTCCTAACTTCTTTTCATGAAACTAATCACTAAATTTATTTTTGAGTTTCAATACACATAGTTTTTTTTATTCTGTAGTTACGCATTTGGGCTTAAACAATGAATTGCGACATCGACATACAAAGTGCTCATAGTTCTCAGTTCTCACACAGTCACAGTCATACAACGTATGATTTAGAAAGTTACAAAAACTAACCGTAGACAGATGTCAAAGCGTTTGGAAAGAAAAACACCAGGATGATGAGCAATGCCCAAATGATAATTTTGGCCATCCATCCACCATGCTGTATGGAATCACGCTTATCATTTTGATCTTTAACTCCGATCATTATTAGAGAAAGTATTGCAAAAAACAAAAAGTTTCCCAAGCTAACACGAAGAACTGCTTCTGTACGAAACCATTCATCTGAGTAACTTTCAGAATCGTTTATCCCTGTTCATATATGAAAAGGTTTAGTCACCAAAGAATGATAAATGAAAAGGTCTACCAAAATATATCTATCCTCGATTTGAACAAGCAAATGACTTTTGTAGATCAAGCAACTGAAAGTTTATCTCTACACAGAATTTACACTATATCAACTTGTCTGTTTTCACCCTGAGATTTGCTGGAAACATCAATTATTATTATACTATTAAAATAATGAAAGAAGTTTCTTTTTCCTTTTTTATTTTATAGTTGCAGCTTAAGCATCTCATCTTTCTCTTCTCCTTTTGACCTTTAGCTGAAAAGTCTACTCCAGCTCAATTTAACTGAAAATTTCTTGCCAGCATTTGAGCTGAGTTGAGTTAACAGATAAATTTTCTTGATGATATTATGAAGGACTGGCATGGGACTGTACGGCCAATTTCATTTCCAGTTGCAACTTCTTAAAAATGTAAACCTCTTGACTTTCAATTAAGCAAGTAGCATAAACAGAAAAATGAAAGAACCAGTTACAACTAAAGACCAAGTTCTTTTCACTAGATTGCAAACACAGAACTATTAAATTAATTACTTTAAAAGACCATTATGAGATTAACTAAATTTCAATGTATCACTAATATTCACTAATTATTCACTAATATTCACTAGTGAGAGGACAATATATAACATAATAGCGAAAAATGAGGTACAAAGTGATCCAAAAATGTTAACATGACCATAGAATTGTAAAGTCCGTGTAGACAATCATATACAGTACCAATTTGGTATCACTAGCAACAAACTACTACAAATGTTTAGCAAAAAAAAACATCTAAACATCAAAATATAATGAAAAATTTCCAACACACACTTATAAAGCACCAAACAAGAAAGTGAAAAAAACCCAATTCTCCAAACTTCAAATCACTTCAAAAGAAATCCCAAATCAAGAATAAAAAAAGAGGTGAATTCTTATGATTACATATCAAAACAGATGAATTAAACAACAAATAAAGAAAAAAATGAAAAGGGGTGTCAAGAAATGAAGAAACTAACATGGAAGTTTCTTCAAAAGAGGAGAGCCAATTTCTCTAAGAACCCATGAAAGAACAAGTGAGGCGCCAAAGAGACCACAATAGCCAAGTCTAGCAGAGCGTTTTGTGATCCCAGAAGCTACGGATGTGCAGAGTCCGCAGGTGAGGGATGCGCAACACCCAGCCAAGCACGACATCTTTCCTGTATGTATGTGTGTGTATAGGTGAATTGATGTAGCAGAGATGATGAGTGAAATGAAATGAGTCCAGGGTTGGGTTGGTTTTACGTGGTTATGTTTCCTACGATAGAGACACACAGCGCATTGCCCTTTTCTATCACATTTCAATACACATTTCAATACAAATGATCCCAAATATCAATTCAAAAACTTGACCCCAAATATTATTCCAAAAGAGCAAGACACACGATAATATAGTATTTCAAATTTTTTAGCATAAACACTACTTCGTGTAACGTTATCCTAAAACACAACTTAATCTTTGGTCTTCATCCACAAAACACAACTTAATGTAACGTTACCCACAAAATACAACTTAGAGGGTGTTTGGCTTAACTTAAAAATTGTTACTTATCACTTAAAGTGCTACTTACTCACTTTAAGTGAAAAGTGATATTTTTCACTTAAAGTTAGGTGTATCTGTTTGGCTAATTCCACTTAAAGTAAATTTATTTTTAAAAAATTAATTAAAAAAAAAAAGAAATTTGTATTTTTTTGAAAGTATAAAATACAAATATATGCAAAGAATACAATACAAGTTAAAAGGTGACTCAAATACATAAAAATTGATATGAGAAAAAAAATAAGTGGAAAAAAAGTACCTCCAAGGTATTTTTTTTTTTGAACTAAAACTAACTTTAAGTGGAAAAATTTAAGGTTAGACAAACAGCACGAAATCACTTTAAGTAGATAAAAAAAAAAATTAAGGGGGGCCAAACGGGCTCTTAATCTTTGGTCTTCAACCCAAAACACAACTTAATCTTTGGTCTTCACCCACAAAACACAACTTAATGTAGCGTTACCCCCAAAATACAACTTAATCTGTGGTCTTCACCCCAAAACACAACTTAATTTAACGTTATCCCCAAAACACAACTTAATAATCTTTGGTCTTCCCCCAAAACACAACTCACCAAAACACAGTTTAATCTAGCGTCTTCCCCCCATAAAACACAACTTAATGTAGCGTTTTTTATAAAAAAAAAAATATAAAACGCTACACGAAGTAGCGTTTTTTGTTGAAAAATTAAATACTGTGTCTTGAAGTGATATTTGGGGAATTGTGATATTTGGGACCAATTGTGTTGGAAATGTGATATCGAGGACCTTTTCTCGACACATATGATTACGGAAGTGTTATTTTTCAGAAAAGTTAGATTGATTTTAAGAAAAAAGTTAAAATTTTTAGGTTTTTTTTTGGGAAAAAAAGTATTTAATTTGTAATTTATGAAATTTAAAATATATATTAAATATTTGTTTAATTTAAAATATAAAATTTTTATCTGAAAATAAATTTATAAGAACTTATTTTAACTCCAACCAAACAATACCTACGTCTGCAAATGTTGTTATTAGCATAATTGTTAATCTATTAATTTTAATAATTACAATCTCGAACTATTTTTTTACATTTTTTTCCATTAACGTTCCTCTCAATTTTTTATATTTTTGAATTTTTTGAATTAAACATGTAATTTGGTATTATTACAAAAAAAATTAATTCGAATATTCAGGATCTTGGAAGAATATGCGTCAGTCATGAATTCGTGACTAAAGCCAGCTGTAGCTAACGCTGGCGAGAACTCAATTAATCAATTATGCATAGTTTTTTAGTCAAACCATCGCCATCTTGAATTAAAATACTTGCATTAATTTAAAGGGTAAAGAGTTTCTACCTAACATTGTAGGAAACTTTTCTACAATGTCGCCTTAAAATCACGATTTTAGTGCACATATGATAAACAAATTGATCGTTGAGAGATGAAGAAAAATATAGTGAAGTCAGATTTCAAAAAAAAAAAAAAAATCACTGATTGACGTGAAAAATCTAATTAAAAATGGAGGAAATTAGGTGGGATTGTGTATGTGAGGGTGTATTCGATTTGTGTGTGGTGCTCCTAGCGGGATCATTGGATTAAATTAATCTACGGCTCAGATTTAATTTAAGGTTGTAGAAAAGTTTCCTACAATGTCAGGTAAAAACTCTTTTTCCTAATTTAAAAATACTAGCTTAAAACCCGTGCGATGCATTGATTTTTTTAAAAATTATATAAAAAAATTTCATTAATTTAAATTAATATTTTTAAAACATGAATTTTGGAGGCTTACATTTTTATATGAGATGATTTGATAATAATTGTATAAATGTTATCCGTGATATTTCTAGAAAAGGAGGGATTTTAGTTAGAAAATATAGAAAAGATGATAGGTTTTAGTTAAAAAGAGTAATCGATTAATTATTAATAATTATAAAATTATTACTTCATTTTATTAAATAAAATGCCCGTGATATGATTAGAAAAATAGAGAATTTAGTTAGAGAAAATTAAAAAGGTAATATGTTCTAGGTGAAAAAATAATTGATTAGTTTATAGTAATTATAATTTAATTACATTATTTTACTAAATACAATTGCTTGTAATGTTTTTAGAAAAGGAGAAATTTATATTATCCGTGATATTTCTATTTAAAGAGGGATCGTGTTTTGACTGAAAAAGGTAATTGATTAGTTAATAGTAATTATAATATAATTATGTTATTTTATTAAACAAAATTGCTCATAGTGTCTTAAAAAAAAAAATTTAGTTAGATAAAATGTAAAAGATATTTTAATTTACCTGAAAAAGGAAATTATTTAAATATTGAAAATTAGAAAAGGTAATATGTTTAACCTGAAAAAGGAAATTGATTCATAAAGGAGAAATTGTAGTTAGATAAAATATATAAGATATTGTATTTTACTTGAAAAAGGAAATTATTTAATTCTTGAAAAGTAGAAAAGATAATATGTTTAATCTGACAAAGGAAATTGATTAGTTAGTAGTAATTGAGTAAGGGTAAATAAGTAAAATCAACATGTAAAAAAAGTAATATGTTTAACCTGAAAAAGGAAATTGATTCATAAAGGAGAAATTTTAGTTAGATAAAATATAAAAGATATTGTATTTTACTTGAAAAAGGAAATTATTTAATTCTTGAAAAGTAAAAAAGATAATATGTTTAATCTGACAAAGGAAATTGATTAGTTACCATTACTTAACGGTATATGTTATTTTACTTAATTATATTTACTTAATTATTTATAGTTACAAATAACTAATAAATTTCCTTTCCTAAGATAAAACATGTTAACTTTTCTATTTTTCAATAACTAATCAATTTCCAATCTCACGTAATATATGAGCAACTCTATTTAGTAAAATAAAATATTATAATTATAATTACTAATAATTAACCAATTACCTTTTTTAACTAAAATACGTTACCTATTCTATTTTTTTATTTTTCCAATAAAACCTATTTGTGTAGTTTTATTTAAGTAAAATGTTTCGTTTTTCAGGTAAAACATGTTTCCTTTTCTACTATTAACTAATCAATTACATTTTTCAGTCAAAACACGTTACCTTTTCTCTTTTCTCTAACTAAAATCTTTCTTTTTCCAATTATATCATGGACGGTTACCTTTTTCATCCAAAACATGTTATCTAAACCTCCTTTTTCCAATTATATCACAAGCGTTTCTATTCAATAAAAATAAATAATAATATTATAATATTAATAATATTTTAGTAAGAGAAAATAAAAGGTAATCGTCCATAATATAATTGGAAAAAGGGAGGTTTTAGTAAGAAAAAAAAGAGGTAACGTATTTTGGCTGAAAAAGGTAATCGTCCATAATATAATTGGAAAAAGAGAGATTTTAGTTAGAGAAAAGAGAAAAGGTAACGTAATATAATTATATTAAAATAACATAATTATATTTAGATAAAATATAAAAGATATTGTATTTTACTTGAAAAAGGAAATTATTTAATTCTTGAAATGTAGAAAAGATAATATGTTTAATCTGACAAAGGAAATTGATTAGTTAGTAGTAATTGAGTAAGGGTAAATAAGTAAAATCAACATGTAAAAAAGGTAATATGTTTAACCTGAAAAAGGAAATTGATTCATAAAGGAGAAATTTTAGTTAGATAAAATATAAAAGATATTGTATTTTACTTGAAAAAGGAAATTATTTAATTCTTGAAAAGTAGAAAAGATAATATGTTTAATCTGACAAAGGAAATTGATTAGTTACCATTACTTAACGGTACATGTTATTTTACTTAATTATATTTACTTAATTATTTATAGTTACAAATAACTAATAAATTTCCTTTCCTAAGATAAAACATGTTAACTTTTCTATTTTTCAATAACTAATCAATTTCCAATCTCACGTAATATATGAGCAACTCTATTTAGTAAAATAAAATATTATAATTATAATTACTAATAATTAACCAATTACCTTTTTTAACTAAAATACGTTACCTATTCTATTTTTTTATTTTTCCAATAAAACCTATTTGTGTAGTTTTATTTAAGTAAAATGTTTCGTTTTTCAGGTAAAACATGTTTCCTTTTCTACTATTAACTAATCAATTACATTTTTCAGTCAAAACACGTTACCTTTTCTCTTTTCTCTAACTAAAATCTTTCTTTTTCCAATTATATCATGGACGGTTACCTTTTTCATCCAAAACATGTTATCTAAACCTCCTTTTTCCAATTATATCACAAGCGTTTCTATTCAATAAAAATAAATAATAATATTATAATATTAATAATATTTTAGTAAGAGAAAATAAAAGGTAATCGTCCATAATATAATTGGAAAAAGGGAGGTTTTAGTAAGAAAAAAAAGAGGTAACGTATTTTGGCTGAAAAAGGTAATCGTCCATAATATAATTGGAAAAAGAGAGATTTTAGTTAGAGAAAAGAGAAAAGGTAACGTAATATAATTATATTAAAATAACATAATTATATTTAGATAAAATATAAAAGATATTGTATTTTACTTGAAAAAGGAAATTATTTAATTCTTGAAATGTAGAAAAGATAATATGTTTAATCTGACAAAGGAAATTGATTAGTTAGTAGTAATTGAGTAAGGGTAAATAAGTAAAATCAACATGTAAAAAAGGTAATATGTTTAACCTGAAAAAGGAAATTGATTCATAAAGGAGAAATTTTAGTTAGATAAAATATAAAAGATATTGTATTTTACTTGAAAAAGGAAATTATTTAATTCTTGAAAAGTAGAAAAGATAATATGTTTAATCTGACAAAGGAAATTGATTAGTTACCATTACTTAACGGTACATGTTATTTTACTTAATTATATTTACTTAATTATTTATAGTTACAAATAACTAATAAATTTCCTTTCCTAAGATAAAACATGTTAACTTTTCTATTTTTCAATAACTAATCAATTTCCAATCTCACGTAATATATGAGCAACTCTATTTAGTAAAATAAAATATTATAATTATAATTACTAATAATTAACCAATTACCTTTTTTAACTAAAATACGTTACCTATTCTATTTTTTTATTTTTTCCAATAAAACCTATTTGTGTAGTTTTATTTAAGTAAAATGTTTCGTTTTTCAGGTAAAACATGTTTCCTTTTCTACTATTAACTAATCAATTACATTTTTCAATCAAAACACGTTACCTTTTCTCTTTTCTCTAACTAAAATCTTTCTTTTTCCAATTATATCATGGACGGTTACCTTTTTCATCCAAAACATGTTATCTAAACCTCCTTTTTCCAATTATATCACAAGCGTTTCTATTCAATAAAAATAAATAATAATATTATAATACTAATAATATTTTAGTAAGAGAAAATAAAAGGTAATCGTCCATAATATAATTGGAAAAAGGGAGGTTTTAGTAAAAAAAAATAAAAAAGGTAACGTATTTTGGCTGAAAAAGGTAATCGTCCATAATATAATTGGAAAAAGAGAGATTTTAGTTAGAGAAAAGAGAAAAGGTAACGTGTTTTGATTGAAAAATGTAATTGATTAGTTAATAGTAATTATAATATAATTATGTTATTTTGTTAAACAAAATTGCTGGTAGTGATTTTATAAAAGGAGAAATTTTAGTTAGATAAAATGTAAAAGATATTCTATTTTACCTTAAAAAGGAAATTACTTAGTTATTGAAAAATAGAAAAGGTAATATATTTAACCTGAAAAAGGAAATTATTTAGTTCTTGAAAAATAGAAAAGATAATATGTGTAACCTGAAAAAGGAAATTAATTAGTTAGTAGATCTGTAATTGAGTAAGGGTAAATAAGTAAAATCAACCGGTACCGTACTGACCGACCGACCGACCGACCGACCAACCAAACTTTTAATGTTTCGGTTTTTATATAATAGTATAGACTTCTAAAAAGTCGAAGCCCAATGTTTATCCTTTTATCTAGTCAAGCGGTCAAGATTTTTTAGTGCTTGAATTTTTAATGTTCTTCAAATCTTGGGTCTGTTCTATCAAATAGACGAGATCAAGTGTTCTAAAAATCGATTTAGACAGTACTGTATGTCATTTTCTTATGAATTACAATGCCAAAGAAATAGCTAAAACACTTGTGTACTTTCTCCGACTTATAAGACAGTACATGTCCCTAGGTCTGGTCATGTTTCGAAACTGTTTGTACATGGTCTACCACTTGTTAACGCATCTCCTCTTTTGCCACAAAAAATTCCCCTGTATATGGACCTTGACTAACTCTGTTTTCACTTTTCAGCAACCTAAACCCCTCTTAGCCACAAGATTTGACCTACATTACCTGGACTTTACAAAAGGCCTACATAAATTTAGAGGTCCGGATATCAGCCAAGATCTTGTGTTTTATTCATGTTATGTTATGTATAAGATAGCCCGGAATTGAGATAGACAATCATAATTATGAATTAATATTACCAACAACTTGCTTGCTATAGTTGTAAGTATGATCACAACATTGTAGCAACAACTTGCTTGCTATAGTTGTATGTATGATCACAACATTGTAGTCCAGTGAGTATAATCAACTAAAAGAAAGAGTATCACATAATAAAGTACGTGCCTAGTTGGTGATTAGTAAAACCGGACCCTATGCCAGGTACTATAAGCTACTTGTGATCTGATATGGCTGGTGGCCACAATCTATGAATGTCGTAAAATAATGAAAGTATGAATTAGCAGGCTGCTACAAGTATATAGCTAAGGTCTCAGAGCTTAAATTGTAGTGAAGACTGAAGAGTAAAGAGGGTGTTGCATGACAACTCACAAAAATGAGAAGAAGATTGGTACAGAGAGTTGCAAAGTGGAAGAAGATAGGCAGACATGCAATTGAGAGCAAAGTTTTTTAAAATCAGGGTTTGCATTGTTATGCTTCTTTGTTGGCACAACTACTCTTAAACTACACAAATTCTTCTCCTTTCTTCCAAATTGTAAATTTATATGTAACCTTGTTCTGTTTTTTATTTTTTTTTGAAATAACAATAAGGTTGTAGAACTTTGACTTAATCTAATTAATTTGTTTGGCAACAGATGAAATTAATACAATTTAATGGTGAAAAATCATACTTTATCTATTCCACAACATAAATATCATACTTTACTCATTGCACAACATTTACATGAGTGTAAATGATTTAAACCAATTATTTAGGTCATCTCTCGTACCACCAAAAAGAAAAATAGACTCATGTTTTAGAAAGTCCTCAATAAAAAGTCAATGTCCAATAATTTGAATTTGGGTACTATTTTACGTTAAGACATTCGAGGAAACTAATGTAATTGCTATACACTAATTAAGATATAATAAGTAGGGATGAACATTTCACTCGTCCTGGGTAACCCCGATTCGATCCCTCTTTTGAATGAAATAAGGATTTGATGATTTTTTCGGGTTCAGAACAGGGAAGCGGAGAAAGTTTAAATGAATATATTTATTTATTAAATATTACCCGATCCTCATATATAATAAAATAATATATTTCTATTAAATATTAAATAAATTATTAAAAATAAATATAATTATAAATATTTAAATTTTAAAATATTTATCCATTTCAATAATTAAAATTTTATGTTATACATGTATTCTTAATTTTATCTTCATTTGAAACTATAAATAAATATTAATACGAAATAATGTCTAAAATATGATATAAATTTCCATATATATATGAGTAGGGATCTAGAGAGAACCCCTTTAAAAGGATAACTTAGAAAACTAAATTAAAATATAGCACATATGGTATGCAAACTGATCGTTGTGAGATGAAAAAAAATATGGTGAAATTAGATTTTAAAAAAATATCACCGATTGACGGGAAAAATCAAATAAAAAACGGAGGTGATTAGGTGAGATTGTGTGTGTGAGGGTGTATTTGATTATTGTGTGGGTGCCCCTGGCGGGGCCATTGATTATAATACATCCAATGGTTAGGATTAGTACCTTAGTTTTCTTCAAAAAATGAGTTCTCTTTTGAGCCACACCCTATATATATATATATATATATATATATTACACATTTTGATATATTAAATTGATTTTTTTAAAAAAAATATTTCATATAATATTTAATTTCATTTAAAATAAATGGCCCGATTCCCCGTGAGGATCCCTGTTCAGGCGGGAATCGTGGAGAACAAGATTTCCGTTCAAAAATCAGAACGAGTTTGAGAAACGGATTCGAAGATTGGGGGCGAAATTGCACTTCTTAATCCCGAAATGGTCTGAGGCCTATCCCTATAATGGATTATGTTTTTTTTTTTTTTTTTTTTTTTTTTCAGAAATAACTTACTCGTTCATAAATTGTACCGAAATACAATAAAACGTACATAGGGGATTTTTTCATTCAAGAAAGTTCACCATCTAACCCAAAAGGCACGCATGTTGCCTCGGGACACTTAGACAATAAAACTTTCAAGTCTGAAAGGAAGAACCCCACAGAATGAAGGCCTCGTTAAAACCCTCCAAGAGCAAAACCCTGTGGGAAAAAAGCTCAAGGGGGAAAAAGAGTACCCTCCAAAAAATAGAAAATACACTATTTTACAACTTGCTACTACACACAAAACTACTTGTTGCTTATGAGAGTCTCCACTGTATCAGTTATTCCCACATACTAGCTTTACTAGTTTTCTTTTTTCCTGTCTCTGGTTGCTCCATAATCGCTTAGACAATAAAGTTTTAAATAATGAGCAGGAAGACCTTATACTTCACACCTGAAAATGATAGAACAGATTAAAACTAAATCACATTAGTAATAATAATAATAATAATAATAATAATAATAATACTAAATCAAAAAATATATATATATATATATATATATATAGTATTTAAAATAAAAGTAAAAATAAAAAATAAAATACATATCTAATCAAAGGGGACCCCTTTGATTAGATACAAATTTAAATAATCCAAAATAAATCAAATAAAATATTATAACTAATTTACATTTAAAACTTAAAATACAAACAATGTGTAAATATGAATACTAGAATCCTTCCCCTCCAACATAATATACATTAGATAAAATAAATATAAGTCAGAAGTAAAAAATATTGAAGGCCAATAATTTTCAACTTAAACTATTTAATTAAATAAATAATAAATATGCTAACACAAGAAAGTATTATTACATAATTTAAAAATATAACTTATACTCAATAAAATTCCTAACACCATAAAGCATTATTACATAATTTAAAAATAACCAAAACTTAGTTAAATATGCCAATAATAGCACATATTAAATATTAATATCATAACTGAATAAATAAATTTTGAAATAAATTATGGAATAAACAAGCCATCAAAATGGCACATCATTACCTCTTAAAGGTCCAAAATCTACTCCATCAATCATGGCCACCCATAAATGGTACAAAAACTTAAAATACTTTTAAAACTTAAAATTCATCGATCATTAATCATAACACCTACCACACAATTAAGCACATTCAAATACTATCAATCATCAATTAATAACATATCTGAAAAATAATTATCAAATCAATTATAATTATTCAAAAATTAAATTTTTTGAAAAGCATTTTTCAAATTTCAAATTATAATTAAAGAAAGAGTAAATTAAGGAATTTAAAATTTAACACTTAACTACATTAAAAATGATTTAGGTCAAAAATATTGAATAAGACGTTACAAATTTAATGCCACAAAATTTTAAGAACATTAATGAGTCAAATTTGAGTAACGTATGCATACAAATTGGTAATAAAGAGATTTAAATCTATCATTCAAATTTGTAACCGAAATAACAAAAGATAACAATCAATTATAATAAATACGAATACAATTAAATTACCAAAATTATTCTATCAAAAAATTGCCAAAATTATCAAAGAAACCACCACAATTTGAAACTCAAATTTAGAACTTTTATACGAGTATTACTCAAACAAAGGCACAAATCCAAACATATGTTTTCTTGTAAAAACATAATAACAACAACTAAGCAAGTAGACCAATTTCTAAAGAAATGGAAGAATAACATACCTTTTTAAAAAGATGAATAACATACTAAAATACAACACTGCAAAACTAGGTTAGCGGACTCAGAATACCATAGTAAAAGATAAAAACACAAAGATTTCAAAAAAACTAAAATAGAGTCACTAAGTGGTTCAAGCAAATTCACGCTAGTCGTTTCGTCCAAATCTAGTAAATCATCTTGTAACCACAAAATTATGTAGTAATTCGCATGCAAATCATTTTCAAATCAACCAACTAATCCATACATTAGAGATTTGATCCTCAAACCTGTGCCGTGGCGTCCATACACACGGAATTTATTCTGTACTATGGAGAATGGCGATTGATGAATTTTTAAAGAAGTCCCTTTCCGTTTGGATGGGAGGAATCCGACGCTTGGACGATTGTACTACAGAATTTTTAAATTCGATTCTACGTGAGAGACTACCTGGAAGAGGTGGAGCTATTCTTTTCATGTTGACCTCACCAAGTGTGTTTTCAAACCTGCCAGAAATCGAAGAACCGAAAGATATGGACATGGCTGCTGCGGCTGAGCAGCTCATACAACTCAGCGGAGACGAAGAGAATGACAACATGATAACTTCTTCTGACACGCAAAATATCAATAGGAGCATCCACGTTTTATTCCTTTAAAAGAGATACAACACTCCTTATTTTCACAAAAAGGAACCGGCCACATCTCTTTAAACAAACACATACCCACTCATTTTTATCACAAAACAAAACATAAACCATCCTCTTTCTTTCCTGCTGAATCACAAATTCTTTGATTTCCTTTTTGACTAGATTCTCTCTGAAATATTACTCTAAACAGCAAACAATATTCGGATTATGTTTTGATTCCAATGTAATTACTAATTACTGACTTGATCAAATTTCATGCGCTTTTGGATTAATGTCAAATTTTTTGAGTAAGATGATTTTTATGTTATTTGAAGATTGTTTTTTAATAATAATATTGGCATGCAAAAATTTAGATTATTATTAAAAAAATTACGGTTCAAACCATAATATTTAGATATTTAATTAAAATTTAACCAATTTAAAATTCCAATAAAACGAAATACATACAAATTTTCAAAAAAGTTAATGACTTAGATTAATCAACCTTTTAACAAAAATAAATAATTATTGCCTAAAAAACAAAATCATCATTAAATTAATGCTTTACAAATTAAATTTGCATAAAATAATCTATAATAACATTTTGACATAATTATATAATCTTCACTTCCGTACAACTGTTTAAAAAATACTTTATATTGGTCGCATTAATAGAAAAAGTTTATGTAATAACTTTTAGAAATTACATGTCAATCGGAATAATTAAATTTGCTAAATTTTAAATTATCAAAAAGACCATGAAGGTCCTTTTTTCCTAAGGAAAAAAAAAAGATATGTTGCCCAAATTATTTTTTGACAGTGATCCTAAATGACCACCTTAAGCGCATATATTTCATGTGTGTAGGCACTTTCCTTTGTTTTTTTTAATTTTCTCAGCTGCACAATATTACAATACCAAAAATAACATTTAATTTATTCAAAAAAAATATTAAATTTATAATTTTATGTTAAAATATATTTTTCAAATTATAAATGATTAATTTTTAAAAGGACGGTTAATTTCTCATTAATTTTTGGGTAAGCTCGTTTATCACAATGCACAACCCATAGATGCTGATTTTTACATGAAGAAACATAGCTCTAATTCGGAGGAAGATGCATATAAATTACTGTACACGCTTTCTAGCTAATCTAGGGTTGATTGCATCAGACAGGCTCTACACCTTTTACAGACCAGTTGGTGGAGTGGAGGATCTTCTCAACTGGGACATGGGCATGGGTATCGACCACCCCGACTTTCAGGACGTTTACCTCCCTGCAGAAGCAATGGATCCAGTTAACTTCGACGTCGTAGCAAATCTCTCAGACTAGATTAGTGATCTTGGCCTTGGCCAAGTCGATGCACCTGAAATTGTCAACCTCGATGTCGCTTTAAATGCTGATGTACTTCAGGGAGGAGATGGTACTTTTCAGGAGGATTTCATTCATGGCGGAATGGTTTACCATGAGAATCAGAACAACCCTGTTTTTGAAGGGGACAATCCACTCAACGAAGTGGATTAGTTCTCGTACTGTATAATGCTGTCCAGGATGCTTATCTACTTCAGCTTCTGCTCGTCTTTTGTAATAGTTCTAAACAACCTTAAGGAGATTTTGGGTCCCTTGCCTTAAGGTTTATATCGTTAAGCCTGTCATCCTTGCATGAAGGCTTTAAATATTAGGGTTTCATTCTGTACTGTTTAGTCATCGTGGATAACTGCATCGTGGATAGCTGTTTGTTGTACTTGCTGTTTGTTCTATACCCTTCGTGGGTAAATGAAATTTTTGCTTATAAAAAAAAAATTATTTTATACCCTTTTTTCGATTTGTTTTTATATTATGATTTCGGTACTTTGCATCCCATATTTCATGTTTCGTTTCACTTTGCACTTTTTTCATTACTAATTTTTAACTTCGTTAAGTATGATTTTTTTTAAAAAAAATTTTGATAGGGGTAATTTCGATATTTAGAAAATTGTTTTTTAGAAAAAATGAAAACAAATTAGAAAATTATACTAGTTTTAAAAAAAATCGTTTTTAAAAAATATATAATTTAAAAAATATATTTTTACATAAGCAAAATACAAATATATTCGTATAGTGGATATTATCAATAACTTGTTTGTTAGTTGCAAGTACGATCACATTGTCTAGTGGATATGGTCTTATTTTTATAGCAATTAACAAGAGTAAGGGTTCAAGCATGACAAAATCCTTGCTTACTTTTGAAAAATGGAAGGATTCGTTAAGTTATAATTGTTTGAGGTTTACATTAAAGCAAATATAAAAATTCACAAGACCGTCAAGGTGATTGAGTAATTTGCACCATAAAGTACGCGCCTAGTTGGTGCTTAGTAAAACTGGACCCTATGCCTAGGTGTTAGTTGGTGATTGATCCTATTTTAAAGTGATCCTTTTCTTTTTTTGGGCATGTAATCTAACTAATTTGTTTGACAACATATGAAATTTATACAATTTAATGGTGAAAATCATATTTTTTTTTCTATTCTACAATATAAATATCATACTTTACTCATTGCATAACATTTACATGAGTGTAAATGATTTAATCCAATTATTTAGGTCGCCTCTCATAACACCAATAAAAGAAAAATAGACTCTCATGTTTTAGAAAGTCCTCAATAAGTTAATGTCCAATAATTTGAATTTAGATACTATTTTACGTTAAGACATTCGATGAAACTAATGTAATTGCTACACACTAATTAAGATATAGTAAGTATGTGAGTCTTCCCAGTCTTGTCTGTTGACATGATTTGATATGTTTGGTTATTAGTCTGGCAGTCATTTTATCGTATTTATTTTTTTACAAATCTTTCACAAACAATCATGGCGTCCAACATCATTGATGCTATGAATAACATAACACTGGACGATGAAGAAGAGGGAGGTCTGTCTATAGAGGTGGAAGAAATCAACGACAATAATACTATTTTTTGCTGGTTTTGACGCTAAGTTATGTGTGGTGGCTAGATTCATAACAGATGGTCACGCAGAGTTTCAGGCATTACAGCAAACGTTGGCAGCCTTGTGGAAGCCCGGTAAGGGAGTGTACATCAAGGAATTGGAGACTAATCTATATCTTTTTCAATTCTATCACGAGCTGGATGTGAGAAGAGTCCTTGAGGGTAGCCCTTGGTCCTTCAATAGAAGAGCGCTGGTAATGGCACGTCTGAAAGAAGGTGAAAATCCTAGAAATATTAACCTGAATAAGATGGATCTGTGGGTTCAAATACATGACCTCAAACCAGGGTTTATGACAGAAAGAATTCTAATGGAGGAAACGATGATTGGTTATTTCACAGACCTGTTAAGTACTTCAAATACAGAATGGAGTGAAGTTACGAATTGTATTTCAGAACGAGTCACTCATGATCAAAATGTAACGTTGGTGGCACCTGTAAAGGATATCGAGGTGAAGGAGTCATTGTTTCACATGCACCCTGATAAATCACCAGGACAAGATGGGATGAGTCCGGGTTTCTATCAAAGTTTTGGAGTATTGTTGGAGGGGATATAATTCAGGTGGTTCGGCAGTTTTTTGAGGATGGTATGTTGTCTACTCAGTTGACAAATAAAAATATCGTTTTAATCCCAAAGAAGAAAACTCCTCAATCTATGATTGATCTACGACCTATATCCTTATGCAACGTGGTGTATAAAATTATCTCGAAAGTGTTGGCTAATAGGTTGAAGCAGATTCTTGGTTCGATTATTTCTGGAACTCAAAGTGCATTCATCCCTGGAAGATTAATTACGGATAATATTTTAAAGCTTGATATGAGTAAAGCCTACGACCGTGTGGAATGGGGATTTTTAGAAGCAGTTCTTAGGAAGATGGGGTTTGATCATAAAATAGTTGGGTTGATTATGTCTTGTGTTGTATCAGCCAATTATCAAATCACTAATGCAGGTCGTGTTTTTGGTTCCATACTTCCACAGAGAGGAATAAGGCAAGGTGATCCGTTATCCTCTTACCTTTTTCTGATATGCATTGAAGGATTTACTGCGTTGATTCATGATTATGAATGAAGGCAACTACTCCAAGGGATACGAGTAGCTCGAAGTGCACCTACAATTTCACACATATTTTTTGCAGATGACAGTTTCATCTTCTGCAAAGCTACATCACGAAGTGCAGATCAAGTTTTACAGATGTTAGAGATATTTGAGAAGGCTTCAGGGCAACAAATTAATGTGGACAAGTCGTCAGTAATATTTAGTAGAAATACTAACGAGGAAATAAAGCAAAGTCTTCTACGACAACTCCATTTTCAAGAAGCAGGGGAGAACAATCTGTACCTAGGACTTCCAAGTATGATGCACAGAAAGAAATTAGCGGTTTTTGGTTTTCTAAAGAATTAACTTCAAGAAAAAATTCAAAGCTGGGATAAGAAGATATTATCGAAGGGAGGAAAAGAAATTTTGCCTAAAACAGTGGCTCAAACTCTTCCGAATTACGCGATGAGTGTATTTCTTCTACCTCTTGAATTGTGTCAGGATATTGAACGAATTATGTGCAGATTCTGGTGGAGGTCTAGTCAAACAAAGAACAGATCTATACATTGGCAGAGCTGGGAGAATATGAGTAAGAAGAAGAGTGCAGGTGGTCTTGGCTTTAGATGTATAAGGGATTTTAATGTTGCTTTATTGGGAAAGCAGGCCTGGAGGTTAATTAATCATCCTAATATGCTGGTGAGTAAAGTGTATAAGGCAAGATACTTTCCAGACAGTTCCTTTTTTAATGCTAAGGTAGGGAGTAATCCCAGCTATGCCTGGAGAAGTATTATGGAGGATCAGTCGCTGTTAAAGCAAGGTATGATCCGTAGAGTTGGATGTGGCGAAGAGGTTTCAGTTCTTGACGATCCTTGGCTTCCAGATATTAATGATCCGTTTATTCATACCTCAAGTGAAGTTCTGCAAAACGCGAAAGTTTCGTCACTGATGAGTATGTTTGAGAACCAGTGGGATCATGATCCGGTATTAGACATTTTTGAAGAAAAAGATGCAAATTTGATTTTATCAATGTCTGTTAATAAAGCGGATAATGATACGTGGTACTGGAAATTTGAGAAGTTGGGCCAGTATTCAGTTAAGAGTGCTTATGGTTGTATTCGAGATGAAAAGGAGAGTAGCCACAATGCTGATAATTCTGGTTTCTGGAGACGGTTATGGAATTTGAAAATACCTCCTAAAGTGAAGCATTTTGCTTGGAGAGCTGTCAATGGAAGCCTGCCAACAAAGGACAACCTCAGGTGGAAAAAGGTAGATGTTAACATATGTTGCCCGGTATGCCAGAATGATGCAGAAACAATATTACATATTCTGGTACATTGCTCGTTTGCTGATACTTGTTGGAGGATAACTGGCTTAGCAAGGATTGCTAATGAGTTTCACACGTTTAGAGAATGGTTACAGTTGGTCTTCAAAGCGTATAGGAGGGAAGAGATTCAGAGAGCTATCATGATTTGTTGGATGTTATGGAAGAGTCGGAATGATCTCGTGTGGAATCAACACAGTCTGGAAGTGTTAGAAGTAGTAGAATCAGCAAAAACTGTTCTTAACCAATAGAGAAGTGTTCAAGACAAGTCTTTCGACAATTTCTTGGGTTACATGTCCCAGGATGATGGTCACGAGCACTGGAAGTTACCACAGAATGATAGAGTTAAGATTAATTCTGATGCTGCTATATTCGAGCATGACAACTGTTACAGCCACGCTTTTGTAGTAAGGGATCATCACGGTCAGTTGATTGAGGCTAGGTCGAAGTGTGTGCAAGGCAAAGTTTCCCCTGAATTAGCTAAAGCTTTTGGAGTCAGAGAAGCCTTGAGCTGGATTAAAGACATAAGGTACCAGAATGTAGAAGTCGAGACTGACTGTTTGCAGTTGGTTCAAGCTATTCGGTCTTCGATTACAAGTCTGTCATATCTAGGGAGAGTAGTTGAAGATTGTAAAACAATGCTAGTTAATTTGAAGGATCAAATTGTGATTTTAAGATTTGTAAAACGTTCAGCGAATAGAGTATCTCACTACTTAGCGATGTATAGTTGTTCAATAGCTGACCGTATTTGTAGAGTGGGGGATGTCCACTCCGATTTTCAGAATGTAATTTTGAATGATTTAAAGAGTTAATGAAAGCTGATTTTCTTGGTGGCAAAAAAAAATTAAGATATAGTAAGTAGGGATGTACATTTCACCCGTGTAATCCCGATTCAATCCCTCTTCCGAATGAAACAAGGATTTGAAGATTTTTTTGGGTTCAGAACGGGAAAGCGGAGAAAGTTTAAATAAATATATTTATTTGTTAAATATTACCCGATCCTCATATATAATAAAAATAATATATTTATATATTAAATAATAAATAAATTATTAAAATAAATATAATTATACCTATATAAAATTTTAAAATATTTATCCATTTCAATAATTAAAAATTTCATGTTATACATGTATTCTTAATTTTATCTATTATTTGAAATTATAGTAAGATATATAATGGATTATGTTTTTATTCCAATGTAATTACCGACTTGATCAATTAATGAGTTGGTTCATTCATGCCACATCATTCGGGATTTCTTTTTGGGTACCAATTCAGGATATCTAGCACTACTTTTTTTAAATTTCCTAGCAAATACTACAATACTAAAAATAACATTAAATTTATAATTTTATGTTAAAATATATATTTCAAATTACAAATTATTAATTTTAAAAAGGATGGTTAATTTCTCATTAATTTTGGGTAAGCTCGTTTATCACTATGCACAACCCATAGACGCTGATTTTTACATGAAGAAAACATAGCTTTAATTCGGAGGAAGATGCATATACTTTACTCTTGGCACAACATTTACAAGAGTAAATGTTTTAAACCAATTATTTAGATCGCCTCTCATAAGACCAACAAAAGAAAAAATATAGGGGCTATTTACTTACAGAAAATTTTTCCAGTTTTCTGTTTTTAAATTTTCTAAAATTTTCTGAATTTTTAATTTCTAAGAAAACTAATGAAAAGTGAGAAAACATGTTCCAAACCAACCAACTTTTAACTATAATCATTTTTCTACTTTACTAAATTCATGAATTTAAGTAATTAATTATTTTATCAACTTATCACTAATTATGATAATAATTTTTGTAATTAATTTGGGTTATCTTGTTCATCTATCTCCCATTTGGTCTCTTTTGCCCATATAAATCTCGTACTCTAAGAGCAGGCTTCTCCGAAAATCCTTTTTATATTAATATGTTTGATTTTTGTTGAAATCAATATGGAACTCTATTCTATCATATTTATAATACGACACATAGGTTTTATTTTATTCAAAAGAAACTTGTACACAACACAAAATTTACAAATTGTTAATTTATAAAAAAAATTGTGTCAGGCATGTAAAATGATATATAGTAAAAATGATATAATTTCCATCTAAGTTATTCAGTAAATTAAAATATGTATTATTCTCGATGTATTGTAATTATAATGTTTATTGTTGCTTTTTTTTATTACATAAATTTTAGATATATATTAGTTTAGTTCTTAATACTGTAGTACTTCAATTTAAAAGTGATGTGGTTATGGAGGTTCGATGGGTGTCTCATCTATGTAGGGTTAGCGTTTTTTTCATTTTTCTAAATCCAGAAAACACTAAAATGATGTTTTCCAAAGTTTTCTAAAATGCAGTTATAATTTAGAAAATCTTGTTTTCTAATTTTCCAGTTTTCTTTTTTGAAAACACCTGACTTGAACATGATTTCTAGTTTTCTAATTTTCTTAGAAAAATTTTCTGGAAAATTGTTGAAGTAACTCTCATGTTTTATTAGAAACTCCTCATTGAAAACTGTAATAATGTCCAATAATTTAAATTTGGGATAATATTTTAGGTTAAGACATTCGAGGAAACTAATATAATTACTACGCACTAACTAAGATATAGTAAGATATACATGGACTAAACTCATGAATTGCTACTAGCGTTCTACCCGTGCTACGCACCGACCGATAAATTGTATTAATAAATTAATATAAATATATAATTTTTATTTAGAAAAATATATAATTTTATTGGAATGTTATAAAATTAATTATTCCTGAATTCATACCAATTGAATTAATATTATGAACCAATCATCAAAACAAATACAACCCCCGTTGAAAAGTTCAAAATCCCTCTTTATTATTATTTTTAAAATTTAGTTTTCATTTATTTCTCTCTTTGTTAGAGAATATTTCTACATATCATGTTAACAAATTTTCCACCCATATTCTGAGAATTCGGTATATTTATTAAATATCGAATCCTTAAAATATATATTAAATTTATTTATTGAAAATATTTGTATGGTCATGGTTAATTTTTCGATTACATAATAAAAATTTGTAGAAACTTAATCCTCACGACTCCAATAAATCATTAGACTGTCTATCGAAAAAAGGTTGCATGTTTCAGCGATATGAGAAATGATATCTACTGTGCAAGATATATGAAACGAACGTAGTTATAACAATAGAAAATTTCATCAAATCCAGTTTGTTATGTGATTGTTCAATATCATTTTTATAAATTATATGTCCTTTTATTAATGAATTGATTTGTATAAAAAAAATTATCAACTAACCAAACAAATTCAATATATCGCGCTCTTGGAGAGTAACATATAATTGTTAGTTTATGGTTATTGCCCTTAGCTTATTTGTAAAGACAACTTAAAATGTGCATTTTCAGTTTGAAAGTTTGTATTTTGGTTTTTTTATTCTTTTCTAGTAACGCATGGAATAATAAATTTTAGTTTTATTTTATTCTTAAAATAAGACATATGAAAATGAGTATCACCCATTTTTTTTTAATTTGACTAACTTGTGAAAATTAGCTACTGTCCATAAAATTAAAATCAAGTGTGTAATATATAAACACATAATCACATTTTTATATATGTGTTCTTGTAATTCAGATTTTGGGTTAAATAACATGAAATTCATTTTCATTTAACAGTGAGTATATTTTTCCTACATATATAAGAAGAAATAGCTTATGTAGACCTGACAAATCGTTTTGTACATTCCTGTCATGTACTTTAGAGTCTTGAACGTAAATGACATGATATTAAACCGTGTACCCGAAATTAGAACACAAAATGACACTAAATTACACAAATTTTTTCGTGTACACAAAATGAAATGAAATACGCGAATTGAAAAAATATAACAATTATATGAAATATTACTATGTATCCAAGTTATGTAAATATATAATTATATGTCTTAGAACAACATTTAGATGTTACAAAACAAAACTAAGAGTAGCATGCATTATGTAAAGTTTCCCAAACAAAATGAAACCCCCCCCCTTTTTTTTATTTCTCGTTAACAAATATCTCTCTTTGTGTATAATCTTTCTGCAAGTTATTTAGTTTCCTAAGCCATTTTTTATGCTTTGTTGATATAAAAAAATATAGTCAACCAACCAAGCAAATTTAATAGATGCTCTTAGGTTAAGATATGAGAATTGATACTATTACTTTAGTTCAAGAATACAAAATTCAAAAAGGCACACTTTTATTAAAAACAATATATGATTTTAAGTGTATCAACTTTTTATTTATCATTATTAATAATTTTTATAACAAAAACCGTAGCTGCTGCTATCTCTCTCTTCACCTTTCCTAAAAGATGCTAAACTAAAGCTTAGGAGTTGATATCAGTTTTTTAAGTTTTTTTTAAAAAATTTTATGTTGATTTTTCTTTATTTTTCAATAAAAATATCATTGAGAGTCTAGTACCCCGTTCTCCGTTGGTGGATTTTATCTACCAAAATATTAGATTTTGTATTAACTCCTTATAAATGATAAGTCTTATTTTCTTTTCCTTGATTTTACTTTGTCTTTCACTAAATATCTCTCTTTATTGAGATCCTAATATCCTATTCGTGTATTTTGTCTACCCATATATTAGATTTTGTTATATTATTTCATTGATTTGGATAGTATAGAATCACAGTTCTGGTCGGTTGTTTAAATACGTTATGACAAATCAGATATACATATTACTCACGTTTATAACAATTTGTTCGATTATCTCACCGAAAAGATTGTATAATTTAGTGACATAAGCTAGAAATGTACCATAATTGAAGATCTGTTCAATAATTAAATAAAGGAAATTAGTGATATGATTTACTATATGTTTGTTCGATTTTAATTGTTTTTATAGACGTGTATGTCCTTTTATTGATGATTTTTGCAAGCTTGATAATTTTTGTGTATGACATATGTACTTTTATTGATGAATTAATTATCAATAAATAAATATTGATTTATAAGAAAATTTGTGCTAAATTGACTAATTTATTATGGAAATATTCACTAACAATATTTTCATTGACTCTACTTTGCAAAAAAAATAAATAGAAAAAAATTCATTGACTCTGTAATATTTTTTATTTTTTGATTGATAATTTATACACCAAATAATGTAAATTACTATTTAAGAGTTTATTTAATATTTTGAATAATTCAAATATATTGTCAGGTCAAATTTTTTTTCCCATTAATTATTGCATAGTTAAAAAATTTCGTAATTAAAATGTTAAAAGATGATTGGTTTAAAATTCATTCTAACATTTTAATTGGTTGATTAGCTTTTTTATGACTGAATTATTTAATACTTTACATAACTTAAATTTTGAATGCGTATTTAGAATAGTGTGGTAAATAGTTTTATATTGTTAATAATTTTTAATTCATGATTTTAAAAAACAATTCATAACTAAAAGATATATAACCATATGTAATATACTGTTATGTGGATTTATAGAAAATAATATTTACGGTTAGTAAAAAAAATTTAAAATTAAAAACCATGTGATATACAAAATTATTAAATCAAGATATTTTATATTTAAATTTATTTTAACCACGATTATTAAATTAGAATAAGCATGGTAATAATAAAAAAAATTTATATGATTGATTGATTTAAAGTTTAGAAGTAAATTCTGATTGCCTCTAAAATCTATTTAATTTTTTGATTGGTAATTTATTCACCAAACAATAATAATACTCTATAGGGTATATTTAATAATTAAAATATATGTAATGTTTGTTTATATGAATTTATTAATTATTTTATTAAAAAATTGTGAATAAATATATTTTTGAATCTTTTAAAAAATTGAGTTTTTGAAGATATGGATTTTATCAAAGCTATTTAAAATTTGTTCAAATCTGATTTTGTAGTGTTGGCTTATATGCATTTATTAATTAATTTTATTAACAAATTATGAATAAATATATTTTTGAGCTTATAAAAAGAATCAAATTTTTGAAGGTATGAATTTTATGCAAGTTATTTAAAATCTGATTTCAAATCTGCTTTTTAATTAAGTTAAATTATAATTATTTAATATTGATTATAATTGTACAATATATATTATAAAAATCATATGATAATATGATTGTGATTGACTTTATATTAAAAGAGTGGTTGATTAATGAATGATTAATTATAAAATTTAATTTAAAACATATAATAGTATATCATGATTGATTTCAAATTAAAATTGTGATTTTCTAGTAAATATTTTTTGATTTTAAAAATATGTATTTATGGATATGCTTAATAAAATCAATTTTGTATTTAAATTCGTTTATATGAATTTATAAATTAATTTATTAACAAATTGTGAATAAATATATTTTTAAACCTTTCAAAAAATTGAGTTTTTGAAGATATGAATTTTATCGAGGTTATTTAAAATTTGTTCAAATCCGATTTTGTAATGTTGACTTATATGCATTTATTAATTAATTTTATTAACAAATTATGAATAAAAATATTTTTGACCTTATAAAAAAATTAAATTTTTGAAGGTATGGATTTTGTCTAAATTATTTAAAATCTGATTTCAAATCCAATTTTTTCAGATTTTTAGTTAAGTTAGTTTATAATTATTTAATTTCGATTATAATTGTACAATATATATTATAAAAATCAATTTATAATGTGTGCTAATATGATTGTGACTGGCTTTATATTAAAATAGTGGTTGATTAATGAATGATTAATTATGAAATTTAATTTAAAATATATAGTGGTATATCGTGATTGATTTCAAATTAAAATTGTGATTTTCTAGTAAATATTTTTTGCTTTAAAAAATAGGTATTTATGGATATGTTTAATGAAATCATTATTGTATTTAAATTTGAAGTGTTAACTAAGAGGTAGGGTGAGATTGTAAATAAGGAAAGGTTTAAATTTTAGGAATTAGCTCTGATTGGTCCTAAAATAATTCCTCGCTTCTTATTGGTTAACTGACGTGTGGTAAACTCAGGTATTATAATAAAAGATGCACTAACGATATACTAGAATATACAATTAATATCAAATTTTATTCACTTTTGAATTAATATCAATTTTTTTTGATTAAAATGCCTTTTTATGTTATTTGAAGACTGGTTTTTTATAATGATATTGGCAGGTAAAATTATAAATTATTATAGAAAATTTTTACGGTTCAAATCATAATATTCAGATATATAATTAAAAATTTAACCAATTTAAAATTCCAGTAAAATAAAATACATATAAATTTTCAAATAATTTAATGACTTACATTAATATTAATCAACCTTTTAACAAAAAATAAATGATTATTACCTAAAAAACAAAATCGTCATTAAATTAATGCTATACAAATTAAATTTAGATAAAATAATCTGTAATAACATCTTGACATAATTAGATAATCTTCACTTCCGTGTAAGTGTGTTGTCGCATTAAAAGAAAAAATTTCTATAATAACTTTTAGAAATTCCATGTTAATCGGAATAATTAAATTTGCTAAATTTTAAAGGAATATTCTATTTAATATTATTATATAATTAGTTTTTTTATTTGGTATCCACCAAAATTTTATTTTCAAGTTGTATCAATGTATTTTTGGCATCATCTGATCATCTACACAATTGTTAACCAAAGTCGTTTTCCACCTGTTGCCATTCAAAAAATTTTGACTTTTAAGTGATATTATAGAATTTTATCAAACATGTATTATAATATTTTATTATCTTTTATAATTTATTTTCCTACTTATTAAAATATAAATATGAAAATATATATGGGTAACAAAACAAAAAATATTTTTAAAATAATCATCCGTGCATAATAGGTTGTATAGTAAAAATTTAGACAAATCTGGAAAACACTTACAATCTAGAAAATTTTATATAAAAATCAAAAAAGGATCTACATGATTAAATAAATTTCACTTTTTTCTATTAAATAAAAGTTTAAAAAACAATTTTTATATAATATTTATATATAATTATGTATTTTAAAATAATAATTCAAAATAAATAATTATGATGATATTATGTACATTAGATTTATCAAGTTAAAAATAATTTTAATAATTAAAAATGTATATACAACTTAAAACTTTAACAATAAAATATAATTAAAAAGTTTATAAGCAATTGTGCATCACACGAGTTATAAACTAGTAATTTAATAACGACGGATTAACATTTAATTAACGGAATGTTACGAGTTATAAACTACTGTAGTAATTTAATAATGACGGACTAACATTTAATTAACGAAATTATTATATGGATGAAGCTAAAAGTATAATTATATGACTTGAAAATCAAAAACTTGAAATTGTACCAAATGAAAAAAACAATTGCACAACAATACCAAATAAAATATACCAATTTTAAATTATAAAAAGACCATCCCAAACTAAATGTATTGTTTGAATTTTTTTGTTTAATTGGATAAATTTTGGGGTGATGACCCAAAATATTCATATGGGAGCCATGCTGGCCTTTTTTACTGACCAGACACGTTAGACCGTGTACCGTAATATGGGGAATGTTGCGGAACACGATCTTCCGTATCATGCACGAACACGGGACACCATGTTCCGTATCATGCAGGAACACGGAACACCGTGTTCCGTATCATGCAGAAACACAGTACACCGTGTTCCGTATCACGCTAATACGGAACACCGTGTTCCGTATCATACATAATACGGTACACGGTGTACCGTATTCAGCTAATACGGAGACCGAAATTCCGTATCCCGTTGATATTTCGGGTCATTTTTTTCAAAATCAGTATTTTGGGCAAAAACTTATGAAAAATAGGCATTTTGGTAATTCTCCTTAAATTTTGACCGAAAATAACATTTAATTTATAATTTTATGTTAAAATATATATTTCAAATTATAAATAATTAATTTTAAAAGAACGGTTTGTTTCAAAAAAAGAAAAAGAACGGTTAATTTCTCATTAATTTTTTGGTAAGCTCGTTTATCACTATGCACAAGTCACAACCCATAGATGCTGATTTTTACATGAAGAAACGTAGCTTTAATTCGGAGGAAGATGCATATAAATTATACGACACATAATTATAAATGAGTAATATTAAAACATCCACACCTACTAGCTCTGATTCCACCGCCGGTTCTTGGATATCCGGCATTTTTTGCGGCCGTGTTGATAAGTCTACTAGCCCCAAATCTCCCTACGATCGGGCGGAGCTCGCCGGAAATAATGCTGCCCCAGTTAACAAAAAGAAGCAGTTTCAAGGGGTCTTGTTTATATATGGGCCCAAGCCCATACAGGTATGATCTTTATGTACTTTCATGTTTAACTTTGTTTTTTGTACTTGATTGTTACTGTGTGTGTGTGTGTGTGTGTGTGCATGTTTTGAGCTGGGGTCTTTGATCTCGAAGAGTTTTGATGGATGTGAAAATTCTTGATGGCCCATTTGTGAGTTTCGTGTGAAAGTAAAGAAAATAAGGCTGTAAGAGACATGCTAAATTACAATTTTTGTTTTTTATGATTTGGAATGGTGGAATGCTGGTGTTTTGATTATAGGACTAAGGAGTTTGATTGTGAATTTTGGATGGTATTTATTATATTTTGATCACTTTTCTTTGTGTTCTTTAGCTTAGGATTACCGAGGAAAGTCATAGACTCATAGTACTATGTTGTCTTGATGCATGTAGGCAGCTTTCCTTGTATCTGTTTTTGTTATGCGCTTTTGGTTATCAATCTTGCATTGTATCGGAAATGGTGTATTTTGTCTACTCGAGATGATCATCATGTCCTTAGAATAGAGATATGTAAACCTTTAACTTGATGATCATCATCTCCTTAGAATAGGGATAATGTATCTGTTGAAGTACTATTGTTGACAAATTGAGTTACGCGAGCCTCTCATGTTTAACCAATAACGGTCCCTTATACGGGTTCCTCAGTTTCTCTTCTCTATCTGATGGTTAAGCCTACCTTGAGTACGGGATGAAACCGGTCTTTTTTTTTACATTATGCTAGTGACCCCAATTTTTTTTCCCAAATTTGTTCCCAAATGACACATGTCAAGATTTAATTTGTGGGCTCATATGTATACACAAGGGGTCCACAATTTTATGAAGGAAGCCGCCAAATATAAAAATATAACATGACACCTATACATTGGGGAATTTTTTTGGGAACTCTAGCATTTCTCTTAAAAAATTGACTTGGTACTTTGTATTACTAGGCGTTTTTATGTTGTAATTTTATTCAATATTTCTATCCGATATCCCAAAACTCACAGGTTGCATTTAAAATTAGTGATTATAAGAAGCAAGTCATATTTATTGGCGGACTAACGGACGGATTTTTGGCTACTGAGTAAGTCAACATACTTGCTTTCTATAAATTGTCATCCATTCATCCTTCTCGCTATATTATTCTTATCCCATCTACTCTTGATTTCTTTTATATTCACATCAAATACTTATCACCATTCCCATCTTGGGCAGAACAAACATACAGTTTAGTATACATGCTGCAAATACAGGATGTGAATTATAGCGAGCTTTAATCTTTAAGTATGGATTTCACTAGTTGGGCCTGAACCTCATTTTCAAGTTTGATAGACTGTGCATTTGTACTTGCCTGAATTGAAACCACATTTGTGCTGACATAAATAGTTTCTAAGATATAGATGGATGTAGTGTTAAATGGGAAGGTTCAGATGGTTTACAAGGGCAGAGATGGCCGGGAATTTGCATGATATATTGCAGTAGCAGTTGGAGGATAATATTTTCATGTTGAACATTGGATAATTTTTTTGCTTAAGCCTAAAACCTTGCTGAATCCAACATAGTTGATAAACAATAGAGATGAAGAATATATAAGGTGAGGTTCAAACCAAAAGATCCCAACTAAAAAGAATACCAAACAGATTAAAAAAATTAGTTGGAAAAGAAAACGGATAAAAGCTATGGTAAATATCGAAAAAAATTCTGTCATGTTAACCAAAAATAATAATGATTAATATACACATACATACATTCCGACACACTTGTCTTATAAAGCATAGTATAAAATGCAAACATAGATAAATGAATTGTCTTAGTGCTGGGAACTTAAGTGAGATTACTTTCTACAGATACTTAGAACCTCTTGCGGTTGCTCTTGACAAAGAGAAGTGGACACAAGTTCAATTTTTGCTTTCATCTTCTTACAGTTGATATGGCATCTCAAGTTTGAAAGAAGTAAGCCACTGTTTTCCTTGCAGTATCTTGATCCTGATCTTCTGTAGATGCTCTACTCCTTGTTCCGTACATATTAGGTTGAATTATATCTAAATATTAAGTATTTTAGATGTGAATTGATATCTAATAGTAGGCTTCGTTTGTTTTACCAATTTTGTAGATCCTCAAGGAACTTTTAGCTCCTTGGAATTTAGTTATAGTTCATAGTTCCTTAAAGAAAAATATATGTGTGTGTGTTTGGTTCGTCACTATGTAATTTTAAGTTACATGGTTATTTATGGTAAATTGAATAAATTATTATCAAGGTGGACCATGTCTATGGGGTACCTAAATAACGAAGTTCCCATGTTTTGAAGTAACTTCAAAAACCTGGGAACTTGGAGTTGCATTGTTCAATATAAAATTCAAGTAACCAAGCACCGTAATATATCTGGGTTCCAAGGAAGTTATAGTCGAAACAAACAAGGCCATAGTATGTAATAGCAACGTGCTAGTAGTAACATTCTTCTACAAGTCATTTATATGAGGGGATCTTCAAGTTGAGAAACTTCTTGTGTTTGTACTTAGGATGTCATGGAGCTTGATCAATAAGGTACTTTATAAATAAAGAAGATTCTGAGGGTGTGATCTTGATTGGACATAGTACTGGCTGTCAAGTAAGTAAATTATCTTTATACGGGCATTCGGTATAAATCAACTGCTATTGGAAAGATTAAATTTATCATTGTTGTTGGTCATGTATAGGATATTGTATATTATCTGCGGACTAATTTTGCATGCTCCAGAGCTGTCCGTGGAGCCATTTTGCAGGTATGCACCTGACTAATGTATTGGTGTATACAGTATTCAATTCTTCCAGAAACTTCCAATCCAGTTTTCGTTTTTCTTTTTTACTTTTTAGGCTGTCAATTGATATCTTGCTCCTTATTTTGTGCTCTCTATTGTCTAGATTGAACAAATGAATAATGCAGGACTATAATAATCTTGCAATTGTTAACACATTTATGGTAATTAATATTTATTTAGTTGGATCTTGAACTCATCTTACAGATCCTATAATTTGAGTTAGCAAAATTTAGGGTCATGAGGTGGAAACGCACTCAGTGGCGGAGGAAGATCAGATCCAGTAGATGTCGGCATAGGCGGTTTCAGGGCGTCAGAGACAGGCTGAGAATTTGTTGGTTGGACCAGAAAGTCTGGGACTGAGGGTTCAAGTCTTGGCTTAGGAAGCTCTTCAGGTTGGACCGGACCAAAGTCTGGGTAGTTATGGAGTTATTGGAAGTTCTTTTGCGGTATGTGGCTTCATTCGAGGCTTTTTTGGGAAATCAGACAGTGTCTTCGATTGAATCGTTTGGGTTGTAGATGCCAATAGGGTTGCGGTGGACGGTGGCAATGTTTTCCTGGGAAAATATTGCCTTGCAAGAGGAGAGCTTGAGAATGGTAGTTGACATAGTTAGACTAGATGACTAAACCTTTTTTGTTTGTCAAAACTAGATGACTAAACCTTAAATTACTATACTATACTGTAACTAAAAGAAAAATCAGAGAAAGGAGATATATAGACGATGAGAAATGTTGTATAGCAGCATGCATAACGACACGTTACACTTGGAGTTGACAGGGGTATAACATGCATGGAATCTCTTTCTTCTTGTGCATAATATTTTTCTTTATTAGCATGTCTGTTTAATATCAAACCGTTGCGAATTTGATAGTTGTGAATAATAAAAGAAGGTATTAGTCTTTGAATTTTGAAACAATTATACGTGAACACAAATAATGAAAGAAAAGAACAGGGTTGAGAGGATCATTTAAGGAACCGAGAAGGAGCTAATTAGTTAAGAAAGACATAATAGGGAGTTCGATTCGTAAATCTGTACCAAGCGTTTCATTGGGAGTTTATGAATTTAACTCAATCTGAATCCCAAGAGATATGGATTTTAGAAATTGGGTGGTCGGAATTGGCAAAGGAATTGGGGGAGGGGATTGGCTTGCTGATCTCAGCTATTATAGGAGTCCTTTCCCTGTGCTCAAGCAAGTCAGCAACCTTTCTTTTGTAGTAAGCCCTTACCTTTGTTCGGGGATGAAACCAAGAACTCTATGTTAAAAAGACGTTTTACTTGGTTGTCACATCTTGTCACCATGTCTGCTTATCTGGTCGTAATGTGTATAATGGATTTATGTTACTGGCGTAGTCATGGAAGAGTTGTTATGCTGGTTATTCTGGGACTCTTGCAATTTCTGAAATTCTCGGCCTCTGGTTTTTCTGTAGGACATGGTATAGTGTCACATATAGTCTTAAAATATCCTTAGCCTTGTGGACCCTTTTTGTTATGCATTATATATCGAAGTGTGATTCTTTTAGATTTTTTAGGCTCCAGTCAGTGATCGGGAATATAAAGTAACTCTCCCTGAAACTGTTCCTATGATTGATTTGGCCTCGAAGATGATTAGTGAAGGCCGGGGGTCTGAATTAATGCCCAGGGAAGCAAATCCAGATTCACCAATTACTGCCTATAGGTAGGTGAATCAAGTACTAATTCTGGGAAGTCTGAAATTGCCCAATCGTACTATTAAGCATGTAAAATTAAGAGAAAGTACTAGTATTAGGCATGTCTAATTGAAAGAAAGTAATTTCTATCAGCCAATAATTTTCTTTTTCACTTTCTTAATCCACGTGCTTTGATAGGATGTTCATTAATGCCATGTTACCAAAACCTAAGCTCCACTGAACATTGTTGTATCTGCTTTTTAAAATAACTAGTTGCAAACTGTCCTTACCACTTTATTAGGACTTCTAATGTGTTGATGCGAGGCTCATGAGCTTACAGTGAATTAAAGCTCAAGTTGAGGGAACATGTTTGTATATTTCTTGAATGTTATTTTACAAATGCAAAGTCTTGCCCATAGTTGGAGTTGTAATGGTGTTTTAAGTAAAACCCAAACTGTAACTACACATCACCGAATGGTTCCACGTAAATTTATATCAGCTTAATATCAATGTTGATTGAAAGTCATTGTTGTTGTGGTCTACGTCTATTGCACTACCTCTTTTGCTATCACAAAATCAAGCAAGAAAATTGTTGTGGACTGTTTAATATTGAATAGTTAGTTCAGCTCTGACCTTAGAGATGACCAGCTGAAACAGAGACTAGGACACACGTCAAACACACTGTGCCAGGTTACTGTCGTCTTCTCATCTTTCTTTCATCTTTTTTATTGACAATTTGAGCATGGACAGTTAAGTTGGTTCTTTTAGTAGGTTATGGTTCTCTATGGGTGATGAATACATATATACCAGATTATATGGACAAGAAAGCTTTGGTTGACAGGCTAGTGCGAAAGTCCTTTATCATTTATACATATGTTTTGATGCACGGGTGGTCAATGTTACAATATGTTCCATCCCAATATCCGTGTCTTACTCTATATGTAGTATGTTCACCTGCACATGAATAACTTTGTTCCGGCAGTGACCATGGTATTTTGGTTTAAACCATGCAGATTGTGTCGATCAATGGGTGGTGCAGAGAAAGTCGAGATTGAACATGGAAACCACTCGCTGTCTCACCGAGTTGAAGAAGCTGTTCAAGCGATAATGGACTTTTTTAAAAAGGACCGACCCAGTGGGTGGGCGTGGGACGACCCCTGGAGCTAAACTCAAATGGTCACTTCTTGCACCTGAAGCCACTAATAAATCTTTGCTTGCTCATTATAATTATTTGAAGCGCCCCCATAAATTATGGTTAATTTTCTTTATAGGTTAGTTTTAGCTGCATGGTTTTGTTTAATTTCAGAAGAGTTTACCTGAATTATTAGATAGCAAGACGTTGATTCTGGTACTTCAAATCCCCACAAGATTCAGCTGTGTTGATTCTCTTCATATGCATGCATCCAACCGCTCTGGGTTTATTTTAACATTTCTTTCGATAAAAAAAAAATACTAGACGTCCCAAAATATTTGCCATACGATGTACTAACATTTTCTTCTAGTACATCGGATGATAACATTTTCGGACCTCTAGCATTACCGCGATATTGCTTTCTCGATTAGAAAAATGTTAGAATACATTATACATTGGTGAGGCTGTCTGACATGTGTATCTGAAACATTGGGCATTACATTTTAAGCAAGATATAGTAAAAATATGTTGTCGATCGAGACTCAATTCATCCTTGTTGGTCGGGTTGCCATTCCCTTACGCCTCAATTCTCAATCACCCCAACAAGTGTAGTAGGCCAAGGTTGGCAGTAACCATGGTGGCATGCCGCATGTGGCATGATTCTCTCTTGGGGTTTGACTTGTTTCTGTCGGTGCTACACCTCTAGTCTCCCTACGACCCTACTTTTCTAATGTCGTAATAATGCATCACGTTGTATTTTTTTAATCTGCTGTAAAATTGTCCTTAAAATATGTACCATCGAGATGGTTGTAAATAATATTTTTAAAATTTTATATTTTGTATAAAATTATTAAAATGCTGCTCGTTCGAAGCTCATTAAATGGATTCTCATCTGGAGTTGCAATTAAGTAACATTTGCCTACTCTCATTAAATTTTTGGCGACCCCCGTTGCAGCTACAAGCCTACAACAGATCAGAGGCTACAATTTAATTTTGTGAATATATGACCTGCATGCATTCGACTCCAATTCAATTAAGAACTATTTATTCAAAGTCAGAAGTAAAAAATTTTAAACACCCTTCTTTTCTTTTCTTTTTTGCTAAAACACACTCTTCTTTTCATTTTACCTGTTAATTCGAATTTTTCATATGTTTTAAGTAATGTTGTGAAAAAATATCAAAAAAAAAAAAGTAATGTTGTGAAAAGTGCAAATCGTATCTAAGCGGGAAGGCCACCTTCTAGCGTTTAAGCGTTAAACGGTTTTAAAAGCGGATCATTAAGCGGATCGTAAATAAATATATAAGTAAATATATATAATTATATGCATGTGTGTATATAAATATAATCATATATAATTATATAATGATTATGCAATCTTGTACCAATTATAATGACATAAATATTAAAATAAATAATATTGTAATAATAAACGCAATTACAAAATTATATTTAAATAAAAATTTAATTTTTTTAAATTAATTCGCTTATCCCGCTTAATTCCGCTTAAACCTGCTTAAATCCGTATAAATCCGCACGAAACGCTTAAAAATTCGATTATACACTAATCGAGATGTTTAAGACCCGTGTTACGCCATATTTTCGGTTGCCTCAATTATCTCCCAAATTTCCTAATATTATTAATTATTAATTCAGATTAATAATTATAACTTAACGCCTAAGTTTTATCCTCTCCCTGAAATGAGGAAAGAATCAATCTCAATCAATCAATAACGGAAAATATCTTCAAATGATATTCTTCAAATCAGGAAGATATCACAACGATAAGATTAAATCAGATAAAATTAGTAATTACCCAGATTAACGAAGTTTATCCCTAAAGTCTCTAAGGGATAGACACAAATCAATTACACAGAACTGCGTTTGCTTGATCCTTATAAATATAAGGTACGCAGGCATCTTGAAAAAGGATCCGACACATCTAACAAGTCGAGACACCTCTCAAGTCCAGCCCCAAATATCCAAAATCTCAAATCCCCCTATTTTCATAATTCGCTATTCCAGCAACCTCCGAAATTTGTTATCACCAAATTCCTCCGTTAACAATTGGCGCTAGAATGAGGGCATTATTTATTGATTGTGGAGGACAATCAATTCATACGCATGGGGGGTTATTATGGATCTGGAGCTGCTTTAATGGAGGAGCTAAGCGGTGAAGGCGGTGGATCTATTCCGAATTAAGATAAGTTTTTTTATGATTTTGTTCATACAAGTTAGTTATCTTATAAAATTCGTAGTAAATTCAATACATGTCGGATTTCGATGATTTTTAATGATTCAGAAAACTTGTTAAATTGCCTATAACTTTCGTTTTTTGAGTTTTCTCAGATTATATATCGATCTATTCTCGAAATCACAAAAAACAATCAGATCTCGTTTTTCAGCATCAAGAAATCAAACAGCAGACGTTTTCTTTGATTCCCGATTCGTTATAAGTCCGTTTTTGACGAACCATATATTTCCGGAAAGATATTTTTGTTATCTACAACTTTCATGTTTTGTGTTTTCCAAGAAAAAATCGTTTAGATGGTCAAAAACGTCAAAAATAAATCTGAGCAGAATTTGAATTGTGAAGATTTTCAAGATTTTAGGTGTAATCTTCGTGGTACATGATTTTGGAAGGCTCTTAATTAAAGAGTTTATTATTTTGGAAGGCTCTCCTTTGCAGGTAATATTTTGGAAGACTCTTAAGTAAAGAGTTTATTGTTTTGGAAGACCCTGCAAATTATTTTGGAAGGCTCTCCTTTGCAGGTAATATTTTGGAAAACTCTTAAGTAAAGAGTTTATTGTTTTGGAAGACCCTCTTTTGCAGGGGTAATTATTTTGGAAGGCTCTTATTTGAAGAGTTTATTATTTTAGAAGGTCCTCCTTTGCAGGGGTAATTATTTTGGAAGACTCTATGAGGGTAATATTTTGGAAGACCCTTTCTTGTGAGGTCATATTTTTGGAAGACCATCTGGATGTTGCTGATATTTTTTTAGAAGATTCCAAAGACTCTCTTTTAATGAGGGTAATATTTTGGAAGACCCTTTCTTGTGAGGTTATATTTTTGGAAGACCATCTGGATGTTGCTGATATTTTTTAGAAGACCTTTGGAATCTTGGGATATTGATATGGTTTTGGAAAGATGACCTCCTCTAAGGAGGGTCTTCCTTATTTTTTGTGAAAAGACGATCTCCTCTAAGGAGAATCTTACTAAGAATGAAGATATCTTCGGAAAATCCACCTCCTGTGAGGAGGGTATTTCTGATATGGGGAACGACTTCCTTTGAGGAGGGTGTCCCGAATTATAAAGTCCTTGTAAAAACCGTACTTCCGGCGCCTCATCAAGGTTCGAGCTTCGGAAAATCCACCTCCTGTGAGGAGGGTATTTCTGAACTAAAAATGATCTCCTTTGAGGAGAGTATTATAAATTTATAAAATTCTGAGGAAAATGACCCCCTTTGAGGGGGATACCCTCTAGAAGACATAGTAGATATGACCTTTTTCGACTAGATGATAATATTGCTCAAAATGCTTTGAATGACTTTATGGAATAATGCTTGGATGGCTCTCCAGGATACGTTCTCTCACACCTATAAAACTTATTCTTTTTTACATTTCGCATATTTTCTCGTTTATATCTACATGCATATTACGGGCACCTTGGTGCTCCATATTATTTACTAATCTTCATCTCCTATATGTTTCAGTGACTCAAGAAATTTGGAAGATCGAAGCATGCTTAGTTCTCCACATCGAAGCATGCTTAGTTCTCCACTGCAGCAAGCTACACTGAAGAACTGGGGGTAGTTGTTACGCCATATTTTCGGTTGCCTCAATTATCTCCCAAATTTCCTAATATTATTAATTATTAATTCAGATTAATAATTATAACTTAACGCCTAAGTTTTATCCTCTCCCTGAAATGAGGAAAGAATCAATCTCAATCAATCAATAACGGAAAATATCTTCAAACGATATTTTTTAAATCAGGAAGATATCACAACGATAAGATTAAATCAGATTAAATCAGTAATTACCCAGATCAACGAAGTTTATCCCTAAAGTCTCTAAGGGATAGACACAAATCAATTACACAGAACTGCGTTGGCTTGATCCTTATAAATATAAGGTACGCAAGCATCTTGAAAAAGGATCCGACACATCTAACAAGTCGAGACACCTCTCAAATCCAGCCCCAAATATTCAAAATCTCAAATCCCCCTATTTTTATAATTCGCTATTCCAACAACTTCTGAAATTTGTTATCACCAAATTTCTCCGTTAACAACCCGCTTCCGCTTAGGAAGCGGCCACTTAATGCGCTTTTTAGAACACTTTTAACGTGTAAAAGTAGACATTTTAGTGACTTTTGTTGAGTTTTGTTCCTGTTAATAACTATATAAGTAATAAACTTTTACGTAGACTATAATTAAACTTATAGGCGCACACATTACAATCTACTATAATTTTAATATAATCATATTTAAATATTTAAACATTTATATCCGTGTGTACGGATTTTCTTTAATATTATATATATGATTTTTTTAATTATTTGAATATATTTTTTATGATATTAATTTTGTAAGTTAAATTTTTAAATGATTTGATTTGATAATAATTATATTTATTGGCCATATTATTTTAAAAAAGAAAATTTTAATTATAAGATATAGATAAGATGATACGTTTTAGCTGAAAAAGGTAATCAGTTAATTATTAATTATTATGGTAATATTTTATTGAATACAATTATCCGTGATATTATTGGAAAAGAAGATATTTTAGTAAGAAAAAATATAAAAGATAATGTATTTTAGCTGAAAATGTAATTTGTTAGTTATTAGTAATCATAATAATAATAATACTTTATTTACAACCTTTTTCACTTGCCAGTTTTTCAACCTTTGAAACCAAAAAAATCATATTTTTGTAAATAGTTTCAAAAAGTTAGGTAATTTTGTAAATATCTCAAAGTAAAAGTATTTTTAGTTTGATTTTAATAGGAAAATATAAATAAAGTTAATGAGAGAGGCTCCAATCCAGTATTATTTGTTTAGAAAGCTAGTAATTTTAATTAAATAAATAAGTTACATAAAAAATTTCACCTATATATATATACAATATAAATGTTATATTATAATATATATATTTGAAAGACAAATTATGAATTCAAAATTATATCAAAATAATATAAAAATAAGTTATATTCACTAAAGACACAAGGATCATGGATGTAAGAATCATGCTTGTACTTGCTACAATACAAAGGCCCATGTTGCAACTTTCCTATGTTGTGCCGGAGGTTTTACTGGTCCATCATCCATTCATCCCCCCACCCCCGGGTCTTCTTTTCCTCCTCTAATTTCCCCTCCTTCTGTATGGTCAAGCTATACTTACACATTCACATTATTCATAACCAACACAAATTGGCATTGCCTACCAACAACTTTCACAATCTTGGCTACTGTAAGTTTTAAGTTGAAAAGTTCAAGTCTTTTTTTTTTTTTTTTGACAAAGTTCAAGTCTTTTTTGTTCTTGCAATTTGATTTTTTTTAGCTTTTGTTTTCTGGGTAGCTTAATTGTTAGATTTTATAAGTTGGTTTGGTTTTTTAAGATGCCTCAGAAGTCTTTATTTAAGGATTGTTCATGGGGGTATCAAATTAATCTCATGATTCATTGGTCATTCAAGGTACTAATGTTTGTTTCTATTCTAGGATTATTTGTTATTTATGGGTTTGATTGCTGGGATTCTAGTAGTTTTCATAATGATTTTGTTGCTATTAAGCTCAATAATGCCCATCAATATTTGACACATTCTCATGAAAATATAGATCAGTTTAATGAATCTAGTCAGTCTAGGTTAAGTTTCCAAGAAAATTTGACACAACCCCTTGAGGTAGGTTTTGAATCAATGCCTGTCACTAATTCTAGTTCAGAAGAGATACTAAGTTTGGAATGGATTTCGGCAGAGGTAGAGGGGAACTTTACATCAAATCTTTTATCTTCTTGGGTAGGTAGCAGTGTTGAGCCATGTAGTGGATCTCAGACGGTAGGAATTACAATCCCTGAGTTGGACGGTCATGATTACATTGAGTTATCTGCTGGGAAGATTCATAAATTTGTTTTCCAAGCAGTAGATGAAGTGGGAAAACCTCATTGCCTTGGTGGAGATTATTTTGAGACTGATATTTCAGGTGAGTTGTGGAAGTCTAGGCCCCCAGTCAAAGATTTAGGCAATGGTACCTATACGTTTTCCGTACAAGTACACCCAGATTTTTCTGGAGACTACAATCTTACTATAATCTTTCTGTTTCGGCACTATGAGGGATTGAAAAATTCCCCAGAAAGATTTGCAATTGATAGGGTGCTTCGTACATTCCCGATTAAATTTATCAAGTCTGCTGCACAATTACCAGCAATACGACAATGCCTGAAGTCTGATTTCACTAGAGACATCTGGTCGGGTAGATGGACTCGTCATGCCAAGAATGACAGCTGTAGAATTAGTGAGGATGGTAGATATAGGTGCCAAGAACCAGACTTTCCTTGTCAACAGCCATGGTGTGATGGCTCTTTGGGTTCGTTAGAGAGTAATGGTTGGACATACTCAACTCATTGTTCGTTCAAGCTATTCTCAGGTGAAGCAGCTTGGAATTGTCTAAACAATCGTTGGATTTTTTTCTGGGGTGATTCAAATCACTGTGATACAATTCGGAACATCTTTAAATTTATCTTAAATTTGGATTACGAAGATGTCCCTAGACATTTTGATATGAATGTCACCAACCCAGATAATCCAATGCAGACAGTCCGAATTACTAGCATTTTCAATGGCAATTCGAATGTAGGTGGGAACTATCAAGGTTTGAGTTCACTGTACAATGTAACATATAGAGAATTGTTGAAGAGCTATTTCTCACAAGAAACTGTCCCGGACACTGTGATCATTAATTCGGGTTTACACGATGGGGTTTTCTGGCCCACTATTAGGAGATTCACAAGGGGGGCAGAGGATGCAGCAGCTTTTTGGGCAGACGTGATTGAGGGTGTCCAACAGAAGGGGTTGGTGTTGCCAGAGATTATATTCAGGAGCACGATTGCGACTGCTGGTTATGCAAGAAGAATGGCCTTCAATCCCAGCAAAATGGAGGCATTTAACGGGATTCTTTTGGACAAACTAAGGCAATTTGGTTTGGTTAGTAAGGTGATTGATGCCTTTGACTTGACGTATCCGTGGCATTTTGACAATCGATGCAGTGACGGGGTGCACTACGGCCGTGCTCCAGCTAAGCGGAAGTGGCGCGATGGTCAGATAGGGCACCAGTACTTTGTGGATCTAATGTTGTGTCATGTGCTGCTAAATGCGCTATGTCAACGATAGGTTAACTAATAATTACTAAAATTTTGCAAGAGAGTCCACATTGTAATCTAGTACGCTGGCAGCTCAGAAGTTGCATTGCACGGAAAAATTTCAGTGGCTATGGGAAATTGCAAGCTGATCATGATTTGCAAGAATCTCTAAGCAGATCAGGTCTTGTGATAGGAGGTTGATATCTGCGGATGTATATTGCTGGTAGGGTACACTTATGCCCTATCCCATAGAATATTATCATATGATTTGATTTGTTTGTGCATTCATTGGATTTTCGCCATGTAGAATTCGAATTTCAAAGTTTGTGGTGATCATATGGCATATGTAATGCCCCACTTGACACAACAGCTTGTACTGTACCTACTATGTGAAAATTGAAAAGAGGTGTCTTCTACTGAGTACATTTTTTCATATTTTTCTCTTCACAAAAACACTCTCAACATGCGCTTTTAAAGATGAGAGCGAAGATAAACTAAATTTGATTTTACTTTGTTGGATCATATCTTAAATCTTACTTGCGAGTTATTTTAGATCATATTTTAGATCTATTTGATTATTTCTCACTTGCGAGTTACGAGTGAGACATGAATCTAGTACCGAATGAGACATATTCGAGAGGTATTTTTTTATTATTGCACAGGAGGGCAAAATCATAAAAACATGTGGTAGTGGCTACTACTATTGACTCCCAACTACGAAAAAGGAAGACATTTAGTATAATGGTAAATTTAGTAAAATATTTGAAATTTTTATTCAAAAGATCAAGGTGGGAGACAATAGACTACAATTATTCAACTCTCCCAAACTATACTCCGTATTTACTCTACTATGCTAACAACTCCTAAAATTACCTTGGCAGATTCAAAACAAAACTCCCGCCAAAAAAAAAAGAAACTTTATTAAAAAAATTTTTTACAGCGGTTTCAAAATTCTAACACTTCAGGTATTAGAATGCAATATTCCAAGAAAAAAAAATCCAGGAATAAAAAATTCTTATAAAATTTGAGTACAAAAGAAATATTTTTACATAACAAAATTATATTTTATACTTTTATGTTATTTGTTAAATATACTATTTTTAATTTTTTACCAATCAGAAAACAGAGACAAAATAGCAAACTGGACTGGACTGGACTCTGTGCTGTTCTTGTCTGCATTATTAGCAATATTTCATTCTCATCAAACACTTTGCAAAATAATATACTATACTATATATAAATGTATGTATGTGTTGCACACAAAAATCTTGATTCTCTTGGATAAGCTTTGTCCATGTTAGAGAGGTTTCATTTGGTTCAAGGGGATCAAGAATTCAATATTTGTGCGAATGGCGTTCAATTGGTTTTCATTTTTGAGATACACCCTTGTTGTTTTCTTCATTGCTGTCACTGCTACAGCTTTTATCACTCTCCCTGTTGAAAAGGTTTGATTTTTATTTATGGGTTTGCTTTGTAATGCATTTTGATGGTTGTTTGATATTTTTTTAATGATTAATTTTGGTGTTTTTATGCAATTGGTCTATTTGGAATTGCAAGTTTTAATCTTTTAAGGGTCTGTGTCTTTTAATTGGAATGCTGTTGAGTGGATGATTAGTTGGTTGCTTATGAATTGGATACATATGTTAGTAGTATGTGAATTATGCTTATGATTTTAGTATGTAAATCGTGCTAATGTGTTAAGTTACAAACTCAAACTCTTGCGAGAGGCCAAGAGCTTAAGTTTTAAGTTGAGGGCTTGGGCTTGATATGTATATTCTGTATTGATAGAGTCCAAGCTAGCTGAAATGACAGTGAACTATGATTATAATATACTTTTTTGCAAGATGCATCATGTAATTTACCGAAGGGGTGATAAAATGTTAGAGGACTTGAGAATAAAACTCAAGATTGTTTGTTCCATTTCTTATAATTCGGGACAAACTTGAGCAGTAAAATTGCAACTGAAAAAGATTTATGATGCAACTCTTTTTAAAAGAATTTTATTTTACAGATATTGAAGGATTTCTTGATTTGGGTTGAGAAAGATCTTGGGCATTGGGGGCCTCTAGCATTGTAAGTAGAGCTTTGACATTAAGAAACTCACTGTACGTACTTGAATACATTTTTTTTCATGGGTTTATAACTCTGAAGAAAATTGTGGTCAGACTGTCTTTCGTTGCCGGAAAGAGAAACCACACCTTCTGTGTTTAAGTGCTTGAAGCACCACATCCATTTTTACCCCAATTACAGGCTCTTTTTATTTATTACCCTTTTTCTTTTGGTACTTTTTTGCTATTTTTGTATTTAAAAGGAAAACGAAGATGTGAAAGGCATTCCACGTCGTTTTATTTATTTGAACTGAATTTTCGAGAACAATATCAGTTTTCTTGGGTGCATGCAATCGATATTTATGTAAGTACTTTCTTGGGGAAAAGTCTTCTGAAACTCATTTTCTTCCCATCTTAGTAGCTGCTCTAACACAGAGAAAGCTGATAATTCTAGAAATCTGCAAATATTAGTCATATAGTGAGTTGTTTGTTTGGATGCCATGATAACAAAATAAAACATAATATATGAGGACAATATGTCCTTCAAGAGCAATCCAACAAGATTTACTCTTTGTAAAAACAACAACGTAGCCACTTCTTATTTAACATTTTATCTCCATAATAAGGTACATTATTGTCGAAATGTGCAGGGTTGTTGCATACATTCCTCTCACAATCTTAGCTGTTCCAGCATCAGTACTCACTGTAAGAACTGTTCCTGTTCAGCTACATGGATTAATTCTGTTTGAAGCATTACACACGGCAATCTTTGCAATTTATCTTTAGTACTCATTAAGCTGAACAGCCATTTGTATAGAAATTGTGTTCCCGTGTGCCTATGTCCATCATTTGTCCCCATATATTTGTGTGTGTTTGAGTGTGCATGTGTTTATTTAGGTAGTTGGCAATGCAACTGTATAAGATCAATCTCTTATGGTTCATTTAATTTGAGAAATTTTTCAATGTAGCTGGCAAAGTGGTTAGAGTTCAATAATTTTCATTAGCACTTCAAGTACTACATATGATAGTGATTGTTTCGTTAGTTATGATATATGTTTACACTAACAAGTAATAAGTAGGTTAACTGTTATTGGTAGATTGCGATGTATTATTGAAATTTCAAATTGAATTCCGACTTTGATTCTAATAAAAAGGTGGACAGTTCTACAATAACATACCATTGCTGCGTTGTGTAGTGCATACTCTGAAATTTAAAACAGATTTTTTCAAGGTTTTGTTCTTCTAAAATGCAAAAGACAAAATTTTATGCCCCTTTTAGACAATTTGCGATTTATGAGGGTTGAACTTGGTTAGTCTGGAACATAGGCCAGGGCTTAATTAATTAGTTTAATAAAGGATAACATTGAGTAATTAGAGACACAATGGCTAAAGTGTTGCGATACTTGGAAAATGTTGCTGTATATTTTGGCTCTTGCAAATATTCTTATTTCATTTTATCTCTTACTTTGTGTGTGTGTGTGATGGTTTGTTTGTACTTAGTTATTTACCTTTTTTTTTTTTTTGACTTTTTGTTGGGACTTGATGTTACCAGTATCTTATTAGTTCTTAGTGTCATGTGATTATAACAACTATCGTCTCTCTTCCAGCTAGGTGGTGGTTATCTCTTTGGCTTACCTGTGGGTTTTCTTGCGGATTCTGTTGGTTCTACTGCTGGCGCAGCTGTGGCGTATATTCTTGGAAGAACAGTAAGTGTTAAAAAGCACATTCTCTTTGGTATAGTTTGAAATATGAATTAAGATATTGAATTTAGGATAAATGGCATCATTGCATCACCCCAAAAATAGTATGAAACTTCTCTTTCTAGACTAAACAACACTATATAGTAGCAAGTGAAATTTTCGATTAGCAATTTTTTTCTTGGATTTGACAAGGTTCATTAAAGGCGCTCTTTTTCTTGTGTGCCGCCTTTTTCTGGCCTTTGAATACTTGTTCTTAACTTCTTATAAGCTTGTTACAAACTGTCACTTGAATACTTTTCCTATAAACTTGTTATATGGCGTTCTTTATTATATCCTTTCAGATTGCTAGGTCGTTTGTTATTTCCAAGGTGAAAGATTATCCGCAGTTCCAGGCAGTTGCAATAGCCGTTCAAAAATCTGGATTTAAGGTTGGTTTTTATTTTGTGCTTGTGAATGTATTTGTGTACACATCAAGACTAACATTATAAGCTTGTATTCTTTCATGTGACATGTGTGCATGGTGCATAGTTGCATTGCAATAACGAGTGCATCCAAACATTCAAGTTAGAGGAATATTTCTTGCTTGCGTTCTATGTATTTATGAGATCATGAGCTGATTTACATGGTTGCGCAAGTATGCTTCTGACATGAATCTAGAAGTCCTCAAATAAAACTTGAATTGAAAAAGGTTTTATGTAGTGGAATATTATGAATTGTCTGATAATAAATGACAGTTTATCTTGATAGTTTGAACTTCAAAAAGATAAATAATCTTTTAATCTGGATAGAAGTTTGGTCAATAGATTAATAGTGGCAAAAACCATCAGTTGTAGACATTCCAAAGAAAGAAAAAGGTAAGCAGTCGGGAAATGTAGCAAAGCATCGGGTCAACCTAAGAAGATCTAGTTTTGTAACATAGATGGTTTGAAATAATTTCTAATGTAATTTGTGTTCTGATTGACTTGACTTGTGAATATCTTTAAATGTTGATTGTTTTGACTTTTGACAGATTATCTTGCTGCTTCGGCTTGTCCCTATACTTCCATTTAGCATGTTGAATTACCTGTTGTCTCTGACACCAACTTCAGTGGTGGAATACACTTTGGCTACATGGTTGGGAATGATGGTATTTTCTTCTTTTAGCTACCTTACTATGCAAATAATTTCTCTGTCGAGAATATATTACTGTAGATTGCCAGAGCATGCCCTCTATTTGAAATGAGCCACTTCTTTTGCATGTTAGGGTAAGCGTAAAGATCTGTAAGGTCGGTCTAGAGTTATATAAATTAGTTTCCTTTCTTGTACAGCCAATCACGCTTGTGCTGGTATATGCTGGAACAACTCTCAAAGATCTTTCTGATGTAACTCATGGATGGCATGAATTATCAAAAAGTCGCTGGGTAAGAGCGTAGTTGATCAAATTCTTGTTTGAACTTTATTTGTCAAAGTTCATTTAGTTTCTTCTATCCGAGGTCCTTGACACTAACAAAAGCATGATTACATGAGTGCCTTCTGAATCGAATTCTGTTATACAATTATATATTAGATGATTTTAGCTACTAGAATTGTAGAAGAATGAGAATCCACCATTTAACAGAATTTTCTTCAGAGTTATAAACCCTTGTAGAAGAATGAGAATCCACCATTTAACAATTTTCTTCAGAGTTATAAACCCTTGTAGAAGAATGAGAATCCACCAAACTCAACCGAATTTATATCATGGAGCAAAACCGACCAAATCGAAAAAAAATCCATTAAGTCTGGATTCGTTCTTTAAAATGGATTTAAAAAAAAAAATTCAAAGCATGAATACAATACCTACAAAATATCATTTCCAACCGTATTTTGGTATCAATAATAAATTAATAAAATAACAATATATAGAAAATTTTTAGTTCTACTAATATATATTAAGATGACAAAACTATATATTTTTAAAAAGTATGATGCGAATTCATAAAAGAAACAACATCATCATTTCAGAATAAGGTCATGTTTAAGCATTAGAGTAAAGTTGTAGTTTTTGAAATATATAGTAACTTAATATAAAATAATAAACATATATTAGATATAATATAATAATAATGGTCTATTCCGACTATATCACACGGATCCAACTAAAGATTGAGCATTCAGTCTGTTTGATAAAGAAAGAAATGGAACCGAAACAAAACTATCACAAATTGAAATGTCAAATTTTTTTAGACCAAACCCAACCCAATGTATATCATGGAGCCAAGCGGACGAAATCGAGATAATTTTGGTTCTTTCTGCTTGTGTTCTTTAAAATGGATTTTAAAAAAATGCAAAACATGAATACAACACCTAAACAAAATCAAGTCGATTTGTATTTAGGTATAATAGTAAATCAATAAAATAACAATATATAGTTTTTTTAGTTCTACTAACATATATTCATATGACAAAATTATAAATTTTGAAAATGTATGATGCGAACTAATAACATATACAAAATAAATTATTGGGAATAAGGTGATTTTTAAGCATTACAGTAAAGTTTCATTTTTAAAATTTGTAGTAAATAAATATTAAATTATAAACGTATATTGTATATAGTATAATAATATAATATATGTAAATTGGTATATTCGGTTTATACAATGGATTCAACTAAATGTTGAGTATTCGGTCTATTAGCTGCAAAACCATACAGAACCAAACCGAATATATCGTAAATTGAATTGTGAATTTTTTTGGAACCAAACTCAACCTAATTTATATCATGCAGCGAATCAGACCAAATCGAAATAATTTAGATTCAATCTGGTTTCGTACTTTTAAATGGAATATAAAAATCAAAACAAGAATACAATACCTAAAAAATCAAATACATACGTATTTAGCTATCAATAGTAAATCAATAAGATAAAAATATATAGTAAATTCTTAGTTCCGCTAATATCAAGTCCATATGTATTTAGGTATCAATATTCAATAGTAAATCAATAATGTAACGACAGATAGTAAATTCTTAGTTCAGCTAATATATATTAAGATGACAAAACTATATATTTTGAAAAAGCATTATGCAAAATAATAAAATAAACAAAATAATCATTTAAGAATAAAGTCATGTTTAAGCAATAGAGTAAAGTTGCATTTTTTAAAAATATATAGGAAATAAATATACAAAAACTAAATTATAGTTTATATAACATAATAATATAATATCTAGATTATATATATTCTGGTCTATTCGATGTATATCATGGATTGAACTAAAGGTTGAGCATTCAGTCAGTTTGATCCAAAACCAAACGGAACCAAACCAAATAGATCGCAAATTGAAATGTCAAAACCCAACCGATGTTATTACTTAAGATTCAAGAGTACGATATCAGATTTGTTTCTGATAAATTTTCAAATTTCGTGGTTTCTTCTTGAAATAACTAAACGTAATTAGTTGAGGAACTACTTAAAGGTAATCTACTTATGTTTCATGAATCTTTTCCCAACAAACAACTTATTCCTACAGATCAAAACTTGCACAACTCATAGCTAAAATTAAAACTTTCAATGTAGATATTAGTTACAAATTCACACATATCAAGGATTGCACAAGTCATATGACAGAAAACAATATAAATTTCACTTATTCAACAATTCAATTAAAGTAGAAGCAAGAAATAACATCTGAAATGCTAATTTTGTTAAACTTTTTAGAAGATTAGCAAATGCCGGGTTGATAAATCAGTACCAAACTTCGGCCAACGAATGTAACTGCCAGAAGTAGGAATGTCAAACAGATATTTCGGATCCAGATACAACTATATCCTTTTCCGAAATTGTCGGATTCAAATACGGATAATATACTATTTATTTCGGATATGAATAACATTTATCTTAGCAATGATATCAATGTACTTTTTTTTTCTTTTTCAAACCAAACTCATTGTAGTTTTTCTTTAATCATAAAATTTTCGAATCATGCCATATGGTACACGAACAAAAATGATAAATTTATTTCTCTTACCAAATTTTAAAATACATTGAATGAAGTACATTTCTTTTTTTTGACATTATTTATCAATATATAAATAACAGACTAAAGGAATTATTAAGTCTTTAAATTACATTTATAAAGAAAATGTTTTATATAATTCAAAAGCCACGCGGAGCGGGCAACCATCCTAGTACAATTATATATTAGATGATTTTAGCTACTAGAATTGTAGAAGAATGAGAATCCACCATTTAATATATTTTGGGATGGCTAAATTTTTTTATCTTAAAGATGCTTTCTGCTTTTTCGTTGTCAATGCAGGCGCTTATTGTTTTGAGTCTCTTGGTGTCTGGTGAGTTTCTACTTGCACATTTACTTTACAGAGTTTTTTTTATCGTTACCTACAAATTCCGCAAGAAAAACCATAATATGTGCAGTAAGAGATGTCCTCTTCTGCCTCCTTTCTGCATAGTATTGTTGTTCAACGAATCAATTATTTTTAACTCATTGAAATCTTCCCCAACTTTGGCTGCAGTGGTTCTAATATTCTGGGTTACTAAAGTCGCAAAGTCTGCTTTGGAAGAAGCCTTGGTCGAAAACGAGGATATCCACAACTTCTCCACCTTCATTGATTCTCCTGTAGATCTCCAGCAGCCACTAGTAGTCAAGATATAGATCTATCTCAACCCAATCTTGAATGCTGAAATCGATACTCTTAAGTCGATTCTTCAACTAATTTATTAGGATGTACATACCATACATTAAACATTTGTATACCAATGCCTAGTATCTGTATAGGGTTAATTATCTTGATGGTCCCTGAAGTCAGACTAATGTATCAAGATGGTCACTGAACTGAAATTTGACTCAAGTAGGTCACTAACTTGTATCAAGCATACAATCCAGTAAGTTTTTTCAATTTTTTATTCAAGTTTATCGATTTTAAACCAGGATTTAGTTAAACTTAGAGTTAAGTAACTATAGTTACATAAACATACGTGTTTGCCACGTAGATAGAATGTGTATCATGTCAGCAAATTTGTTTAAAAGATTGAAACAAATTAGCGAACTGTACAATTGATACAAGTTAGTGACTTGTTTGAATCGAATTTCAGTTCAGTGACCATCTCGATATATTAGACTAACTTCAGTGACTATCAAAATAATTAAAAAAATAATTAACTAGATAGTTACATTATCATTATACATAATTTTAGACAAGGAAACACTTTGGCCGAAATCTAGTCTAGTTCATCTCATTTTAAAATTAAAATTGTATTTGGTAAAATTTATACGTTCTTTAAACATTTAAACAAGTGTAAGTTTTGGAAAGAAATTTAAGAATTATCTATCAACTTTCTTTTATTTTCTTTTCACATATCTTTCCAACTGTAGTTCTTTTCACATTTTTTTTTTCAACTGTAGTCATGGTTGTAAAAATCGGTAATCGGTATAAATCGGTTGAGTTACCGATTTAAGATTAATCGGATAATCGGGGATTAATCAGAAGGATTAATCGGAGTATTAATCGGATATTATAATAATATTTAATATATTAGTCTAATTTACAATTAAACATATCATTTTGAATAAATTCACAGGATTAATCGGATTTCAAAAATCGAATCGGTTGGATGCCTTATAGAAGATTAATCGGAGATTAATCGGCTAGATCGGGGATTTTTAGAACCATGACTGTAGTAATATTCAACTCTCTTGCAAATTTTTTAGTTTCTAGGATTTTTTTCTGCATATCCTCCCTCTTAAAAATAAATGATGATTTTGTGGAACTGTAGTTTATTACTAAAAGAAGATTTTGTATATTTTAATATCTACAACATTTTTTATACTTCACGTAAATATAGGTTTCTCCAATTTCTTATGAACTAGTTGATTGGTACATGTATAAAATAAATTAATGTATGATCAAAATGACAATTATTCTTAGTTAAATGTTGTCTATTATTTCATATTAATCTATTAATTTGTTCATTTATAAAGTCGAAAGTCATTGATAAGATGTGATGCAGTAACAGTTCCATTTTAGCTTGTTAAATTTTTCACACAAAAATGTGAAATCTAATTTTAACACAACAATTATGTGCTGTTGGTTTCCGCAAAAAAAAATAAAAAATAATAATGTGCTGTTGTTAATTTAAATTATGTGCAACTCCTATGGTCACACAAGTTCTTCAATATCCCACGTAAAATGTACCTTTTTGATCTTCAATTCACTATATCATATTGTCACATTTGTTAATTGTAATCATATCAGTAGATGAACAAATTGAGAAATGAAGAAGATGAATAATATCTCTCTGATGAGACTTAAGTTTGTTACAGACTCAGACTTGCTTTTATAGACTACATACAGAAATCTAGAACCTACTACACACTAGAGATTTAGCTGTTTAGTGACAGCTGTTGTAACTACTTTTCCCTCCAATTCTGTATTTGAGTTTGTTGAGTCTGATCCTTCTTGATCTGTAGTCGAAGTAGTGATTGCTATCTCCTTTATATTTGTAACACCCCCCCTCAAGTTGGAGGGTTGAAACAGATTACAAACCCCCAACTTGGACATCAAAGAGAATAACTGATTAGATGAAACTGCCTTAGTAAATATGTCTGCAGGTTGAGCTGAAGAAGCAATATGAGCAGTAGAAATAATACCAAGCTGAAGTTTTTCTTGAACAATATGACAATCATGCTCAATGTGTTTAGTACGTTCATGAAAGACAGAATTAGAAGCAATGTACAGTGCAGATTTACTGTCACAATGAAGAGTCACAGGAGTGATGTTATAGTAACCAAAAGTATGAAACAAACTCAGCAGCCAAACTATTTCACAACATGTATCAGCCATGCATCTGTACTCTGCCTCAGCTGATGATCTAGAAACAGTATGTTGTTTCTTACATTTCCATGAAATCAGAGAGTCCCCAAACTTAACACAATATCCAGTTAAGGAGTGTCTGGTTTGTTGACACCCTCCCCAATCTGAGTCACAAAAAGCTGTTAGAACAGGCTTAGAATTAGCAGCCATTAGTAATCCTTGTCCAGGAGACCCCTTAATGTATCTGATAACCTTATATGCAGCTGTAAGATGATCCATTCGAGGTTGAGCTAGAAATTGAGAAAGAACCTGAATTGAGTAAGAAAGATCTGGTCTAGTGACAGTAAGATATAACAATCTACCCACAATTCTTCTATACAAAGAACAATCAGATTCATTTAGAAAAGCACTGTCATTCTTTTGCAATGAATGATTCTGTTCAATAGGAACTCTGGATGGTTTAGCTCCAAGTAATCCAGTATCTGCTAATATATCTAAAGTATATTTCTTTTGATGAAGGTAGATACCAGCTGAAGATCTAGCTACTTCAACTCCCAAGAAAAACTTTAAATCCCCCAAATCTTTAACCTTGAATTTTGAACTCATAAAATCTATACTGGTCTGAATAACACTTTTACTGCTTCCAGTGACAAGAATGTCATCTACATAGACCAATACAGCCACAAATTCTGAAGAAGTATGCTTTGTAAACAAGCTATTATCAGAGTGAGATTGAGTATAGCCAACTGACTTCAATGCAGTAGAAAATTTGGTGAACCAGCACCTGGGAGCTTGTTTGAGTCCATATATGGACTTGACAAGCTTGCAAACCCAATTAGATGTATCTGTAATGCCATTGATTGCAGGAATGGAAGATAGTTGAAAATAACTAGGAGGAACTCTCATATAGATTGTTTCTTTGAGATCACCATGCAAGAATGCATTAGTGATATCAAGTTGAGAAATAGACCAACCTTGAGCTGCTGCTATGGCAATCAATAATCGAACTGTAGTCATCTTTGCTACTGGAGCAAATGTCTCAAAATAATCTAAACCATATGTTTGAGTAAAACCTTTAGCAACTAAACGTGCCTTGTATCTCTCAATAGAACCATCTGAGTTATATTTAACTTTGAACAACCATTTGCAATCAACAATGTGCTGATCAGTAGGTTTTGGAACTAATTCCCAGGTATTATTACTTTCTAAGGCATCTAATTCCAATTTCATGGCAGCAAGCCACTTAGAATCTGTACTAGCTTGTTTATATGTGTAAGGTATGGGGACAGCAGCAGTGGCACACATATAGTTGACATGTGAGGGAGTGAAAGCATGATAAGACATATAATTCTGAATTGGATAAATGCAAGAATGAGAAATACCTGTTACAGCACCTGCATTTTGAGAAGAAGAGAGATTGGTGATAGCAGTAGTTGGAAGACCAATGTAATCCTTGTATTTTGCAGGTGCAACCCTTGTTCTAGAAGGTTTAGACAATGCTATAGGGATTTCTGTTGAAGTGGAAGGACTGTCATGAGTGATATTTTCTGTAGTTGAATCATCATTCTCAGAGATAGGTTGAGAGGTGGTACTCTCAGATATAGGTTGAGAGGAGTCATGTTGAAAAGATATAGGAGTAGAGTCATTATCAAGTGGAGAAGCAGGAAATATGTATGATGTATTGGTAAAATCAGAAATGGACTGAGATGTATTCTGCAGAAATGGATAACACTCTTCTACAAATTTGACATCTCTGGATATATAGCACTTTCTAGTGGATAAATCTAAAACTCTGTATCCTTTTTTATGAAAAGGATATCCAATAAAGACACATTTAAGAGTTTTAGCAGAGAATTTATCTTTAGGAGAATACAAATCTGATATGTAACACAAACAACCAAAAGTTTTTAGACTTGTATAATCAGGTGGCTTCTTAAAAAGCATTTCATAAGGAGATTTGTAATTCAGAACTGCAGAAGGAAGAATATTGATAAGATGTGTAGCTGTTAGAATACAATCCCCCCATAAAGAAATTGGCAATTGAGCTTGAATTCTCAGAGATCTAGCTACATTCAAGAGATGTTGATGTTTTCTTTCCACTACCTCATTCTGTTGAGGAGTGTGAGAACAGCTGGTTTGATGAATAATACCCAAGGAAAGAAAATGATTGGATAAATCATGATTAACAAATTCAGTGCCATTGTCTGTTCTCACAGATTTAATGTTTGTGTGAAATTGATTATGAACATATGCAATGAAATTTTTGAGTAAAGTAGGCACTTGAGACTTTTCTGCAAACAGAAACACCCATGTACATTTCGAATAGTCATCCACTAAAGTCAAGAAATGATTACATTTTCCATGAGTTACATGTTTGTATGGTCCCCAAACATCACAGTGAACCAGTTCAAAGATACTAGTAGTTACAGAACTACTATTAGGAAAACTAGGTCTAACTTGTTTGGAAAGATGACAAACTTCACAATGAGAAAAAGACTGAGTTTCAATTTTAGGAATACTATGAATATGATCTAAAACAGCTTGTGAAGGATGGCCAAGTCTGCAGTGCCATTTATTAACAGGAGTAGAACAAGCATTGCTGTGATACACCTGAGTAGTTGCCAGTTTGTAACTATGAAGCTTGTAAAGACCTTCCTCCAACTCACCAATCTCTTTCTCCATCTGTAATGCAGGGACCTGCAACTTGCATTTAGAGGATATAAACAAGATTTTGCAAGACAAAGACTTTGTCAGTTGAGGCACAGAGAGCAGATTACACTGAAAACTAGGAACTACTAAAACATCATGAAGAGTAAGAAATGGAGCCAACTGTATAGTACCAACATGACTCACAACAGATATTTCACCATTTGGAAGAGGTATTTCTGAATTGACAGTAGTGTATTGATTAAGAAGATTTAAGTATGGTGTAATGTGATGTGTGGCTCCTGAATCAATAATCCAAGTATATTGAGAGGTTTGACACTTAGTATGATTGGCAAATATAACTGAGTTTGTAGTATAGAATTTTATACCTGCACAACTATTAGTGCTATTGGTAATCCAAGGAGCATAATTTGCTGCAGGAGAATGCATCTTAGCATGAAGCATATTGATTAACTGCTGACATTGCATATCAGACAGATTATCAGTACTACTAGTAACAACATCTGAGGAGTTCTCTGTGTGAGATGAGCCACTAGACTGCACCACATTAGCAGTCTGTACTCCAGATTTCTTGCCAACAACAACAGATCTTATCTTTGGCTTTGGTTGACCATACAACCTGTGCCACTCAGGATATCCATGTAAGGCAAAGCATTTGTCTCTAGTATGTCCTGTAAGCTTACAATAGTCACATATAACAGATGAATCCAGCACTTTCTTATCATCTCTCTTTGTACCAGAAAATCGATTTTTACCATTGAAGTTACCCTGTCCAATCCTCACATTCATAGCAGCATTTTCAGTAACAGAAACATGAATAGCACTTTCTCTCTGATTCTCTTCTTGAAGCAACATAGCATAAGCATGACTGATATCAGGTAATGGATTCATCAACAGTATTTGACCTCTAATAGAGGTAAATTGCTCATTAAGTCCCATAAGAAATTGACTCAACTTCATAAGTTGTTCATAAGTAGTCAATTTTTGAGTATGTTGACAAGTACAAGTAGGAGAAGCACAGGTACACCTAGGTATAGGAGCTAGATTGTCTAATTCATCCATAAGTCCTCGAAATTGAGTGAAATACGCAGTAATTGATTTACTACCTTGAGTTAGAGATGATAATTCCTTTCGTAAGTTGAACAAACGAGGAACATTGTTTTGAGCATATCGATGATGAAGATCATCCCAAATTTGCTTTGCAGTAGTCATATACACTATACTTTTACGAATTTCAGGTGAAACTGAGTTGAGAATCCAGGAAATTACCAGATCATTGCTTCGCATCCAGAGAGCTAATTGAGGAGAATTTGCATCTGGTTTGATTTGAGTTCCATCGACAAATCCAAGCTTGAGTTTTGCAGAAAGTGCGATTGATACAGATCGACTCCAGTGATGATAGTTTTGATCTGTGAGAGTTTCGCTAACAAGCGAGAGTCCAGGATGATCTGAATTACTGAGATAGTACGGATGATTAATGTCAATTATAGGTGTGGCTGCCATTGATGAACTCTGAGATATGGATGAAGATGATGCAGTTACAGCGGATGCATAAGATCTCATCATAAGATCAATCAGTAACAAACAGTAAAATCACAGAGATTAGGCTCTGATACCATGTCACATTTGTTAATTGTAGTCATATCAGTAGATGAACAAATTGAGAAATGAAGAAGATGAATAATATCTCTCTGATGAGACTTAAGTTTGTTACAGACTCAGACTTGCTTTTATAGACTACATATAGAAATCTAGAACCTACTACACACTAGAGATTTAGCTGTTTAGTGACAGCTGTTGTAACTACTTTTCCCTCCAATTCTGTATTTGAGTTTGTTGAGTCTGATCCTTCTTGATCTGTAGTCGAAGTAGTGATTGCTATCTCCTTTATATTTGTAACACATATTCATATCATATGGTATATCATATATTCATATCATAAACAATTATGTGTTGTTGGTTTCCTGTTTGATGCATGGTAGTTGATAAGAGACATATTCATATCATAAATATTGTTTTAATCATCTTCAAAATTTATTGTGTGATTTATTATATATTTGATGACATCTTCTTTTAATATGAAGACGGAACTGTTAATCGGAAACATGCAGAATTATTGTACATATATAAAAAGAGTGTTTAGATTTTTATGTAGCAAGTGACTGAAAAATAATTGAACTCTGTCACTGGGCTTGTAAATGTGAAATGATGGCTTGTTTTTAAAAAACCTACTGACATAGCCTTGATCTGACAAGCGGCTGAACATTTTTTTTCTCAATTTTAGTGATTCAACACTTGATATATGATATATCATATAGATTCTTGGCCTTCATATGTTGGAGTGGCCAAATACACATATACAGGGACGGACCTGGGGGGGTCCAGGGGGGTCCCTGGCCCCTCCTAGGTTGGGGGAAATTGCAAAAAAAAAATTTTTTTTTGGAATAATTATGTATATACTCTTATTTACTTGTCTTGATCCCTCCTAAATGGTTTATTTGTCTTTTTTTTATATTCATTTTTGTATGATTTAGTTGAAAATATCAATTTTTTTGCATGATTTAGTGAAAAAATTTCTTTTTTTTCATGATTTAGTGTGAAAAAAATCCGCGCTTCGCGCGGTTCGAATTTTTATAAAATTTTGGACCCCCCTCGCAATATGCTCTGGGTCCGTCACTGCACATATATAGTTGGAGGTAGCGATTGTGTCTTTTGCAAAACAGGGCTTCTGTTCTTGTTCACCTTTGACTGACATATCCAGTATTCTAATGAGGTTCACCAATCATATTATCATTATATTGCAATGACAAACTCATGAATCTTCTACATTTTGCATATATAGCTCATTTAGTTTAGCAGTGATTAAAGGGATATATCTTTCAATACATGATTTGCAGAGTGACTGTTTCAAATCATCAAGGCTTCAATCAAACAAGTGCCCAGCATGCGACGAGCTGATGGAGATATTTAGTCCAAGATTCTTGGCTAAAAGCTAAATTCTATTGTACAATAAAGGTTCCTTTATACACGCGGGTCTCATATTTTTATTAGGCAAGTTACTAAGCAAACGGATGACACATAAGTATTTGGGACAAATTTTGGGAAAAATTTTGGTTTCTCTAACATTTTTCTAGTAGTTAACCGAGCAAGTCCAATATATCCCTTATATGACCTCCTAACTCAAATTATAAGGGGTGAGTTAGACACTTAGACTTATAAACAACTTATGAACTAACTCTAAGAAGATGAAGAAAACGGACAAGTTCTCCCCCTTCTCCCCAGGCTAACTAAACACTAATTTCCCATAAGCTGTTTCCCTTTAAACCCCTTTTCTATCAGCTCTAAACTCCATTCTCTCAATATCACTAACTCTGAGGTATTTCTAATTAAGAGCATATCATCTTCCCTTTCCTTCTCTTTGTGTCATTTAAGCAAACACTTTGCGGGTAGCTTCTATGTCTTGCATTTTGCAAGTTTGATTGTCTTGCATTTTTGCAAGTTTTGATTGTCTTGCATTTTTGCAAGTGTCTTCTTTCTTAGCGTAGCGCTATATCTTGTTTATCTGAGTAGGAGTCAAGTGACCATCTAAGAGTAGATTTCCATTCTCTACAAGAGGAATCACGGTTTCATCGAAAACAGCTTTGGAGGTTTTGTATGCTCTGCAAGGCTAGCCGGTAGTCATGAATGCTGTGAGTTGGAATTGCAGAGGATTGGGAAATCCTCGTGCAGTTCGAGCATTGAGGGACGTGATTAAGTCTCTAAATCCCAACATTATATTCTTGATAGAAACTTTGTCAGATGGAAAGAGAATAAATCAGTTGTGTTCTAAGCTTGGTTTTGATAATCATTATACAGTTGATTGTGTGGGCAGGAGTGGAGGAGTTGCGATGCTATGGAAGAATAACGTCAGGTGTAGTGTTATTGATCATGGGAGTAATTTTATAGATATTCATATCCTGAATGCGAATGGGGCGAAGTGGAGGTTGACAGGATTCTATGGGTTTCCGGATCGCACTCGCAGAAGGGAGTCGTGGGAGTTGTTAAAGGGGCTTGCTAGCAGGTCTGATTTACCTTGGGTGGTGGTGGGAGATTTTAACGATATGATTAGTATAAGAGATAAGAAAGGCTTGCATAAACACCCTCAGGTGTTGCTAGATGGGTTTAAGGAAACTATCGAGGAGTGTGGTCTGATTGAACTGGAACTTATGGGAGGTAATTTCACGTGGGAGAAGTGTCGAGGCAAACCAGAATGGGTGAGGGAAAGACTTGATAGGGCTTTTGCATCAGTGTCGTGGTGGAGTTTGTTCCCTTTATGCCAGCTTCGTGTTCATCACAGTGTGTATTCCGACCACGAACCAATTCAACTGGAGCTATATAGCACAAACCACTCGAAGAAGAAGTTTAGGTTCCGTTTTGAGAATATCTGGCTCAAGGAGGAGACTTTTCACGATGAAGTCTCAAATCACTGGAAGGGTCTGAACCCAGGTCACTTTCTCTCTAAACTACTGGAGATATCGTCTTTTATGGAGAAGTGGGGGAAGAGATTTTTTAATAAGTTCCGGGAGAAAATTAGGAAGCAAAAGGAGCTGGTATCGATGTTTGAGGATTGTACAGACGAGACCAGGACTAGCAGGTATTTTGCAGAAAAGAAGATTCTCGAAGATCTTTTAGAAAGTGAGGAACTTTATTGGCAACAAAGAGCCAAATCATTTTGGCTTCAAGATGGTGATTCGAATTCTAAGTTCTTTCATGCGTACGCAACAAACAGGAGGAAACTGAATCGGATTGACAACCTGCTAGATGAGAATGGGGCTGTGGTAAGTGAACATGAGGACATGTGTGAGGTGGTTAGAAAATACTTTGTTAAAGTCTTTGAAGTAGAGGGGAGAACGGATAATGCCAGTATGGAAGAGCACGAGGATCTAATAACCGAAGACCAAAACAGAATGCTCACAGCAGAATTAACCATGGAAGAATTTTCAGATGCTCTAAAGCAAATGCATCCTGATAAAAGCGCGGGTCCAGATGGCTTAAATCCTGCGTTTTATCAACATTTTTGGCACCTGTTTGGTAAGGATGTGTTCCATTGCTTTTCGTGGACGATAGTTTTCTGTTTAGTAAAGCCAAAACGGAGGAGATTATGAAGATTAAGGAAATTCTTCAGTCGTATGAACTAAAATCTGGTCAGGCAATAAATTTGCAAAAGTCGGGGATTTATTTTAGCTCGAATGTACGGTTGGACAAACAAGAGGAATTGAAGAACTTGTTGGGTGTGCACAACGATCTTAGCACTGGAAGGTACCTAGGTCTCCCTTCTTTAATAGGAAGATCTAAGAAAGTGGCTTTTAATTATCTGAAGGATCGTTTATGGAACAAAATTCAGGGGTGGAGTGCTAAATGCCTATCTAAGGCCGGGAAGGCTGTGTTGCTTCGTTCAGTAGCACAAGCGATCCCATCTTTCGCAATGTCTTGCTTTCTGCTTCCGAAATCACTGTGTCAAGATCTTGAGAAGATGATGAATAGCTATTGGTGGGGAACACAGGATAATAACAAGAAGGGTATAAGGTGGGTTTCTTGGACTAATATGAGTATGGCTAAGGAGGTCGGGGGCTTGGCATTTCGGGACCTTCACGGATTTAATATGGCTCTCCTGGGAAAGCAATGCTGGAACCTACTAACTAACTCGTCTTCTTTAGTAGCACGGGTGTTTAAGGCAAAGTATTATCCAAGGTCGAGCTTATTTGATGCTGGTAGGGGAGGGGGAGTGAGTTATGTATGGTCGGGACTTTGGCAAGCAAAAGAAGTGTTAAAGAGAGGGTATAGGTGGGTTGTGGGAGATGGAAGATCCATAGATGTGAGCACTGATCCATGGATTCGAGGCAAGGAAGGGTTCAGAATCGATGCGCAGCACTCTAGCCTAGTGAATGGGTTAAAGGTAAGTGATTTACTCGTTCCTGGTAGCAACAGTTGGGATGTAAACAAGGTGCACAATTTGTTCTCAAATAGTGATGCTATGTCCATTTTAGCAATACCTGTCCCACAAAACCAGATCCGAGATCGACTTGTCTGGTGTCATTCAGTAGACGGCAAATATAGTGCTAAGGCGGGGTATAAATTCTGGCATCAACACTACAGTGCTTGCAAACAAATTGATGAGAGCAAGGGGTGGGGTAGGCTTTGGAAGATACAAGTCCCTCAGAAGGTTAAAATCCTAGTATGGAGGATATGCCGGAATAACGTTCCAGTGCGTAGCAGGTTGAGGGAGAAAGGGGTTAATATTAGTGTGGCCTGCCCTTTCTGCGATAATAATGAAGAGCACTCGAGGCATATCTACCTTGAGTGTAATTATGCAAAGGCATGTTGGAATGAACTAGGATTGAATGTTGGCGACATACAGTCTCGTTCGTGCTCTGAATGGCTGTTACATGCTCTTGAAAATAAATCGCTGGGGAAGCTGGCCCAGATAGCGACAGTACTGTGGGGAATTTGGTCAGCTAGGAACTTGAGGGTGTGGCAAAACAAGATCCTTACCACTCAAATGGCAGTGCAACAGAGTGTGTTACAGGTGAAGCAATGGAGAGACAGTCAGCAACTAAAGAATGCAAGGCATAAGTCTAGAATGCAGGCACAAGGAAGGTTGTTATCTAAATGGCAACCTCCTAGAGCAGGGCGACTGAAAGTGAATGTGGATGCTCATGTGATCGCAGGTCAGTCGTGGTACTCGTGTGGAGTCATTCTCAGGAACCATGAAGGGAAGTTTATTCGAGCTAGAACTTATAAATTCAAAGGTGCAGTCCCGGTCATTGAAGCAGAAGCGAACGGTGTTTTAGCAGCAATGAAGTGGATTACGGAGCTAGGCCTGCAGAATGTTGATGTTGAATGTGACTCTCTAGTTGCAGTTCAAGCTGTGAATAATGCAACAGAAAACCACCTGGAAGTTGGCTCGGTGATTCAAGAGTGCAGTGAAGTGTTGAAGACAAGAAGGGATATGTTGGTTTCGTTTATTAAAAAGTAAGCGAATAGGGTTGCTCACTTAGTTGCTAGAGAACCTTGTGCTATAGATTGCTTTATTGATTTTCTGACTCCTCCACGGTCTGTGTTGGAGCCCCTTGAAAGTGATTGTTTGATGAATTAATACAATTCCCAATTTCAAAAAAACTCAAATTATAAGGGATAAGGTCTAAAATAGTGCTCCAATAGACTCTTAACTTTTCCTTAAAACATCATGTCATCCCTTATCTTTAAGGGCTCCCGTATTTCACTTTTATCAATAAAATAATATTTTATCCTCTTTCCAATTATTTCCCTCTTTTTTGTTTTTCCTTCCTTTCTTTTATTTATTATTTAATAATTATAAGGATCAAATATAAGTAACCTTGTTGGAGTTGTCATACCTTATAATATCCTAAATCACTAAGAGCCTAATATTTTATAATATTTATAAGGAAAACATAAGAGCATCTCCGATGGTATTAGCTAAAAATGGTTGGCTAAATCACATAAAATATTGATTATGTAAAATTTGTCGAACCTGTAAGAAGTTGTGCTATAATGGTATATTGGCTATAATGTTGTATATATTGTAAATATAGTATGTTATTATTATTTCAGGTTGTTATTAATAGAATCTATATCTTTTAAGGTAATAGATCATGTAAATCTTCCTTACAGGTCTCTAGAGGTTGGCCATAGGGGTGTCAATCGGATAAAACGGACACGGATACTGCCATATCCGGATCCGAATCCGAATTTTTTGACCATATCCGAATTCGTATCCGGATCCGAAAATATTCTGAAAATCATATCCGAATCCGGATCCGGATCCGAAAATATTCTAAAAATCATATCTGAATCCGGTGGAGTTTATCCGGATTCCGGATAATATCCGGATCCGAAATCCGGAAAATTGATGTTTTTTTCTCAAAATATTTGCATGTGTGGGGAGTTGAACCTGGGTTGCCCCCAACCTTGCGGAAGGTCACAACCAGCTGAGCTACAAGATTTATGTGTTGAGAAGTGAAATAATTAAAGATAAGTTAAGTTTAAACATATTTTTGAATTTGATAGTAATTTATTAAAATCTCCAACCAAATTAATTTTTTATTTTCTGAAAATTTGGGAATATCAATAAATTAGATATATATTGACATCTGTACGGTTGGATCGTTCAAAAATATTTTTTAAAAAATAGAAACAATAATCCGTAACAAAGTACTAGTTACGAGTCATATTGAAAATAGTAGTGATCTACTAAGATCTCCAATCAAATTAATTTTTTATTTTCTGAAACTTGGGGAATATCATTATATTAGATATATATTGATATCCGTACGGTTGGATCGTTCAAAAATATTTTTTAAAAAATAGAAACAATAATCCGTAACAAAGCACTAGTTACGAGTCATATTGAAAATAGTAGTGATCTACTAAGATCTCCAATCAAATTAATTTTTTATTTTCTGAAACTTGGGGAATATCATTATATTATATATATATTGACATCCGTACGGTTGGATCGTTCAAAAATATTTTTTAAAAAATAGAAACAATAATCCGTAACAAAGCACTAGTTACGAGTCATATTGAAAATAGTAGTGATCTACTAAGATCTCCAATCAAATTAATTTTTTATTTTCTGAAACTTGGGGAATATCATTATATTAGATATATATTGACATCCGTACGGTTGGATCGTTCAAAAATATTTTTTAAAAAATAGAAACAATAATCCGTGACAAAGCACTAATAAAATACAATAAATAAATCTGTGAGGCAATAGCCTAGCGGATACCCCCTGGTCCTGGGTAAAGCCTGGTCAGGGGTTCGAATCCACCTCGGAGCAAATGAAAACTCCGGATTTACGTGGAGGGCCTGGGTGGTGGAGCTCAGTTAGTCCTCCTCTGGAATTAGTCGGCTCATAATTGTGAGTCGGATATCCAGGCTAAAAAAAAAATACAATAAATAATATATTATATTATAAATATTAAATTATTAATTATAAATTATATATATATATATATATATTATTTATTTATTTATTTATATATTTATATATTTTCGGATATCGGATATTTCGAATACGGATGTGCCTATATCCGTATCCACTATTTTCGGATACGAATTCGGATACGAATATTATCCGTTTTCTTTCGAATACGGATATTATCCGTTTTTTTCGGATTCGGTATCGAATTTTTCGATCGGATATCGGATTTTTCGGATATTTTTGACAGCCCTAGTTGGCCAAATATAGCCAACGAAAAGAGATTATCTAATTTTTTTGCTAACAGTAATGTTTCATTGGAGTGATGATTTTTTTACATAATTTCTATAAAATTTATTTATGGTAATATATTTGTGATAGCTAAGGGGTCTTCTCCATTGGAGATGCTCTAAGGAGGCTATTGGACTTGCTCTAATCTATTTTATCTTATCCTCCTAAATCCCGTTATACAAGTAGGATATACCGCGTGGTTTTCCATACACTGCATAAACAACTTCTCTACTCACATGACTATAAATAGATGTAAGGTTTGCGTGCATGTTTTATTTTCTTCATTACTAGACCCTGCTCTCAGTAAATTATTTCATTATAAGTATCAAGACAACGTACCAACAACACGGTGAGCGTAGAAACTGTTTTGGGATAGGAAAAAAATACCCGAGGGTAGTGCAATGGAATACAAATGTACTATTATCTGGAAAATAGCCGAGAACCCTAAATCTAGGAACGGGATATACCGGGTATGTTTGATTCCGTGATATCCTTGTTTATCCGCCTTTGTAGACATGGCCTGTTACATGATTATTTTACTGTTACGCATACAAGACTTCATTCTTGGTCCGTGGTTGTTAAGTTGAGAAAGATGACTTTGCACATCATCTCTTCAGTTGTACTACTCTTGCTTCTAGTTATAGAAACACTCTCCTTTCCTCTCAGGAGTCAGGACATGACTTCTTTGTTGCCTCGCACAGTTAGTTGAGTTGACATCTGGTATTTATACTTTTTCTACTCTGGGAAATGTCTACATCTTTCTTCTCCTTTTCTGTTTTTATTGACTGATATTCAGTGTTTCTTATAGATGAACAGTTAATCTGATTACAGTTTTTGAACTATTTGCTTTTCCTTTGTGTCCCCTTTTTGGGTTTTTGGTAAGCTTTGCTTGCAGCATAGTTTACATGCACTTTTCACCTTTTTGCAAGATAGAGCATGTAAAAGAAAGATGTAGCGTTACAATTATATAATGAACATTCCAGGTGCAAGTTTGTACTAGTATTTACCATTTTGTTAAATGTTACTAGAAGCCAAAAAGAGTGTCTGGAAAGAATATTTGGTATTCATGTTAGCAGCAACTGAGCACTTTAAGCTTGGGCTATAGGTTCTCTGTGAACAGTAGAGTTACTCATTTGTACAGTGCAACTTGTTACTTGTCCATGTGTGTATGACGGGCCTTGGCTATTGGCGAACAAGACTTGCGCCGAGGGCTCCCGATACTTAAGGATCCCGAAAATTTCAAATCCTTCTATATAAAATTTTCAAATGTGTAACATATATATGTATTAGGGTCCCAACATTTGATTTCGCCAAAAACCCCTTAACTCTCAGGGCCGCCACTGGACTATATGAGCTTATATATTGTGAATTTGTACAGGCATTGCTACAAAATTTACTTGATTAGCAAGAGGGGGACCAGTACTCACTGATAATGCAAATCTGCGTTAGTGCATCTGTGTCGAATTCTTGCATATTCTTGATAAAAAGTCAGTTTTTAGTCCTGTGTTGACTCATTTATTGTTGTTCATTGTTTCAGGATGGCTTCTCAAGTGATTTACTTCCCCTGTTTCGATGTACAAACAAATAAAGATAATCAACATGCATGTTTGCAAGGGATTATTTCAATGTATTCTCTAATCAATAACAAAAAAATTCCTTTCTTTTATCCAATTGTTCATTCCTGGGAAGAGGAAGAAGCAGATAGATGCATAGTGCAAAGGCCTCCTCTTTCCGTCCCCTCATAATGGTTACATTGTTGGTTCCAGCCCTACTAAGCCTACCACCCCCTTCTCTTCACCTGATACAAGATGGTCAAAGTCCCCGCCGCCCTGCCGATCTCAATCTAGCGACGGGTACCCGGAACCACATTGCTGTCATTGTCCTTCGGGCATGCATATATCCTACGCTTATCACTCATCTATGCTTTTGCAGCATGTACCCTTCGGGCAATACGGTTTTCTAAACATGAGGCAGCAGAGCGACGATGGTTTTTCGATTACTATATTTTTTTTCATTAAATCTTACATTAATACCCCCTTAATGTAACTGTATACCGAATTTGTCAGCAAAACATTGGAATAGGTAACAGATAATCCCACACTCATTGGACCATCTTGCAGTGCATTCATTTTCACAGGTTTTATAGGATACTTGTTCGTTGTTTACAAGAAATAATAATAGCCATTTTTTCAAAATTTAAAGCTTCTTTGTATAATATATTTCATTATTGTAAGGCCCTCTCTGGGATTTACAAATAAATTTAGATGGTCAAATCACTTTGTTAGCCCAAAGTTAACCAAATTCTGCCATAATTTCTGGAATTAAGTTAGATGCAGGTTACCATTGTGCATTTGTGCTGATTTTACTTGCTCTTTTAAACCTTTGTTCATTCTATACATGTGTGTACATTAACAGAACTGTCACGCAAATTCAGCAAGTATCAGACTTTTCACCAACAACATTTCTAGTTACCTGGCAAAACAAAAGTGACAACATATACTTGAACATATAAATTTTACGATGATAATTGTAATTTGTAGTAGTGTAATCGATGATACAATTTGTTCTAACAAAAATCGACATCAATTTTATTAAGATTACTAATCGATTGCAAATTATAGAAATTGTAACTGATCGACATCAAATTTTATTGCGATTATTAATCGATCGGAATTTGTAATAATGTAACCGATGATGTGATTTGTCCGACTGTAACCGATAATATGTAATTAAGTTGCACTGATGATTGAATTATTGTATGCATGTCTGTGTACAGACTACAGAGTCTTTGTACCAGAACAGAAGTCACAGTGTCATACATGATTCTTTTCTATTTGTAATGGATACAATCAAACAAGTATTGAACACTAACATGCAAAGATGACAATAGTAGCAAACTGCAAAAGAGCATGTGAGTAGAGAGTATTGGTTGCAGAGTATAAAAGTCAATTTTGGAACTTACAACACGCTGCATTTTCTTTTGGGAAATGTTAAACTTCCTTTTATTTCCAGAATTATTCATAGCAGATTGTATCATAATATGCAACATTTCATGAATACAGAGAACATATGCTACAAATACGGTTCTGAAAATAAAAAAAATTTCTTGAAAGAACATTTCCCCTTTCTTTTTGAAGCATGGGTCACACACATTGTGAGCATGTTTAAAAATGAACCAGGTGACTGATTATTTAGTCTAGATTCACTCAGTTACAGTACAAATTTACATATGACCAAAGAGTAATTATAACATAAGATCAATAAGGGTGTGTAATAGTGTGATTTCTTCCTTAAAATGTGCTAATACATACAAGATTAAGACATGATCAACACATCAAACACATGAATGGTACACTTTGAAGTGCTTTTCTTGAATATTAACAACAGTTACTTTGTGATTAGAGGCTAAAAAAATGGGGGACCCTAAAGAAAAACGAGGGACCCTTGTTAAGAACAAGATGTGGGACCCACTAGGATGCATTGAAAAATGTGATTAGCAAAGGACAGAAAGCACAGGGATTTTCATCATGAGTTAGGCTTTCAAGGGCGACAAAACTTTTTAACTTGTTACGAAAAGAAACGGCTTGGGTGTGTGGTGTTTAGTGTGTGTGTTTTTGTGTAGAAAGATTTACGGGGGTTTTCCTTGTTTTTGTCTACAGTCTACACCAACACCCGGTTCTTGTGAAAGCATCTCATCATTTACCTATACAAAGTCCACATTTGCAACGAGGTTACTAAAGTTTTCATGTGTTATTCACTATCTTCATGTATTTTAAAATTGTACATTTTTCGAGATAAATGATATTTGCACATCCTAAAATTATAATAATTCATTATTAACTTATTTTATAACCATAATTTATAATTTTATAATCAACGTAATTTGTTTATTTATTGGTTCGGAATCAAGGAATAAATTTTTGAATAATTAGACTTATATACTTTACAAGTAAGTATCTGTTCTAACAAATCGATGGTAATGGAGAATCGAATTCAGGACTCGATGAGACACAAATCCTTAAATAATAATAAAAAAAATCGGATTTTAAGGATATATCTCTAAGGCAGTCAAACTGTTGATGTCAAGAAGTAGAGATAAAACATTAAATAAGGGGAATTTATTACTATCTTCCATTCTCTTTTAGCTGGGAAAATCTGATAGCAGATTTTGGTGTAATTAATTTTAACATCTCTTAGAGATAAGATTTTCTAAACAACTTCTCTCTTAAGTCTTCATTCTACATACGTTACTAATTTGGTAATTGTTGGATTTTGTCATACATGAACTAATAAATGTTATGATGCAATTGGGATTTCATATTTTAAAGTTTTTGGGTGGATGAATATCACTTTCTTGAAACTAAGATATCACTTTCTTGAAATTATCTCCATTTTGAAAATTACATAAAAATGCTATTATTTAATTATTAAAAATGCAATTATAATAGAAAAATAAAATTCAATAATGATAAATTAGATTTTGCATTTCTATTAAAATTTAGAGTTCGATTATCATTTCTATTTATAATATGTAATTTATCAAAATTTATGTGTTAATATTTAAATATTCTATAAAAATGATAATATTTAATTTTTTAATAAATTATCAATTAGATCGAAAAAACGTATGACAGTATTATAAAAATCATATCCTGACGGACTTATTGATGAAACGTCTGATATCACATATATTTTTATATTATAAATTAGATCATTTTTTGAACGTGTTGCTATAAATTCACGAGTACTTCGCAAAATCGGGAAAGACGATCAAACACCGATAAGTTCACGAGTACTTCGTAAAGTCGGGAAAGACGATCAAACACCGATATGCAAAATTTAAGAAATATGTCAGAATCATCTGTTCCCATATTAATACCTCGAAGAATGTTGAATTCTGATATGTTAGAATTGCTCGATAACACACCGATGTTTCGAAAAGGATTAATTCTGGTACATCGACGTCGAAATCCTCCAATTTCACAACAGGACAGTTCCAGTTTTAATTTCACAATGCCGGAATCAGAATCGTCTAATTTTATATCAGAATCGTCTAATTCTCCAGGTAAATTAAGATTTTTTTTTTTCAATATCATCTGAGTCTTCACTTATATTCGAATTTTAATCATCTAAAATTTTATAATTTTCCGATCATCGGTATAATTATTTTATCTTTTACATCTACAATATTTTGATACATTTCATATATTTCTTTCATTCAACCTTACCAAAAATCAAAATCATTTTACCAAAATTTCCAAAAAAAAACCAATTCCCCAATTTCGATAAAATCATGGAAGAGTTGAAGTAGTAAAACTGAGACCTTTCAATATCAAAAGGTGAACGGTCCCTGGCAAACATTTGCCAGGGAACTGTTTCCCAACATATGATTTCTGGATCGTTGGATCGTTGATCCAACGGTCCTGATTTAAAAAAAAATTACACCGTACCGCAGAAACTTTCCGCGGTACGGAGTAATTACAAAACTGCCCCCCGTTTTCACATCAAAAATCTACTGTTCACCGTACCGCAGAAACTTTCTGCGGTACGTGAACAGTGAGGGCAATTTTGTAATTACTCCGTACCGCGGAAAGTTTCTGCGATACGGTGTAATTTTTTTTTTAAATCAGGACCGTTGGATCAACGATCCAACGGTTCAGAAACCATATGTTGGGAAACAGTTCCCTGACAAATGTTTGCCAGGGACCGTTCCCCATATCAAAATTGGGAGAATCCAAAACTGTCAAGAAAATCTTGAAACCGGGAGTTGGGAGATGGGGGATAAATGGTAGTAATAATTACTCCTAGTAAGCTCGAATTAAAGGTTAAAAAAAAACTATAAAAAGGGGCCTGTACACAGCAAAGTTCATGCATTCAATCCCCTGCCTCTCACTTTGTGCCGTTCCTCACTTTGTTTGGTAACTCTCTCCCCTCATCTGAAACACATACATGAAATAAACAGAAACAGAAGTTTATTATTTACCCACCTTTCTTAAACTAAACACCAACCTACTCATACACTTGTATATATATTCTCATTCTGTTCTGCTAAACTTTCTTGTGGCCTGCATTTCTTTTATATTTTTTTACCCATTTAAGTTTTCTTTATTAGTTTGTAAATGTAAAAGGTCTTGTAAAAACAGAGGAATACTATAACTCTGTTCTTAGAGCTGTTCTTTATGCTTTTTGTTTTTATTAGATCTATCTGGAATAACCCTTTTGCTCATAATGTAACTCTGTTCTTGTGCTTGTTTTATAGGGTCCGAGACAATGAGTAAGGAAGAGTTTGTGAAGATCAAGGTCTTCCTCACCTTCATTCTTATTCTCATTCTCTGTCACTGTTTCACATGTGTGTATAAGTATACGTGTGTGTGTGTGTGTGTGTGTGAGAGAGAGAGAGAGAGAGAGAGAGAGAGGAGAGAGAGAGAGAGAGAGAGAGAGAGAGAGAGAGAGAGAGAGATGATGATGATGATGATGAAGTAATTTTGATTTGTCATCTTTCCCATTTATTTTAATACTTCACATTTTTTTTCTTACATATTTATGTTTATTAATTATTTGTATCATATCATCTTATCAATGTATTGGTTTTCCTGTTTATTTATTGTGTGTGAATTTGTGCATGCAGGTTTGTGATTTGAGGGTGAACATACACTGCGATGGGTGCAAGACGAAGGTGAAGAAAATCTTGCACAAGATTGAAGGTATAAATTATAGTAATGCTTATTTCAAATCATCCAAATTTTATTCTTTCCTTAAAGAATTGAGTTTTGTAGATTCCTTGTCTCCAAAATTCTATATTTTAGTGTATATTTTGAATTTTAATTAATTTGATGAAACTGGCTTGAATTTTTTTAGTTTTGGGCTTGATTTAATGATAAAGTTTGATTCTTTATAGGTGTTTATAAAACTACAATTGATTCGGAACAAGGGAAGGTCACAGTTACTGGTGATTTTGACCATGAGATGCTAATCAAGAAGCTGGCAAACCATGGGAAGATAGCAGAGCTATGGGATGCTCCCAAGTCTGATGATAATAATGATCAAACTCAACAGGCCACTGTCAAGAAAAGTGACAGTGGCAAAGAAGGAAAGAAGGATTCTGGTCCGGGCCAGAATGGTGGAAACAATGAGCAGCAAAAGCCTGAAGATGTACAGCAGCGAGTTCCTAATCAGCCAATGCTACAAGTTCCTCAGCTGCCAAAGCCGCAAGTTCCCAATCAGCAAGAAATCTCGAGAATTCCTAATCAGCAGCAGATGCCACAAGTCCCTAATCAGCAGCAGATGCCACAAGTCCCTAATCAGCAGCAATTGCAAGGAATGCAGCAGATGCCACAAGTCCCTAATCAGCAGCAATTGCAAGGAATGCAGCAGATTCCTAATCAGCAACAATTGCAAGGAATGCAGCGGCAAATTCCTAATCGAATGGGCCGAAACATGCCATTTGGCAATGGGCGGAAACCGAATGCTCAGGCTGCAAACTTGAATGGACCTATAGTGGGTGATCTAAGTGGTGATGATTCGGATGAGGATGATGAAGAATCTGAGGAGGAGGATGTTCCGCTACGTCGAAGGCCTAATAGGATGAATCCCATGATGGGTAATGGTCAAGGAGGTGGTCAGATGCCTCGAAATATGATGGTGAATCCGGGGATGAATCGTGGTCAACAATTTCCACCTCACATGATGAGAGCTGCTCGCCCTGGAAATGGCGCTCCGAATGGAGGAAACGGTGCTCCAAATGGAGGAAATGCCGCTGCTAAAGCAAAAAAAGATGGCGAGGGAAGTGGAAATGTTCCTGTTCCGATGAATGCTGGAATTGCTAATAATGGAATTGGAAGAAAGAGAGGCGGTGGTGCCAATCAAAATCCAGGAGCTGGTGATGGTGGAAACATTCCTGTGCAGGTGAATGCTGGCAGTGCTAATGATGGTAATGGCGGAAAGAAAAGAGGCGAGGCTGGCGCCAATCAGAATTCAGGAAGTGGTGTCAAGCCAGCCAATGGTAACAAGAATGGTGATACAGAAGCTCAGTCCAAGAATGGCGGAGGCGGTGGAGCTGGTAGTGGTACTAATGCTAATGGAGAAAAGAAAGTTGTGGATAATGAAGTTCATGTAATGCCTAACATGATGGGGATGGGTGGAGAAGCTGGTGGTTTTGCAGGCCAAATGGGAAGTGTCATGCCAACGGGTCAGATGGGCCAAATGGTAGAAAATCCAATGGAGCAAGTGAGCCAGATGGGTCAAATGACTACAGTTCAAGGCTATCCTGCTGCCGCACTTGGTGACCACAGTTCAATGCTACTAAAGGCTTACAGGCAGCAGCAGCAACAATTGGCTGCAATGCTGAAGAAGAACCAGGAGCAAGCGGACGACAACGAAAGGTTCCAGCAGATGATGATGTACGCCAGTCCTCCCTCGGAAGCGATCAACTACATGCCTGCCTATGATCCCTCTCCATACCAGCAGACACCATTCACCAATTACTTCAGTGAGGAGAACCCCACCAGCTGCAGCATTATGTAAAGTCATCAAGAGAGTTCCAGCACAATGCGGCTTAAAGTTTGCTCAATTTCTGGTGCTGGTTTGCTGATGACTTTGGTTGCTGCATTACTGTTTTATTAGTCAACCTTTTTCTTATCTTGTTTTTAAACTTTTAGTCACCCCTCTAAAATGTGCTTGTATTACTGTTCAGAGGTGTCTTTGTCTTTTAAATTATCATAGACTATAAAAACTCTAGGGAAGATAAAGGTGGGTTTTTTTTTTTTCTGTATGAGCTGATGAATGTTTAGTTGTTTACAAATGTGGTCTGTAGCTACAAATGAGAAATTATAATAAAAGAAAGAGCAAGGGGTGTTAAAGGAAAAAAGTCCCCCGTCTCTCTTCCCCCAAATCTCTTTTGTGCTTCCTTAATTTTTCCAATCTTTCAATATCCTCAGTTTCACACACATTACGATTCTTTTTTATGTTCTACTCTACATTTGGAACTGGTAACTGGGTCTATGTGTTGCTGGGATTCTTGACGTTTTATAGTACCAACTCCTGCATGTAATGTAATGTGATTGAAATTATGGAGCCTAGTGTAAAAGGGTCCCACAAACTCATGACTTTGGAGAACAATTTCAAACTATTGGGTCCACAACTGGTCAATATAGTACTCCCTCTGTTACATGTAATTATTTACATTTGCGAATCAATTTTCGGCACGAATTTTAAGGATAGTTCTGTAACTTATTTTTGATATTCCGTATTTCTTTTTTTTGTATAAAAATAGAATAATCCTATTTTTATATAAAAAAAAAATTGAAAATATCAAAAATAAGTTATAGAACTATCACTTTAAAATATGTATCATATACACAATTTTTTATGTAAAGAAATGGATGATATGAATGGAATACTTGCGAATTAATCTAAAACGAAGTCGGATATGGAAGAGGAGTAAACATATCTGTCTAATCAAAAAAGGGTATCTTATGACTGGTGGAGGGGTCCCTAATATGAGTGACAAAAGTACAAGTCTGTCCTGCCTATGTTTAGGCCTTCCGGTAACTAGACTCGTAGACTTGCATGCATAGGTAGTTAAGATCATCTCCAACCCAACATCAAATTTGTACTTTTACATCATTTTGATGTAAAATTCATCTTCAATCCAACACTAAAACTTACATCATTTTGGTATCACACCAAAATTTACATCAAATTTGGTGTTACACCAAATTTTTAGAGTTTTTGTTAATCCCAACTTTGCCCTTGTCTTCCTTCCCTAAAACAAATTTGTTCCCCATGTATCTAACCAACTTTATTACTTTTGTACCTTACGTTTGTACTTTAGCAATAAAATAACTTACATAGTACAAGAATGATGTAAAATTTAGAGTAAATGGGTTGGAGTTGAATTTGAAAATAGTGTAATTTTTACACCATTTTGATGTAAAAATCACACAAAAATGGTGTGATGGGTTGAAGATGCTCTAAGTAGACACTCGACTTGGACTAAGGCTAGCTACATTGGCCGGAGATCACATTCCCTTTACCAAGTGAAACTACTACGTTCGTTAGAGAGGATTAGATTTGATTAGATAGGTGATAAGGGTGGTGTTTGTATATCAAATAATAATATCTAGCAATTTTTTTTTATTATTAAGTTAAAGTCGATTTCATAAAAATATCAATCATTAGTTATTTTTAACTCGATTTAATTAAAAAAGATACGTCATAAATTGTTGAGAGATTTTTAAATTAATGTTATTCTAAAATAAGTACTCCCTCCGTCTCTCTTATTCTTTACAGTTTTTATTTTGGGACGTTCCTCTCATTTTTTTACATACTATAAATAATAATTTTTAACAATAAAACACATTATTACATCCACTAATTCACTCCACTTTTTCAACACTTTACACTATTACATCCACTACTTTACTTATTTTAACAATAAAATTACTATTACAGCCACTACTTCACTTATTTTAATTTTTAATCATAATCTTTGGTCTCCGTGAAAAAACACAACTTAAACAACCACACGGGGGACGGACGAAGTATGTTGTATTTATTGATTAACTAAAAACATCCTCATTAATTCAAAACAATTGCTTGTAAATCAGAAGAAAAACCAGAACCACAATCATAACGGATGAAATTGAAAACATTTGGACCGAAAAGAAATTCCGATGATAAATAGTTGTGTCCGATAATATATTGGGATGTGAATTTATAAAATTTACATTATATTAGAGTCCATGAATGCAAAAATATCACAAATATCACGCTTACAACACACATACGAAATTCCAAATTCTTGAGGAGACGTTTTATAAAATGTTGCCTTTATATATGATCTAGTAGCGGGGCCGAATTTGAACACTGTGCTTACTGCTTACTGCTAAGGAATCGGACCTCTTGGTGGATCACTTCCTTCAACCCCACTCGCGCGCAGCGCCCGGGCTAACCCCCTAGTTCCGCCCCTGTTAATGCCAACTGCAAATTGCAATGTCATATTCAAACGAACACCAACTCAGGATGAAAAAAGGGAACTTTACAGACCAATAAATATTGATGGTAATATAATTAAGTACGAACTAATTCATTATGAGAGTATTTGTCAGTATTTTAATGAATAATACATAACTATAAAATGTAGTACAAAATATAGTTTTTAACTACAAAAATGCTAGAGTTCATGTTAGCTAAATTAAATGCTAGGATTTTCAAAACATTTTTGAAAATACATTTTCAAATACTTAATTGACATGATATAGTTAATAATTTAATAAATTACTATAATATTGTTAAGCAGTGTTTTCTCTTAGTTCTTAAATATGAAGTTAAGAATATGAAAATCGAACTTTGTCTAAATAAAAAATGGGTCCTGTTAAACATAGCCCTTAGGGCTATGTTTAAGGAAACTTTTTTGCCACGTGGCGAGTTTTTATTGGCTTATTTTTGTGAATGCAGGGGGGCCACATACATTATTATTATCATCACTACTTAAAAAGCTGGGAGAGCCAATTAGAAGCTGTCACGTGGCACCTTAACCATAGCCCTTAGGGCTATGGTTAGCATTTCCCATAAAAAATTGACTGCAAAGATAGTTAAATACAATCCCCCGCCCCCGCGGGAATTGACACCCTGCACTGCTCTACACACGGAGATCGGCAGCGGCCATCGGGCCACAAACATGTAACGGCGTCCACCCTCGGTTATATGAATAGAGTAAATTGTATAGTGGTGATTAAATTTTACCAATATTTATATATTGATGGTCGTAATTTGAAATTTGTAAAATATGTATGTGATACATTATTTTTGTATTTCAAACTCGTGGCTATAGACCATTTTTAATTTTGAACTACTTATTATCAAATTAAAGAGTAGCAATAGCCACTCTTCTTGAACTATTTTTTCTAAAAAAAAGTGGTATTTAACCACTCTTTTGAAATGTAAAAATAATGTATGATAATATATTGCAAATTTCAAACTCCGACCATTAGAATAAATATTTGAATAAAGTTTATTCACAATTCTGTAATTTAGTATTATAAATATTAGCTTATAACTCGTACGGTGCGTTTTACAAATACTAGTTTATAATCCTAGTTTATAATTCGTGAGATCTACAAATTTTTTTTGATATGTAATAAATTTTATTTTATGTTACAATTATATTTTTATATAATCATTATTTTTAATAATTTATTTTAATTTTAATTTAAATAATTTAATATAAATTTAATTAAGTATATGCATGGTTTGAAACTTATATTATAATATTTTAAAATAAATATGTCGTTGACGGAATTCGTACCTTGAAATTTTAACAAATTAATTTAATCATATATATAATATATCTAATCATTAGATATATCTGTTCTGATTTTTTTATTGAAAATCTAACGTTCATTATTCGTTGTGTGCGAATTTTTATTATATATTGTTTGTGATTAGAAAATATGGTGTAATATTTTTGGGTATATATTAATTACGGTAACTTTATGTTTTAAATAAAAAGTTAACATGTTTCAATTAGAATAGAAATATTATTGATTGTAAGATACGATATTTTAGGTGTTTATAAAAGGTAATATCACCAATTAAAAGTAAACATTTTTAATTAAAAAGGAAATCATCGAATCATCATTAATTATATTATTTCATTATTTATTTTGTTAATTAGGATGACCATGCCGAAAATCGAATGGACAAACTTCCGATGCCCGTGCGATACCATGATTTCTTTTACTATGTTATAAATTTATTTAATACTAGCTTATAGCCCGTGCAAAGCACGGGTTACTTTTAAATATTTTTAAAATTATACGATTAAACAAAATAGAGTTTTATAATTTATCATGGAATTAATTTAACTTTTTGGAATTATTTAATAAATCATATGTATCGTTTAGAACTAATAATATAAAATTTTAATGTAAATTTTTTGTTGACGGGATTCGAACCGGGATTTAAATATAGAATATTCCTTATTATTAGATCTAACGGTTATCATCTATCGACTAAATATCTAACGGTCACTATTGTTTTAAATTATTGAACCAAACAACCAAATTATATCCCTGTTTGCTTATTATATATTAGTATAGATGTATATAGATTTTTATTGTATTTTGATTAATGATTGTAAGATGCGGTGTGATATTTTTGGGTTTATATTAGTGATTGCAAGATTAGTTTTAAATTTAAAGGTAACATGTTTTAGTTAGAAAACAAATATTAGCGTTTGTAAGATATGATACAATTTTAGGTGTTTGGTAATTTCTTCAATTAAAAGAAAATGTTAAAAACGCAATCGGCTAATAACTATTTTTTATATTATTATAAATAATAATTAAGTAAGAATAATTAAGTAAAATAACATGTTTTATTAGTTAAGGGTAAATAAGTGAAATAAAGAGGTACATTTCTTTTGATATGTTATAAATTTTATTTAATAATATAATTAGGTTTTATATAATCACTATTTTCAATAATTTTTTTACTTTAAATATAATTTAATAAACTCTTTTTCAAGGATTATCCACATGTTTTCTTATTATTAGCAACTTTTATAGATTTTTATTATATTTTATTAATGATTGTAAGATGCGGTGTGATATTTTTGGGTTTATATTAGTGATTGCAAGATTAGTTTTAAATTTAAAGGTAACATGTTTTAGTTATAAAACAAATATTAGCATTTGTATGATATGATACAATTTTAGGTGTTTATAAAAGGTAATTTCTTCAATTAAAAGTAAATGTTAAAAAGACAATCGGCTAATAACTATTTATTGTATTATTAAAAATAATAATTAAGTAAGAATAATTAAGTAAAATAACATGTTTTATTAGTTAAGGGTAAATAAATAAAATAAAGAGGTACCTTTCTTTTGATATGTTATAAATTTTATTTAATAATATAATTAGGTTTTATATAATCATTATTTTCAATAATTTTTTTTACTTTTAATATACTCATTTTCAAGTATTATCCGCATGTTTTCTTATTATTAGCAATGTATATAGATTTTTATTATATTTTATTAACGATTGTAAGATACGGTGTGATATTTTTGGATTTATATTAGTTATTGCAACATTAGTTTTAAATTTAAAGGTAACATGTTTTAGTTAGAAAACAAATATTAGCGTTTGCAAGATACGGTACAATTTTAGGTATTTATAAAAGGTAATTTCTTCAATTAAAAGTAAATGTTAAAAAGGCAATCGGCTAATAACTATTTATTATATTATTATAAATAATAATTAAATAAAATAACATGTTTTATTAGTTAAGGGTAAATAAGTAAAATCAACAGTGCCAACCAACCAACCTTTTAATGTTTCGTCTTTTATATAATAGTATAGATTTTGATTAATGATTGTAAGATGCGGTGTCTTATTTTTGAGTTTATATTAGTGATTGCAAGATTAGTTTTAAATTTAAAGGTAACATGTTTTAGTTAGAAAACAAATATTAGCTTTTGTAAGATATGGTTCAATTTTAGGTGTTTATAAAAGGTAATTTCTTCAATTAAAAGTTAATGATAAAAAGGCAATCGGCTAATAACTATTTATTATATTATTAAAAATAATAATTAAGTAAGGATAATTAAGTAAAATAACCTGTTTTATTAGTTAAGGGTAAATAAGTAAAATCAACAGGTACGTTTCTTTTGATATGTTATAAATTTTATTTAATAATATAATTAGGTTTTATATAATCATTATTTTCAATAATTTTTTACTTTTAATATAATTTAATATACTCATGTTCAAGGATTATCCTCATGTTTTCTTATTATTAGCAATGTATATAGATTTTTATTATATTTTATTAATGATTGTATGATGCGGTGTGATATTTATGGGTTTATATTAGTTATTGCAAGATTAGTTTTAAATTTATAGGTAAATGTTTTAGTTAGAAAACAAATATTCGCGTTTGTAAGATATGGTACAATTTTAGATGTTTATAAAAGGTAATTTCTTTAATTAAAAGTAAATGTTAAAAAGGCAATCGGCTAATAACTATTTATTAGATTATTATAAATAATAATTAAGTAAGGATAATTAAGTAAAATAACATATTTTATTATATGGTACAATTTTAGGTGTTTATAAAAGGTAATTTCTTCAATTAAAAGTAAATGTTAAAAAGGCAATCGGCTAATAACTATTTATTAGATTATTATAAATAATAATTAAGTAAAATAACATATTTTATTTGTTAAGGGTAAATAAGTAAAATTAAAAGGTACCAACCAACCAACCAACCAAACTTTTAATGTTTCAGCTTTTATATAATAGTATAGATTACAATTATATTTTTATATAATCATTAGTTTTAATAACTCTTTTAAATAATTTAATATAATTTAATATACTAATGTTTACAGATTATACTAATGTTTCTTTATTATAAATAAAATATACTGATATTTAATGTATTTTATTAATAATTAAAAAATATGGTGTGATATTTTGGGTATATATTAAGAATTGTAAGATTAGTTTAAAATCAAAAAGGTAACATGCTTTAATTAGAAATGAGAAATTAATGACGGGAAGATATGGTATGATTGATATTGTTTGGTGTTTATAAAAAGTAATATATTCAACTAAAATTAAATGTGAAAAAGGCAATCGACTAATTACAATTAATATTATTATTTATTTTAATAATTAGGATAAACGTATTAAAAACCAAATCTAAACTTTCAGTGTTTTGTATATAATATAATAGTGTAGAATCTATACTATAATATTATAAGCAAAACAATGTATATTTGGTTAGTTAGTTGGATGGTTGGTTACGCCATCTAAAAAAATTGTTAACACTTTCCTAAAAGTATTATATAAAAAAATTTATATTAAAAATATAATTAAAAGAGTATGTAGTTGAATTTGAGTTGAAGTACTGTAACCGATATAGTATGTATTTTTGTAAAATATGTGTTTTATCTTTTTAATAAATTACAATATATTTTTTATTTGTTTTTTTAGAAGGTTCGAATAAGTTTTTTAGAAAGGTTTTGACTAACCAACCAATTATACCCTTATAAAAGTGTAGTACAGATAAATAGTATACTTAATATATTTTCTTTTTCTTTTCCTTTTTTTAATTTGTTTACTTATCAATAATTTTTTATATTAAAATTGTTTAAATTAATTTTAAAAGATATTGGTTTCTCGAAAGAGTCTGAAGAGAAGTTGGGTGATGGTGGAGAATTCTGATTGAATAAATAGTATGTAAAATATGTGGTTCATTTTTTTAATTAAAATTAAATTCATTTTGAATTGTTTTTTTGTTTTTGGAAGGTGTTAACAAATTTTTTAGTAAGTTGTTAACCAACAATTCAACGAACCAAGACACAAAAACATATTTTTAAAAAAATTAAAAAAAATTTGTAAAATTCAAAATTCAATTAAATTATATATAATTTATTAAAAATAAAATATCACATGTCTTATGTCTTATAGAATTATAAACGTTTTCAATTATTTCCCGCCTGCACACATTTTTTCTTACGATTCTTTTTTCAACGATTTTAGGTTATACTAAATGATTTTTAAAAAAACAATTGAATTCTTAAGATATTTAACAATAAATTTAAAAATAACTTTAAATTAATACTATTTATTTTATGTAATAAAATTAAGTATGGAACATATTTAAATTTAAAATTAATAATAAATTTTATAAAATAAATTAAAATTTCATATTAAATCAAATAATTAATGTATTAATTCATAATAATAATGTATGATGGTGCATGTTTTGCTCCGGTTATAGGGTAGTATATGTTATGTACTAAACCTTATAAATGTTCAGAAGACTAAACCTTATAAATATTCGGAAGACAATGTCAAATATAACACTAGCTCTCTTAATCGATAATTATAAAGTATTAAGAAATGAAAATATTTTTCCAAAAAATTTCCTAAATCAATATATATATATAAAGGAGGGTATAGAGGAGTTTAGGTGGCGCTCTAAAATCGTCTCAATCTATTTTTCTAATTTTCTAGAATTTAAACACTAATAAATATAAAAATATCATTTAACATATTAGAAGAAGAATAGGTGTTCGAATTTATAGAGAAGAAAAGTTCGAATTTATAAGGAATACATATGATTAGAAGTTCTATTGGAAGTAGAATAAGTATTTATTAGACATATGATTAAAAGTTCTATTCGAAGTAGAATAGAAGTTCGAATTTATAGAGAATAAGAGTTCGAATTTATAGAAAAAAACATATAAATAAAAGTTCTATTAGAAGTAGAATAAGTGTTTGAATATATAGTGAAGATATATAAATAAATATTTTTTAGAAAGTACGATCTTCTTAAAATATGTCGTTTCATATAAGTTAATTATACTTCTATTAGGAAAATTTATTCAATACTATTGTCATAAAAAAATCATTGTATTTAAAAATAAAATCATTGATGTGTTAATATAATAAAACTCTAAAATCGTCTCAATCTATTTTTCTAATTTTTTAGAAATTTAGAATTTAAACACTAATAAATATAAAAATATCATTTAACATATTAGAAGTAGAATAGGTGTTCGAATTTATAGAGAAGAAAAGTTCGAATTTATAAGGAATACATATGATTAGAAGTTCTATTGGAAGTAGAATAAGTATTTATTAGACATATGATTAAAAGTTCTATTCGAAGTAGAATAGAAGTTCGAATTTATAGAGAATAAGAGTTCGAATTTATAGAAAAAAACATATAAATAAAAGTTCTATTAGAAGTAGAATAAGTGTTTGAATATATAGTGAAGATATATAAATAAATATTTTTTAGAAAGTACGATCTTCTTAAAATATGTCGTTTCATATAAGTTAATTATACTTCTATTAGGAAAATTTATTCAATACTATTGTCATAAAAAAAATCATTGTATTTAAAAATAAAATCATTGATGTGTTAATATAATAAAACTCTAACATCGTCTCAATCTATTTTTCTAATTTTCTAGAATTTTAGAATTTAAACACTAATAAATATAAAAATATCATTTAACATATTAGAAGTAGAATAGGTGTTCGAATTTATAGAGAAGAAAAGTTCGAATTTATAAGGAATACATATGATTAGAAGTTCTATTGGAAGTAGAATAAGTATTTATTAGACATATGATTAAAAGTTCTATTCGAAGTAGAATAGAAGTTCGAATTTATAGAGAATAAGAGTTCGAATTTATAGAAAAAAACATATAAATAAAAGTTCTATTAGAAGTAGAATAAGTGTTTGAATATATAGTGAAGATATATAAATAAATATTTTTTAGAAAGTACTATCTTCTTAAAATATGTCGTTTCATATAAGTTAATTATACTTCTATTAGGAAAATTTATTCAATACTATTGTCATAAAAAAAATCATTGTATTTAAAAATAAAATCATTGATGTGTTAATATAATAAAATAACATTCTCATGCAGGAATCCTAAATTAATACAGGAGTATCTACAATATAAAGAAAAAATAAGATGCGTTTTCATTTTCTAAAACCCCATAAATTTTAGAAAGTCTAGAGAAAGTAAAAATTGGAATTCACTTTATTTTTTATGTTTTGATTTTAAAGAAAAAAAGTTGTTGTGTAAGATGAGCATCATCAATAATATGTAATGAAGTTAGAATTTCGATCCCAAACGAGAGCGGCTCGAAATGTGTTTAACGGGAAAACGGCTCACTATAAAATATTGTATTAGCTATTAAAATATCATATTAATGTTATAAATTTTATTTTATTTTTAGGATTTGATTTTTATGGATAAATATTATCATACAAGTGATATATGTAAAAGTTAGATTTTTGGTCTTAACGAGATAGCAGATCAATAGTAATAACCGTACGTGTTTAACGAAAAAGCGGTTCATTAGAGAAGACCGTATATAAGATGTACAGTTTGAATAAAATAAATACAGAAGTATCTATAATATAAAGAGAAAATAAGATGTGTTTTCATTTTTTAAAATTCCATAAATTTTAGAAAGTTTAGCGAAAGTATAAATTGGAATTCACCCTATTTTTTAGATTTTGATTTCAAGAAAAAAGTTGTTGTGTAAGATAAGTATTATCAATAATATGTAATGAAGTTGAAATTTTGATCCCAAATAAGAGTGACTTGAAACGTGTTTAACGGGAAGATGACTTACAATAAAAGATTGTATAAACTATTAAAATAGTATATTGATGTTATAAATTTTATTTTATTTTTAGGATTTGATTTTTATGGATAAATATTATCATACAAGTGATATATGTAAAAGTTAGATTTTTGATCTTAACGAGAGAGCGGATCAATAATAATAACTGTGTTTAATGAGAAAGCGGTTTATTAGAGAAGATCATATAAAAATGTTTGAATATATAAGGAATACATAAAATAAAATGTTTTATTGGAAGTAGAATACGAGGACTGTTGAGACGTCTTATACAATTTTTTAAAATTATATATCTTTTTTCCTAGAAATCCTTTATTGTAACTTTTTTATACAAGTTAATTATACTTGCATTATAAAAATATATCCATAAATTTTATATTATTCCCGTAACGAAAAGTCTTCGTATTTTTTATATATATATATTAACATAACATAAAGACATTTTCATACAGAAGTTGTAAATAAATACAAGAATATCTATAATATACAGAAAATAAAAGATGTATTTTCATATTTTAAAATTCCATAAATATTAGAAAGTTTAAAGAATATAAAAATTGGAATTTACTCTCTTCATATAATAAAGTTAGAATTTCGGTTCCAAATAAGAGTGGCTCGAAACGTATTTAACGGGAAGACGACTCATTAGAAAAGATTATATTAGCCATTAGAATTTGATACTTATGTCATAATTTTTTTATTTTTACGGTTCGATTTTATGGATAAAAATTATTATATAAGTCTTTATACTATATATGTTAAAGATGAGATTTCGATTTTAACGAGAGAGCGGCTCAATCGAAAAAATTGTGTTTAACAAGAATTTTTTCTTGATTCATTAAAGAATATTATTTAATTATTAAAATTTAATATTAATATTATAATATAACGTAAATGTATTGAATTTTTTTAAAAATATTGTAACGCCGCCGCGAAGCGCGGCTTTATCAACTAGTACTTAGCTAAATGATGACAATGTCAAATCACTCGAAAAGAAATTTGGACAATTTTTAGAGTCCGCATCACACAAATTAAAGGAAACAGATATATCAAAACAAACCGATAAATAATGAAATAAGTAATATAAATAAATGGAGGGTAAAGTATTTAAACCCGAAACCTATATCCCAACCGGATTATGAGATTTAAAACATTAATATGTTGAGTAAATAGTACTTTGTATCCCTTATTTTTGGTCATTTTTTCGATTTGGTCTCAAACTTTTAATGTCGGCATAATGCATCCCTCAACTTTAGATTTCATTTTATACTGCATCCCTTTAATCAAAATAAATATTATCGTTAATATGTACAAGGGTAAAATTGGAATAAGTGTTTCAAATTTATATTATTACGGAATGCATCCCGTAGTTTTCTTATTGTGGCAAAAGACATCCTAATTAAAAAAAAATTACTTTTATAAAATGAATACATCTATATTATTATTATTATTATGTTAAAGTTAAAACATTTAAAATTTTGGTTTTCGATCATATAATAAACAAAATAATAAAATGATAGAGTTAATGATAATTAATCATCGTTGGCCTTTCTAATCAAACATACCCAAGAATTTTAATTACCAAGTACATTCCAATCATTAATAAAACAAAATTCGTATATTAAAACACGTTATCTTTTAATTGAAATACATTACCATATGAACACATCCAAAAATAACAAATCTTCCGATTATTAATAAAAAATATATGAATAACCCGTTTATTGTACGGGATACAGAATTGTTGTGGAATAAAAAGTAGGGTGTAATTAATAAGTGTATTGAATGTAATGGATTGAGAGCTTCGAGCTTTAATGATGGATGCTCTTGTTGTCGGGGACTAACTCGATCCTAACAAGATGCCTACGTACCTTGATGAACATCAAGAATCAAGCCAAAAAGTAGTTCTAGAGTTGCCTACGTGGCTTGATGCGCCCTCGCGACGTAGTGACGTAGTGGCTTGCATGTCCTTATTCGAGGATTAAACCTAAAACGTGGTGGATGTGTCTGGAGCTGTGCTAAAAACGCTCCCCTTGAGAATGAGGGGTCAGACCCCTTATATAGGCTTGAGAAGCCTTAAAATTAGGGTTAGTAACTTGGTGGGCAAGTTATACAATTTGGGCCCAGTTCTAGATCCTTCCATGAGGGAGGTGGATAACTATATGAGTTGTATGCCTAGGAGGATACTCCATAGATGATTTGGTTTCCTTTTGGACTCAATAACAGAGTCTTTTATTTGGCCGATTCGTTAACTACGTTTTAAATATTTAATTAGGGTTTTGGGCCTCATTAATAGGCTTCGTATATGGACCAAGGTAGGTCTAATTAATGCAACATTAATTGTGTCTTTAGGGCTTATTTTCAGCCCATATCATTTGCCCCTCAACTTCTAGGAAAACTGATCAGGTTTTCGTAGAAGTTCTATTTGCCTTAATCGAGACTTGGGGTCATTTTTATCCCTTACCTGGGACTTCTTAATTTTCCTACCCTTATATGGGGATTTTGGTTTACACTAGTGTTTCACATATACCGCCTCATTGTAAAGTGTGGAGCGACCTACAGATTTACGACGATTTGCCTTATTCGAGGCTAACTAACAATGTTTGTGTCTTACTGAAAATTATTTGTAATTTTATTGCACTTTCAAATTTTTCTCGTACTCACAGTTATTTTTCTTAATTATTCCTAATATTTTTGGAATTTTCTTGTACTCACAGGTATTTTTCTTAATTATTCCTAATAATTTAGGAATTTTTATGTACCCACAGGTATTTTTCGTAGTTTTTCCTAATATTTTAGGAATTTTTATATACCCACGGGTATTTTTTGTTATTTTTCCTAATAATTGAGGAATTTTTATGTACCCACGGGTATTTTCGTAATTATTCCTAATTGTTTAGGAATTTTATGTACCCACATGTATTTTTCTCAATTATTCCTAATAATTTAGGAATTTTTATGTACCCATCGGTATTTTTCTCAATTATTCCTAATAATTTAGGAATTTTTATGTACCCACAGGTATTTTTTGGTTTATTCTTTACAATTTAAATGTGTCACTCACGAATTATTTGGCCTTATACAAGACTTAAAATAATTTATGGGATCTCAATTCTACAAAATTTAAAATTTTTGTAGTTTTTTTTGTGTCATCGGACAATTTCTTAAAAATATTTTCGATTATTTTAATCGAAAATATTATATTTGTGCAACCGTGCATTTTGTAGGTGCCTTTTCGCAATTTTACATGGACTTTTCTGTTAACTAGAAAAGTTCAGGGACAAATTAGTCAAGTTTGAAACTAGAATGATTAATATGTCGATTTATAAATTTGAGGGACCAATATGTGAACCCTGCAAAGTTTAGGGTGTTAAACTGCACTTTTTCCACCAACCTCATTTGAGGTCGTCCAGGCTCTTGTTTTGTGCCTGGTCGTGCCTTGTTCGAGCTCAATCTGGCGGATCTCATTCGAGGTCGTGATTTTTTCTTCTTTTTTTTTAAAACAATATTATTGAATAATATCATTTATTTTATTCAAATTTTGAATAACATTTTTACCCAAATCAGGGGTGTCCTACCCGGATAAAATTTTGCTTGAATAAAATTCGAAAATTTTAATCGAAAATATTGAATTTGTGCACACATACATTTTTAGGGGGATCATTTCATAATTTTTCAGGGACTCTTTTTGTGAACATAGCAAAAGTAGGGGTACTAAATTGCACTTTTCTTACCAACCTCATTTCAGCTCGTGTAAGCATCCATTTGGGGCCTGGTCGTAAGTTTCACGAGCTCGATTCGCGACCTCAGTTGAGGTCGTGACCATTTTCCTATTTTTTTTTCAAATAATATTATTGAATAATATTATATATGTTATTCAAATTTTGAATAATTTCTATACCCAAATTAGGGGTGTCCTACACGGATGAAATTTCTCTTACATGAAGTCCGCTCGAATTTTATTATTAAGCAATAATAATTTTTTACAAATTATTATTAGATAACAATATTTTCTTGTAATTTGTGTGGGGGTCCTAGCCCTGATAGACCTCAATTGAGATCTAACTAAACCCTCAAATTGTAACATCCCGCCTTCCCAATACTGAAAATATACTGTTTATAATAAAATAGACTTTGATACAGGGGAATTTTAGAAAATTTCGGCATGAATTATTCGTAAATCGAACTATCCACCTGTATTTCAACCCAAACCAAATTCCAATTCATAATTACAAGTAAAACTTAATACTCCAACGATTCCTCACCAAGGATCGATTCCAGGTTATGGTATGAAACAAGAGTCTAAATTTACAAATTATTACAACTTCTATCACTACTCTGAATAAAATTTACTACATCATCTAATCTGTAACTTAATCTCAATCCGTGCTTACCCGCTCTGGCATCGAATTCTATCCTGAATATAATGCCTCATAGCTCTCATATGATTTGCACGCTGCAGACATCCATCTTTAATCCTAACTGAAAGGTTAGGGAAAAATAAAGCAAGAGTGAGCCAAAAACGCTCAGCAAGTATATAGTATAGTGAAACAACAATATTTCAACATTTCATTGATGAACAATATCAATGATTAATTATCTCAGAAGAATAAATTCAATTTCCATAATATAATAAGAATTTCCCATTTTCTTCAACGTACCATACTGCCTCAGATAAAACTTTGAGAAAAAGAATATCAAGAAATTCCCCAATCATTCTTACTCCACTTTCACGTACAATGTTACTCGTGAAGGGAATAACTGAGAACCTCTATCCATCCTTAATCCCATTATTTTACTGAGTTCCAATTTTTTTCAAGTAGAAAACAACTAACTCTGATATCCACAATTTCGAAACTAATGAGCATTTACCTTGAAACATATATATCTTATCAAAAACGTTCCTTTCTTTCATCACTTTTCACTAAAACATTCTTTTCCTTAAAACTCTTTCATCTTTGAAATATTCTTTTCGCAAAACCTTTTAAAAACATTTTTAAGCTGATTGGAGTTTTTTTTTTCTTTTCACGACTACGGACAATACGGGTGATCAGCCACGTAAAGTCCCCAGCCCGGACACTCTATCCGTCTGGACATAAAATTGGGTTCCCAATTAGGCAACACATTGGCCTTTAAATTGCTGGACTAGGACCACCCTAGCCTCTTACGCTAAATAAAAGTGCTGGACTAGGACCACCCTAGCCTCTTACGCTCTCCAATCTAATAACAAGTTTATTAACCATTTAAAACATTTCACTTTCATGTCCTTATACTCACTGATAACAGATCAGCCCAGTATAAGGAATTTTAAAGACATCTTTAATTAATTAAACCTTTTTAATGAGCCACAATAACAGTTTAAGGGTCAGTGAAACATTCGATATAAGAATCATGAACAACACAACAATAAGATTAAGATTCAGGGAGGCATTCGATATAAGGAATTATAAACAACAAAGCAGTAAAATTAAGCTAAGCATGGTAGAATTCAACAAGACAGAATTATGAATCAATAACTCAGCAAGGTATCATTAATCAATTAGGAAACAAGAAATTATTAGAGTTCAAGAATTTGGACAACAAATTTTATAAGGCAACCCACTAATTAAGGAAAATCTGGGTTCAAAGAAGATTTAAGAAATTCTCAATTACTCAAGGTCTCACTCTTGTCGGCTAAGCACTCATAGGCTTTAGCTGCCAGAACCGGCATGACAATAATGAGTTTAAATAATTAAGAAGATCTCAATTCATTCTCGGTTTTAACCGTCACTGAGCAACACATGCCTCAACAACAGCATAAACCTTGAATTAATTTACAATAATTTGAAGAAAAGTACTCTTTGAAAAAAATATTACTAAAGACGAGGAATAATTGAAATAAATTAATTTTAAAGTAATTCAACACCTGAACAATAGGTGAGAAACATAAACAATGACAGAATAATTTGAGATTGATTGCTTGCAAATTAATAGAAGAATAATGTCATTGGGAATAAAATAAAGGGCATAGGCACTAACCAAATGGTTTGAAAGAAATATCTCATAATTAACAGAACAGGTTCACATTATTTAGAATAAAAATGAAGAGTATAACTGCTTACAAGAAGGGATATCGAAAGAACAAATAATTAACACAGAAGGTTTCACATCACTTGAACAATAAGTGAGGGATAGTAAACTTGCCTCCGGTCCTTAGCTATTACGTAAAACCGAAGTAATGCAACTATCTTCTTTTTCTGTCTTACAGGCTCACCATCTTCTTTTTCAATCATTCTTCGGTATGACGTTCTTGCGGTTGCCACGAGTCTGATCCGTCGATATCAAACCCGCGTGTCTAATTCTATAGTCAAATATAAGACAGTAATTCAGTCTTCAAATATCACTTCCTCTTTTCTATAAATGCTTACAAACTCGACTCGAACATATTAGTCATGCATGCATTTCATTACGGGTTTTAATCCATCTAAATCCTCAATACTAATTCATATACAGATGACCATATCCCTTAGGTCGTGCTACTCTATTTTACACTTAAAACATTTCGTTTACTAGGCTTGTTAATTCTAAATGTTTATTAAACTTAAACGAATGTATTTTCTACAGAAAATTGGGCATGACCTGTCCGTAAAATGGACTTTGTCCAGTGTAAAAACACCTCAATTACAATCCCAAAATATTCACAAACAATCCACAATTCATCTCAATATCACATTCATCTCCAATCTCAATTAATCTATTATTTTCAACTATTCCACCTTTGAAATTACAAGTCAAATATTAAACACCAATTCAATTCATACCATACTTGACATACATCTAGATAAGACCAAAACTAACAACTCTCGTATTTTAATCATTTACAAATAAGTCCTCTAACTCGCTCAAATTTACCTCCTAAAATGCTTCCCTAAGATAGCATTCTTAAGGACTCTTTACTAACCTCCCATCTTTACACATTTTTCCTAAATTCATATTTCCTTCTTTTTACACCAAATCTTTTTATTGAATAAACTAGACATTTAAGACCATAACATAACAAAATTTCATTGTATAATATGCAATACCCAATTTATTGTGAAATTTTTAAAATCAATCCAATGGTCAATTTAAAACTGTCAGGATCAGCCCTGTTCCAACAGCCATATCTAAATTTATACAAGTCTGGTGAATACCATATTTGGCAGTCACAAAGACAAGACACAAACCTATAACTTTCGTTCTTTGGCCATCATCAAATAATGCCTTTAACCTGTTCAAAACCCTTTCCCAAAACAGGACAGTGAATCTGTTAAATCCAACTCTACTGCGCACCCTATACTCAAGTATTTTTAATAAACTGAAATATAATCATTTTACTATGAAATTTGGCAGACATCTTTCTAGATATCTAGTAAAGCTCTCATAAAAACTTCATCTGAACATCATTTTATTTAGGCCAAAAACGAACTGAATCAACTCTCAAATCGGATACAGTAATTTCAGCTTTGCGCGGCCTTTACTAAAACTCGCATAACTTCTTACTCGTTAATCCAGTCGACACAAGGTTTTCGCGTACGTAAACTAGAAATCATAAGGAACAATTATATCACATACCCACTGTCAAAAACAGAGCATGACATCCATGGACGAACTGACCAAAATAAGGCAGATTACAAGACCAAAACTGCATTCTAGTTCTTTAACAATAATTAACATTTCGTTGACATCCTTATTCCATTACTAACAAAAATCAAACAAGCAATAATACACTCCTCAAGAACCCAAAATATTCTAATTACAATTATATATAATCATGGTAATCTAACCAAATCAAAGCTTGTATTAAGAAGGTTATACCTTTCCAAGCTTTCTTTAAGCAAATAAACCTTCAATCCAAGCTAACTCATTCCTCCCCAAGCTTTGCAAGATGAAAACCGAATATATACATACATATTTATATAGATATATATATATATATCTTCAAGAACTTCACTACAAATCACACATACCCATTAATATAAGATATAATCAAGTGAATTATAAGAAGTTTAGAGAGGTTTTGCTACAAGAATTCAAGAGAGGGAGAGAATGAAGGTTTTGGGTAAAAGAAAAATGAAGAAAAACCGAGAACAATCCAGAAAAATGGGGAAGAAGAAGGCTGGTGCTTGGCTCATAGCCCCAGGGGCATTTTCGTAATTTTATGCTGAAAATCATATATATAAACCAATTCAAATCATTTTAAAATCAAAATTAAACTGAAAATTAGTAGAAAAATAAATTTAAAAATTCTAAAATAAAGTTTATGAAATTTCAAACATCCCTATATTTTTAAAATATTTTTAGAATCAATATTTAATTAAATATGAATTTTACAATTTTTGATCCTTTAAATCCAATAAAACTCTTAAAATCATTTTAAAATACTCAAACACCCAAAATAATTCTCCTAATAATTTTAAAAACTAAATAATATCATAAAGGTTATAACACAAAAGATTTCATGATTTTTATCAACTCCAATGATTTTATAAAAATCTCAGAAAATCAGTAATACATATTTAAATAGATTTAATCACCAAAAATGTAATTAAAATACACGGGCGCACACTGGCTCTCATAAATCATCATATAAATATATAAACATGATATCACATGTATTCAACCTTCCCAACAATATCCGCCCCATAAGATCCACATTTAATATCAAATACATATTAAAAAATACAAAATTTTCTAGGGTGTTATATAAATTGTCCAGGTCTGGGGTCTTCCGGAGCTCAGCTCTAAGGCGTGGTCGTGAGGTTTACGAGCTCAATCCACGACCTGGATTGAGGTCGTGTAAGGCATTAAATTTAGGCTGGTCGTGTACGACCTGGATTGAGGTCGTGTAAGGCCTTCAATTTAGGCTGATCGTGAGGCTTACGAGGAGCTCAGCTCTAAGGCCTGGTCGTGAAGTTTACGAGCTCAATCCACGACCTGGATTGAGGTCGTGTAAGGCCTTCAATTTAGGCTGATCGTGAGGCTTATGAGCTCAATCCACGACCTAGATTGAGCTCGTGTAAGGACCCATAACATTAATGGTCGTGAGGTCTACGATCTCAAAGCACAACCTGGATTGAGGTCTTGGAAAGACTCAATTTGACCAAGGTCTTGAGGTTCTACGACCTCAATTACAAATTGAATTGAGTTCGCCATAAGGCTACATTTGTGGCTGTTCATGAGGTGTGTGACCTCATTCTATGACCTCAATTGAAGTCTTTTTAAATCCTCATTTGTCATAGGTCTTGGGTCATCACAACTTTATCTCTGAGACCTAGAGGTGGTCACTCGTGACTTGAAATTTCAGCCCCTTCAAGACATGGATTGATGTCACATTTTTCTCCTTTAACTCGATTATTAGGCCAGCTCATTCTACGAGTATTGAAAAATCCATATATTTTTGCTCATTGCTCAGATTTGAGCTTACAATATATCGGATTGAAGCTTGTTTCGAGCTCTAACTCCTTACATTATTTTTTAACTTATTTCTCCCATTTTTGGAGCCTTCAAATGGATGGTACGTGGCCTTTTCGAGCCTTTGGTTGGACGAAACACGGTCTCTACGAGCTTTTATTTGGACGGAGTGGGGCCTTCACGAGTCTTCAATCGGGTGGAACGTGGCCTCTTCGAGCCTTCAGTTCCTTACAGCTAGCTTCCCTGCCTCCATGGCATCGTTTGGCAACCAGCCATTCTCAAGGTGTGCTTTGATACGATCTATCCAACATCCTCCTATCCCGATAGAAGCAATAAGCTTAGAATCAATTACAGGGGTTCTCAGAACTTGGAAATAGTCGCTCCCAGAATGGGTCTCGACCTCTGAATAAGTATATTGAGATGAGGCATCGACCTTTATATTCTCCTCCCTTGGGATATACTCAACGTAGCACTCGTCGAACTGGGCTATCGTAGCTTTCACAATCCTCAAGTATTTGGCCATATCTTTTTCTCTAGCCTAAAACTCTCCATCGACTTGTGAGATTACCAGCTTTGAGTCTCCACAGACTTTCAGGTTCTTCACCCTCAGGGCTATTGTCAATCCAAGGTCGATTGTCAAAGCTTCATACTTTTCCTCGTTGTAGGTTGTTTGGAAGTCCAAATTCAAGGTATACTCAACTGCGAACCCATCGGGGTTTAATTTTGCAAAATTAAACATATACCAGTGGTTTTTGTTTTTGATGCCCCATCAAAATGGATCATTCAATACTCCTTCTTCTCTTCCAGGGGCTTCTCACCTTGCTGACCTTCCTGGTCTATTACCTCCTGCCCCCTACTTCATGGTTGTCAATGGTATATTCAACCACGAAGTTAGCTATGGCATGGGCTTTGATGGCCATCCTAGGCTTGTACTTAACATCAAATTCTCCTAGTTCGATTGCTTACTTGATGAGCCTTCAATTACATTTAACGCGGCCTATTCTATCCTTCAATTGCATGGAACATGGCCTATTAGAGCCTTCAATTCCTTAGAGCTAGAAGCTTATGGTTTCATCGGACCTTATTCCCCTTAGTCTGATCAGGTGGAGTGTCCTAACCGGATGCTCAGATACGATAAACCTTGAGATTTGGGGTATGCCAGGTCTAGGCACCACATTTCTTTCAAATAATTCCAGCTTGTAAGAGCCTCGTTTTTGAATTGTCATCCATTTATGGCTACAAGGATTGGTAGAAGTCCATATCTACGTATCACACTTTCCCACAGGAATTGTGTCATTTACTTGATGGTTATCTAGGCTTGGGGTTTGGCCTCAGTCTACTTCATGAAGGTATCAATTACAACTATCAGGAACTTCCTCTGGGAATTTTCCCACTGGGAATGGTGGAACTGATGGTTTTCAACATTTCAGGGGATTGATCAACAGTTACGTGTTTTTGGATATCGATCACACAGACTCTCGACATCAGCCATTATTTCTGACCAATGGTATCCTAGTTAGGCCATCTTAGGGGCAAGGGTCATGCCCCCCAAATGTTGCCTACAGATTTTCATATGATCTTCTTTCAAGGTTGAATTCACGTTTTGAGGCTTTAGTGTTCTAACTGACAACTTCTGTGCCTCCAAGGCATTGTCGGGTATCTAACCATTTTCCTGGTGAACCTTTGTAGGATCTAACCAATAGCTTTCCACACCCACAGGTGTTGTTAGTTTTTCAGTCATTGCTTCGGGCCTTCAAGACTTGGAAGTGAAAACTTTTATAAAATTCCCCAACTCCGAGGAGGCAAACTTGGGTAGGACATCAGCCTTTACATATTCCTTCCTCTGGATGTACTTCATGTAACACTCATTAAATTGAGTCAAGCTTCAAGTATTTGTCGTGGTTCCAGCCCTTGCCTCAAACTCACCTTTCACTTGCAGTATTATCGATCTTGAGTCTCCACAGACTTTGAGGTTTTTGACCCTCAGGCTTCAAGCCAAGTCCGGCTATCAAGGTTTTGCATTCTGCCTCATTGTTTGTCGTTAGGAAATCCAACTCTGGGGTATACTCAAGCATGAGCCCATCGGGGTATGTTCTGACTTAATTTTGTTTTTGATTCTCCATCAAAACTGAGCATCCATCATTCTTGAGTACCGCTCTTCAACCTTCCTTCTCCAATTCCTTGCCCTCATAGGGTACTACCTCATGCCCCCCGACTTCTTGGTTGTCAATGGTGTATTCAACCATGAAGTCAGTGAGTGCTTAGGGATTTATTGTGGTTTCTTTGTCCAATGCAAGACTTCTTTCACGTAACGAATGGGTTTCTAAACTTTGTTTTCCTCTTTTCTTCCATCATCTCCATTTCTTGTAGGAAATTTGATCTTCAGGTCTTAGCTAACTTGAGGCAACCGCCTTAAGCCTGTCCTCCTAAGGATAACATTTTAAGCGGAAGTTGCTTTAACCAGCAAAAGGTTCGACATATGAGTGGCCACCCTAGGCTCTCGTCCTATTATCATGGGTAGCCGAATAGTTTTTTTAACTCTTGACTCAAATCTATAGAACCCATACACGAGCATGTTGGAGGGGGTCAATTGAGAATCATTGTTTTCTATCTTCGAGATATCCACTGAAGTCCCATTGTCTACTGAGACTCATTTCACTTACGAGTTGCCTGTCACAGGTGTTATGACCAACTGGCCATCATAGAGGCACTTCACCCCTTCCAAGTCAGAATCATCAAAGGCAAATGCCATTTCAGTTTTTTCTCATTATAGAGCTTTTCCTACAATGTGCATATCTTCTCGAGCATAAGCTTTATGAGAGCTCCTTGTATTCCTGACCATCGTCGGGTCTTCAGAAATCATGTTTATCATCGGCCCTCTGGGGTTATGGATTGCGATCTTAACTGCCATCCTTCATTGAACTCTACTTCATAATCCTGCCTTAGGTTACCATATTGGCCATCCTTGTTGAACTTATTCAATCTTGTTCTTTGGATCAGAAACTTGACTTTATGTTTCAACTGTTTATAATCGTGAGTGTTATCTCCAAATGGCTTATGAAACTGATCATATTGGTTCTTGTTTCTTTTCCCGGGATCAGTCCTTAGTGGTTTCAACCATCATAGATCCTTGTGTTTCTTAATGTCCATAAGGATTTGGCTCTTTGGAGTATACAAATGTGCATAGCTGGTGAAACTCGATCCTTGATTGTTCCTCTTCCAGGGAGATTCAAAGTCTTTACTTGTTCGAGGATACATATCCTTAACTTTCTACTCGTGACCACCTTCGCTTCTTGTTATTACCTGCGTTGCCTCCATCAGGGGTTGAGGCTTCCCTTAATCTTTCATCTACATTGATAGTTACTCATCATGCAAGTTCGGAACCTTCATGGCTTCTTTGGTGATTCGCTTCATGTAATCCCTCAAGGATTCATTCCTTCCTTGTTCCACCTTCAGGGGGACGTAAAATATTTCTCTTGAACTTTTAATCAATAAACGGGGCGAACAATGCCCTTCCTAGTCCTTTAAAGGAGCCGATTGAGTTTGGGGGCAACCGACTATACCATCGTTGTGTCATGCCCCCCCAAGGTTTAAGGGAACGTCCTATACTTGATTGCGTCAATCACGGGTTAAAATTATTAGTGCATTGGAGTATGTTCTCACATGATTAATGGGATCTCCTGCCCCAACACATGCCTCGATGGTGGGCATCTTGAATTTTCTTGATATATGAGCATTCATTTTCTTTTTGGTGAATGATAGGAAAGGATCATCATGATCTCCTTGAGGCATAGAATCATCGGGATCATCCTTTTGTGTATCAACCCTTCTCCTCATATGGGTATCACTCAAATTAATAACATGGGGGATCCTAGCCCTTGGGGGCTACCTAGCCTATTGTACTTCCAGATCTTTCTTTGATTTTCGGATATGTGCTTCATGAGCGATTATCTATTCTCCCTCCTGAAGTCTTGGGAGCCAGTCCTTTGGATCCTCGGGGCTGAGAGGGACTTAACCCTCATTCGAGCTCCTTGCCTGGTTCTCCTTCTTAGATAGATATCTTCTTCAATAGATGACAAATCGTCAATAATATAGGGTCCGGGAAAATCATGACTCCTTCATTGGTGTTCTAGGTCTTGAATGCATTGAGGTACGTATGCCTCGTGTTGTTGGCTACTCCTGCCCTCGATGAACGACATCTCATTGGTGGGAACCTAAGTTCATCGTTTAACGATGGAGATAGACATCTATAGTCCCAACGGTGCACCGGAGGGGCGACACCACTGTCCGGAGGGGATTCGTCCATGAATTCATTAAACCCACAATCGGCTGCCGCGGATGAGTAATTGGAGCCCCCAAATCCTTTCGTCTATGGCCTAAAGAGCCGTTCCTTGATTCCCTCGGGGTTAAAAACGTCCTGATCCTATGACGGGCTCCTTGTCTTGACGTTTCTTGGTAGAACGGACGTCATCTTCTTCATCTTCTTCAGAAGAGAAGTCGTCTTTGGTGTATGATCTGGATAAACTTTGATTTCCTCCTAAGGGGATCAAGCCTTCATTGTATTGAGGCACATAATTTTCATAAGTAGATTAATGGTTTCATCAGCAATTGGGAATAGTGAAAACCCATTAGTCAGAGGTAATGGCGATCAACATGACGGTGATGGTGATCCGTGCTCCTGGTGCTCCATTAGTCAGAGGTAAAAACAACATATAAAATTAGGGATTCGTTCCTTGAGTTAGTGGATTCTGGGTCACCTCTTGGGGATCACCCCTTGGAGATGCGTCTTTGGAGGAGTCATTCCCTGAATAAAAGTCAGGGGGAGTGGATCATCAGTCCAATTATTCTTTCATCGTCGTTAGTGCACGATCAAGACTTCTCCCTCCTGCTATATGCGGAGATTCCAAGTCTCAAATATGGGGCGAATCATGCCCTTGTTAGGGTGGAAGCCCACAACTCAGGTTCTGAGCTCTTAGTGGTGGAAGCACCATGGTAAAGATTTGTAATCATGCTTGCCTATTATGGGTATAAGCATGCCTAGGATTGGGGATCCGTCCCTGGAGAGTTTAAACTCGTTCTTTGGACTCCATGGAGACTCGTTTAAATTCCTGTTCCAAGAGGGTTCAATTCTTGAGCAATGATAGGTGTGAGTATTCTTTACTTTCTCAATAAAAGGAGGGGTAGGATCATTCTGATCTCCTGGTTGAATTAAATCATAGGACTTAGCCATTGGGATCTCTGTCCTTTGGACCTCAATCCTTCTATGCCTCCTTGAAGGCTTGTCCAAATTGACAAAAGGAATCTCTTCTATTCTTTAAGTAGGAGGGCAATTTTACCCCTGTTGTTCCTTCTCCAAGTCTTTTTTCAACTTTTGAATCTCGTCTTTATGAGCCTTAACCATTCCTTATGTCATTCTTGGCACTTTGCTCGAAGTCTCTCGGACATGCCCAACAATGGGTTCCTTATTTGCATGCCTCTTCCTCGAGGCTCAATCTCGATCATCCGTAGATGAAGAATCCTCGGTATAGGGTCTAGAATAATCTTCGTACCCTCCTTCATAGACAAGGCCTAGGCCTGTGATGTATGGGGGTTTACATGGCTTATGCACTTGATATGCATGACCACTTCCTTTAATGCCTCATGCGTTTGAGGGATTGATGGGGTAGCCCGTAAGCTATATTCGTGCTTGCGAAGAATCACGGTGGTGAAGATCTGTGCTCCATGGGGGTAGGCCGTATCGTAGAAGGGAAAGAACCATTTGAAGGGGATTCATTACCTGGCCTTGGGGATTCATCCCTATGGGTTGTGATCCCTCGGCATAAGTTTCAATAATTTTGGAGATTCATCCTTTGGATTAAAAACCCGAAGTGGTGGTGTTTGTAATCATCGGTGTTCTCCGCGTGTTCACCATGGTTGATGTTGTCGTCCCACAGACGGCGCCAAATGTTGTGGAATAAAAAGTAGGGTGTAATTAATACGTGTATTGAATGCAATGGATTGAGAGCTTCGAGCTTTAATGGTGGCTGCTCTTGTTGTCGGGGACTAACTCGATCCTAACAAGATGCCTACGTACCTTGATGAATATCAAGAATCAACCCAAAACGTAGTTCTAGAGTTTCCTACGTGGCTTGATGCGCCCTCGCGGCGTAGTGACGTAGTGGCTTGCATGTCCTTATTCGAGGATTAAGCCTAAAACGTGGTGGATGTGTCTGGAGCTGTGCCAAAAAACGCTCCCCTTGAGAATTAATGAGGGGTCAGCCTTTATATAGGCTTGAGAAGCCTTAAAATTAGGGTTAGTAACTTGGTGGGCAAGTTATACAATTTGGGCCCAGTTCTAGATCCTTCCATGAGGGAGGTGGATAACTATATGAGTTGTATGCCTAGGAGGATACTCCATAGATGATTTGGTTTCCTTTTGGACTCAATAACAGAGTCTTTTATTTGGCCGATTCGTTATCTACGTTTTTAATATTTAATTTGGGTTTTGGGCCTCATTAATAGGCTTCGTATATGGACCAAGGTAGGTCTAATTAATGCAACATTAATTGTGTCTTTAGGGTTTATTTTCAGCCCATATCAAGGATATATAAGATAAGAAATAAGATAAAAAAAATCAATACTATTATATTAAAGCCGAAATATTAATTGAAACTTTTGTCGATTTGATTTTCGGTATGGTTAATAAATAAGAATTAATTGGTGAACATAACTATATGCTCATTTAAATAGTAGAAAAAATGATAAATAATGGAGTATAAGTTGTGATTTCATTTCTAATTTTTTTAATGGATACTAATATATTTATAGTATTTTTCAAGTAAAAAAATATTAGTTAACATTATATCTAATTTTTTTTTCTATTATATTAAGTTAATATTGTTATTTAAAAAAATACAGTTAAAATAATAATTGGGATGTGATTTGTTACAATACTAAAATTATGAGGTGCATTTTGTTACAGTTTAGACTTATTGAATTATCCTTCCAATTTTACCCCTGTGTATGTTGACGGCATGGGTGTTTTTAGACGGAAAATGATTAAAGGAATGTAATATGAAGTAAAGTTGAGGGATGCATTCTGTCGACATTAAAAGTTTGAGACCAAATCGAAAAAATGATCAAAGATATGGGATGTAAAATGCAATTTACTCTAATATGTTTAAAAGAAGATGTCAGTGATCACATATTATTTAACAATTTAATAAGTAAAAATATGAAATATTAAAAAATAAATACCAAAATTTGTAATATTTCCAGTATTATAATATAGATTTGATTTCGTAAGGAGAAAAACATATAGTTGTTGGATTAACAAAATTTAAAGACTTTCATCGATAGCTATGTAAAAAAAATTAGAGAGAGAGAATGGTACGTGGGTTTCCAGCAGCAACCGGTGGAGATGATGCATTGTCATGATCAGAAATTGATTCGACTGGTGGAGGTGGCGAATTGTCATCAGAAATTGATTCAACTGGTGGAGGTGGTGTTGAATTGTCATCAGAAATTGATTGAGATAAAGAGACTACTAAGAGAAGACTGGCGAGTAGTAAGAAGAACAAGTTGAACCCTAGAGTATGTGCAGCCATTGAAGCCATTTGGTCGATCTTAGCAAGCAGTTATGAAAAACTAAAGAGATACTGCCCTACTTTTATACCAAGATGATCAGTGTTAATATACGTAGGATAAATTCCATGCATGCATTAATTAGAGCTAACAACTCGGGGTTAGAGGTCTCCCGACGGCATTCATATTGACTAGTTCAAGCAGCTCATGTTCATGACTTTTCAAATATTCTTCTAGAGCTCTACGTACATGTACTCTCATTTACAATTTAGTATTATATTAAATTAAATCGTGCAAGCTTACTTTTAATTTTTTTTAATTTACTTATAGTTTGGTATATATAATATTATGAACATTACTTTTAATATGTTAGGAGAATTCAAAATTTAGACATTTGTATATAAATAATTTTTAGTATTAAATCTAAATTAATATGATGTTGGTGGGAATCGAACCTTGAACCTTTCTATATAACATAATCTAGTATTAATTTTATATTAAAATGTTGTTGGCGGGATTCGAACTTTTAATTTTTTTTAATTTACTTATAGTTTAGTATATATAATATTATATATGAACATTACTTTTAATATGTTGGGAGAATTCAAAATTTAGACATTTGTATATAAATAATTTTTAGTATTAAATCTAAATTAATATGATGTTGGTGGGAATCGAACCTTGAACCTTTCTATATAACATAATCTAGTATTAATTTTATATTAAAATGTTGTTGGCGGGATTTGAATATATATCAGGCCTCTAACTTTTGGTATTGTTATATCTAACGGTTATGATCTATTTGAGTTGAAGATCTAACGGTTGTGAATAGGGGATAACCAAATATAGGGGTAACCAATCTACAAATTATACCTCATTTCGCTTATTATAGTATAGTACAGATAGTATAGATTAGATTTATAATTTACAATTTTTCAAATATTTTTATGCTATTAGTTTATATGATAAAAAATGATAGTTAAAATTTGATACTGTATATATTTTGCATGCTAATTTACTATTTACGTTCTATTTTGAATTTTAAATATTAGACTTGTACAATCCACTAAAGCTCACAAAATATAATTAATTTAGTGATGGTTTATTGATTCTTTTTCAATTAAAATTATACTGAAACTAAAAAAAAATGTAACGAATTTTTACGTCAAGAACTTGATTCAATTTAAAAAATCTACTTATATATAATTTAAATTTTCAAAATACCTCTTTTATTACTGAAATATAATTTTCTAACAACCAAATACCTCTCATGATTACAACTTTTGATTATTCGTGTATTTCCAGAACAATTGTACTTCTCCTGTTTTGTTTCTAAATAACACGTTCCATGCAAAGGATTTATTTAGATATATAATTAATTTAATTTTATATTATAATTAAATTTTATATATTCATTATTTTTATTAATTTATTTTAATTTTAATATAAATAATTTAATATAAACTAGCTTATAACCCGTGCAATGCACGGATTTCTTATATTATGTTATAAGTTTTATTTAATATTATAATTATGTTTTTATATAATCACTAATTTTAATAATTTTTTTAATTTTAGTTTGATATAATTTAATATACTCATGTTTACGAATTACATTAATGTTTCCTTACTATAAACAACGTATACGATTTTTAATATATTTTATTAATAATTGAAAAATATGGTGTAATATTTTTGGGTATATATTGTAAGATTTGTTGTAAATTTAAAAAGTAACTTGTTTTAATTAGAAATGAAATATTAATGATTGAAATATATGATGCAATTGATCTTTTTAGATGTTTATAAAATTTAATATCTTCAACTAAAAGTAAATGTGAAAAAGGCAATCGACTAATTATCATTAATTATATTATGTTAATTTTTTTTAGGTGGTATGTTTTTCTTAAAAATTATGGTGTGATATTTTTGGGTATATATTAATGATTGTAAGATTTGTTTTAAATTAAAAAGGTAACTTGTTTTAATTCAAAATAAAATATTAATGATCGAAAAATATTATAATGTTTTTAGGTGTTTATGAAAGATAATATTTTCAACTAAAAGTATATGTGAAAAGGACAGTTGGTTAATAACCATTAATTATATGATTTTATAATTTATTTTAACAATTAGGATAACCAAATATACAAACTTTCAATATTTCGACTTTAATATAGTAGTATAAATACGTATTTTAATTATAAAAGGCAATCGGCTGCTTAACATTAATTGTATTATTTTTTATTTATTAATTAAGATAACTGTACCTAAACCAAAGTGATAAAATTTTCAATGTTTCAACTTTAATATTATAACTACCTTATAACCGGTGCAATGCACGGGTTTCTTGTAATATGTTATAAATTTTATTTAATATTAAAATTATATTTTTATATAATCATTATTTTTAATAATTTTTTTAATTTGATATAATTTAATATACTTATGTTTACGGATTATACTAATGTTTCCTTCTTATAAACAACGTATATGATTTTTAATATATTTTATTAATAATTGAAAAATATGGTGTGATATTTTCGGGCTATATTTTTCTTGAAAATTATGATGTTATATTTTTAGATATATATTAATGATTATAAGATTTGTTTTAAATTAAAAAGGTAACATGTTTTAATTCGAAAAAAGTAAGGTATTTATAAAAGGTAATATCTTCAACTAAAATTAAATGTGGAAAAAGCAATCGACTAATTACCTTTAATTTTATTATGTTAATGTGAAAAAGACAATTGACTAATTACCATTAATTATATTATGTTATTATTTATTTTAGGTGTTATACTTTTCTTGAAAATTATGGTTTGATATTTTTAGGTATATAATAATGATTATAAGATTTGTTTTAAATTAAAATGGTAATGTGTTTTAATTCGAAAGTAAATATTAATGATTGATTGATGTTTTTAGGTATATATAAAAGGTAATATCTGCGACTAAAAGTAAATGTGAAAAAACCAATCGACTAATTTTATTATGTTAATGTGAAAACGGCAATCGACTAATATTATGTTATTATTTAATTTAGGTGTTACATTTTTCTTGAAAATTATGGTGGGTATATATTTGAAGGTGTTTATAAAAGGTAATATCTTCAACAAAAAGTAAATATGAAAAAGCCAATCGATTAATTACCATTAATTGTATTATGTTATTATTTATTTTAGGTGCATTTATTTTTCTTTATAATGAAGGATAAATAAGTAAATTTACGAAGTACCAAAAAACTTGTACCAAAAAACAGGTACCAAAACTTTTACTGTTTCGGTTTTTATATAATAGTATAGATTATAATATTATTAGTTTATTTTATTAAATATACCCGTCCGTGATATAATTGAAAAAAAAGAGATTTTAGTTAGAGAAAATAGAAAAGTAACGTGCATGATTTATGTGAAAAAGCAATTGATTAGTTTATAGTAATTATAATTTAATTATATTATTTTATGTATTAAATAGAAACGCCTGTAATATAATTAGAAAATGGAGGTTTTAGTAAGAAAAAATGTAGCATGTTTTGCTGAAAAAAGGTAACCGTCCATGATATAATTGGAAAAAGAGAGATTTTAGTTAGAGAAAAGGTAACGTGTTTTGACTGAAAAAGGTAATTGATTAGTTAATAATAATTATATATAATTATGTTATTTTTAGCTGAAAAGGTAATTGGTTAATTATTATTATTAAAATATTTTTTTATTAAATAGAAACGCCTGTAATATAATTAGAAAAATGGAGGTTTTAGTAAGAAGAAAGAAAAAAGGTAACGTGTTTTGCTGAAAAAGATAACTGTCCATGATATAATTGGGAAAAGAGAGATTTTAGTTAGAGAATAGAGAAAAGGTAATGTGTTTTGACTGAAAAAGATAATTGATTAGTTAATAGTAATTATATATAATTATGTTATTTTATTAAACAACAAAATTGCTTGTAGTGTTTTTAAAAGGGAGAAATTTTAATTAGATAAAATGTAAAAGATATTCTATTTTAAATGAAAAAGGAAATTATTTAGTTATTGAAAAATAGAAAATGTTATATGTTTAAACTGAAAAAGGAAATTGATTAATAAATGAGAAATTTTAGTTAGATAACATATTAAAGATATTGTATTTTACCTGGAAAAGGAAATTATTTAGATCTTTAATTGAGTATGGGTAATTAGGTAAATTCAAAGATATTCTATTTTAAATGAAAAAGGAAATTATTTAGTTATTGAAAAATAGAAAAGATTATATGTTTAAACTGAAAAAGGAAGTTGATTAATAAATGAGAAATTTTAGTTAGATAACATATTAAAGATATTGTATTTTACCTGGAAAAGGAAATTATTTAATTTTTGAAAATAGAAAAGATAATATGTGTAACCTGAAAAAGGAAATTGATTAGTTAGTAGATCTTTAATTGAGTATGGGTAATTAGGTAAATTCAATAGGTACCGTTGAACCAAACTTTTAATGTTTCGGTTTTTATATAACAGTATAAATTTAATTAATGATATGCATAGTTTAAAATTTATATTATAAAATTCTAAAATAAATATGTCGTTGACGGAATCCGAACGTTGAAATTTTAGTAAATTAATTTAATTATATAATACATTTAAACATTAGATCTAATGATTTTTATTTTTTACTAACAGTCTAATGGTCACTATTTGTTGTATGCGGATTTCTATTTTACTTTGTTAGTGATTAAAAGATATGGCGTGATATTTTTGGGTATATATTAATTATTGAAAGATTATGTTTTATATTAAAATTTAACTTGTTTTAATTAGAAAATAAATATTTTTGATTAGAAGATATGATATTTTAGATGTTTATAAAAGTTGATATCATCAATTAAAAGTAAACATATTTTAACTAAAAAAGGCAATAGAATAATTATTATTAATTATATTATTTACGGAACAAGGGAAACCAAAAAATATTATATATATAAAAAAATCCAATAATTCCTACCGATCCATCCCATTTCCCATCGGCCTTTCCATTAAAAACCAATAATTTCTACTGTATTCATGTTATTTCCTACCACATTCAAAAGACACCGTAGGAAATGATAATTGACGATAGTAATTGAACGATAGTAAATGTCATTTTATAAGATGCCTTTATTAAGATGCCTGAAACAACTTCTACCGAAATGTGCAAAGGTAGTCGATAGGAAATGGCTTGACAACTTGCTACGATTTTCACATTAACAGCTGACATGACTGTTGACGTATGTGGAACCCGTTCCACATATTCTTTGACATAACATCTGACGTGGTTCCATGTCATTGTCCATGTTGGCATATAAATCCATGCCAAATTGCCAAGTGTCTATCCACGTGAATATATGGGATACACGTTGATCCGATCCCTTTCATTTTCTATCAAATACATTTTTCACTTGGACAATTCCTATTAGAGGGGATTGCATTTTCTACCAATTTAGTAGTCTTTTTTTTTTAATACCGATTTGACAATAAGAAAAATCATGTTTTTCTTGTGTCAAACAAGTTGTTTTATTTACTTTTGTTTCAATATAATAAATCGTGTCGTCATTTTATCTGGTTGACTCCTCTACTACCCTAATTACAAAGAGTTGTGGTTGTCATTTTTGCACACTACTGGAGTATAATATCATGCACATTGACAATGTGTCTAAAGTCTAAACTGTCATAACAAACAACGCACATTTTCAAGAACATGCATCTTACTCAATACTCATTATTATTTATTCCTCATCTTTGGTTAAGGAAAAAACAGGCATCTCAGTCACATTTTGTTGAAAATGTATCAAAGGTTTGGTATATTTAGAAGTGCACTGAAATAGTTGTATTACAGTCTACAGAGAATCAATTTGGTTTTATGCCTGGGAGGTCGATGACTGAGGCCATCCATCTCGTCAGACGCCTTATGGAGAAGTTTAGGGAGCGTCGCAAAGACCTTCATATGATGTTTATTGATCTTGAGAAGGCCTATGATAGCATCCCCCGTGAAGCTATTTGGAAGAGCCTTGAAGAGAGGAGAGTGGCGCCGTCGTACGTTAGGGCGATTCAAGACATGTACTTCCTAGCTAGTTCTTGCGTCCGGACCCCAGTGGGTGACTCCAGTTTTTTCCCTGTTGAGATAGAGCTTCATCAGGGGTCGGCCCTTAGTCCTCTTCTTTTCGCTCTTATCATTGATGTCATGTCACGAGGGATTCAAGATACCGTCCCTTGGTGCATGCTCTTCGCTGATGATATCGTGTTAGTGGCGGAGTCGAGGGGGAGGTGAACGAGAAGCTGGAGCTATGGAGATCTACTTTGGAGTCCCAAGGCTTACGTATGAGCCGATCTAAAACCGAGTATCTATGGTGTAACTTCAGTGGTGAGCCCAACAAGGAAGGAGTGGAGGTTAAGATTCAAGATCAGATCGTACCTAGTACGGATAAGTTTAAGTATCTAGGTTCGATCATCCAAAAGGAAGGTGAGGTTGAAGACGATGTCAAACATCGTATCAAGGCTGGGTGGCTAAGGTGGAGGGTATCGTCAGGGGTGATGTACGACAAGAAGGTCCCTTTAAAGTTGAAAGGGAGATTCTATAGAGCGGTAATCCGGCTTGCGTTGCTATACGGTTCTGAGTGTTGGGCGGTGAAGAAGGCCCTCGAAAGCAAGTTGGAAGCGGCCGAAATGAGGATGTTACGGTGGTCGTGTGGGCGCACGATGTTAGATAGAATCCCGAATGGGGTGTTTAGGACCGAGCTTGAAATGGCGCCTCTTTCTACGAAAGTCAGGGAAGGGAGGTTGAGATGGTTCGGCCACGTCCGTAGGAGGCTGCCTGAAGCCCCAGTGAGGAGGGTCGAGAGTCTTTCGGTGGTTGGGGTGAGGAGGAGAGGCAGACCGAGGAGGTCGTGGGAAGAGCAGCTTAGGTTGGATCTGAAGGCCTTAAACTTGGATGAGACCATGATCGCTGACAGGTGCTCATGGAGGCGTCATATCAGAGTGGTGGATTCTCTTTTAGGGAGCGGCTCTGTTGTAGAGAGCCTCAGAGTTGGGTTGTCTCGGTTAGCTTTATCTTAGAAGTTCGGCGTTTTCGTTCTCATTTTTCGTTTTTATTGTCTTCTGTTTGCCGGTTTTGCAGTTGCAGGGAGGATGGACCGGTCTTACCTCTGTGCAGGGTATACTGGGTATGTGTGACTCGGTTGGTTTGGTATGTTGTCATTTGCTTGTGGTTTATTATGCAGGGGGTTCGTCAGGAGCGGAGCGCATCAGGACGTGAGTATCATAATTCCAAGCAGGCGGGTAGGTCCCATGTGGAGAACGCCATGGGCTTAGGTATTGCTTTGAACATTTTCGTACCATTTGGATTCATGTGTATATATCACCCACCGTACTTGTCGTGCACATAGCCGAGGGTCTTCACGGAAATAGCCTCCCTGCCTTAAAAAGCGGGGGCATGGTCTGCGTACAACTTACCCTCCCCAGACCCTGCTCTGAGCGGGATATACTGGGTATGTTTGGTTTTGTTTGGTTGGTTTAGAGTACAGACCTAAACATGTAGACAACCAGGCTAGGCTAGCCCGCAATTGGATCATGCCAAGGCATGTATTCATACTTAATATGTGCAAAATCGATCAAATCGTGTTAAGGCTATGATTAATCAGATTAAATTTTAAAGCAGTAATTCGAGTCGAGCTGTTTGGCTCGATTATAAGCCGAATTCGCATACAATTACAAACTTATTTAGTTAAACGAATCAACTCCGGTATGTGGTTAATTCGATTAAAATTGGTTTGAAATTTGAAAATTCCCCGGCTCGACTCAGCTTGTCAAACTCATTTATAATTACATTAAAGAGAGAATGACCAAAATAATCATTTTTGGGACTTAGTTGCCCAAAATACTGATTTTCAGATGTTTGGCCCGATCTACCGACGTGATGCGCTACCTCGTCTAGCGTATCACTTCAGTACTGTAGCTATCAGAATTAGCTTCTTCCTCGTTTTTTCTGAAGCTCTCGTCGCCAGCGTTTTCCGTCGCTTCCCTCGATCTCTCTGTCCGGCAACTTTCCCACCTCCAAAGAACCACCACAAAACCCCAAGCTTATCACCTTCATCTTCCCCATAACCTTTTATATCCTCCGGTCCCACAGGGACATGTAATAGACTCGTCGGAGTTGGTTCGCAGGGACTTAGATCCGATTTTGGTATTTTAAATTCGTCATTTGGAATGGATAAAAAAGGGAATAGGATTGTAGACGATGAAAAACTGAATCGATTGATATATATTTTGTGGCTGCAAAACAACGTGATGGTACCAAACGGAGATTGGCGGAGTTTTGGTCGGGAATCGCCCGATTTTTTGCAGAGAGAGAGCGTCTTGCGTCGTTGCTGGGAAATGAGGAAGAAGAGCGAATACGCCACTCAAAGTTGCGTATCCAGTGTTGCGGTACTGTGAGTGGCGAAACAAGCACTCTTCACGCTATACACAGGAGCGTGTCTTCATGTTACGGTGCTTCTGGTAGCGTGACTGCACGTTACGGAGGAAGAAGTAGCGTGTCTGCGCGTTACGGAGCACGAAACTCCGTATCCCGTCAGTATTTAGGGCCAAAAATTTGAAAATCAGTATTTTGGGCAAATGGATCCCAAAAATGATTATTTAGGGCCATCACCCTACATTAAATTATTAATAATTTAATTTATTATTTATAAACTGATAATTAATTATATTTATATTTTGTTATTATTTTATAAATTGATGAGCTTGCGAATATAATCAACTCGACTCCATTAGCTCGCAAGTAAATTTGACTCGATTCGTTAATTAAATGAAATGAGCTAGATAAAAAAAATTGAGCTCGCTTGCGTTAAACGACCGACTCAGCTTATTTAAAAATACCTAAACCCAAATTTGTTTCTTAATAATCCGGCTTAACTCGAATTACAGCTCCCCGATTAATAGATCAAATTGGAATTTTTTAAAATATCGAGCTAGTATTTTTGTTTATAAATTATAATTTACACATGGTGACTAATGATGAATCATGGGAGGATGGGGCAAGATTAAAAATAATTGAGATTCGAATTGAGTCAGTTAAGTCTGGGCCTATACAAAATAATTGAAAAAGAGCCCAATTGGGTAAAGACAATATAGATCCAGTGTCCAGTAACTGTGAACCCATCAGTGAATTGTCCCATCAAATGATTCCATAAAATTGAGCAGCTGCGTTTGTTTTGTTTGGGTTCATAAAATCCATCTTTTCCACTCAACAATGTTTGCTGGTAGTAGTACAATAATAATGTTTTTTTTGAATAACTATACTTATATGCCTCTCTTCTCATAAATCTCGAGGTGAGCAGGACCTGAGACGATATAAACTCTTAGCACTTGAATTATTTCATCACGCTCAACAATAATAATGTTTGATATTTGTAAAAGGACAAACATTTCCATTTAATAACTTTTATGGATATATTCTAGTTTTAAAGAACACAAGGCTTGAATAAAACTACAGTCCTATTGGGTTGTTCTTTGTCCCTCAAAGTAATTGTATACACGAACCTAATACACAACTTGGAACCACCTTATGAAATCTCAAATTCTGATCAAGTATAAGTACACATGAAAGTGTGAGCGAGTGACAATTTACGTGATATATTCTGAAATGCATAGCTATTCATGCACAAACGGTCTCTCTCGCTTGCTACTGGATGCAATATTTTTTATGAGGTTAATTTTTTTTTACTATTTCATATATTGCTATATATCACTTCTCACGAATATCAACTAGCAAGAATTACGTAGGCATATTGTTGCGAGGAGTTATGAGAAAGAGGTGACTGGATGCTTGCAACTCCTCAAGTCCTCCACAGATTGTGGTAAACCCTCAACAGCATTCATCTTGATAGCATAATGCACATTAGCGATTGATGGAAAGTGTAAAACAATTACAATAAAGTAGCGATCAAACATCTACTATGTATGATTACATTTACACATGAGCACAATAACAATGAAAATAGTACAGCTTAACAAAAAACAAAATAGCTCGCAAAAAAATATATGTAGATGGTTTAAACAGAACTTGCAACTTTTCGTTGGCCTTCAAACCTAGTTTATGACACACTGACTGTAGATTAATACTATTAACATAAACTGAAATCAGGTTTATAATTTGTAAATTTAATATTTCAGTACCAATGTACCATAGTTCTGCTCCACTTGATCATCATCCAATGGGCAAGGCCTTTATTGCTTAAAAGTAGATGAGCTTTCTGTACTCGGCCCTGTATAGAGATAAGTGACACGTCATATTTAACCAACGAAGGTAATAGTTTGTGTTGTATTGATCTTGAATAAACAATATACACATATATAAAGAGCAGGGTAACAACCTTCAGTACCAAAGATAACCATAAATAGGTATAAACACCACCACAGAAGATGATCATTGTAACAGATATTAACAAGAAATATCCCAATCCCCCCCCCCCCTCCCCTCCCCTTCAAACCGATGCATCAAAGGCTAAACAAAAGCCTAAACGAAGATCACAAGAGTGAAGACATGACAAAAACAACTAACATCATATTTATTCAATATTAACAATGTAGGCAATGAAATCAGTAGCTTTTACATAGTGAAAATGTGACGGCCGATAGTATAATTACAAGTAGGAAGACCTGTCATGTATCAACTACGGTTCAACATCTTAGCAACTAGCAGTAAGAAAGAAAAACTTCCAACTGACTAAGAATAATGAAATATAATTAGGCGAAGTTCTATTAGAATTTTTGGATTTTGATAACAGGTGCATCCAGATGTAGCTAAGGTGACTGCTTAAGCCCAAGAAAAGAGACTGCAGAAATGCTCCAATGAGATACAGTAGGAGGCAGGTCCAAAAAAAGGGTCAGTAAGTGGCATATGCAGTTAGAAGTTTAAATTTTAGGATTGGTCAGGAAGGGAGAAATGTGGCGTAGAGTTTATCTAAAAAAGAATTATCTCTAGGAATTCCATCAACCATTGAGCAAATACAAGTGATCCTCAAAACATGGACAACAAATTTTGTTAAGCCTTTTTTTAATCAAGATTATTTTTGGATGCAAGTGCGCCAGCTGAAAATATTTAGAAGACAACATTCTTAACCAGCATACCACATATGCATATCCAAATTCCTAATTGTAAAAACTTGGAGACATCCCAGACAGAATAAGAAAATCAGGAATCTCAAATCTATTGTCTATGTACCTCTGAGAGATCTTTCAAAGTTCTGTAATTGCAATATAAAACCAGGATTTGGAGATGCTATAGGTCGTTTACTCTTCACATGTTCCAAAGCTTCAGAGCAGCTAAGTCCACGCTTCTTTATCAGATAAGCAACAATGACAGTCACACTACAGTATTGAGTTTATGGTGGTAAGAAGAAGAGGAAGAAAGATTATACTGAAGTAAAAAAAAAGTAAATGTGCTTTCAAGTGGTTAACAGCCTTGAAATGAAAGTAAATAGCATGATCTTCATATATTAGATTCTGCAAAAAGGTCATCCAAGATACCCTACTAGTTCCAGTCACGCCATTTAGCATGCCAGTGCAGAATTTGCGTACTATCTATTAGGAACACATACCCATGTGATGTGTTTGGCTGGTCCCATCGGAATGGAGGTTAGAATAGAACAATATCTTATAAAAAGTAGCATTCACTTAAAATTTATTTCATTACTAAATAAAAAGTAATTTCTGACTTAAAAGTTACTATTAGTTTGGACAAATTTATTAGTAATGCTTAACTTAAAATGTATAAAAATTAAAGAAGTAACAATAAAGTACTAGAAGTTACATTAGAAAGGAATAGAATTCATTTTTATGAAGTCAAGTTGCATAAATCAAAATAAGTAATAGAAATAAGTACGAATTTTAATCAAAATAAGTAATAGAAAGAAGTACGAATTTTGTACTTTTCAGAATTCGACTTATAAGTTACTTACAAGTCACTTTTACTTATTACACAAACAGTCAAATAGGAAACTTAATTTTGTACTTATAAGTTACTTATCAGATAAAACAAACTTGCCCTTAACAATGTAAAAGAATAATTTAAGAGAAGGATGGAGGAGGTGAGGTGATCAAGAAAATGATGGAGTTTATATATTTATGGTAGTTGTGAGTGGGAAAAAGGATTCCACATTGATTCATAAAGATGGTGTAAGATTTGTGTTGTGAAATGGTGTAAGGAATGATGGTATGCACAAATGTTCACAAACATTGCATAAACTTCATTCTGCTCCCATTCCATTCATTTTAACCAATGTGTGGGTAATACGGCAAGTACTTTGATAACATAATGATCCAACTAATTAAGATGATCAAAATCATTCGTAAGATATTATTTGAAAGAATAGAAAAGAAAAGGAACTAAAAGATGAACCGCAATATAATAATATAGCCAGTAGCTATATGTTTTCCATTCTAGGAATCGCTTGAATAGAGGATGTACAACAACCTCAATTTTAGATTTTACTGAACTGCAATTTATTGACGAAAATGAAAGATCAAACCTGTCTATGTTATATTTTTCAGAAGTAGATACTAAAGAAATATTATGAATATGGGTAAAGGCAGGAATATCACCTTCTGGATATCCCTGCATAGCAATGAACCAAAACTTTACCACCCATTTCCTTAGCTTCATCAATAAAAGCAAAGCAATCATCAAAATATCGAGAAATGCTTACATCATGTCGGTCTTGCACTGCATTAACAAAGAGAAAATGTGAATATAAATTATTTAGTCCAACTACATATGTTGTACCTAAGTAAAAATTTGAAGCCACATATTAGATTTATAGGAGTTCCATCATATGATGTGAAAGAATCAAGCAGCAAGCATAAAAATGAGAATATATATATTGTCATAAATTATGGCAATTATTATCTCTTTTTACTATGGAGTCTCAATAAGAGAGATAGAAGCAACATCATTCGCCTTGTATAGTTAAATAAAAGGTCATAACTATTCTGCCACATGGTAATGCATTTTAAAATGTTTTAAATTGCTGAATAACTTTATCCATCCAATTGAAGTTCTATAAATGATACTCCCTATCTGAAATAGATGACTCCTGTCGTAAAATAAAGAGAGAATCAGAAATCAACTTTGCAGCAGAGGGAGAGAGTAACGCTGTGTATTAGATGAGTTAGAGTTGGTCCTACAAGACAATCCCCAGCACAACAGCAATACTTGATACACCGACAGATCAGATTCTAGGAACGATAGCAAATACAGAGTTCAACAATGCATAACTCATTTTTAAAAAAAATAATAATTACAAAAGTAATTTATCGAGTTTCTTGACGACAACTTAACATCAGAGATATTGCACTGAATATCATATGGCTTGTCAACTTTGTTCTTTAATATACAGTTGCAGATTCTTACCATCAACTAGCAGTTAGACACTATCACCAGAATTAAGCAGCTTGTATACAAAAAAATACAATACGGATCAAGTAAAAAGGACCTACCATCAACGATTTTGTATTTGAACTCGTCTGGATAAGGAGGCATTAAACTGGCCATAGTTAAAATATGTGTTATATTTAAGCTTCTCAATGCACTCTTATTATTTGCAGCTCCAATGGAACCCAAGTAGAGACCCTAAAATTCCAACAATAAATGACAAATGCTAAATCAGTTAACCAAAATAACCATGACACAACTCATCAATTATGCTTCTCTTTACCTCTTCGATTTGGCATGGGACATCATCATCTTTTACACCTTTTGCCACAGACATTGCTCTCAGGAGTGCTGTAAGTCGTCCTCTATAGACTTCATCGAGCTGATCCATTTTTAATACGCTTTCTGGATTGTGTCCCTTATACTTCCACTCTATTTACCAGTCCTCTAAAACTTATACAGTAGAACTGTTTATCATATCCTTATTCAATAAGTATTTATAACAAATTCAGATACCTGCAAATCAAACCAGTAATAACTGTCATAAAAAAATTCAAAAGAAAAGGGAAAAAAGAGGCGCAAAGGTATGACATTACCCTAAATAGGAAAGGGCTAAAATGTAGTGCTGTGGAATAATTCATATAATGTTCTATCAGCATCAACATAGATGACTGGATAACTAATCTTGAATAGCATCACATGCAATATCCAATCTTAACAAGATAAGATGAAGAATTGAAGATGACTCTTACAATTCTACCTAACTTTATATTCGGCAAGATATCAACATATCCATTTGGATCATAACATTCAACAGCACGTACCACTTAAAAGAAACAAATATAGAGCCAAAATAGGCGTAACTGCAACAATGTAATAATGTCTCCACCCAAATTATATAAAAACAGAATCACTACTAACTTGAAAAGCACTTCTTTTCTCACAGTTTGGTATAAAAATGTTCAAGTTCATCGGGTTCTTGTAGGACAACACATTATAACCTCAAACCAAATAAAATTCGAAGCTTGACAAAACACTAATCATGGTAATGCCCGAGACAAAAACATAATGCACTATCTTATACAAGAAAAACCCATATTATTGCTATTCACATAAAAAGGTATTGCAAAGTTCATAACTTTACCATAACATTTCATCACTACTATCCTAAAACACCAATTGCAATTAGCCATTAATTCCTTACAGCTAGTAATTTAAAGCAACTAACTTTATTACTAATCCTAGCCCAATTAGCAAAATTATGATTTGGGTATTTGAGCAAAGATATAAACAACAAAGAATCAATCAAAATCAAGAACAACAATATATAATAAGATAACATAATCAATATGGGTACTTGTGTTCTACAAATACAGTATAAAATCAGATTAAAAAAGGTATGATTACATACATGTGCATGTGAAAAGAAGCTGAGATTACCTTGTAAATCACCCCTTTGATTGTCAGTTCAGACCCAAAAACATTGCAATGAAGTTGGTAAGATTTTAACTGTATTGAATATATTCATCTGTTATAAATGTATTAAACGAAGTTTTAAACATCGGCTGGAATAGCTCAGTTGGTTAGAGCGTGTGGCTGTTAACCACAAGGTCGGAGGTTCAACCCCTCCTTCTAGCGTTTTTAAAACTACAACTTATTTTTTCTCATAAAAACTCAACAAACTTTATCAAATTGTAAAAAATAAATTAACTATAGTTAATCATTGTTGATGTGTATTAACTATTGTTCAAACACATCTTTATTAAAAAAGTAATAACCCCTCCTTCTAGCGTTTTTAAAACTACAACTTATTTTTTCTCATAAAAACTCAACAAACTTTATCAAATTGTAAAAATAAATTAACTATAGTTAATCATTGTTGAAGTGTATTAACTATTGTTCAAACACATCTTTATTAAAAAAGCAATAAATTATTAATCAAAAAATTCATTCAAATTATTACTTCATTTTAGTTTATTATCTTCTGTTTTTATAAACCAAAATATATCATCTTCTATATATAATAGGAGAACAAGGGATTTTTTTAGGGGTATTTTGAGCCAATAAACCCCCTGTAAATTTATTATTTTACCCTTGTATTTTACAAAATTACATTAATTGCCACTCCCTTATTTTGAAGATAAAAATTAATTTATTTTTGTGTTTGTGGGGAATTGAACCAACAACCTCCTCTATATAAATATTCCTCCAAACCATTGTGCTACTTATATTTTTTAATAAGAAATGAAAACTTTTTTTTACATAAGTTCGACCTCTTTATCAATTTCTGGAAAATCTCTCTATCAATTTCTGGAAAATCTCTCTATCAATTTCTGGAAAATGACCCGTGCCTCGCACGGGTTATTATGCTAGTTAATAATGAAACAGGACTAGCCTGATACAACTCAAACTAGATTTGTAATTTATTATCGTTATAGCTAAAACAATATTTATGAAATATTAAACTAGATTAAAATGTAAAATAATAATTTTAATTAAAAATCTTTCAATTTCATTGTTACTTTATGTATTTTTATATTTTTAAAATTTATATTTTACGTATTTGTACCCTTCCCTATTTTTATGACAAAGAAAAAAGAATGATTTGATTTATCATAATTAATATTATTTTCTGATTTCAATAAATTTGAAAAATAGGTATGTAATATGGACAAAAATCATGTAAAGGACAAAGGCATGCATGACTTTTTCTAAGTTTGTCCGGTATTTTTTTTTAAAATTAATAGTTGCGTGAAATTTCATGATTTTATTATAATATTGTTAATAACTAATATAAAATGAAATTTGTGCGGATTCATTGCATTGATCAATTTTAGGAGAAAAAACAAATATAATAAATTTTGGGTAAAAAAGTCAAATAAAAGTTTTATAATGAAATTAATTGTTTGACAATACACCAAAATGGTTTGCAATTATGTAAAAAAATTAATTTTATATTAAAAAATTAAATATTAGATAATAATTAATCATTGTTAAATGGTTAAATTTAGGACAAATTTCTGCAATTTAGTAAAGTTTGTTGGGATTTTTTGTGAAAAAAATAGTTGATTGATTAAATGGTAAAAAAATATAAAATTGATTGATTATTTTGGCTAATTATTCGAAATAAAATTAAAAAACCTAATAAATGTTATAAACACGATTTTAATTACCCCCGAGAACGTTGAAAATGATAAGATCGAATATCCCATGTTGATAGAAAGAGATATGCCAAAAGCCAACGGTGGACATAGATCAAGTAAAAGAATATCCCATGTGCTGCAGCTTATCACTAGCCCCCACACAAGGCATGAATCATGATGCATAGGGGTGTTCAAACAATCCGTCAAACCGTGAATCCGAACCGGACCACAACAATTCGAACCAACAAAAACCGCAACCGTAAAAACCGTTGTTAGTGGTTTGGTTAACCGGACCGTTTATACATAAATGGTTTGGTTATGGTTTTCAATATTTTAAAACCAGTTAAACCAAACCGAACCGTTATATAATAATACGCTAAAATTTTTAGTAGATAGTTATAAGTTAAGATTATAACTTATAGTATGTAATGTATGTACGTATATATAATAAAAGGATTAAATTACTTAATAAATATAATATTGAGTTAATTGTCAATATGTTGTAGTTCTACACTAAATTAATTTGTTTACTATTTATATAAATTCAATTGAATTATATAAAGGTAATACGTAAATAGTAGAATAAACATTGATAAACAAATATTGTAATACATATATGTAGTGTATAATATCAATGTGTATTAAATTTTACTTTATATTTATTTAAATTAGAATTTCATTTTTATGTTTAACAAAAATTAAAAAAATAATATGCTATAAAGTTCAAACCGTGGTTGGAAACCGAACCAATCCGTTCTTCTATGGTCTGGTTTGGTTTGGTCTTGACATCTAACTGGTCTGGTTTGGTTTTGATTTTTGAAAAACCGTTTATATTGGTTTGGTTCGAAAAAAACAAGAATCCGGACCAAACCAATCCGTGAACACCCCTAATGATGCATAGTATAAACCATACATAAAACCAGTGTTCTAAAAAGCGGTAACTGGTTCTAAGCGGTGGGAGGACCTTCTAGCGCTTAAGCAATTAAGTGAATGCCTATACGGAATTTTAAGCGGATCATTAAGCGAATTGTGAATATATACATATTTTATTTAATTATTTTAATTATATAAGTTTATTATATATATTCATTTATAATATGAAATTTGGAAAATATGTAAAGAAAAAATTAAAAAAATAATTAAAAAGGGTCAAAATTTGGTCAAACCCGATTAATTCCGCTTAATCCCCACTTAATCCCGCTTAATTACTGATTAAGCACCGCTTAATTACCAAAACGCTTAAATATCCGATTAGTGCAAAATCGAGTCGGCTAGTACATATTTTCCGCCTAGGCGACCGCTTAAGCCACTTTTTAGAACACTGCATAAAACCATAAAATGCGGTTACAACAAGAAAAGTATTTAGGGATGAAGTGAGTTCCATTTTAAGATTATAGATTTGAATTCATTGAAAAATATGAAAATAAATGAATTAGTATACTCAATAAATACAAATTTCTTTTTTTTACCGCATTGATTCTTATTATTTTAGTATCTATTCTGATATGCGGTAAGTGAGTTCCATTTTAAGATTATAGATTTGAATTCATTGAAAAATATGAAAATAAATGAATTAGTATACTCAATAAATACAAATTTTTTTTTTTACCACATTGATTCTTATTATTTTAGTATCTATTCTGATATGCGGTAGGAGAGAATCGAACCTTGGTACTTCGACAAGGCATAGTCCTCATTTACCACAAGAGCTACACCATCACCCCTATAAATACAAATTATTAAATACAAATGTGTTAACAATTTTTCAAATTAGTTAAGTTATATGAAAATTGGTTCGAATATTGGATTATAAAAAAAATACGCTATAAAAATGTGTGGAAACCGGAAAATCGTACTAGTTGATGGTGGCCAGATCTGTACATTATTAAACACGTATCACATCCCTTTTATCAAAAGCAACGATCACCTTCCCAACCCATCAAGATAATGGCATTAAACATTGACTTGACACTTCCAAAAATCTAGTCACCTCTTACTCATCTTCTTATCCATCCTTCACCCACTATTAACCCACCAGCGTCGCCCCTCCGCTTCCCACACCCTAAAAAAAATCTCTCCTCTCTCTCTCTCTCTCTCTCAGTCTCTCTAACTCTCTCTATGGCTTCTTCTCTTATTCAGCTCCTCTTTCTCTTTTCCTTCACTTCCAACATCTTTTCTTCATTTTCTCAACCACTCATTTTGCAAAACACTGCCTTAATCTTTCCAGTGACCAAAGATGCCTCAACTCTTCAGTACACTACCAAGATTCAGATGGGCTCTCCTGGGGTTTCAAGCAAGCTTGTTCTTGATCTTAATGGTCCATTTCTTTGGGCTGATTGTTCATCTTCATTTTCTTCTCATAAGCCCATCAGATCTGGTTCACTCAAGTGCTTATTAGCAAACTCATGTACCTTAAACCCACAAAACACAATCACTAAAATGACCATACCAGGCCATCTTGCAGAACAAAGCATGACCGTTGATTATGTAAACTCTCACAACTCAAAACCAATCCCAACCGTCCAAAACTTGTTATTTTCATGTGCAGCAACTGTTTTATTACAAGGCTTAGCTAGTGGGGCCAATGGCATGTTAGGCCTAGGCAGGTCTAAAATATCATTACCATCACAATTATCAAACGCTTTTGGAACTCGCCGGAAATTCTCCATCTGCTTGTCGGAATCTGATGGAGTCATGTTCTCCGGTGACATGACGTCAGACATGTATAAGTCTTTGATGTACACCCCACTTATTTCTAAGAGTACATCAGATGATTATTACATTAATGTCAAGTCAGTTAAAGTGAACAACAAAAGACTAGCCTTGGGTACAAAATCTATAGACACAAAAGTAAGTACAGTTGTTCCGTACACAACTATGGATACAACAACGTACGATATTTTTGTGAAAGCTTTTACTGTGGCTGCAAAAAATATGAACATGACTAGAGTTGTTACACCTGCCACAACAACATTCGGGGTGTGCTATAGTTCACAAAAATCGTATCGAGTACACACTACTCCCGCATCAGTTGAAAAAGCGCCGACGATTGAACTAGTGTTACAAAGTGAGATGGTGAAGTGGAGGATTGATGGGAGGAATTCAATGGTGAGAATTAGTGATGAAGTTGTTTGTTTGGGAATTTTGGATGGAGGGTTTAGTGATAAAAGGGTAACAGTTATAGGAGGTTATCAATTGGAGGATAATCTATTGGAGTTTAATTTAGGTACTTCTATGCTTGGGTTTAGTTCTTCTTTGAGGCAAACTAGTTGTTCTAGACTTAATTTGTATACTAATCATGTAGAGTAATTACTTGTTAATCTTCTTGTTTCGGGGAAGTAGGAGGATTAAGATCCTTGTAATTGTTGATAGGATTGTATAGCAAGGTTTATGAAACGGGATGTATGGTTGAGACTGATTTTATTTCAGCAATATACTGAGAGAATTGAACTTAGATTTTTGTTAATATTACTACTGATTTTGTAAGTTGTTAATTATCGGTTTCTTTCAAAAAAAAAAAAAAAGAGTTGTTACTTTTCGGCATAACTAGTTCCTTGGTCAAAAACGTAGGCATTCTAACTCACTCAACAATAAAGATTTGTTATAAGTGCAAAAATCAACAAATTTTCTATACAATGCATACTTGCATAGCATGAACCGCAGTCAATATCTTTCATTCTTTATTGGTAGCTTCTTTGATGCTCTTTTCTCCTCCGAATTAGTCGAATTAGTCGAGGAGGTGTGCGAAAGCTGGTCCGTACATCAAATTATAAAAAAAACCACTGATGCACCGAATCAAGAATATAGATAAGTTTATCTTGATCTATATATTTCTAAAAAAGATTAAATTAGTACAAGCTCCACAAGCTGTCTGATTACTTAAATTATTTGTAAGACATTTTGATCTTGGACAATCTTGTGTGCCAACTGCCAACCACCAAAATTTAAAGTCAAATATTTTAGGTTGTAAGATGTAATCCATCTTATTCCGATATCATTCTTCACATATATAAACACTGAAACACAATCATAAACTGCACATCTTGGCATATCCTAGTTAGCAATTTTATTCATGGCTTCTCAATACTATCATGTCATTTTCTTTTGTATAATTCTCTTGATCACCTCGGCTAAAGCACAGCCATCTTTTCGTCCGAAAGCTCTGATTCTCCCGGTCACTAAAGACCCTGCAACTCTCCAGTACCTTACTTCTATCAACCAAAGAACTCCCCTGGTTCCCATCAGCTTGACCATTGATCTTGGAGGCCAATTCTTGTGGGTTGAATGCTATACCAGCTATGTATCCTCCACATATCGCCCTGCTCGTTGTCGCTCAGCTCAATGCTCCCTTGCCAGGGCAACAAGTTGTGTCACAGAGTGTAATTCTCCTCCTTCACCAGGGTGCAACAACAACACATGTGGTCTCCTTCCAGGCAACCCTATAGGCCAACTTGCGACATTTGGAGATGTTGGTTCGGATGTCGTCTCAATACAATCAACAAACGGCAAGAACCCTGGTCCCTTTGTTTCGGTGCCTCAGTTGCTCTTTGTCTGTGGCTCAGAGTTTCTCTTAGGTGGCCTTGCTAATGGTGTTAAGGGAATGGCAGGCCTTGGAAGGGCTCGAATTTCTCTCCCTTCTCAGTTCTCGGCTGCTTTTAGTTTCAATAGAAAATTCGCAGTTTGCTTAAGTTCGTCAACATCAGCGAAAGGTGTTGTAATTTTTGGGAATGAACCTTATGTATTCCTTCCCAATGTGGATGCTTCTAACTCTCTCATTTACACCCCACTTTTCATAAACCCTGTGAGTACCGCATCATCTTACTTTGTAGGTGACCCTTCGACTGAATATTTCATTGGAGTGAAATCTATCAAGATTAACGAAAAACTTGTCCCGATAAATTCAACACTGCTTTCTATAAACACAGAAGGATACGGAGGAACCAAAATTAGCAGTGTTAACCCGTACACCGTCTTAGAAACTTCAATCTACAATGCGGTCATCAACGCCTTTGTGAAGGAGATTTCTGGTGTCCCAAGAGTTGCGTCTGTGGCACCTTTCAGTGCATGTTTTAGTTCAAAGAACATTGGTAGCACACGAGTGGGTCCTGCTGTGCCTCAGATTGATCTTGTTTTGCAGAGCCAGAGTGTGTATTGGAGGATATTTGGTGCAAATTCAATGGTGCAAGTGAGCAATGATGTAATGTGTCTAGGCTTTGTGGATGGAGGTGTGAATCCTAGGACATCAGTTGTGATAGGAGGGCATCAAATTGAGGACAATTTGTTGCAGTTTGATCTCGCAGCATCAAGACTAGGATTCAGCTCTTCGCTCCTCTTCCGTCAAACAACATGTGGAAATTTCAACTTTACAACTTCTGCTTAGAACAAGGGTGTTGCTTAACTACAGTCCACACTCCACAGGCTGCCATACTATAAATAAATGGCTGTTTTTATTGAACCAGTTCATGTAATCATTACTTGTGCTCTGTCAAACCAAAAAACCATTATGCTACGATCAATATAAAACACTCTCCTTATTGATTCTAATCACATAGTTGCAAGTTCATTAACAGAAGAATGGATTAGAAGTTCTGAATACCTGCATGCATTGCTCAAAAGAAGAAAGAAAACCACCTCACCAAGTAATCAATTTATGTATTCAAATTTTAAAATCAGAACAAATATATATAAAATCAATCTACATTTTCATCTGAAATTTATATTTATACATATACATTGTGGAGCTCTGTCGACAAATTAACAACCTGTTTTACCCGAAGAAGGAAAAAGATTAACAACGAGAACTTTAACAAAGCTAACCTAACTTACAAACATTTTTGTTCATGTTAGGGAAGAAGCAGAAAAACAAAAAAGAAGAGGTGAAGATACATTAGAAGTATGATTATAACATCTTTTTTATTAGCTTGAATTCTCTCAAAACTATTGTTAATGTACACAATTTACAGTTTTTATCTATACCTAGCAGTTGCTAGTCATACAGAATAATGCAAACCTTTTGAACATGATTAAGATCTGTACATCTATGATTTTAATGGACCTTATGTATTCCTTTCAAATGTTGATGCTTCAAAATCTCTGATCTACACCCCACTTATAATAAACCCTGCAAGTACTGCAGCAGCTATTTTTAGAGGCGACCCTTCTTCTGAATACTTCATTGGAGTGAAATCAATCAACATTAATAAAAAACTTGTCAAGATAACACACGTGTGGACGGCTCTGCCCGGCCGGAAGTGCAAAGGCACTGCCCGGGTTTCGTAAGTGTGTGTGGGCTCGACGAGGACGTCGACCCAATAAGAGGGGGTGTTTGTAACATTCCACATCGATTAGATTAAGAGTATTCGGGTCCTTTATATAGACAAGTCAATGACCAATGTGTACTAATTTGCTAGCATTTTTGGAGTAACCTGTGGTGGGTTGTTGGGTCCGGTATGCATTCGGTTATGGGCTTGGATGTTATAAATGGTATCAGAGCTCTGCCCGGCCGGAAGTGTAAAGGCACTGCCCGGGTTTAGTTAGTTTGTGTGTGGGTTCGACGAGGGCGTCGACCCTATAAGAGGGGGTGTTTGTAACATCCCACATCGATTAGAATAAGAGTGTTTGGGGCCTTTATAGATACAAGTCAATAGCTAATGTATACCAATTTGCTAGCATTTTTGGACTGACCTGTGGTGGGTTGTTGGGTCCGGTATGCATTCGGTTATGGGCTTGGATGTTATATATGGTATCAGAGCCGACTCTCGAAAGCTTGATTCGTCAAGTTGCCGGAGGTGGGGACACGAAGGCTGGTGGTATTATCCCACAATGAACAGAGGTCCGGAGGTGGGGACACGAAGCCAGTCGGTATTATCCCACAATGGCTAGGGAGGAACGATCTTGGACCTATGGGATATCCATTCGGCCTGACGAGGTCTTCAGGAGTTTAAGTGGGGGAGTTTGTAACACCCCAGTCCCACATCGAGGAGATTTGGGGCTTTAGTTCAGTTTATAAGGCAAAGTACTACTACTAAGTGTACCAACAAATCATGATCTTTTGGGGGCCTGTGGTGGGCTTGTGGTTTACCCAAGTTGGCTGCAATTGGGCCAGTATACTTTGACTTATTTCGGATTCGTGATCGGGACTCGACCCGATTTTCGAAAAAGGCTCGGGATTTGACCCGGGTTGTCACATATGGTATCAGAGCCGACTCTCGAAAGCTTGATTCGTCAAGTTGCCGGAGGTGGGGACACGAAGGCTGGTGGTATTATCCCACAATGGACAGAGGTCCGGAGGTGGGGACACGAAGCCAGCCGGTATTATCCCACAATGGCTAGGGAGGAACGATCTTGGACCTATGGGATTTCCGTTCGGCCTGACGAGGACGTCAGGAGTTTAAGTGGGGGAGTTTGTAACACCCCAGTCCCACATCGAGAAGATTTGGGACTTCTGTTCAGTTTATAAGGTAAAGTACTACTACTAAGTGCACCAACAAATCATGATCTTTTGGGGGCTTGTGGCGGGCTTGTGGATTACCCAAGTTGGCGGCATTTGGGCCAGTTTGCTTTGACTTATTCGGATTCGGAATCGGGACTCGACCCGACTTTCGAAAAAGACTCGAGATTTGACCCGGATTGTCACAAGTGTGAATCCTAGGACTTCAACTGTGATAGACGGGCATCAAATTGAGGAAATTTTTTTTGCAGTGTGATCTTGCAGCATCAAGACTAGGTTTCAGTTCTTCACTCCTCTTCCGTCAGACAACAATACATGTGGCAATTTTTAACTTTACAACATCTTGACAAGATAGAGGATGTTAAGTGTTTAGATACTTGAGATTGCTTTTAAAATTTTTGTACCATATGATTTCTACTTGAACAATTTTAAATTTACAAATATTTTACTATAACAAGCACAATGTTGTATGTAGTATTTCAAGTTTCAACACAATATGAGATATTCGATCAAAGTTCGGTCATTTATGTTATGAAATGCATAGGCTCAAGTCTCAACCCAGCTAGAGAACACAAAGTTTTTACTCGATTCGGTTCGACAAGATATAGTTGACCCCATTCGACCATACCATGTGATTTACTAAACTCAAGCAAGATAAGATCAAGCTGCTAGTTGATCACAGTCCTCGCACGGTTTTCCCCGCAAGTTTGATGGTAAAATAAGATACCATCAAATGCATTACACGCTATGCTGTGAAGTTAGACTTCTAACACTATCAACACTAAAAAAGAGAAGCTTCAATATCTCCTTCCTCAATTTTCTGTTGACTTTGTGAAAGTGACCATTGTAATTATCTTTGACCATCAGCTTCCAAACCATGTCCAAGACTTTATATATATTACAAGCAAATCTTTCCAAAAGCAACACCTCAATAAGATTGATCAATCTCTCATGGCTTTCCCTTGCACTACGCTTATATTTTTACTCTGCTTGTTTCTTTCTATGTCCTCCTCTCTAGCAAAATCGAAAACAGGGCCCAAGCAATTAGTCCTCCCAATCTACAAAGATGCATCTACACTTCAATACCTCACACAAATTAAACAGATAACTCCCCTTGTCACGGTTCACTTAACCGTTGATCTCGGAGGCCGGTCCTTATGGACCGACTGCGAACATGGCTACATTTCCAGTAGCATTCGCCCAGGCGGATGTGACACGATTGAATGCCGCCTGGCTCAGGCATCTAAAAGCTGTGAACCATGTAACCCCGATTTCCCAGTTGGGCCCGGGTGCACTAACGCGAGAACATGTTGGAGATTTCCTGAGAACACAGTGACACGCAGCGCTTCAGGCGGTGAGCTAGCTTCGGATATTATTACAATTAATTCCACGGATGGAAAAATCCCAGGAAATGTTGTTGTTGTGCCTCAGTTTCTCTTCTTTTGTGCATTAACAACAATTGTTGACGGTCTTGCTAAGGGAGTTACCGGTATGGCTGGTCTTGGAAGGACTAAAATATCATTTCCAGTTCAGTTAGCCACTGCTTTCAAGCTCAAACGAAGCTTTGCTCTATGTCTGAGCGCCTCAACAACATCAAACGGTGTCGTAATCTTCGGTGATGGGCCGTATAATTTCCCTACTACTTGGAATAACTCTAGCTTTCTTACATACACATCACTCATTCTCAACAAAGTGAACACCGAACTTCCAGTCCTTAAAGGAGAATCTTCATCAGAATACTTTATTGGAGTAAAGTCAATAAAGATTCGTAACAGAACTGTCAAACTGAACACCACATTGTTGCAGATTAACAAAAAAGGATACGGAGGAACGAAGATTAGTACTGTGAATCCATACACCGTCCTGGAAACTTCCATCTATAACGCGGTGATTAAAGCTTTTGTCAATGAGCTTAAAAATGTGACTAAAGTACCTGCAGTGGCGCCTTTCGGAGCATGCTTTAGCTCAAAGAACATGAGCAGTAATGGGGTTGGTCCAGCAGTGCCAACTATAGATCTTGTGATGGAAGATGGTGCGGTTTGGAGGATGCATGGTGCAAACACAATGGTCAAGGTAAACAAGGATGTACTATGTTTAGGATTTGTGGATGGAGGTGAACCTACTTTTATTAATTCTGTAGTAATCGGAGGATATCAACTTGAGGAAAATTTGTTGACCTTTGATCTTGATAAATCAAGGCTCGGCTTCAGTTCTTCACTTTTGTTTAGGCAAACAACATGCTCAAATTATAGGGTTGCTTCCAATGCCTAATGCTAAACAAGTTGAATGCTCAAATAGTGACCAAGTTTTTTTTTTCTTGCCTAATAAATAATGGAGTAATGTTATTTTCCGTTGAATTTCGCCTAATAAAGTGATTGTCATTTGGCATGTATGAATATGTTGGTTACTGGTATTTGACTGGTCAATTTCCTCCTCTCTCCCCGAACAAACAAGGCACATTGCCACATTCTACTCTAGAAATTAAAGGTGTTGTGATTTTCGGGGATGCATGGACCTTATGTATTCCTTCCAAATGTTGATGCTTCAAAATCTCTGATCTACACCTCACTTTTAATAAACCCTGTAAGTACTGCAGCAGCTAATTTTAAAGGTGACCCTTCTTCTGAATTAGGCTGAAAACGAATTCGAGTAATTCGGGTTTGAATTTGGATTCGATTCGTTAATAACGAATATTGTTCGTATTCATCTAAAAAAAGAGTGAATTCGAATCCTTTTTTATAATTCGAAAGAATATCGAATCTCACCCCTTCCGTATTCGACCATATTTATTTAGAGTAGCTCGAATAAATTCAAAGTACTAGAATATGTGTTTATTATACTATTCGATTATAATTAGTAAGTTATATATATATTTTATATTATATATAAAATCTATACTATTATATTAAAGCCGAAACATTGAAAGTTTTGGTTTTCTCCTAAGTTTTGGTTTTCACTCTAATTATTTAATTTTAAATTATTTATAATATAAAACAAATCAAATGAATTCCGTTAAACCAATACAACCTCCGACTAACCAATGTACCGCGCAATCTTCATCAATTCAATACACAACCTTCTTAGGCTTTTCTCTTCTTTTTCAACAACATATATCAAACATAAATACTTTTCACATAGCCGTTAGATCTAATAATAAGGAATATTCTTTATTTAAATCCCTCTTCCAAAGATCAAGGTTCAAATCCCATCAACAACAAATTTACATTAAGATTTTATATTATTAATTCTAATCAATACATATCATTTATTAAACTATTATTATTACTAATAAATTCGTAATAAATTATTCTCTATTTTATTTAATTATATAATTTTAAAAGTATTTAAAAGTAACCCGTGCTTCGCACGGGCTATAAGCTAGTATATGTTAAAGTAATACTAGATGATAACCCGTGCCAAGCACGGACTCGGAGATTTATGTTAAATAATTACTAATTTTTATTTAATTAAATATTTATAAAATTATATTACAAAAATTATAAAAATAACTATGTTATTTGCATAAAAAAATTATGTGATTAACAAACTATAAACTTAGATTGTTTAATAGAAGTGCATGGAAACACGTTTCGGTTGTTTTTATTGAAAAATATTTAGAATAATTGATCTTAATCTTTTTTTATTATAAGTTATAATAAAAAAATTTGCTAATACAATGTAAGAATTATTATAATAATAAGATTTCAATTTTATTATATTTTTTAAAAAAATAGCATAAATCGCAGGGACCTTGAAAAATCTTTTGGAGAATTGGTCGTATTATTTTTTTTCTAAATTATGATAGAAAAATTGTATTACAATTATAATAGGATTTCAATTTTATCATTTTCTTTAAAAAATAACATAAAATTGTAAGGGAATATGATTCTAGGGATGAAACTATTTTTTTTATTTAAAGATGTAATAAAAGAATTATAATTACAATAGTATTTCTATTTTATTAAAAAATAACATAGAATTATAGTAAAAATAGGATTACATGTGTGAAACCAAAATATGATGCGAACCAAAAGTGGTACCGTTAAAGGGGTGTTCCTTAAAAACTCTTTTGGAGAATTGGTTGTATTATTTTTTGATTATAAATTATGATAAACAAAATTGTATTATAATTATAACAGGATTTCAATTTTATTATTTTTTTAAAAAAATAACATAGAATTATAAGGGAATATGATTCTAGGGATGAAACTATTTTTTTTTTATTTAAAGTTGTAATAAAAGAATTATAACTATAATATAATTTCTATTTTATTAAAAAAAATCATAGAATTATAGTACAAATAGGATTATAGGGGTGAAACCAAAATAAGGGTGAAACCAAAAGTGGTACCGTTAAAAGGGTATTTCGCTTATTAATAAAGGTTATAGATCCAACGAAGTAGCATATTTTAGTTATTTTTAAATAATTATACGAATATTCTTATTATGTTAAGATTATTTTGAACGAATTCGAGAATAGGGGTGAAACCAAAAGTGGTACCGTTAAAATGGTGTTTCGCTTATTAATAAAGGTTATAGATTCAACGAAGTAGCATATTTTAGTTATTTTTAAATAATTATACGAATATTCTTATTATTTTAAGATTATTTTGAACGAATTCGAGTTCGGATATACAAAAACGAATAGTTTGGTACTCAATTGAGCCGAATCGAATCAAATACGAACATTTGTATTCGAATTCGAGTCGAATTTGAGCATAATGTAAATATATCGATTCAAATCCGGACCAAATCCGAACGAATAATTATAAATTCGAGCCGAATCCGATCATACTACTTTCGACTCATTTTCACCCCTATTATGAATACTTCATTGGAGCGAAATCAATCAAGATCAATAATGGACTTTGTCAAGATAAATTCAACGCTGCTTTCAATGAGCAAAGTAGGGAATGGAGGAACCAAATTTAGCAGTTTTGACCCGTACACCGTCTTAGAAACTACTCCCTCTGTGCCACAAAACTTTGCCCCTTTCAAATGTCGGTACTGTTCATAACAAGAGACAAATTACTAATTTACGTATAATCTATAAATCTAAATATAGTCATGAGTGATCTTGTTGGATTCGTATTTATGAGTACTTTAATACAATAAAGTTTTTATATTTAGTACTAATACGAAATTAAAGATATTAACGATTAAAAATGTGCATTGGCAAACGTGTCCAAGGGAAATGGGAAGAGTTTTATGGGACGGAGGGAGTACAATTTATAATGTTGTCCCCAAGGCCTTCGTGAAAGTGCTTTCTAGTGTCAAAAGAGTTCCATCCGTGGAACCCTTTGGCACATGTTTTAGCTCAGTGAATGCTGGTAACACATGTGTTGGACCCGCTGTGCCTCCGACTGATCTTGTTTTGCGGAGCCGGAGTGTGTATTGGAGGATATTTGGTGCAAATTCAACCGTGCAAGTGATCAATGATGTGATGTGTCTAGGCATAGTGGACAGAGGGGTGAATCCTAGGACTTCAAGGTGGGCATCAGATTAAGGACAATTTCTTGAAGTTTGATCTTGCAGCATCAACACTAGGTTTCAGTCTTCACTTCACTCCTCTTCCGTCAGACAACATGTGGCAATGTTAAGTGTTTAGATACTTGAGATTGCTTTCAAAATTTTTGTACCATGTGCTTTCTACTTGAACAATTTAAAATATACAAATATTTTACTATAACAAGCACAATGTTGTAGGTAGTATTTCAACACAATATGAGTGGTAATCATGTTTAAAACGGTCAAGTTCTCTGTTTTCAGGATTTCGTGATAGTTTAACATTCACTGCCAACTGGAGTCTTGCATGAACTGAACTTATCCAAACAGGCCCTAGTCCAACTACATAAACTCGACTCGCTTTAATAAGAAAACCAATAAAAATTTGAACATGAACTATTATTTGGTAAACTTATAGAGCCGTTCAAGATTTAGACATATTTGATCAAAGTTCGGTCATTTATGTTATCAAATGCATAGGCTGATGATATTTACAGCTTGATTCAGAGAACAGTAATGGAGAATATGAATGAATCTTGTAAAGACGAAGAAGAAGAAGTAACTAACTCATTTCAGTAATGTATGTTCACAGAATACAATGACTAACTAACAAAATGAATACATTGAGTCTTTATATAGAAAAGCTATTCTCTAACTAACTGATTCTACTCCTGTAACTAACTTTTGCTGATCTGTCAGCTGAGCTGTCATGACTAGTAGATACTTCAACATCCCCCCTTAAGATAAGAAGTTAATGAACTGAAGGATCATGAAAACCTAGCTTGGACAAAAGATGTTGAAACTGAGGAGAAGGCAGAACTTTAATGAATAAGTCTGCAATATGTGAGCTGAGCAAGACCTTCTAGCACCTTGTCACGAGTAAAATGGCAATCTATTTCTATGTGCTTTGTGCGTTCATGAAATACTGGATTTTTTGCAATGTGAATAGCAGATTGATTATCACAGAATAAAGTAACATGTTTGAGATTGGTAACACCAAGCTCTTCAAGTAATCGAACTAGCCAAGTTACTTCAGATGCTGCAGATGCCATTGCTCTGTATTCAGCTTCAGATGATGATCTAAAAATAGTATTTTGCTCCTTAGACTTCCAAGTAACAGGAGATTGTCCTAGCAGCAAAACATAACCAATAACAGATTTTCGAGAATCAGGGCACGCTGCCCAATCTGAATCAGTAAAAGCCTGTAAAGTAATCTCAGCATTAGCCTGTAAAAGAATCCTTTGACCTATAAAATGAATAACATATCTCAATGTGTGAGTAAGAGCTGCAAGATGAGAAGTTCGAGGGTGATGCATAAACTGGCTTAATGACTGAACTGCATAAGCCAAGTCTGGCCTAGTGGTAGTAAGAAAGTTCAACTTACCAACTAAAGACCTGTATTAATCTTCAGGATTAGATAAACTATCACCATCTTCAGCAGACATTTTAATATTCAAATTTAAAGGAGTTGATGCCTTTCTGGAAACATCAAAAGAACAACTGGACAATAATCCATGTGTAAACTTCTTTTGACTCAGAAAAATACCATTAGACAAATGAGTAACTTCAAATCCCAGAAAATAATTCAAGCACCCAAGATACTTGATTCCAACTTCTTGATTCAAGAATTCCTTAATAGCAGAAATAGTCACATGATCTATACCAGTAAGAATGACATTATCTACATAGACATCTGCCACACATATAAGATCACCAGTTTTTCCGATTTATAGACTATAATCATTTTTAGACTGGATAAAACCTTGAAGCTTCAGAGTGGTAGTTAATATGGTATTCAATTCCATAGAGGCTTGCTTAAGACCATAAATGGATTTTCTAAGTCTGCACACTTTATTCAAAGGATTTGGAATTCCATCTGGCATTTTCATATAGACTTCTTCAGATAGATCACCATGCAAAAATGCATTATTCACATCAAGTTGATAAAGAGGCTGATAAGTGGATTTTATATCCACTTGGATCATTCCATTTTGGCTTAAATTGGTGTCTTGGTCTCAAGTAATCGTGTGATTTAACGAGTTTTTGTGGAGATTGTGCAGGGCATTATTTCTATGTAGGTGTGGAGTTTTCAGGGATTTTATGGTGTTTTTAAAGTCAAAGAATCAAGTGTTGGAAGTTGCATTTGAATTTGGCAAAGAAATCAGCAAGATCAAGAAGAAATTTCTGCTGAGTAAAGAGTCAAGCGCGGGCGCGCCGGATTTGTAGTGATTATGAGCGCGGGCGCGCTTGACAAGTGTTTCAGAAATCCTACGCGCGCGGGCGCACCTGAGTTGCTTAGGGGGTGCGCGCGGCCGCGCTGGGCTGCGGCAGAATCTCCAGAAACTGTCAGAATTCAATTTAAACAGGGAAATTTCCACAAATTCTATTCCTAATCATTGTGGAATCACTTGGATGGCCAGAAACTTCTAGAATTAGATTTATTCATGGGAATTGCAATTCTACTTTCAATCAAGAACGAAATTTGCCACAATTCTATTCCAACTCAAAGATGGCAAGTATTTATTGAGGAGGCAACTTGGGGCTATAAATACACACCTTGGGGGACATAAAAATCATCATCTACACACCAGAATTCAGAAAAAATTCGTTCATAGCACGAGATCGAGAAGCCAAGGCGAGGATTGTGACGACAAGAAGATCTAGTCATAGTTTTCTTGTATTCCTTTGTTTAGGCGTATCTTTTGGATGCTTGTTACTTTCACGGATTTGATCTTTAATCCTCGTTATGTTATTGATTTATTCATCTTTGTTATCTTGTTCATTATCATGTTTTCATCAAATCCCATGGTGACGAAAGGTTTAATTATGAACTAATCGTTGTCGTGGGATCCTAGTGGATTTATCTATGTAGCTTAGTAGTTTGCATGCCTTAAAGATTTATGTGTGGTGAATTCTTGATATCCTTGTATGGTTGTGCTTCATGAATTTAGGTGCGTCGCGAACATCTAATATGTTAATCTCTTGCTAAACGAGAGTGGATCTTGAAATTTAGAACTTGTCATGCTAGCATAGGATAGGTTGATGTTTTAACATCATGATTTGTGGCGTAAATAGAGATATTATGCTACCCTATGTGATCTAAGTGGATAACTTGTGCTTAAACCTTTATGTTTTCAAATTCTATAGAGATATAGGGTCTAAACATGATAGGTGTCTATTCATCTTCTATCTCTTTTGTGGATGTATGTGTAGTTTGGTACTAGTATACCGAGAGGTAACTTTTACTTGTTTCGTGTTATTCGATCAGATATCAAAACCATCACATGTATTGATTAAAGGTAGCAACTCTAAGTGAAGTAGATAATGAAACTAGGATTCCATGTTTATTCTCATATAAGTAATTTGATTTTTAGATCTCATTAGCTAGTTAATTCTTAAACTCTTAATTTACATCTTAGTTTAATTTAGATAATCAAACTCCAATTTGTTACTTTTCTTAGCAGTGAATTAAAACCATACATTGTTGCATAGGCATATTTTCTGAGTAAAACTTAACCAGATCTCTGCGGAACGAACTTAAATTATATTACTTGTGACTACGTGCGCTTGCGTAATTTTGTGTTAACAAGTTTTTTGCGCCGCTACCGGGGATCATCGGTGTTTTATTTTTAGTTTATGTGCTTGTCAATAGTGGTCGTTAGCGTTCACTGACTCGGATTTCTTACTTAGTTTGTTTGTTTCATGGTGTTTCAGGTACTTAGGTTTGTATGCGAACACGCTTACAAGCTCGTTTGGAAGAACTGGTGGAAGACGATCGTGAAGAGAATATAGAGAATAAGAAAGAGGAATCTGAAACTATAGTAGAGATGGGTAATGTAGCAGCAGCTAAGGCTTTGAAGGACTATTCTCAGCCAAAGATCAATGACATCCAGTCTAGTATTATCAGGCCGGCCATCACCGCTAATAACTTCGAGATCAAGCCGGGAACTATTCAGATGGTACATAATTCGGTTCAGTTTGGGGGTGCTCCTACGGAGGATCCTAACATGCATATTCGGGACTTTATCGAGATCTGTGATACTTTCAAGTTCAATGGTGTGTCGGATGATGCTATCAAGTTGAGACTTTTCCCATTCTCTCTAAGGGATAAGGCTAAGGGCTAGTTACACTCTATACCACCTGGTTCCATTACTACATGGGAGGATCTTGCTCAGAAGTTTCTTACTAAATTCTTCCCTATGGCGAAAACAGCAGCAATAAGGAACGCTCTAACTTAATTTGCTCAGCAATCTGGAGAATCTTTGTGTGAGGCTTGGGAACGATACAAGGAGATGCTTCGTAGGTGTCCACATCAGGGCATGCCTGACTAGATGGTTATTAATAGTTTCTACAATGGGTTGGGAGCACAGTCTAGACCTATGCTAGATGCAGCATCAGGTGGAGCTCTATGGGCTAAGAGCTATGATGAAGCTTATGATCTTATTGAGACGATGGCTGCCAATGAATATCAGAATCCAACCTAGAGGCTTTCTCAAGGCAAGGTAGAAGGTATGTTTGAAGTGGATACAGCTTCAGCTATTGCAGCTCAGTTGAAGGTGTTGACTATGAAGGTGGATTCTCTTACAAATTATGGAGTTTAGCAGGTGGCTAGTGTTTGTGAGCTATGTGCGGGCGCACATGAGACGAATCAGTGTGCTATCTCTTCTGAATCAGCACAGTTCGTGAGTAATTTCTAGAGATCTACTACACCAGTTCCAGCCACTTATCATCCTAATAACAAGAATCATCCCAATTTCAGCTGGAGCAACAATCAAGGTGCTCAACAACCTTATCAGCAGCAGTTTCAGGGTCAGCAAGCGAAGCCATTCAATCAGGGGTATCAACAGCCGTATGCTCCAAGGCAACCTTATCAACCTCCGAGATTTCAGCAATAGCCCCAGGCTAATGCGTGGCAATCTTCTAATGAAAAATCAGAGATGGATGAGTTGAGGTTGATGATTAAAAGTCAGGCAGTTGCTCTCAAGACTTTGGAGAACCAGATGGGACAGCTTGCAAGTGCTTTACTTAGTAGGCCACAAGGAACTCTTCCTAGTGATACAGAGGCTAATCCAGGTAGGAGGGATGGCAAAGAACAGGTGAAAACAGTGACTTTACGATCGGGAAATGTTACATCAGATCCTAAATCAGCCGCTAAGGAAGATAAAGAAGTGCAAAATCAACAAGTTGAAAAATCTACACTGCCTGAAATTGAGAAATCTGACTTGGGAGCTGATCAGCAAGATGATGAATTAAAGAAGAGCAAGGAACCTGTTGAAAAATCTTCTCCAGAGCAGTCTACAAAGAATAATCAGATCTATCCTCCTCCTCCATATCCTAGAAGACTCCAGAAGCAAAATTTGGATAAGAAGTTTGCTAAGTTTTTAAAGGTGTTCAAGAAGTTGCAGATTAACATTCCTTTTGCTAAATCTTTTGAATAGATGCCGAGGTATGCCAAGTTCATGAAGGGTATTCTTTCTCGTAAATTGAACCTCGATGAATTAGAGACCGTTGCTTTAACGGAGGAGTGTAGTGCCGTTCTGCAGCAGAAGTTGCCACCTAAACTTAAAGATCCGGGAAGTTTCACTATTCCATGCACTATTGGCAACCTTTCATTCAGCAAGTGTTTGTGTGACTTGGGGGCTAGCATAAATCTCATGCCCTTGTCAGTTTATGTTCAACTTGGTCTACCGGAGCCAAAGCCAACTAACATCTCTTTGCAGTTGGCTGATCGATCTATTACGTATCCAAGGGGTATAGTGGAGGATGTCTTGGTGAAAGTTGATAAGCTCATCTTCCTAGATGATTTTGTTATCTTGGATTTCGAAGAAGACAAGAAAATTCCCATAATCTTGGGAAGGCCTTTTCTAGCTACGGGTCGTACTTTGATCGATGTGCAAAAAGGAGAGCTTACAATGAGGGTGCAAGATCAGAATGTCACCTTTAATGTGTTCAAGGCCATGAAATTTCCGACAGAGGATGAAGAGTGTTTCAGCGTGGAAATGGTTGATACGGGTCAGAGAAAGAAGTTTGATCAGTTGTTGAGCGAAAAGTCGGACACACACATGCTAAAGCATCACATCAGTGATTCCATTGACAGTTCTTCAGTTCAAGATCTCTCGAATGTCAAGCTCGGAAAACTTCCATCCAATTTGAAGTATGTCCTTCTGAATGATGAGTTGGTTATTTTTAAAGTGTGTCAAGATAATGTATTAAGAAGGTGGATCATGGATGATGAGGTAGAAGAGTGTTCTTATCAAACAACTTTGAAGCATAAACACCTTAGAGGTGTGAAGAAGAAAAAGAAAAAATTGATTGGAGGAAGAGTCAAAGTGAAGTTTAATTTAGAAAAGATGTGGGAAGATAGCAAGAAGGTTGTCAAACAATGGGTGAATGGTACTTCTGCTAAGGACAAGTCGAATGCGATCTTCGAGCGACCATGATTTGAATCATATTTGTCCGGCTAAATGACGTTAACGACAGCGCTTCGTGGGAGGCAACCCATGTGTTTCGGTATTTTTAGGTATGTTTCCTACTACCCCTTGTATTTACTGATGTGGTGAAAATGTGACAATTAAATCGCAAGCGCACGATCTCGTTTTAGTATTTATGATTCGATCCACAGGGACTAATTATTTTCGCAATCCTTTATTTTTAATTTAATCGAACTAGAACAATTTTTTTTGGATTTTTGAGAAGATTTGGATTTAATTCCTAAATCTATTTTAAACAAATTTTTAAAGAAAATTTAAATTATTATTATGGTTCTGAACTAATTAAATTAAAAATGAAAAGAACAAAAACTTAATTATTCTGGACAAATCTAAATTCGAATTAAACTAGATTTTATTCTAAAACATAATTTTTTTTTAAACTAGAATTTTAAAATTATTTACAGAAAATTTTTAGGAAAATTCGACATGATCCGTTTGTAAATATGACTAGCCAAAAATAACCAATCACCCAGTCGACTCACTAACTAACTCGGCTACATTACAACCCAGAATTTCAAACTCAGTGAAACAAAACTATCTCAGCACCACTACTTGACCAAACCGAAACCACAGTAGCAATTAACAATAATTCGAACCGGAAAACTCAGACAAGAACTCACAAACTCGACTCTACTAACTACATTCACGAACAGAATTCAACTCCACAAAAATAATTAACTTACTAACACCTACAACGACAACACTCGACTCACTACTTAAAACAAGACAGACAAACTCAGCAAACGCAGACAAAATAACTAACGAAACTAATCACAGGGACTTTGCCAATCAGCTTAGTAACTCAGCACGTGTACAAGAACTCGAAACCCAACCAATACTATACCGAAACAACTAAATCAACTCAGCGATACAACCAACGAAAACCCAAACTCGGCAAGAACTCGCGATCTAACTACACTCAAAATACTAACACGGTAGCATCAGTATTACAACTCAATGAACAATAATCGAAGCAAAGATAACTCAGCAGACTTGCAAAGCGATAATTTCAAACATAAAATTTACTAAAACGGTATAGGGTGTTGTGGGGTTGGTAGAGAGAGGGGAGGACGGAAGGAGGGATTCGTGGGTTTGTGATTTGAAGAGGAATTAATGACGAGTGCTGGGTTGTGTGAAAAGAAAATGAAACAGGGGAGTCTCACTTCGAACCGAAAAGAAAATCAAGACGGAGGAGAAGACAAGGAGAACAAGACTGGGTTTATTGCTTTGAAAAGAAAGAAACAGGAGCTTTGTATTCGAGTAGGTAATTCACATAAAAGTAATAAGGAAATGGGCTTGAATTCTTGAAAACACCTGAGAAAGAAACGGAGTAATGCTTCGAATTAAACTAAAAAGAGCAGGAAAAGCACGTAATAAAAATTAACAAGCTGTTTACAAGAGCTAGAAAGAAAAATTACAACTGCTAGTTATCTAAGGGCTATCCTATTACTACTCTAATCTACTCCTAATCCTAATGTGCTTTCATTTTTTTCCAGCTCTTCAATTTATAGAATTTGATGAGCCTTCATCTTTGACAAAATCAAGCAGGCTATACAAACTTGTCAACATTCGGTGCCTAATTTAAAAGGGCTCCGTAGAAATGCTTTTTAACCCGCATAACTTATAATCTTTAATTAATAAATAATTAATTTAATTCAGAAATTATAAAAATAAATACCTAATATTATTAGATATTTATAAATATAATTTTCTAAATAAAATATTTATAACCAAAAATTAAATTCTTATGTTCCGAGCTGCGGTCATTTGAGGGTCTGGAACCGGACTCCTTAAGCTTTCCCTTTTTCACCAAACTCCTAATTCTTTTGTCTTTTTGCATTTTGGTCATTTTCTTCTCTTTTTGGCCCTTCCTTGCTCTTTATTCTTTTATTTTGCCATTTCTTTATTTTTCTTCAAATTTCCTAAAATGCAACAAATTAAATTATTAAAATACGAATTCAAGCAATAAATAGGTAAAAAATATGCAAAAATATGCACTTATCATTTACTTCCATTCAATGCGGACATTGAATCTTTTAAGTTTGGGGGTGGTTTGGGGGAAAAGTAGTGTATATGTAGTTAGTTATGATTATGTGAGTCATTGTGTTCATATAGGATATCATGTTTTGCATAGTAGTGGTAGTTTATGCATGATTGTTATGTTTGGATTATCTACGTGTGTTTCATATAGGACATTCTGTTTTTTTATTTACCATGTGAGTTCATTTTAGTTGCATTTTCATGGCATGCATTTTTCATGATCCTTTAGGACGAGCTGATTCTGATTGGTAGGTAGATGTCTAATTGCGTGTGATAATGATGAGTAGAGGGTTGATTTATAGTTCCTACGAAATTGACTTGCATGTTACGGGAACAAAATTTTTACACAGTCTCATTGGATGCTTTTGGGCTAGGTTAGGGTCATGCTTGTTGGATGTTTTGAGATTTAATCACTTGATTATATTTAGAATTTTCGTTATTCCCTTTATAGCGTAGGAGCACTTAAGTCTAAGTTTGGGGGAAAACAGGAATTTCATGATAGTTGTTAATAATTTTCAATAATGGCTAGGCATCAAATGGCTAGTAGCCGGCTCATATTTATATGAGTAATCTAGGGTTGGAAATGAGAAAGGCTCATTCCAGAATGCTATTCAAAAAAAAAGAGTCAATAGTTAATTGTTTAAATGCAAAATTAACCACGAGTGAGCTCTTTAATGCTCGAGTAATTAAGTCTGAGGGGACTTAGTCCTAGTAACCTAAAGCCCTTGTGGTTTGGGATTGCTGACCTAACACTCGCTACATGGGTATTATTGTATAAGCCTTTTAGGGTCTCATTCATTGCACGGTTAAATAAGCATGCGTATTGTATATAGTGTCTTAGTTTAGTAATAAAGCATGAGTTTCTGTCTACCTTGGATAAGGGTGGAGGTGTTCCTAGGTTATGAAGTGTCTATAGTCTATTCTAGTTATAAACCTGTGATTGTCTTGGTAAAGAACATGTATGATAGTAATCTAATTTTGGGAGAATTCTGATGAGTATCGCACACACGCACGTTTCTGTTCATGTATTGTTAGTATACGGACTTAGTCGAGCTCTACTTGGATTTGTTGCATTCTCTGAGATATTTGCTTGTTAGTTGGTTTTGGTGAGTTTGAAGGGGATCTTTGCATTTTCATATTAGTTGCATTCATGCATTGCATTGTTAGATAGATGGATTTTGTGGGTACATTCACTATAGGCCCTCACGAGACCTTACTCGTCTACTAGGGCTGCCTAGGGGTTTAAAGGGCTTGTTGCATATGCCAAATGCAACCGTGATCACCTACGGAAGTGGTACTAATTAGTTGTAATTGTTTATGCTTGAGGACAAGCATCGGTTTAAGTTTGGGGGTGTGATAAGTGGATTTTATATCCACTAGGATCATTCCATTTTGGCTTAAATTGGTGTCTTGGTCTCAAATAATCGTGTGATTTAACGAGTTTTTGTGGAGATTGTGCAGGGCATTGTTTCTATGTTGGTGTGTAGTTTTCAGGGATTTTATGGTGTTTTTAAAGTCAAAGAATCAAGTGTTGGAAGTTGCATTTGAATTCGGCAAAAAATCAGCAAGATCAAGAAGAAATTTCTGTTGAGTAAAGAGTCAGGCGCGGGCACGCCGGATTTGTAGTGATTATGAGCACGGGCGCGCTTGGCAAGTGTTTCATAAATCCTACGCGCGCGGGCGCGCCTGAGTTGCTTAGGGGGTGCGCGCGGCCGCTCTAGGCTGCGGCAGAATCTCCAGAAACTGTCAGAATTCAATTTAAACAGGGAAATTTCCACAAATTCTATTCCTAATCATTGTGGAATCACTTGGACGGCCAGAAACTTCTAGAATTAGATTTATTCATGGAAATTGCAATTCTACTTTCAATCAAGAACGGAATTTGCCACAATTCTATTCCAACTCAAAGATGGCAAGTATTTATTGAAGAGGCAACTTGGGGCTATAAATACACACCTTGGGGGACATAAAAATCATCATCTACACACCAGAATTCAGAAAAAATTCGTTCATAGCACGAGATCGAGAAGCCAAGGCGAGGATTGTGACGACAAGAAGATCTAGTCATAGTTTTCTTGTATTCCTTTGTTTAGGCGTATCTTTTGGATGCTTGTTACTTTCACGGATTTGATCTTTAATCCTCGTTATGTTATTGATTTATTCATCTTTGTTATCTTGTTAATTATCATGTTTTCATCAAATCCCATGGTGACGAAAGGTTTAATTATGAACTAATCGTTGTCGTGGGATCCTAGTGGATTTATCTATGTAGCTTAGTAGTTTGCATGCCTTAAAGATTTATGTGTGGTGAATTCTTGATATCCTTGTATGGTTGTGCTTCATGAATTTAGGTGCGTCGCGAACATCTAATATGTTAATCTCTTGCTAAACGAGAGTGGATCTTGAAATTTAGAACTTGTCATGCTAGCATAGGATAGGTTGATGTTTTAACATCATGATTTGTAGGGCTGTCAAAAAAATCCGGATATCCGGATATCCGTCCGAAATATCCGAATCCGTATCCGAAAAATTAGGATATTATTCGTATCCGAAAAATTAGGATATTATCCATATCCGAATCCGACATATCTGTATCCGAAAATGTAATAACTGATATATATTTATATATAATATTTAAAATTTATAATATATTAATATATGTATTTGTTCAATAATTAATATATTTTTGTTAGATATATTTAAGTGTAGACATTTTTAAAAGATTTATATGTTATAAATATGATATATATTAATATATATATATATATATTATATTAATATATTAATATAATATATTAATATATTAATATATAATTATATTAATATATAATTATATTAATATAATATATTAATATATTAATATATATATTATATTAATATATTAAGTGATTAATATATATATTATATCATATATTAATATATTAATATACATTATATTAATATATTAATACATATATTAATACATTAATATATATTATATTAATATATTAATATAATATATTAATATATTAATATATAATATATTATATGACATATATTAATATATTATATTAATATATTATATTATATATTATATATCATATGATATATTAATATATAATATATTATATATCATGTATCATATTATATAGTATATTAATGTATCATATATCATATGATATATTAATATATTATATTAATATATTGTATTAATATATAATATATCATATTAATATATTAATATATTATATTAATAAACTTTAAATATGATATATATCATCATTTATATATTGCTGTAAAAAAATATCCAAAATATCCGAATATCCGTCCGAAATATCCGTATTCGTATTCGAAAAAATTAGGATATTATCCGTATCCGTAAAAAAATACCTGTATCCGTATCCGAAATATCCGTTTGACAGCCCTAATGATTTGTGGCGTAAATAGAGATATTATGCTACCCTATGTGATCTAAGTGGATAACTTGTGCTTAAACCTTTATGTTTTCAAATTCTATAGAGATATAGGGTCTAAACATGATAGGTGTCTATTCATCTTCTATCTCTTTTGTGGATGTATGTGTAGTTTGGTACTAGTATACCGAGAGGTAACTTTTACTTGTTTCGTGTTATTCGATCAGATATCAAAACCATCACATGTATTGATTAAAGGTAGCAACTCTAAGTGAAGTAGATAATGAAACTAGGATTCCATGTTTATTCTCATATAAGTAATTTGATTTTTAGATCTCATTAGCTAGTTAATTCTTAAACTCTTAATTTACATCTTAGTTTAATTTAGATAATCAAACTCCAATTTGTTACTTTTCTTAGCAGTGAATTAAAACCATACATTGTTGCATTGGCATATTTTCTGAGTAAAACTTAACCAGATCTCTGCGGAACGAACTTAAATTATATTACTTGTGACTACGTGTGCTTGCGTAATTTTGTGTTAACAGAGGCCATCCTTTACTAGTAGCCACAACCAAAAGACATCGAACAATTGACATTTTCACAATTGGAGAAAAAGTTTCTTCATAGTCTATACCATATCTTTGATTAAAACCTTTTGCTACAAGTCCAGCTTTGCACCTTTCTAAAGATTCATCTGCTTTAAGCTTAACTTTGTAAACCCACCTAGATCCTATAGCTTTCTTACCTGGTGATAAATCAACTACTTCCCAGGTATTGTTATTAGATTAAGCAGTTAGTTCTTTTGAGGTTGATTTTTTAAGCCTCAGAATAAGAAGTAGGTTCTACGAAATCATAAATTTTAGAAATTAAACATTTCTTTCAGAAGGGTAGATCAGAAAACTGTACTAAATTACACCAATGTGAATTGGTAGTAACTGTGTTACAGTAAAGTCTTGCAAATAAGCAGGTTTATTATGAATTCTGGATGAATGTCTCTTTTCAGGAACATAAGAACTAATATCACTATGCCATAAGTGGGCATACGCAACCCATAAATAACGTTGCATAAGGTCTTAAAAGCGTTGCGTAAGGCCTTACGCAACACCAGGAGGGCATTGCCAATACCAGCGTTGTGTAAGACCCCTAATGCAACGCTTTTTCAAGCTATTGCAACGCCACGAAAGTATTGCATAAGTGGCCTTATGCAACACCAAAAGCACATAAAGGCAACACCACAAGGTGTTGCATAAGATTTCTGGCTTCACCATGGTGCCACGTTAGCAGTGGGCCCCACAATGGTGCTACGTTAGCAGTGGACCCACCATGGTGCCACGTTAGCAGTGGACCCGCCATGGTGCCATGTCAACAGTTGGTCCCACAAGATGCCACGTCAATAGTGGGTCCCACATGATGCCACATCAACTGTGGGCCCACATGGTGCCACGTCAGCAGCGGGGCCCACATGGTGCCGCGTCAACAGTGGGGACCACTATCAACATAAAAAAAAAGAAGCTTCAGTATCTCCTTCTTCAATTTTCTGTTGGCTTTGCAAAAGTGACCAATGTAATTATCTTTGACCATCAGCTTCCAAACCATGTCCAAGACTTTATATATGTATTACAAGCAAATCTTTCCAAAAACAACACCTCAATAAGATTGATCAATCTCTCATGGCTTCTTTCCCTTGCTCTATGCTTATATTTCTACTCTGCTTGTTTCTTTCTACGTCCTCCTCTCTAGCAAAATCTAAAACAGGGCCCAAGCAATTAGTCCTCCCAATCTACAAAGATGCATCTACACTTCAATACCTCACTCAAATTAAACAGAGAACTCCCCTTGTCACCGTTCACTTAACCATTGATCTCGGAGGCATGTCCTTATGGACCGACTGTGAACACGGTTACATTTCCACTAGCATTCGCCTAGACGGATGTGGCACGATTGAATGCCGCCTGGCTCAGGCATCTAAAAGCTGTGAACCGTGTAACCCCGATTTACCACTTGGGCCTGGGTGCTCTAACGTGAGCACATGTTGGAGATTTCCTAAGAACACCGTGACATGCACACGCAGCGCTTCTGGTGGTGAGCTAGCTTCGAATATTATTACAATTAATTCCACGGATGGGAAAAGCCAGGGAAATGTTGTTGTTGTGCCTCAATTTCTCTTCTTTTGTGCATTGACAACAATTGTTGATGGTCTTGCTAAGGGAGTTACCGGTATGGCTGGTCTTGGAAGGAGTAAAATATCTTTTCTAGTTCAGTTAGCCACTGCTTTTAAGCTCAAACAAAAATTTGCTGTTTGTTTGAGTTCTTCAACAGCATCAAACGGTGTCGTAATCTTCGGTGAAGGACCGTATAATTCCCCTACTACTTCGAATAACTCTAGCTTTCTTACATACACATCACTCATTCTCAACAAAGTGAACACTGAAGTTTAAGTTCTAAAAGGTGAAGCTTCAACAGAGTACTTCATTGGAGTGAAATCAATCAAGATTGGTAACAGAACTGTCAAACTGAACACCACTGAAGTTCTCAAAGAACATGAGCAGTAATGGGGTTGGTCCAGCAGTGCCAACTATAGATCTTGTGATGGAAGATGGTACGGTTTGGAGGATGCATGGTGTAAACACAATGGTCAGGGTAAACAAGGATGTTTTATGTTTAGGATTTGTGGATGGAGGTGAACCTATTTATCTAAATTCTGTAGTGATCGGAGGACATCAACTTGAGGATAATCTGTTGACCTTTGATCTTGATGAATCAAGGCTTGGCTTCAGTTCTTCACTTTTGTTTAGGCAAACAACATGCTCAAACTATAGGGTTACTTCCAACGATTAATGCTAACTAGTCCAATGCTTGAATGGCAACCATATCTTTGTCTAACTTCCTTTTTGTCATTAACCTTTGTCTAATAAAATGTAGTCATTGTCATCTGTCGATTATTGGAATGTATGAATCTGTGGCTTTTTAACTAGTGTTTAATTGATCGTTCAGTTTCCTGCTCTCAGCAAATAAGGATAAGATATACAATTGTCAGACAGCCATAATATAATTTTTTTTCTTTATTTATTTATCGTAATCTGAGGAGATCCAAACACTTATAAGGCCAAAGAGATTAAAGCTTCGTTAATGTCTCCCAGTCAAAATTATAGTTATATTGATTCAGTAGTCGGTTAACTTCGAATTTGCAATGTTACTACCTCAATAGTACTCTGTGTCATCCTCTTCAGCGAAAAAACCGTGTCCAAACATATAGTCCTTGAGTCCTTCCAGTCGAAAACAGAGAGAACTCTCCTCTTCCCCGTTCTCCTAACCACTGATCACTATAACTAAGGCTGAATAATTATAGGTTTCAGTGGTAGTATGCAACCTAAAAACCAACTATAATTAGAATTCTGGTTCTAAATCTCTATAGTGTCTTTAGATTGTCATTCTGGACTTATTTGATCTATAAACCGCCTATAATAAAACTCGGGTTCTATATTAATATAGTATCTATAGATCATTAATCGTGATTGATGTGATCTAGAAACCAACTATATATAGAACTCGGGTTCTATAGTGTTTTTATAGTGTGTTTAAATCGTTTATCGTGATTGATGCGATCTTTAAACCAACTTTAACTACAACTAAGGCTGAATAATTTTCTTATAGTTTCTTTAAATCGTAAATTGTGATTAATACGGTCTAGAAACCAGCTATAATTAAATCACAAGTTCTGAATAGTGATCCTGGAATTGCTCCTTCGATGTTTGGCATTACTAAAATTGAAGACCAAATTCAGTGGAAATGTGTTCGGTGATAGTTATTTTGAAGACCAGATTTCAGTAGTAATATATTCAGAGGGTAATTGTATCAGTGGATATTTGTATCAGTGATTGTACCATGCCTGGCCTCATGGCTTATTCTAATAATTTTTTTGCTACTCAAAAAAAAAACCACCAACTTGTCGGCAGTAGTTTATTACAGTCATTAAGTTTTTGAGTATACGCTTGTGGCCTTGTGGGTAGTAGTATACTCATGTCCATAATTTTTCCACGTTATTATGTTTGGGAACATATTTTTTATTTTTTAGAATAAGTCAACTTATTTTAACATAAAGTTGGAGATTCCTAGTTTTTTTTCTGAAAAAGTTAACTTTTTTTGCAACTTATATAATCTCAAACATACATTAAATATTTGTATAAAAAAATATCAAAAAATGAAATTTTTACCCGAAAATAAGTCCATAAGTACTTATTTAAAATCGATGCCAAATATGCCCTCGATTTTTGATCAGTCGGTATCAAAATAATCGGTTCAATTATGGTCTAGACACAGGAGAATTGAAAGAAAGGAAAATGCTAGAATTACCAAATTGGATCCCAAAATAATTCCCAAATGGCACGTGTCATCTTTTGATTGGTCATATTATGATGGGCCCCCTTGTATTCACATTAATAAAACCAATTAAAATATCCCATACTGTCAAATCACCAATGCCACGTCATTTGGGAACTCTTTTTAGGATCCAATTTGGGGTCTCTAGCACTATCAGAAAATAGAAGAGAATTTAAGGGAAGAGACAATTTAATATTTAATCTATAACCTTTATTAATAAGTGAAACATCCTTTTAACGGTACCACTTTTGATTCGTATTGTATTTTGGTTTCACCCCTATTATCATGTTTCCATTCTATGTTGTTTTTTAATAAAATAGAAATCGTGAAGATAAGCGAGACACCCAGGTTTAATCGTGGTGCGCGCAAGCTGGCCCGGATACCTGGTAACAAAATATACTTAACAAAAAAAAAGTTCTCCAAAAGATTTTTCAAGGAACACCCTTTTAACGGTAGCACTTTTGGTTCGCACGATATTTTGGTTTCATCCCTATAATCTTATTTCTACTATAATTCTATGTTGTTTTTTAATAAAATAGAAATCCTATTATAATTATAATTCTTTTCTTACAACTTTAAATAAAAAAAATAGTTCCATCCCTAGAATCGTATTCCCTTATAATTCTATGTTATTTTTAAAGAAAATAATAAAATTGAAATCCTATTATAATTATAATACAATTTTTTTTATCATAATTTAGAATAAAAAAAATAATACGATCAATTCTCCAAAGATTGTTCAAGAAGAACAACTACAAAATGTTTCTATACACTACTCTATAACATTCTTTCCTGCGATTATATGTTATTTTTAAAAAAAAACATAATAAAATTGAAATCTTATTATTATTATAATTCTTACATTGTATTAGCAATTTTTTTATTATAACTTAGAATAAAAAAGGATTACGATCAGTTATCCTAAATATTTTTCAATGAAAAGAACCGAAACGTGTTTCCATGCACTTCTATTAAACAATCTAAGTTTATAGTTTGTTAATCTCATAAATTTTTTATGCGAATAACATGATTCTTTTTATGATTTTGTTATATAATTTTATAAATATTTAATTAAATAAAACTTAGTAATTAATTAATATAAATCCTCGAGCCCGTGCTTCACACGGGTTAGCATCTAGTCAATATATATATATATATATATATATATATATATATGTTAGGTCGAATACACAATATATATATAATCAAGTACTATATGAGTAAATAACAAGAACACACGTTCTAGTACTTAAAACTGTTTGGAATTAATAATTCCTCTCTCAATGATGTAAAATATCACAGAGAGCTGCTTAGGTTACAATGAATGATATTCGTTCACGATGGATACCCTTCTAGGGTTAACCTAACTGTATTTATATGATATATAGCTACGTACAATCGTTAATTGATTCTCCTATAATTAAGCTATACAATTGATATCAATTACGATTGCTACACGTCTTCTAAGTCAACTCAATCTCTTTGACAGCTATCCAATCTTCAAAGATATTGCTTTCATATTAATCTTGAATTAATCTTCAAACTCTGTTGACTTGTAGACGCTTCCAGTAGACAGACTTTAGCAAACTCTGTTGCTCTCCTAGCCAGCAGTGTTTGCGCTTCCTTGTATTCAGCTAGCAGTGTTTACACTTCCTTCTGTCAGCGTTTGCGCTTCGAGCTATCAGCGTATAATCAAACTCTGCTACGACTGCTTTCAATAACAAGTTAAACTCTTTTTACCTGTAACACTTAAACACTGACATTAAATCACATCAATTATATCTAACAATCTCCCCCAACTTGTTCATTAGAAAAATGTACAAGTTCACAGTAATTGATGATGTCAAAAAAATCAAATAAAAAACACAGTGTTTAACATATATTCAGAGTTTAATCTTGACTTAACAAAATCTACAGAAAATTCAAATTACTTACAAATTCTGTCTACCTAACCTCCTCAAGATCTGGAGTTGTTCTGAGATAGTCAATCAACAATCTTCTCTCAGCATTTTCAAGTTCAATCTGCATAGCTTCCTTGATCTCTCTTAATTCTGGATCATTCTCATCAGTTTGAAAGATAGCAGCTCTTAGATCATAGATTTTATTTCTCCTCATCTGATTACCCAGTCTAATGAATTTGACTTCCTCTGATTGAGAATTAAAATCAAGAACTGTAATCCCCATATCAGTCTTTAATTTAGCAGTTCCTTTCTTCATCTCTACAAGATTTCCATTCCAATCTCTGTATTTAGGAACATACTTTTCAGTAGTCTTAGATCCTGTAATGACTTTGGCTCTCTGCATATATTCCCTTATAGAATTAGCAATAAGCTGTGTTTGTCAATTTCTGACTCTAAATATATGCAGAACATACTGAAGTTCTTCAAATAACTTTAGCTTGATTGCTTCTTCATTCACTCTATACACTGTTCCATCTGTCATAAAGTATAACAGAAAGTGAATATCTAAGCTCCTTTGATGAACTAGTTGAACTGATTCCAACTTGTCTAGATTTTCTTGAGTAATACCAGAACCAAGAGAGACAAGTGTAGAGGGATCTCTTGGACTATTACTAACTCTCAAATCTCTTCTTGAACCTAAGCCAGAAGTATTCCTGCCTGGTGGCTTTCCTGAACAAGCAACATTATGTTGATACCCACCAGTCACTCCTGTTTGTGCTTGAACTGGAATCTTTGGCCTAGAAAACCCAGGTAAAGGTTTGCTTTGAGTCTGTACAACTTGTATGGCAACAGAGGTTGTAACTATCATTTTACTTTTGCTCTCTTCACCCATTACCCCTTTTAACTTCAACTTGGCATCAAGAAAAGACTTTCTTACCAACTTTCCTTCTTCTTCTTGAATATCAGATAATTTCTCTTTGATTTCAATCCCTTTCATTGCAGGCTTTGAAGCTCTGACAGTCTTCTTTCCTTTCTTGGACTTTAGTGCTTTTAAATGTTCTTTTTGCAACAGCTTTTCTTCAGCTTGTATGTCCTCAAGTGTAGCCTCAGCATTTTCCTCACGAAAGATCTTAGCAGCCAACTCTTCATCTGTTTGTGGATTGTCAGTGAATGACAAATCCTTTTGCCTTGAAGTAGAAGTACTCTGAAGATTTGTATCTGCCACCACATTTTGCTTTGACCTTGTAGACCTTCCATGTCCATGTCTTGGGATTTGCACTTCTTAATCCCTTATCATCATTTGCACCTTCTTCATCCAGATGATCCTTCTTTAACAGAGTTTGAGTTTGCTTAAACTTAGTTTTAGCAAGTCTCTCCCCTTTTTTGACATCATCACCATCTGGAATCAGAATAGAAGTGATTAAATCAAGAGAGTTTGCAATAGAATCCACCTTCTCAGTCAGCAAAAGCTGATTCTGTTCAACTTTGCTCAATCTGTCATTAAGATTCTCTTGAGCTTTGGAAAATTGTTGAAAAAGCTTAGAATTAGCTCGTTGAGATTTTTCCTCATGAGTACCGACCTCTGTTCGAAGATCAATAATTGCCTTCTGATTATCATCAAATCTGTGATTCAAGGACTTGATCTGAATCACTGTTCCTTGCAGACAAGTGAAAATATCAGGATTTGAAATCTTTGAAGAATTTGCCTTGAGAAGGTAGCTGCTCTACCAGGAGGAAAAATACAATCTGACTTGTACTAATCTGCAGTTTGCTTTGTCAAGTAATTATCATCAATTTCATTAGTAGAAGGTCCAACAAAATCTGGTTTTTCTCCTGTTTTCTGACCATCAGATTAAAATTGGTTTTTATGAGCTTCTGTACTCCTTTCTTTAAAAGAATCACTGACAGAAACATCAGTAGGTGCAACTGAAGCAATGTCCTCATCTTGAGCAGCAACTGGTTCTTGAACAACCTGTTTTCCTTTATCATCTTGAATATGCTCTGAAGAAATAACTTTCTCTGGTTGATCAATCTCCTCACCATGATCAGAAACATGATGTGCATCAGAGTTTAATTCTGTGTGTGATGCAACCTCAGTGTCTTCCAAGACAACAGTAGGCCCATCTGCAACACCAGTATCAACAGAGTGTGTAACCTCCATGGGTATTGGAGTAGATGCTTCATTATCAAAAGAAAATGGAGTTTCATCAAACTCTTCCATTGTAGGCAATGCATCTCTAACATCTTCATTAGTTTGAACCTTAGCAAGTTCTGGTTCAGCAATCTTGAAACCTGATTCTTCTATAGTAGATTCTATGATAACCTTTGTCTCACCAGTAGGAATATCCTGAGAAATTTTCTCTTGAGCCTCAACAACTTGCTCATCATCAGAATCTGTAAGAATCAGCCTTCTCCTCTTTGCTTGAGGCACTTCAATCATTTCTTCTTCTTCACTAGAACTTTCCTCAACTGGTGGTGATGAAGGCCTATTTGCCCTTTTAATGATTCTTCTGGAATAAATAGCTCTAGGAGATGTCTGTTTAGCCTTGGACTGTTTTGTGTTGAGGGCAGTATGCTTCTTCCTTTTTGGTTTAGATGTTGGTTGAGGTTGAGTAGTAGTGACCGGGTTTGTTGGCTCAGGGTTTATTGGTTCAGGTTGTGTGTGTGTTGATGTAGTAGGTACAGTGTTTGTTGGTGTTGGCTTAGGTACAGTGTTTGTTGGTGTTGGCTCAGGTGATGGTACAGGATGAGAGTGTATGGTTTCAGTGTGGTCAGTGGCTAAAGGTTCAGGCATATTTTTTGTTTCTGGTTGTTGTGTTTGGTGTGGTTCATGTTGTGGTGATTGGGAATCTTGTGGTTGGTTGAGAAAGTTCTTCAAGGCAAGTGGCAAAACAAAAGTAGGTAAATCTTTACCAACATCTTTATTAGTCATATCGGAGAATATTCTCTTATTGACTCTAAAAGGTTGAATCACATCAGCTGCATCAACTTCTAACCCAGGTACACAGGAATTGAACAAAAGTTGACAAAATCTAGCAAAATAAACTGTAGTAGACTCTGACAACTTATCACCTAAGTTCATTAGCACATATCGACCAAAATCAAAATTACTGCCATAGAGTAGAGAATACCCAATTTGCAGACTATCCATTGGAATGGCATCCCAGTTGGTGACTTTCTTCTGGAATGTCCTGGTGATACAGTCGAAGAAAAAATTCCATTCCTTTCTAAGATTCGGCCTTCTCACACTGCCCAGCTTTGCAAGAGATTCCATGTACCCAATCTCTGTTAACATTTCTCTCAGATTCTGTTAAGAAACAATAGCATACGATGTGTGTGTGTCGAAGTCCAAGGTCTCTCGAACAGTTTGTGGAGTTATCACAAACTCTTGTTCATCATGAGTGAAGATGATAGACGGAGTTCCATTCTCTCCTCCATCTATATACCTTGAGTTTTGCCAGAAACTGACAATCTGAGATGCAGATAGAGTAGCAGGTTCAATCAACGCTTGCCCAATCTCAGAGTCACGAAGAAAATTTTGCATAAGGTGAAACGCTTCAGGAGCACGGTCGTTCTCAAGTAGAGCTGCAAAATTGTTAGGCACAAAACGAAGACCAAACGAAGTAAAAGGTTTTGTTGCCATTAGATCTAGAAATAAGCAAAAATTGACTATGAAAGTGATATGTAAGAAAGGTGTTTGTGAAAATGTCAAAGTGAAAAACAAAGGAGGGCTGTGTTTTTGGTAAAGTGAATATGAGTGGATGTGGAGTGATAGGAACAAAAAAAATGATTTGAGTAGTAAAAAAATAAAACTCAATCGTTTTTACATTGAAAACACGCAACCGTTCCTAGAATAGTGTGAAAGTGGTACATAATGATGAGTGAGTGGGTGAAAGTGGGACACGTGTCAAACATGCAGTGAATCACTTAATCACGCAGTAAAAGCCATTATTACTGCTGTCTTTCCTATTATCAAGACACTTTACCACAAAATACACTCATTAACAGTTGTCAAACACTCTATTTACTCCAAAATTTTCAAATTATCTTAATGAAAATTTACCTTAGAGTACGGAACACAATCCATCAGTGTTTGTCAAATTTTCAAACTTTATCACAAAAACCCTTTCAGAAATGCACAGTCGTGAATATTTTGTGTGTGTAGCAGAGGTTACCAAATCAATTTTTATAGCATCTAATATTTCATAAAATCCATAAATCAAATCAATAAACACTGAATGCACAAACTCTCATAATAAACACGGAGTATGTGATGAATGCTAAACTCTGTAGTTCCTTAAATACAGAAATCTGAATAACCCTATTCCCATTGATGTTCATGATTATCCAAGTAAACACACAGTCATTATAGACAAAAAGATCAGGAGATAGACATCAAAGCATCATTCAGTGAGTTACATGTCAAGGATTTCCTCACAAACTCTCAAAGCACACAAGTGTTTAGGTGAAGTGTTTTCTCTCAAATTCAATCAGTAAAAGCAGATACTTCCATAGGCTTGAATTTCCACCAGATCTACACTACTTTGATTACATATATGCACAAATCAAAAGGACTTTATTCAGGGTTGTAATGTAGTAAGATCAAACAGGTGAGTAGAGATGTTTTTTTTTTAAAATGAATGAATTTCAGACTGAACAATTTAACAGACCAAAGTGTTCAGTCACACTGTTAGTACATATTTGTACAAGATGATCAGTATATATACCCTTTTTTTTCTTTTTTTTTTATATATATACTGAGTAAACTTTTCTTTTCTTGAGAAACACTCACCTGCTTGCATTTGATTTTCAAAAAGAATATAACTGCTCTTAATACGTCAGAGTTTAAGAAAAATGAGCAGTTAATTAGGCTCAAAGGGGTTTACTAAAGGTGGTATTAATGAACAGTGTTTGAAGAAAGATGGTAAATCCTAGTGCCTTTTATCATTTTCATGCACACACATATCACGTAGTCTCAAAATGGTTTAATACTAGTTCTAGAGCAACATACTCACTGATGAACATCACACATCAATAAAATCTGATTGATATAAAATGTATCAATCACTTATTTGGCTCAAAATCTCACAGGGTGCAGACATGAATTGTTTCTCACCAAACTAAACAATGACACATCTCAAGTTTTAAAATTTTCACAAGTACAAACAAGGAATCATCAAGAACTATGTATGTCTTGGAAACAGAGTGTTACTAATCAGAGTTTAGAGTTCATCAATATCAGAAGTTATGCATGAGAGGCAATGCACACAGTATTCATAGACTCAGAGTTTAGGACCAAATAAACTAAGAGATGCTCTAAATATGAAACAGTATCATGCTGTGTTAACTTACTGCACAATTTCTGATTAGATCACAGTGACTCAGAAAGAATCTTGATTTATTCACTGAGAATCATGCTTCATACATATTTCTTCATTGGTGTTTTCATTCAGACAAAAATCAATTCAGAATTCACAGAGTTTATCAAACATATTAACAGTGTATGACAGACAAACATGCTGACAAAGTTTAACAGTGTGAGAACAGAAACATGTGAACAGAGTATGCATAACAGAGTTTAAACAACAAGGTTCACATAGCACTTAACAATTCACAGAAATATGAGCAACACATTTTATAAGAAAATTTTGAGTCTAACCAACATGTTTAGTCAAAACCAGAGACCATTCCTAGTTCATTGACCAGCCTTGTAAATGCCGCTTCACTCAAAGGCTTGGTGAAGACATCTGCAAGTTGTTGATCTGTAGGTACAAAGTGAAGCTCAATATTGCCTTCCTCTACATGCTCTCTGATAAAGTGATACCTTATGCTGATGTGCTTGGTCATTGAGTGTTGTACTGGATTACCTGTCATTGCAATAGCACTCTGGTTATCACAGAAAATAGGTATTTTGCTATACCTCAATCCATAATCCAACAATTGATTCTTCATCCATAGAATCTGTGCACAGCAGCTACCAGCAGCAATATACTCTGCTTCAGCTGTAGATGTGGATATTGATTTCTGTTTCTTGCTGTACCAAGAAACAAGTCTGTCACCAAGAAATTGACAACTTCCACTGGTGCTTTTTTTGTCAATCTTACAACCTTCAAAGTCTGCATCAGAGTAACCAAGTAGCTTGAAATCTGATTCTCTTGGGTACCACAGCCCTAAAGTTACAGTGCCCTTGAGATACTTGAAAATCCTCTTCACAGCTGTTAAATGTGGTTCCCTTGGATCTGCCTGAAACCTTGCACACAGACATGTTGCATACATGATATCAGGTCTACTTGCTGTTATCCAGTCAGCATCTTTAAGAGCTTCTTCAACTTTCTTTGGTTCATTTTGAGACAAGAATGCATGAAACAGACATTCATTTGTTGTTGCACTTCTTGTCCTTACTCTTGCATCTGGATCACCAATGATTAAATCAGGTGTGTGAGATTTGGTCCATTTCCTAGCTGAAGGCAATTGACTTCTTTCAAAGTTGGATCCTCCCTCTTGATCCATGTTCTCCTGATTTTCTTGATATTTTTCTTCATTCTCTGAGGCTCCCCCTGAATGTGACTGCTCAGTATGTGAACTGTCAGATTTTGGACTTTCAGAGTTTGAGTCACCAGAGTTTGATTCAGAATTTTCAGCTGAGTCATTATCAGAATTTGAGTTATCACTTTGATGAGTTTCTTCATGCTCCCCCTCAACTGTTCTTCTCTTGTTTCTGGCTGAAAGTTCTCTTCAGTATTTACCAGTAGAGGTTCAGAGTTTGTCAGATCAGACTCATCAGAGTTTAGTTCATCAGAGATTAAATCTTCATTTTCGAAGTGTAGTTGATCATGTTCATTTACATCTTCAAGTCCAGTTATTTTCTTGTCATCAAAAGACACATGAATAGATTCCATGATCACTCTAGTTCTCAGATTATAAACTCTGAATGTTTTAGTTGACAGTGGATAGCCAACAAAAATTCCTTCATCTGCCTTCAAATCAAATTTGGTCAACTGTTCAGGATGAGTTTTCAGCACAAAGCATTTGCACCCAAAAATATGAAAATATTTCAGGTTTGGTTTCTTTTCTCTCACCATTTCATATGGTGTTTTTCCATGCTTATTTATCAGAGTGGCATTCTGAGTAAAACAAGCTGTTTGAACAGCTTCTGCCCAGAAATAGGTTGGTAATTTTGCTTCATCAAGCATAGTTCTGGCAGCTTCTATCAAAGTTCTGTTCTTCCTTTCAACTACACCATTTTGTTGTGGAGTGCCAGGTGCAGAAAACTCTTGTTTAATTCCTTTGTTCTTGCAAAATTCTTCCATTGTTGAATTCCTAAAATCAGTTCCATTGTCACTTCTAATAATCTTCACTTGATTCTTTGACCCTTTGTCCAGTTGCATTATATGTTCTGCCAGTGTTAATGCAGTTTCATCCTTCTTTGCTAGAAAATACACCCATGTGTATCTGGTGTATTCATCAACAATGACTAGAGCATATTTCTTCTTTCCAAGAGACATAACATTCACTGGTCCAAAAAGATCAACATATAGAAGATGATAAGGATCAACAATTGAAGACTCAGATTTGCTTTTGAAAGAGGCTTTTCTCTGTTTGGCCTTTTGACAAGAATCACACAGGCCTTCTGCATTCAACAAAGACTTTGGTAGTCTTCTTACAAGATCATTCTTTATTAGCTCATTGATGTTGTTCAGGTTCAAATGAGAGAGTTTCTTGTGCCACTTCCAACTCTCTTCACTGGACATTCTTGTTGACAGACACACTGCTTTGCCATCAGAGTTTGTTGACAATTTTATTTCATAGATGTTATTGTGTCTGTTTCCAACTAGAGCAACTTTCCCTGTAGATTTACTGATGACTTGACAATATTCAGTCTGAAAATCTACATGATATCCTCTGTCACAGATTTGACTCACAGAAAGCAGATCATGCTTGAGTCCTGGAACCAGAGCTACATTAGTGATGATGACACTTCCAAGATTAATATTGCCATATCCCAGAGTATGTCCTATGTTGCCATCTCCATAGGAAACTTTTGGGCCAGCCTTCTCCTCATACTCTGATAGCAGGGCTTTATTTCCAGTCATGTGTCCTGAACATCCACTGTCCACGACTAGGGTACTTACCCTGGTGCCCTGCAATCACAAACAATCACTGATTGTTAGTTTTAAGGATCCAGACTTGCTTGGATCCTTTTGCTTTATTGAATCTGTTAGTTTTTGCAGCGGATTTGTCATTATCAGAGTTTAAACTAACATTTTCATTCTTAGTACTTGCAGAATCAACTTTAACCCATTTCAAATTAGGTTTCAGTTCATAATAATTATGATAAATAGCATGATAATTCTTGCAACTATAAATTGAGTGCCAAGTACTTCCACAATGTTTGCATAGAGTTTGTGGTCTTGGTTTGACATTATCCTTTTTCACTCCAGATTTGGAGGGTAAAGAATTAATGTCTTTGTTCTTCCTGCAAAAACTAGCAAGATGATTAGTGCTACCACAATTGTGACAAGTTTTTCTAGGTGCAAATGTAGCAAGCATTGGCTTAATTCCTGATGTTATGCCTACCTTTCCATTTCTGTTTTTCCTAGGCATTCTCTATTTGTTGACAGATTTTATTTCTTTAAGCTTATGCTTGAGTTGTTTATCTGTCATTGAACCAATATTAACCTGTTTGACACAGGTTTTTACTGGCTCACTTTCAACAGCTCCATGTTCAGTTTTAACAGTACCATGAACAAATGTTCCAAATTTCTTAGAAGAAAGAGGTGGTCTAATCTTGACTGTATTCTGAAACCTAAGCACATCATCCTCAGAATAACCTAGACCTACTGTGTCTGATTGAAAAACCTCTTGAGTGTCTTTTCCAGAATGTGTCCAAGTTTTAATAATGTGCTTTGCATCCTCCAATTCAGATTCTAGTTGCTTATATTTACCTAGCAACTCCTGTTCTATAAACACAGCATCATCTCTCTCTTTCTAAATTTTATTCATGTTTTCAAGTTGTTCCTCAACAAGTTTATTTCTTTCTTTGAGTTGAGAGCACTCATTCTTGATTCTCTCATTTTCTAAAGTCTGATCCCTATAACTGATATGTAATGCTTTAAGATAAATTCTCAATTCAGTTATATTATCAGTATTATAAGCATAGGTAGTTGGAGGTACCTTTAGTTCAGAATCTTCATTCTGAGTAGAGGCCATGAGTGCATAGTTCACCTCCTCATCTGAATCTGAGGTGTCTGCCCAGTCTCTGCCTTTGGTGTATAGTACCTTTTCAGTTTTACCCTTTTTGCACTCAGGAGCATAGTGACCAGTGTTCCAGAAATCGCTAGGCGGAGCTAGGCGGTTGAGGTACCGCCTAGGGATTAATCGGGTAGGCGGGGATTAATCGGACGGATTAATCGGAGCATTAATCGGTTGTATTTAAATATTATTTTTAATATTTATATTTATATAATATTATAATTACAAAAAATATCATATATCAATTTTTTATTGCCTGAATAAAAACAATCTTAAGTTCTTAACCAAGTAGATATCAATTTCCCAAATATTTTTGTCAATTTTTGACTTTTTCAACGATTTTTGCCATTTTTTTGTCGATTTTTTACTTTTTCAGCAATTTTTATTATTGACCGCCTCAGCCCGCCTCAGCCCGCCTCGGACCGCCTCAGCCCGCCTCGGCCCGCCTCAGCCCGCCTCAGACCGATTTTCTAAAAAAACGTTTAATTTCCCGCCTCGGCCCGCCTCGGGGCGTTTTATTCCCGCCTACCGCCTAGGCGCCGCCTAGGCGGCCGCCTCACCCGATTTTTAGAACACTGATAGTGACACATCTCCTTACACTTGTAGCATTGAATCTCAGACTTATCTTTCTTACCAGATTTGAAGTCCTTTCCCTCAGATTTTCTAAAATTTTTCTTGTCAGACTTTGAGTAATCCTTGGAGAATCTCTTTCCCTTCTTGAAGTTCTTGAATCCCATCTTCTTGAAGGTCTTTACCATCAATGCAGCCATTTGCATCATCTCTTCATCATCTTCAGAATCAGATGATCCATCTGTGTTTGAGTCAACATCAGTGTTTGATGATACCACTTGTTAGGTCGAATACACAATATATATATAATTAAGTACTGTATGAGTAAATAACAAGAACACACGTTCTAGTACTTAAAACTGTTTGGAATTAATAATTCCTCTCTCAATGATGTAAAATATCACAGAGAGCTGCTTAGGTTACAATGAATGATATTCGTTCACGATGGATACCCTTCTAGGGTTAACCTAACTGTATTTATATGATATACAGCTACGTACAATCGTTAATTGATTCTCCTATAATTAAGCTATACAATTGATATCAATTACAATTGCTACACGTCTTCTAAGTCAACTCAATCTCTTTGACAGCTATCCAATCTTCAAAGATATTGCTTCCATATTAATCTTGAATTAATCTTCAAACTCTGTTGACTTGTAGACGCTTCCAGTAGACAGACTTTAGCAAACTCTGTTGCTCTCCTAGCCAGCAGTGTTTGCGCTTCCTTGTATTCAGCTAGCAGTGTTTACACTTCCTTCTGTCAGCGTTTGCGCTTCGAGCTATCAGCGTATAATCAAACTCTGCTACGACTGCTTTCAATAACAAGTTAAACTCTTTTTACCTGTAACACTTAAACACTGACATTAAATCACATCAATTATATCTAACAATATATATATATATATATAGGGTTGGACTTCATAGCAAACACCTTATATAACAAACAATAAAGAACACATTATATCTAATAGATCCATTGCCCCTGGCGGGGCCACCCAATACAAAAAGTTCTTATTTTTTTACCCTCTATCCATCCATCATCTCAAAAAAAAAATAATAATTAAAAATTACTGTTCATGACGATGACGTCATCAGTGACGTCATCATGAACAGTAAAATTTTTATTTTTTATTTTTTTTTGCTGGCTTGATAGAGGGTAAAAAAATAACAACTTTTTGTATTGGGTGCCCCTGGCGGGGCCAAAGGATCTAATAGATCTAAGGTGTTCTTTGTTGTTTGTTATATAAGAGTGTTCTGTATGGAGCAAAGGCCTATATATATATATATATATATATATATATATATATATATATATATATATATATATATATATATATAAAGATTAATATTATTTTAGAATTTATTAATTTATTAATATTTTTTCTAAGAGTTCGTATTTATTTTTCTAAATTTCTAGAATTTCAGAATTAAAAATATTAATAAGTAAAAAATATTTTTTAACATATTAGAAGTAGAATATAAGCTCGGATTTATAGAATGTAATTAAGAGTTAAGAATTCTATTGAAAGTAAAATAGTTCGTATTTATTACAGCTATATCGATCACGTTATATAAACTCTGCAAAATTTATATGAATTTAGCTTTTTTATACAACATGCATGTCACTAACTTTACGATTTTTGTTTGTGCAAAACTAAAATCCTAAGAACAGAGTATGTGACCGGATTTGGAAATCAGAGTTCTTTGGTCATGGTTATGATATATTAATTTATTTGTTCTGGTGTTTCACTTTTTATTTATGCTTCTTATAACTTCTTTTTGCCGATCTTTGTGTTGTTTAGTATTAATTTTTATGTTATGATCTTTGGTACCAATATTGATTGTTGTTTAAAAAAATTCCATGTTCATTCGCCTTAGATTTACATGATCTTATTTTGACAGTTGATAAGTGAGATCGAGTATATCTTGAGTATTGATGAAACGATTTGATTCAATATTGTGGGAATTCTTTTTTATTCTGTCACTGATTTTTTTTTTTTAATTTAGGAAAATGTTAACCACAGCCCTTAGGGCTATGGTTAAGGTGTTATGTGGTAGTTTTTTATTGGCAGTGATCAGGGGTTCCATCAGGGGACAGGATATGTACTGAAATTTTGAAATTTTGGGACGCACGTCAAAAATTTATGGCATTGGATCAAACGGATGGTAAGCCAATTCATAAAATTCTATATATATTAATCATCAAAGTAGGATTTTTAAGACCTTTTACATATTTTATTTGCTTTATGTTTTTATGCATGGCATATAATTCGTAAACAAATTTCGAAGTCAAATTATTTTAGTTGATTGTAAAAGGTACCAAGTTTATATTAATTGCAGTCCACATTATAAGTTTATACTATAGGGCAGTTTTAGGATCGTCTCGATCCATTTTTCTATTTTTTTTTATAATTTTAAAATTTTAAATATTAATAAAATATTAGAGGTAAAATAAATGTTCGAATTTACAGAAAGAAAAGTTCTAATTTCTAGGAAATACATATAATTAAAAGTTTTATTATAAATAGAATAGTTATTCGAATGTATAGGGGATAAGAGTTTGAATTTATAACAAAGATATATAATTAAAAAAAATTATTAGAAATAGAATGGATGTTCGAATTTATAGCGGAGAATTTCAAATTTATGAGAAAGTTACATAATTAAAAGTTCTATTTGAAGTATAATAGGTGTTTGTAAACCATATAATTAAAATTTTATTGAAAGTAGAATATGATTTCAAATTTATGGAGAAGTAGAGTTCAAATTTATAAAAAAAAGATATATATAGTTAAGTTTTATTAGAAGTAGAACAGGTGTTCGAATATACAGAGGAGACATATAATTAAATGTTATATTGGAAGTACAATACGAGGATGGTGATGACATCTTTGACGATGTTCTAAAGTTATATATCCATTTTCTTAGAAATATTTTATTTTAATTTTTTTATACGAGTTAACTATACTTGCATTATGAAAATATATACATAAATTTAATACTATTCCCATAACGAAAAATCTTCGTATTTAAAAAATTAATGTGTTAACATCATATTTCTAAAAATCCCCGATTTAACCGATTAATCCCCGATTAATCCTCTGTAAGGTAGTCAACCGATTCGATTTTTGAAGTCCGATTAATCCTATAAATTTATTTAAAATGATATGTTTAATTGTAAATTAGACTAATATATTAAATAAGTGTTAAGTTCTATGGAGACCACCATTTGAGTGGAGACCGTGGAGACCATATACATTATGCACTCAAAACATTGCAAAACATATATATTCGCAAAAAAATGTTCAATTAACATTATTATTTCATTCAAAATCTTAAAAATCATATATGATTTGCAAGCAGAACATGTTTTGGAGAACAATACGTTCTGCAATATTTTGTTTGCAGAACATACATGATTTTCAAGATTTTTAGTGAAATTTTTTCATGTAAAACATATATGATCTTCAAGATTTTCAATGAAATAGATGGTATATTGATTTTCATAGAACATGATTTTCAAGAAATAGGTTTGTGACACCCCCCAAATCCGGGGTCAGGAGATTTGGTTGCCACGCGAAAATCCTCAAAATAAAACATCTGTTTAATAATAATCATTCACTTGTGATTGTCCAACACTGGAAATAGAACATCTGTGACCCCAAACATACCAAGATCTTTTAAGGTTATAGGGCTAGAAACAAGAATCCAAATTCCATTAGATAAAAAGCATTCCTTCTTTACAACATTCTCTTTGATCAAATCTTAAACCACTGGTGTAACTTCGATAAAAAGTATGCCAGGCCAACTAGACTATACATAAAAATAATAAATATTAGAACTCAATTATATAAAATAGATCTTACTCTAAATCCAGACATCCTGAGCCAAGTCATCTTCGCAATAGCATCATGTTTCTTCTCTTTCTGAACTGCGCGGATACGTCTCGCCAAACTACCTTACTGAAATGTTAGAATTTGCAACAGCAAGTATGAGCGAAAGAAATGCTCAGCAAGCGTATAAAAATTTTGATATAAAAATCAGGATTAGTGGGGCATAAAAAAATCAACTGAAATGTACAACAGTTTATAGAGAAACTGAATCAACAACTGTGATATAATTCAAACCATAACTGAAATCATTTGGCATGTCATAAAAATGAATCATCTGCCAATTCACAATATATAATAACCATTCGGGCGATATGGATTGGATACACTTATATAACTGAAACACCATTGCCCCCTGATCAGGTTCAAAAGCAATGGGACCACTTTATACAACCACCGAATACCTTCCTATCCGCGTGGGTATAACGAGGATTTCATGAGGGTACCAAAATAGGCAAGTAATGTTAGCCTATAGGAAGATGGTATGGTTACCATATCCTCCTTAAATATAGCTGGACCAACTACTCGATGTGGCCTCCTACGCTTTACTAATTTCCAATCCAATAGAGCAATTTCCAAATTCAACAGGAAATGCTTAGTTTCACATACAGTTCACATCCCTATTATTTACTACGATAATAAGGATATGAAAAGTTTATCTTAAACAATTTCCCACATCAAGGATACCAATATCAAGCAACTGTATTCGCACAAAAATATTTAAGAATCACAAATAGCTCTGAACAATAGCTATTCGTCATGATATGAATCAAAGAAACATAAAATAAAAGTGTTTAAGATGATCAAGAAAATACTTGCCTCTGGTCCTTAGCTGTTGCGTAGCGCCGAAGTAATACAACTATCTTCTTCTATTTTACGGCATCACAATCTTCTATTCCAATCATTCGTTGGTTTGACGCTCTTGCGATTACCACGAGTCTGATCAGTTGACCTCGAGCCCGCGCGTCTACAAAATCTCAGTTGAAAGGAAATAATCGGAAATGTCCCCTTTGAACATAGACGTTTTCCCGGTGTTAAAACACCTCACAATAAATCCAACAATCCACAGACAATGCCTTCATCTCAACCTTCTTCATTACAATCCACAAACAATACCGCATCCATCTCCAACCTTATTCATAACCCACAAAGAATATTGCATCTATCTCCAACCTCCTTCATTAAATCTTCTTATCTCCGCTGACAACCTAAATCAATACTTACCAATTAATCCTTGAAAATAAACGATATCGTCATCGTTGCCAGTAAATCAAAGAAAACGTCGTCTACTCTTAATGGCATCGTATAATATAAATCATATAAACAATTAACACACATTAACTATATATATCGATCAAAACTCGATTTACATCATAACCCTCGATACTTAATACCTTGACAATTTACATCGCACGTACAAGGACTTGATAAGTAGATCACATAATCACATAGCACGTAATTCACATAGCAGATACGACTCACAATTTAAAAGAGCACTCAAAATAATTTTAGAATATTTTAAAAAAATATTTAAATCACTTAAAAGAATTTTAAAAGATTTAAATACCCTTTTTGAATCAAAAAGGATCGCTAATAAACCCTCCGGGTAATTATTGGATCACCAAAATATTTTTATAAATATTTAATCCGGGTTTATAAATAATTTTAGAATTTAAAACTATTTTTATCGCTCCCGGATTATTTTTAGAATTTAAAACAATTTTATTACATTTTAAACAAATAAAACAAATAAAGAAATAAATATTAAAGGTAAAATAATATTTAGAAAATAAATAAATCATTTTATTTTCCAAAATAATTAAATCTGATTATTTTCAATTATATTTAAATAATATTTAATTAATTAAATTAATTGATTAATATTAATTAACCAATCAATTTAAATTAATTAAGATATTAGCTAAATAAATTTAAAATAATCAAATAAAATAAATTTCGAATTAAAAATAATTTATTAAGATTTTAAAACTATTTTTCGAAATTAAAAATAATTTTTCGAAATTTAAAAATGATTTTTCGAATTTCTGAAAATAAAATTCGAATTTATAAATAAATTTTGAAAATAATTCCCAAAAACATTTTTCAAAAAATGTTTTTCAGAATTTGAAGATCAAAACGGTACTATTCATCACCATCTCCACTGTTCTTCGTATGAATGCTCCAAGAACATTCATCAGCTTTAATGGCAGATTGCCCAGAATCCGGTGGCCGGATAAAATTCCGGCGAACTCCGGCGACATCAGAAACGTACCATTCGTTACATTTTAAGCACCAAACATACTCCAAATCACATCCTAAATTCAACCCTACAATTCATTCATTCCCAGATTCGACCAAAACAAAAATCCGGCCAAAACCGAAATAAATTCCGGCGACCTTCAATCATTTTCCGACGACACGAATCCGACAACCAAATCAGTCGTTCTTTATATCAAAATGAAGCTTATTACTTGTACAAGCTATACCAATCATCAACAACAGCAACAAATCACTCAAGAATCCAGAAATCGAAATCAAAATTTCTCACCCACACAAAAATTCGATTTCGAGTTTTAAGCTACTAAAAATCAAACAAAAATTATCATGATGCCCCTGGGATTATATACAATCTATAGATACTAACCACATCAACAACAAATCATTCTACAATCCACAATAAATTCAAGAAATTCGAATATTAAAACTAAAATTATGAATTTTCGATTCAAGCAATTTAGGATGTTAAAACACACATAAACATGTAGTAGAGATCAAGAGCTTCAGTTTGATTACCCACATGAACGATTTGGATGCCGGAATCACTGTCAAAAGCCCGGTTAATCCTCAAGAACACCAAGAACTATTTTCCAGATTTTACAGAAAATAAAAATCAAAAAATCTGATTTTTTTGATTATTTTGATTAAATAAAAAAAATCTGCTGGTATTTATCTTAAAACAAATTAATACCCCAAAAATATTTTTAGCCCCTAATTAAAATTATTAAGCCTTAAAAATAATTTTTATGGAATAAAAATGTAAAAATTTTATTTTTAAACAAATATAATATATATGCCAAAATTTCCCAAAAATTATGAATTTTACAAAAATTACAACATAATACATTTTTGAACATCCCATTATTATATGAAAATAATTTTATGAAAAACAGGGCCTCGAATCCAATACAGGGGCTGGGTCCGGAATTTAAAATGCAAAATAACTGTATTCTAAAAATATAAAAATTACAGAAAAATAGAATAAAATATTCTATGATACACAGAAGTCACATAACACGTATGAGATAATTTTCCTATTTAATAAAAATCTTAACGCGTTTAAATACATTAAAAATAAACTAACACACAGTAAAATCAACTAAAAATATATTTTAATATAATAAATGACACGTAATTTTTCGGGTCGTTACATTCTTCCCCCCTTATAAGGATTCCGTCCTCGGAATCAGCTAAGGCAACTAGTAGGGTTCTTTAACTCCTTCATCATCAACACTTGCTTTACAAAACTGGGGATAGTGTTCCTTCGTAAACAGCTTCTCCAAAATCTCACTTCAGTTATAGGATCTCTATCTGACAAAGTTATCACTGGAGTCTTACAACCCATCATTATTCGTTTCAAATATGGCTTGACCAACTTTCCATTACATATATAATATCCTTGAGAGAGAGAGTGAATTGATTCCATTGATATGTCACTGATATTCTAATCATTTTAGGACTCGTTCTTGCTCTTGGCGATTCCGTTGCGAATTTAATTTCTATCAGCGAATTTCGCTTATCCTGACCTGATTGGCATACCCTTGAAATTCAATAGAGATAACAGGAATCATGAAATTTTGAAGAAAACGGATTCCATATCATAGCAAATGTTCCACAATTGTGGTTATGAATTTTATGAATTTTAATGCAACCTGATTTGAAATAAGAGAATAACTGAGAGATCAATATGATCACATGACCCCGACGTTGTGTGTCTTAGCTCCGACATTTACAATTAAAGGTGATCAGCCTTCTTGTAATACACAACACACCAGTGATGGCGTCCCATCCAACTTCTATCACACAGACAGATATACCTGGTGTCCCCTATAAATAGGGTTGTTCATCTCAATTGGAGTAGAGAAGTATGAAAGGAATTCCAAATTTGTTATTTTCCGAAAAGAAGAACCAGGAAGAAAGTACCGAACAAGTGGTACTATATTGTAAATAAATTATTAATCACTGGAGAAAACAAAAATTTGAAATTCAAAATGTCACTATTTAGAAGAGGAGATATATCTTTTAACGAATACCTCTTTAGGAGGGAAATCAAAATAATTCATAGAAAGGAAAGGTATTGCCAAGGTCTCTACTTATGCCTTCTTCGTCGGTTCCTTCGATAGCTCGTCATTCGATTTTAAGCCTCCACTTTTCCACGTTTTAAGGATATTGATATCGTTTGCCATCATCAACTCGTAATAATCTCTGAAGATTCCACAGTAGACATCTCCATTCTCCAGGCGGTCTATCCAGTTCACCACAACTATCTCAAACGAGTACTCCAATCTTAACTTACTAATTGGTACTATATCCAATAGTCCAACACGAACTCTACATGAGCTCGGACGTTCCTTACTTAACTATACACACTCCTACACACTCTCGTTTCTAGTTTACTATAACCCTGCTCTGATACCAACTGTGACACCCCCCAAATCCGGGGTCAGGAGATTTGGTTGCCACGCGAAAATCCTCAAAATAAAACATCTGTTTAATAATAATCATTCACTTGTGATTGTCCAACACTGGAAATAGAACATCTGTGACCCCAAACATACCAAGATCTTTTAAGGTTATAGGGCTAGAAACAAGAATCCAAATTCCATTAGATAAAAAGCATTCCTTCTTTACAACATTCTCTTTGATCAAATCTTAAACCACTGGTGTAACTTCGATAAAAAGTATGCCAGGCCAACTAGACTATAGATAAAAATAATAAATATTAGAACTCAATTATATAAAATAGATCTTACTCTAAATCCAGACATCCTGAGCCAAGTCATCTTCGCAATAGCATCATGTTTCTTCTCTTTCTGAACTGCGCGGATACGTCTCGCCAAACTACCTTACTGAAATGTTAGAATTTGCAACAGCAAGTATGAGCGAAAGAAATGCTCAGCAAGCGTATAAAAATTTTGATATAAAAATTAGGATTAGTGGGGCATAAAAAAATCAACTGAAATGTACAACAGTTTATAGAGAAACTAAATCAACAACTGTGATATAATTCAAACCATAACTGAAATCATTTGGCATGTCATAAAAATGAATCATCTGCCAATTCACAATATATAATAGCCATTCGGGCGATATGGATTGGATACACTTATATAACTGAAACACCATTGCCCCCTGATCAGGTTCAAAAGCAATGGGACCACTTTATACAACCACCGAATACCTTCCTATCCGCGTGGGTATAACGAGGATTTCATGAGGGTACCAAAATAGGCAAGTAATGTTAGCCTATAGGAAGATGGTATGGTTACCATATCCTCCTTAAATATAGCTGGACCAACTACTCGATGTGGCCTCCTACGCTTTACTAATTTCCAATCCAATAGAGCAATTTCCAAATTCAACAGGAAATGCTTAGTTTCACATACAGTTCACATCCCTATTATTTACTACGATAATAAGGATATGAAAAGTTTATCTTAAACAATTTCCCACATCAAGGATACCAATATCAAGCAACTGTATTCGCACAAAAATATTTAAGAATCACAAATAGCTCTGAACAATAGCTATTCGTCATGATATGAATCAAAGAAACATAAAATAAAAGTGTTTAAGATGATCAAGAAAATACTTGCCTCTGGTCCTTAGCTGTTGCGTAGCGCCGAAGTAATACAACTATCTTCTTCTATTTTACGGCATCACAATCTTCTATTCCAATCATTCGTTGGTTTGACGCTCTTGCGATTACCACGAGTCTGATCAGTTGACCTCGAGCCCGCGCGTCTACAAAATCTCAGTTGAAAGGAAATAATCGGAAATGTCCCCTTTGAACATAGACGTTTTCCCGGTGTTAAAACACCTCACAATAAATCCAACAATCCACAGACAATGCCTTCATCTCAACCTTCTTCATTACAATCCACAAACAATACCGCATCCATCTCCAACCTTATTCATAACCCACAAAGAATATTGCATCTATCTCCAACCTCCTTCATTAAATCTTCTTATCTCCACTGACAACCTAAATCAATACTTACCAATTAATCCTTGAAAATAAACGATATCGTCATCGTTGCCAGTAAATCAAAGAAAACGTCGTCTACTCTTAATGGCATCGTATAATATAAATCATATAAACAATTAACACACATTAACTATATATATCGATCAAAACTCGATTTACATCATAACCCTCGATACTTAATACCTTGACAATTTACATCGCACGTATAAGGACTTGATAAGTAGATCACATAATCACATAGCACGTAATTCACATAGCAGATACGACTCACAATTTAAAAGAGCACTCAAAATAATTTTAGAATATTTAAAAAAAATATTTAAATCACTTAAAAGAATTTTAAAAGATTTAAATACCCTTTTTGAATCAAAAAGGATCGCTAATAAACCCTCCGGGTAATTATTGGATCACCAAAATATTTTTATAAATATTTAATCCGGGTTTATAAATAATTTTAGAATTTTAAAACTATTTTTATCGCTCCCGGATTATTTTTAGAATTTAAAACAATTTTATTACATTTTAAACAAATAAAACAAATAAAGAAATAAATATTAAAGGTAAAATAATATTTAGAAAATAAATAAATCATTTTATTTTCAAAATAATTAAATCTGATTATTTTCAATTATATTTAAATAATATTTAATTAATTAAATTAATTGATTAATATTAATTAACCAATCAATTTAAATTAATTAAGATATTAGCTAAATAAATTTAAAATAATCAAATAAAATAAATTTCGAATTAAAAATAATTTATTAAGATTTTAAAACTATTTTTCGAAATTAAAAATAATTTTTCGAAATTTAAAAATGATTTTTCGAATTTCTGAAAATAAAATTCGAATTTATAAATAAATTTTGAAAATAATTCCCAAAAACATTTTTCAGAAAATGTTTTTCAGACTTTGAAGATCAAAACGGTACTATTCATCACCATCTCCACTGTTCTTCGTATGAATGCTCCAAGAACATTCATCAGCTTTAATGGCAGATTGCCCAGAATCCGGTGGCCGGATAAAATTCCGGCGAACTCCGGCGACATCAGAAACGTACCATTCGTTACATTTTAAGCACCAAACATACTCCAAATCACATCCTAAATTCAACCCTACAATTCATTCATTCCCAGATTCGACCAAAACAAAAATCCGGCCAAAACCGAAATAAATTCCGGCGACCTTCAATCATTTTCCGACGACACGAATCCGACAACCAAATCAGTCGTTCTTTATATCAAAATGAAGCTTATTACTTGTACAAGCTATACCAATCATCAACAACAGCAACAAATCACTCAAGAATCCAGAAATCGAAATCAAAATTTCTCACCCACACAAAAATTCGATTTCGAGTTTTAAGCTACTAAAAATCAAACAAAAATTATCATGATGCCCCTGGGATTATATACAATCTATAGATACTAACCACATCAACAACAAATCATTCTACAATCCACAATAAATTCAAGAAATTCGAATATTAAAACTAAAATTATGAATTTTCGATTCAAACAATTTAGGATGTTAAAACACACATAAACATGTAGTAGAGATCAAGAGCTTCAGTTTGATTACCCACATGAACGATTTGGATGCCGGAATCACTGTCAAAAGCCCGGTTAATCCTCAAGAACACCAAGAACTATTTTCCAGATTTTACAGAAAATAAAAATCAAAAAATCTGATTTTTTTGATTATTTTGATTAAATAAAAAAAATCTGCTGGTATTTATCTTAAAACAAATTAATACCCCAAAAATATTTTTAGCCCCTAATTAAAATTATTAAGCCTTAAAAATAATTTTTATGGGATAAAAATGTAAAAATTTTATTTTTAAACAAATATAATATATATGCCAAAATTTCCCAAAAATTATGAATTTTACAAAAATTACAACATAATACATTTTTGAACATCCCATTATTATATGAAAATAATTTTATGAAAAACAGGGCCTCGAATCCAATACAGGGGCTGAGTCCGGAATTTAAAATGCAAAATAACTGTATTCTAAAAATGTAAAAATTACAGAAAAATAGAATAAAATATTCTATGATACACAGAAGTCACATAACACGTATGAGATAATTTTCCTATTTAATAAAAATCTTAACGCGTTTAAATACATTAAAAATAAACTAACACACAGTAAAATCAACTAAAAATATATTTTAATATAATAAATGACACGTAATTTTTCGGGTCGTTACAAGGTTTTTGCAATGTTTTGATTGATATTGGTCTCCGGTCTCCACTAAAAATGTTGGTCTCCATAGAACTTAACCCTATTAAATATTATTATAATATTCGATCAATACTCCGATTAATCCCCGATTACCCGATTAATCTTAAATCGGTACCTCAACCGATTTATACCGATTACCGTTTTTTATAACCATGGTTAACATAGTATAATGACATTCCCATATGGGAACCATAAATAAATATAGAAATATCTATAATGTATAGCGAAAATAAGATGTCTTTTCATTTTTTAAAATTCCATAAATTTTAGAAAGTTTAAAGAAAGTAAAAATTTTAATTCACTTGGTTTAATTTTAAGGAAAAAAATTATTTTAAATGATAAGTATCATCAATAATATGTAATGAAGTTGGAATTTTGATCCCAAACAAGAGCGAGTCGAAACGTGTTTAGCGGGAAGATCGCTCACTAGGAAAGATCTTATTAACTATTATTTTATTGTTGTGGAATAAAAACTAGGTTACGAATTGTATTTAATGCTAGGGTTGGTGAGCTTCAAGCTTTAATGGCTGTTTCCGTGTTCGGGACTAATCGGTCCTCACAGAGTGCCTACGTATCTCGTTATTGAGAATCAAGCCAAGACGTAGTTCTGAGAATGAGGGGTCAGACCCTTTATATAGGCTGAGAAGCCTTAGAATCGTAGTAGGGTTAGGTGACTTGGTGGGCAAGTCACCGCCTAGAAGAAGGTTCCAGATCCTAGTATGTAGGAACCAGTTTCCATGTTGGAATATGTATCTTGGAGACTAAGTCAGGCAAGAGTAATATCCTTGTTTGACTCTTATTGCCGAGCTGGTAATTACCCCTAATATTAATTACGAAATTAATATTATAATTGGGGTTTGGGCCCATCTGGTGGGCCCCACGTTTGGACCATTCTAGGTCTAATTAATGCCACATTAAATGTGTCTTTAGGGCTTACTTTTAGCCCATATCATTTGCCCCCCAACTTCTAGGAAAACTGATCAGGTTTTCCTTGAAGTTATAACGGCCTTATCCGAGACTTGGGTCAGGGTTTATTACTCTTAAGTGAGTACTTTCAACAATATCATCTTAACGTAAAGCGTGGAGCGACCGACGCATTTACGACGATGTTGAACGACAATAATTAGTGTTAAACGGCACTACACAACGCTAATCAGCCTTAAGCAACGTTTAAACAGTGTTAAACGATGTTAAATGGCATAAAACGACACTAACGGCACTAATCGGTGCTAAACGGTGCTAAACAGTGCTAAACTGTGCTAGCAGGCACTAATCGGTGCTTAAACAGCACTACACGGTGTTAATCGGCACTAAACTGTGCTAACAGGCACTAATCGGTGCTTAAACAGCACTACACGGTACTAATCGGCACTAAACTGTGCTAACCTGCACTAATCGGTGCTTAAACAGCACTACACGGTGCTAATCGGCACTAAATTGTGCTAATCTCGACTTCTTTTTAGCACTGAAAATCATACGAGATTCGCTGAAAAAATTGAGATCTAGGTCTGAAAACTATCCGAGGTCCGCTGAAAAAGTCGGGATACAGGACCACAAACTGACCCGTGATCTAGGACCAGCTCGTGGTCGGCCGGAGAGCTCGAATATAAGGTGATCGGCTGAGAGGTGATCCCCTGAGAGATGATCGGCCGAAGCTCCTCCTCCGAAGGTGGTCGGCCGGAAGGTGGTCGGCCGGGAAGTGGTTGGCCGGGGAGCCTGAATCCAAGGTGGTTGGCTGGGAAGTGGTCCGCCGGGAGGTGGTCGGCCGTGGCCCTTCGTGCGCCGTGGTCGATTGCCTCTCGGTTAGCTAAGCGATCCGGACGTAAAAACCCTCCGTGGTCTTGAGGATCAAGGATCTTGATCTTGATCTCAAGTTACTATCTTGGTCATTCGTGACTTCATTATCTTAAGGATCAAGAATCTTGATCTTGATCTTAAGTCGTCAGGGATCTAGGATTCAAAACCATCCGTGATCCTAAGGATCAAGAACCTTGATCTTGATCTTTAGTCGTCAGTTTGGTCCTTCGTGAGTACTTCTAACGATATTACTCCTTCACTTAGGATTAGCACTGCTAATCTTGTGATTATGGTTGATCTCCTTAATTAACTCCTTAAGCGTACTTAGCTTTTCAGAAGTCACTTGTTTTGCAGCTCCAACGATTATATCTGCTATTTCTCTTCTAGCATATATGAATTATAACAATTATTTCTGTAAAACGCGGATGGTTTTTGTCTTTTATTTCATCTATAAACGATAGATGACCTGTAAATGCGAACCAAGCTGAGATTCAACCTGATGTAGCAGGTCATGCATTTTATATAAAAGAGTAGAAGTAGCCTTCATTTCGACTCTCTTCTTCATTTCAGAGCTTTCGAATTCTAAAGTTCTCTGGCTTTCAAGTTGCAAGATCAAGTTCCAACTTCGAGATCAAGTTTCAGATTCAAGATCCAGTTTCAGCTTCAATCGCCCAATGGCTCCCCCTGTCTCCATGATGGAAGCTATGGCGAAGAGGAGTAAGATGAGAATAGCTAAAGGTAAAGAAGAAATCAAACCTCTTTCATATGTTGAACATAGATTTGAATCCTTATTAGATCTTCTAAACATCATGAGGGACACATTCCCAAACTGTGCTAGCTTAGATGCTTTTAACAATCCTAGTAAGTTGAAGGAAAAAGATGTCCAGGAGATAAGGGACACATATCATTTTCCAAGTGCTATCAAAGTTCGTCTTCCAAACCCCTCAGACAGGACCTGCAACTGGCATCCTGAGAGGATTTGTGTTTACTGGGGTGCCCTTGACGCTGGGCTCAGATTCTCGGTTGATAACTTTATCATTAGATTGCTAGCGGAGTATCAGATCCATCCTTGTCAGTTGTATCCCAATGCTTGGAGGTATATCTCTATTTTTTTAATAAGATGTCGTCAATTGGGAATTCTACCGACTACTACAATGTTTCGAAATATCTTTGGAGCCACTAACTCTTCTGACCACAAGAAAGGATGGGTTAGCCTCAAGCACCGAGTTAAAATCCCACACATGGTGAATCCCTTCTCCTTTCCAGATTCTCAGCATTTCTGGGAAAGGGAGTTTGTAGTTCTTGAATGGAAAGGCGGTGACTGGGGCAACTTCTTTGTGAAGAGATTCGGATTAGTGGAAGATAGTAAACACTTCGTGTGTGACCTTGATGACTCAGAATTAGCGGATCGAGATAAGCTTCTTGCCGACGACGGCTGTACACACTATAAAACTTTTCTGAATGAAAAGAACCTGATACTCCTTAAGTTTTGATGATCACAAACAGTAAGCCATTTGGTTTATTAGTAGATATAAAACAGCATGCTAGTTGTATATGTACTAACTTGGTGTTGCAGGATACTTAAGCTTACTGGTTGTATAATCAATCTATCTAATAGCAAGCCAAAGTTGGGATACAGTAACAATTGGCAAGCCAGGTGTATACAAATTCTGCTTACCATTTGTCTTCATCAGACTCAAACAGCAAGCCATTTTCAACTGTTCAGAATTCCTGTAGATAAAGATCAACCAGACATATCTATGCTCTAAGGAAACTTGGTTGATGATATGGAAATGCAGAAGTATAAAAGCCATCTATCTGTTCAGCTCACCAGAACCAAAACAGCAAGCTGACATGAACTTGCTATGTTATTTCGGTATTGTTCTAACTTGGTTTTTCAGGACAAAATAGCTTACTGATTATATAATCAGTATATCACAGATAGCAAGCCAATTTAAGAAACAGCGTGCCATTTACACAAACAACAAGCTGTTTGTGTCTGCCAGATTTAAAGAACAGTGCGGTTTTTAAGGAGAAATTTGTGGGAAACATCTTTAGGATTATTGTAAGAGTCCTCTGAATTATTCTAGCACGCAAGCACACATTTCAAATATATTGGGAGACAATATATTCTTTGCTTTGAAATTAAGGAAAGTAGCATGACATTTTTGACTTTTCATTTTCAAGCACGTGCTCTTAACTTCTCCATCAATAAACAAATATTCTCTTCATCATATCAGAGACACACGCTCCATCTTCATTCTCTCATTTGATATTCAAAGCTCCTTCATTATCTTAAACACAAAAACACTTCTAACGGCTTCAAGATTAATTCTATCCGTTGGAGCCTTTCAAAATAGTTTTTAATTGTTCTTGTTCACCTATTTAAGAGCTGCTCATTCTCAGTTCTTATTAACCATTGAATATCCATCAAGTGCAGAAACAAGATATACACATACAACTTCAAAGCCTTCATTGCAAAATTCTACTAAAACCTCTCAAACCTCTTAATACACGCATATTCATATATTCAGAGGGTTCATAGGTTGAGTTGTATTTATTCAAATCATTGTATTATTCAAGTTGTAATTGATTTGTTGTTGTACAAGGTTGGCTTAAGGTTTTGGGTGGGTCGAACTAGGCTAGAGAAGGATACTTGGGAAGTATTGCTTAGAGAGTTAGTTCAGCACAGCAAACAGCAAGCCATTTATAAACAGCAGGGTGTAAGGGAGATATATTGTTGGATCTTGTAATCGGTTTTATAGTTGATCAATAATATATTCTCTTACCAAGTTTGGTAAGGGACCAGGACGTAGACCATAGGGGATTAGGGGTCGAACCTGGCTAAAAGATCTTGGGTCACATTTTATTTACTGTATATTTCATTCTGCATTGCATTTTAGATAGAAACAACATGCCATTTGTAAACTGTGTTATTACAAACAGCAAGCTGTTTCTGGTAATTTTCAAAGCAGGTCATAAATAAGCATTGTTAGCCATAAACACCTATTCACCCCCCTCTAGGTGTTATTTTCATTTGGTATCAGAGAAAGGTATACTAATATTTCTGTAACAGGAAGGTATCGATCATGGCTGAACAATATCTCGAAGCTAAATCCGATTATAGAGCTCCTCTCCTCACTGGATCAGAAAATTACAACTGGTGGAAATGTAGAATGGACACATTCTTGTCCAAAAGACCACTGGTATTAAGAGTGGTGCAGAAAGGAGACTTCGAATTTCTGGATGATAAGAACAAACCAAAAGATGTTGATGATCTTACTCCCGATGAGATTATTAAATGTGGTTATAATGGAGAAGCTAGAAATTCTCTAATGAATGCATTAGATCAAGCTGAGTATGACAAAGTTTCGTCTCTAAAGACAGCAAAGGAAATGTGGGATGCTTTGGAAACTTACCATGAAGGCTCAACAACTTTGAGAAAGGTGAAGCTTAGTAAATTAATGAACGACTTTGGAAACTTCAAGCTCAAAGATGATGAAACTATCAAGGAAAGTCAAGCAAGGTTCCAGGTCACTATAAACTCTTTAAAAAGACTTGGAAAAGATATTCCACAAGATGAAATTAACATGAAAGTGTTAAGTGCTGTACCATTTATTTATGATGCCAAAGTCACGGCCTTGGAATCATCCTCAACAATCGACACCACGGATCACCTAGCTCTTTTTGCTGAGCTAGAACAGTTTGAAAGTAATATAAACAAAAGTCAGGTTGAAGGTGCTCGGGTTCCTGTAGCCAAAATGAAGAATTTGGCTCTTCATTCTACAAACAGCAAGCCAGCTGCTACAAACAGCAAGCTGACAGAATCTGATGAAGAACTTGCACTCATTTCACAGAAGATCAAGAGGCTTATTGAAAAGAAAAATAGAATGAAAAAGGAAAGAGGAAGCTTCTCTAACAAAAAGAAAGTCCTGGAATAAAATTGTTTCGAATATGGCAAGCCAGGCCATTTTAAAAAGGATTGTTATAAGCTGAAGTCAAAACAACATGCTGTTTTCAAAGACAAGAGAAAATCGAAGGCTTTATTGACTTGGAGTGATGATGATTCAGACTCCAGTGATGACTCAAGTGAGGACATGGTAAATTTGGCTCTTGTAGGTCTAAATGATGAAGAAAGCTCACAAGGATCCATAAAAGAAGAATTTATGGATAGTGACTATTCGGATTCAGAAGATGATGCAAGTGAGGTAAACTCAATTTATTCTGAATTAAATTCCACTCCTACTATGCTAGAAGAATTAACCATGCAGGTACCAAATAATGTATCCATAATTGAGTTCATGGAACTGAAAAATAAGAATGGCAAGCTGGAAAAGAAGAACAATCAGTTGAAGAAAATTATTTCTGATTTAATGGCTGAGAAGGCTCCAGAAATAAATCATGATGATCTTATTGCTGATTTAAAAGAAAAACTAGGTCAAATCGAAGGAGTCAACAAAGTAATTCTACGAAGGAATGAGGTGCACATGAAAGAACTCAGGAATTTGAGGTCACAAATTGAAGCTAGAGATAAATGTATTAAATCATACAAGCTCAAAGAGTCCAGTCAAGCAGAATCCTCAAAAACTGATGAGAAGAGAATTCAGCAAGCTGAACTTGTCAAACAGCAAGCTGAATTGATTTCTCTTCTGGAAAAAGAGGTCAAAGACCTGCAGAAAGGGATGGAAACCTTCGTTCAAGGAGAAGACAGCTTAAAGACAATGATGAAGAAGGCAAATGTTCCTTTGGTCAGAGAAGGAGTTGGCATGAACTTAAACAAGAAGCTTGGTGCACTCAAATACGATGGAAGAAATGGCATACCATACAATTATGCCATGCCTTGGAAGATATGCAACAAGTGTGGTGGAAAAGGCCATCTGGAAAAACATTGTGTGGCTCAAGTAAATCATAAAAGGAAAATAGCATACCAGAATGAACCAGTCAGGCGACAAACAGCACGCCAGAATGCTCCTGACAGAAGATAAACAGCTTACCAACAGTCACCAAAAGTGATCCAAATGTGGATCAAGAAAGCTGATTTAAATGTTTTATATACTCTTGCTACTAACCAATTTGGACCCAAACCTATATGGGTACCAAAACATTAAGTTGGTATTTGTTTGTTTTGTAGATATGTCTTGCCGCTAAAGGGAAGTCAAAACAATGGATTTTGGATAGCGGATGCACTAGACATATGTGTGGAGAAAAATCTCAGTTCATGAGTCTCAAAATGAAGAAGGGTGGAAGAGTTACAATTGGCAATAGCAAGACTCTTCGAATACTTGGTATTGGTTCTATTGGTAATAGTAATATTTCGATTGATAAAGTTCAATATGTCAAAGGTCTTTCATATAATTTACTTAGTGTCACTCAATTATTTGATGATGGACATTTTGTTAAGTTTGGCATAGATAAAACTGTTATTACTATTGGTGCTAACAAAATCCCCCTAGTTGCTAGAAGGGAAGGAAATATATATGTATTAGACTTCGAAATGCAGGAAACAGCATGCTGTTTAGCTGCAATCGACAATGATCCATATATATGGCATAGGAGGATGGGACATGCACACATGGACTTGCTTAATAAATTATCAAGCAAGAATCTGGTCAGAGGACTACCAAAACTGAAATATACTAAGGTTGAAGTGTGTTCAGCATGCCAATTGGGTAGACAAATTCGAAGTACTCACAAAGCAAAGAAAATGGTATCTACTTCTAAACCTTTAGAGCTTCTGCACTTGGACTTATTTGGTCCAGAATCTTATAAGAGTATTAGAGGTAAACAATATGGTTTTGTAATTGTAGATGATTATTCTAGATTTACTTGGGTATTGTTTCTTCGTACTAAAGATTGTGCTTTTAATGAGTTTGAGAAACTGATTAAACTACTTGAGAACAAGCTTGATACAAGACTTGTAGGTATAAGAAGTGATAGAGGAGGTGAATTTGTCAATGAGAACTTTATTGCATATTGTGAAGAAAGAGGAATCTCCCATGAATTTTCTGCTCCAAGGACTCCACAACAAAATGGAGTGGTGGAAAGGAAGAATAGGTCACTTCAAGAAACAGCAAGGACTCTACTGCAAGAAAGCAAGCTACCCAGGAGTTTTTGGGCCGAAGCTGTAAATACAGCATGCTATTTGTTGAATCGAATCATAATCAGGCCAATTTTGGATAAAACTCCATATCAATTGTTGAGGAACAAGAATCCAAATATCAGTTACTTCAAGATTTTTGGCTCTAAGTGTTTTGTGCTCAAGACAATTGGTAAAGATGGTAAATTCGATGCTAAATCCTATGAGGCTATATTACTTGGTTATTCTTTAACACGTAGAGCTTATAGAGTTTATAATATGTTAGATATAATTGATGTGATTAAATATCAGTGTGTAAGTGTTACAGGGAAACAGAGTTTAACTTGTTAATGAAAGCAGTCGCAGCAGAGTTTGAGTATTCGCTGACAGATGGAAGCGCAAACACTGCTGACTAGTAGCGCAACAGAGTTTGTTAAACTCTGTCTAGCGGAAGCGTCTGCAGGTCAACAGAGATTGAAGATTGTTCTCCCAAAAGAACTGGGCAACTTGCTTGGTGGTTATCTTGGCTAGAGGCTTAGCCTCAATCCACTTGGTGAAATAGTCAATGGCGACTATCAGAAACTTCCTCTGTGCTGAAGCCATTGGAAAAGGACCAAGTATGTCCATCCCCCACATTGCAAATGGAATGGGAGAGCTGACTGATGTTAACATCTCAGGCAGCTGCCTTACAATTGGAGCATGTTTTTGACATCTGTCACACTTCTTGATGTAATTCTGTGCATCGGCCAACATCTCCGGCCAATAGAATCCTAGTCGAGTGATCTTATGAGCTAGGGCTCTGCCCCCCAAGTGTTGCCCACATATCCCTTCATGAACTTCCTCCAAGGCCTCTCTTGCCTCTTGGGGCCTTAAACATTTCAAGTACGGGATGACAAATGATCTCTTGTACAGGATGCCTTCGATCAGGGCATATCTCAATGCTCTCACTGACAGTTTTCGTGCCTCCAAGGCATTGTCAGGGAGCCAACCTGTTTCAAGGTGAGCTTTAATAGGATCTATCCAACAGCTTACCACGTCAATTGGTGCTACCAACTTAGAGTTGATGGTCGGGGCCTTCAAGACCTGGAAGTAAACACTCCCTGCATAATTTTATATCTCGGAAGAAGCGAACTTAGATAGGGCATCGGCCTTAACGTTCTCTTCTCTCGGAATGTGTTCTACATAGCACTCATCAAACTGAGTCATGACAGCTTTCACGACTCGCAAATACTTTGCCATAGTTTCGTCATTGGCCTCAAATTCACCATTCACTTGCGAGACCACCAATCTTGAATCTCCACAAACTTTGAGGTTCTTGACCCTCATGATTCTGGCCAAGCCTAAACCAGCTATCAAGGCTTCATACTTAGCTTCATTGTTGGTTATCGGAAAGTCCAACTTCAAAGCATATTCAACTGTGAACCCATCGGGGCTTTGCAAAACTAAACCTGCACCACTAGATTTTGTTTTTGATGCTCCATCAAAATAGAGCACCCAATATTCCTTTTGATCAGGTACAAGTTCTTCATCTTTGTCTTCACTTTCAGGGGTGGTTAACATCTCCTGCCCCCCGACTTCTTGGTTGCCAATGGTACATTGAACCACGAAGTCAGCTAATGCCTGAGCCTTGATAGCCGTTCGCGGCTTATACGTAATGTCAAATTCTCCGAGCTCAATTGCCCACTTAATCAGTCTTCCACTAGCCTTTGGGCTGTGCAATATATTCCTTAACTGCTGGTCCGTCAGGACTACGATTTTGTGTGACTGAAAGTACGGTCATAACTTCCTTGAAGCTGTTACCAATGCCAAAGCAAATTTTTCGATGGATGAGTAATTTAACTCGGCTCCGTGGAGCACCTTGTTTACATAGTAGATAGGTCTCTGAACCTTGTTCTCTTCTTTAATGAGGACGGCACTCAATGCTTGTTCAGACACTGCTAGATACAGATAAAGAGTCTCTCCGGGACTTTGCTTGGCCAACAGCGGGGCTTCGGCCATGTACTTCTTCAACTGTTCAAAGGCCTCTTGGCTTTTATCAGTCCATTAAAAAATTTTCACTTTCTTTAGTGCTTAAAAGAAAGGCAAGCACTTATCACCAGATTTGGAGATGAATCTCCCTAGAGCAACCACTCTGCCCGTTAACTTCTGTACGTCCCTCACGGAACAGGGTGGTTCCATGTCTAGGATGGCTTTGATCTTGTCGGGGTTGGCCTCTATGCCTCTTTTCGAAACCATCAAACCCAAAAACTTTCCAGATCTAATGCCAAAAGCACACTTGGCTGGATTCAACATCATCTTGTGGTGCCTCAGCACTTCAAATGCCTCTCTGAGGTACTTGATATGGTCAGCCTTGAGTAGGCTCTTGACTAACATGTCATCAACATAGACCTCCATGGTTTTTCCAATCAGATGGGCGAATATCTTATTCACCAATCGTTGGTAAGTAGCTCCTACATTCTTTAGACCAAAAGCCATAACAAGATAACAGAAAACACCAAAGTCAGTTACGAAAGATACCTTTGGGATGTCATCCTTGTGCATCTTAATCTGATTATAACCACTGAAACCATCCATGAAGCTCAACATCTCATGCCCAGCTGTGGCATCTATCAGGGTGTCAATTCTTGGCAGAGGGAAGCAATCCTTTGGGCATGCATCATTTAAATCAGTGAAGTTGATACACATTCTCCATTTTCCATTTGCTTTCTTGACCATGACGGGATTAGCCAACCATTCGGGGAACTAATTCTCTTCAATAAAACCAGCTTCCAAAAGCTTGTCAACTTCTTGCTTAATGGCCTCCTGCCTCTCGGGAGCAAAATTCTTCTTTTTTTGCTTTATTGTCTTCCGTTTGGGATCAACATTCTGTTTATGAGTTATGAGTTGGGGATCAATCCCTGGCATGTCGGCAGCTATCAAAGCAAACACATCACTATTCTCCTGTAAGAATGCTATCAACTCTCCCTTAAGAGGTTCCTGTAGGGAAGCTCCTATATAGGTAACCTTCTCAGGGTCGCCCAGCTCTAGAGGAATAGGGATCAAATCCTCAGCTGGCTTTCCTCGGTGTTCATCGTCACCACGGACATCCATGTCTTCAATTGGGAGTACCTGCCCCCCGACTCCATCAGCTCTTAATGCAGATACATAATAACTTCTTGCCATCTTCTGATCGCCTTTTTGTTCTCCGACCCCATTCCGGGTTGGAAACTTAATCTTCATGTGGTAGGTGGAAGCAACAGCCTTGAATGCATGGAGTCCAGTCCTTCCCAAGATTGCATTATAGGTCGAGGCTACCTTGATTACCAGAAAATTCAACATCTGAGTAGCTTCTTTAGGCTCTTGCCCGATTGTCATGGGTAGTTGAATAGTTCCCTCAACTTTGGACTCTATCCCATTAAATCCGTAGATTGGTATATTGGTTGGGGTAAGCTGAAAGTCGGTGTATCCCATCTTTACAAACGCATCGTGAAACAAAATGTCCACAGAAGCTCCATTACCTTTCAAGACTCGCTTTACTTCCGAGTTCCCAATCACAGGGGTTATGACCAACGGGTCGTCATGGGGGAACTTCACCCCTTCAAGATCAGAATCATCAAAACCAATCACTGTTTCAGTCCTAGCACGTTTCGGGGCCTCTCCCACAATGTGCATCACCTCTCTGGAATACGCTTTTCGAGAGTTTCGAGTTGTACCGGCCGCTGTCGGGCCTCCCCAAATCATGTTGATAACTGGCCCTCGGGGCTGCATGTTACGATCACGATCATTATCTCTTCTGTCATTGTCTCTCCTATCGTAGTCCCTTCTTTGGGTTCCACGATCTTCACCCTTAGTAAATTTATTCAATTTTCCCTTACGGATCAAGAATTCAATCTCATCCTTCAACTGCCTACAATCATCTGTATCATGCCCCACATCTCGGTGGAACCTACAGTATTGGCCTTTGTCTCTCTTTTCGGGATCACCCTTTAGTGGCTTCGGCCATCGAAAGTTCTTATCCTTCTCTATCTCTAACAAGATTTGACTCCTAGGAGCATTCAATCTTGCATAATCAGAAAATCTCGGTCCAAAATTCTTCTTTGGCGGTGAGTCAGAGTCCTTGCTAGTCCGGGGATACTTGTCCCTAGCATCGTACTCCTGATCCTGCTTTCTCTTCTTTGTATCATTGTTACCTCGACCATTGCTCACTGTGGCCTCCTTCTTGGTACTATCCTCAGCCTTGATATACTTATCAGCCCTTCGTTGGAGCTCAGCCATATTCTCGGGATGATGCTTTGCCAACGACCTTTTAAAGTATAAGTCGGTGGTGCCATGCTCTAGGGCCACCATTGCCACCTTATTCTCCAAATCAGTGATGTTCAACGTTTTCTTAGTGAACCTCTTCAAATAATCTCTCAAATTTTCATTCTTCCCCTGTACCACATACATAAGGGATGTAGAGCTTTTCTCATGTACCTTCCCGCTGATGAACTGACTAACAAAGGCAGCACTTAACTCCTTGAAAGAGCCAATTGAGTTTGCAGGCAACCGGCTGTACCATCTTTGAGCCATACCCGACAGGGTTTGAGGGAACGCCCTACACTTCAAAGCGTCACTTGCAGGCTGCAACAGCAGTGCGTTTGAGAATGTCCTAACGTGATTCGCGGGGTCACCCGTTCCATCGTAAGCCTTAATTGTCGGCATCTTGAACTTCTTTGAGATACGAGCATTCATCACTTCCTTAGTAAACGGGGGTGTAGGATCATCTGGATCTCCCAATGGCATTAAATCTTTGGGTTTACTACTAGGAGTTTCTACCCTTGCCGTTTTATCAATTGAGGCATCAGCCCTTCTCTGCCTCCTCGAAGGCCTCTCTAAATCAATAAAAGGAATCCCTCCTGAGTTTGGAGGTGGTCTATTATGATGCAACCTCGCTTGCTCCCTTGCCATATCTTCCTTTAATCTTAAGATCTCGGCTTCATGAGCCTTGATCCTTTCTGCAGTTGTTGACGGGGGTCCATCATGGATAGTTTGACGCCTACTCAGAGGTTCTCTACTAACACGTCGCCTTCTCGGGGCTTCATCACGATCTTCATCATCAGAAGACGATTCATCGGTATAGGGACCAGAGTAGTCAAGATACTCTCGATCTCGGATTTGCAAGGCATTGCCACTTGATCCAGCTCCTTGAGTAGGAGGGTAGTTAGGCAGCCCATACATCGGGTTGGTGTTCACGGGGAGATCCATAGTGTGGATCTGGACCCCTTGTGAAGGGTTGTTGGGATCTACAATAAAGGGAGAGACCACCATCTGAAGGGGATTAGACCCTGGATTTGTGTGGACGATCGGAGGTAACGTACTCTCAACATGGGAAGTCGTCCCTAGGGGTTGAGAAACTTGATGTTGAACGATCGTCCCGGTTGTTGGGGGCACCGGATCCGTGGTGGGCGGAGCAGAGCTGAGAGGAGTAGGATCGGTGGTAGCCAACGTTGTTCTTCGTGTTTGAACCATGGTTGATGTCTTTTCCCACAGACGGCACCAAATGTTGTGGAATAAAAACTAGGTTACGAATTGTATTTAATGCTAGGGTTGGTGAGCTTCAAGCTTTAATGGCTGTTTCCGTGTTCGGGACTAATCGGTCCTCACAGAGTGCCTACGTATCTCGTTATTGAGAATCAAGCCAAGACGTAGTTCTGAGAATGAGGGGTCAGACCCTTTATATAGGCTGAGAAGCCTTAGAATCGTAGTAGGGTTAGGTGACTTGGTGGGCAAGTCACCGCCTAGAAGAAGGTTCCAGATCCTAGTATGTAGGAACCAGTTTCCATGTTGGAATATGTATCTTGGAGACTAAGTCAGGCAAGAGTAATATCCTTGTTTGACTCTTATTGCCGAGCTGGTAATTACCCCTAATATTAATTACGAAATTAATATTATAATTGGGGTTTGGGCCCATCTGGTGGGCCCCACGTTTGGACCATTCTAGGTCTAATTAATGCCACATTAAATGTGTCTTTAAGGCTTACTTTTAGCCCATATCATTTATGATTCGATTTTTATGGATAAAAAATAACATACAAGTTTTTATAATATATGAAAAAGTTGGAGTTTCAATTTTAACGAGCGAGCGGCTCAGTAGAAAGAACTGTGTTTAACGAGAAAGCGGTTCATTAAAGAAGACCGTGTAAACTATTAAAATTTAATATTGATGAAATAATATAATATAAATAAATATCAAATTTTTTAAGATGCTTTCAATTTATTTCTCTATTTTGTTTAGAATTTTATAATTTTAAATACTAATAAAAAAAATATCCTTTATCATATTATAAGTAGAATACGTGTTCGAACTTATATAGGAGAAGAGTTCCAATTTATAGGGAAAACATATAATTATAAGTTGTATTGAAAGTAGAATAGGTTTTCGAATTTATAAAGGAAGAGTTCAAATTTTTAAGATAAGACATATAATTGGAGTTCTATTAAAACGTCCGGAGGCAACATGCGTACTTTTCGGTTAGATGATGAATTTTCTTGAATGAATAAATCCCCTTGTACGATTATTGTATTTCAATACAATTCATGAATGAGAAATTCACCGTGACCATTTGGCCATTTTCATATAAAAAAAAATAAAAAAAATAGGTGTTCGAATTTATGGAGAAGAAAAGTTCGAGTTTATAGGAAAGATATATAATTAGAAGTACTATTGAAAGTATAATAGGTGTTTGTAAGAAACATAATAAAAAAGTCTACTAGAAGTAAAATAGGAGTTATAATTTTTAGAGAAAAAAGTTTGAATTTATAGAAAAAGCCATATCCTTTATTATAATACCTGAGTCTACTACACATCAGTTAACCAATAAGAATCGAGGAATTATTTTAGGACTAATCAGAGCTAATTCCTAAATTTTAGACCAATCATGTTATATTAAGAATTTTCTTTATTTACAATCTCACCCTACCTCTTTAACCATGGTTAGTTAACACTTCTAATTTAAATACAATAATGATTTTATTAAACATATCCATAAATACATATTTTTTAAATCAAAAAATATTGCTAGAAAATCACAATTTTAATTTGAAATCAATCACAATATACCATTATATATTTTAAATTAAATTTCATAATTAATCATTCATTAATCAACCACTCTTTTAATATAAAGTCATTCACAATCATATTATCATACATTATAAATTTATTTTTATAATATATTTTGTACAATTATAATCTTTATTAAATAATCATAATCTAACTTAATTAAAAATCTGAAAAAATCGGATTTGAAATAAGATTTTAAATAACTTGGATAAAATCCATACCTTCAAAAATTTAATTTTTTTATAAGCTCATAAGTATATTCATTTATAATTTTTTAATAAAATTAATTAATAAATGCATATAAACCAACACAACAAAATCGGATTTGAACAAATTTTAAATAGCTTGGATAAAATCCATATCTTCAAAAACTCGATTATTGAAAGGTTCAAAAATATATTTATTCATAATTTGTTAATAAAATAATTAATAAAATCATATGAAAGAATTTAAATACAATAATGATTTTATTTAACATATCCATAAATATATATTTTTTAAATAAATAAATATTTACTAGAAAATCACAATTTTAATTTGAAATCAATCATGATATACTATTATATATTTTAAATTAAATTTCATAATTAATCATTCATTAATCAACCACTCTTTTAATATGAAGTCAATCACAATCATATTATCATACATTATAAATTGATTTTTATAATGTATATTGTACAATTATAATCGATATTAAATAATTATAATCTAACTTAACTAAAAATTTGACAAAATCGAATTTGAAATCAGATTTTAAATAAATTGGATAAAATCTATACCTTCAAAAAATTGGTTTTTTTGATAAGCTCAAAAATATATTTATTCATAATTTGTTAATGAAATTAACTAATAAATGCATATAAGCCAACACTACAAAATCGGATTTGAACAAATTTTAAACATGCATATTTGTTCTTTGCGTCCCATTATATGCATAGAGCCATTTTCCAAACTTGCATATTTATTAATTAATTTTAATTCAAATATATTATTTTAGCACATGAGTCTACCCTATAATATATTATTTTAATATGTCAAACACTCGATCTAAAATTATAAGGTTCAATCAAATTTGAATAAATCAACTATTACTGAATTAAAAATTTAAAAATTATAAAAAATTTACCATAATATTCTAAATCCACATTCAAAATCAAGGTTCTATAAACTTTTAAATTAATCAATTATATTTAAAAAGCTAGATTCAAGCAAATAAAATATTAAAATAAATCTTAAACAAATTATCTTTAACATTTTACTTATTAGTATTTTTTAGTTATGCAATAATTAACGGGACAAATAAATTGATCTGGTAATATATTTGAATTATTCAAAATACTATATATATTCTCAAATAGTATTAGACGTTATTTGGTGTATAAATTATCAATCAAAAAATAAAATTCATTACACAGTTAATGAAAATATTATTAGTGAATGTTTTCATATCAAATTGGTCAACTCATCACAATAAATCTTATAAATCACTATTTTTTATGGAAAATTAATTCATCAATAAAATGCATACGAACATCTACAAAAATATACAAATTTTCAAATTTTCTTATAAATCACTATTTCATATAGATAATTAATTCATCAATAAAAAAATCAAACAACATCTACAAAAATAATCAAGATTTGATTAATACATATTAAAATAGATTAAATCAAGTTTTCATCATCCAAACTATGATCGTTGATCAGATCTTAAATTGTGTACATCCCTCGCCTATATCACTAAACATATAGCCTTTTTACCGAGATAATCCAACAATTTATTATTATATAATCGTGAGGAAAATATTTATCTGATTTGTCAAAACGTCATCGAACAATCGACCATAACTGCGGTTCTATACTATCCAAATCAATGAACCAATATAACAAAATCCTGTATATCTAAGATCCCGAATGCCAAAATAAAAGAACATACTCTCATAAAGCGAAAGGACAAAACCCAGTATATGGGTAGACAAAAATCCACTAAAAGGGTACTATACTTTCAAGAAAGAGATATATTTATTGAAAAACAAATTAAAATCAAGGAATAGAAAAGGGAGTTATCATTCACAAGGAGAAAGTACAAAATCCATTGTATCGGTAGATGAAACCCACCAACACGGTACTAAACTCTCAATAAAGAGAAATATTTATTGAAGAACAAAGCAAAATAAGGAAACAATAAAAGGAGGGTTTATCATCAATCAAAACGTTGACGTCAGCCCCTAAACTTTAGTTTAGTAATTTTTGGGAGAGTAGTAGAGAGAGAAACGGCTATAGTCTTCGTTATAAAAATCAGTATTCTTGATAAGCAGATAGGTCGATACATAAAAAATTATATGTTTCTAATAACATGTGTCTTTTTAATTTTGTATTTTTGAATTAAAGTAATTGTATTCGATTCCCCTATCCTAATCTAAGAGCAGACATGTCGAATTTAAAAAGAGCTGATACTCCCTCGGTATTCTATTTTTATACAAAAAAGATAATTTTAAAAATAAGTTATGGAACCATCCTTAAAATGCATGTCAGACAATCTCTCCGAAAGGTAAAAAAATGGTTGGGAGAGAGGGAGTAATATTTATTTTTAATATCAACAAAACCTTAAATATAGGTTAAAAAAACTTAATAACGTGGTAGATAGATTTTAAACAAACATATATATTTATTTTTTAACAGTAAACAAAATTTAAAAAAATGGGGGCTTCATTTTATGTACTCTAATCTTAGTTTTGTTTTGTAGAATCTCAAAATTGTTTTCAGTTATATAGTACTCCCTCTATCCCCATTGGTTCTTTACATTAGGGGACATAATTCTTGCACGGATTTTAAGGTGCATTTTGCGGATAGTTTCATAACTTATTTTTAATATTTTTTGTATAAAAATAGAATTGTTCTATTTTATACAAAAAAAGAAATTTTTTAAAATAAGTTATGGAACTATACTTTTTAAGAGCCTTAAAATGTGTGTCAAGCAGTGAAAAAATCTGTAAAGAAATGGGTGGGACAGAGGGAGTAACATACTTAAATAACCTGGGCCGAGAGTAACATTACATGCATATAACTATCATATTTTTTTTCCCTTTTTGCGTATTATTTTCGTTTCATGTACAAAAAAAAATAGTATAGTTTAGTATCATTTTGTGTTCGAATTTTGGATACAAAAAAAAAATTTAATGTCATTTTCATGCAAGATCCCGAACACACACGACATAAATGTACACAACACAAATGATTTTTCAGGTCTACTAAGCGCTTTCTTCTAATATATGTTGGAAAAATATACTCACTATTAAAGGAAAATGAATTTCATGTTTTTTAACCCGATAATTAAATTACAAGGACACGTGTATAATGTTGTGATTACGTGTTTATATATTACACATTTGATTTTAGTTTCATGTACAGTTTTCAATTCTAACATGTGAGTCAAATAAAAAAAGATAGGTGATGCTCCTTTCAAATATCTTATTTTACGCGTAGGGATGATAACGGGTTGGGTTCGGTCCATATCCATATATTTTCGGGTTTTAAAAATAAATCTAAATCCCAAACCAAATCCTTCGGGTTTCGGATTAGATCTGGTTCTTTCGGTTATCCAAAATTAGAAATAATGTAGTCAAATTTGAAATAACTAATACACGCAAACAATATTAATTATATTTATACAATAATTAAAAATTTAAATGATTAAATTAAGTAAGTATTCAAATGTAACATATTGTACGAATTAACATACTAAATAAATTAAAATATGTTAAAAAAAGATTTCTTCGTATACAACACAAATGAAAATGTTATGTAAAGTAAAAAAAATTACATTTTAAATTTTTCAATGAAACTTGAGAATGAGAAATAGAAGTTCTAATTACTAATCAGTATTGACAATTTCTAATGAAATAATTGAATAAATTAAATAAATTATATATCTTACATCTAAAATGTTACATATAATAATTTCAAATTATGATATTATATAAAATATGTTTCGGGTGAGGGCAATCATCATAAATTCTAACAGTCTTATCTTACTCTAAGAACGAAATATATGTATATATTTGGTTGCTTGATAATGCTTATTTTTCTAGAGTAAATCCATTTACTAATAAAAGAACATAAAATTTATAAAAATGATATTAAACAAACACACTGGAAAGTAGATTAGATTAAAGTTTCTTTTATAATAACTACATTGGTTTAATGGATCTTACACAATATGGATCCTTTCTCATGTCGCTGAAACATGCAACCTTTTTTTTAGAGACAATCTAATGATTTATAATGGTCGTGAGAAATAAGTGTTTATGAATTTTTAATATGTATTCAAAAAATTGATCGCGACCTATACAAATTTTTTATTTTTTTTGCTAAATAACCTATACAAATTTTTTGAATGAATATGGCTAAAAACTTATGAACTTGGTAGAAAGATTCTCAAAAAAACGAGAAATCAAGTGAAAAAACAAAATTAACAAAAACAATAAATAGGGGCTTAAAACGTTTCAGCGGGGATGTGAATGGTATTATATTTGTTTGATAATACTGATAATATTAATTCAACTGGTATAAGTTGGCGGATAAGTAATTCTAACGTTGAATTAATTACATCCGAATGAAATTATCTTTTTTAAATAATGATTGAAATAATATGTTCATATTAATTAATTAATAAATTTTACCGTTTGGTGCGTAGCACGGGTGGAACGCTAGTAATTAAAAGTCCTGTTGGAACTTGGAAATATAATCGAATAGAATAGGTATTTGAATATATATAGAAGACATATAACAAAATATTTTATTGCAAGTAAAATACGAGGACGATGATGACATCTTTTATGATCTTCTAAAATTATATACCCTTTTTCCTAAAAATCCTTTATTTTAAATTTTCTATACAAGTTAATTATTGTTGCATTAGGAAAATATATCCATAAATCCAATTATTCCCATAGCGAAACGTCTTCGTATTTAAAAATTAAAAGAATTGATGTATTAAGATAATAGAAAGACATTGCCATGTGGAAATCGTAAATAAACATAAGAATATCTACAATATACAGAAAAAATGAGACGTATTTTCATTTTCTAAAATTCCATAAATGTATGAGAAAGTTTAAAGAACGTAAAAATTGGAATTCACTCTCTTTTTAGGTTTTAATTTTTAAGAATTTTTTTTTATTATATATGATAAGTATCATCAACACTATGCAGTGATGTTAGCACTTCAGTTCCAAATGAGAGCTGACTCATAACGTGTTTAACGGAAATGCGGCTCACTAGAAAAAATCGTATTAACTATTAGAATTTGATATTGATGTTATAAATTTTACTTTCTTTTTAGGAATCGATTTTTAGGGATAAAAATTAGTTTTCAAGTATTTAAAATATATGTGAAAGTTGAGTTTCGGTTTTAATGAAAGAGCGGCTCAATTGAAAGAATCGTGATTAACGAGAAAACGGTTCATTAGTGAAGATTGTGTAACTATTAAAATTTAAAATTGAGGATCTAATATAACTATATAAGATATATATATATATATATATATATATATATATATATATATATAGGCATTTGCTCCATACAGAACACTCTTATATAACAAACAATAAAGAACACCTTAGATCTATTAGATCCTTTGGCCCCGCCAGGGGCACCCAATACAAAAAGTTGTTATTTTTTTACCCTCTATCAAGCCAGCAAAAAAATATTTTTAAAAATTTTACTGTTCATGATTATGTCACTGATGACGTCATCGTCATGAACTGTAACTTTTTTAATTTTTTTTTTTTTGAGATGATGGATGGATAGAGGATAAAAAAATAAGAACTTTTTGTATTGGGTGGCCCCGCCAGGGGTATTGGATCTATTAGATCTAAGGTGTTCTTTATTGTTTGTTATATAAGGTGTTTGTTATGGAGTGCAAACACCTTATATAACAAACAATAAAGAACACCTTATACAAAAATAACAACTTTTTTATATAACTTTTTTTTGCTGGCTTGATAGAGGGTAAAAAAATAACAACTTTTTGTATTGGGTGCCCCTGGCGGGGCCAAAGGATCTAATAGAACTAAGATGTTCTTTATTGTTTGTTATGTAAGAGTGTTCTGTATGGAGCAAAGGCCTATATATATATATATATATATATATATATATAATTTGAATTCATTTTTAAAAAAATTATAACGCCGCCGCGAAGCGCGACTTTATCTACTGGTATCTATAAAAGAACGATATAAAACTATTAGACTACAGGATTAACTCAAACAAGTGATCCGGTGACGAGAAGAATTAAAAAATGAAAATAGAAAATCAAAATTCATCGTATTCTTTCATTTACTATTTGTGACAATTCTCATCAGACTTATTTCTAATTTCATGAAGCTCCAATATCACTTATGAAAAGGGGAGCTGCTCACTTTATTATTCTTATAAAAACAACTAAAACATCATTTCTTACTTATTAATAAATATATTTGAAATGATTAATTTTCTAATTTTTAGTCAAAAATTAATTTTCTAATAATGAATATATATATATATTTTTTTTTGCATTATTTCTCATCGACTTTTGACGTTAAGGCAGTAAGTGCCTGTTTGGCTACCCGTGAAAAGAAATATATGGGTCAAAAGTTGGTGCCCATTTTTTTCGACTGTTTGGCAAATTCCATGAAACGGTTTATTCTGTATAAATAAGTTAGTAAGTTGAAAGTATGAGAGAATAAGTTAGTAAGTTGAAAGTATGAGAGTCGAGTAACCAGCCTCCCTTTCCCCTTCCTCCTTCCCCCTTCCCCCCTCTCCGCCCCCTGCCATCCATTCTTCCACCTTCGTCCCATTTCCCCTCTTTTTTCAATTTTCACAGTTTTTAATTCAATAAAGCTCCGAAAATTCCTTCGAATTTTCTCAGATCTGTTCCGATCTTGAGTTAGTTTGTGCAACCAGCAGAGCTTAAATCATCAGAGTTTTCGTTGTCCTTCTTCTCAGGTTCAAGCGGGTGGATATTCGGTCCCTCTTGTTTTTGTGGTTTCGCTCTGGATCTAAGATCGATTTTGTTTTGTTGTTTCACCTTTGTGTGAGTTTGATTTTGTCTCACCGCTTGTTTGTGTGAGTTTGCTTTTGTCTCACCGTTTGTGTGAATTTTGGTGATGGATTATATTATCTTGGAGGCTTGTACGGATAATATGGATAAACACTTTGATGAAGTGTTAGTGTGCTATACACATAGGTCTGCGAATATTGTAGCTCATTGCTTAGCGAGGGCGACATATTCTATGTCAGGTCTTTCGGAGTGGAATGTTTCTGCTCGAGATTGTATTATCTGTAACCTTAAGATATTTTAATGCAAGTACGATTTTATCAAAAAAAAAAGTTGAAAGTTGGAAATCATAACATTTAACTTTCAATTTATTTTGTTTTCTCAATACATACAATATATAATATTTTTCAAATTTTCAAAATTATATATCTTTTAATCAGTTCATTATAAAATTGATATCAATATATCAAATTTCTCTACTCATTGAGATATATCCATTGATATATATATATAGGTTTTTGCTCAAATACAAACCAATCCTTAAATACAAACTACAAACTAACATAAAATATTTTATATTTCATTTATTCTAATGGCCCCGCCAGGGGCAGCTTTACAAAAAATGTCTAAAATTCTTGGCTCCATAAAAAAAAAATTGTTCACTGCTGACGTCACTGCCACGTCAGCAGTGAACATTACTTCTTTTTTTTTTTCCTGAATGGAGCCAAAAAATTTAAACATTTTTTGTATTGGGGTACCCCTAGTTTGATCATTAGAATAACGTGAAATGTTGGATTAGTGTGTAGTTTTTAGTTTGTAGTTAATTTTAGTTTGTAGTGGAGTAGGACTATATATATATATATATATATATATATATATAGGCCTTTGCTCCGTATAGAACACCCTTATATAACAAACAATAAAGAACACCTTAGATCTATTAGATCCTTTGGCCCCGTCAGGGGCACCCAATACAAAAAGTTGTTATTTTTTTACCCTCTAGCCATCCAATAAAAAAATAAAATAAAAATTTTTACTGTTCATGATGACGTCATGCTGACGTCAGCAGTGCCGTCATCATGAACCGTAAAAAAAATTTCATTTATTTTTTATTAATTTTTTTTGCCGGATGGTTAGAGGGTAAAAAAATAACAACCTTTTGTATTGGGTGCCATGACGGAACTCTTATATTAGATTAGATATGAGGTGTTCTTTATTGTTTGTTATATAAGGTGTTTGTTATGGAGTGCAACTCATATATATATATATATATATATAGTCCTACTCCACTACAAACTAACTCAGTATAAAGAGAGAGAAGAAATGTATAAAGAGAGAGAAGAAATTCAGGAAGCAGAGACTGTTGAGGAATCAGAGAAAACGGGGGTTTTAGCAGAGCAAGAGAGAGGATATCTATCTGAAGAATCATGGAAATGGTGTACTAGAGAAGTGGAAGGAAGAGAGTCCTTTACAAAGTCAAGTGTGTCTCAAATTACTTCTGTTCTTGATGACAGCATAGGTGATGATCTAGCTGGTAAGTGTGACACACAGTCTTTGCTTCTCAATGATTTGAAAAATCTAAGGGTCAAGAGTAATAGGGGTCGCCCTATGAAGAAACAAAAAGCTCAAATAAACAAATATTTCAAGGTACCTTTGAGGAAGGGTTATGCAAGAAAGTTGAAATTGGAAGCTAAGAAGGAAGATAGAGGGGATTTTGTAGAAGAAGCAAAAGCAATTCTAGACACAGGTTTACTCATGGGGTTAATCCAGGAGCAGGATGAGGAAACTTCACTCAGGATCATTAAGGACAACCTTAAGATCTGAGTTTAGAGTTTCTTACATCTAATCTTTCATTTTATCTTTCTATGGATTGTATATCTTTTGCTAGTTGGAATATTAGGGGTGCCTCTAACTTCACAAATAGGTCTAACATCAAGGCTTTGGTGAATGAGTCAAAAGTGGCCTTTCTGTGTCTTCAAGAAACAAAGTGTCATAAATGGACGGAAAGATCTTTATCAAGCTTAGGTTTAGGTGGAAATACTGGATGGAAGGAGGAGGAATCAACAGGAAAGTCAGGGGGTCTTTTATCAGTGTGGGATCAAAACTTTTTTGAGGCTATATCTGTAACAAACTCAAGACATTGGATATGGTTCAGAGGTAATTTTAAATCTTCTCAAACCTTTTTTTCGTGCATAAATGTTTATGCTCCGCAGAAATATGCAGAAAAAATGCAATCTTTTCAATGAACTTGCTCAACTTTTAAGTGGAATTGCCAACGAGCCAGTGGTTCTAATTGGTGATTTCAACAGTGTTCTGAGGGAATCTGAAAGAGAGAATTGTAGATATAAGAAGGTTGACTCAAAAGCATTCTTAGATTTTCTCAATTCTAATGGGTTGTTAGAGGTTCCTCTAATTAATTCCCGATCACTTGGATTGGAAATGAAAACAAAAAAAAGTAGGTTGGATAGAGCAATAGTAAATGGAATGTGGATCTCAACAGGCAGCTGGGTGATAGTAGCTATGAAAAGACAAAATTTTGATCATAAGCCAATTGTTTTAAAGGTTTCATCGCATAACTGGGGGCCTCGACCTTTTAAAATGTTTAATTGTTGGTTGGAAAATGATGCATATGTGCAACATCTTGGAAGCATTTGGAAAACCTCTAGTAACAGTTGGAACTTGGGATTGAAAATGAAATCATGGAGAGATTTCTCAAAAAGGTGGAATCAATCTCTTTTTGGTGATATTCATGACAGAATTGATAAGACAGAGAAGGCACAAGAAGAAGCAGACAACAAGAATTTAAATCTTCAATCAAAGAGAAAAATCAAGAATGACCTGGAGGAATTATACAAGGTAAGGGCTAGCATGTTATGCCAGAAGGCGAGAGTGAATTGGCAGTTACATGGGGAGAAAAATAGTCGATTCTTCCACAATGTCATAGCCAAGAGGAACAAGGAGAATAGAATTTTGGGATTAAAGCTGAATGAATCATGGATTAATGATCCCTCGACCATTAAGAAGGCACTGTTTAATCACTTCAAATTGTTCTTTGGACCTGCAGAAAGCACAAGAATCTTTTCTCTCAATCCCGATATGTTTACCACTATCTCTCAAAGCCAAAGACAAGACCTTATAAAAAAAATTCTCATTGGAAGAAATTGAGGAAGCACTTTCTATCACGGATTCAAACAAAGCTCCGGGCCCTGATGGAGTCAATGCAGGTTTTCTTAAAGCAACTTGGCAGTTCATCAAATATGATATCCTGGAGGTTTTCAACAAGTTTCATAGTGAAGCAAAAATTCCAGCAGGAATTAACTCCTCTTTTCTGGCATTAATTCCCAAAATCAAAAATCCAGAGAAACCAGGGGATTTTAGACCAATAAGTTTAATAAATTCCTCAATGAAACTCATCACAAAAGTGCTTGCTCAAAGACTGAAAGGTGTCATGGGAGATATCATATCGGAGACTCAATCAGGCTTCTTAAGTGGTCAACAAATCTCAGATAGCATTTTACTGGCCAATGAGGTGATATCGTCGCTAAAATTGAAAAAAACCACTGGGATCATCTTCAAAATCGACTTTGAGAAGGCGTTCGACACTGTAAATTGGGAGTTTCTTTTACACACTATGGAAATTTTAAATTTTGATAGTAAGTGGATTGGGTGGATTAAAGCAATTCTGGAGTCTTCTAGAATTTCAGTCCTGGTAAACGGATCTCAAACAGATGAGTTTACTCCAAGAAAGGGTTTACGATAGGGGGACCCATTATCTCCTCTTCTGTTCAACATAATGGGTGAAGTTTTAGCCCGTCTTCTCACGAGAGCAAAAGATAATGGAGTTTTTGAAGGCATCTTTTTGCCAAATTGTCAAATGTCAATTTCTCACCTACAATATGCAGATGATGTTATCCTTTTCCTAAAGGATGATGATGATTCGGTAAGAGGGGTAAAGAGAGTACTCCAATGCTTTCGACTACTGTCAGGATTAAAAATAAACTTTCATAAAAGCAGTGTGGATGGATATGGAAGTGTCAAAGAATATTTACCAAGACGGGCTAGTATGCTAGGCTATCAGGTTGGTAAGGGCCATCTAAAATACTTAGGGGCAACCTTGGGAGATTCCAAATCGTTATTAGCTTACTGGAAGCAACTGGTTGACAAATTTAAAGGAAAACTAATGACATGGAATACAACCACAATTTCAATGGCTGGAAGGCTAGTATTACTTAAGGCCTCTCTTGATAGCATTCCAAATTACTGGTTCTCTTTGTTCAAAATCCCTGCAGGCATCCTTAAAAAGTTAGAAAAAATTAGAAATCAATTTCTATGGGGGGATCTAAATGGTGGAACATCACAAAAATGTAGCCTCCATTTGTTAAGATGGGATAAGGTGTGCTAACCTAAACAGCAAGGTGGACTAGGTTTGATACCTCTAAAGCAAATGAATCTGGCATTGATTGCAAAATGGTGGTGGAGATGCTACAACGAAAGATCAAGAATGTGGAATAATGTTTTATCCCAAAGGTATGGAAAACTGATCAACTACAACATTTTGAATATCCCACTTAGAAGTGACAACTCATGCATGTTTAGATCTATAGTCTCTATTGGGAATTTAGAAGAGATGGTAGGTTTGGTTGGTAGGAACTGTTTTGAAGTGGTCACTTAATAATGGTGAAAAAGTTCTTTTCTGAGAAGATTGGTGGCACGACATGGGAGTAGTAGAATGCTAGCTACCAAGGCTTTATAGAATTTCTAAGCTAAACACTGCTCAGTCAAGGAATTCTGTTCAAAATGGTTTAAAGGTTATATTAGAAGTAATCATGTTTTGTGGACACGTGCTTTGGTTAGTAGAGATGAAGGCGATCTTTTATCTCTTGAGGAAATTGTGCACTCGATTTCTATGAGTCAAAAAGTGGACCAATTAGTTTGGACTCCGGGTAAAGGAATTTTCACAACAAAGAAATGCATAGAACTATTATCTGGAACCACTCATGGTGGTACGATCATTGGAAATAAATCTGGAGTTGCAAATTTCCTCCAAAAATTCATATTTTCCTTTGGAAGTTAAAATGGGGAATCCTACCTACAAATAGTTTGCTGGCAAAGAGATTACATCTTGGAGACTCTGAAAAGAGATGTAAATTCTGTGATTTCTGTGAGGAAACTACTGATCACCTGTTTTGGAGATGCAATCTTGCAATATGGGGATGGACCTATGTAACTAAATGATGGAGCATGGGAATCTCAGGTTATATTTCGCTGCATTTTTCATTGGATTCATTATTGAGACTGCATGGGAGTGGCATTGTAAATCAAATTTGGAGGTTGGTAGTGGGAGGAACATGTTGGTCTATTTGGCTTGCCAGGAATGACTATATTTTTAATAAGATCAAAACTACAAGGGAGTCACTAGAATTCCTAATTTTCACAAGGATTTCTAAATGGGGCAGGGCTGCCAAGCTTATTCCATTTGCAGATGACCCTATTTGGAGGGTAAACCCACAAGGGGTAATCAACATGCATTACAACAAAATTAATGTGGAATTTTGGAGATTCAAAAGTATCACCCATAGATTTGTGAGTACAGTGGATGGAGCTTGGGGGTTCAATGATTTAGGGATTCTAACTGGAGGCATAGGAGGCACCATCAAGGATAAAAAAGGAGCAATTCTGTATTCATTTTCAGGGCCAGTATTTTCAAGAGATATTTCTAAAATGGAGCTCAAAGCTGTTAAACATGTAATATTGGTAACTTCCAATCCAATCTTTGATGGTGAAAAAATTCTAATCTGCTCAGACTCTCTCCAAACCATCAGTTCTTTAAGAACGGGGAAAAAAAGATGGAATTCCATTCATGATTCAGAACAAAGAAGTCAGATTCTGGGTCAAAGAGAAAATAGATTTTGGTTATGTTCAGAGGTATTTGAATGAGGAGGCTGACTTATTAGCTAAGGCTAGTCTAAACAGGCCTAGCTTAGTGAACTTCTGGGCCCATCAGTAATCTCCACTCTATTGTGGATTTGTTCCAGTGGTTTATTGGGTCGATTAAATGCTGATATATTCATATATGAGAAATCTCTATATTTCTCATATATATATATATATATATATGCAATATAACGGTAAGTTTCTGCATGGAAAACAACATAATCAGCCTCCTTGGCCAACCAAAGTTTTAACCAATCAGGGGCGCTGCAATGTTCTGAAAAAACCAACATTCATTCTAAATCCATGCAATTTTTTGGTGTTTTCCAAGTAGGAAAGACTTCAAGCATGATTTTGGAGTATCTCTCCTCCTCTATCAACGAAAAGTTTATTGGGAACTAACATTTTTCTTCTACTTGGTAGTAACTGCAGGGGCTGTCTTTCTTTAAAAGTGCAACTGGGATCTAAGTCCTCTACACAATCACTTCTTCTCTACTCTTTACATCTTATTATCTACCTTCTTCACCTCTTCTCTTCTCTCTCATGGATGTTGCATGGTATCCCCCCACTGATGGATACATCAAAATAAATATTCACAGCATTGAAAGACAACTCCCACTTCCTAATGGCAACGTTAATGGCATGGGGGTAATAATCAGAGATTCAGAAGGGAAAATGCTATGGGGAGGCATGGGCCCAGTTCCAAACTCTGGTTTTCTCATCACTCAGCTCAAGGGTATGCATGTAGCAGCAGTGAAAGCTCTGGAGTTAGGGAAACTCAAAACTCATATTGAGACTGATAGCCTAGCAGTGTTTGAGTCAATAAGAGATCAAGACGAAATCATCTTTAATGAAGAAACTGAGAAGTTGCTTAGACAACTGAACACATTGCATGCAAATAACTTTGAAGAAGGGGTTTCTAACAAGAAGGTTTCTTGCATTATCCCAGAAATGAACATGGTGGCCACATTCTTAGCAGAGTTTGGAATGGAACATTTATCAGCCTTCTTGGAATTTTATGATGCATTTGGAAATCTACAAAGGCTACTAGATGAAGATATGGGTTTGGAATGCACATTTCAATGCCAAACATCCAATCTTATTTGGGTTTGGGAGAGGTGGTTGATGCATCACCTCCACCTTCTCCTCTGCATACTGCAGCTCGCTCCCAGCAAGATGACATTCAACTGGCTCAAGACTCGAGTGATATCAATATAAATCTCAATCTAAATGTTAATCTTGATTTAGGAAAGCTGTCTGAGGTACTTTCTAACTCAAAGAATGAAGAAGAGTTTGGAGATAAGTTCTTAATCCCGAAAGAAAAAGACAAGGTTCTGGATGGATTCAAGTTTAACAACAATGGCCTGTTTTCAAAAGAAGCTTTAGAGTGTTTAGAAAGTGGATCTCTTTCTTACATTGCAGAAGGTTTCAAGAAAAACAAGATTAACTTGGAGGAACACTACACCATATATTGCCTATAGCAACACCTTAAAATTGTTGCTAAAGGGCCTAATACCGTTGCCATTGATGCTATGGCAATGCTTTTGCAAAAATTGGGCGTGAACTTTGCTTGGGTTGCAATAGGTCCTATAGCAACGAATATAGTACCATATAGCAATGCTTTAATGTCATTGCAAAAGTTTGTTATAGCAACATTTTCCAGTCTATAGCAACAATTTAAATTCATTGCAATAGGCTATAGCAACCATGTTTTGGATATTTATTGCAACATTTAAGGTGGCAATGGCAACACATTTCTGTTTAATAGCAATGCTTTTAGTAAGGAATTAACAATAAATGGCAACACATTATGAGGCAATAGCAATGCTTTTAGAAAGGAATTAACAATAAATGGCAACACATTATGAGGCAATAGCAATGCTTTTCTTTAAAAAAAATGGACATGACCCATTTGTTCATATAGAAATCCACCATTAACATGGTATTTCATACACACCAAATATCCAAAAGAGTACCTTGGTACATCACTATCACCTACCCAAAAGAAGTACCAAAACCATTCAGACTACACTGTCAACATAGCCATTCAACGTCTAATGACTAAATGGAATCAAACGACAACATAGACGTGGTAAAATTCTAGTTTACATTCACCAAAAGATTAGATATAAATTAAATGAATATGCGCCACATCTGCATCAGTAGAAAGTTCTTCTCGTATGCTTGCCGGCTGATCTCTAGATTTCTTGTTGATGCCCACTGTCCAAAAAGCAAATAAACCCCTCTATAACAAAGTTCAAAGCACAACACTGAACATGAGATGTTGAGCCTGATCCGCCACTAGTACTGCAAACACAACATAGCAGAAATAAAATGACTATCAGGTACGCATGCAAGAGGTCAGATGCACAAACTTATAAACTTATAAGAAAGTTTATTCTTAACTGCTGTACTAAATTAAAGGTCAAATATACACAGTTAGAGAAAGTTCAATTTCAGCTATAGCATTAAGTTACTGAGTCTGTACACATTATAAGGTAAGCAATTAACATCCTTAACCAACATATTGCATAGAGCAAAGTTTATCCAAGTTACCTTTACAACACCAAATAACCAAACCGTAACTGAGCATTATTTAAAAGATGTCTCATTATTGCATAGAGTAAATGTGTCCATAGTAAACACTAAACTCAAATGGTAAATGTACAATCCAAAGATGTCTCATTATTTAAAATAACAGATATTGGAACATGAGCAAACCATAGACGATGCTAATAAAAGTCGAACCACTTCATTACATTTCTTTCTCTATACAGCCAACATAATGCATCTAAGCTCACAACCTGTAATCTCAAAAAAAACGGTCATTCAAGTTTCTGAACCTTCTAAGCAAGGCCCTGAACTGGCATAAGTTTTCAAGGTACATGTCAAGTAAGTTGATAAAACTGAGTGATACCTTTCAATTCAAGTGGACTATAAATCTACCTGGAAACATTACTCCGAACATTTAAATAGTTAAGGACCAAGGAGAGACAGTCTGTTGAGGAGCATGCATATAAATTTTACAAATAAGTCTATTTCGTGACAGTTAAACCCTTTCAAATAGCATACAATTACGTTTGCAATTGGTAGAAAAAACATTTACATACATATATTATAGTAGTTTACATACATACAATTAACATTGCTTGTAAGGAGGCAGTCAGGAATCAGGAAAAGAATATGCAGGACAGAAAAAATCAGTTATACAAAAAAAGAATATTATACAATATTATAGAAAAAGAAAATCAGTTATACAATTAACTACTATAATATATAAAAATTAGGAAATCAGAAATACAATTTATGCTATATTATAGAAAAAGAAAATCAGTATGTATGTATGTATGTTAAAATGTTTTTTATATATTATAGTAGTTGGGGTTGTGTTGTAAGTTGCGAAGTTCTTCTGTATTTTTTCTACTGGACGCTTAATAGTAAAATGCATATTTTCATGCATGGATTAGGCCATTTTTGTAATTCCTCATTTGATTGTTTGAATTACCTAAATTACCACCTTTTTCTGGGTAACTTACAAATGTAGTAAAACAAAAAAGTATCAATATACAGGAGGATTTTAGAGCCCAAAAGACATTAATAATCCCAACAGAAAACAAACCAAGACTCGATAAGCGAACGAATAAGATAAGACCAACTAGACAAGGAGTTGTCCCTGTTGCTTCAACATGGAACCTTGTTGAACTCAACCTACATTTCATCATTATCAAATTAAGAGGAAGAGTAGCAAGACTTCTAGGAGATTGAATTCCTTACCTTTAAAATATAACGTTCCTCTCCTAATGATAGAATAGAATATGACTTGACAGACCAGCTTTTTGATGGTTATATAAATATCCTTCACTGAGAGGTTTGAAAGATGATCAAGTAGTCGCTGCGATATGCGAGGAAGTTCAAATCGACCATTACATGCCTCCTGAAAAATAAGCCGAGCATTTGTTAACTGTAATATTTTATTTTCTTGTACCACAGTTCTATGTTTGTGGTTTCCCAAATGATAATTACCAAAGGGTGAGAAGATTAGCTGTTGCGAGGACGCGGTTTATGATACGGACTTTGACTACACATTTTACAAGAATCGCTGTTGGTGATTGCAGAGATGGCATTCTCTTCTTTTCGTACCAAAAATTAGGAAACAATTTATGCTATATTATAGAAAAAGAAAATCAGTTATACAATTAACTACTTTATAAAAAAACATTTACATACATACATATATTATAGTAATATGCAGAAAAAGAATGCAGGACATAGTACAAAATAACAATTAACATTGCTTGTAAGGAGGCAGTCAGGAATCAGAAAGCTGACTAAAAGTAATTAACAGTCTCAATTCTCAAGCGATTACTAAAAGTGCATGATATATAAGAGGACATCTAAAATCATTCGTGATCTTGAGGATCAAGAACCTTGATCTTGATCTCCAGTTACTATTTTGGTTATTCATGTCTTTGTTGTCTCAAGGATCAAGAAACTTGATCTTTATCTTTAGCCGTCAGGGATCTAGGACTTAGAATCATCCGTGATCCTAAGGATCAAGAACCTTGATCTTGATCTTTAGTCGTCAGTTTGGTCATTCGTGACTTCCGATCGACATTATTCTTCAACGTACGATTAGTACTGCTAATTCTCGAGTTTAAGGCTAAACTCGTTGCTTAACTTCTTAAGCATACCCATCTATGTAGCTAGTATTTCCGTTATTTCTTTTCTGGCCAACTCCAGAAGCCTCGATCTTCCTTAGAACTAAGTCACCTTGCTGAAAGAACCTTTCCTTAACCCTGTGGTTGTAATAAAAGGATGCTCTCTTTTGATGCTCCGCATTTCTGGCGTTTGCCTCGTCCCTGACTTCATCAATCAGATCTAGGGCGAGCCTCATGCCTTCTTCATTAGTCTCAGGTTCGAATGCCTCAACTCGAGGTGATGCATGCATGATTTCTAGTGGCACAACTACCTCAGCTCCATAAGCTAATAGAAATGGGGTTGCTCCGGTGGTTACCTTACAAGTAGTGCGATAAGCCCAGAGTATAGGCAACAACTCATCCACCCAGGTATTCCTTGAGCGTTCGACCCTGTTCTTTAGTCCATCAAGGATGATTCGATTGGCTACCTCGGCCTGTCCATTAGCTTGCGGGTGTGCTACTGAAGTAAATCGAAGCTCAATAGCGTTTTCCTCACAGTACTTTTTGAACTCCTCATTGTTGAACTGAGTCCCATTATCTGTCACAAGGATTCGCGGGATCCCATATCTACAAATTATGTTCTCCCAAAAGAACTGGGCAACTTGTTTGGTGGTTATCTTGGCTAGAGGCTTAGCCTCAATCCACTTGGTGAAGTAGTCAATGGCGACTATCAGAAACTTCCTCTTTGCTGAAGCCATAGGGAAAGGACCTAGTATGTCCATCCCCCACATTGCAAACGGGATGGGAGAATTGACTGATGTTAACATCTCAGGCGGCTGCCTTACAATCGGAGCATGCTTCTGGCACCTATCACACCTCTTAACATAATTCTGTGCATCGGCCAGCATCTCTGGCCAATAGAATCCCAGACGAGTTATTTTGTGAGCCAGAGCCCTGCCCCCCAAGTGCTGCCCACATATCCCTTCATGAACTTCTTCCAATGCTTCTCTTGCCTCTTGGGGCCTCAAACACTTTAAGTATGGGATAACAAATGATCTCTTGTACAGGAGGCCTTCGATCAAGGCGTATCTTGTTGCTCTTACTGACAGCTTTCGTGCCTCCAGGGCATTGTCAGGGAGCCATCCAGTTTCGAGGTGAACTTTGATAGGATCAATCCAGCAACTTCCTACATCAATAGGTGCCACCAACTTAGAGTTGACGGTCGGGGCCTTCAAGACCTGGAAGTTAACACTCCCTACATAGTTCTCAATTTCAGAAGAAGCAAATTTAGACAAGGTGTAACGACCCGAAAAATTACGTGTAATTTATTATATTAAAATATATTTTTAGTTGATTTTAATGTGTGTTAGTTTATTTTTAATGTATTTAAACGCGTTATGATTTTTATTAAATAGGAAAATTATCTCATACGTGTTATGTGACTTCTGTGTATCATAGAATATTTTATTCTATTTTTCTGTAATTTTTATATTTTTAGAATACAATTATTTCGCATTTTAATTTCCGGATCCAGCCCCTATATTGAATCTGAGGCCCTGTTTTTCATAAAATTATTTTTATATAATAGTGGGATATCTGAAAATGCATTATGTTGTAATTTTTGTAATATTCATAATTTTTGGGAAATTTTGGCATTTATATTATATTTATTTGAAAATAAAAATTTTACATTTTTATCCCATAAAAATTATTTTTATGGCTTAATGATTTTAATTAGGGGCTAAAAATATTTTTGGGGTATTAATTTTGGGTTAATATAAATAGCATCTGAATTATTTTTATTTACTAAAATAATCAGAAAATCCGATTTTCTGATTTTATTTTTCTGGAAATTGCTGGGAAATTGTTCTTGGTGTTCATCAGAATCAAACACACTTTTGACAGTGATTCCGGCATCCAAATCGTTCATATGGGTAACCAAACTGAAGCTCTTGATCTCTACTACATGTTTATGTGTGTTTTAACATCCTAAATTGCTTGAATCGAAAATTCCTAATTTTATTTTAATATTCGAATATTCTTGAATTTATTTTGGATTGTAGGATGATTTGTTGTTGATGTGGTTAGTGTCTATAGATTGTATACAATCTCAGGAGCATCATGATAATTTTGGTTTGATTTTTAGTAGCCTAAAACTCGAGATCGAATTTTGTGGGGGTGATTATAAATTTCAATTTTCCGGATTTCTTGATGATTGTTTTGTGTTTTTGATGATTGATATGAGTCATTGAACTCCTAATCTTCGTTTTGGTGTATAAAACGTTGGATTTGGTTGAGAAATGACTAAAATCGAAGTTCACCGGTGAGGTCGCCGGATTACTTCGATTTTGGCCGGATTTTGAGTTTGGGTGATGCTGGGTTTGTTTGAATGGTATGGTTGTGTTTAGGAGATGATTTGGAACGATTTTGAGCTTAAAAACGTAACGAATGGTACGTTTTTGATGTCGCCGGAGTTCGCCGGAATTTTCTCCGGCCACCGGATTCTGGGCAATCTGCCATTAAAGCTGATGAATGTTCTTGGAGCATTCATACGAAGAACAGTGGAGATGGTGATGAATAGTACCGTTTTGATCTTCAAAGTCTGAAAAACATTTTCTGAAAAATGTTTTTGGGAATTATTTTCAAAATTTATTTATAAATTCGAATTTTATTTTCAGAAATTCGAAAAATCATTTTTAAATTTCGAAAAATTATTTTTAATTTCGAAAAATAGTTTTAAAATCTTAATAAATTATTTTTAATTCGAAATTTATTTTATTTGATTATTTTAAATTTATTTAGCTAATATCTTAATTAATTTAAATTGATTGGTTAATTAATATTAATCAATTAATTTAATTAATTAAATATTATTTAAATATAATTGAAAATAATCAGATTTAATTATTTTGGAAAATAAAATGATTTATTTATTTTCTAAATATTATTTTACCTTTAATATTTATTTCTTTATTTGTTTTATTTGGTTAAAATGTAATAAAATTGTTTTAAAATTCTAAAAATAATCCGGGAGCGATAAAAATAGTTTTAAAATTCTAAAATTATTTATAAACCCGGATTAAATATTTATTAAAATATTTTGGGAATCCAAAACTTACCCGGAGGGATTATTAGCAATCGTTTTTGATTCAAAAAGGGTTAATTAAATCTTTTAAAATTCTTTTAGTGCTTTAAAAATATTTTTAAATATTCTAAAAATATTTTTTGAGTGCTCTTTTATTTGTGAATCGTATCTGTTGTGTGAATTACGTGCTAAGTGAGTATGTGATCTACTTATGGAGTCCTTATATGTGCGATGTAAATTGTCAAGGTATTAAGTATCAAGGGGTAGGTTATAAATTGAGTTGTGACCGATATATATTTAATGTGTGCTTAATTGTTTATATGGTTTATATTATAAGATGTCATTAAGAGTAGATGATGGTTTCTTTGATTTACTGGCAACGATGGTGATATCGTTTATTTTCGCAAGGATTAATTGTTGAATATTGACTTAGGTTGGTCAACAGAGATAAGTAGATGTCTAATCAAGGAGGTTGGAGATAGATGCAATATTCTTTGTGGGTTATGAATAAGGTTGGAGATGGATGCGGTATTGTTTGTGGATTGTAATGAAGAAGGTTGAGATGAAGGCATTGTCTGTGGAATTGCTGGTTTACTTGTGAGGTGTTTTAACACCGGGAAAACGCCTATGTTCAAAGGGGACATTTCCAATTATTTTCTTCCAACAAAGATATTGGTAAGCAGGGTTAATATGTTCGAATGAAGTTTGTAAGTGTTTAGAAAAGTAGAACTTGATGTCTGAAGACTGATGTACCAGCTTATGCTTGATTATAGAAGTAGACGCGCGGGCTCGATGTCGGCGGATCAGACTCGTGGCAATCGCAAGAGCGTCAAACCAACGAATGATTGAAAGAGAAGATTGTGATGCCGTAAGATAGAAGAAGAAGAGAATCGTATTACTTCGGCATTGCGCAATAGTTAAGGACCAGAGGCAAGTATTTTCTTTATCATCCTAAACACTTTTTATTTTCTGTTTCATTTATTCATATCATGACAAATAGTTATTGTTCAGAGCTATTTGTGGTTCTTAAATATTTTTGTGCGAAAATAGTTGCTTGATATTGGTATCCTTGAAGTGGGGAATTGTTTAAGATAAACTCTTCATATCCTTATTATCGTAGTAAATAATAGGGATGTGAACTGTATGTGAAACTAAGCATTTCCTGTTGAATTCGGAAATTGCTCTATTGGATTGGAAGATGGTAAAGCGTAGGAGGCCATGATGATTTCATGGTCCAGCAATATTTATTGGAAAGCGTAGGAGGCCATGGTTGCTACCATGGTCCAGCAATATTTAAGGAGGATATGGTAACCATTCCATCTTCCTATAGGCTAACATTACTTGCCTATTTTGGTACCCTCATGAAATCCGGGTTATACACACGGGTATAGAAATGTACCGGTGGTAGTATAAAGGGTCCCATTGCTTTTGAACCTGATCAGGGGGCAATGGTGTTTTGTCTTTATTTTTATATATCCAATCCATATCGCCAGAATGGCTATTATATATTGTGAGTTGGCAGATGATTCATTTTTATGACATGCCAAATGATTTCAGTTATGGTTTGAATTATATCACAGTTGTTGATTCAGTTTCTCTATAAACTGTTTTACATTTCAGTTGATTTTATGCCCCACTTATCCTGATTTTTTATCAAAAATTTTATACGCTTGCTGAGCATTTCTTTCGCTCATACTTGCTGTTGTAAATTCTAACATTTCAGTAAGGTAGTTTGGCGAGACGTATCCGCACAACTCAGAAAGAGAAGAAGCGTGATGCTATTTTGAAGATGACCTGGCTCATGATGTCTGGATTTAGTGTAAGATTTATTTTATATAATTGAGCTCTAATATTTATTATTATTATGTAATGATCTAGTTAGCCTGGCGTACTTCTTATCGAGGTTACACCAGTGGTTTAAGATTTGATCAAAGAGAATGTTGTGAAGAAAGAAATACTTTCTATTTAATGGAATTTGGATTCTTGTTTCTAGCCCTATAACCTTAAAAGATCTTGGTATGTTGGGGTCACAGATGTTATATTTCCAGTGTTGGACAATCACAAGTGAGTGATTATTATTAACCAGATGTTTTATTTTGAGGATTTTTGCGTGACAACCAAATCTCCTGACCCCGGATTTGGGGGGGTGTCACAGTTGGTATCAGAGCAGGGTTATAGTAAACTAGAAACGAGAGTGTGTAGGAGTGTGTATAGCTAAGTAAGGAACGTTAGAGCTCATATAGAGTTCGTGTTGGACTATTGGATATAGTGCCAATTAGTAAGTTAAGATTGGAGTACTCGTTTGAGATAGTTGTGCTGAGCTGGATAGACCGCCTTGCGAATGGAGATGTCTACTGTGGAATCTTCAGAGATTGTTACGAGTTGACGATGACGTACGATATCGATATCGGTACAACGTGGAAATGAAGACGATTAAAATCGAATGACGAGCTATCGAAGGAACTGACAATGAAGATATAAGTAGACCTTGGCAATACCTTTCCTTTCTATGAATTATTTTGATATTCCGCCTACAGAGGCATTTGTTAAAAGATATATCTCCCCTTCTAAATAGTGACATTTTGAATTTCAACTTTTTGTTTTCTCCAGTGGTTAATAACTTTATTTGCAATATAGTACCACTTGTTCGGTACTTTCTTCCTGGTTTTTCTTTTCGGAAAATAACACCTTTGGAATTCCTTTCATACTTCTCTACTCCAATTGAGATGAACAACCCTATTTATAGGGGACACCAGGTATATCTGTCTGTGTGATAGAAGTTGGATGGGACGCCATCACTGGTGTGTTGTGTAATACAAGAAGGCTAATTACCTTTAGTAATGTCTTAACTGAGACACGCAACGCTAAGTTCTTTTGATCATATTGATCTCTCAGTTTTTTTTTTTTTTTATTTCAAATCAAGTTCCTTTAAAAATTCGTAAAAATACTCATAACCACAATTGTGGAACATTTGATATGATATGGAATCTGTTCTCGTCAAAATTTCATAATTCTTGTTATCTCTCATGAATTTCAAAGGTATGCCAATCAGGTCAGAATGAGTTAATTTTGCTGATAGAAATTAGATTTGCGGTAGAATTACCGACATCAGAAAGCAGATCACGATGAGATTTGAGCGTCGGTGGCATATTAACGGATTCAAGGATATTATGTTAAAGGAAAGTTGGTCGGGCCATATTTGAAACGAATAGCGATGGGTTGTAAGACTCTAGTGATAATGTCCTAGATAGAAACAATATAATTGAACTGAGATTTTGGAGAAGTTGTTTACGAAAGGAACACTATCCCCAGTTTTGTAAAGCAAGTGTTGATGATGAAGGAGTTAAGGAACCCTACTAGTTGCCTTAGCTGATTCCGAGGACGGAATCCTTATAAGGAGGGAAGAATGTAACGACCCGAAAAATTACGTGTAATTTATTATATTAAAATATATTTTTAGTTGATTTTAATGTGTGTTAGTTTATTTTTAATGTATTTAAACGCGTTATGATTTTTATTAAATAGGAAAATTATCTCATACGTGTTATGTGACTTCTGTGTATCATAGAATATTTTATTCTATTTTTCTGTAATTTTTATATTTTTAGAATACAATTATTTCACATTTTAATTTCCGGATCCAGCCCCTATATTGAATCTGAGGCCCTGTTTTTCATAAAATTATTTTTATATAATAGTGGGATATCTGAAAATGCATTATGTTGTAATTTTTGTAATATTCATAATTTTTGGGAAATTTTGGCATTTATATTATATTTATTTGAAAATAAAAATTTTACATTTTTATCCCATAAAAATTATTTTTATGGCTTAATGATTTTAATTAGGGGCTAAAAATATTTTTGGGGTATTAATTTTGGGTTAATATAAATAGCATCTGAATTATTTTTATTTACTAAAATAATCAGAAAATCCGATTTTCTGATTTTATTTTTCTGGAAATTGCTGGGAAATTGTTCTTGGTGTTCATCAGAATCAAACACACTTTTGACAGTGATTCCGGCATCCAAATCGTTCATATGGGTAACCAAACTGAAGCTCTTGATCTCTACTACATGTTTATGTGTGTTTTAACATCCTAAATTGCTTGAATCGAAAATTCCTAATTTTATTTTAATATTCGAATATTCTTGAATTTATTTTGGATTGTAGGATGATTTGTTGTTGATGTGGTTAGTGTCTATAGATTGTATACAATCTCAGGAGCATCATGATAATTTTGGTTTGATTTTTAGTAGCCTAAAACTCGAGATCGAATTTTGTGGGGGTGATTATAAATTTCAATTTTCCGGATTTCTTGATGATTGTTTTGTGTTTTTGATGATTGATATGAGTCATTGAACTCCTAATCTTCGTTTTGGTGTATAAAACGTTGGATTTGGTTGAGAAATGACTAAAATCGAAGTTCACCGGTGAGGTCGCCGGATTACTTCGATTTTGGCCGGATTTTGAGTTTGGGTGATGCTGGGTTTGTTTGAATGGTATGGTTGTGTTTAGGAGATGATTTGGAACGATTTTGAGCTTAAAAACGTAACGAATGGTACGTTTTTTATGTCGCCGGAGTTCGCCGGAATTTTCTCCGGCCACCGGATTCTGGGCAATCTGCCATTAAAGCTGATGAATGTTCTTGGAGCATTCATACGAAGAACAGTGGAGATGGTGATGAATAGTACCGTTTTGATCTTCAAAGTCTGAAAAACATTTTCTGAAAAATGTTTTTGGGAATTATTTTCAAAATTTATTTATAAATTCGAATTTTATTTTCAGAAATTCGAAAAATCATTTTTAAATTTCGAAAAATTATTTTTAATTTCGAAAAATAGTTTTAAAATCTTAATAAATTATTTTTAATTCGAAATTTATTTTATTTGATTATTTTAAATTTATTTAGCTAATATCTTAATTAATTTAAATTGATTGGTTAATTAATATTAATCAATTAATTTAATTAATTAAATATTATTTAAATATAATTGAAAATAATCAGATTTAATTATTTTGGAAAATAAAATGATTTATTTATTTTCTAAATATTATTTTACCTTTAATATTTATTTCTTTATTTGTTTTATTTGGTTAAAATGTAATAAAATTGTTTTAAAATTCTAAAAATAATCCGGGAGCGATAAAAATAGTTTTAAAATTCTAAAATTATTTATAAACCCGGATTAAATATTTATTAAAATATTTTGGGAATCCAAAACTTACCCGGAGGGATTATTAACAATCGTTTTTGATTCAAAAAGGGTTAATTAAATCTTTTAAAATTCTTTTAGTGCTTTAAAAATATTTTTAAAAATTCTAAAAATATTTTTTGAGTGCTCTTTTATTTGTGAATCGTATCTGTTGTGTGAATTACGTGCTATGTGAGTATGTGATCTACTTATGGAGTCCTTATATGTGCGATGTAAATTGTCAAGGTATTAAGTATCAAGGGGTAGGTTATAAATTGAGTTGTGACCGATATATATTTAATGTGTGCTTAATTGTTTATATGGTTTATATTATAAGATGTCATTAAGAGTAGATGATGGTTTCTTTGATTTACTGGCAACGATGGTGATATCGTTTATTTTCGCAAGGATTAATTGTTGAATATTGACTTAGGTTGGTCAACAGAGATAAGTAGATGTCTAATCAAGGAGGTTGGAGATAGATGCAATATTCTTTGTGGGTTATGAATAAGGTTGGAGATGGATGCGGTATTGTTTGTGGATTGTAATGAAGAAGGTTGAGATGAAGGCATTGTCTGTGGAATTGCTGGTTTACTTGTGAGGTGTTTTAACACCGGGAAAACGCCTATGTTCAAAGGGGACATTTCCAATTATTTTCTTCCAACAAAGATATTGGTAAGCAGGGTTAATATGTTCGAATGAAGTTTGTAAGTGTTTAGAAAAGTAGAACTTGATGTCTGAAGACTGATGTACCAGCTTATGCTTGATTATAGAAGTAGACGCGCGGGCTCGATGTCGGCGGATCAGACTCGTGGCAATCGCAAGAGCGTCAAACCAACGAATGATTGAAAGAGAAGATTGTGATGCCGTAAGATAGAAGAAGAAGAGAATCGTATTACTTCGGCATTGCGCAATAGTTAAGGACCAGAGGCAAGTATTTTCTTTATCATCCTAAACACTTTTTATTTTCTGTTTCATTTATTCATATCATGACAAATAGTTATTGTTCAGAGCTATTTGTGGTTCTTAAATATTTTTGTGCGAAAATAGTTGCTTGATATTGGTATCCTTGAAGTGGGGAATTGTTTAAGATAAACTCTTCATATCCTTATTATCGTAGTAAATAATAGGGATGTGAACTGTATGTGAAACTAAGCATTTCCTGTTGAATTCGGAAATTGCTCTATTGGATTGGAAGATGGTAAAGCGTAGGAGGCCATGATGATTTCATGGTCCAGCAATATTTATTGGAAAGCGTAGGAGGCCATGGTTGCTACCATGGTCCAGCAATATTTAAGGAGGATATGGTAACCATTCCATCTTCCTATAGGCTAACATTACTTGCCTATTTTGGTACCCTCATGAAATCCGGGTTATACACACGGGTATAGAAATGTACCGGTGGTAGTATAAAGGGTCCCATTGCTTTTGAACCTGATCAGGGGGCAATGGTGTTTTGTCTTTATTTTTATATATCCAATCCATATCGCCAGAATGGCTATTATATATTGTGAGTTGGCAGATGATTCATTTTTATGACATGCCAAATGATTTCAGTTATGGTTTGAATTATATCACAGTTGTTGATTCAGTTTCTCTATAAACTGTTTTATATTTCAGTTGATTTTATGCCCCACTTATCCTGATTTTTTATCAAAAATTTTATACGCTTGCTGAGCATTTCTTTCGCTCATACTTGCTGTTGTAAATTCTAACATTTCAGTAAGGTAGTTTGGCGAGACGTATCCGCACAACTCTGAAAGAGAAGAAGCGTGATGCTATTTTGAAGATGACCTGGCTCATGATGTCTGGATTTAGTGTAAGATTTATTTTATATAATTGAGCTCTAATATTTATTATTATTATGTAATGATCTAGTTAGCCTGGCGTACTTCTTATCGAGGTTACACCAGTGGTTTAAGATTTGATCAAAGAGAATGTTGTGAAGAAAGAAATACTTTCTATTTAATGGAATTTGGATTCTTGTTTCTAGCCCTATAACCTTAAAAGATCTTGGTATGTTGGGGTCACAGATGTTATATTTCCAGTGTTGGACAATCACAAGTGAGTGATTATTATTAACCAGATGTTTTATTTTGAGGATTTTTGCGTGACAACCAAATCTCCTGACCCCGGATTTGGGGGGTGTCACACAAGGCATCGGCCTTAACGTTCTCTTCTCTCGGAACGTGTTCAACATAGCATTCCTCAAATTGAGTCATAACAGCTTTTACTACTCTCAAGTATTTTGCCATAGTCTCATCCTTGGCTTTAAACTCGCCATTCACTTGCGAGACTACCAGTCTTGAATCTCCACACACTTTGAGGTTCTTGACCCTCATGACTCTAGCCAAGCCCAATCCGGCTATCAATGCTTCATACTCAGCCTCATTGTTGGTAGTAGGAAAATCCAACTTCAAAGCATACTCAACTGTGAACCCATCAGGGCTTTGCAAAACCAAACCTGCACCACTAGATTTTGTTTTTGATGCTTCATCAAAATAGAGCACCCAATATTCCTTCTGATCAGTTACAAGTTCTTCATCTTTATCTTCACTCCCTGGGGTGGTTATTATATCCTGCCCCCCGACTTCTTGGTTGCCAATGGTGCATTCAACCACGAAGTCAGCCAATGCCTGAGCCTTGATGGCTGTCCGAGGCTTATATCCCACTGCAGGTACTTTAGTCACATTTGATTAGCCGTCCACTGGCCTTTGGGCTATGCAATATGTTCCTTAACTGCTGGTCCGTCAGGACTTCAATTTTGTGCGACTGGAAGTAAGGCCGTAGCTTCCTCGAGGCTGTTAGTAATGCCAATGCAAACTTTTCTATAGTCGAATAATTCAACTCAGCCCCATGCAAAACCTTGCTCACATAATAGATAGGTTTTTGAACCTTTTTCTCTTCTCGAACAAGGACATCACTCAATGCTTGTTCGGATACCGCCAGGTATAGGTAGAGAGTCTCCCCTGGGCTTGGTTTGGCCAACAACGGGGCTTTAGCCATGTACTTCTTTAGCTGCTCAAAGGCCTCTTGGCTTTCTATAGTCCACTCAAAATTTTTCACTTTTTTCAGGGCCTGAAAGAAAGGCAAGCACTTATCACCAGACTTGGAGATGAATCTTCCTAGGGCCGCAACTCGACCAATTAGCTTATGTATATCTCGTATAGAGCGGGGTGGTTCCATGTCCAAGATTGCTTTGATCTTATCAGGATTGGCCTCTATGCCTCTTTTCGAAACCATCAATCCCAAAAACTTTCCTGATCCAACACCAAAAGCACACTTGGATGGATTCAACATCATCTTGTGGTGCCTCAGCACTTCGAATGCCTCTCTGAGGTGCTTAATGTGATCTGCCTGGCAAAGGCTCTTGACTAACATGTCATCAACATAGACCTCCATGGTTTTTCCAATCAGATGGGCAAATATCTTATTCACCAGTCGTTGGTAAGTAGCGCCTGCATTCTTTAGACCAAAAGCCATAACAAGATAGCAGAAAACACCAAAGTCAGTTATGAAAGATACCTTTGGGATGTCATCCTTGTGCATTTTAATCTGATTGTAGCCACTGAACCCGTCTATGAAGCTCAACATCTCATGTCCAGTCGTGGCATCTATCAACATGTCTATCCCTGGGAGGGGAAAACAATCCTTTGGACATGCATCATTCAAATCGGTGAAATCTATACACATCCTCCACTTTCCATTCGCCTTCTTGACCATCACCGGGTTAGCTAACCATTCTGGGAACTGAATCTCTTCAATGAACCCAGCCTCTAAAAGCTTATCAACTTCTTGCTTAATGGCCTCTTGCCTCTCAGGAGCAAAATTCCTCTTCTTCTGCTGTATCTTCTTCCGTTCAGGATCGACATTCAACCTATGAGTTATAAGTTGGGGGTCAATCCCTGGCATGTCCGCTACCGTCCAAGCGAACACATCGCTATTCTCTTGCAAGAACGTTGTCAACTTGCCCTTCAGGGGTTCCTTCAGAGATGCTCCTATATATGTAACCTTCTCAGGGTCGCCCAGCTCTAAAGGGATGGGGATTAAATCCTCTGCTGGCTTCCCTCAGTGTTCATCATCATTACGGACATCCATGTCTTCAATCGGGAGTACTTGCCCCCGACTCCATCAGCTCTTAGAGCAGATACATAACAACTCCTTGCCATCTTCTAGTCGCCTTTCTGTTCTCCAACTCCGTTTCGGGTTGGAAACTTAATCTTCATATGATAAGTAGAGGCAACAGCCTTGAACACATGAAGTCCAGTCCTTCCCAGGATTGCATTATAAGTCGAAGATGCTTTGATCACCAGAGAATTCAACATCTGAGTAGCCTCCTTAGGTTCTTGCCCAATTGTCATGGGTAACTGAATAGTCCCTTCAACTTTGGACTCCACTCCATTAAATCCGTAGATTGGCATATTGGTTGGGGTAAGTTGAGAGTCGGTGTATCCCATCTTTACAAATGCATCATGGAACAAAATATCAATAGAAGCTCCGTTGTCTATCAAGACTCGCTTCACTTCTGAATTTCCAATCACAGGGGTTATGACCAACGGGTCGTCATGGGGGAACTTCACCCCTTCAAGGTCAGAATCATCAAAACCAATCGTAATTTCGGTTCTAGCACGTTTCGGGGCTTCTCCTACGATGTGCATCACCTCTCTGGCATATGCCTTTCGAAAGTTTCGAGTTGTACCAGCCGCTGTCGGGCCTCCCCAGATCATGTTGATAACCGGCCCTCGGGGCTGTGTGTTACGATCACGATCATTATCCCTTCTATCATTGTCTCTCCTGTTGTAATCCCCTCTTTGGGTTCCACGATCTCCACTCTTTGTGAAATTATTCAGTTTTCCTTTTCGGATCAAGAATTCAATCTCGTCCTTCAACTGTCTGCAATCATCTGTGTCATGTCCCACGTCTCGGTGGAACCTACAGTATTGATCCTTGTTTCTCTTTGCGGGATCACCCCTAAGTGGCTTCGGCCATCGGAAGTCCTTATCCTTCTCGATCTCTAACAAGATTTGACTCCTAGGAGCATTCAACCTTGCATAGTCAGAAAATCTTGGTCCCATACTCTTCTTCGATGTTGACTCAGAGTCTTTGCTAGTACGGGGATACTTATCCCTAGCATCATACTCTTCAGCCTTGATATACTTGTCAGCCCTTCGCTGGAGCTCAACCATGTTTTCAGGAGGATGCTTTGCCAACGACCTCTTAAAGAACTCGTCAGTGGTTCCGTGTTCCAGGGCTACCATGGCCACCTTATTCTCCAAATCAGTGATGTTCAACGTTTCCTTAGTGAACCTCTTCAAATAATCTCTCATATTTTCATTCTTCCCCTGTACCACATACATAAGGGATGCAGAGCTTTTCTCATGCACCTTCCCGCTGATGAACTGACTAACAAAGGCAGCACTTAACTCCTTGAAAGAGCCAATTGAGTCTACAGGCAACCGGCTGTACCATCTTTGAGCCATACCCGACAGGGTTTGAGGGAACGCCCTACACTTCAAAGCGTCACTTGCAGGCTGCAACAGCAGTGCGTTTGAGAATGTCCTAACGTGATTTGCGGGGTCATCCGTTCCATCGTCAGCCTTAATTGTCGGCATCTTGAACTTCTTTGAGATACGAGCATTCATCACTTCCTCAGTAAACGGGGGTGTAGGATCATCTGGATCTCCCAATGGCATTAAATCTTTAGGGTTACTCCTAGGAGTTTCTACCCTTGCTGTTTTATTAGTTGAGGCATCAGCCCTTCTCTGCCTCCTCGAAGGCCTCTCTAAATCAATAAAAGGAATCCCTCCTGAGTTTGGAGGTGGTCTATTATGATGCAACCTCACTTGCTCCCTTGCCATATCTTCCTTTAATCTTAAGATCTCGGGTTCATGAGCCTTGATCCTTTCTGTAGTTGTTGACGGGAGTCCATCATGGATAGTTTGATGCCTACTCAGAGGTTCTCTACTAACACGTCGCCTTCTCGGGGCTTCATCACGATCTTCATCATCAGAAGACGATTCATCGGTATAGGGACCAGAGTAGTCAAGATACTCTCGATCTCGGATTTGCAAGGCATGGCCACTTGATCCAGCTCCTTGAGTAGGAGGGTAGTTAGGCAACCCATACATCGAGTTGGTGTTCACGGGGAGATCCGTAGTGTGGATCTGGACCCCTTGTGGAGGGTTGTTGGGATCTACAATCAAGGGAGAGACCACCATCTGAAGGGGATTGGTCCCTGGATTTGTGTGGACGATCGGAGGTAACGTACTCTCAACATGGGAAGTCGTCCCTAGGGGTTGAGAAACTTGATGTTGAACGATCGACCCGGTTGTTGGGGGCACCTGTTCAGTGATAGGCGGAGCAGAGCTAAGAGGTAGAGCCTCGGTTGTGATTGGCTCTGTAGTGCTTGGTGCTGTTCTTCGTGTTTGAACCATGGTTGATGTCTTTTTCCCACAGACGGCGCCAAATGTTGTGGAATAAAAACCAGGTTACGAATTGTATTTAATGCTAGGGTTGATGAGTTTCGAGCTTTAATGGCTGTTTCCGTGTTCGGGACTGATCGGTCTTCACAGAGTGCCTACGTATCTCGTTATTGAGAATCAAGCCAAAAACGTAGTTCTGAGAATGAGGGGTCAGACCATTTATATAGGCTGAGAAGCCTTAGAATCGTAGTATAATTAGGTGACTTGTGGGCAAGTCACCGACTAGAAGAAGGTTCTAGTCTCTTTCCATCTATGAATCAGTTTCCATGTTGAAATATGTATCTTGAAGGCTAAGTCAGGCAAGAGTTATATCCTTGTTTGACTCTTATTTGCTGAGCTGTTTATTACCCATAATATTAATTACGAAATTAATATTGTAAATAGGGTTTGGGCCCATCTGGTGGGCCCCACGTTTGGACCATTCCGGGTCTAATTAATGCCACATTAAATGTGTCTTTAGGGCTTACTTTTAGCCCATATCACCACTAATCATGTCTACTGCAACGCCTTAAAAAACCATTGCAATAGATAGCAAATTTTACAATATGTAACGGTTTTTCACTTCAATTGTAACGGTTTTGAAAAGCATTACAATATGTCTAATTTTGTAAAAACTTATCAAGAAATAGCAACGCTTTTTAACAAGTCTGGTTGCAATAGCCAATCTATGGTGTAGTGAAAAAAGTTTGTGAAGGTGTTTAAATAAAGGATGTATTGGAAAGTGCTGTGACTGGCTCCCTTGATAAGTTGGTGAAGAAGATTGCAGAAATCAGAATTTCTTCCAAAGGAGTAGTAATTGGGAAAGCTAAGCAGACTAGGGTTCTTCTAGATAAGAATGAGGACATGGATGTGGAACATGCAAAGCTTGACACGAACAGTTCAGATGTAATAATGCAGGTGCCGCTTTAGATTCATATGTAGAAGTCGCTTAATATCTATTTTCCCAGCTGGCCATAGGGTGGGTATTGGCTATGGTTCTTGTTCCTTCGGGTAGGAGGTCTTAGCCGTTTAGTTTCAGTGGGTGTTTTGTTGTCTTTTCAGTTTTCTTGTTTGCTTTCAAGTTGTCGGATCTTGTTCCAGGCTAGGCCTGTTTTATTTTAATGATATTTCGGTTTATCAAAAAAAAAAAAAACTAAAATTAACTACAAACTAAAAACTAAACACTAATCCAACATTTCATGCTAATCTAATGATCAAACTAGGGGTACCCCAATACAAAAAATGCTTAAAATAATTGGCTCTATCCAACAAAAAAAAATCACTGTGCACGTGATGACGTGGCAGTGGATTTCACTAGTTAACGGTGCTTCGGACCTTCTTGTACGGCGCTTCGCGCCTTTATCATTCTAAAGTTGTAAGGAATGACAATCAATGGTAAAGGCAGTAGACGATTGACGGGTGTGTCGAGAGCCTTCGGCCCTCATGACTACCTAACTCATCCGTTTACTGTCTTAAATGCTTCGCATTTCCACGACAAGTTTTTTTTTTGTTGGATAGAGCCAATTATTTTAAACATTTTTTGTGAAGGTACCCTTGGCGGGAACCTTAGAATAGATGAAATATAATTAATTTAGTGTTAGTTTGTAGTTTGTATTTAAGGATTGATTTGTATTTGAGCAAAAACCTATATATATATATATATATATATATTTTGAACTAATATTTTGGAAAAAATAAAAAAAGTTAACTATTATAAGTTGTAATTTACCAAACATTTTACTGATTTATAAGTTCTGATTTATCAAATACTCTACTTATTTATAATTTCTGATTTACTTATCAATTATATGTCACTTATCACTTTAAGCTATAAATTATTACTTATTTTAAAGTTTACTTATCACTTACATGTCACTTATCACTTTAAGCTATAAATTATTAGTTAAAAGATACATTAAGTTAAACGGGCCATAAATTCGCCGAAATAGGTCCCATGCACATGGAATTTGCCGAAATAGGTCCCATGCACATGGAATTTTGGGAAAGACAGCAAGCAACTTGTAAATTTGTCATTATTAAATGGTCTTCTGGTAAATGGTAGCTCAAACATACAATTTCCTCCACCTTTTTTTTAAATGATTTCCTCCGCCTTTTAACACACTATTCGTGGTGTGACTAACCTTTACTATAAAATAGAGTACTTTCACGATCTTTAATTTCTATTTAATGCTAGAGGTACCAAATTAGGTACCAAAAATTGTTACCAAATGACTTGTCATTATTGTGATTGGTTATAATTATATTGGGCCCGCCAGGGCCAACCAATTAAAACATCCCAAAAAGCTAAATATTTAATGCCATGTCATTTGGTGGCAAATTTTGATACCCAATTTGATACCTCTAGCACTACTCTTTAAAATCTCAGTGCACTCTCATCATTTTTCCTCCTCCACCGAACCTCAATTTTAATATAAAATTGGAAGTTTAAGTTTGGAATACTGCCAACAAAATTTTGATATAAAATTAATACTTTCTTAGTCTCTCAAAACTTTTCTCATTTGACTAAAAACAAAGGTTTTAAGATAGTGGGTAAAGAATATAGTTTTTTTTTTTTTTTTTTTTTTGCTAAGGTTAAGGTTAATATAGTTTTTTTTATGGAGTAGTGGGTATTGAATATTGTTTTTAAGAAGTAGTGAATATTGAATTTTATTTTTAAAGAGTAGTGGGTAAAGTAGTGGGTATTAAATATTAATTTTAAGAAGCAGTGAGTGGAATAGTGGATATTGAATATTATTTTTAAGAAGTAATGGATTGAGTAGTAAGTATTGAATATTATTTTTAAGGAGTAGTGGGTGGAATAGTAAGTATTGAATATTGTTATTTATGGCTTAAAATAGAAAGAGGAAAAGTATTTTAAATGATCCAAAATAGTAAACAAGAAATGTTTTAGAGACAGAGGGAGTAATAAATTATATAATATAGAAAGATTGAATATTCGATTTCCACCAATAATTATTAATTTAAATTATTTTGAGGAGAACTTGCAAACATTACATCTCTCTCTCCCTTCTAAGTTTTAACCCTAGCCATCATTTAAAAGTTTTGAGGGGGCTTTCATTGGTTTTCACTAGTGAAAAGCCCCAATTCCTTTTCGTTTTTCCTATGTTAATATCTTGTTTTTCATTCAATAAATCTTCAAATTTATTTGGGTTTCATTAAGTTTCTAATTTATTTGGGTTATGTTGATATCTTCTTGTGAGAGTTTAGTTTATGTTTTGATTAAGTTATGGTGTGTTCCATGATCGAAGGTATAGATCGACAAGATTTTCATGTTTCTCTCCTTTGTGAGAGGTTTGTTTTTCGCTTCTTGATTGTGAGTGGAGGTCTTGATTTAGTGATGAAAATTTGTATGTGATTATAGTTCTGGTCGACAGCTCAAACGATAGCTCCATCGGAGCATGATAAAGAAGGTACTCCATAATACAGTGAGGATGCACGAAGTGGGTACTTGTATTTGTATATAAATTATCTTCAAAATATCGTTTAACTGTCTCTTCATGAGAACAGGCGATTGCAATTTACTATTTGTTCGACTCGACCATTGGTGTAGATGTCGTAAGGCTTTTTATTATTGAATTAACTCCTTTGTTTTTAAAAAACATAATAATTTAGATTTAATACTAAAAATTATTTATATACAAGGGTCTAAAATTTGTATTCTCCCAACATATTAAAAGTAATGTTTATAATAATATCTATACTTTTTATTAAAAGAAGAAACCCCTTTTAATGTTATGCCATGTATACCGTGGTCGCAGTATGCCACTAAATATTAATTAATTTAATTAATTAAAATTGTTATATTATATAATAATTTAATTTAATAATAAATTATATAATATGAGTCTATTAACTAAAAATTGAAATAAAAGTCAAGAATTTAGTATTACATAAAATTTAGAACTCATTTAATTAATATTTAAAAAGTATCTATAATAGATTAATAATAAATACAATTAATAATATAACTACTCTTATATTACTTGAACTAGCTTATAACCCGTGCAACGCACGGTTCTTTTTCTAATATTTATTATATTATTATTATTATTATTATTATTATTTATTTGTTATTAGTTTATATATAAGATTTTACAAGTTCAATTTATTATGGGTTTTATCTTGAATTATTAAAACTTGATTTGGATGATTTTACAGTGAAATTAACAAAATAATCTTTAATTTAGTGATGATTGAACAATTTTCTCCAATTAAAACTACCAAGAAACAAATAGAGATGAAACTGACGATTTTTTATATTGATGAAACAAATAGAGATTCTATTCTCCACTAAATAGGATGAATGTAAAAATTTGTAATTATTTTCTCTTGAGATTCTGAGTGTTTTCATTTGGATAATAATTGTTAAATCATCACTATATTAAAGATAATTTTATGAGTTTCCCATGGACTGTAAATTCATCGAAATCTGATTTCTCTATCTCGAGATAGAACCTAAATAGTAAATATGAACCACTTTTAATATTAATAAATAAATAAATAAAATTCAATTCTAATACAATCTTTTATATCCTTTTCATATTATAACTTCTTTTTAAAATTCAATTCTAATACAATCTTTTTAATTATATCCTTTTTAGATTATAATTTTTTTTAATATGATATAATTTTGATTGTCTATTTTTAAAAATTTTATATACCACGGTTGAGATTTGTACAGTAACCAAACCAAAGTGACCAAACCAAAATTATGGATAAGATCCCTCTTACGCTTATTATATACTAGCCTATGATTCGTGTGATGTACATAGAGCTGGCAATTCGTTTCGTGTCGTGTACTTTCGTGTTTCGTGTACCAAATGGCTGAAACGAAAACGAAACGAAATAAGTTCGTGTACTTAAATTCTAAAACGAACACGAAACGAAACATTTCGTGTAAACACGAAACGAAACGAAAAGTACACGAAATATTTTGTGTACTTTCCATTTACACGAAAAACGAACCGAAAATCGTGTACTTTTGTGTACTTTTCGTGTACCTTTCGTGTATTTTCTATTTATTTTGTAAAAAAGGTTAAATATATAATATTTATTTATAATATATATTTATATAATTTAAAATATTTATTTAAATATTTATTTATTTCATTTATTTTCGTTTCATGTCGTGTACCCAAGGGTAAAACCAAAACCGACACTAAATTTATTCGTGTAATTTCGTGTTCGTGTACCTCAAAGGTCAACCCAAACCCGTAATTTTCGTGTCGTTTTCGTGTCGTGTACGAAATTGCCGGCTCTAGATGCACAGTTGATTTAAGTTATTACTTTAAAATACATACGAATACATATAAATATTACATAAAAATTGTTTGTTTTAACTTTTATTTATTAGAAAAAGTGAAATTTATCTAATCATGTAGACCTTTTTTCGATTTTTATACAAAATTTTCTATATTGTAAGCGTTTTGAAGATTTTTCGTAATTTTTTACTATATAGCTTATTAATCGTGTGATGCACGGATATATTTTTTAGTTTTATTACCCATATTTTCATATATATTTTTTAATTAGTAGGAAACTAAATTATAGAAGATAATAAGCTATTATAATACATGTTTGATAGTATTTTTAATGATACTATTTTAATAATTAATAATACGTTGTTGGCGGAAATTGAATCTTAAACTCGTGAGAGTAGTTTATATAATAATATATATGTTTAATAGAGATATGTTGTTGGTGGGATTCAAACTTGGAATCTATAAGAGTATATATTTCAAATATTAGAAAATGAATATTCTTTTATAAATAGATCTAACGGTTCTTATTTATTTATCTTAAAATCTAACGGTTGTTATTGAGTGTACCACAAAAAATGTACCAAAAAAGTGTACCAAACCGACAACCAAATATACCCTATTTCGCTTATAATAGTATAGTATAGATAGATAAGGATATAATGAAGTTATGTAAATTTAATTAATTAAAATAATAATATTAAATATTAATTTAATTTAATAGTGAAGTTATATACTAGGAGTCTATTAACTAGCAATCGAAATAAAAGTTGAGAATATAGTATTATATACAACTTGGTGATTCAATATTTTATTTATTTAAAAAAATTAAAAATTAAAAATTTATGATAATTTATCACAATCCGTGCGGGTTATCGGCTAGTATATACTAAACTATAAAAACTACAAGTAAATTAAAAAAAAATTAAAAGTAATCGTGATGGCTATATGCTGGATAATAAAGAATCAGAATAGGTCCAGTCCAGGGGACAAATTAATAGGAAATGCTATTTGGCTTCGTAAGAATAAGAATGAACTTCTATGAAATGAAAGAGTTTAACTGAAATTGTCTTGATCGTCGGATATCATTGATAAAAAAATAGGAAGAAAGTGTTGTCGAACGATTTCCTGCCATTCTTCCCAGTATGGGACTCCTTTCCCCATGTACCCAATTTTAAAATATGCATTCTCAATATACCCATTTTCATACAAAATTTCCCAATATACCCAATTCTAGAGATAATTTTTTAGAATTCTGAAAAGATGGGACCCATTAATGTAATGCTTGTAATGTTTTTATGTTAAATGTGTAAGAATTATCGTAATGCAATGTATAATAGTATTTATGTATTATCAATATTTATTTATATTTTAAATTTTATTTTCTTGCATATAATATAATTTCTAAAATAAGTGAGTAAATATTAGTAAATAAAGCAAATTAAAAAAAATAAAAAATGACATTTGAAATGGCCGGGTGATATTTGGTGGGTGAGTGGGTGACTAAAACAATAAGTAAACATGAATGACACCAATATAATATTAAATGGAGTCCATCTCGTCACAATTCTGAAATTAAAGTTGTCACTAGAATTGGGTATATTGGGAAACTTTGTATGAAAATGGGTATATTGAGAATGTATAGTTTAAAAATGGGTACATAGGGAAGGGAGTCCCAGTATGGAATGAGTAAAGAATCAAGCTACAAGTCTCGATCTATACGAAATGCACTTGTTTTTTTGATTTCGGTTTCATTGATAGCAGAATATCCTGACTCTATTATAAGATATGATGTCCAAGACTTCATATATATTCCGAGCAAGAGTAAAGTTCTATGAAGTACTCATTTAATTAGAGTACTTGAAGTATATATACATTTTACATTCAAAATATTGCAAAATTTATTACATGAATATCACTATTTCATTAAAAATCTTACAAATTTTGTATATTTTGCTAACAAAATATTGTAAAATGAATTGTTCTGCGAAACACATTTGGATTGCAAAACATATATGTTCTGATTGCAAAACATAACGATTTTCAAGATGAACATATTACAAAATATACATTATTTCCAAGATTATCAGTGAAATTATCATATAAAAAAAACACAAAGGTATATCCCGCAATCATGCCCCTACACAAAGGTAGGGAGATTATTTCCGGTTTTTGACCCCCGGCAGGAATCGAACCCGTGACCTCACGGTTCACGGATTGGGCACTTACCACTGTGTCAACTCAACCCCTTTCAGTAAAATTATCATATCCATATAACAATGTTTACAAAATAATAAATTTTAATGCAAAACGCTCCATATAACCTTTTCTCTTCCGAGCAAATCTTTCCAAAAACACCACCTCAATAAGATTGATCAATCTCATGGCTTTTCCTTGCTCTATGCTTATATTTCTACTCTGCTTGTTTCTTTCTACGTCCTCCTCTCTAGCAATATCGAAAACAGGGCCCAAGCAATTAGTCCTCCCAATCTACAAAGATGCATCTACACGTCAGTACCTCATACAAATTAAACAGAGAACTCCCCTTGTCACCGTTCACTTAACGGTTGATCTCGGAGGCCGGTCCTTATGGACCGACTGCGAACATGGCTACATTTCCAGTAGCATTCGCCCAGGCGGATGTGACACGATTGAATGCCGCCTGGCTCAGGCATCTAAAAGCTGTGAACCGTGTAACCCCGATGTCCCTGTTGGGCCTGGGTGCACTATCGCGAGCGCATGTTGGAGATTTCCTGAGAACACCGTGACACGCAGCGCTTCAAACGGTGAGCTAGCTTCGGATATTATTACAATTAATTCCACGGATGGAAAAAGCCGTGGAAATGTTGTTGTTGTGCCTCAGTTTCTCTTCTTTTGTGCATTGACAACAATTGTTGACGGTCTTGCTAAGGGAGTTACCGGTATGGCTGGTCTTGGAAGGACTAAAATATCATTTCCAGTTCAGTTGGCCACTGCTTTCAAGCTCAAACGAAGCTTTGCTCTATGTCTGAGTTCTTCAACAACATCAAACGGTGTCGTAATCTTCGGTGAAGGACCGTATAATTTCCCTGCTACTTCGAATAACTCTAGCTTTCTTACATACACATCACTCATTCTCAACAAAGTGAACACCGAACTTCCAGTCCTTAAAGGAGAATCTTCATCAGAATACTTTATTGGAGTAAAGTCAATAAAGATTCGTAACAGAACTGTCAAACTGAACACCACATTGTTGCAGATTAACAAAAAAGGATACGGAGGAACGAAGATTAGTACTGTGAATCCCTACACCGTCCTGGAAACTTCCATCTATAACGCGGTGATTAAAGCTTTTGTCAATGAGCTTAAAAATGTGACTAAAGTAGCTGCAGTGGCGCCTTTCGGAGCATGCTTTAGCTCAAAGAACATGCGCAGTAATGGGGTTGGTCCAGCAGTGCCAACTATAGATCTTGTAATGGAAGATGGTGTGGTTTGGAGGATGCATGGTGCAAACACAATGGTCAAGGTAAACAAGGATGTACTATGTTTAGGATTTGTGGATGGAGGTGAACCTACTTTTATTAATTCTATAGTAATCGGAGGATATCAACTTGAGGAAAATTTGTTGACCTTTGATCTTGATAAATCAAGGCTTGGCTTCAGTTCTTCACTTTTGTTTAGGCAAACAACATGCTCAAATTATAGGGTTACTTCCAATGCCTAATGCTAAACAAGTTGAATGCTCAAATAGTGACCAAGTTTTTTTTTCCCTTGTCTAATAAATAATAATGCTATTTTCCGTTGAATTTTGTCTATTAAAGTGATTGTCATTTGGCATGTATGAATATGTGGCTTACTGGTATTTGTGATTGTCGGAGATGGACCTTATGTGTTCCTTCTAAATGTTGATGCTTCTTTTAATAAACCCTGCAAGTGCTGCCTGCAGCAGCTATTTTAAAGGTGACCCTTCTTCTGAATACTTCATTGGAGCGAAATTAATCAAGATCAATAATGGACTTGTCAATATAAATTCAACGCTGCTTTCAATAATTTTTTACTTTAACTTGATAAGATAGAGGTGCTTTTTACAATGTTAAGTGTTTAGAATTTAGATACTTGAGATTGATTTTAAAATTTTTGTACCATATGCTTTCTGCTTGAACAATTTAAAATTTACAAATATTTTACTGTACAAGCACAATGTTGTATGTAGTATTTCAACACAATATGAGTGGTAATTAGGGGTGTACATGGGTCGGTCAAACCGATCCAAACCGGTCCTATTTTCACCCGACCCAAACCGAGTAATTTCAAACCGGAACAAGGTTGGGTAAAAATTAATATAACCCGGTGTTAATGAGTTGGGTATGGGTTTGGACTTTTTTCACCCAACCCGTTTAAAATTTAAACAGCCCACTAGTTTTCTAGTCCAGGTCCAGCCCATTCATTCTATCATACTATCACCCCATATATTTTTGAAATTAGACACCTTGAAATGAGTCCGGATGTCTCTTATCTGAGCTGCTAATTTGCTAAGGGTGCAAGTGGCTACCTGTTAGACCCTTAAGAGATTTTCATGCCCTAGTGTTGGGTGTAGAGGCGAAGGCGTGCCGGAGGTTCGCGATTCAGTCTTGGGCATGAACACTAGGCAAAGTCAAGTATGGGGCTTGACATAAAAAACTAAGGCATTGAGATGAAGTGGGCATTTGAGGCACTTACACGGATTGGGCTTGTCTAAGGCATGAAGCATTCAACCAGGCTGACATAGAGAATGTGGGCTTGAGCAGAGGCACACTTGGGCTTATGAGAGTCATGTAGCATGGCGCAAGGGGTATAGAGGCAAATCACGGGCCTGGCCAGCCCAAAGCATTGGGCCTCCGTGACACACATGCGACATGGGAGAAGAGTCTTCGGGTTCAAATACAGTGAGGCAAAGCTGGGCCAGAATTCTATAGTTGGGCAAGGGTTGAAGCAGGATGCATAAGAGACTTGGGCCAAGGTGTAGGGTGTACATGGGCTTATCAGATTTGGGATAAGACCATATCTTTGGAGATCATTCCAGAAGAATCAATCAAGGATTGCAATCATCTGCAAGAAGGGAAAGTCAATCAGAATCAAGGATTTGATATGGGTGGATCTTCTATAGAAGGAAAGGCAATCAAGAGGATTGTGGATATCTTGAAGATCTCAAGCAAAGATGGAAATTAGGGTTGGGCTTAGCCTAGCCCAAAGCCCGTAAAGCTGCCTATATAAAGAGGAGCTTCTTCATTCTCATTCATTTATTCAGATACACAGAAAACAGTTGTAGAGAGAGTGAGAGCATATACAGAGAGAGCTAGCATTGTAGTTAGGCTTTCTTGTATTCTAGCAGTTAGTGGGTAGCTGTGCCAACGTGTGGGCAGCAGGCCTAGATTGTTAGTCCTTTTTGTTGAAGTAATAAAAAGGTTGGGGATTCCCCGTAACTCTTGTCTCGTTTATCTTGTGGTTATCACTAACCTTCTTTGCAGGCACAAAGGTTAGTTGCGCATTGCTGGCCAGGCTCTAGGTTGGGGAGTTGGCGCATCACTAGGCGACAAGTTTGTGAAAAATTTCGCGCTTCCGCACGCCTACGTGACAGTTGGCATCAGAGCTTGATTGGTGTTTTTAGGGCACCATTGGCGAAAGATTATTATGGCTGGTCCTACAGTTGCTACTCTCAGTGAGAAGGTTGCTAGGCTTGAGGAGTTGATTGGCATACCAGAGTCGACCGATGTTCAACCATTGCAGACCCAATGTGAGAACATGAAGGCTGATCTTGATCATATCAGGCTAATCTTGGAGAATCACATGCGTGAGTCTGAAGAGAGGATTGTTCAGTTGGAAACTTCTAGTGCAGAGCTCTATGAAGAAGTGACAATCCTAAGGAAGGCGGTGGCTGTTGGTGGTAGTACCTCGAGTGATGGGGCAAGAAAGTTCAAAGTGCCAGACCCGAAGACGTTTGAGGGAGGGCGTGATGCCAAGGCATTGGAGAATTTCTTGTGGGACATGGAGCAATACTTCAAAGCATCTCGTATTGGAGAGGTGGAGCAGGTGACTGTGGCTAGTATGTTCCTTGCGGGTGATGCTAAGTTATGGTGGCGCACTCGCATGGAGGATGTTGATGGCACATGGAAACCCGGTATTCAGACATGGGAGACCATGAAGAAGGAGCTTAGGGAGCAATTCTTGCCCAATAATGCCGCGTGGATGGCTAGGGAGAAATTAAAGCACCTAAAGCAGACGGGTTCTGTGCGAGAGTATGTGAAGGCATTCACTTCTAATTTGTTGGACATTCGTGACATGGCAGAAGCGGACAGGTTGTTCAACTTCATTTCTGGGTTGAAGCCATGGGCACAGGCTGAGCTGAGGAGACAGAATGTCAAGGACCTAACAGCAGCTATTGTAGCGGCAGATAGCTTGGTGGACTTTGCAACAAGTTCTAATAGCAAGGGGAAACAAACCCAAGGGGCTAAAGAAAAGGGGCAGAAGTTCAAAGGCAAGAAAAAGGTCCAAGATGAGGAATCTAGCAAAGCCAAGAATGGTGGTGGGCAAACAAAGAAGCAGCTGAAGTGCTTTATTTGTGAGGGTCCTCACATGATGAAAGATTGTCCAAAGAAGGAGAAGCTGAATACTATGACCGTGTCAGAGGGAGAGGAACCAGGGAGGGTGAATCCGCTCAGAATGGTCAATGCACTACAGACAAAGGAGGCGGTGAAGTCATCTAGTTTGTTGTATGTGCAGGTTGAGATAAATGGTCATGAGGTAATGGCTATGGTAGACACTGGAGCTACCAATAATTTTGTGGCTGACAGGAGTGTTGTTATGCTAAACTCACGCAAGCGCACGTAGTCACAAGTAATACAATTAAAGTTCGTTCCACAGAGATCTTGGTTAAGTTTTACTCAGAAAATATGTCTATGCAATAATGTATGGTTTTAATTCACTGCTAAGAAAATAACAAATAGGGTTTGATTAACTAAATTAAACTAAGATGCAAATTAATAACTAACAATTAACTAATTAACTAGAGTTAAAATCGAATTACTTATATGAGAATAAACATGGAATCCTAGTTTCATTATCTACTTCACTTAGAGTTGCAGCCTTTGATTAAAACATGCGATGGTTATGATATCTGATCGAACAACACGAAAAGAGTAAAAGTTACCTCTCGGTATACTAGTACCAATCTAAGCATACATCCACAAAAGATAGAAGATGAATAGTCACCTATTATGTTTAGACCCTATATCTCTATAGAATTTGAAAACATAAAGGTTGAAGCACAAGTTATTCACTTAGATCACATAGGGTAGCATAATATCTCTATTCATGCCACAAATCATGATGATTACATCAACCTATCCTATGCTAGCATGGCAAGTTCTAAATCTCAAGATCCACTCTCGTTTAGCAAGAGATTCACAAATTAGATGTTCGCGACGCACCTAAATTCAATAAGCATAACCATACAAGGATATCAATAATTCACCACACATAAATCTCTAAGGCATGCAAACTACTAAGCTACATAGATAAATCCACTAGGACCCCACGATAACGATTAGTTCATAATCGAACCTCTCGTCACCATGGGATTTGATGAAAGCATGGTAGTAAACAAGATAAAGAAGATGATGAATAAATCAATAATAAAATAAGGTGTAGCGAACAAATCCGGAAAAGTAATGAGCATCCACAAGATACGCCTAACAAAGGAATACAAGAAAACTATGTCTAGATCTTCTTGTTGTCACGATCCTCGCCTTGGCTTCTCTCCCTTCTTGCTCTGAACGAATTATGTGTGTAGGATGTGTAGATTGTTATTTTTCTGTGCCCCAAGGTGTGTATTTATAGCCCCCAAGTGCCTCCTTGACCAAGCGATTACCGTATTTGAAATAGGATAGAATTCCGGTAATTTTCCATCTTTAATTGTAATAGAATTGCAATTCCCTTATTTAAGTTGAATTCCAGAAGCTTCAAATCGTCCACAACAATTGCTATCTGAATTAGGAGAAGAAAACGGCAATTTCCTAATTAAAATACGATTCCAGGAACTTTCTGCCGTCCCCCGCGCGGCCGCGCGCAGCCAAAGCTACAGCCACCGCGCCCGCGCGCGCAACTCTGCCAATTCATCCCGCGCGCCCGCGCCCAGTTCCTTCTTCTCTCCGCGCGCCCGCGCCCAAGGCATGCTGACAGACTGCATTTTGCTGATTGCTTCTTCTGCTATTGATTGCAACTCCACACTTGATCTTCTTGACACTACATATCATATATCACCTCCTAAAAGCAATATCCACACCTGGAATACATCCTGCACAATTTCTCACAAAACATATTAAAAAAAACAAATACTTGAGAACAAAGCTATCAATTTAAGTCGAAATAAGGCGTTCCAAGTGGATAAAAATCCACTTATCACACCCCCAAACTTAAACCGATGCTTGTCCTCAAGCATAAACAACAAAAATATATACAACTAGCTAGTACCACTTCCGTAGGTGATCACGGTTGCATTTGGCATATGCAACAAGCCCTTTAAACCCCTAGGCAGCCCTAGTGGACGAGTAAGGTCTCGTGAGGGCCTATAGCGAATGTACCCACAAAATCCATTTAACCTAATGCAATGCAATGCATGAATGCAACTAATATGAAAATGCAAGATCCCCTTCTAACTCACCAAAACCAACTAACAAGCAAATATCTCAACGAATGCAACAAATCCAAGCAGAGCTCGACTAAGTCCCCGTATACTAACAGTACATTACAGAAACGTGCGTGTGTGCAATGCTCATCAGAAATACCCCCAGAAATAGGTCAAAAATCATACATGCTTTCCGTCAAGACAATCACAGGTTTATAACTAGAATAGACTGTAGACACTCCATAACCTAAGAACACCTCCACCCTTATCCAAGGTAGACAGAAACTCATGCTTTATTACTATGCTACGACACTACATATACAATACGCATGCTTATTTAACCGTGCAATGAATGAGACCCCTAAAGGCTTATACAATAATACCCATGTAGCGAGTGTTAGGTCAGCAGGATCCCAGACTATAAAAGCCTTAGGTCACTAGGACTAAGTCCCCTCGGACTTAATAACTCGAGTATTAAAGAGCTCACTCTGGTTAATTTTGCATATAAACAAACAAAACTTGACTCTTTTTTTTTTTTTTTTTTTTTTTTTTTTTTTTTTTTTCGCAATCTGGAATGAGCCTTTCTCATTTCCAACCCTAGACTACTCATATAAATATGAGCTGGCTACTAGCCAATTGACGCCTAGCCTTTATTAACAACTATTAACAACTAGCAAGAAATTCCTGTTTTCCCCCAAACTCAGACTTTAATGTTCCTATGCTATAAAGGGAATAACGAAAATTCTAAGAATAAACAAGTAATTAAATCTCAAAACATCCAACATGCATGACTCCAACCTACCCCCAAAAGTACCCCAATGAAACTGTGTAAAAATTTTGTTCCTGAACATGCAAGTCAATTACCTAGGAACTATAAATCAGCCCTCTACTCATTATCATCACACTCAAATCAACATCTACCTATCAATCAGAATCAGCTCATTTTAAGGGATCATGAAAAATGCATGCCATGCAAATGCAACTAAATGAAAACTCACATAATATACGAAAAATAAAACAAAATGTCCTATATGAAACAAACATAGATAATACGAACATAAAAATGCATGACTTACAACTAATATGCAAACATGATATCCTAACATGAACACAATGAACATATACAACATATACAATACTTTTCCCCCAAACCACCCCCAAACTTAAGATATTCAATGACCCCATTGAATGGAAGTAATTACGAAGGAAAGTAGAAAACATACCTACGCCTCAGCGTCATCACCCTCCTCGGGTGGAGAATCTGGAGGTGGATAAACAGTGTCCGATCCAAAGACTGGCCACTCAACATGGGATCCACTAGCTCCAAAGGCAGAACTGAAAGCCTGAGTCAACCTCGCTGAAAACCGGCTATGGCTCTCATACAATGCATCCATCCGCCTCATCATCCTCCTATCATGCGAAGCACTCGAGACAGCAACAGGAGCAACTGGAGGAGCGCCAGCAATCGCATAGCCCAGACCCCTAGGATGAGGAATGCCGCCAGGCCATTCCCCCAACTTCGACACATCGATAGGTCCAGCTGGCACCTGAATCGGCTCCTCAGACGACCATGTCACCCCAGCATTGGCACACATCCTCGTAACAATAGAGCCATAAGGAACTGACCCCGAAGACACCCTCAAGAAGCGCAGCATACTCTGATTAACCAAATATCCAACATCGATATAATGTCCATTCAGAATAGCCCATAACAAGATAGCTCGCTCAACTGTCACCTCATGTGTATGTGTAGTAGGCAACAGATTCGCACAAATAAAAGAATTCCAAGCCCGAGCATATCTGTTCATCGAGGCAGATGGAAATGTAGCCTTCTCAGTTGACCCAACCTTCAACTTCCATGTCGTACCTGGCACACACAGACGTGCCACCACCTCATCTAAATCCACTTCGGACCTGGCCTTAAAAGTCCAGTCCTCCGCCCCAACAGGTCTATCCGGCAACCCAAGTAACAGCCGAATAGCACGAGCAGTGTAATCAATAGTAAACCCTCGGACAAGTGAATAACCATCCCTGTTTTCCCTAGCGTTAGCATAGAATTCCCGGACTATAGTCAACGGGACAGCGGATGCAAGCTCACACAAACCCTGCCAACCCCTCTCCTCAATCATAGCCACCATCTCACCATCAGCAGCAACAGGCAACCATACCCTATCCTTCGCCACGGGCCGAGACAGCAACTTCACATACTCAGCCCTAGCCTCCTCAGAACGAAACTTCTCCATACCCTCATCTCCCGAACTCGAGTCAGAAACAGACAAGGAACGACCACGGGAACTGCTACCAACAACCCTAGCTCTCTTTGGTGCCATAGCAATCAATAACAACAGTAAATTCACACCACAACTGCCCAAAATTCGACCCAAAAAATCTGCCCACAAATCTCACACAAATACCCAAATTGCAAGAACTACAATTCGAAAATCAAATAACAAGAGTAGAGATTACCCAAATCGAATAGTAGAGGTAGAACTTGCCCAAATCAGTCCCCCAATCTCGAAAATTCGAAGCTCCTTGAAGTCCAATTAGGGTTTGAGAATTGATATGAATGGTGAATTTGTATGTAGATATGTAAGGATGTGTGATATGAATGTGTATGGTATGATATGGAATGGAAAAGTGAGGTTTTATAAACTGATGGAGAGAGATTTGGGGTGTAAAAATCGAAGTAGAAGAGAAGAATTAGGGTTGGGGACTTAACTTAAATTGCCGAAAAAAACTGCTCCTGTCTCTCCAGATCTCCGCGCGGCCGCGCCCAGAATAGCCTAGGCTCTGCGCGCCCGCGCCCAGGTTTCCAGAAAAATTTTTTTTGTTTCTTTTTTTTTTTTTTTTTTTTTTTTTTTTCAAACAACAAAAATACTACCTACTGACTTCTACTAAAATGCCTGACATCATGGGTTGCCTCCCAAGAAGCGCTTGTTTTACGTCTTTAGCTTGACGTACTTCCAAAATCTCACAATTCTGACAAAACGGAGGCAACCTTCTCACGGTTCACCGTTCCTCCATAATAAGGCTTCAGTCGATGTCCATTTACTTTAAAAGCATCATTGATAGACCCTCTAAATATCTCCACCGCTCCATGTGGAAATACCTCCTTAACTGTAAACGGACCAGACCACTTTGACTTGAGCTTTCCCGGAAAAAGTTTAAGGCGAGAGTTGTACAGCAAAACCTGTTGACCCTGCACGAATTCCTTGTGCACCAACTTTCTATCATGCCACCTTTTAACCTTTTCCTTGTACATTTTTGCATTCTCATAAGCCTGCTCACGAAATTCCTCAAGCTCATTCAACTGAAGTAGACGCTTTTCACCCGCAGCTGAGATATCCAGATTAAGCTTCTTCAATGCCCAAAAAGCCTTGTGCTCTAACTCAGCTGGTAAATGACAAGCCTTACCAAACACTAACTGATAAGGTGACATCCCAAGAGGTGTCTTGTATGCAGTTCTATAAGCCCAAACAGCTTCGTCTAACTTCAATGACCAATCCTTACGAGATGGATTCACCACTTTTTCCAGGATCCTTTTGATTTCACGATTCGAAACCTCCGCTTGACCATTAGTTTGGGGATGATAAGCAGTGGCAACACGATGCGTCACATTGTACTTTGCCATCATAGCAGTAAACTGACGATTACAGAAGTGTGTCCCCTCATCACTGATTATAGCTCTTGGAGTCCCAAAATGTGTAAAAATCTGCTTGTGAAGAAAGTTCAGCACCACCTTAGCATCATTGGTTGGCAAAGCTTTCACCTCCACCCATTTGGACACATAATCCACAGCTAGCAGGATGTACTGATTATTGCAAGATGAAACAAACGGACCCATAAAATCAATCCCCCACACATCAAAGATCTCCACTTCCAAAATAGTATTCAAAGGCATCTCATTCCTCCTAGAAATATTACCAACTCGTTGACATCGATCACAACTCATCACAAAACGATGAGAATCCTTAAACAGAGTCGGCCAATAGAATCCCGCCTGAAGTACTTTCTGAGCTGTTTTATTACCACCATAATGACCTCCATATGTGGTAGAATGATAATCACGCAAGATACTCTCAGTCTCACTATAGGGAATGCACCTCCTCAAAATCTGATCTATACCAAGTTTGAACAAGAATGGCTCGTCCCAACGGTACCACTTCACATCATGTAAGAACTTCTTCCTTTGAGCATACGAGAATTCTGGAGGGATGACATTACTAACAAGATAGTTCACATAATCTGCAAACCATGGTTCTTCACCTTGCACCCCAAAAAGTTGCTCATCCGGAAAAGATTCATTAATAAGAGATTTAGCCTGTGAATCTTTACCTTGGTCCTCCAAACGAGAAAGATGATCAGCTACTTGATTTTCCGTGCCCTTCCTATCCTTAATCTCCACATCAAATTCTTGCAAGAGAAGCACCCAACGAATCAACCTAGGCTTAGAATCCTTCTTTGACATGAGATATCGAATAGCAGCATGATCCGTGTACACAATCACCTTAGTACCAAGCAAATAAGATCTGAATTTCTCAAAAGCATAGACAACTGCTAACAACTCCTTCTCCGTAGTGGTGTAGTTAAGCTGAGCCTCATTGAGGGTTTTACTAGCATAGTAAACCACATGAAAAATCTTATCCTTCCTTTGTCCAAGCACAGCACCAACAGCATAATCACTAGCATCACACATCAGCTCAAACGGCTCCTCCCAATTGGGTGCGGTAATGATAGGAGTAGTAGTGAGCTTCTTCTTCAACAGCTCAAAAGCCGCCAGACATTCAGCATCAAACTTGAAAGGAACATCCTTCTCTAACAAATTGCACAAAGGTTTAGAGATTTTCGAGAAGTCTTGAATGAATCGCCTATAGAACCCTGCATGACCAAGAAAACTGCGAATTCCTTTAACAGAAATAGGTGGAGGAAGATTCTCGATTGTCTCCACCTTGGCTCTATCCACTTCAAGTCCCTTGCTAGACACCTTGTGCCCAAGAATAATTCCTTCTTGTACCATAAAGTGACATTTCTCCCAATTAAGCACCAAATTGGTCTCCACACACCTCTTCAGAACCAAACCAAGATTATGCAAGCACTCATCATACGATGTACCAAAAACTGAGAAGTCATCCATAAACACTTCCACATTCGAGCCAATCATGTCTGAGAAAATAGCCATCATGCACCTTTGGAAAGTGGCAGGAGCACCACAAAGTCCAAACGAAACTCGACGAAAAGCAAAAGTGCCAAAAGGACATGTGAATGTGGTCTTCTCTTGATCTTCCGGAGCAATGCATATCTGATTATAGCCAGAATAACCATCAAGCAAACAATAATACTCGTGACCAGCCAACCTGTCTAGCATCTGATCAATAAAAGGTAGAGGGAAGTGATCTTTTCTTGTGGCTTTGTTGAGCTTCCGATAATCCATGCAAACTCTCCACCCCGTGACTGTTCGAGTAGGGATGAGCTCATTCTTCTCATTAGCAACAACTGTCATGCCTCCTTTCTTTGGCACACATTGAACCGGACTCACCCAAGAACTATCTGAGATAGGGTAGATAATGCCAGCATCTAACCACTTTAGAATTTCCTTTTTCACCACCTCCTTCATAATCGGATTGAGTCTTCTTTGATGTTCAACAGTAGGCTTAGCTCCTTCTTCTAGCAGAATTTTATGCATGCAATACGAAGGGCTGATTCCCTTGATATCTGCTATAGTCCAACCTATTGCTGTCTTGAATTTCCTCAATATACGCAAGAGCTTTTCTTCCTCGACATCTGACAGGTTAGAAGAAATAATAACAGGTAGCGTAGAGGTATCACCAAGAAAAGCATACCTCAAGTGACTAGGCAAAGGTTTGAGTTCAAGATTAGGAGCCTCCTCAATAGATGGTTTAAGACGGATTTGTGACTTTTCCAGCTCCTTTAACCCAAGAGACTCAAATGGCATGTCAAATTTCCTCTTCCACGAATTAGCATTCAACATCTGAATTTGCATTACTTCATCCTCATCTCTCACCTCAGAGTTCCCACTCAATGCTTTTTCCAAAGAATCTGTTAGCAATAAATGATCAAGATCCTTGGCTACCATGGAATCAACCAAATCAACATTGAAACATTCTTCTTCATCAGACGGAAGCTTCATAGCATTGAACACATTAAAGGTGACATTCTGATTTTGAACCCTCATGGTGAGCTCTCCTTTCTGCACATCGATCAAGGTACTACCAGTAGCTAAGAATGGCCTTCCCAAGATTATGGGAATCTTCTTATCTTCCTCGAAATCCAATATAACAAAATCAGCAGGGAAGATGAGCTTATCAACTTTCACCAAGACATCCTCAACTATGCCTCTCGGATAGGTAATTGAACGATCAGCCAACTGCAACGAGATGTTAGTTGGCTTTGGATCCGGTAGACCCAATTGCATGAATACTGACAAGGGCATGAGATTGATGCTAGCTCCCAAGTCACACAAGCACTTCTCAAAGAATAGATTACCAATAGTGCATGGAATAGTAAAGCTACCCGGATCCTTTAGCTTTGGAGGCAATTTCTGTTGCAGAACCGCACTACACTCTTCCGTTAAGGCAACGGTCTCTAATGCATCGAGCTTCAACTTACGCGAGAGAATACCCTTCATGAACTTGGCATAGCTCGGCATCTCCTCAAGTGCTTCCGCAAAAGGTATGTTGATGTGCAACTTCTTGAACACCTCTAAGAACCTAGCAAATTTGTTATCCAAATTCTGCTTTTGGAGTCTTCTAGGATATGGAGGAGGAGGATAGACCTGAGTAGACAACTCCGGAGAAGCCTTATTAACAGATTCCTTGCTCTTCTCTTTCTCACCTTCCAGCTGATCAGCTACCAAGTCAGATTTCTCAATTTCAGGCAATGCAGAATTTTCGACTTGCTGATTCTGCACTTCTTCATCTTCATTAGTGGCTGATTTAGGACCTGATGTGACCCTTCCTGATCTCAAAGTTACGGCCTTCACCTGCTCCTTGAAGTCCCTTCTACCTGGATTGGCTTCCGTGTCACTAGGGAGAGTTCCTTGCGGCCTACTACCCAAGGCACTTGCAATCTGCCCTATCTGAGTTTCCAAGAGCTTCTGACCAGCTTGCAGGTTTTTCAATGCTAACCACATCTCATCAGATTTATCATTAGATGATTGCCCCACCTGAGTCTGAGGTTGTTGCTGCTGAAATCCTGGGGGTTGATATGGTGCCCTATAAGATTGCTGATAACCCTGATTATACGGCTTTGCTTGCTGATAAGATTGTTGAGTATTCTGATTGTTGCTCCAGCTGAAATTAGGATGATTCCTATTATTAGGATGATAAGTGGCTGGAACCGGTACAGCAGGTCTCTGGAAATTACTCACGAACTGTGCTGATTCAGAAGAGATAGCACATTGACTCGTCTCATGTGCGCCCGCACATAACTCACAAACACTAGCCACCTGCTGAACTCCATAATTAGCAAGCGAATCCACCTTCATAGCAAGAGCCTTCAACTGAGCCGTAATCATTGAAGCTGTATCTACTTCCAAAACTCCTGCTACCTTGCCTTGAGAAAGTCTCTGGGTTGGATTCTGATATTCATTAGCAGCCATCATCTCAATAAGTTCATAAGCTTCATCATAGCTCTTTGCCCACAAAGCTCCACCTGATGCTGCATCTAGCAAAGGTCTAGATTGTGCTCCCAACCCATTGTAGAATCCATTGATAACCATCCAATCAGGCATGCCATGATGAGGACACTTCCTTAGCATCTCCTTGTAGCGTTCCCAAGCCTCACACAAGGACTCGCCAGTTTGTTGTTGGAATTGAGTTAACTGGTTCCTTATTGCTGCAGTTTTCGCCATAGGAAAGAATTTAGTAAGGAACTTCTGAGCAAGATCTTCCCATGTAGTAATGGAACCAGGTGGTAGAGAGTGTAGCCAGCTCTTAGCCTTATCCCTCAGAGAGAATGGGAAAAGCCTCAACCTGATAGCTTCATCCGTCACACCATTACACTTGAAAGTGTCGCAGATTTCAATAAAGTCCCGAACATGCATGTTTGGATCCTCTGTAGTAGCTCCCCCAAACTGGACTGAATTCTGCACCATCTGAATTGTGCCCGGCCTGATCTCAAAGTTGTTCGCTGCAATAGCTGGCCTAACAATGCTCGACTGAATGTCATTGAGTTTCGGCTGAGAATAGTCCTTCAAAGCCTTAGCTGCTGCTGCATCTGCCATTGCTACTGTAGTTTCAGTCTCCTCTTCCTTATTCTCTATATTCTCAACAAGATCGTCTTCTGCCAGTTTAAGTAATCGAGCTTGCGAACGTGTTTGCATACAAACTCAAGTACCTGAAACACCACGAAACAAACAAACTAAGTAAGAATCCGAGTCAGTGAACGCTAACGACCACTATTGACAAACACATAAACTGAAATAAAAACACCGATGATCCCCGGCAGCGGCGCCAAAAACTTGTTATGCTAAACTCACGCAAGCGCACGTAGTCACAAGTAATACAATTAAAGTTCGTTCCACAGAGATCTTGGTTAAGTTTTACTCAGAAAATATGTCTATGCAATAATGTATGGTTTTAATTCACTGCTAAGAAAATAACAAATAGGGTTTGATTAACTAAATTAAACTAAGATGCAAATTAATAACTAACAATTAACTAATTAACTAGAGTTAAAATCGAATTACTTATATGAGAATAAACATGGAATCCTAGTTTCATTATCTACTTCACTTAGAGTTGCAGCCTTTGATTAAAACATGCGATGGTTATGATATCTGATCGAACAACACGAAAAGAGTAAAAGTTACCTCTCGGTATACTAGTACCAATCTAAGCATACATCCACAAAAGATAGAAGATGAATAGTCACCTATTATGTTTAGACCCTATATCTCTATAGAATTTGAAAACATAAAGGTTGAAGCACAAGTTATTCACTTAGATCACATAGGGTAGCATAATATCTCTATTCATGCCACAAATCATGATGATTACATCAACCTATCCTATGCTAGCATGGCAAGTTCTAAATCTCAAGATCCACTCTCGTTTAGCAAGAGATTCACAAATTAGATGTTCGCGACGCACCTAAATTCAATAAGCATAACCATACAAGGATATCAATAATTCACCACACATAAATCTCTAAGGCATGCAAACTACTAAGCTACATAGATAAATCCACTAGGACCCCACGATAACGATTAGTTCATAATCGAACCTCTCGTCACCATGGGATTTGATGAAAGCATGGTAGTAAACAAGATAAAGAAGATGATGAATAAATCAATAATAAAATAAGGTGTAGCGAACAAATCCGGAAAAGTAATGAGCATCCACAAGATACGCCTAACAAAGGAATACAAGAAAACTATGTCTAGATCTTCTTGTTGTCACGATCCTCGCCTTGGCTTCTCTCCCTTCTTGCTCTGAACGAATTATGTGTGTAGGATGTGTAGATTGTTATTTTTCTGTGCCCCAAGGTGTGTATTTATAGCCCCCAAGTGCCTCCTTGACCAAGCGATTACCGTATTTGAAATAGGATAGAATTCCGGTAATTTTCCATCTTTAATTGTAATAGAATTGCAATTCCCTTATTTAAGTTGAATTCCAGAAGCTTCAAATCGTCCACAACAATTGCTATCTGAATTAGGAGAAGAAAACGGCAATTTCCTAATTAAAATACGATTCCAGGAACTTTCTGCCGTCCCCCGCGCGGCCGCGCGCAGCCAAAGCTACAGCCACCGCGCCCGCGCGCGCAACTCTGCCAATTCATCCCGCGCGCCCGCGCCCAGTTCCTTCTTCTCTCCGCGCGCCCGCGCCCAAGGCATGCTGACAGACTGCATTTTGCTGATTGCTTCTTCTGCTATTGATTGCAACTCCACACTTGATCTTCTTGACACTACATATCATATATCACCTCCTAAAAGCAATATCCACACCTGGAATACATCCTGCACAATTTCTCACAAAACATATTAAAAAAAACAAATACTTGAGAACAAAGCTATCAATTTAAGTCGAAATAAGGCGTTCCAAGTGGATAAAAATCCACTTATCAAGTGTGGAATCTCTTGGCTTGGTTTTGGGAGCAAGCACCAGCCGCGTGAAAGCGGTAAATTCTGAAGCACAAGTGATCAAGGGATCAACTGAGGTAGAGCTTAGAATGGAACCATGGACTGGAAAGGTAACTCTCTTGGCTGTTCCTTTAGATGATTTCGATCTTATATTGGGGATGGACTTCTTAAGGAAAGCTAAGGCATCGGTGATGCCACATCTTGGTGGGGTAATGATTGGAGAGGAAAGCAACCCTTGCTTTGTGAAGGGTGTGTTTGATCGTGACTTGGGCAAGAAAGGGGAGGGAATGTTGTCAGCTATGCAGGTTGAAGCTGGGCTGAAGCATGGTGAAGTGACTTATCTAGCGGCTCTTGTGGAGGAAAAGCCTGATCAGTTAGAGATACCTGATACTGTTGTTCCTACTCTCAAGGAGTTTGAAGATGTCATGCCCCCAGAGTTGCCTAAGAAATTGCCGCCAAGAAGGGATGTGGATCACAAGATTGAACTTGAGCCGGGTGCACGGGCACCGTCTCAAGCCCCCTACCGTATGGGACCGATGGAGTTGGCTGAACTAAGAAAGCAGTTGGACGAGTTGTTGGAGAGCGGGTTCATTCAACCGTCTAAAGCTCCTTATGGTGCCCCAGTCTTGTTTCAAAAGAAGGCCGATGGGTCATTGCGGATGTGTATAGACTATCGGGCCTTGAACAAGGTAACTATTAAAAATAAGTACCCTGTTCCAAATATTGTTGAGCTGTTTGACAGGCTCTCGAGAGCTAAGTACTTCACGAAGCTGGATCTGAGGTCGGGATATTGGCAAGTCAGAATTGCTGCAGGGGATGAGCCTAAGACCGCATGTGTAACGAGGTATGGGTCTTATGAGTTTCTAGTTCTGCCATTTGGGTTAACAAATGCACCTGCATCGTTCTGTAATTTGATGAATGATGTGCTATATGAATACCTAGATCGTTTTGTGGTAGTGTACTTAGATGATATTGTGGTCTATAGTGATAGTCTGGAAGCTCACTTAGAACACTTAAAGTGCATTTTCACTAAACTGCGAGAACACAGTCTTTATGTCAAAAGGGAGAAGTGTGAGTTCTGCAGGGAGGAGATCCATTTCCTAGGGCATGTGATAAGCCAAGGAATGGTGAAGATGGACAGGAGGAAAGTCGAGGCCATCGTTGATTGGCCTGCCCCGACGAAGGTAGCTGAGTTGAGATCTTTCCTTGGTCTTGCTAACTATTATCGCAAGTTTATTCAGGGATACTCGAAGAAAGTAAATGTCTTGACAGATTTGCTAAAGAAGGATCATGTTTGGGAATGGAATGATGAGTGTGAAGCGGCATTTGAGGAGCTGAAAGTTGCAGTTGCTTCAGAGCCCGTGCTCAAACTTCCAGATTTTGGGGTGCCATTTGAAGTGCACACTGATGCTTCTGATCGTGCAATTGGTGGAGTGTTGGTTCAGTTGGGACATCCGGTGGCATATGAAAGTCGGAAGCTAAAAGATGCTGAACAGAGGTACAGTACTCATGAAAAAGAGATGACTGCAGTGGTTCATTGTTTGGAGGTGTGGAGGCATTACTTGCTGGGTGCGGAGTTCGTGGTTTGCACAGACAACGTGGCAAACACTTATTTCAAGACTCAGAAGAAGCTGACTCCAAAGCAAGCCCGTTGGCAGGAATTTCTGGCTGAATTTGATTTTGTATGGCTGCATAAGCCGGGGGCACAAAACCAGGTAGCCGATGCTCTAAGTAGAAAGGTGCAAGAGGCTGTGGCATCCATGACAGTGGTGGACACTGAGTTCCTAGAGGAGATCAAAAAGCAGTCAATGACAGATGCTGTGTATGGTAAACTTGTGGAGGAAGTGAAGACAGGGGTGGTTCGCAAATATTGGTTGGAGGATGGGTTGCTGTATTGCAAAGGTAGCCGACTTTATGTTCCACATGGAGGAACTCTCCGGCAGCGAATCTTGAAAGAGTCTCATGATGCTAAATGGGCAGGACATCCGGGGGTAGCGAGGATGCTAGCATTGCTGAGTAGATCCTACTATTGGCCGAAGATGATGGATGACGTTGAGGCATATGTCAAGTCGTGCTTGGTGTGCCAACTTGACAAGTCTGAAAGGAAGAAGGAAGCTGGACTTCTACAACCTTTACCTATTCCAGATAGACCGTGGCAGTCAGTATCTATGGATTTTATTCTTGGGTTGCCTCAGGTGGAGGGAAAGGGGTCAATCTTTGTGGTGGTTGATCGGTTTTCGAAGTATGCTGTGTTCATTCCTGCGCCAAAGGTGTGTACAGCAGAGATAGCAGCTGGCCTATTCTTTCAGCATGTGGTGAAACATTTTGGGTTGCCAGAGGATATCATTAGTGATCGTGATAGCAGGTTCACAGGGCGGTTCTGGACAGCATTGTTTGGGTTTTTGGGAAGTGAGTTGAAGTTCTCTACTGCAAATCATCCCCAAACCGATGGTCAAACGGAGCGGATGAATCAGCTACTGGAGGAGTATCTCAGGCACTATGTTTCAGCTAGTCAGAAAAATTGGCTAGAGTTGATGGATGTAGCACAATTTTGCTACAACTTACAGCAGTCTTCAGCGACTGGTAAGAGCCCCTTCGAGGTGATTTTTGGGATTCAGCCGAGAACCCCAAATGAAGTGGCAATTCAGAAATCAGGTGGTACTTGTCCCGCAGCCTACAGGTACGCGTTTGGTAGACAGGAGATGGGCGATGAAGCCAAAGCTAGTCTGGAGAAAGCTGTTTTGGAGGATGAAGAAGTACGCTGATAGAAAGCGTCGTCCCTTAGAATTTGAGATTGGCGACCAGGTGTTGTTGAAATTGACACCACAAATCTGGAAGAAGATAAAGTCCAGAAAAATTCACAAGGGGTTAGTTCAGAGGTATGACGGGCCCTTTGAGATAGTGAAGAAAGTAGGCAATGTGGCTTACCGGTTGAAGTTGCCCGATAGGTTGAAGATACATCCTACTTTTCATGTGAGTTTCTTGAAGCCATTCCAACCAGACTTACTGCTTGATGGGAGGAAACAGAAGAAAAGAGCACCTCCAGTGGTCAAGGTACAGTTTGAGAAGAAGATAAAGAAGATTCTGGATCATAATACTCAAGGGATGAGTAAAAAGAACCGGAGGACTGATTATCTAATTCAGTGGGAAGGCGAGGAAGAAGCTGATGCTACTTGGGAGAAAGGTGTCACCTTGTGGCAGTTTGAAGATCAAATTCGGGAATATTGGGATCGCCCCTCGATGAGGACATCGAGCTCTTTTAGTGGGGGTGGTTTGTTAGACCCTTAAGAGATTTTCATGCCCTAGTGTTGGGTGTAGAGGCGAAGGCGTGCCGGAGGTTCGCGATTCAGTCTTGGGCATGAACACTAGGCAAAGTCAAGTATGGGGCTTGACATAAAAAACTAAGGCATTGAGATGAAGTGGGCATTTGAGGCACTTACACGGATTGGGCTTGTCTAAGGCATGAAGCATTCAACCAGGCTGACATAGAGAATGTGGGCTTGAGCAGAGGCACACTTGGGCTTAGGAGAGTCATGCAGCATGGCGCAAGGGGTATAGAGGCAAATCACGGGCCTGGCCAGCCCAAAGCATTGGGCCTCCGTGACACACATGCGACATGAGAGAAGAGTCTTCGGGTTCAAATACAGTGAGGCAAAGCTGGGCCAGAATTCTATAGTTGGGCAAGGGTTGAAGCAGGATGCATAAGAGACTTGGGCCAAGGTGTAGGGTGTACATGGGCTTATCAGATTTGGGATAAGACCATATCTTTGGAGATCATTCCAGAAGAATCAATCAAGGATTGCAATCATCTGCAAGAAGGGAAAGTCAATCAGAATCAAGGATTTGATATGGGTGGATCTTCTATAGAAGGAAAGGCAATCAAGAGGATTGTGGATATCTTGAAGATCTCAAGCAAAGATGGAAATTAGGGTTGGGCTTAGCCTAGCCCAAAGCCCGTAAAGCTGCCTATATAAAGAGGAGCTTCTTCATTCTCATTCATTCATTCAGATACACAGAAAACAGTTGTAGAGAGAGTGAGAGCATATACAGAGAGAGCTAGCATTGTAGTTAGGCTTTCTTGTATTCTAGCAGTTAGTGGGTAGCTGTGCCAACGTGTGGGCAGCAGGCCTAGATTGTTAGTCCTTTTTGTTGAAGTAATAAAAAGGTTGAGGATTCCCCGTAACTCTTGTCTCGTTTATCTTGTGGTTATCACTAACCTTCTTTGCAGGCACAAAGGTTAGTTGCGCATTGCTGGCCAGGCTCTAGGTTGGGGAGTTGGCGCATCACTAGGCGACAAGTTTGTGAAAAATTTCGCGCTTCCGCACGCCTACGTGACAGCGCTTCCGCACGCCTACGTGACACTACCCTTACTCCCTTAGTTCTCATATACTGAATGTGTAGTAATATTGTTATGCATATTGATGTAAGTTTGCCTAATTGGTTGATTTGGTCATGACTTTTTTATGTGCAGATCAAAGCTCCAGCTCTTTCCCTCCAAAATCTTGTCTTTGATTCTTGCGTCCCTTCATATTTTTCAGTTGTTCCTTTCCTGAATTCCTTTCTTCCTTCTCAATTCCTTCATTCCTTCCTTTTATGTTACAGTTCTGTTCTCCATCTCTGGTGATTTAGTATGATTCTTTTGCAACTGCCTATAGAAAATTCTCTATTAAACTGTGCACCATTTGCATATCCAAGTTGTTTATTTAACTTTTACATTTAAGCAACCCGTTCAAACCGACCCAAACCGACCCAACCCGATTTATAACAAATTGGGTTGGGTTACAAATTTAATTTTCATGGGTTGGGTTAAAAATTTCCAAACCGATTTATAATGGGTTGGGTCGTTTTAATGCTTTAACCGGCCCAAACCGACCCGTGTACACCCCTAGTGGTAATCCTGTTTAAAACGGTCAAGTTCTCTGTTTTCAGGATTTCGTGATAGTTTGACATTCACTGTCAACTAGGCCTATCAATGGATCAAGAATCCGATCCGATCCGATCCAATCCGAAATTAGCGGGTATTGATCCTTCAAAAAAATATCTGATCCGTTAAGGATCCGATCCGATAAGAATCCGATCCGATAAGGAGCGGGTATGGATTTAGCATGATCCGATCCGTTAACGATCCGATCCGAATATATTTATATATTAAATATTTTTTATATATTATATATAATATATTATATATAATATATAATATAAAAAATATATCTACATATCTATACTATATTATATATATAATATGTTATATTTATTATTTATATGTATTATATAATATATAATATACTATATTCATTATTTAGTATATATTATATATATTTTATTTATCATATATAATATAAAATTTATAAATATATATATATATATACTTTTCGATTAACATCTAAAAATTTGAATACAAGTCAAAGTACTAATCAAAATATTAGTTGACCGTTAAATTACCAAATCAAATGAATTTATTTTTTTCTAAAATTTTGGCAATAACATTAAAATTGATGGATCTTGACATCCGTATGGTTGGATTGTCGAAAAATATTTTGAAAAAAATCAAAACACGAATCAGGGACGAAACCATGTTTAGGGGTACTAGTCAAAGTACTAGTTGACCGTTAAATTAATAAATCAAATGAATTTATTTTTTTTATAAAATATTGGTAATAACATTAAAAATGATAGATGTTGACATCCGTACGGTTGGATCGTCGAGAAATATTTTGAAAAAATTGAAACACGAATCAAGGACGAAACCATGTTAGGGATACTAGTCAAATTACTAGTTGATCGTTATATCACCAAATCCAATGAATTTATTTTTTTATAAAATATTGGCAATAACATTAAAAATGATAGATGTTGACATCCGTACGGTTGGATCGTCGAGAAATATTTTGAAAAAAATCGAAACACGAATCAAGGACGAAACCATGTTAGGGATACTAGTCAAAGTATTAGTTGATCGTTATATTATCAAATCAAATGAATTTATTTTTTTCTGAAATTTTGGCAATAACATTAAAAATGATGGATTTTGACACCGATACGGTTGGATCATCGAGAAATATTTTGAAAAATATCGAAACCCTTTAGGGTTGGGTTTAGGTTTTAAATAGGTAAAAAAATTCCAATAAAAAATATTTTGAATTAGATACTTACAAAATTTTGTCAAAAAAATATTTTTTTTTAATTAAACGGGTCGGACCTCCGATCCGAAAATCCGAAACCCGAACGGATCGGGTATGGATCGAACTAAAAAATATCCGCCCCTGATCCGATCCGATCCAAACCCGAAAAATCTTAATGGATTCGGATATGAATATAGGATAATCCGATCCGAATCCGACCCGTTGACAGGCCTACTGCCAACTGGAGTCTTGCATGAACTGAACTTATCCGAACAGGCCCTAGTCCAACTAGATAAACTCGACTCGCTTTAATAAGAAAACCAATAAAAATTTGAACATAAACTATTATTTGGTAAACTTACAGAGCCGATTCAAGATGATTCCAATATGGCCACCTTCTAGTAGCCACCCATGTGCCAAAATTAGAAGTCAAATTCTACCTACTCCTACCTACTCCACCTACCTTCATTTATTTGCATTTAAGGACCTCATTATTTGCATGTAAGGACCTCTAGTATTAGTATAAATAGGCATGTTTAGAGCATTGTAAAATCACATTGAATTTGAATAATAAAAGTGAGTTTTTAGAGAGTTTTCTCTCTTGTTCCTGAGCCATATTTTGGCATCAGAGCAAGTTTTTAGATCCCGGAGTTGAGTGAAAAAAACAGAAATTCCTGTCACTATTTCGGTCGAAAGTTACTTTTCACTATTCACTGTTCACTGTTCATCGCCGGAGAAGACGACATTGTTCAGGCGGAGTTACTGTTCATCACCGGAGAAGACGACACTGTTCATCACCGGAGAAGAAGGCACTATTCATACGGTACTGTTCATACGACACTGTTCATACGACACTGTTCACACGACACTGTTCACACGACACTATTCATACGGTCCTGTTCATACGGCACTGTTCATACGGTACTGTTCACACGACACTGTTCATACGGTACTGTTCATACGGCACTGTTCATACGGCAATATTCACGAGCACTGTTCACGGGGCACTGTTCACTGAAAATTTATTTTTTCAACATGCCTCCACGAAGACAACCTCTGCGAGATGTTGAAATGGGGGACATGCGGAGACAAATTCAGGAACTTCAAGATGCTTTGCAAGCCCAACAAGTCTTGTTAAACGAGCGTCAACCAGAAGATGAAGAATCTTCCAGTGATTCTTCAACACCTAGAAATCGTCGACCTCAAAGGCCACAAGTCAGACATGATGACATTAAAGTTGACATTCCTAACTTTGAAGGAAGACTTCAACCGGATGATTTCATCGATTGGCTTCAAACAGTCGAAATGGTGTTTGAATATAAGGATATTCACGAAAAAAAAATGGTGAAGATTATTGCTATGAAATTAAGGAAACATGCTTCCATTTGGTGGGAAAATCTTAAAAAAAGGCGAGACCGAGAAGGAAAAAGCAAGATCAAAACATGGGAAAAAATGCGAAAGGAATTAACCCGAATGTTTCTTCCTCCTCACTACTACCAAGACAAGTTTATCCAACTGCAAAATATTCGTCAGAAGAATTTATCAATCGAAGAATACACAAGAGAATTTGAGAAGTTGATGATGCAGTGTGATATACAAGAAAAAGAGGAGCAGACCATTGCCAGATACCTCGGAGGATTAAATATTGATATTGCTGATCGTGTTGAACTTCAACAATATTGGTCGTTAGAAGATGTTATTCGTCTTGCTACGCGAGTAGAGAAGCAGCTACCCAAAAGATCTACCACGAGAAATTTCTCTCCAACAAACCAACCACCTTACAATCAGAAGCCACCTACCAACCAAGCCAGCTCTTCCACCCAACCCTCTCCTAAAACCGTTTCTACAGAAAACAAAAACAAGGCCATTAAATGCTTTAAATGCCAAGCTTTTGGTCACATTGCTTCAAACTGTCCAAACCGGAAAACTATCACAATTATCAAAGTAGAAGCCTATGAAGTTTATGAGGAAGAAGAGACTCGAGAAGACACTGAAGGAGAATATTTCGCAGATCCAATATACGATGAAGAAATTACTATTGCTGATCAGGGTGAGTCCTTAGTAATCCGACGAAGCCTAAATACAATGGCTAATAAGGAAGAACCTTGGTTGAGACGCAATATTTTCCACACTCGTTGCACTTCTGCAGGAAAAATCTGTGATGTTATCATAGACAATGGGAGTTGTGAAAATGTCGTTTCAAGTTACATGGTTGAAAAATTGGATCTACCAACCCAGATTCATCCACACCCCTACAGTTTGCATTGGCTCAATAAAGGAAGTACAGTCAAAGTTGACAAGCGTTTCCTTGTGACATTCTCTATTGGTCAGAAGTACCAGGATCAAGTATGGTGTGATGTTGTGCATATGGATGCCTGTCATCTTCTCATACGTAGGCCATGGCAGTATGATCGTCAAGTACTTTATGACGGTTATGTAAACACCTACTCTTTTGTCAAGGATGGAGTAAAAATCAAGCTAGCTACTCTGCCGCCAAGTGAGTTTGATAAAAACAAAAAGGAAGCCAAACCATTAGTGTCCCTAGTCACGAAGAAACAACTGGAGGAAGCTATAGAGGAAGTTCAAACCATGAGCTTATTTCTATTATTCGAATCAAATAAAGAAACTCATGTTCCAGTCGAAATTAAACCACTACTTGGAGAGTTTCCCGAAGTGGTTCCAGAAGACATTCCATCTGGACTACCCCCCATGCGAGACATCCAACACGCTATTGATTTCAGTCCGGGAGCAACGATTCCAAACCGACCCGCATACAGAATGAGTCCTCAGGAGCATGCTGAAATTTAAAATCAAGTTGAAGGATTATTAAAAAAAGGATTAATACAGGAAAGTGTTAGTCCTTGTACGGTTCCTGCCATTCTAGTCCCTAAGAAAGATGGAAGCTGGAGAATGTGTGTTGATAGTCGAGTTGTCAACAAAATTACCATCAAGTATAGATTTCCAATTCCTAGACTTGATGATTTGCTAGATCAAATACATGGTTCCACTATCTTTTCAAAGATTGATCTTCGAAGCGGATACCATCAGATCAGAATTCGACCAGAAGATGAATGGAAGACTGCCTTTAAAACAAGAGATGGTCTTTATGAATGGACAGTTATGCCCTTTGGGTTGTCCAATGCGCCAAGTACATTCATGCGACTTATGAATCAAGTCCTTCGACCCTTTATTGGTAAATTTGTCGTCATCTATTTTGATGACATTCTGATTTTTAGTAAGGACAAGGAGGAGCACTTGGAACATGTCAGACAAGTGTTACAGACTCTTCGTGAACAAAAGCTCTATGCCAATTTGAAGAAATGTACTTTCCTAACAAATAAAGTTACTTTTCTTGGATACATCATCACATCCGAAGGCATACGAGTTGATCCGGAAAAGATAGAAGCAATCAATAGCTGGCCAGTTCCGCAATCAATCCATGAGGTCAGAAGTTTCCATGGATTAGCCTCCGTTTACAGAAGATTCATCAAGAACTTCAGTACAGTTGCCGCTCCCCTCACAGATTGTATCAAAGGAGACAAGTTTCAATGGACCGAGGCTGCACAGAAAAGTTTTGACAAGCTGAAGAAATGTTTAACTGAAGCACCAGTATTAGCCCTTCCCAATTTTGATCAAGTATTTGAAGTTAGCTATGATGCTTCCCACACTGGAATTGGTGCTATTCTAAGTCAAGAAGGTCATCCTATAGCCTTCTTCAATGAAAAGCTTAGCAATGCTAAACTTCGGTATTCAACATACGACAAGGAGTTTTATGCAATTGTTCGAGCCTTGCACCATTGGAGTCATTACCTATTAAATAAAGAATTCATTCTTTATTCTGATCATGAAGCTTTAAAATATTTGAACTCTCAACAGAAGATTAGCCGTCGACATGCCTATTGGAGTGAGTTTTTACAGTCTTATCCATTTCTAATCAAGCACAAAGCTGGAATTTAAAATGTTGTTGCAGATGCTCTAAGTAGGCGCCATACTCTACTGTCTACACTCCAAACAAAAGTAGTTGGTTTTGAAATGATCAAGGAGTTGTACCCAGATGATCCTGACTTCCAGAAAATTTGGAATACTACTGAAGTGCAATCTTCCAAAGATTACTACAAGCATGAAGGATTTTTATTCAAAGAGAAGACTTTGTGTATTCCTCGATGTTCACTACGGGAAGCCATTATCTGGGAAGCCCATGATGGAGGATTAGCAGGTCACTTTGGCCGAGATAAAACTATGGCCCTGGTAAAGGAAAATTTTTATTGGCCAAGAATGGAAAGAGATATAAATCGGCATATTCAAAGATGCAGAATCTATCATTTGGCTAAATCCAAATGCCAAAACACTGGTTTATATATGCCACTTCCCGTACCGGAATCACCATGGGAAGATGTTACTATGGATTTTATTTTGGGACTTCCACGAAGTCAACGTCAGAAAGATTCAATTATGGTCGTGGTGGATAGATTTTCAAAGATGGCCCACTTCATTCCTTGTCAAAAGACCAATGATGCTGTTCAAGTTGTTGATTTGTATTTCAAAGAAATAGTCCGTCTTCATGGAATTCCAAAAACGATCACTTCTAATCGAGATGTGAAGTTTTTAAGCCATTTTTGGAGAACTTTATGGAAGAAGATGGGAACTAAGCTGCAGTTCAGTAGTGCGAGCCATCCTCAGACTGATGGACAAACCGAAGCTGTCAACCGACTGTTGGGAAATCTACTTCAAAGTTTTGTTGGTAAATACTTGAAGCAGTGGGATCTTATTCTGGCTCAAGTTGAATTTGCCTACAATAATTCAACTAATCAGTCCACGGGAAAATGCCCTTTTGAAGTTGTATATGGCACCCGTCCACTTAGCCCACTAGATTTGACTCCGTCAACCAACAAACAACAATTCAATTCTGATGCAGATAGTCGAGCGAAGGAAATCAAGAAACTACATGAACAAGTTCGAGAGCAGATACGGAAACAAAATTCCAGATACAAAAATCAGCGAGACAAAAGGGCATTTATTTGCATTTATTTGCTTCCGATGTTTGTCTCGCTGATTTTTGTATCTGGAATTTTGTTTCCGTATCTGCTCTTGAACTTGTTCATGAAGTTTCTTGATTTCCTTCGCTCGACTATTTGCATCAGAACTGAATTGTTGTTTGTTAGTTGACGGAGTGAAATCAAGTGGGCTAAGTGGACGGGTGCCATATACAACTTCAAAAGGGCACTTTCCCGTGGACTGGTTAGTTGAATTATTGTAAGCAAATTCAACTTGAGCCAGAATAAGATCCCACTGCTTCAAGTTGTTACCAACAAAACTTCGAAGTAGATTTCCCAACAGTCGGTTGACAGCTTCGGTTTGTCCATCAGTCTGAGGATGGCTCGCACTACTGAACTGCAGCTTAGTTCCAATCTTCTTCCATAAAGTTCTCCAAAAATGGCTTAAAAACTTCACATCTCGATCAGAAGTGATCGTTTTTGGAATTCCATGAAGACGAACTATTTCTTTGAAATACAAATCAGCAACTTGAACAACATCATTGGTCTTTTGACAAGGAATGAAGTGGGCCATCTTTGAAAATCTATCCACCACGACCATAATTGAATCTTTCTGACGTTGACTTCGTGGAAGTCCCAAAATAAAATCCATAGTAACATCTTCCCATGGTGATTCCGGTACGGGAAGTGGCATATATAAACCAGTGTTTTGGCGTTTGGATTTAGCCAAATGACAGATTCTGCATCTTTGAATATTCCGATTTATATCTCTTTCCATTCTTGGCCAATAAAAATTTTCCTTTACCAGGGCCGTAGTTTTATCTCGGCCAAAGTGACCTGCTAATCCTCCATCATGGGCTTCCCAGATAATGGCTTCTCGTAGTGAACATCGAGGAATACACAAAGTCTTCTCTTTGAATAAAAATCCTTCATGCTTGTAGTAATCTTTGGAGGATTGCACTTCAGCAATATTCCAAATTTTCTGGAAGTCAGGATCATCTAGATACAACTCCTTTATCATTTTAAAACCAACTACTTTTGTTTGGAGTGTAGACAATAGAGTATGGCGCCTACTGAGAGCATCTGCAACAACATTTTGAATTCCAGCCTTGTGCTTGATTGGAAATGGATAAGACTGTAAAAACTCATTCCAAGAGGCATGTCGACGGCTAATCTTCTGTTGAGAGTTCAAATATTTTAAAGCTTCATGATCAGAATAAAGAATGAATTCTTTATTTAACAGGTAATGACTCCAATGGTGCAAGGCTCGAATAATTGCATAAAACTCCTTGTCGTATGTTGAATACCGAAGTTTAGCATTATTAAGCTTTTCACTGAAGAAGGCTATAGGATGACCTTCTTGACTTAGAACAACACCAATTCCAGTGTGGGAAGCATCACAGCTAACTTCAAATACTTGATCAAAATTGGGAAGGGCTAATACTAGTGCTTCAGTTAAATATTTCTTCAGCTTGTCAAAACTTTTCTTTGCAGCCTCGGTCCATTGAAACTTGTCTCCTTTGATACAATCTGTGAGGGGAGCGGCAACTGTGCTGAAGTTTTTGATGAATCTTCTGTAAAAAGAGGCTAATCCATGGAAACTTCTGACCTCATGGATTGATTGCGGAATTGGCCAGCTATTGATTGCTTCTATCTTTTCCGGATCAACTCGTATGCCTTCGGATGTGATGATGTATCCAAGAAAAGTAACTTCATTTGTCAGGAAAGCACATTTCTTCAAATTGGCATAGAGTTTTTGTTCATGAAGAGTCTGTAACACTTGTCGGACATGTTCCAAGTGTTCCTCCTTGTCCTTACTAAAGATCAGAATGTCATCAAAATAGACGACGACAAATTTACCAATAAAAGGTCGAAAGACTTGATTCATAAGTCGCATGAATGTACTTGGCGCATTGGACAACCCAAAGGGCATAACTGTCCATTCATAAAGACCATCTCTTATTTTAAAGGCAGTCTTCCATTCATCTCCTGGTCGAATTCTGATCTGATGGTATCCGCTTCGAAGATCAATCTTTGAAAAGATAGTGGAACCATGTATCTGATCTAGCAAATCATCAAGTCTAGGAATTGGAAATCTATACTTGATGGTAATTTTGTTGACAGCTCGACTATCAACACACATTCTCCAGCTTCCATCTTTCTTAGGGACTAGAATGGCAGGAACCGCACAAGGACTAACACTTTCCTGTATTAATCCTTTTTTTAATAATCCTTCAACTTGATTTTGAATTTCATCATGCTTCTGAGGACTCATTCTGTATGCGGGTCGGTTTAGAATCGTTGATCCTAGACTGAAATCAATAGCGTGTTGGATGTCTCGCATGGGGGGTAGTCCAGATGGAATTTCTTTTGGAACCACATCGGAAAACTCTTCAAGTAGTGGTTTAATTTCGACTGGAACATGAGTCTCCTTGTTTGCTTCGAACAATAGAAATAAGCTCATGGTTTGAACTTTCTCTATAGCTTCCTCCAGTTGTTTCTCCGTGACTAGGGACACTAATGGTTTGGCTTCCTTCTTGTTTTTATCAAGCTCACTCGGCGGCAGGGTAGCTAGCTTGATTTTTACTCCATCCTTGACAAAAGAGTAGGTGTTTGCATATCCGTCGTAAAGTACTTGACGATCATACTGCCATGGCCTACCTAGGAGAAGATGATAGGCATCCATAGGCACAACATCACACCCTACTTGATCCTGGTACTTCTGACCAATAGAGAATGTCACAAGGCAACACTTGTCAACTTTGACTGTACTTCCTTTATTGAGCCAATGCAAACTGTAAGGGTGTGGATGAATCTGGGTTGGTAGATCCAATTTTTCAACCATGTAACTTGAAACGACATTTTCACAACTCCCATTGTCTATGATAACATCACAGATTTTTCCTGTAGAAGTGCAACGAGTGTGGAAAATATTGCGTCTCAACCAAGGTTCTTCCTTATTAGCCATTGTGTTTAGGCTTCGTCGGATTACTAAGGACTCGCCCTGATCAGCAACAGTAATTTCTTCATCGTATATTGGATCTGCGTAATATTCTCCATCAATGTCTTCTCGAGTCTCTTCTTCCTCAGAAACTTCATAGGCTTCTCCTTTGATAATTGTGATAGTTCTCCGGTTTGGACAGTTTGAAGCAATGTGACCAAAACCTTGGCATTTAAAACATTTAATGGCCTTGTTTTTGTTTTCTGTAGAAATGGTTTTAGAAGAGGGTTGGGTGGAAGAGCTAGCTTGGTTGGTAGATGGCTTTTGATTGTTAAGTGGTTGGTTTGCTGGAGAGAAATTTCTATTAGTAGATCTTTTGGGTAGCTGCTTCTCTACTCGCGTAGCAAGACGAATAACATCTTCCAACGACCAGTATTGTTGAAGCTCAACACGATCAGCAATATCTGTATTTAATCCTCCGAGGTATCTGGCAATGGTCTGCTCCTCTTTTTCTTGTATATCACACTGCATCATCAACTTCTCAAATTCTCTTGTGAATTCTTCGACTGATAAATTCTTCTGACGAAGATTTTGCAGTTGAATAAACTTGTCTTGGTAGTAGTGAGGAGGAAGAAACATTCGGGTTAATTCTTTTCGCATTTTTTCCCATGTTTTGATCTTTCTTTTTCCTTCTTGGTCTCGCCTTTTTTTAAGATTTTCCCACCAAATGGAAGCATGTTTCCTTAATTTCACAGCAATAATCTTCACCTTTTTTTCTTCGTGAATATCCTTATATTCAAACACCCTTTCGACTGTTTGAAGCCAACCGATGAAATCATCCGGTTGAAGTCTTCCTTCAAAGTTAGGAATGTCAACTTTAATGTCATCATGTCTGACTTGCGGCCTTTGAGGTCGACGATTTCTAGGTGTTGAAGAATCACTGGAAGATTCTTCATCTTCTGGTTGACGCTCGTTTAACAAGACTTGTTGGGCTTGCAAAGCATCTTGAAGTTCCTGAATTTGTCTCCGCATGTCCGCCATTTCAACGTCTCGCAGAGGTTGTCTTCGGTGAGGCATGTTGAAAAATAAATTTTCAGTGAACAGTGCCCGTGAACAGTGTTCGTGAACAGTGCCCAATGAACAGTGTCGTATGAACAGTACCGTATGAACAGTGCTCGTGAACAGTGCCCTATGAACAGTACCGTATGAATAGTTCCTTCTTCTCCGGTGATGAACAGTGTCGTCTTCTCCGGTGATGAACAGTAACTCCGCCTAAACAGTGTCGTCTTCTCCGACGATGAACAGTGAACAGTGAATAGTGACCGGAATTTCTGTTTTTTTCCACTTAACTCCGGGATCTAAAAACTTGCTCTGATACCAAAATATGGCTCAGGAACAAGAGAGAAAACTCTCTAAAAACTCACTTTTATTATTCAAATTCAATGTGTCTTACAATGCTCTAAACATGTCTATTTATACTAATGCTAGAGGTCCTTACATGTAAATAATGAGGTCCTTAAATGCAAATAAATGATGGTAGGTGGAGTAGGTAGTTAGGTGGAGTAGGTATTGACTTGTAAATATTGCACATGGGTGGCTACTAGAAGGTGGCTTATTAGAATCATAGGCTCCATTTGGACCTCACCTGAACAACTTGAACCTCAAGTTCTAAAAGAAAAGAAAAAAAAATTGCCCAGTAAGGTTATTGAGCAACTTTGGAGTTTAAGGCAAAATTAAAATGACATCAAGAGTTCGGTGAGGAAGAAGTAAAAACAGTGTAAAGTAGCTGCTGGAGGGATGCTTGACATGGAGAACAATAACCGAGAGTTCATTGAGAGAAAATCAAGATAAAATCTAGAATTCGGTGAGAAAGAAGGAAGAGCATTGAGAAGTTTCTTTCCTCCACAAACTATTTACGACAAATATTAGGAAAAAAAAAAATTTCTATCATATATAAAAGATGTTTATTTGACAAATAAAAATCACTTATTCAACAAACAAATTGTATAAACAAGATCAGTGTTAATTCAACACTTGTAGAACGTCATCGGTCAAGACATCCAATATTTTTGGCCCACCAATTTACGATCTGCGGAAGAACCTTGACTAGCAAGCTTCTGGATCTGTGAAGAAAACTCTTTCGCTTTTTTATCAATCCACATCAAAGAACTTAATTGATTGTTTAAGATTCGCACAACAAAATCTAGTGGAGTCATCCCTTCAGTTGCCTCAAGTTCACCGACCTGGTTGGCATTAATCGCCTGAATAACTGATTTAATTTGCTCTGTTATATTTCTAGTTCTCGTTCTATAAATTCAGCCTTCTCATACATTGCATCTCTTGTAGATGCAGCTTCATCGTGAAGAAGTAGTGCAGGCTCATCTTTGTATAGACGTTCAGCTTCATCTTCCATACTTTGCAATGCCTTGTCAACCTCTTCCTGAAGAGTTTCAATAAGCTACAGTTGTCACTCCAAGTTAGTTTGTGTCTCAACTACGTTAGTGACTTCAGTCTCAAGCCTAAGAAGGGCATCACGATTCTGCAAAATCCTCCTATCCCATTCACCTATTGCAGTAGCCTGCTTCCGAAATTTTCCAGTACGGGCTTGTAGCTCCGCATTCCACTCCGATCTCTTCAGCAGAACGTCCTGTGATTTCAGATGGAAGTTCAGCACAGACGCTGCAGGTGTAGTGGGTGTTAAATGGTCCCACTACTAGAAGCTACAGCGAGTGCTGAAGAAGACTGAGAGGCTGAAGACTCTGAAGTTGGACCTAACGAAAGTGAGGTGGTTCCAGATGTGGAAGTTTGAGAAAAACCAAACGAAGCGGTTGTGTTTAACTGTGATTGTGTTCGGGGGCAGTTGCTGGGATTTAAAAACTTAATCCAGTACTTGCCGATGAAGTGGAACCACTTGTTGTGCCCAAACTAGAAATTGAGAAAGGAGCAGCGGTTGATGCCCAAACTAGAAAATTATTAACATTAAGCATTGGACTGCCATTTTGAAATCAGTACCTACATAACAAAGAGAACCAATCGAAATTGTATCTGACTTACTTTTTTTTTTTTGAAGAAACAAAGTACTTTCATTAAAAACTCGAAAATTCATACATAATTGTCTCCAACAAAATCTGAGGAAGAGATATTAAAACTTTGCAGCTATTAATCGCACAAGGTAGCCTAGCCTTCCATGAGCTACATTGTCTGCTAGCTTTTTAATAAAAACTAAATCAAGATTACTCCGATTTTCCAAAATCTCTCTACACTGGTGGAAAATATGCCCAAGCTCCAGGTAATGCACTATAGACCTCTTCACAGTAATAGAGTTTAATGCAATGTTGTTATATTACAATGTTAAGGTACAGAGAGTTTATATACAGATAATAAACAATAGTTGGTGTACAACCAAGATTTGATACACGGTATCAATCAGTATCAATCATAATCAAGTTACTGATCTTGGTTGATCGTAATCCCTGATTTATCGCTATTACGCCCCCTCAAGATAGGCGTGGTGTCAACTAAGCTTAACTTGACAAACTGATTTGTAAATGCGCGTCTAGGAAGTGGCTTGGTAAGGGTATCTGCCACTTGATCTGCAGAATGAACATGTTGAACAACAATGGCTTTTTGATGCACTTGTTCACGAATAAAATGAAAGTCAACAGCAATATGTTTCATACGACTATGAAAGACCGGATTTTGGCATAGATAGGTAGCACCAACATTGTCACAAAGAATCTGAGGTACAAATGCTAGAGGTACTCGAAGTTCTCGTAAAAGATTTGTTACCCAATTAGTCTCAGCAACTGCACTAGCAACTGGCCGATATTCTGCCTCAGTAGAGGATCGCGCAACTGTCCGTTGTTTCTTAGAGGACCAACAAATTGGATTAGACCCATAATAAACCACATAACCAGATGTTGATGATCGATCAGAAGGATCGCCACCCCAGTCCGAATCAGAATAAACAAGAAGACAATTGTTCCCGTGCCTATCTAATTTAAAAACATACTTGGAAGTTCCCTTTAGATATCGTAAGAGATGTTTGACAGCCTGCCAGTGAGCTTGTTGAGGGCAATGCATGAACTGTGAAAGCTTATTGACAGCAAAAGATAAATCCGAACGAGTGAAGGATAAGTATTGAAGTTTTTCCAATAATCGCCTGTAAGATGTGATATCAATTATAGGTGCATGATTATCCATCGTTAGCTGAGCAGAGGGACTCAAGAGCCATAACGTTGTAACAAGCTTTTTCAGATCCAAATTTCAGAACTCATTTCTAACAATGGTTTCATCTTCTTCCACTATCTCAACAACTCCTACCATGCAACCTTGATTCCACTATTATTCCTACCACCAACCAACTTGTGCATTTTAACCCTGCTTCTCAATTACCAATAAAACTTTTAGGCAGTCACAACTTTACCATTTGGAAAGCCCAATTTGAACTTCTTCTTCATGGACATGATCTCTATGGTCATCTCGACGATACCAGTGAAGTGCCAACACCCACTATAACATAATCTGACAAATCAATTCCCAATCCTGCCTATCGCTTGTAGTTTCGCCAAGATAAGCTTATCCACAATGCAATCCTTGCATCTGTTGACCCCACCCTTGCTTCCATGGTCGCAACAACGCCTGACTCAAAATCAGCCTGGATCTCGCTTAACGCTGCATTTACAAATAAGTCCCAAACTCGAATTTTTAGCTTACGTGATTAACTTGGTAAAATATCCAAAGATATTCGTCCTATTTCTGAATATCTCAGAGACAAAAAAGCTATAGCTGATGAACTCGCTACTGCTGGATCACCGGTCACAAACGCGGAGCTTGTCATCAAAATATTAAGTGGGCTCGGTACTGAATATCACTCGATTGCATCTGCTATTCTCACTCGTCAAACACCCATCTCATATGAAGAATTATATGAACAACTTCTTGATCATGAACTATTTCTCAAGCATTCTGAAAGCAAACAAACACCAACCATAATGATCACCGTTGCAATAGCCCAACGTGGTGGCTCCAATAATAATAACAGGTTCCAGGGACGACACAACTACATAACTTTTGACAGATTCCAAGTCCAGTCCAATCATTTCCCACCTTCTTGATTGCCTTGAAGAACTCTTGACACTTGTCTGATGATTTTGACACAAATCTATTAAGGGCGGCTATCCTCCCTGTAAGGCTTTGTACCTCCTTCACATTTCTGGGCGATCTCATTTCCATTAGAGCCTTGATTTTTGCTGGGTTGGCCTCGATTCCTCTGTGGTTGACAATGAACCCTAGAAATTTCCCCGATTCGACCCCAAACACCCACTTTTGGGGGTTGAGCTTCATTCTGTACTTTCTCAATATGTCAAACATCTCTGCGAGGTGGGTGATGTGATCCCCAGCTGCTTTAGATTTTACCAACATGTCATTTAGGTACACTTCCATTGTTTTCCCAATTTCTTTCTCGAACATCATATTAACTAGGGTATTAGTTTGATATGTCCTAAATTAACAAGCCAATTATAAATATGTCCTTCTTTATTGAATAATTATAAATATGTCCCATGATTAAATTTAACTCATATATAACTTATATACATATAATTGTACATATATTTATATTAAATAAGACTAGAATACCCTTCTTTTTCTCTCCCACCCTCCTCCCTCCTCCCTCCTCCTCCTCCTCCTGGCCCCGCAGGGGCACAGTCATTCGGTGGTGTTTAAGAAAGTTTACATTTCGAAATACACTACCATTCATTTCGAAAATGTTCCACCTATTGTCCCTTGTTTTCTTTTAGTTTGAGATTGTATTTACGTTATGTTAGAATCATTATCCAAATTATAATTATCATCCAAAATAGTCATTAGTATTTGTATATGAATCATTATCTACAGTAGCGCATTTCGAGTGTTTGGTTTAGAAAACAAGATTAACCCGGTATATATATTATAGTTAGTAGTAATTAGTACAATTTTCATTTAAGTAAAAGGATAAAAATTACTTTTAAGAATGTGTAGTTAGTTAATTAATCATGGTTACAATTAAAAATAGGATATATTAGAAAATTGGGATATATTTATAATTATAGATAAATGTGGGACATAATTATAATTGACATTTTAAAATGGGACATACTAGAAAAAAACCCTATTAACTAGCCGTTGATAAGTGGCCCCAGCATTGAGAAGACCGAAGGGCATCCCTATGTAACAGTAGAGACCCCTATCAGTGATGAACGAGGTGTGTTCCTGATCAGGGCCATACATTAGTATTTGATTGTACCCCAAATAGGCATCCATAAAGCTAAGAAGTGTGTGCCCAGCTGTTGAATCCACCAACTGATTTTAAAAACAATTCTCTGAACATCTGAAAACAATTTTGAAAATGTTTTCGAAAACTTTAATTTTTCTCATTTAAATAAGACCCATGTATGCGCGTTAAATATATACAACCATGGCTGTAAAAATAGGTAATCGGTGTAAATCGGTTGAGGTATCGATTTAAGATTAATCTGATAATCGGAGATTAATCAGAGTATTAATTGGATATTATAATAATATTTAATATATTAGTCTAATTTAAAATTAAACCTATCATTTTAAATAAATTCATAAGATTAATCGGATTTCAAAAATCAAATCAATTGATTATCTTATTGAAAATTAATCGGGAATTAATCCATTGAAACCATGTATACAACACGTTTTTCTGCTAAACTTACTTGATGCAGAATTATGGCCCTATTTATCATTTCATTTTTGAAGCAACTTATGGCTTATAAGGCCATAAGTCCTTATGGGGGGTGTTTGCCAAAATAAGTTTTAGCTAAACTTATAAGGGAAATTCTCGTTGGTGCCATTCTGAAATTGGCTTTTCCAGATGGTGCCATTTCGTGTTTTGGACTTACGATTGGCACCCCTAAATTAATTGATTACCCTAATTATGCCCTTCTGTTAATCAAAACGTTAAAAAACGTTAACAAATTTCAACATTTATTCTATAATAAAATTTTATGTTTCTCCCAATTGGTGCCTTCCCTTCACCACCCCCATGTGGATGTTCTTTTCCAACCGCCTCGAAGCCATGGATTTTATCATCAACTTGATGAATTAATTTCTAAATCAAGCAGGTTTTACATGAAGAAGGTATAAACCACAAATTAAAAAAAAATTGAATGTGGAATTATGTTATTTTATGGTCAGAAAATGACTGAACAAATATTTTAAATTAACGGTATGTTAACTTCTTACAGATTAATGTTTAATATTTTTCAATTAGTGGTACATTAATAATTATAAATTAGTATTTAATTTTTTAACTAGTAATACATTAAAAAATTATAGATCATTATTTATTTTTATAGTTTTTTTAACGTTTCTTAACGTTTTGATTAACAGAATGACATAATTAGGGTAATCAGTTACATTAGGGGTGTCAGTTGTAAGTCCAAAACATGAAATGACATCATCTGGAAAACCCAATTTCAGAAGGGTACCAACGAGAATTTCCCAACTTATAACTTATAAATTCATAAGTTCAATGTTAAAAATCCTTAACTTTCAACTTATAACTTATAACTTATTCTCGATATACGCAATATATAATATCCTTCAAATCTTCAAAACTATATATCTCGATCCATTCATTAGAAAATTGATATGTATATATCAAATTTTTCTATTTATCGAGATCTATCCATTGATATCCATTGTTATATATAAAAAACAAATATTTTAAAAATTATATAAAAAAAAGTTAACTTATAAGTTCCGATTTACCAAACAATATACTAATTATAAGTTCTGATTTACCAAACACTCTAATATCTATTATAATTATCACTTATATGACATAAGTATTTATAAGTCATAAGCTATTTTTTTTTTTTTTGCGAAAGCGAAAACTCGTTTCATTGATTGAAAAGATAGGAAATACATCCCAAAGATAATAAAAGCTTATTATCTAACCGAAAGGTATGCTTAACCAATCCATGGATCGTATGACCCATAAGAAAGAGATTCCTCCGGAAGTTTAGATAATAAAAAACCTTTATATCCACCAAACTAGGCCTCGTTAAAACCCCACATGAGCAAAACCCTTTGGGAAAAAAACTCAAGCGGGGAAAAAGAGTGCCCAACTAAAAGTACCCAACTAAAATAAGAGTACATCATTTTACATCATGCCTAACTAAACAAAAGGCTTGACTCTTCTTGATTCTTCTGCTATAGCAATCCCATTCCTGACTTCAACTATCTCCTTTTTCGTCCATGAAAACCTGAAAGGTCACCAAAACCAGATACAAATAAAACTAAGTTAATACAGGGACATAAGTTTTAGCAAAACCAAAGTATATACTATTATATTATTTAATAATAAAATCTATATACTGAGATAAGATATTAATAGAAAAACTAAGTATATATAAAATCTAACCAAAGGGGATCCCTTTGGTTAGACCTCTATTAAGCATATAAAGTAAAAATTTGTAAATTTAGAGAAGAGTCGTTATTAATATATATAGATGAAAATAATAAAATAACTAAAATTGAATAAATTGTAATACTTTTTTGAAAATAAAAACTAATAAATAAGATAGATTTAAAATCCAGCCAAATATAAAAAGCTACAAATTTATTAAATACTAAATTGCTTCTTAAGAGCACAAAAATGCCACCAATTATGGCCTCCAAAAAAGGTACAAATATGCCACCAATTGTGGCCTCCAAAAATGGTACCAAAATGCCAACATTTATGGCCACCATTATTAATAAATATTGATTATCAAAAGCATAAAAATTAGCCAAAATTCCTTTGAATGAAAATTAATCTCCAACATCTAATCAGGACAGTTACAAAATCAGTACGGCAATTACCAAATCAAAACAAAGCATTAAGTATATTAAAACACAATTAAATATTGAGCAAATTAAGGAATTCAAAAAAGGAAATTTTTCGAAAAGATACATGAATTACTAATCATAATAACAGGTAGGAGAAACAGTGATTAGCTAAAACATGATTAGTCATATCCTCAATATAAAGCAATCAAATAACATTAAATAAAATTGATTTCAAATTTCTAATTAGTGCTATTAAAACACAAGTAAATCAAAACATAAACCACCAAATTAAAGAAAAGATAACAAATCATTAATATTGAGTAAATCACGTAAACCGTTACTCTTATATCAAGAATCTCTAGAACCCACCCCAATACAACTCAGCATGCCTTATAAGTAATTAGAATCAATTAACTAAGAGAATCAATTAACCAGAAAGCAATTAATCAGTAAAAAGAGCATATAATCAGGGAGAACAAATAGGGATATGCAGCTTCATTATTAGAGAAAACAATCAATCAGGCAGCAAAAGTTCAACAAAACCCAACAGCACAACTCGCAAATATCCGACTTAGCTACAATCAGAAAACAGGACTCGAACCCTATATCACGGCATACTCGTACTTACTCAGCGATTCAAAACAGCGACTCAGCTTAAACACAAATCAGTGGACGAAACTCAGCACATTATTCATTAACAATACTAAAAAACAGCTCAAAAACTCAACTCAGACACGAAAGAGAAAACAGCAAAATAAGAACCGCACAAGCACTACGAACAGAAAGCAAACGCCAAAAAAACAAGACACAACTCTGCAATAACAAACTTAGCAAAACCCAAACAATACACAGAAGACTCATTACAAAACTCGACACAAAACAAGGGACGCGTGAACTCAGTAGCAAGACTCGAATCGAACTTAACACAAAACGAAGGAAAACGAAACAACGAATCTCAAACGAAAACTCGAACTCTAAAAACCATTTAACTCGGCTAATCAGCAAAACAGAACAGCCACCCAATAGAACTCAAAGTCGTGACTCACAGAGAACAGAACTCGCACAGCACCATGAACTCGGAAATCTCAGACACTAGACCAACAATTCGATTACGCAAACTGCACACTTACTCCACACAAAAATTTTGATTCTACTCGAAACTTAACAAACATAACCAACGAACAAAAGACTCACTAATTCAGAAAATCGAAATGTCCCAAAATTCTAACTCGGATTAAACGAAGAAAAACAAAATGAAGCAAAGAGTAAACCCAGAGAAAACAAAACGCAGCATCACTACAATCTAAAACTCGATTCACAACAGCTATTCAACTCGCAATCCAACTCAGCACAGAACAAGACAACGAATAAAAAACTACGAACTCAGAGCACCAAACTCAGCCTGCTACAAAACTCATTCGACTAAAACAAAAACCGGACTATACATATATTCTAACCACACACCCACTTCTTTTGTTTTCTACAACACCAGTACAATCATTTTCCTCTCATTTTAACACAGAAAAATTGACTGTATATACAGATGCGAGATAGAGTGAAATCACAGTGTTGGGTGTTGTTCGGTTTGGTGTTGTTGGACGTTAGAGAGGGGGAGTGGTATGCCAATTAATTAATTAATTAATAATCCATAAGCTATTTATTTTAATATACCCCAAACACGCACTATAATCGAACTGGAAAACTTTAAGGCTGTTCTTACATGACTTATAAATTATTTAATTATCGTTAAGACAAAGTGGATTACAGCAACGCGTTCTATTAACAATGTAAAGCAAGATGGCCACCTTAATTATTTCCCTTCTTCTGATCCATCAAAAAAGGGAAATGTAATCCAATAATTGAAGCTTACCTTTTATAGGGTATTAGTTTAATATGTCCCATTTTTAAAGATAAATTAAGAATATATCCTTTTTTATTGAATAATTATAATTATGTCCTATATTTAAAGTTAACTCATATAAATATAATTACTTGGGATTCATGTGCCTGAGGATGACCTCAGGCAAAACCCTGAGATTAAAAGCTTTCCAATACAATTTTAAGGGTATTTAGGTAAATCTACTGATAAAAAATTTGATATTACAAAAATGCCCCTGCGGGGCCACTTATTCTATAGGTTATTTGTCTTATAACCTCAGAAAAACTACCTGGGGACATCCTCAGGCCCATTTTTCTCTTATAAATATATTATATATATATATATATATATATATATATATATATATATATATATATATTATGACCATAATACCCACAATAATAAAACATTCACCTTTTTTTTTCTCTAACCTCACTATCACCGTCGCCACCACTCCCACTCCTCCAACGTCGGAAACAGCCTCCCTATTGTATAGGGGCATGGTCTGCGTACATCTACCCTCCCCAGACACCACTTTGAGTGGTATTATAACTGGGTACGTTTGGTTTGGTTTGGTTTGATCTCTTGTGACGGTCACGGCTCAGGTGCCTTAGAATTAATTTGTTGGAAATATTTCGATCCTTGTTTTTATTTTAGAGTACTAAAATTATTGGATTTTCTTTAGTGATGGTACTTTCTTGTTGTATGTTTCTTTGTTCCTCGAACTATTTGTGTATGCACACTCCTGTGTAGCAAGTTTTGATGCATTTGCTCGGGAAATTTAATCTTGTGTAACTAATAAAGGAGGACAAAAATGTCTTTTGATAATGTGTAGTTATTAAATTAATCATGGTTATACTAAAACATGGTACATATTCATAATTTGGAATATATTTATAATTACAAATAAATTTGGGACACAATCGTAAATGACCTTATAAAATGGACATATTAGAAAAAGATCCTATTTTATATATGAGTAGTTGAATTAAGCATCTGTTCCCGCTAGTTCGTTTGATTTTTGAATATTTCATCAAACAAAAAACTACTCTCTTCCTTCCACCAATTTGTTAATATTTTAAAATAAAGTATTTAGTGAATTTTAAGTATAGTAACATAATTTAATTATAAAATTTTCTTTATTATATAAAAATAGAACAATCCTATTTTTATACAAAAAAAATTTAAAAAGAAGTTAAGTAACTATTCTCAATATTCACTTTAAAATGTGTGTCAAACAAAAAATATGTTAAAAATTGGGTAGAACCAGGGTTGTAAAAATCGATAACTCGGGCCGAGTACTCGACCGAATACTCGTTTTGGACCCCTAAACTGATCCGAGTAGTGACTAATCGGACCAAAAACCGGTTTTTGCTATAACTCGGTCAATACTCGGGTTGACTCCGAGTAATCGGGATCAAACTCGGGTTTGACTAAATATTTTTTTTTTCGCTAAGTACTTAAATATAATTTTTATTGCTCAACTTATATAATACAGTTATAATCTAGATTCGGCCCAATTAAAAGTTCTCTCTCTCAAAGATTCTATACATACACTTATATCACGTTTTAATATTATTAGTAATATTAATTTTATTACTTGTTAGCAGGGTTGTAATAATATTATTAGTAATATTAATATTATTGTTAATTTTTAAGTTTAACACATTTACACTAAAATTATAATAAATACATATAAACTATGAGGAAAAAAAAGTTAAAAAACAATATCCGATTAGTAGTCCGAGTACTCGCCGAATTTCCGATTACTAATTTTTCTGGAACAAAACCGAGTTGGTCCGATTTCCGATTTTTAGAAGGTAGAACTAATGGAGTACTTAGAGTCCAAAAAGAACCACCATATAATATACATTATCACTAGTACTTTACATTATAATCAAATTTTATTCATTTTTAAAGTTTATAGTTTGACCACATTCGACCATACCATGTGAGTTACTAGATTCAACCAAGATCAGATCAACACTAAAAAAGAGAAGCTTCAGCATCTCCTTCCTCCTTTTCTGTTGGCTTTGTGAAAGTGACCAATGTCCAAGACTTTATTTATATTCCGAGCAAATCTCAATAAGATTGATCAATCTCTCATGGCTTTCCCTTGCTCCATGCTTATATTTCTACTCTGCTTGTTTCTTTCTACGTCGTCCTCCTCTCTAGCGGAAACAGGGCCCAAGCAATTAGTCCTCCCAATCTACAAAGATGCATCTACACTTCAGTACCTCACACAAATTAAACAGAGAACTCCCCTTGTCACCGTTCACTTAACCGTTGATCTCGGAGGCCGGTCCTTATGGACCGACTGCGAACACGGTTACATTTCCAGTAGCATTCGCCCAGGCGGATGTGACACGATAGAATGCCGCCTGGCTCAGGCATCTAAAAGCTGTGAACGGTGTAACCCCGATTTACCACTTGGGCCTGGGTGCACTAACGCGAGCACATGTTGGAGATTTCCTGAGAACACCGTGACACGCGGCGCTTCAAACGGTGAGCTAGCTTCGGATATTATCACAATTAATTCTACCGATGGAAAAAGCCGGGGAAATGTTGTTGCTCTGCCTCGGTTTCTCTTCTTTTGTGGAATTACAACAATTGTTGACGGTCTTGCTAAGGGAGTTACCGGTATGGCTGGTCTTGGAAGGACTAAAATATCTTTTCCAGTTCAGTTAGCCACTGCTTTCAAGCTCAAACGAAGCTTTGCTCTTTGTTTGAGCTCCTCAACAACATCAAACGGTGTCGTAATCTTCGGTGAAGGACCGTATAATTTCCCTACTACTTGGAATAACTCTAGCTTTCTTACATACACATCACTCATTCTCAACAAAGTGAACACTGAAGTTCCAGTCCTTAAAGGAGAATCTTCATCAGAATACTTTATTGGAGTGAAGTCAATAAAGATTGGTAACAGAACTGTCAAACTGAACACCACATTGTTGCAGATTAACAAAGAAGGATACGGAGGAACGAAGATTAGTACTGTGAATCCCTACACCGTCCTGGAAACTTCCATCTATAACGCGGTGATTAAAGCTTTTGTCAATGAGCTTAAAAATGTGACTAAAGTACCTGCAGTGGCGCCTTTCGGAGCATGCTTTAGCTCAAAGAACATGAGCAGTAATGGGGTTGGTCCAGCAGTGCCAACTATAGATCTTGTGATGGAAGATGGTGCGGTTTGGAGGATGCATGGTGTAAACACAATGGTCAGGGTAAACAAGGATGTTTTATGTTTAGGATTTGTGGATGGAGGTGAGCCTATTTATCTTAATTCTGTAGTGATCGGAGGACATCAACTTGAGGATAATCTGTTGACCTTTGATCTTGATGAATTAAGGCTTGGCTTCAGTTCTTCTCTTTTGTTTAGGCAAACATCATGCTCAAATTATAGGGTTACTCCCAACGCTTAATGAACCAGTCCAATGCTTGAATCGCAACCAATATCTTTGTGTAACTTCCTTTTCGTTAACCTTTGTCTAATAAAAAGAAGTCATTGTCATTTGGCAATTATTGGCATGTACGAATCTGTGGCTTTTTAACTAGTGTTTGATCGTTCAGTTTCCTCCTCTCAGCAAATAAGGATCAGATATATAGGGTCCCGGTCCAATGCAAACGGTTGCTGACCGTATGTTGTGAAAGACGTACCGCGGAAACTTTCCGCGGTACGTATACAGTACTGTTTTTGGTGTGAAAACAGGGGGCATTTTCTGCGGTACGGGCTCGTACCGCGGAACGGTGGAAAATTTTTTTTAGATCCAACGGCTAGGAAACCGTATGCTCGGTAACAGTATTTTGCAAACATTTGCAATTGACCATCCACCCAGATATATAATGGTCAGGCAGCCAAAAAAAAACCGTGTCCAAACAATAGTCCTTCCAGTCGAACAAGATCTAGCAGAGAACTCCCTTCTTCCCCATTCTCCTATCCACTGATCATGTAAGTGCCTGAAACTCATGGACCATTTCCTTAGCGGCTGTATCACGATTCAGTGCTGCATTGTTCAGGGTCTCAAACCTGCCAATCTTGCGAACTGGGCCGCACATGGACACGGGTGCAGTGATACGGCCACATAGACTCCAGGCTCCATTTGGACCTCACCTGAACAACTTGAACCTCAAGTTCTAAGCGAAAAGAAAAAAAATTGCCCAGTAAGGTTTTTGTGGAACTTTTCAACACAACAATCACTCGGAATTAAGCAAGGCAAAATTAAAAGAAAAAAAAATACTACCGTGAGATCAAAATTCATTTAGCTTATTTGAAAAGATAAAATCCATCAAAATTCCTTTTTGTATTCATATATTTTAATTGATTAAAATTGCAAAGATAAGAGCTGATTGTGTAACAAATTATACCGTAAGATCTTGATTATTAAATTGTTTTCCATTCATCGTAATGCATATTAATTAAGCCGATTAAATAATTGTATCATTTTGGTTCGTACTTTATGTGTCTCGTATTTGAAATTAGTACTCAGCCATATTATAGGTCAAATCCCCAAATATACATTTTTTCAAACCAATTAACCAAAATATCCGCTTGTTTCATAAGTTGAAGTCGGGCAGAACAAGTTCTATTTATCAGTTAACTTGCGTCTTATTTTTTTGTAAATGTTGCTCCTGGGTGTATAGATGCAGAAAATATCAGCATCAGCTGACACTCGAGCCGAAGCTCATATCATATTCGTTATTTGTGTGCCTTATTCCCGATATATGAAAATATATAATTACTAGTATGTGTGCCCGCTGCGCGGGGTTTAGCATGTAAAATGTGAATAAATTAAAGATTTTATTTCGAATTTAAGTTGAAATAATTGTTAAATAATTATTAATTAATTTAAGTTGAATTAATTTATATCCATTACGGCGTTTTTGGTTTTTAAATTTAAGGCTTGAAAAAGAAAGTTATTTAGTTGTACATTAATGTTTTTCAACGTAAATGATATTTAATGTATAATTTTAAGAATTTGAGGAATGTTTAATTTTTGTTTGGTTAAAAGTAAATTTATGGATTGAGCATGTAATATAACATTATTAAAAATAAGAAAAATTATTTCATTTCAGATAACGTACACACACAGTTAAGCAAATTTAATACAGGATCCAGAACATACCAACATCTTCCACACTTCGATCAATCTTTCCAAACTACACATCCATGTCAAATTGTAAAGTTTGAGAAGTTTGTCCAAACTTTGCGTTATGTCTCAAAACCGAGCCTTTTTTGTTAGAATTAAAAAAAAACAAAGACAGAAAACTTTGTAATAACAAATGGCAAAACGAATTCTAAACACAGCAAGCAAAATTTCCATAATAACAAAACAATTTGCAAACTATTATCAACCACTTACAAACATTAGATAACAAAGGTCCATTTCAATGTTTCCACGATGAAGAACCCATAGGTGTGCCTTCAGTTGCCTTAGAAACATGCTTCTCAAAATATAGAGTGAATTAAGTTAAACATTGCTTACTTAAACTTAACCTTAATTACAATTAAATACCCAAAATATAAAAGTAATACAGGACATTACCTTTCTCATTATGCGAATCGATAAACGATAGATAGCAATAGAGATTTCAGAAGGTCGAAGAATTGACAGAAAAGCATGAAAAGGTAGACGCCAGTAGGAAATTTTGAAAAAGGGGTGCAAAATTTAAATTTGATAGATTCTGTGAAATGAATGGAAGATAAGATTAAGGTGTGTAGAGAAGCTTAACATTGGGATAAGACAAAAACAATGACTATATTCCATATAATTAGAACAATGACCAATACAATTTCAATTACCACAATCTGATCAAGATTTACATGCCCATTTCGACTCTCATACAAATGAATGTCTCATGAAGACACACGCATAAGTTTCATACACATAATAATCATTAACCATCAATAATTATGATCAAGAACAAAATTTTAAAATAAAAATGCAAAGCAATTATGCAATGAATTGACGAAAAACGTCATTAAAGAGTAGCCTTTCTTTTTTACCTCATGATTTAGTGTACATATAAATGAAATTGTGAAGAAAAACACACCCACTGTTGGATCTTCTCCTCGATCCAAAGAGTAAAGGATGAGAAATCATAATGCATAGAACTTAACTTCACACAATTCTAAGTAAACAAAGCAGTTTTAATTTTGCTCTTCAACACATAAATTATTAATTTATGCAAAAACACTTAAGCTGCATAATTATAAGTGAAGGAGAATGAAAGAATATCGATACATCCTAACCAACTTGTCACGAAAGAAAATCACTTGCAATACTTTTGTTAGATCACAGCTTGGCAAGATAGTATAAAATTTTGCTCTTTAACAACCACACCGTAATTCCATTCGAAAAAAGACATATTTAAATAAGAGAATATTTAGAGGCAATGCAAAGAATTTACTCACCGCAATGAGCTTTTCACCATTATGAGCTGCAGCTCCAAAAGAAATACCAACCTAGGATGGAACCTGATTCAACCTGCACAAAGTTAGGTTGTAAAACCTTTAGAATGCACATATTCTATATACCATGTCTCACTAACAACCAAAGAAGTATATAGTAGTATGATTAGTTCAGGTGACTAAATTCTACAATTTCATTAAAAAAAATTAAGGGCCTCATGTAGCAATAAGGGTTATAGCTACTATTATAGCATAGCACACAATTAAAATACCTGAATGTTGGTAAATCGATTAATTTTTTCACTTGATCAATGATCACCTTCACAATGTCTTGGCGACATGACTTATATATCATCCCCACATGTATAGAACTCAAAAACAAACAAAAAATATATAATCAAACAACATAAATGAGAGACACGACATCATGTTTTGGCGACATGTTTGTGAGTAAATAATGAAGGAACACTATTGCATCACTGAACAAATTATAGATATACCGTATTTAATCATAAAACAAAGGGCAACACAAATATTATAAGCATGATAATATCATTAGTTCAAAAACTTAAAAAACAATCAATACGGATTAAATGTACTCACAAACATTACCACAAAGAAGTTGTGGTGGATTTCTAATCGGGGTTAAAATTCAAAATAATGTAGGTATGTGTTGTAATTTTCGACATTAAAAATCAAAACACCAAACGTTGATGTTCAATCTACACATATGAACCTGCGATAAAAAGAAGAATGAATGAGAGAGTTATAGATACTGAAGATTGAATAGATAAAAGGGCACAAATGAAGATTATACTTTAAGATTGAAATCCATTTTTTATTTATAAAATTTAACTTACTAAAAATAGTCTCTCCTTGAACATATATACAGTTCTAGTAAGAATCTAAATTGGTTCATTTTTTCACTTGATCAAACCATCAAACATGTCCCGTGCAAACTCCAATCTGCAATCAAATATTCAAATCATCGCAACCTGCAAATCAAAATTTAATGTGTCAAAAAAATAAAACTGTAACACAATGAAACGATAAGTTCTAGTAAGTAATCACCAAAAGATCATGTGTTTCCTGGAGAAATGGTAAAGATTGATCAGTGTCAACAGGATAACACAAACACCAGGCACAATGATATGAGTATTGTACAATTCATATGCATCCATTTCTTTTCTCTTGAACAAATCATCAAACACTTCATGAACAAAAACGAACTGCATACAACATAATTGGTCAAATGAATATCTATATTACAATACAATATACAAACAACAATACAATATATCGTTACTTGGTTGGAACGATATAGAAATATGGGACAATTTAGTAAATAACAGCATAAAAACACAACAGGATTTATACTATTAATAGATAATAGATATTAATAGATTAATAGAAAATTACACACTGCGCAGGTGGTACTATATCTACGTAGACGTAGACCACATGACATACCACTTCTAAATGTGTTAGATGTGTGTTTGACAAAACAATTTTTACCTTTTTCCTTGAACACAACATGGCTTTAGAATGTATACCACCAAGTGTAAGAACTATCAACAAAAAATCAAGTTAAGTTGTATCAAGTGATTTTTTCTTTTATCAGCCTACAATTTAACCAAGAATTTAAATACTCAAATTTCAATCACACAAACATTAGTTACACCATTAAATAACCATATATTGTAAATTTTTAAGTGCAGCAACTACCTTGGAACAATCATTCACAAATTATAGCCATTTATCACTCCTTCCTTCTTGACGCTTTTCTTCCAAGGACGTCGGTGATAACATCTCACCAGAAAGAATCTTTTTATCTTATATTAGAATCCTCCCATCTCGCTCATGTTGTTAAAGCTTTCCTGAATGCCTCATTAGCATTTTGTTCATAACAATAGTCTCTCCCGGAATTTGTATAAACTTGTTTAGCTTTCAATGTCAACACCTAAATTATGCCTATTAAGTTGCCTATTATATCGAATTTCCAACACATTATAAACATATAATGCTATACAAATTATCCGACCTTTCACCAAGAACAAAAAATCTAAAAAAGGTAATAAAGAACTGATTTCTTATATAAACAACATACAAAGGGATAAACTCAATAAATTTGCACTTCGACCAAAGGGATAAACTGATATGCTCTATAAATTTCATCCCACGTAAAGATATTATACAAATAGAGGACAATGTATCAATCTAATAAATTTCGAGTGACCTTGATCAACTAATAATAAATTTAAACAATCACCATAATTCATTTAAGCATTATATGTCAAACACTTGGTGAAATCTACACTACCCTGAACATGTGTGTTCAAAAATGATATCAACAACTAATCAAAAGTCGGAAAAAGAATGAAGGGGGGTAACCTATCAACATCAAAACTAAATATCTAGAGTTCATTGAAACACCTATAACTCAATACACATAAAAACTTGAGAGTATACTTTTCTAACTAAACATAGCATGTAAGGATATATAAGTAAGGAAATTACACTACAATGTATATACCACAACTATCATCTTCAACATGTTTCCCACTATGTCATTGCTTCACTCGATCGATTGGCAACGCTATTGTGCAACTGATATTCCCTCCAACAACCTTCCAATTTCCATACTCTTCACTTGCAGTGCCAATCATTCCCACTAAAATCCAATGCAAAAACACTCATTCAATCTCTGCTACTAATCAAAACATCAAAAAATCAAACACTCAAACTTTAATCACAGATTAATTGTCATTATCCCAAAAAGAACACAATAAGAAGACTACAATCATTGGAAAGACTGAGCAAGAAACAGATATAAAAAATACGATTTATTAGACATTTCAAACTTCTCTCCAAAATATAATCAAACAGTTGGTGTGCCACTAAACCATTGCTATATTCATCATTTATATAATCAAGAACACAACGTTTGTACTTTAAAATACCCAACTTAAAATCGTAAAAAAGAACCAACTTATCAACAAAAGACCTATATCAAACCTGAAAAATGTAAAGTGTTCACCATGTTGTATCGAAAAATACCTGCAAGAACAAAAAATAATATTAATACACACCATAAAATAAGAGGAAAAAGGGAGAGAAATTCAAAATTTGAATAGAGAGAAAGGGAAAGTGTATATGGCTTGATGTTTTTTTAATTTGAATTTGAATGATTGTAGCATCTGTAATGGGGAAGATGCTTCTTCAGAAAGCTTGTTGTCGGATGCTTAACATCTGTTTCACTTGGTATTTAGACTAACGGTTTAGATTTAATGATAGTATAAGTCAAATGGGTCAAGTGGTTTAACAGAGTAAATACAGGAGTTTATATGGGACAAAGTAGTCATTTACACCTGAAAAACACAACAGGATTTATACTATTAATAGATGGGATAGTATGTAACCAAATTGGTGAGAAGGATGTAAAGTCACCATTTTAATGTGATAATGTCTGTTACATTAATAATTTACCCAAAGACTGACGCACCAATAGTTGATTCATCTCAGTCCGACACAACACTCATTTGATAATCAGATTAACACTTGTTTTGACAGCCTCCCCGCCTTAAAAAAGCGGGGGCATGGTCTGCGTACAACTTACCCTCCCCAGACCCTGCTCTGAGCGGGATATACTGGGTAGGTTTGGTTTGGTTTTATCAACACTTGTTTTGAATATAAGAATCAAAGCAGTAAAATTCTGTCTAATTTTAAATTTCTCAACAAGAAAAGAGCAAAAAGGTCATTAACTAGTGGTGTATATACAATCCACAATCTGACTAGTGACAGACCCTCCTTCCTCGCTTTGAGTGGGGGAAATTGTACTGAGAAATAATAATTTACCAATCCAACCCTTATAAAAGCCTACCAGTAGCACTATGCCACTATCCTAACACAACAGTACAATTAAAAAACCAATGATGATTTCCAATCATCCACAAACCACATAATGCAAACGGCTGTGTGCAAATGAAACATGTGTATAGATTCTAATCTAGACATGGGCTCAGTTAGGGGTGTACGCGGTACGGTTGCGAGTGATTTTTGGCGATGGAGGTTTTTTAATTTTTGCGATTTTTGAAATTTCCAACCATAACCGCAATTGCGGTTGCGATTATCCGCACTTGCGGTTGCAGTTAAAGTCGCAGTTATGCGGTGCGGTTTGCGGTTCAACCACCTCTTAAAATTTGTATAAAAAAATATTTTTTTAAATTGAAAAAATTCAATATTTTTTTGTGACTAAAATAAATAATTTATGATATTTCAAGACTAAAAGTCATGAATACAAAGAAATGTAAACCAATAGAATAAAAAGAAATGTTGTATAAGTCCAAGACAAGAAAATACAATGGGATAAGTCCATGACAAGAAAAGGAAATGTAAACTTAACATAGTGTATGTTTGGGGTATCTTAAAATAAGTAGCTTATGACTTATAAGCACTTATGTCATATAAGTGATAAGTAGAGTAGAGATTAGAGTGTTTGGTAAATCAGAACTTATAATCAGTAGACTGTTTGGATAAATCAGAACTTATAAGTTAATTTTTTTTATAATTTTCAAAATATTTGTTTTTTATATATAACAATGGATATCAATGGATAGATCTCGACGAATAGGGAAATTTGATATATACATATCAATTTTCTAATGAATGGATCGAGAGATATATGGTTTTGAAGATTTGAAGGATGCGTATATCGAGAATAAGTTATAAGTTATAAGTTGAAAGTTAAGAATTCTTAACATTCAACTTAAGAACTTATATGTTATAAGTTTAGCTAAAACTTATTTTGGCAAACACCCCCCATAAGGACTTATGGCCTTATAAGGCATAAGTCGACAGTAAAATGATATGCCAAATAGGGCCATAATTCAAAGAAATATGATGTAAGGCCCGAACATCAATGCTAAAGAATTAGCACCAAGACTTCTAATTATATAATATAATATATGATTTATTAATTTATATTTATAAAAATAATATATATATATATATAGGGTTTTGCTCAAATGAGAACCCCAATTAAAATGAGATCTGAGATCTAATCTCAGCCCCACAATTTTTAACCCATTTTAAATCCTAACCACACATTTTAAAACACACCCAGTACATACACACACAAACAAACACAAAATACACGCACTACACATAAACACACGCACCCACTCCCTGTTACCCCCACCCCCCGCAGCCACACTGCCCACCGCCCATTCCGGCCACCTCAGCGCCGATTCCGGCCACGACATACGATTCCGCCTCCCCCAATCTGCCTCTCCCTCATTTCTCTCATTTTTTTACCCTCTCTCCCCGCTGTCTTCTCCCTCCTTTTCCTATTATTAAGCTTTCGATTAGTTCTCCATATTCCTGTTATTACGAATTTTACGATTGTTGTGGTGATGCTTTTTCCGATTTTATCGAAAACAGATCGCCGAATTTTAAGAATCGAACACGTTATTTCTATTAATTCCTGTTTGTTGATTATTTAAATCACTGAATGGAAGTGGTTTTCTAATTTTCTGATTTGATCGGAGGTGCTTTGTATTTTATAATTAAGTGATTTTCTAATTTTTGTCGGCTGTGGTGGTTGAGGTGGTGAGGTTGTGGTGGTTGAATGTGGCCGGAGGTGATTTTCTACGATTTTTGTTGATTTTTGTGTCGATTTTGTGGTGATTTTCGGGCTCCGTTGGTGATTTATTGTTGGTAACAGGAGGTGGTGGCCGGAGGTGGTGGTTTGTGATGATTTTGTTTGTGGTGATTTTCTGTTTACAGATGGTGATTTCTTGTTTACAGGTGGTCAGAGTGGTGATTTTTGTGTTTCCGGTGGTGATTTCTGTGTTTCCGGTGGTGATTTTTGTGTTTTTGGTGGTAATTTCTGGTTTGGCGGTGGTGATTTTATGTTTGCCGGTGGTGATTTTATGGTGGTCGCCGGAGGTGATGGTGGTTGCCGGTGGTGGTGGTGGTTGCCGGTGGTGGTGGGTGGTTGAATTAGAAAGAAGATAGTGAAATTCCAAATATAAAACATTAAAATATAAAAATATTAAATGAATGGTGAGAGATGAATATAATGTATTTAAATGGGTGGATAGGATTAGATCTCATATCTCACCATAAGTGGTGGTTCTCACCTGAGCAAGACCCATATATATATATATATATATATATATATATATATATATATATATATATATATATATATATATATATATTACATTGCGGTTTGCGATTGCGGTTGCGATTTTGCGGTTTTTCAATATTCAAATCCGCAGCCAACCCGCAAGTATGCGAGTGGTTGCGGTTGCGATTTTACGATTTTTCGATTATGGCGGTTTTTGCGGTTACGATTGCGAGTGGTTTACGGTGCGATTGCGATTTGCGGATGATTTGTACACCCCTAGGCTCAGGTATGCGTATATGTTAGAAGATTGCAACATTTCCTATCTTGAACCTAATCTACAGAACACCTCAACCACATTTGAAAATTAATTGTGGATTATTTTCATGTATTAGCATGGTTTTTAACCAAATATCCACTTTTTCAAACCAATTAACCAAAATATCTATATGTGCGCACGCGCACTTCCATCCAAAATTTCCATCAGATACGCATGTCTAACATGCGTAGCCTCTTACACGCATTTCCAGCATGCGTATTCTTCCTAATTTTTTTTAATAAGCAGGCCACGCATTTGTAACATGCGTATGTTTTTTTTTAAGTTGACCCACGCATATGCATTATGCGTATAGTTCAATTGTCTTTTTTTTAATTATCCATATACGCATTCGTTGTATGCGTACACTTCATTTGTTTTTTTCAAAAATTTGACCAATTAGCATGTCCAACTTGTTTCATACTTGCTTCAATAAGAAGAATACGCATAGTGCATATGCGTTTATGGAAAACGCATGTCCTACATGTGCATTCAGTGGGTCAAAAGGGCGGACTCCCCCGCCGATGGGTATTTTGGGTAGTGGTTTTCTAAAATTAGTGTATTTTGATCATTATTTCTTACACAATAAATGTATATAACTAGGATTTTTTACAGTTTTTCCCACTAATTGGCACGCATTTTAAAATATATATAAAAAACATATTTATAAATATCATTTTCGCATTTTTTGTGTTTATTAAAATTATATCTGTCACCCAAATTTGACCAAAAAGAGTTACATTCTGATTATAAATTTAATGAGAAAACAAAGTGGTCACATTTACAAATTCAACTAAAAATAAGGTGGTCACATTTATAAATTTGATTTCAGAGACATTCATTGTTGGAAACTAGGGAGTTGGCTGATAAAGATGGACAGTAATGATCGTGTAATATAAATTCTTCGACCTCGTCATCGAAAGCGGCTTCCGTTTGCTCGGAAATTCTAAGCTATATGGGGGACTTGGATGGTGAGCAAAAACAATTGATGAAGAAGTTGGTCAACTTTCGCATGAAAGAAGGTAAAAAACAAGAATTCGTGCTATTGTTTATCAAATTTTTCATAGCCCAGCTCGAACTGAACGCGATGTAATCAAACTTAAGGTTGACGCCCTAGAGAATATAAAGCCCATATGTGAAGTGGAAAGAGTAGGAAGAGCAGGTACTATTTATGATGTTCCCAGGATTGTAGCCAAGGATCGTCAACAAACTTTAGCTATACGTTGGACCCTTGAAGCAGCTTTCAAACGACGAATAAGCTACACTAAGCTTAGAGCAATGTTCATTTGATGAGATACTGGATACTTACTGAAAGAGGGGAATCGCACGTAAGAAAACGGAGAATCTTCATAGACTTGCTTCCACCAATCGAAGTATCGCTCATTTCAGATGGTGGTAAAGTGAGACCACAAAAAAAGCTCTTCTGAATGATAAAGAAAAAAATGCTTAGTTTCTGATAGAGTGTATTTTATATATACTTTATAGAATTCTGTTCCCACATTTACAGTGCTTTTGTGAATAATCGTGTGGATTTAATTAGTTTTTGATGAGTTTATCGCAGGAAATAAAGAATTGCCAAGTTGGAAGGAGTTTAATGGTTTTTTGCGTTGTTTTTAGCTCAAAAGAAATATTTTGTGAATTTACGAGGAAAAGCGATGAAACGGTGGTTCATTTTCAGCATTTTGAAGCTAAAGGAATTGCTCAATAGAATTGCTTAAGCGCAATAGTGCTATAAGAGGCGCAACAGCGCGCCAACCAGAACTGATGAGCAGAATTTGCAAGGCGTAGCAGCGCGAGAGGAGGCTAGGAAATAGAATGGAGGAGGCGCTATAGCGCTGTACATCGCGCAACAGCGCCTGTGCGTAACTGCGCCTGTGCGCAACTGGTCTGTGTGGGATTTCAAGGAAAAATTAGAATTTTATTCCCTTTTTCCTACTTGTAATATAATTCTAATTACCTCCAGCTGGGCGTATTTATATAAGGCAATTACTTAGACTTGTAGCACTATATAAACTCATCTAAGGTATTATTTTGGGGATCGAAAAAACTATTGTACACACTACAATTTTATAAACATCTTTTGGAGATTTTTGGGAGAGCTTTTATTTTCTTTGAAGATTAAAGGTTTTTCTCTATTCTTATAATTATGTGTTCATCTTATAATTCTTGTTTTGTTAATTCAATTATGAGTGAGTAGATTATTAATCTAGGGTTAAGTAGAACCCTAGTTATGATTGATGTGTGAATTTCCCAATTCCCCCAATTTGATTGTTTAATTGCTCTTGCTTATTGAGTTGTATTAATTAACAATTACAAATCAGACGTGATTATGTGTATTGTTTGAACCAATATCTAATTATCAGCGAGAGTTGGATTTAGATGGTTGTGATTTATCCAATAAGAACATGAAATTCTCCATGAGAATAGGTAGAATGGATTGTTAGGAAATTAGGGTGTTGTGATTAATGTCTCTAAATTGCATGATACCATGAGAATAGGTTTGATTGTATTTTAAGAGAAGCCATTAATACTCGAGAGAGGTTATTGGTATTTATAGGGCGCATCTTTCCTTTTGAGTAATATATCTGATTAATTGGGGAGGAAATTCACGATTGCATTAATTCATGCTAGTGGGGATACTTAATTCTGGATGTTTTTAATATTTGATTAATACTAACACAAATTCTCTTTAGTATAAAATTAGTTTAATCATCTCTCAATATTTATTGTGTTACTTGCTTAGCCGAATTAAATCAGAAATAACTGGTGATTGATACGTTTGTCTCTGTGGGATCGACTCTGACTTACCCTACTACATAGTTAGCAGGATTTGTTAGATATTATTATTTGATAGGCACGCGATGGCCTTGTCAAATTTTTGGCGCCGCTGCCGGGGATGTGTGTTTTTGGCACGGTTTGGAAGTGTAAAGCGGGTACAAATGAGCCAGTTACTTTCCCTGCGGCTGCATTGACTAGATATGCGAGGGCTTGGTTCCTTTTTATATGTGCTCGCATAATACCTTCGTCGCATGTCACAGATGTTACAGTCAATCGGGCTATCATTTTGTGGGGTATTTTAAACGGAAAGTACATTGATCTTGGGTTCTAAATTTATCAGAATATCATGAAATTCTTGGGTGGCGGCACTACAGGGGGGATCCCGCATGTTGTTATTGTCAATGATTTGTGCTATAATGTGAGCGTTCGCTGGCATATTGATGAGATCTTGTAGAAGCCTACCTTGATCATTATGCGATTAACAGGTTGGCGGAATGGCCGGGCAACATTCTTCATCCTTGAGGTCTTGGTTATGTGGTTGATGCTGAAGGAAGTGGTAATCCAACAACTGAGGAGAGAGTTCCTAGACTGGCAAGTAGAGCGGGGCCTTCTCAGTCACAGATGACTCAGGGTGCTGTGGTTTTTAGTGATGCTCAGTTCAGGCGCATGATGAGGCGGCTTGATGCCTCACATGACATAAACAGTCGATTTGCTGCGGACTTGACTCAAGCTTTGGATGGGGTGTACCAGCAGCAGGGAGTTCAGGTTACATGGCCTATATATGGAGAGCACACCGTTTATCCACCTCCAGATACACCACCTGAGGAGGGTGGCTCTGATGACGACTAGGTATGTTCCCTGTTATCCCTTTTATTGCCTTCACTGAGGACATTGAAGACCTCAAGTTTGGGGGTAATTTTAGGGGTAAGTGTGTAATTGTATCCATGTAGAATTACATTAAAAAAAATTAAAAAAATTGAAAAATACCAAAAATAATTCTAGCCATGTGAAGATTACTTGTGTAAATGCACCCATGCATGCTTAGAAATCTTGTGTTTATGGATGCTTTTGATTGAGAAGTGATATGTGATGTTCTTGTGCACACACGTACACTAGCAAGTGGAAACTAGTAGACTTATTGAATGTGCTTAATGATTAGAATGACATGAATATGTGCAAGGTAATTTGGTCTATATGCTTTGAATACAAGTAGGTGCGTTAGAGAGATTTTTACTTTGGGATTGATTATGCTTTGTCACACCAAGTGAGTTTTGAGCTTATAATGCATATCTTTTGCATGATTATTCGTTTGCTTGAGTGTCCACTTATCGTTTGCATTGCTAGCACTTGCTTGAAGTCTTTCTTGAGATGCATGACATTAATTGATGATAAGATGATAAAGGCAATTAGGTATAACCTCATATTTCCCATAATTCCAAACCATTTATACATGATCAATTAGTTGACCCTTTTGAGCTTAATCCTATTCTTTCGGTGACACACTACGTTACTTGCCTAAATCCTTTTCTTGTATTGGCCTTACAGTAATTTTTTATCCTAAAATTGTCAAAGGCTAGTATTGTTCGTAAGGGAGTGATAAGGTGTGCAAAAAGGGGGGGTTTTTATTGATGATCATAATTTGGGGAATATTTGGGGTTTGGTTGTTGGCTTGTTGGTCGAAGTTTGAAATCTTTTGGATCATTGTTCTTGCTATTATTTAGCTCTCTTGGAAAAAAAACAAAAGAAATAAAAAAGAAAAAAAAAGAAAAAAAATAAATATGAGAGCATACTTATCTTTTGTGATCCTACTTTGATTCGACTAGACAAGGTGTTTATTGGAAAATAATAAAAGTTCAAGTGTGGGGAAGTATTTATTGGTTTTATTAAGTATGGGAGTTGTTTGAATTTCATTGTCGGGTATTAGCTTTTGACTTGACCTTCTTTGGCTTTCTTGACATACCTTGTTTCTAGCCCCGTTACAACCTTATAAAAGACCTTTTGATTGTCATCGATGATGTATGTTGCATTAAAGGTTATATTGATACCAAAGACGAAGCATGTTTATGATATTGTTGGAGTTGAGTGAAACACTTACCCTTTGTTTTGAGTGAATATTTTTGTGAGTGAATGGTGAGTTTTTGCTTTTTGCATAGGAGATCCCGGAGTTTGTCTCGAAGATGTGCTCTTGTGTGCTTAGCATGTTTACCAACCTATTCTTACATTTGACATGAATTTCTATGATCTTATGCATCTTCTTTGAGTAGACTATGTGGATACTTGCACTTTAGACACCAAGGCATTGCATTTTCATTTTGATTCTTAAGCTAATATGACATGAGAGGACGGGTGTGTGTGGTGTTGTGTTGTGTTGATGTGTGGTCTTTTGCATGAGCTAGATGAATTTTGTGGGTATATTCACTATAAACCCTCACGAGACCTTACTCGTCCACTAGGGCTACCTAGGGGTTTAAAGGGCTTGTTGCATATGCCAAATGCAACCGTGATCACCTACGGAAGTTGTACTAATTAATTAGTAATAGTTATTATGTTAGTTTTGCACGAGAACGCGCAAAGTGCTAAGTGTGGGGATATTTGATAGAGTGTATTTTATATATACTTTATAAGATTCTGTTCCCACATTTACAGTGCTTTTGTGAATAATCGTGTGGATTTAATTAGTTTTCGATGAGTTTATCGCAGGAAATAAAGAATTGCCAAGTTGGAAGGAGTTTAATGCTTTTTTGCGTTGTTTTTAGCTCAAAAGAAATATTTTGTGAATTTACGAGGAAAAGCGATGAAATGGTGGTTCATTTTCAGCATTTTGAAGCTAAAGGAATTGCTCAATAGAATTGCTTAAGCGCAATAGCGCTACAAAAGGCGCAACAGCGCACCAACCAGAACTGATGAATAGAATTTGCAAGGCGCAGCAGCGCGAGAGGAGGCTAGGAAACAGAATGGAGGAGGCGCTATAGCGCTGTACATCGCGCAGCAGCGCCTGTGCGCAACTGGTCTGTGCGGGATTTCAAGGAAAAATCAGAATTTTATTCCCTTTTTCCTACTTGTAATATAATTTTAATTACCTCCAGCTGGGCCTATTTATTTAAGGCAATTACTTAGACTTGTAGCACTATATAAACTCATCTAGGGTATTATTTTGGGGATCGGAAAAACTATTGTACACACTACAATTTTATAAACATCTTTTGGAGATTTTTGGGAGAGCTTTTATTTTCTTTGAAGATTAAAGGTTTTTCTCTATTCTTATAATTATGTGTTCATCTTATAATTCTTGTTTTGTTAATTCAATTATGAGTGAGTAGATTATTAATCTAGGGTTAAGTAGAACCCTAGTTATGATTGATGTGTGAATTTCCCAATTCCCCCAATTTGATTGTTTAATTGCTCTTGCTTATTGAGTTGTATTAATTAACAATTACAAATCAGACGTGATTATGTGTATTGTTTGAACCAATATCTAATTATCAGCGAGAGTTGGATTTAGATGGTTGTGATTTATCCAATAAGAACATGAAATTCTCCATGAGAATAGGTAGAATGGATTGTTAGGAAATTAGGGTGTTGTGATTAATGTCTCTAAATTGCATGATACCATGAGAATAGGTTTGATTGTATTTTAAGAGAAGCCATTAATACTCGAGAGAGGTTATTGGTATTTATAGGGCACATCTTTCCTTTTGAGTAATATATCTGATTAATTGGGGAGGAAATTCACGATTGCATTAATTCATGCTAGTGGGGATACTTAATTCTGGATGTTTTTAATATTTGATTAATACTAACACAAATTCTCTTTAGTATAAAATTAGTTTAATCATCTCTCAATATTTATTGTGTTACTTGCTTAGCCGAATTAAATCAGAAATAACTGGTGATTGATACGTTTGTCTCTGTGGGATCGACTCTGACTTACCCTACTACATAGTTAGAAGGATTTGTTAGATATTATTATTTGATAAGCACGCGACAGCCTTGTCAGTTTCATTGGAAAAACCAACGCAAATCTCATATTTACTTTATAAAGCCGAATAGAGAAAACGTTGGTGAGAGTGACTTTCTGAAAGTATCTTATGTTATGTAAGTAGCTATGTAGTTAGTCTTTTTGTTTCTAGTAAGCTTCTTCCTTGTGCATTACTCCCTCCATCCCAAAATACATGTCCCTTTTGTAAAAAAAAAATTGTCCCAAATTACATGTTCACTTCTTCTTTCCATACAAATATCTCTTCTTTCTATACAAATTTAAGTCTAATTTTCTAAAATTATCCCTATATTTGTATTTTCAATGCTTGACTTCTTTAAAACTTAACTCTATTCTCATTTTTCAATGCATTTATTAAGGTTATTTATTGAAAAACTTTATCCAACCAACCTTTTTCTTAATATGCGTATTTTTTTTCAAAAGGGACATGTAAATTGGGATGGAGGGAGTACTAGAGATGCACAAAAAATCCTTCGGACCGGGCTTTTTCAGAATCGGATCGGGCTTTTTAAAAAATCGGGTCGAACCGAGCTTTCTCTAAAATATGAGGCCTATTTTATGTCCTCGGGTCGGGCCGGGCTTTTTTCAGGTTTTTTTTAATTTATATATTGTAATTTTTGTCTTTTTTTTGTAAAGCTAATATATTAATATACAAAATCTTACAAAAATCTTATAAAAGAAGCGACCTCTAAAGAGTTATGTCCTTGAACTTCTATAATCCAGAATACATAAGAAGAGACACCACGAAACCTAATACTAATAAATTACTAGCATAATACTTGTTTTATCATAAAACATCACTATAGCTCAAGAACTTTTTACTCATAATTTGCTTTATGACTTAAGGCGACCGTAAGCTATATAAATCTCCTCGTATGCGACATTTCGAGAAGCACATCCTCGACACTCAATTAGTCTTCTTGAAAGAAGAGTTTGTCTTGTATATTGTTGATTCTTCCTAGCCTCATGATCATTCACATCCCTTCTATTGCTAAATTTAATATTCTTGAAATTTAATAAAAATATTATATATTTTTAGATTTTATCTATATAAAATTGAATTTTTATCCGGATATCTTAAAAAATTCGGGCTTTTATCCGGGCAAAACCGAGCTTTATCCGGATCTTTTGAAAGCTCGAGGTTTATCTGGGCTTTTAAAAATCCGGGCTTTTAACCGGGTTTTTCGAGTTTTGGGCCGGGCCGGGCTTGATGAAAAATAGGATGCCCATCTTAGGCTCTCGGGCCGGGCTTTTCGGGTTTTTTTACGGATCGGATCGGACCAAATTTTGGGATTCAGGCTTTTTGAACATCTCTTTGTATTGGTTCCCCTTTTTGCAAAAAAGAAGCCCCAGCTTCCTGGGAAGGACCCTTCTCTGATAAGGAAGTAAACAAAAAAATTTTAATTTTACAACAAATCCGATCCGATGGCTGTTCTCAACTCACCACAAAGATATAGGGACTCTCTATTTCATCTTTGGTGTCATTGGCGGAGTGATGGGCACATGCTTATCAGTACTGATTCGTGTGGAATTAACCCGACCGGTCGATCAAATTTTTGATGGGAATCAACTTTATAATGTTTTAATAACAGCTCATGCTTTTTTAATGGTCTTTTTTATGGTTATACCTCTGTTCCGATTCTGATAAGTGCGACTTGACATGACATTTTTATGATTAAATAATATTTCATTCTGGTTGTTGCCACCAAGTCTCTTGCTTCTATTAAGCCCAGCCTTAGTAGAAGTGGGTAGCGGCACTGGGTGGATGATCTATCCGCCCTTAAGTGGTATTACTAGCCATTCTGGAGGAGCAGTTGATTCAGAGATAATCAGACTTATAAATTTGATTGATTATGCATCGCTCGAATTTATAAATTCGATCGGGGACGATCAAGTTTATATAAAATGGACGGGAAATTCAAATTTTTACCAAAAAATTGTAGCCAAAAATCAACACCTAGAAATGATCGATTTTAGTTGATCAAATTTAAACAATTAAGTTTAATCGATCAAAACTAATCGATCATATTTAGCTTAATATGATCAATTATATTAAATTTCATTACCCTAAGAATGACCGAATTTTTCCGATTATAGTTAGCCAAATATGAATGTCATCAATTATAATTAGTTAAAAATGATTGGAAAAATTCGATCATATTTAGTCGATTTTTTAGTGGTGTATTTAAGTTCTTAGTGTTGCTGTGTATCTTAAAAATATTTTTTTTAAATAAATTTCATTTAACTTAAATTTTTTACTTTATTATTGATTTATATAATTTATTATTAATAATATGTGCTGAATTGAGTCGAACTTTAAAGTTTAAACTGATCTTATATCGTTTATTAAAAAATTATTAAAGTGATCGATGACTTGCGAATAAAGATTTAAGTGACTATGTTCAACAATTTCCTGATCCAATTTGCTAGATGATTTAAAACATTATAAGCCGTGATGCATTGTATTTATTAATTTAGATTTCTTTGAGCATAAGGAATATGCATGCATGCTTTCTCGACAAAAAGGAAAAGTTATAATTTTAGTAAAGGTACTATCCCCAACTCCTAAAGTCCAAAGTCCTTCTCTAGAAGAGGGTCCAACCCAATTTTCAAGAAATACATGTAAATCAGAATATTTTATATTACTATTTGATCGTTTTAGGTAATTCAAAAGAAAAAGAATGTTGATTAAATGTTTGGTCAAAAATGTAATAGATTTTTTTTAATTTTTTTCGAAAGCGAAGGAAAAAGATGAAACAGAAGAATAAGAAGAAAACTTAATTAATCAGATCTTTTTAACCTTTACTGAACTTTTTTTTTTGAAATAAACCTTTACTGAACTTGTCTTGCGTTTTTCGGTCGATGGTAGTGACATTTTGATTTCAAGTTTAAACTGCAAAAATGGATATTTGCATACTTTACAAGAAATAGAGTTTGATCCGATCATTTTAACGGTCGGATTTAATCTAAAAATTCATTTACAATAAAAATAAAAATCAATTACACAATCTTTCTTATTTCTGAATTTGTATATTATATTTTAGAATAAAAATAATTCGTATACGTAATAAATAAGATTTGCAATTTGAAAACTTGAACTGTGCGTGCTTCAGTCATCTCATCTGCGATCCTTTTATCCATTAATATTGTTACATATTTCGAAAAAAATTCCACAAATTTTTCTAAATATCACGTAACATCATTTTACTTGAAAACATTTTTCATTTAAACAAGACCCATGCATGCACGTTAAATATATACAACACGTTTTTCTGCTAAAGTTGATGCAGAATTATAGTCCATCTGGAAAACTTTAAGGCTGTTCTTACATGACTTCTTAATCACTATTCCCTCTGTCTCTTTTTATTTTTTTTGTTTGAAATGTGGCGATTGTTCATAACATAAGACAAATTACTAATTTACGTCTAATCTATAAGACCAAATATAGTCATGAATGATTTTGTTGGATTCGTATTTATGAGTACTTTAATACAGTGAAATTTTTATATTTAATAATAATACGAAATTCAAGATATTAACGATCAAACGTGTGCGTTGACAAACGTGTTCAGTCAAAACATGAAACACATTAAGCGATGGAGGGAGTACTTATTTATTGTTAAGACAAAGTGGATTAAAGCAACCCGTTCTATTAACACCGTCAAAGCAAGATGGACACCTTATTTCCGAGCTGGGATCCTCTGTCAACTTCTTTCATGTTCTCTTTGTGTCCCCCTTTTTCTAATACAAAAATAGTGATTCTGCGGGGTCCATTTTAATAAATAACTATTATTTATTAAAATGGGCTTCGCAGTGGCATTTTTTTGTATTAGAAAAAGAAGGGGACATAAAGGGGACATGAAGGAAGGGCACAGAGGATCCGGACCCCTTATTTCCCATCTTCTCATCCATCATCAAGGGAAATTTAATCCAATAATTGAAGCTTATTTTATAGAAAAATGTTAAGCAATCAAACAAAAATTTCAAAAAAGTATCCAAAATTGAAAATTAATCAAATAATTGAAGTTAATTTATAGAAAAATGTACGTTAGGCAACCAAATAAAAATTCCAAAAAACTATCCTAAATAATACGGAGTACGTAATTCCAAAATATTTTTGGAGAATTTTTTTGATTTCCTAACATTACTCCTACTTTATAATGGTATATATCAACTTATCGAGGGCAAAAAACAACAAACAGAAGGAAATTGAGATAAGCATGCATCAACAAAAATTAATAACAACACTGAGATTATGGGGGTGTTTGGGGGAACTTTTTTCCGGAATAAGTCAACTTATTTTAAGACAAAGTTAGAGATTCCTAACTTTCCAAATTATTTTCCAACTTATTTTTGCAACTTATTGAATCTCAAACATACATTAAATACTTGTATAAAAATAAATTATCAAAATATAAAAATTTTACCCGAAAATAAGTTCATAAGTTATTAAAATGAGTTTAGCCAAAAAGGCACTATGTATTAAACCTGGTTCTGGTGATTAAAATAAGAGTAGTGCTAGAGTCACCAAATTTGTTACCAAAAATTGGTACCAAATGACATGACATAGTTGATGTGGCAGTATAAATTTTTTTGATTGGTTTTGTTGGTATGAATACAGGGGGTCCATTAATTAATTATTACAACGAATCAGAATTTGTAACGTGTATTTGAGAAAAATTTTGGAAATTAATTTTGGTGCCCCTATCATAATTCTTAAAATAAACCCGCATTGCGCACATGGAACATATATTAATCTCAGAGGTTGACGTTGACTGGAATGTATGTAATCTATCTATTATATATATAATAGGCCAACACAAGATAAAAATAGTGAGATTTTTTAATGTATTGTAATTACCAATTTATCCCTCTATTTTCAAATTTTTGAAAAAATTGTGGTTGGTGGGGATTGAACTTGGGTCATCAAGTTATTTAACAAATCTTTCTACCACTACATCACTCAATCACATATGTTTTAAGTCATACAAATTATAGATGTATCTGTGTATTGTGCGACTTTTTAATGTAGTATGATTACTAATTTATCCGTCTATTCTCAATTTTTTGAAAAAGTTGTGGTTGGTGGGAATTGAACTTGGATCCCCGAGTCAATTAACAAATCTTTTTACCACTACACCACTCAATCACATGTGTTTTAAATCATACACATAAAAGATGTATGTGTGTGTTGTTTTAGTGAAAAATTTTTCTAATATTATAATATTGCGACATGTTAATAATTTTTTGTCATGTTGCGTTTACATTTATTGATTTGAACTATAACATATTAAATTAAAATATAAATTATTGATACATAATATATGGTTTGATAATATTATAAAATTGTAATAACAATAATAATCAACGAAATAATAATAAAAAAATTACTATATAATTATTTCTTTAAACAACCTAAGCACTCATCTATAAGTGTTTTCAATAATACACATGATATCTCTATGTATACCGCTTAAGCGGGGCAATATTTGGTTTTATATAAAGAAACAATATGAAATGCATAATGTATTTTTTATGAAAAATATTACATATATGATCAAGTCAATAACTAAAGTACTTTATTACTGATTTGAAAGCACCAATTTACTCCTAAGTTCCTATTAATATATAAAAGTATTATTTTTTAATGATAATCGAACGTGGATCACCGAGTTAAATTGTGCATCTTCATACCATTAGATCACATATTCACATGTATTTTAAATTATACACACAATATGTATGTGTGTGATATTGATGAAATGTTATTAATTAAATATTACTCCATTTTAAATGAGTTTTGGACTATTTAATGATTATCATTTATCGATAAAATAATTACGTAAAATACACAATTGGGTTATAAACCGATATTATAATTAATATGATGGATATTATCTAACAATATATTATAGTAAAAAATATTGAGGTGTTAACGTAAAATGAAATTTTTATACTACTAAATCAGATACAATAATTTATTAGTCAAACTATTTGGGTCATAAAAATATTTGGCTTCATAAAGACGAATTCTACAAATAACACATTACATTTTATATACAAATTAGTTAATGTTCAATTTAAAATATGACATTTTATGAGAAAAAAGGACCATATATTCTATATTATTTATGGAGGTAACTCAATGAAAGTCAGACGGAAATCGGAAGAGAAATAAAGGCAAAGAATTCTTAAAATGAAGAAATTAGAAGAAAACAAATAAAAGAGTTAGAAATATAGTTTTAAGAAGTAAAAGCGCAAGACCTGAGAAGTTTTAGAAGATTTACGAAGGTTTTTATTGGAATTAGGCTGAAACCTACATTCTCAGAATGCAGCATCTTGAAGACTGTTAAGTTTCTACCTTGAATATTATTGGAGATCCAGCTAAATGGATGCATCATTTTTTAAGAAAGTTTAGGAATGTAGGTGCTCTGAAAAATCGTCTTAATTAATAATTAGACAACACCCATAAAACATTCAAATTATATTCTATGACCCACAACAAAATTAAAACCTGACATGATTGGTATCAATACTCATATTAGTTTTCAAAGTAGAAATTTGAACATATTTAAGTAAATATACAATAACCACATAGGCCAGAAACAAGATGAAATCTATGAAAATCAATCACATGTTTCAAACGATAATGATCATGAATAGTTTAATTAAAAAATACAATTTAAGCTAGCGACCCGTGCCTCGCACGGGTTTTTATGCTAGTTATAAACTAAAAACCAACATTTCGAAGTCTATATAAATCAAAATCTCCTCTATCCAAACTCAGCACCTGAACAATATTAATCATGGCTTTCCCTTCTTGTTCTATGCTTTTATTCTTACTCTGCACATTTCTTTCTTTGTCCTCCTCCTTAGCAAAAAGTCCAACGTTCCCCAAGCAAGTTCCATTGACACGGAAACATGTTGGAGATTTCTTTGTCTAAATACTGTTACAAATGTTCCTGGGGTAAAATTGGATCACCAGGGTGCACTGACACGGAAACATGTTGGAGATATCCAATTAACACCGTGACAGGCAAAACTTCCATTGGTGAGGTATCTACGGATATCGTTGCAATTAATTCCAGAGACGAAAAAGGCCGTGCAGGCAATGGTGTTGTCGTGCCTCGATTTATATTTGTTTGTGCGAGTGCATCAAATGCTGATGGTCTTGCTAAGGGAGTTGTCGGCATGGCTAGTCTTGGAAGGACTAAAATATCACTACCTGCTCAAAAAAAGTTTCGGTCTCTGTTTGAGTTCTTTGACAACATCAAAAAAAGGTGGTGTCGTAATCTTCGGTGATGGACCTTATAACTTAAACGGCAACATCTCAAGCTTACTTAGGTACACATCACTTATTACTAACAAAGTGAGCACGGGAGAAGAACAAGTTATTCGAGGTGAAACTTCAGCAGAATACTTCATTGGAGTCAAGTCAATAAAGATCCATAACAGAACTGTCAAACTGAACACCACATTGTTGCAGATCAACAAAGGAGGATACGGAGGAACGAAGATTAGTACTGTGAATCCATACACTGTCCTGGAAACTTCCATCTACAATGCTGTGATTAAAGCTTTTGTCAGTGAGTTAAAAAAATGTGACTAGAGTTCCGCCCGTGGCGCCTTTCGGAGCATGTTTTAGCTCAAAGAACATAGGCAGTGGTAAGGTTGGTCCAGCTGTGCCAACTATCGATCTTTTGATGGAAGATGGTGTGGTTTGGAGGATGTATGGTGCAAACTCAATGGTTAGAGTAAAGAAGGATGTTTTATGTTTAGGGTTTGTGGATGGAGGGGAACCTACTTTTATTACATCAATAGTGATTGGAGGACATCAACTTGAGGAAAATTTATTGACCTTTGATCTTGAGAGATCAAGGCTTGGGTTTACTTCTTCACTTTTGTCTCAAAAAACAACATGCTCGAATTATTAGGCTGTTTCCAATGCTTAGATGCATGGTACTTCATTGTAGTATTGTAATCTCAAACAATACATTTGTCATTCGGGAATCATTTAAAATCCCTAATATATTTGAATCTAGCAACTAGCAGTTTGGAAATTCAAATTTGAATCTTGATCTAACATATTTGTGTATTAGTAGCAGGTGTGGGAGAGTCCAGGCACTTGCTCACACAACTAGAAGTAGTGACCTTCCTTTAGTTTAATTAGAGACTCCTGTCAAGTTGCTAAAATCAGATCCTCTGTCGGTGAAGAAAGCTTTAATGGGAGAAAACGTAGGAGGAGGATGATAAATACGGTGTCGAGGATCGAGCTAGGGAATCACATTATCACGTTCTAGTTGCATCTGCATTCTGCACGGGGTTATAAAAACGAAACCATATCAGAAATATTGATATTGACCAACTCCTATGGCTCCCTTCTTTTTTTATGCTTTTAGGTCTACTCTGCTCACTTCTTTCTTTGTCCTCCTCCTCTTTAGCCAAAACCCAAACGTCCCCCAAGCAAGTTTATCTCCCAATCTACAAAGATTCATCTACGCTTCAATACGTTACACCAATAAAACAGAAAACTCCCCTAGTCCCCGTTCGCCTTATCCTTGATCTCGGAGGCCGGGCCTTGTGGACCATCTGTGAAACCGGTTACATTTCCACCACCATTCGCCCAGCTGGCTGTAATACGACTCAATGCCGCTTGGCTGAGGCATCTCAACACTGTTTACAGTGCACCTGGGGTCCTTTTGGACCCGGGTGCACTAACACACCGACGTGTTGGAGATTTCCAATGAACAGCGTGACACGCTTGAATGCACCTAGTGAGATGGCTTCTGATATCATTGCAATAAATTCTGTGGACACAAAAGGCCGTGCAGGCAAACCTGTTACGGTGCCTCAGTTTCTCTTCATTTGTGCACCTACATTAAATGAGGCGGTCTTACTAAGGGAGTTGTTGGCATGGCTGGTCTCGGAGGTCTAAGATATCATTCCCTGCTCAATTAGCCTCTGCTTTAAATCTCCAAAGAAGTTTCGGACTTTGTTTGAGTTCTTCAAAAGGATCAAAAGGTAATGGAGTCGTAATATTCGGTTATGGACCTTATAATTTAAACGGTAACAGTTCAAGCTTACTTCAGTACACATCACTTGTTGTGAACAAAGAGAACACGGAAGATCAAGTTCTTCCAACCGAAACTTCAGCAGAGTATTTCATTGGAGTTAAGTCAATAAAGATCAACAACAAAACAGTAAAACTCAACACCACATTGTTGCAGATCAACGACAGAGGGTTCTGTGGAACTAAGATAAGTACCGTGCATCCATACACGCTTTTGGAAACTTCCATCTACAATGCGGTGATTAAAGCTTTCGTCAAGGAGCTTAAGAATGTGACTAGAGTCCCACCTGTGGCGCCTTTCGGAGCATGTTTTAGCTCAAAGAACATAGCCAGTACTCGGGTTGGTCCGGCTTTTCCAACTATTGATCTTGTGATGAAAAATGGTGTGTTTTGGAGGATATTTGGTGCAAACTCAATGGTTAGGGTAAAGAAGGATGTTTTATGTTTAGCATTTGCGGATGGAGGTGAGCCTACTTATATTGCTTCTATACTGATCGGAGGACATCAAATTGAAGATAATTTATTGACATTTGATCTTGATATATCAAGGCTTGGGTTTAGTTCTTCACTTTTGTTTAGGCAAACAACATGCTCCAACTATAATTATCAAGTGTACTTTCGCACAACTTGTCATTTGTATTCGAGGATTATTTTTAAGTACAGTAACTTCTTTTGTCCAAAATATTTTCAAATGTTTAAAAAATATTCGTGGATGGCAATAATATAAAACAAATTACAGTAAGTTTGATCTTTGTACCAAGCGTGAAGGTGCCTCCAAGAAACTCCCATGTGATCCCCTCGCCAGCCCATCTCCGACGGAGTATCTTCATCCTCTGAATTTCTTCACCATTTTCGAGTTTAAATACGAAGTAGTACTATTATTCCTTTTTATTAATCTGGAGATGCTTTGAAAAGATACCGGGAAGATTGTCAGTGTGGGAGATGTTTGGAGCCATGTGTAGGTTTGGCACGGTGTTCTATCAACTCCAGTGAGTTATGGAGTGCTAAGAAAAAGTGTCATGGTAACTTGTCGTTGAGCGGTTGATATCATTTTCGATACTCGTTGGAGTTGCTCTAAATCAAACTCTAATTACCGTAAGATTACATTTCCATTCCTCTATATATTAGAGACAAAACCTTCCCAAAATCAACAGTTCAACACCTTAATTATTTATCATAATCACCCATGGCTTTCCCTTGGTTTTCTATGCTTTTATCTCTACTCTGCTCACTTGTTTCTCTACATTGGAGTCAAGTCAATAAAGATCAATGACAAAATTGTCAATTTCAACACCGCACTGTTGAAGATCACGAGTGAAGGATACGGTGGAACTAAGATTAGCACTGTGAATCCATACACGGTCTTGGAAACTTCCATCTACAATGCAGTGATTAAATCTTTTGTCAATGAGCTTAAAAATGTGACTAGAGTTCCGTCCGTAGCGCCTTTCGGGGCATGCTTCAGTTCAAAGAACATTGGCAGTACACGCGTTGGTCCGGCCGTGCCAAATATCGATTTAGTGCTGGAGGAGAAGGATGTGGTGTGGAGAATGTTTGGTGCAAACTCAATGGTTAGGGTAAACAAAGATGTTTTATGTTTAGGGTTCGTGGACGGAGGCGAGCCTACTTTTATCACTTCAATAGTGATCGGAGGACATCAACTTGAGGATAATCTATTGACATTTGATCTTGTTAAGTTAAAAGCTTGGGTTTAGTTCTTCACTTTTGTTTAAGCAAAAAACATGTGCAAACTACAAGCTTATGTCCAATGCATAGGTATTGTAACAGTGTTTTGTCATGTAAAGTCTGCGTTAATGTTCAGTCTTGTGTGACTGTTAATTGTGTACACTTTTAAGCTTCTAAGGCAAATATCCATTCAAAACTAAAAGTTTACCTTTCTGAAATTAAGGGTCTTTCTTTTAAGTATAGTTTCTAAGCTAAAGAACTGAATTTCTGAGCGAAAATCGAACCAAAAATCTATAACAAGGAGGATATACCAGTTTCATCAGCTAAATAAATGGAATGTCAGAATATTGTGTCAGAAATGTTTTATCCCGTTTTATGTTAGTTTAATGTTAAAGATTAAATGCAATCTAAACAGAGGTATGAACAAAAGCTGGGAGGAGCAGAAAGCAAAGTTCATAATGCACCTCGATAGGTTGCAGAAAATGAAATATTTGATTACAAAACTCACTCAATACAATGCACCATCTAGCCTTTATATAGTCCAAAGACTGACACGTACACAGAGAGATTGGACAAAATAATTCAACTAACAAACTCTAGACATAATGACTCAAATGACCTTAGAATAATACAAGAAAAGAGAGGACCACAAACCAACTTATTAGACTAGTGAGAGTGCTAACATGTGCACTCTATTTATTTGCAAACAATAAGGAAATAACCACAGCAGCACAGCCTCACAGTCAGCATTACTCCCCCTTAAGCTGTACTGCAGATGCAACGGAAGTACTAAGCTTGTTCAGAATGTAGTTGAGTTGTTTGCCTGACAGAGGTTTAGTGAGAATATCGGCTAGTTGACAATGAGAGGGGACATATTGAGTGGTCAGATCACCAGCTTGAATCTTGTCTCTAACAAAGTGACAATCGATTTCAATGTGCTTTGTTCTTTCGTGCATGACTGGATTAACAGCAATTGAGATGGCAGCTTGATTATCACATTTCAAAATTGCTGGTGGCAGATTGTACAGGCCCATGTCTTTTAGCAATGCTGAGAGCCAGGTTATCTCACAGGCAGTTAGAGCCATTGCTCTATACTCTGCCTCAGCCGTGGAACGAGCAACAATAGATTGTTTCTTGGCCTTCCATGACACAGGTGAAGAACCAAGTAAAACACAAAAGCCTGAAGTGGACCTGCGAGTTGTAGAGCAGCTGGCCCAATCGCTGTCACAGTATGCAGTGATTTGAGCAGCAGAACTGGACGCAAACAAAATACCTTGAGCTGGATTTTTAAGTAGATATCTGAGAAGTCTCCGTGCTGCTTGTAGATGGGCTGTAGTAGGCTTTTGCATGTATTGAGCCAAGATGTGCACTGCAAATGTAATGTCTGGGCGAGTGATAGTCAGATATATAAGTCTACCAAGTAGTCGTTGATATATCTATGGTTCAGACAGCAAATCACCTTTCTCTGGAGTCAATTTCAGATGAATGTCTAGTGGCAAACTTAAAGGTTTGGCTTGAAGTAAATTGTATTCTTCCAGAAGATCCAAGGTATATTTTTGTTGTGAGACAAAGAAACCAGCAGGTGAACGGTGGATTTCAAGCCCCAGAAAATAGTGCAATGCACCTAAGTCTTTCATGTGAAACTTACTTGACAGCATAATTTTTAGAGAATCAATTGACTCAATGCAATTGCCAGATATTAAAAGATCATCCACATAAATCAGAATCACAGTGATAGATTTAGAAGTTGTCAAAGTAAAAAGACTATAATCAGCCTTTGATTGCATGTAACCAATACCTTTAAGAGTGGTTGAAAATTTGCTGAACCAATTCCTGGGAGCCTGTTTCAGACCATACAAACTTTTCTTCAATTTTCAAACAAAAAGAACAACATCAGAAGTTTCAAGCCTGGCATTTTCTGCAGTTATTCTGCTACCTATTCCTGTGTAGCCCTTTGGAAGTTTCATATAGATTGTCTCTGCCAAGTCTCCATGTAGGAAAGCGTTTGATACATCCATTTGAATGGCATGCCAATTGTTCATTGCAGCAACTGCCAACAATGTCCTCACTGTAGTCATTTTTGCAACAGGAGCAAAAGTCTCCCCATAGTCAATCCCAAACACCTGTTTACATCCTAGTATAACCAGTCTTGATTTATATCGATCAATACTTCCATCTGCATTGTACTTTGTTTTGTAGATCCATTTGCAGCTAATAGATTTCTTTCCAGCTGGTAGAACTGTTATTTCCCATGTATCATTCTTTTCCAGTGCTGCAAGCTCACAGTTCATAGCATCAATCCAATGCTGATGTTTAACAGCCTGGTTGAAGGATGTAGGATCAGTATTAGAGGCTAGTTTACTGAGAAAGCATCGAAATTGTGGTTGTACTTCTTGAACAGCAACTTGATTAATAACATAGCATGTCATCCATGATGGTGTTTTTGTCACTCTAGTAGATCTCCTCAAAGGCACTTCTGCAGTTTGCTCTTCATCTTGACTTCCCCCTCCTTCATTGTCACTTTCTGTTTCTACTGCACAAATTTCATCATCCTCACAATAGGATGCAGAGTGATCAATAGGAACTGGAAGAGGCTTCATGTATGGTTTGTGTGAGTTGGTGTTGAGGGGAAAGACTGTTTCACAAAAGGTGACATCTCTAGATATGAAGACATTCTTAGTAACCAGATTCAACAACCTGAAACCTTTTGTATTTGGTGGATATCCAAGGAATACACAAGCCACTCCTCTTGGGGCAAATTTATCAGAGGTATGAGTGTCATTTGAAGAGAAAGCCAAGCAGCCAAACACTTTTACATTTGAGTAATCAACTGGTTCACCAAACAGAACCTCAAATGGAGTCTTGTTGCTCAGCACAGAGCTAGGCAATCTATTTAACAAATATGCTGCAGTAAAAACACAGTCTCCCCAGTACTGCAGGTCAAGTCCAGCTTGAAATCTTAATGCTCTTGCAATTTCCAGCACACTTCTGTGTTTTCGTTCCACTCTTGCATTTTGCTGAGGCCTATATACACATGACTTTTGATGCACAATGCCATGAAGATTGTAAAAAGCAGTTCATGCTTTATCAGATAGCTCAAGTGCATTATCAGATCGAATCATCTTTATTTCCTTGGTGAAGTGTGTCCTCACATAGGAGTGGAAACACTGCAGAACAGACAAGGCATCACTCTTTTGTTTCATCAGATAGATCCAAGTCATTCTGGAGTTGTCATCAACAAGTGTAAGAAAGAATCTGTACTTGTCTCTGGTACACACCTTGTAGGGGCCCCAGGTATCCACATGCACCAAATCAAATATGGCTTGAGCTTTAGATGTGCTCACAGAAAAAGGAAATTTAGTGAACTTTGCTAGAGGGCAAGTAACACAGAATTGATTATTTTTCTGCACAAAAGGTTTGACCTTAGAGATGTACTTAAGTTTGGAACTGGGGGCATGTCCCAACCTATTATGCCATAAATTATACATTTCTGAGGCAGTGACTGCACCAGCAAATCCATCCTTTTTTGAGGTTGCATCATATGAGATGTCTAGATAGTAAAGTCCTTCTCTGGCATGCCCCACAACCTTGACCTCCTTTGTGTCATTGTCAGATATAGCACATGATTGAGGCTGAAAACTAACAGCACAATTACCTTCTTTTGTCAACTTTCGAATAGACACAAGATTGTGCTTGAATGCAGGCACATATAGGACATTAGTCAGCTTCAAATTAGGCAGACTGTAAGAACCCAGATTTTTGGGTAGAATTAAAACTTTTTATTATGTAATAATATAGGAATGAATAGTGGTTATGACTGCGATGTAACGACTGTCTATTTAATGAATGGAATGGATTTGGATTCAATTATTATATGTCATGCAGAATACCTTTGGTTGACAACATAGATAAGAATGATCTATCTCCTAAGAATATGAGAAGATTACTCCAAGTAAGATTATTCTTGTGTCATCCAAATCAATATCTATTATAAGCCCAGCGGTTCCGTAAAAAGGTTAAGGAACACTCGAGGGTGAACCAGGTTCATTTTCCTAATTATAGGAATTAAATAAAAATAAGTGATGAATAGTGATTTTGGTGGAATTTGGAATATTATTATAATAATGTTATACCCGGTATTCAGAACGGATTTCTGAGTTCGTATTAGTGATCCAGGAGGAAAATAAGTGTATGTAAAAGCGGTCGGATTCAGAAAAAGAGCACTTTTATTTTCTCCGAGATTTCCCTGGACACTGCAAGACTTAAGGATTTATAAAAGGGAATTAAGGAATTTAAATTCGAGAAGTATTAAGTAAGATGAAGAATAGTATTAGAAATATTAAGAAGATTTTCGGTAAAACCCTAACTAGAAACGAATGAGTTATTCCCTCGAACGACCAACGAATTAAGCAATAAACGGACAAAGAAACAAGCAGAGGGAGCAAGAGTCTTGTGCAAGCCATTAGAAAATATCTAGTAACTACTTAGTTACATAAGTAACTAGCATGTTTGGAGCTTAGCTAGCACTTAGCAAAATCAAACCATTAGTTACATGAAGACCATTCAATCATCAACACTTGTCCTCCTAAAAACATCATCTAGTGCATCATCACTTTAATAAAGGTGTTTTAGATGAGATATTATCCAAATCAAACCACTTTATGCATTATTGTCAAATTAACCAAGTAAAAACACCAACTCTCTCCTTTTCTTCTTACATTCGGCTATAGCTAAATTCAAAGGGAGAAATTCAACTTGCAACCATCATTTGATCTCCAAACTTTTATGGTGAGACTTACATTTCATAAAAATGATCTCCTCAAAATCCTAGCTTCAATCTCTTCATTTTCCATTTTCAAAAAAATGATTTAAGAGGAGGGTGAATAGTGTTTTCATGAACTAATCTTGTTTTTCCTTGATTTCTTTGGTTGATTTAGCAAGCTTAAATCTATCCAAGGACCATACCAAGCTTAGTAAGGCTAGATCATACTCCAAGGAAGGTATAAGTCTTGAAAACCCTAGATCTTACTTTGAGATTATGTTTGTTCTTGATGATTTTTAGAGTAGTATGTTCATGATAATGTTATAAGCATGATTAGTTAAGTGGTTTAGTTGATTTAAGAAGCATGTTGATTTGGATGCTAAGATCAGTAGCTTCTGGAATTTTTGAGATGATGAACATGTGTATAAGTTGTATTGGTGCCCGGTGTGGCTTGGCTTTAGTATTACGATTAGTAGAACGTTCGATTCATAGCCGTCGTAATGCCCGATTTTCGTTTAATCTTGGAATCCGAACTTAACATTAGATAAAACTCACTGCATAGCTTCGACTTATGCCATGATTAGCTAGATCATGTTACAAGCTTCGTTTTGATATAAAGTTCGTATGAAATGGACTTACGGTTTAGGAGTTATGATTAAATTCGTAAAAGCGGTTCGAAATCGTAAACGAAAGTTCGTAATTGAAATTGATTCCCTTAAATGTCGTTTAATCAGTGGCAAATCTTATTAATTAAATATTAGAGGTAAAAAGGAAGGTGTGGGAGAAAACCACATGTCGAATGGATCGTTTTCCGATTTTATAAAAATGTTTGAATCGAGGTTAAACGCGAACGAACCCCTTAAAGGTATGACTTTGGTTATAACTTAGAAAACGGGCGATAACACTCGAGGTATAATCTTGATTCGTAAACGACCGACCTTAGAACTTGTACGACTTAAGTATATACCAAGTATAAGCATGATGACATGTCTTGATAACGAACGAATGTCGGATCGTATCGGTGATAAAAAGAGTTACACTAAAAGAGACGTAACGAGATAACTCGAAAACATGTTTCGATTTAAGTGGAGTTTATACTTAGCCTTTTAATAAGCGTTAAGTGGTTAATCTTAAATATTCTGATTGTTTATAGATTGTCGAGCTGACCCGGGACACATTACCCCTACCCACACTCGATTCTCAGGCAAGTTTCCAATACTTGGAACTGTTGTTGTGATAATATATATGATGATTGTTTTATACATATGCCATAGCATGCATGCCTACTTTCAAGTTAATATTGAATTACTTGTTCCCTGAATTGATATCGGCTTATAGACTATATATGAAATATCAGTTATAAGCCGGATTGTTTGGTTAAGACCCTTAGCGAAGGGCGTATGATATTCATACTTCAAATATAGACCGGGAGTCGATATTTTGTAATATATAAATAGTCGTGGAAACCCGGAGGGATCCCCGCGACAAATCTATTACTTCGAGGATTTTTATTCGATTACGAATCTTTCGAGGAACGTTATTTGAGTATTACCTCAGTGAAGGAATATTTAATGAATATTATTTTAATATTCATTTAGAATGTCATTTATTTAATGAATATTATTTTGATCATTCATTGGAGTTATTTAGTTAATGAATATTATTTTGAATATTCATTAGAGTTATTTGGTTGACGAATATCATTCCCAAATATTCATTTGGCTTACTTGTTATTATTTTGGAATATTCATTTGATCTTTATTTATTTAATGAATATTACTTTCGAATATTCATTTAAGGTTTGATTTACTTAATGAATATTATTTTAAAATATTCATTGGAAGTTCTATTTACTCAAGGAATATTACTTCGATTATTCTTTTAAAGTTTTGATTACTAAATGAATATTATTCGGATATTCATTTAGAATATTATTTGTTAAATGAATATTATTTTGGGATATTCATTTAGAATATTATTTGTTAAATGAATATTATTTTGGGATATTCATTTAGAATATTATTTGTTTAATGAATATTATTTGGATATTCATTTGGAATGTTAATTGTTAAATGAATATTATTTTCAAATCTTCATTTAAGGTTTGATTTATTCAGTAAATATTATTTTAAATATTTATTTAAGTTTATTTATTCAATGAATATTATCTTAAATATTCATTTAAGAAGAGATTTATTTAATAAATAATTCTATATATTCATTCGAGGATTACTTACGAGCAATATTATGATTTATTAATATTCCGTAATTATTATTGACTTAATAAATATTCTTGGAATATTTAATAAAATTCTTTTGAATTCTTTTTGTAATGATTTATATTATTCAAAGGTTATCCTTCACCTTCAGATATTATGTAAAATATTTCGGAGTCTTTTATGACTATTTTATCAAGGGGAGGTTCCTAAACTTTAATTTCATTTAAATCTATCTTAAAGAAGATTTAAATACTCGCTCAACTTCCAAACGTATATAAGGGGACCTCACTTGAGCGATGTTATTTATTGGACTGCCCGGTCCTATACTTGCTAAAACTATCTTGTCACTCACATCTTGATTCTTTCAAGCATCGATATGAGTCTTTTGGTTACCTCCTCAACGCTCGAGGGGTATGATTGATGTAACAAGTTTATATCCATTAACAAACATCAGCTTGGGAAATATTGGTGAATTTTCCTTTCCAATTATATACGACTACTTTGTGGAGTCCTATCAACAAGTGTTACACTTGGGGAAAAGGGGAACGAACTTTACGTTTCAGAGTCATGGATGATATTCGAACTAGGAGACGCGTAAGTGGCCGAGTGGCGCCGGTCCAGCAATAGCCCAACCGTTGGCTGAGGAGTTCCAGAGGGCGGTAGATAAGTAATTCCGTCGGAGCTACCTTCTACATGTAGAGAACGACTGATGAGATGCATGACATACGACTGATCATCGTAAACGTCAGGGCATCTGGCGCGGTAATGCTCCCGTATTAGTTCATCTTCTAAAAGTGAGAAATTTCTGCAAAACTGTTGGTGTTGGCAAGGTAAAAAGTGTTGAAACCGGAATTGCAATATTTTTCCTGCAAGTTCCTCTTTTATGATAATTGAGAATATCTTGCTTATCTTTTGCATAGCAGATATTTATTCAAAACAAACATATTTTTGAGTTACCTTGTAACTTCATCTCATACCTTATATTGGTACTACATCGTTAATGCATGGCATATGGTTTCGAAGATATTTTGAACTGTCATATATTATTGCTGTTCAATTATATTTCTGGTGGGCTATTGCTCACCCTTGCTTTAATTATTTATATCACAACAACAGCTAGATCAGATGGCCGCGCAAGGCGCACACAGCGTAAGCAGGTGTCAACCGTCGGAGGTTTACCGCTAAGGTCTTGGCTACCTTTGTTGAGGATGCAACTACTGGTAGGCTAGTTGTTAGCAATTGAGCCTCAAATGTATTTATATTATGGTATCTATTAATGGATGGCAAAGAGTATGTAATTGTACAATTGTAATTCTTTGGGTTGTAAGAACTCAAACTTGTGATTAATAATATTGTTGGTTACTCTGATTTCATCTCTGGGACTATAACGGGTGTGTTTTATGTTGTTGTTTTGGGTCACAAGGTTGTAATTTAAATTATGTTGGTTTTGTGGTTGGATATTGAGACCGTAACGACCAGATCCCTGACCCTGGATCTGGGGGTGTTACAGAAATGGTATCAGAGAGAGCGTTATATATCCCAGAGATGATGCGACGTTAAAACAATAAATTCATTAAGATAATAAGAACTCTTGCCAAGTTCATAGTCGGACTACTTAATGTAGTACTGACGTATAAAACCCTTATGGGAACTATTAAGTATCATGATAGTGACTTAGCTCGTTCTTGTATCGACTAGTAAGGCGATAGACCTTGGGGATTACGAGAAGTAACTCAATGATGCTTGTTTTGATGCTGAAGATCGGATGGTGGATTCGATAGAGTACCCTACTGAGGACCCGGAAGAAGTTCCAGCAGAGGAGGAGAATATTGATAAGTATAAGGAGTTTACACTTAAGGAATGAGGGCTACAACCAGAGAGACTGTAAGAGTTAAAGTATAGTGCTCAGAAAAGTGAGCATAAAGAGCTGAGATATTATTAAGAGAATTAAAGATGCGTATTGGATTCATAGCGGGACTGCTAGATGAAGTACCAGCAGGTAAGATGGATTTGAGGAATTACTTGAGATCTTATATGGGGATAGATAAAAAAACCAAAATCCTTAGAGACCTACTGATTAATGAGAAAAGAGTTAGAGTGGCACATGGTTATCAAAGACACAGATAGAGGACGGGGAGCAGAGTCCCTAGGAACAGTTAAGACATAGGTGGCAAGTGCCATATCTTCAGATAAATGAATTAGTGTGAATGTGGTTAAGGATAATTCGCCATGAGAAGGCAGATTTCATAAGTGATAATTTGTAAAGTCAAACTTAGATTGATGAGATGGTTGGGTTCAAGGAAATGTCCATTTTATGAATGGATCAACTTAGAAAATAAAGACATTGAAAGGTGATGGCATGATTGAATAAAGTATATAAGGAAATAGTAAGCAAGACGATGATCTCAGAACCTACAAGACTAAAAGACCAGTGAGTCTATGATAAACTAGTAATGAGGCTATCGTCAAGAAACCAAGTATAAGTTCAGTTCAATTCAGTGAAATGATGAACCAGAAACATTAGTTGCATGTGATTCAGAAGAATATTAAATTCTTTCTTTTCCTTGAATGGATTATGGTAGTTACCTTAAGTTTATTCTGACACTGAATCATAAATGGATTAGGCAAGGCGAGCAGTGGTCGAGATGTAACTGAGAATGCTTCTAGGTGCAACCTGATAGAACAGGTGTAGGACATGTTCTCGAAATAAGAGTTTTTGCAAAATGAAGTCCAGCAATAGGACACATGATCAATAAGAGTAGTGTTGGTCGGCCCTACCAAGTTAAAGACAGTTTCAAATGAAGATTGGCCAACCACACTGGCAAAGGTGAGAAATTTCATAAAATTCACAAGGTATTACCAAAGATTTGCTCAGGACTTTACAGAAAGTGTAGTCCCGTAACCCGACTTATTATAAGAATAAAAGTTTGAATGGACAAGATAAACGTGAGAAGATCTTCCTAGAGCTAAAGGTAAAGTTGGTGATGACCAGGGTTGGCGTTGCCTAATGGAAGAAGGAAACTTTGGGAGATATTATGATGCAACTCATACAGGTATAGGTCTGCGCTTATGCAGCACGACAGCGTAATTTCGAATACATTTAGACAGCGCAGTTCATCGGATTCGGATGGCCTTGGTAGTGCCAATGTTGAGGAATGACTAACCCCGACGGTAGTGTTCCTTCTTAGACTAGTTGTTAAGAAGACTGGTATTTGGTAGTATCGACTAATAGGACGAATATGTATCGGGAAGATGTGGCATGTTACTAGTGGGTGAATAGATTAACTGAAATTTTCCCAAATTCTGGAAAGGAATTCAACGAATTTTGGCAAACCTTGTCTTTCTGATTATCAAAAGACGTCATTGAAGAGAGTGGAAACTGGAGCGAACCCTGTGGATTGGGTAAAGTAGCCGCTATACAGGTGGGTAGACATACCCCGATTATTACAGTTGAATGTAGGGATAAAATTATGAAGTTGAATGTAATTAAGAAACGAGCCGAGAAATTCTGGGATTGACTTAAATAAAAAGGTTGTTATGCCAGAAGTGTTAAGCTTTTGTGGTACGTGGAATTGATAAGATTAACTAAAAGAATAAAAGTGAAGGAAAGGTGACCGGAGACGGTACCGAGAAGTCGAGTGAGACTTATATGGAGTAAAGCTTTGGAAAGATCAAAATGTATCAAAGTAGAAGGCAATATGCCAGCAATTGCTAGAAAAGTAATGCTATTAGCCGACCCCTAACTCACATGTTTTAGTATGGCAAGTTGAGGCCAAGTCACAAAGGATTAACAATTAACTAGACCAGCAATGAAAGGATATATCGGGGTTGCTTCTAATCAAGCGCCAACCGCAAGGACTTTTGATATAAAATGAATTGAGATACATGATAATGGATTTTGTAAATACCATGGATGTGTTAGGAATGAGGATGGTGACCAGTAAAGGTTATGAGGATTGTCAGAGATGGTGCAGTATGATGCAAAAATGTTATCTGAAACTTAGTGTCCTCAAGGGGAGCATTAGGCATTAAGAGATTCACGTTGAACATGACCAATATCTTCCAGAACATCCTTGCTACCATTACCAAGTTCTGTAAGAAAGAGCAGATAGACATGTGTTGTCTTTTGGAAGGTCATATAGACTAACATTCGTTTGAAAGAAAAGGTTAACATTAAGCTACCTATAGATTATCAAGATTGGAATGATTGAAAAGAGACCCTTATTATGGATATATGATTAAATTGCCAAGTACAGGATGTAAGTATTCCTTGAAAATGGAATTGAGGATAGAATGTCCATAGATTAATACGAACCCTGGGGGATGCACAAAGGATAGCATTACCCCTAATATAGACATTGTGAAATCAGACGATATAAGTTGAATCGACCAAGGTATCAATAACCTATAAGGATTTGTGGAAAGGAGTCTCGAAAAGTACATAGACAGAATCGTTATAGAATTGGTTAATGATGTTTGATATACCCTGTACCCAGAAGATATAGGATGAATGATGAGGATGACCTAAAGAACCCTATAAGGGAAGAGGTAATGTTCTAAACTTCAGAAAGGGAAGTTTGGTAAGGAATGTATGACATAGTAACAATAAGGCCAGAGGAAGTATGTGTGAAACCATGAGAAAGTATGGATTGAACCAATAAGGTTGAGATTATCCTAAAACAAGAAGGGATTTAAGTAAGGAAATATCCTAGGTATGATTGGGAGTACTGGTAGTAAAGTTCACACTAGAAAGGTGGAAGCAATGACTTTTGGAAAAGACTGATAGATGTTTTCTCTCATTCAGCAGAATTTAAGGGAGAATGCTTCCACCCTGAGTTGGAATAGATCCAGAAAACATGGATCTCAAGAAATTATTATAATCAGGAAAGGCCAACGAGGTGGCCGACACTTTAAGTATAGGGGAGTAAGTATAAATGCTCATACCAAAGAAATAGAATGATAATGTAAGGACCTCGATGGTCATTATGTGGTAGAGGAAGTTACATCCCGTCTAATGATTGTGTCAGGATCAACTATAAGAATAGTTTAAGTAAAGATTCGATTCCTGATGTTGCCAGTAGCACATCATCGACATTATGAGGCTCTACGACAGGCCAGACCAAATTCCCCAAGAGACTCGCCTTTCCTTTGGAATGAGTGGGGGAAAGTTAAGTAACAAGGAATTGGTAGTAGATGACCAAAAACAGAGATGGTACAAATACTGATAAGCCAAATGGCACGATGATGAATGACAAGCAAGTTTATGTTGGTGTATTTCTGTGCAAACAAGATAGAGAATTATGAGATTGGCGAGCGATTAAGCAAACCGCTAAGCTTTTAGTCTTCTACCGGAGATATATGATTAATAATCTCACCAGCCTGTTCCAGCTGCGATGCTGGAAGCTTCCCTGCAATTTTATCTGCTTCATGTAATATCTACGTCAAGTTCAGGAAGCATTCCCTATGGATAGGGAATAGTGATTATTTTGTTTTCCTAGAGGATCTTGAATTGACAATTATGATGCTTAGTTGTTAAAGCACTAAGTAAACAATAAACGATGGTGATCCTTCTGAGGAATTAGGTGGTAATGACTGTGGAAATGTCGAAGTGAATCTAAGTTAGAGAAATCATCCAGGTTTATTTCGGATGGTGTAATTTCTGGATCGACGGGATATTTGAAATGAAGAATTAGGTTATGATGGTTCATAAAATGATCATAGTAGAAATAAAGACAAGAGACCGATAGAGATGGAAATAGAATTGGGAATTAATAAGAGAGTCAGATAGGCAGACTCATGAGAAGCTCCAGTAATGAAGCGAGAAGAGTATGGAATTGGCAAGGTAAGGGTATTGGCCAAAACGGAAAGTTGGAATTAGGAGCATGAATGACATACAAATTGACTCCTTTTAAGTTTGGAAAATCCGAGGAAATATGGAATAGTTTGATTGAGTAATAAAAGAGACTCAGGGAATGAGAAAGTGAAATCTAGATGGTTGAACAAAGGAAAGTTTGACCACAAACGTGCCACGTATATTAAATAAAGGTAACACGCGTTCCCCTAATAAGGTGACGGTGGAGTACAATAACAGAAGTGAATGAGAACTAGATGATAAGATGGATGTGATTGATAAAGAAAAGAATGGGAAATAATTATGGAATGTGAAGCAAGAAATGTTACGAATGGATTGATGAATGGGTTCTTCCTAACGAGCACTCGGATTGACAACCTGATAGTGTTAGAATTATGAGTATGAAAGAGCCAGTGTCGGGGCGTGAAATGTGAGTAATAATAATGTCAAGCGGGAAATCCAAGATTTAACCTGAGAGGTTGAAGGATTTTCCAAAAAGTAAGTGGTGCTAATATCAAGCAAGAGTATAGGTCCATAGAATGATGGACAGAATAGCAGGGACATGTGATATGTGAGATTACGAAAAAGTGGAATTTGATACGAATATGATTATTTCTCTTCTCTAATAAACCTCTATAGTTCAGAGGTAAATTCTAAGTATGATATTTTGACAATCATGAAAACTTTCATATATGATTCTTTGAAATTCTTTCTTTTCTTCTCCCTTATTTATCTTCTTCTAAATTGAGAAGAACAACCCTTTAAGGAGGGGAGGTAATACTACGTGACTCTCTGTCTGTGTGATAGGAGTCTAAGTGGAATGCCATTAATTGTTTAATTGCTTGTCAAGTACTAAAGGCTGGCCCCCTTCTGTACTAGCTATGCAATATAACAAATGTTCATTGATCATAGTGATCTCTCAATGAATTCTTCTAATTCTATATATTGAGCGAGATTGCGAAGATTAAAGTGGTCAGGAATTACAAAATTACGAGTGAGGTTATCTCCGAAATTCGTAGCGCGTTAGTGATACCGAAGTCACTGCACGTACCAATAAGGTTAATAGTATAAGACCGGACAAGAGCGTATACCGGATGATGTGTTATGCGAAAGTATCAAAGAATTGGTAGAACGGATAAAGGGTGTATTGTAACACCAGTACGATGTGCTTTAGAAAGATTGGAATGTGTAAGGGTCGACCAGAGAATTGGAAAGCGAAATAACCAACAAGTACCCAATTGTCTTCTACCTGATTCCGGGACGGAATCCTTTTAAGGAGGGGAGACTGTAAGAACCCAGATTTTTGGGTAGAATTAAAACTTTTTATTATGTAATAATATAGGAATGAATAGTGGTTATGACTGCGATGTAACGACTGTCTATTTAATGAATGGAATGGATTTGGATTCAATTATTATATGTCATGCAGAATACCTTTGGTTGACAACATAGATAAGAATGATCTATCTCCTAAGAATATGAGAAGATTACTCCAAGTAAGATTATTCTTGTGTCATCCAAATCAATATCTATTATAAGCCCAGCGGTTCCGTAAAAAGGTTAAGGAACACTCGAGGGTGAACCAGGTTCATTTTCCTAATTATAGGAATTAAATAAAAATAAGTGATGAATAGTGATTTTGGTGGAATTTGGAATATTATTATAATAATGTTATACCCGGTATTCGGAACGGATTTCTGAGTTCGTATTAGTGATCCAGGAGGAAAATAAGTGTATGTAAAAGCGGTCGGATTCAGAAAAATAGCACTTTTATTTTCTCCGAGATTTCCCTGGACACTGCAAGACTTAAGGATTTATAAAAGGGAATTAAGGAATTTAAATTCGAGAAGTATTAAGTAAGATGAAGAATAGTATTAGAAATATTAAGAAGATTTTCGGTAAAACCCTAACTAGAAACGAATGAGTTATTCCCTCGAACGACCAACGAATTAAGCAATAAACGGACAAAGAAACAAGCAGAGGGAGCAAGAGTCTTGTGCAAGCCATTAGAAAATATCTAGTAACTACTTAGTTACATAAGTAACTAGCATGTTTGGAGCTTAGCTAGCACTTAGCAAAATCAAACCATTAGTTACATGAAGACCATTCAATCATCAACACTTGTCCTCCCAAAAACATCATCTAGTGCATCATCACTTTAATAAAGGTGTTTTAGATGAGATATTATCCAAATCAAACCACTTTATGCATTATTGTCAAATTAACCAAGTAAAAACACCAACTCTCTCCTTTTCTTCTTACATTCGGCTATAGCTAAATTCAAAGGGAGAAATTCAACTTGCAACCATCAGTTGATCTCCAAACTTTTATGGTGAGACTTACATTTCATAAAAATGATCTCCTCAAAATCCTAGCTTCAATCTCTTCTTTTTCCATTTTCAAAAAAATGATTTAAGAGGAGGGTGAATAGTGTTTTCATGAACTAATCTTGTTTTTCCTTGATTTCTTTGGTTGATTTAGCAAGCTTAAAGCTATCCAAGGACCATACCAAGCTTAGTAAGGCTAGATCATACTCCAAGGAAGGTATAATTCTTGAAAACCCTAGATCTTTCTTTGAGATTATGTTTGTTCTTGATGATTTTTAGAGTAGTATGTTCATGATAATGTTATAAGCATGATTAGTTAAGTGGTTTAGTTGATTTAAGAAGCATGTTGATTTGGATGCTAAGATCAGTAGCTTCTGGACTTTTTGAGATGATGAACATGTGTATAAGTTGTATTGGTGCCCGGTGTGGCTTGGCTTTAGTATTACGATTAGTAGAACGTTCGATTCATAGCCGTCGTAATGCCCGATTTTCGTTTAATCTTGGAATCCGAACTTAACAGTAGATAAAACTCACTGCATAGCTTCGACTTATGCCATGATTAGCTAGATCATGTTACAAGCTTCGTTTTGATATAAAGTTCGTATGAAATGGACTTACGGTTTAGGAGTTATGATTAAATTCGTAAAAGCGGTTCGAAATCGTAAACGAAAGTTCGTAATTGAAATTGATTCCCTTAAATGTCGTTTAATCAGTGGAGAATCTTATTAATTAAATATTAGAGGTAAAAAGGAAGGTGTGGGAGAAAACCACATGTCGAATGGATCGTTTTCCGATTTTATAAAAATGTTTGAATCGAGGTTAAACGCGAACGAACCCCTTAAAGGTATGACTTTGGTTATAACTTAGAAAACGGGCGATAACACTCGAGGTATAATCTTGATTCGTAAACGACCGACCTTAGAACTTGTACGACTTAAGTATATACCAAGTATAAGCATGATGACATGTCTTGATAACGAACGAATGTCGGATCGTATCGGTGATAAAAAGAGTTACACTAAAAGAGACGTAACGAGATAACTCGAAAACATGTTTCGATTTAAGTGGAGTTTATACTTAGCCTTTTAATAAGCGTTAAGTGGTTAATCTTAAATATTCTGATTGTTTATAGATTGTCGAGCTGACCCGGGACACATTACCCCTACCCACACTCGATTCTCAGGCAAGTTTCCAATACTTGGAACTGTTGTTGTGATAATATATATGATGATTGTTTTATACATATGCCATAGCATGCATGCCTACTTTCAAGTTAATATTGAATTACTTGTTCCCTGAATTGATATCGGCTTATAGACTATATATGAAATATCAGTTATAAGCCGGATTGTTTGGTTAAGACCCTTAGCGAAGGGCGTATGATATTCATACTTCAAATATAGACCGGGAGTCGATATTTTGTAATATATAAATAGTCGTGGAAACCCGGAGGGATCCCCGCGACAAATCTATTACTTCGAGGATTTTTATTCGATTACGAATCTTTCGAGGAACGTTATTTGAGTATTACCTCAGTGAAGGAATATTTAATGAATATTATTTTAATATTCATTTAGAATGTCATTTATTTAATGAATATTATTTTGATCATTCATTGGAGTTATTTAGTTAATGAATATTATTTTGAATATTCATTAGAGTTATTTGGTTGACGAATATCATTCCCAAATATTCATTTGGCTTACTTGTTATTATTTTGGAATATTCATTTGATCTTTATTTATTTAATGAATATTACTTTCGAATATTCATTTAAGGTTTGATTTACTTAATGAATATTATTTTAAAATATTCATTGGAAGTTCTATTTACTCAAGGAATATTACTTCGATTATTCTTTTAAAGTTTTGATTACTAAATGAATATTATTCGGATATTCATTTAGAATATTATTTGTTAAATGAATATTATTTTGGGATATTCATTTAGAATATTATTTGTTAAATGAATATTATTTTGGGATATTCATTTAGAATATTATTTGTTTAATGAATATTATTTGGATATTCATTTGGAATGTTAATTGTTAAATGAATATTATTTTCAAATCTTCATTTAAGGTTTGATTTATTCAGTAAATATTATTTTAAATATTTATTTAAGTTTATTTATTCAATGAATATTATCTTAAATATTCATTTAAGAAGAGATTTATTTAATAAATAATTCTATATATTCATTCGAGGATTACTTACGAGCAATATTATGATTTATTAATATTCCGTAATTATTATTGACTTAATAAATATTCTTGGAATATTTAATAAAATTCTTTTGAATTCTTTTTGTAATGATTTATATTATTCAAAGGTTATCCTTCACCTTCAGATATTATGTAAAATATTTCGGAGTCTTTTATGACTATTTTATCAAGGGGAGGTTCCTAAACTTTAATTTCATTTAAATCTATCTTAAAGAAGATTTAAATACTCGCTCAACTTCCAAACGTATATAAGGGGACCTCACTTGAGCGATGTTATTTATTGGACTGCCCGGTCCTATACTTGCTAAAACTATCTTGTCACTCACATCTTGATTCTTTCAAGCATCGATATGAGTCTTTTGGTTACCTCCTCAACGCTCGAGGGGTATGATTGATGTAACAAGTTTATATCCATTAGCAAGCATCAGCTTGGGAAATATTGGTGAATTTTCCTTTCCAATTAGATACGACTACTTTGTGGAGTCCTATCAACAAGTGTTACACTTGGGGAAAAGGGGAACGAACTTTACGTTTCAGAGTCATGGATGATATTCGAACTAGGAGACGCGTAAGTGGCCGAGTGGCGCCGGTCCAGCAATAGCCCAACCGTTGGCTGAGGAGTTCCAGAGGGCGGTAGATAAGTAATTCCGTCGGAGCTACCTTCTACATGTAGAGAACGACTGATGAGATGCATGACATACGACTGATCATCGTAAACGTCAGGGCATCTGGCGCGGCAATGCTCCCGTATTAGTTCATCTTCTAAAAGTGAGAAATTTCTGCAACACTGTTGGTGTTGGCAAGGTGAAAAAGTGTTGAAACCGGAATTGCAATATTTTTCCTGCAAGTTCCTCTTTTATGATAATTGAGAATATCTTGCTTATCTTTTGCATAGCAGATATTTATTCAAAACAAACATATTTTTGAGTTACCTTGTAACTTCATCTCATACCTTATATTGGTACTACATCGTTAATGCATGGCATATGGTTTCGAAGATATTTTGAACTGTCATATATTATTGTTGTTCAATTATATTTCTGGTGGGCTATTGCTCACCCTTGATTTAATTATTTATATCACAACAACAGCTAGATCAGATGGCCGCGCAAGGCGCACACAGCGTAAGCAGGTGTCAACCGTCGGAGGTTTACCGCTAAGGTCTTGGCTACCTTTGTTGAGGATGCAACTACTGGTAGGCTAGTTGTTAGCAATTGAGCCTCAAATGTATTTATATTATGGTATCTATTAATGGATGGCAAAGAGTATGTAATTGTACAATTGTAATTCTTTGGGTTGTAAGAACTCAAACTTGTGATTAATAATATTGTTGGTTACTCTGATTTCATCTCTGGGACTATAACGGGTGTGTTTTATGTTGTTGTTTTGGGTCACAAGGTTGTAATTTAAATTATGTTGGTTTTGTGGTTGGATATTGAGACCGTAACGACCAGATCCCTGACCCTGGATCTGGGGGTGTTACACAGACAGACATCTCCTACATGTGAAATCTTTGCAACATCACCAGTTGGTAGCTATATTGTCAATTTTGAAGAAGCCACTCTTACATTAGTCAAAACTTCCATTGTACTGGTCATGTGATCTGTGGCTCCAGAGTCCAGAATCCAGTCTATTGTTGCAGATTTTGCCAATCCTGAAAAACAACTTTGTGATGTTATCATGCCTGAGAAACAATTATCAATTTCTTCATCAGTGTCACCACCCTTCAAAGATTTCATGAGCTGAGTTGGCATCATTTTCATGATCTGTTCCAACTGTTGTGGTGTCAAGAGAGAGGAAGAGTTCTCTTCTTTTTCAGCACTGCCAACTGCCATATTAGCTGATTTTTGAGCACCACTTGCAAACTTAGAGTTATTACTCCATCTTGATGCTGAATTTCCTCCTCTACCACCAGATGATTTTCTATGTTTAGAGTGCCAGCGAGGATACCCAATAGTTTTCCAACACCTATCACTGGTGTGTCCATTAGCACCACAAGTAGTACATACATACTTATTTTCGACTGCATTTCTACTCAACATAGCAGAAGCATCAAAAACAGTTGAATCAACAGAATTAAGAACAAATCTTTGAGATTCTTCCTGTTGGATAGCAGCACAAGCTATTTCAACTGAAGGAAGAGGAACTTGCAACAATAACTGGCTACGCTGAGCATTGAACTTATCATGCAAATCATTTAAAAACTGAAAAAGTTTAGATTCCTCCTTGATGACCTCTATAGCTTTCAACAAGGCTGTGACTTCAGTAGTAGGGTTTGGAACAGCAGGCAAGACATTCATAGACTCTATTTCTTCCCACAGACTACTTAAAGAAGTGAAATACTCAGCTACTGAGAGATTATTTTGTTTAAGGTCATACAGGTCTCTATTCAACATATATTTCCTAGACCCATTAGTAAGTGATAACCTTTTTTCAAGCTGAGCCCAGATTTCACTAGCAGTGTTTATAAACAGAATAGAGTTCTTGATATTATCACAGACATTGTTATGAAGCCAGGATATTACCAGGTTATTGCAAGTATCCCATTGAAGAGCCTCTGAATCATCTGCAGCATTTCTTGTCAATGTTCCATTCACAAAACCCAATTTACGCTTAGAAGAGAGTTGTATTTCAAACGAACGTTTCCAAGCCCTGAAGTCACCTGCACCTTCAAGATTTTTCACACTCACAGAAAGAGGACCATCAGATGGATGCAGAAACAGTGGATTTTGCATATCAGCAAACGTAAAACGACCACCAGTAGCCATGATGATAACAGATCTTAACAAATCTTAAGTAAAAATCAAAACTTTAAGACTTGGACAAACAGATCTGAGACACAAAGAAAAGAAACACAAACGAGCAATGTAAAAACAAATCAGATATCAAAACAAAGAATGAAACTCAATCCCAGAAAACATCAAACTAATTCATACCAGCTCTGATACCATAAAGATTAAATGCAATCTAAACAGAGGTATGAACAAAAGCTGGGAAGGAGCAGAAAGCAAAGTTCATAATGCACCTTGATATGTTGCAGAAAATGAAATATCTGATTACAAAGCTCACTCAATACAATGCACCATCTAGCCTTTATATAGTCCAAAGACAGACACGTATACAGAGAAATTGGAGAGAATAATTCAGCTAACAAACTCTAGACATAATGACTCAAATGACCTTAGAATAATCCAAGAAAAGAGAGGACCACAAACCAACTTATTAGACTAGTGAGAGTGCTAACATGTGCACTCTATTTATTTGCAAACAATAAGGAAATAACCACAACAACACAGCCTCACAGTCAGCATTAAATGTACGCAGTTCCTGACTAAATTTAGAGACTATAGTTCCGAGACACTGGTCTTAGAACGTGAACTAACGAATAATTGTAGCGTTTAAAAATATTAGCAGCTTTTTAAAAGGTCAAAAATAAGAATTCTGGGATTAGTTTAAAAAAAAAAAAGAATTCTGGGATTAATCAATGATTTGGTTCGTTCCAGACTGAAGCTTCATGTTAACGTGTTACTTCCATTGCAATTTTGTTTTAAATACAGAGTTACAGAGAAGCTAAAAATTCTGTACAATTTTGATAAGATTCTAAAATTGAGTAAATAATATTTTAGATATTAATTTGACAAAGACTGAAAAAGTAAGAAAAATTTACAGGAGGTCAAGCGAGACTCCAACATTCCAACCTCCCTGGTACCTGCCCCTGACATCTCGTAAAAAAAGCGAGAGAGATACTGCTACTATATTCATGGTGCATATCTATGGTTGCAGGGTTTTTCTTTTTGTTTGATTTCTATCATGACTGTTAAATATATATGAGTATAACATTCTTGGAAGGGCCTTTCCCAACACCTTAAGGTTTTGGGTGAAACGGTTTCTAACATGGTATCAGAGCTCTGGTGTTTGTGGAGGTCTCAAGTTCGAACCCCACCGCCCCTAGTGACCACTCTTACCCCGTAGTGGGCTTGCGAGTGAGGGGGAGTGTTAAATATATATGAGTATAAGATCCTTGGAAGGGCCTTCCCCAACACCTTAAGGTTTTGGGTGAAACGGTTTCTAACCATGACTATAACTTATATTCCTACACTGGTTTTGCATCGTAGAAAAAGACATGTTTTCCAATATTTTTGTGTTTGTTAGCTACGAAAAACAAGTATATAATGGCAAACAAAATGCAACCGTATCATGTTATGATGATTATTTTGTTCAGAAAATTTAATTATTGCATGATACACAATGCGTTCAATACCAAACAGTGAACCTGAAGCCTCGTACATCAAGACCAGAGGCTGAAAGTTTAACCCGGGAATCTACTCTTTCTTCAGGTAATAATACCGGACTTCGTTTCCTGTTCCAGAAGAAGGCTTCATTCCATCAATGGAAACTAGACTCTCCGAGTAATTAGTAAATCCACACCAGATATCCTTGCATAAGTCTCCTTCTTTTCCTCCTATCCTCTTGATTGTACAGTTTTGGAGATCGACACAGTATCTTTTACTTTTAATGGACATAAGAACAATATATGCCCACTGTTAAAATATCCTAGAAACCATGGCTCCATAAGTTCAATTGGCTCTCTACGCCAAAATTGAAATGGTCCAATAGACGTCTTACTCCAATCATTACATCTCTCGTTAAAAGTATATATTTCAATTGGTTCTACCCCATAGAACAATGTCGCACCATGGAACATGACAACAAGTGAATCCCTAAAATTCAATAAATCAAATTTTCCATTAAGATTTTTTTCCGAAAGAACCAAGATCAGGCAACAATCTAAAAAATTCTTCTCGAACATTAAACGAGATGACAGTCAAACATTCTTTCCCTCCCACTGAGAGTCTGCGTAATCAACCAAAAAGGAGATCCATTGAAGATAAAAGGGCGGGAATAGCGTTGTTGATAAATACCATGGTAAAGGAAGATGGAGGGAGTAATCTTACTCCAACAACCACCATTGCATGAATAGACATACCCTGCTAATGGCTGTTTTTCGTTTAGCTTAACATGCATGATTTTAAAATCATTGGCAACTGAATCAAAACCAAATCCAAAACCGCGATAACAATAAATTTGGACCTCAGAGGGAGGGTCGATTTCCAAGCAATGTTTTGTAGCAGGATTCCATATCTTAAAGATCGTTGTTCGATAATGCTCGTAAGATTCATAGAAACACACCAAACCATTAATGCAACCAATTATGTCCGTAAGCTTCTGACAATACCTGATACTATAAGTGCCACTTATGAACTTCTGCATACAAATAAGCGTAAGAGCATTGTGGTTGGAGTTACGAACAGAATTGATGAAATCGTGGCTAGAGAAAAGCAAATTCCAGGATTTACAAACTGATTTAAATCGGAAAAGTGATTTCACAGGAAGTCGAGTCAGTATCTCAAACTCAATTATTACTACAGGGAGTATGCTCTTCTTTGTGACCATGTTGATGGTAAATAGAATGAATTCGAAGCAGAGACACAATGAATATGTTTCGGAGGGAAGATTTATTATATAGATATACACAAACTTTGAAGAATTCTGCTCCTAATTTTGTTAACATCTATACTTCTATACTACCAATACTATATACTATACCATAATAGGGGATAATTGGTAGTTAATTGTTTGGTTCAACCAACTATTAGTGACCGTTAGATATTTAGTAAATAGATGATAACCGTTAGATCTAATAATAATGAATATTATATATTAAATAAATACTATTATTATTACTAATAATTTTTAGTAATTAATATTACAAAAGTTAAATTATATCCATAATAAATTATTTTATTTTATTTTATTTAATCATATAATTTTAAAATATTTAAAAGTAATCCGTGCTTTGCACGGGCTATAAGCTAGTATATTATAATATAGGGAAAAATAGAGACTTACTTTAATATTATTATTAGTTAAAAATGGAGAGTTCAGTTATTATGTTAATTTCTATTATTGAGAATTAGGAATTTGTTATATAAACAATTGTGATATATTGTAATAAACTTGAGGTGAGTGCCTCCACCATTAATGAGAAGAGAATTTGCGAGAATATTTTATCTATGGTATCATGAGCCAGTAATGAGCGAAGAAAAACCTACAAGAGTTTGTGGGTGTGAAAAAACCTTCGAGAGTTCGTGGGTGAGAGAAAAAGATCCTGCGAAAATTCGTGGGTGAGAAGAAAGAAAAACTCTACGAGAGTTCGTGGATGAGAAGAAAGAAAAATCGTATGAGAGTTCGTGGGTGTAAGAAGATGCTACGAGATTTCTTGGGTATGAATATGATGGATTTGTTGAAGAGACTTTGTCAACCAACGATGATAAAAAAAAAAATTCCGAGAAGAATCGTGACAGAAAAATAATGGTGGCAATTATGACAAAGATGATGATAGAGCACAGAGATGACGAAGATAAGGATGAAAATTGATCACAATGAGAAAACTGATTCAAGTGGATAAGTGGATGATTATGTTGGTTAGAGCAGATGAATCAATTTATTATTATTTTTTTATTTTAGCAAGCTCTCTATCGTGAGTTTGAGGGGATGTTGATATATATTATTATGGGAAAAATAGAGACCTACCTTTAATATTATTACTCCCTCCGTCCTATTTTGTATGACACTCTTCTTTTTGCACGCATCTCAATGTACTTCGACCGGGTACTTATAGATATTATTTTTAAATTTTTTTGTTTTGTATAAAAATATAGATTCTATATTTTTATACAAATCGAAAAAAATTAAAAAATATAATTCACAAATACCCGGCCCGAGCACATTGAAATGCGTGAAAAAGTCAGAGGGTCTTACATTTTGGGACGGAGGGAGTATTAGTTAAAAATGGAGAGTTCCGTTATTATGTTAATTTCTATTATTGAAAATTAGGAATTTGTCATATAAACAATTGTGATGTATTGTAATAAACTTGAGGTGAGTGTCTTCACCATTAATGAGAAGAGAATTTGCGAGACTATTTTATCAAATTTCATTAGTGTTCTTATACATGTGACTGTATCATTGTACAATCTAATCTCTAGCCTTATGTTCGTGTTCGTCCTATTAATAGAATTCTACTCCTAAACTGACTATGACTTGTGCTGCTATTAACATTTGATACACGATGAGGTGCGAGGTGCGCGAAAACCGGCTTGGTGATGGGATTATCAAAAACATTTGGCACACAATATTGTGACAGTAGACTACTGGAGCAAATGATTCCTCTGGTAGCTCACGAAGCCCATCAATGATCAGCCCAAGCCGATGGTATGTTTTAGTCTCTCTCTCATCTTATGAGAGTCGACTAAAGAGCCGTCGTCGTCTCCTCCTTTTCTCCGTCCCTCCTGCCTCCCTCACCACCCTCCTCCCTCATTCCATTTTTCATCCTCCCCCAATCTTCTCCCCTTTTTCCAGTTTTCAATAAAAATCGAGTCAAAGCCAAAAGAATTTATTTCTCAGATCTATCTTGGTTTTGAGTCCGAATCCCCAAATAAAAAATACCTTTAGATTCAAATTCTCCTCCTTAACATCATACCAAAATTTGGTGTCATTCCGAGGTCTTTGAATTTTTGGTTTTTCGTCTCGCCTTTTGGCGTGTGTCTCTCCTTCTTTGGAGTGGTTTGGAGTTTTTATGTATTTAATTAATTATGTATCTCTATGTTCGTGGTTGGATCTGCTGAGAATAACTTTGTTGATGTCTTGGGGGATCTGGAAAGATTGCATCGAATCTAGGACGGTGAAGATTATTGCAAGAGCTCACCACTCACAACCAAAGATGGTTCATCATTTTTTGGAGGTTTTCACTTTCGCCATGTCTATAGCTGGTATACGGCATGTAGATAGCTGGGGTGTTACTCATCCTTTGGGGGTTTCCTTGTTCGACATGTCTATAGCTGGTATCCGGCATGTAGATAGCTGGAGTGAGGATTCTGAACACTGGGATATCAACGGTTCTTATGTGATGTGGTCAATTGTGATATCGCTGTTTTCAGGGATTTTGGCGCAGTTTGGATCGTTTAGGATGTTTTCGAATTTGTTTTTAGTTTCATGAACTTTTATGTTCATCTTGTTGAACGATCAGAAAACAATTTATTTGTTTTTCACCCTGATCGTGTTGATAGTCGGGAGTTTGTCCCGCTGTTATATTGAGTTGTTTATCCAATAATATAATTCTATGCTTTTCGTCAAAAGAAAAAAAAGGACAAGAAGTAGGAACACTTAAAAAAAAATCACAATATTTTATTTACGATACTAATACTCAATAATCATAATATTGTTTACTTTATATTATTATATTTTAATGGTTAATGAGTAATTTATGCACCACTAAACATAGAAAATATAATCTATGAAGAAAAAGTTGTCCATCAACTTATAGGGCGCTGGTTGTAGGGGAAAATAAAAAATTAAGCATGGATAAAATGACGTAATTTATTTTATTAAAGGATGTATTTAATTCAAATTTTGATGGATAAATAATAATTTATAAATTTTTAAGATTGTTGTTGATGTAGAATTGACAAATTTGAAACATTCGTGATAGATCCACCAAAATCTCATAAATTTTAGTCCGATTTCAAAACAAAAAATATACATTAATAAATCTTTTAAAATCCATAATTTTATAAATCCAAAAAATCCATAGATTTTAGTAGATTTTTTTAAAAACTAAATCGAAGCCTATCAACTTTTAAAAGATATTTTAGAATCAAAATTGATACCATAAAATTTCAAAAAAAAAATTATAATCCAAATTGAATATCAACAAATTTTAAAGATTTTTTTAAAATTTAAATTAAATATTTTAAAATTTTAAAATTCAAAAAAATATTTCAAAATCTCAAATGAATACAATTCCTAATTTTTTCGGAAACAATGATTGATTAATTAATATATTTTAAAGATTTTAAACTCTTTGCTTTTATATAAATAAAAAATAATATTACATGAGATTCAAATGATAAGAATTTATCTATTATCGTTTTAATACTGAATTCGATTATCGCTCGGATAAAACAGGGTAACGATCACATAAAAGGGGTGTTTGAAAAAACTTTTTTCCACAATAAGTTAACTTATTTTAAGACAAAAGTTAGAGACTTCTAACTTTTTTCTAAAAAAATATACTCCCTCCGTCCCACTAATTTTGTCACTTTGACCAAATTTTGGTCAATTTGACCAATTTTATAATGAGAATTACTTATATTATATGACAATTATAATTTTTTTTAAAATTATTATCACAAAGTACACTTATCATATTATAATATCCAACTTTAAAATTTATGAAAGCATAAATAATTAAATTATTATTTAAGGTCAAAATTTTATCAATTTGACCAAGAAAGTCAAATGAGGACAAAATAAATGGGACGAAGGGAGTAACTTATAAAATTTTAAACATATATTAAATGCTTATATAAAAAAAAATTATCAAAATATAAAATTTTTACCCGAAAATAAGATTTCTTCTAAACACCCGATATTTTTAGATACATTCCCTTTCCCTGTACGTATCCGTGTCACCTACAAGGGCGACATCTTTAAAAATTATAAACCCTAATTCATATAATCATATCCTTTCACTTTCCCAAATTAGTAATCCTCTCTCATCAACACCAAAGTAATGGTACTATTTCTTGTGTCTATATTTATTTAGGTATATAAATTTATAATTCCAGGTAGTTTACGAGCTCAATTTTCAATTAGGGTTTTGATCGTGAATAAAGATCACATCTTTACTGTAATTAAGCTCTGTTAAGGTATGAATTTAATTCCCCTTTTGCTATAGTATCAATTTTCAGTTAATTTTATTATCTTTTAGTTTTTTTTTAACTTTTTTGTGCAGTGATTAGAATTAATGGCAGATTGAGGTAATTTTAGCTGCTCTTGATTTTGATGGATTTTAGAATTATGTGAGGGTGTTGGGCATGTGGCGAAATTACGTTGTTTATCGGAAATTGGAAATAATTGGTTTGATCTTGTTTTGTTTAAATTTGATGAGTTGAAAATTAATCAAGAAATTGGAAAATGTTTGATGTATGCAGTCTATGTGTAGAAAATTAGGGTATGTGAACTCGATTATTATTTATTAGCCAAACGGCTTTTTGTGAAAAAGATGATTGAATTCATAATGTTCTTGATATAAAAGTCCATTACAAAGTAAGCCAGTTTATGTGGAATGTGAGATGATACTATTACGGATCTAATGTGTAAACGTGTATTTGAAATCGTTTCCTTGTAACAGAATTGAGAATATGCAGATACATGGGTACTTCTTTGTCGTTTTTTAACTATCTATTGGTTAGCCTCTGTCTAATTGAATTGGACAAATCTTTGTACCTGTGAATACAGAATATGGTAACTTTTTTTTGAAAAAAAAAAAGGATTCTTGGGAATTGGTTTTAAACCGAGCTTGGGCTGGGGCACTACAGCTTATAAAAACACTTGTGCGTCTCCTGCTTGCCCGCAAAGTTCCGAGTCATTCTTTTTTTGAAAGAAGAAAGTTTTTAGTAAAGTGGGTAGGCCTTGTCATTCACTGATATGTAAAAGAAAGCAAATCAATTGTAATGTGTTTTGGAAGATTAGCAATAATTTGCATGATTTTGTGTTTTCTTGATACACATGTTTGAAGTTCGAGGCATTGTGTATTATTGTTCCTTATCCTAAATCGATATGTTTATCTTTTTGAAGTTGAAGCGACTGTAGCACAAAGATACTAAAAGATCTTTGAACTGAAAATGGACCAGCAAGGCCATGGACATCCCCCGAATATGGGACCCTATCAAGCTAACCAGTTGATGGGAGCCTCTACTCCTGCACCAGCTGGATTAATTCAGTCTGCGCAGACTCCAGGTCAGATTGCACAGAACCAACTTGCTTATCAGCAAATCCATCAGCAACAACAACAACAGTTGCAGCAGCAACTCCAGAATTTTTGGGCAAATCAGTATCAAGAAATTGAGCAGGTTACAGATTTTAAAAACCATAGTTTACCATTAGCTAGGATCAAGAAGATTATGAAGGCGGACGAGGATGTGAGAATGATATCAGCTGAAGCTCCAGTTATATTTGCCCGAGCCTGTGAGATGTTCATCCTTGAGTTAACAATGCGCTCTTGGAATCATACGGAGGAAAACAAAAGGAGGACACTTCAAAAAAATGACATTGCGGCAGCCATTACAAGGACTGATATATTTGATTTTCTTGTTGATATTGTTCCAAGGGAGGATTTGAAAGATGAGGTACTTTCTGGGGCAATTCCAGGAGGCCCTCTTCCTACAGGAGGTCCTGCTGAAGGCCTTCCCTACTATTACATGCCTCCACAGCATACTGCACAAGTTGGGTCTTCAGGTATGTACATGGGTAATCCTGTGGATCCAGCCCTGTATGGTCAGCAGCCTCGTCCTTACATGGCTCCGCAGATGTGGCCACAACCACCACCTCCTGAAGACTCTGAAGAGTAATAAATGTACTGCAGGTTCTTGAGCCTGAGAAGGTAAATGTTCTATTGCCAGGCTCTCTAAATTTACACCAGATATTGATGCTTTCTTTTTTGTTTGTACTTTGTTATGAATGTTTTTGATCCCAGGAGTTACAAAGTTATTATGTTTATCAATATATGATGTCATATTGTTGTCTTTAAATAGTGTGTTTCCAAGTATTTTCTAGGCGAGAGAAGAAAGTATGGACATGCAGAAGATAGTAAATTTGTTACGATGACAGGTTGGGGTATTGGTGGAATTATGAGAAGATATTCAGTTATTCACTTGTTCATTTCCTCTCTATCCTGTCTTCCCACTTCTGGGAAGGAAGTCTACTAGGGAAACAAACCCTCCTTACCCCCTCTGTTTTTTATTTCCTATCCATGCTTGAAAAAATGGGGAATATGGTGGTAGAAAATGGCACCTATTTTCTTCCCCCATTCCTTATATACTCTCACCAAGAACTTTGAATACATAATAATCCATTCAATTTTTATGTTGGAAAAACCATGTTAAAGGGGTAGAGAGTTTACAAAATGTGTAAACTCATCTCTTGTAACTTTGGCAGCCTGTTCAAAAGAGTAGTTCGAAACAATTGTGTTGCTAATTCTCAAATGTATGTTATTTACTTACCAACATAACTGGGGGACAATGCAGGGACTCTCGAAGCAAAGATGACTATGCAGAAGAAGAATCTGGTTGTCGGAAAGCACACTACGTACTTTGCAATTGGAGGAACTCGTTAATGTTTTTGGTTTTTTTCAACTCTCCTTCTGGTTATCACGAACTTCATTTGTAGGATGAACTACATTAAGAGTCTAGACCAGTTTCTCGTGTTAAGACATTGCTGTTTTTTTAGATGAACTTCATTTTTTTTTCCTTTTTGTTTTTTTTAAGAAAGGTCTTATTATGTTAAGTTTTTGACTTTTTTCCCATTGCTAAGTTCAGAATTAAAGAGAAAGTTGCAACAACTAACAATTTTTCGATAATTCTTTCACATCTTTAGCTTGAATTAATGTGGGCTTTTAGCCACCTAAGGTATCTATTCATATAAAAAACTATCTTGCAATCCTGGTGGCATTACGCCATTACTGATTACCCAGAGAGGCGCAGGTATCAAGTCATCTACCGTTTTTTTCATGCCTCAGATTTATCCTTAAATACCATGTACTATTTCGTTCTGCGACATGAAAGATTTTGTACAACTTAGGTATAGTATAATTGTCCGCATACAAAAACGAAAATAGAAGCAATAAAAGGAAATAAAACTAAATGTTCTTTCCTTTGGCTAAAATTAAGTTTAGTATGACCATCACTATACAATTTTCTCTCTATTTTTTTTTTAATAATTTCGAAGAAAAAACATGCAGAAGGAAATATACTGTAATGACGTCCAGTCCAGAAAAGAAAAAGTAAAAGAAATGCATGTAAAAATCCACCATATGTTTGTTGCAAGAAAATGATTGCAGCGAACAACCAATCTGCGAAAGGAATGATAATATCCCAAGCAACAGAGTAAAAATCTACACTTGGATTTGCATAAAGATATGTGCGTCGACATGGAAGGTACATAGCTGTTTGCTCGGTAAAGATCGTACACGTGAGGTACTGAGTAAACCAGTGTTGTTCCTAGGTAAAATGTACTCGACAGGGCGCTTTTGTTTGGCACCTGAAATATGTAGAGCAGGATTTGAGGGAAAAGAAAACCATCAAGTATCAGGCCTGCGCAAGATCTTAAATTCCCCCACAGCGTGTGTCGTTCCCAGAAGTCAAGTCCGTCCGTAATCATTCTTCTTCCAGTTCACAAGTAAAGCAACTAGTCCACCAACAATGTAAGTTGGCAAAGAAACTAACAAAGTCTTCTTTTGAGCAATTGAAATGTTATCTTCACTACTCTGGGATGAATGCCTTGCGGTCCAGGCTAATTGAAGGAGACGAAATTGCAAGAGAAAGGCCACCAACGTGACAACTCTTACAAACACCTTAGTGACTTCAAATCATTCAGGACTACTTGGCATTGTATTTCTTTTTCCCATAAAAAGTGCTTCGAAGTTTAGCACAAGAGGGAGTAAGTATCACAAGCATGATAAGTGACATATAGGCAAGGCTACTAGGATATTTTCTCACGTAGTGGAGTTGGAAACAAACAAATATACATGCAAGTGTGTTCGAGATCAAGACCATTGTGATCTCCAGATCAATCCTCCATATAGTTCGTTGTGCTTCAGAACCAGAGAAAGAGTTAGATATCAAGTTTAAGTGCTCAAAGAAAAGAGGGTCAGTATGTTTCCTTGTGCTCTTCATGCTACCCTTAATAAATCCTCCATTACTCACATTTGATCCCGGGAACTGAATATTCAGCAGAATCCTCCATGCAACGCGAACTTCAGCATACCTGATCTTGTAAGATGATGAGTTGAATATCGTCGAGGATTGTACAAATTATATATATATCCCGTGAAAGTCAACTCAGCTTCAATCTTGTAAACCCCATGATTTTTGTTGCATAGACATTTCTTGAAATATGTAAATTCATAAAAATGTTTGATGAGTTCTTGCCAAGAATTCTTTCACCGCCGGTAATATATGAATTCAATTTTCGCAGATAGGGAAATGCAATATATATCTTACTGGTTGGAGTTGCCTCAGGAACAACGGAAGCACATTCTTTGGTATAAGGGACTAATCTACTAATTGCAATAGTAAAGTTTTCGTATAGTAGCAACTGCATATAAGCTTGACACCATGTAATTTTGCAAGAACTGCTGAATACCATAATTAACAGTGCGGCGTATACATCAAAACTCTCACAAAACACACAACACAAAACAAGGCTACAAGAAGAAGATATGTTCGGTTCCATATAATGCATGCATGTGTTTTAGGTATGTAAAAAGTCAACTGATAAGTCCTGTGTTCTCTAATGTTTTTTAATGGAGTGTGAGTGTGACTTCGAAGGTTAAATCCATACATAAGTAGTGAGATCTATTTATTTTTGTGTTAAGATAAATTTTTGTACGAGCAAGAATCGATTAAGGACAAGGACTAAGATAAACTCTTACCATAATCAGCTTCAAAAAACGGGTAATATATTAAAGAACTGTGCATGCTCAATTCACATTTAGTACTTAATTTTTTACCTTTTACTGGCTATAATATTATTGGGATCAACCACAAATGCTTATGCTAATATTTAACAATATATAACAAATAACTTCTACAGAAAAATACAATTAAAATATCACTGTAACCTACCTTTGGTACTACAGACTGTTTTAAGTACCAAACCATATCCAATTTCAAAATATTATGTCATGATCTTAGGCCTCTCCAGGAGACACAAGTGGGGCTAATCCATAACCCTGTAGAGATGTCACTTGAATTGTTCATACAAACCAGCTTATATCCCGTCCCGTTTTTTTCTTAATATATGTTAACACATTTAATAATATAAGTTTGTACGCTAAAGATTGTCATACACTATGACCGTCATCTTCTTTGACTAAGCAACCTTAAGATATAATATATCTGTCCATTCAGATTTATTTTATAGTACTAAGGTAAGCGAAACAGACCGTTGTCGGGATAATTTATTCTTTCTATACAAACGTTGTGGCAAGTTTTTGATAATTCTTTCACATCCTTATGCTTGCAACTATCTTTTGCTTATTGCTACTTGGAAGTATAACTATTCATATGTAAAGCTACCTTGCAATCCATGTGGCATTACTCACATGTAACAAGTAACCTAGTGTTTGCATCATATTTCGAAAAAGGTTCAATCCTTAAAACCTTTGTACAATCTAGGTAAAATTCTCCACGTGCAAACAATGGAAATAGAAGCCAAAAACGCAAAAGGAAATATCATGTAATGACGTTCAGAGTAGTGGTTTAAGTAGTGATACACTGCTGCAGGATCAGTTCACTGGGGATAGAGCTTCCATACTGCAAATAATTAAGTCAAATGTCAGCATAGAAATAATTTCATATGAAAATTATCAAAGTAGGCTATAGCATTCACCTTCTTCCTAAGCACTCTATTATATCACTGGTGAGGGTCGACCTTTTCTTGTTTTCAAAAGCAAATGATGCTGCCTTCCGCATTAAAATTGACCCAGCAATGCAACCCAACATAGTAGAATTCATGCTCAGTTTTGATTCCGCATCTTCTTGGCGTGCCCAGGAGAGAAATAATGCAACACTACCAGCATTCAGGGAAATGAGTCATTACATTTAAGGAGTTTCTACATCTATAAATACATTCTGACTATTTAGCAAGATAAGCACTGGCGACATCAAACAAAAAGGTCTACACGGCTTCACCAAATAATGGTCTCATACTTAATCCACAGGTGGCGAATTTAGAGAATCTAACTCATACTGAAATAAAACCCATACCGGCAATACATATAATACCACTAACGATAAGATATAATTAAAATATTTATTTAGTTAATATTTTCCATCTGCGTGACTAAGTTTCATTACTTCTTCCAATATGTCCAGCTAAGACTTTCATGTTTTCAGTTCAACATATATCTAAAAATTTGTAAGGTAAATATATTAATTTACTCAGTAAGCACTGGCAATATAGGTTGTGTATGTATCATGTCCTCTAAAATTTCATGTCTTACTATTTAAGTAGAAGTCAAGAAGTCATGCCTTACCATCTAAGTTACCATGACAAGTCATGAAAAATTGAAATGCTTCAGCCCCAAGATAACATTTTATACAATATAACAGGAAACTAGGATAGTTAACATAAAACAAATGAAACTTCATTACTTACCTTCCAGAGAGTATATCACCCTGACCACCACATCGCCTTGGAGATCCATAGATGCTTACTGACCTCACTGGATATATTATAAAGAAGTAGATAAGTTTTTGAATGTGACCCAGTGGGCAAGGTAAACTCAATTGTGCTCCATTCAATTTTGCTCCAGGATAGAATACACAAAAATTCGATCATAGACACTTCAAGTTCAATGGTCCAGTAATTAGACACACAAGGTCTCAAGTCATTACGCGTACAACTGTACCACAGGGCTCAATTAAAATTTAAAGCTAATATGCTCTATACAGCTAGTGAGGTTCACAAAACAAGACTAGGTTCTGGATTTTAGAAGATATAAGCATACAAGACTAGGCTCAGGATATTGAAAACATATATACAGATAATATGTTTGAAATTGAACATGATAACTACTTTGTAAAACAAACCTGTGGCAAAAACAAAATGAAATGCAACTTTAATACAATGGATGCTAACTATTTTATACAACTTATGTTGGTCCTCCACAATCACATTCACGGATCTTGAATGCTTGCCACACATACTAATCATCCAATTGAAGTTAAATGCACTGATGAACATAATGGATAAGACTAAATGAAAACAATAATAATAAATGTAAGGCGAAAAACATGAAATTTTTTCAAGATTGATAATGTTATGACCAATTAGCAGTCAAATTGTTTTTTTTTTTGGGTACATATAATTCATTTAACATCATGCAACACAATTCTTCACTAGCAGATATCCTTCTTCCATAGTAACCAAAGGTCGAGGGTCAACCTTAGTGGAGGCAAATGCGCAACACGCAAGGAAAAGTATAAAATGAATTTAAGATACCTGTTTCACCATCGCTGATGAGATCAGATTTTCCTTTCCTCAGTATAGTTACGCCACCCATCCTGATCAAGAAAATTCAATGTGTGCACAAAACTGCAGTATAAATGCTCGGATACATCTACAATCTAACTATGCATCTGAATAACAGCCTTTTGATATAAAAGAAAATACAGTGCTGACCACGAGAATTAAATATCATATCCTTTTAGCACATTGGTCTTGTTATGTTCCAGCTTAAATTTCCTACATTTCTACCGCTGATGTTTGATATTTTTCAGAAATATTTGTTGAATAAAGCAGTCATAACCGGCATATGCTTATGTGAAATATGGTCCCTAACATCACAATGCATAAACAAGAGCCTAACACAAGGCTAAAGTACTTGAGTTGAGAAAAAACTTCCATAAAATTTTCATTCCTATTAAAGAAAGAGAAAGAAACAGCTGTTGACTACGTCATATTCCGTACCCACCTACTTGGAAACACACATCGGGGAGGGGGTGGGGTTCGCTCTATATGATATTTGAGCACCTATAATACTCAGTCTACCGGTCCTTTTATACTTGCTTTTGAAAGCATCTTTGGTTTCCCCCAAAAATATAATATGGTATACCCTTGCATACTCTGAAAATAGTTGTTGAGTATTATAACATATTTTTATTTACCTTAAAAGAAGTGAAGGTTAAAAGGCAAATTTCCAAAAGAGTTCAAAGAGAGGTAAGGTAACAGAATCACTTAATTCTCTATATCCAAACAGCTGAAGAGAGGAACTTTTAATATAATAATAAAACTGGATTTTATAATGATGCAAACTGACCACCAAGATACTTCCAGCACAACTGGAAGTATAATTTATTTTTTCATATCCTATTACTATGATATTATTCAGGAGTGAAAATTATAGAGAATTACCCCTTGGAAAGGTTTATTAATTGCTGAGGTCCATTCTGATCATCTACTTCACGACTTAGTACTTTCTGAACAAGACGTTTGTATTCATTCACATTTGGAGTAAGGACTGCCAGTGGATACCCACTTACAAGATCAAGACAGTTAGTAACAAGAAATAGTCCGTCCTGGGAAAAAAATTACAAGATTCAAGCTTAGTAAAGAATCAACAGAAAAAATTTATGTGAAATAAAAAATTCTTAATTTTTTGGTTGCATACCCCATCTATGACCATTGGGACATTGGACTGCCTTGCATGCTTAATGATATCACTGACACAATCCTGGACATAATACACAACTCAATAAGGTCTTATTAACAACTAACAAACAAGGAAGTATCTTCAGATGCATCTGAAAGTGTTTTTCTAGTTTGGTCACTGGAAGAGATAGCCTGTGCTCCCTCCCCATTAACATATAAGAGCTGCATCTCAAGCTGCAGTATCAAGACTAAAAAATGAAGGCAGACAATTACATTGTCATATGTGCACTAAAGTACAATATATTGGTAGGGAAAGGTGCCAAGTGATGCTTTAAGCCTCTAATCAACCTTGATCTCTTTTCCGGATACTACTGATTGCCTACATTGATAAGACTTCTTTTGAAACTTTTACAAGTTATACAACAGAAAGCTGAATCATTTTTCTCGTACATGCACACAGAGAAACATTTCTAGCTAGCATAAAATTAGACTAAATTGCAATTTGCAACCCTTTAGTTCGGATCAAAATCAGTTTGGTACTCATAGTTTGCATAATTGCAATTTGCATCCCTAAGAATGTTTGGGCGCTGCAATATTTTTACCAAATTGCCCCTGATATTTTGGTAAATTCAGAATACTTAATTATATTTTGATCCCTAAAGTATGAAATGTTACATACATGAACCCTTGAACAAAAAGTTTCAAATATTCATAAATTTTTTCGAATTTTTCTTAAATTTTTTCGAATTTTCCCTAATTTTTTTCGAATTTTTCCAAACGATGCACGGAAAAAATCGAAAAAATTTAGTAAAAATTCCAAAAAATTTAGGAAAATTTCATGAAAATTCGAAATTTTTTTTTCAAGGGTTCATGTATGCAACATTTCATACTTTAGGGATCAAAATGTAATTAAGTATTCTGAATTTACCAAATTATCCCTAGTTTTTTTGTAAAAATACACGAAAGGGGTGCAATTTGTAGCGCCCAAACATTCTTAGGATGCAAACTGCAATTATGCAAACTATGAGTACCAAACTGACTTTGGTCCGAACCAAAGGGTTGCAAATTGCAATTTAGTCCATAAAATTATCATGTGTGTTGCAACACAAGTCACCCATGTGAGAGGTAACCATATTTCCCATGAAGCATCATAACAGAAACCACACCATCTAGATGCACAAGAGACACAAAATGTATACACAAGGGAACTAGGGTTGGGATATTAAGAACCAATTTTATTTTGGGAAGTAAGCATCACAATGTTTTCCTCGAAGGTTAGAGCTTAAGCCCAAAGCCTAGTTGGTCTCTGAGTTTGCGCATTGTTTTGAAAAATCCAATCTACTTTCAAAAAACACCTTTTAAATGCTAATGAAGCGCTATTTACTGATTTTGAGAAGGGGACTGGCCTTCACCAGATTTGAATGCTTCTTTATTCACGAACATAAACTTCTATCAAGAAAAATTAGAAAATTATGAATAAGATTTTGCAGAATCTACTTAAAGGAGATGAGGGTTGGAAAATAAACACAATTTAACGTTGTTGATATTGATTTTTTTTTAGCAAAACTGAATGGTGCATTGTTACCGAACTCGTTTCTCTTGGACAATGTTATTTATTCTTAATTTTATTATCATTTTTTATTAAGTCATTGCATATATATATATGTGTTGAATTTTATATTTAGTGTGTTTCTACTTGATGAAGTGCTAACTGCTAAAGCTATCAGAGGCTCAGAGGCCCCTTGCTCTTTTCACTTTTAGTAGCAATGAGTTAATAATTTCATTTTGCAGCCAAATAGATTGATATATTATATGAGTGTACAGCTAAAGACCAATAAAGAGACTTGTGACATGAAGTTGAGCAAGCCTAATGCATCACTTTCTGGGTGCTGATGTCCTATGTACTTGGAATAATTCCCTACAAAATATTCTTGCTACCAAGCAAGCTATGACTGAATTTTCTAATTTCCAAATTCCAACCCACAGGCAAATTAATTTATATGACAATTGTATTGATCCCAGCTTAAACTGTACAACTTGAATTCTTTTGCAACAAATTTCTTGATTGAGCATAAACTAGTAGTGTATATTGTGACCAAGGGAAATAAAAAATATTCTAATTAAGTTAATCGGCACAGTAATTAGGACGTGAGAGTAGAAATGCACACCAGAAGATATGGGTCTCTCCCGAGGCCTGGGCCAATAACAAGACAGTCGAACCTTTCCATCCATTTATCAATTTCAGCAAGAACCTTGGCTGCTCTTGATTGTTTTTCGTCATCACTGAGAACATATTCTCACAAGAGTAAGCACATTGGAAATTTCTAACATAAAAGATGTAAAATAAAGAGTGTCTTGACCTAACACTGTATGATTCTTCCAATATTGGGTGCACTATCAACTCAGGGCTGTAACATTTTATAACAGGAGCTGCATCTTTAGTACAGAACACATGTGATAAATCTGCACCCTAAGGGAAAAGTAAGAAAGAATTATGACACTCAGTGTATGCACTTGAACTAGGCAGGCAGTAATGAGAAGAAAACTCAACCTTAAAAGAGAAGTACAAATAAGTAGATAAGAATAGTGAACATATACATAATTCAAGCAATAAAAGAAGCTTCTGAGGATGAAAGAACTAACAATTTTTAGAGCTGATATTGCAGAAAAGTATGGAGCTCCTGTATACTCGCGGCATCCACCCACAACAGCTATCTTCCCTGATATAGAAAGAATCATCACTATGATGAAATAGTATAACTCGGTATATTTAATAGAGGATGTTAATATCTTTCGGGGGATGAAATAAACATGCTGAACTTGGTATCAGCTGTTCGGTCAATTGACTATATGTGGACCGAACATATAAAATATGAAATATATTGGTACTGGATTGCTAAACTAATTTTGTCATGACTCATAATAATCGGAATCATCTAAGAAGCGGCCCACAATTCACATATATCTTGAGTAAATTAAAACATGAGCTGGAGTTAGGAGCAGTGACCACTCGAAAGGTATTGTAACCAACACAATGAATAGGAACTTTGGCTTCTCATCTAGATGATAAATAAGTGGAGTAATGAGATAATATAGAGGTTAAGCCTCATTTCAACTAACAGACCTCAAATGTCATTTCACTTTTAGCCCCAATATCGAAATAAAAGCATAAGACTAAAGTACTTATTAGCGTCTTAACACACCCTGAGTACAACATATGTTTTCTTTAATCTACCTGATCAAGAAATCCATGAAGCAAGAACAAACAGATTTATCTATTCAGCGGAAAGTGATATCATTAATTTCGCATACAATGTTAATCTAAGAAACCTAATCTGTATATTCACATCATTATATTGTTGTTCTAACATATCTCCATAATGCATATAGCCTTACTTCAATTCAAGAACTTGTTATACCACATAAAGAATCGAAAAATGAACGACACGAGCAATGTAAAAGAGGGTATTCGATATGAGAGCTTACCTGCCTGGCCCTTATGCCTAGAAGGGTCAAGAGTTGGAGTAATTGACTTAATTATACTGATAGCATCAGCTTCTAAAATAGGTTTCACAGACTGCATTTTGTTCTCTTTCTGATGTTGGTGATTATACAGAGTACTTGTGTATCTATAGTTGTTATTACACCCTCCCAAACACCTAATCAAGTGTTGTTGCCTTCTAGTAACAGATGAAAAACCCAGCATCCATCCAATTCTCTGAAATTTTCCACAAAGTTTCAAACTTTATTAAACCCCATTAACTATATGTATTAATAAACATACATAAACATTAACAACCACATAAAAGCTCAATTAAATACACACACATATATACATACATAAAGCTAAAAAGGGTACTTACAAATGAACTTGTTGAGGAAGAATTTGCTGTAATTTCCTTCCAGAAAATGAAGAGAGCCCTTGATTCTTGAATCTTGAAATTTGTAATCTGCTGCTCTAAGGTCCACTGTAAAACTATATTAAAATGTCTGACGTGTCCAGCCAAAAGTACACGTGTCAAATCACTAAACATCAGGGCCCATTTAATTTTAACTTCATTTGCCACTCATTTTGCCAAACAGGGCCTTAAAAAAAGTGGCAAAAGCAAAAGAAAGAAAAAAAAAAGTGTAATGCTAAATTGGTATTGTTATTGCTATTCCTATAATATATAACCAAAAAGTGAATTTTGGTGCTAAAATAAAACTCATACTTCAAAACTAGTTCTATACTAGTTTCAAATTTAACCAACTCTTTTAATTTTTACCTAACTCTTTTAACTTCTATTGAATATTTTAACAAACTCATCTTATTCTTAGTTAAATGATAATGTGGCATGGATGCATAAATGCATCCTTGGTTTCAAATTTAGCACCAAGAATGCATAATATAGCAATAGCACCAAATATGCATCCAACTATAGCAGCCTTTTGGAGATGAGTTTTTTAGCAATTAGTGCTACACCAAGGATAGCATTGCATTGGACTTGCTTTAAGAATCTATATATCTATATATTATAAATTAGTGGATAACCCATAGGTTCTGTATCCATATTGAGGTTTAGATTAAACTTTTTAACTTTATTTAGATCCATGGACTATCCATATTTTTTGTTTGGTATCCATTTTTGGTTTTTGTAAAGATCCATATGATTATTTGACTCATTTTTCATTATGGAAAGTTTGTATATCAAATTTAAATATTATCAATGCAATATATATTATCTATGGTAAGTTTATTAATAAAGATTTGAATTAATCATTTTGATAACTTGATTAATGTAAATGATCTCATAACATATATAAAAAAAAATTATTTATTTAATTGATCTCATAACATATATAGCAAATATAATAAAATATATAATTAAAGTAATTTTGAAATAAATTTAATACAATGTATAAAATTATATAATCATTGAGCTAATTTATTTTTTCACAATTAAATTATTCAATTTTTAAATATAAAATTATATAATCTACTATCTACTATATATATAATAGCACAACATGTCACATTTTATTTTATTCAATGTAATTTACGATTATGCCCCTTATAATGATATGTTATGAAAAAATTTAGAATACCTACGCATTGCTGAGGATCGATCCCCGACATATAAATTCAAATGTCATTAAATTGTCAACTATAATCATTGAGCTACACATGTATTTGGTTAAACAGTAAATTCATTATTTATATCCATCAGTATTTTATTCATTAATTTGAGTTTTTTTATTCAAGAAGTAAGCTATTCTTACTTTTGTTAATTATGTCTATGTATATACATAAATTTACATGTCTACTCTATTAATAACTTGTTATTTAATTTCATATAAAATGCTTAAAATTTCACATATTTTCTTAACTCTTGTGTCTTACTCCAAGTACTGATTATTCAGCAATATCAAATACAATAAAATACTTGATTCTAAGTAATTGCGGAATTTTTTTGTTTGAGAAAATTTAATTAAAAGGCTCACCCAAAATCTATTACAAAAATGAGAATCTAGGAAGTCGGGAAAATTAACGTCATTTGCGGAAAAATGTGACACATTAAATTTTGCAATTTATAGTTTATAGGTGCATGTATTTAGATTAAAGATTTTTGATAAATTAGTATCTGAGTATACTAAAATATGAATAATAATTATATAGATACTCATAAAATTTGAGAATAGGGATTAATCTATTGAGTTTTCGATTAAGAATATAAGCAAAAATTAAGAATTAGCCAGAAAATAATCAGATTTATTTTAGAAATAAAATTATTTGATAATTAGTCGTGTTTTAACAAAATATAAATAATAATTATATAAAGATATTCGAAGAATTCGATAATCGGGGCTAATCAATTAAATTCTTGATATGGGCTAAGCGGCAAATTGAAAATTAACTAAAGTAATAATCAAATATATTTTAATATTATAATAGTATTTTGTTGGGATTTATGGGTGATAGGTTAGACAACTTAACTAGTTTTATTGGTATACTTAGTTTTACTAAGTAGAACATACTGTCATAGCCTGAAATGTATTTCTGTAATCAAATAAGTACTGTCATGTAATAATTGTAATTCTTGAAAGAAGTTCAATCATGTTCAAGCCTCAAGAAATACAGAAGTTCGACAGCAGGAATAAAAGTTACTGTCAAGTATTGACAGTAAGATTACAAGGAAACAGCATGTTGCAAAGATCGACAGCAAGTTTAATTAAGTCGACAGCAAGTTTCAACTTGACAGCAACATTGGCGGAGATTCTGATGACAGCAACTTTGATATATAGTTTGCGACAGTAAGTTTGGAATTCTTGACAGCAATCTCTGCGGGAAATACATGCTGTCAATCAAAGCAAAATTCTTGACAGTAATCTCTACGGGAAATTCATACTGTCAACCAAAGCATAATTCATTGACAGCAAACTTTGTGGCAAACATACTGTCATATAGAATCAACTTGATTTAGGAATTTTCTAAGTCAAATTAAGCGACAGAGTACATGTTCAAAAGAAGCAGGCGTGCTGCAACATTCAACCTTTACAGCAAGCTTGGAAAGTCTATAACTGAAGCTCGAGAGATCACATGGAGCAACCTGTAAAGTCTAGAGCAGATAAAATTGAATATGGCTAGATCTGGGTGGCTCAAATGTGGAAAGTATCTTAAAGTTACTTTGTGATGATCACATGGGAATAAATCATGGAATGAGCTGCAAAAGGAATATAACAGCAACTCAACAACCCATGCTGATAGTAGTAGTACAGTAGACTATCACACTATAAATAGAGCACTCTATTTATACAACAAAATATCTCTCTACAACTGTAATCTCTTGAGTATTTGAAGCTTGAGAATTATTTTGTTCTCAAAGTTGTAGCAAAACTTCGCAAAATGAATAAAACAATTATTTTGTGAAACATCTTGTTAAATATTACTTGTGATTGCATTTCTTCTACTAGTAAATTACAAACTCTATTTAAGTTGTTGAAATAGTTTTTGAAATTTATTAGTATTGCATTCAACCCCCCTTCTGCAATACATTCCGGGACCAACAACTGGTATCAGAGCCATCAGATTAATACACATATCTGAGATCCAAATGGCAAGTATTCAAAGGTCAAGTAATATCAAGATTCCAGCTTTTGATAAAGAAAACTACAACATATGGAAAAAGAAGATTATGTTATTTATCAAAGCTCAGAATCCATTATTACTAGGTATTCTGGAAAATGGCCCCTTCGTTCCTCAAAAGGAAATTCCATCTGCTACAGTTAATGATGTAGTAATCCCAGCTCATTGGGTTGCTAAGAAGCCTACTGAGTATAATGACTCAGAAAAAGAAAAGGTAGCACTGGATGATCATCTGCAACTCATTATACTAGATGCACTTACCCTGGACAAAGCTATGAGTGGAAATATAATAGCATGCAACTCTGCCAGGGATATGTGGAAAAAGATAGAACTGTTATGTGAAGGAAGTGAAGAGGTCAGAGAAAATCAAAAACAAATACTGGTGTCACAATATGAAGCGTTTATGGGCAAGCATGGAGAAGAGTTAACTCACATGTTTGAAAGATTTAGCAAACTGATAGCTGAGCTCCAGATTCATGGAAAGTTTTATGAAAAGAAGGAAGTCAATATCAAGTTTCTGCTAACTCTTCCAGAACACCTTGAGCATAGAGTAACAGCCATAAGAGAAGGAAGAGACTTAAACTCTGTTTCTCTTGAAACATTGTATGGAGTTCTAAAATCTTATGAACTTGAATATTATCAAAAGAAAGCCATACAAAGTGGATCCAAAGGATTGATGGCAAACATGGCTGGTGCTCTAGTTGCTCAAGGACCATCATATTTTCAAGCAAGTGAGCAAATTCAAAATGATTAACAACCTCAATTTTCATCTGTGAAAATTGAAGAGGTGGTTGAAGATGAAGAAAAGGTTGTCCTTCAACTAGAAGATGTTGAAGATGAAGAATTCTTCACTCTAGAAGAAATGGAGAAAATGGATAATCCAACCATGGCTTTTATGGCAAGAAAATTCAAAAATATAAGGTTCAGGAGGAACAAGCCATATAAGCCTCAAGGTCAATTTCCAAAATATAACCAAGGAAGCTCATCAAAACCTGCTACTGGCACCAAGGGAGGATACAAAACAGGAATGGTAGATAGATCAAAGTTTAGATGCTACAATTGCAATGAACTTGGTCACTTTGCTACTAAATGCAAAAGACCAAAACAAATACAAAGAATGGAGAGAGGAACTGGAAGTCAATTTAAGAAAGGACAAGGAAAAGCCTATGTGGCTGAAGGAAAATGCTGGGATGAATCTGATAATGAAGAAGAAGAGGAATTTGTGAATCTAGCCTTGATGGCTAGAGAGGATGAAGAAGCATCAACCTCGACAAGTCAGGTACTGTTGGGATTTATGGGTGATGGAATAGACAACTTAACTAGTTTTATTGGTATACTTAGTTTTTACTAAGTAGAACATACTGTCATAGCCTGAAATGTATTCTTGTAATTTAAATAAATACTGTCATGTAATAAGTGTAATTCTTGGAAGAAGTTCGATTATGTTCAAGCCTCAAGAAATACATAAGTTCGACAGAAGGAATAAAAGTTACTGTCAAGCCCTGACAGTAAGGTTACAAGGAAACATCATGTTGCCTAGGTCGACAGCAAGTTTCACGAAGTCGACAGCAAGTTTCAACTTGACAGCAACATTGGCGGAGATTCTAATGACAACAACTTTGATATATAGTCTGCGACAGTAAGTTTGGAATTCCTGACAGCAATCTCTGCGGGAAAAACATGCTGTCAATTAAAGCACAACTCTTGACAGCAATCTCTGCGGGAAATTCATACTGTCAACCAAAGCAAAATTCTTGACAGCAATCTCTGCGGGAAATTCATACTGTCAACCAAAGCAAAATTCTTGACAGTAATATCTGCGGGAAATTCATACTGTCAACCGAAGCATAATCCATTGACAGCAAACTTTGTGGCAAACATACTGTCATATAGAATCAGCCTGACTTAGGAATTTTCTAAGTCAAATTAAACGACAGAGTACATGTTCAAAAGAAGCAGGCGTGTTGTAATATTCAACCTTTACAGCAAGCTTGGAAAGTCTATAACTGAAGCTCGAGAGATCACATGGAACAACCTGTAAAGTCTAGAGCAGATAAAATTGAATACGGCTAGATCTGGGTGGTTCAAATGTGGAAAGTATCTTAAAGTTACTTTGTGTTGATCACATGGGAATGAATCATGGAATGAGCTGCAAAAGGAATATAACAGCAACTCAACAACCCATGTTGATGGTGATAGTACAGTAGATTATCACTCTATAAATAGAGCATTCTACTTATACATCAAATAACTCAACAACTGTAATCTCTTGAGTATTTGTAGCTTGAGAATTATTTTGTTCTCAAGGTTGTAGCAAAACTTTGCAAAATAAATAAAACATTTATTTTGTGAAATCCTCGTATTTGATTTTACTTGTGTTTGCATTTCTTCTACTAGTAAATCACAAATTCTATTTAAGTTGTTGAAATAGTTTTTGAAATTTAAAAGTATTGCATTCAACCCCCCCTTCTGCAATACTTTCCTGGACCAACAACTGGTATCAGAGCGATCAGATTAATACACATATCTGAGATCCAAATGGCAAGTATTCAAAGGTCAAGTAATATCAAGATTCCAGCTTTTGATAAAGAAAACTACAACATATGGAAAAAGAAGATTATGTTATTTATCAAAGCTCAGAATCCACTATTCCTAGGTATTCTGGAAAATGGCCCCTTCATTCCTCAAAAGGAAATCCCAGCTGCTACAGTGAATGATGTAGTAATCCCAGCTCATTGGGTTGCTAAAAAGCCTTCTGAGTATAATGACTCAGAAAAAGAAAAAGTAGCACTGGATGATCATCTGCAACTCATTCTACTAGATGCACTTACCCTGGACAAAGCTATGAGTGGAAATATAATAGCATGCAACTCTGCCAGGGATATGTGGAAAAAGATAGAACTGTTATGTGAAGGAAGTGAAGAGGTCAGAGAAAATCAAAAACAAATACTGGTGTCACAATATGAAGCGTTTATGGGAAAGCATGGAGAAGAGCTAACCCACATGTTTGAAAGATTTAGCAAACTGATAGCTGAGCTTCAAATTCATGGAAAGTTTTATGAAAAGAAGGAAGTCAATATCAAGTTTCTGCTAACTCTTCCAGAACATCTTGAGCACAGAGTAACAGCCATAAGAGAAGGGAGAGACTTAAATTCTGTTTCTCTTGAAACATTGTATGGAGTTCTAAAATCTTATGAACTTGAATATTATCAAAAGAAAGCTATACAAAGTGGATCCAAAGGATTGATGGCAAACATGGCTGGTGCTCTAGTTGCTCAAGGACCATCATATTTTCAAGCAAGTGAGCAAATTCAAAATGATCAACAACCTCAATTTTCATCTGTGAAAATAGAAGAGGTGGTTGAAGATGAAGAAAAGGTTGTCCTTCAACTAGAAGATGTTGAAGATGAAGAATTCTTCACTCTAGAAGAAATGGAGAAAATGGATAATCCAACCATGGCTTTTATGGCAAGAAAATTCAAAAATATAAGGTTCAGGAGGAACAAGCCATATAAGCCTCAAGGTCAATTTCCAAAATATAACCAAGGAAGCTCATCAAAACCTGCTACTGGCACCAAGGGAGGATACAAAACAGGAATGGTAGATAGGTCAAAGTTTAGATGCTACAATTGCAATGAACTTGGTCACTTTGCTACTGAATGCAAAAGACCAAAACAAATACAAAGAATGGAGAGAGGAACTGGGAGTCAATTTAAGAAAGGACAAGGAAAAGCCTATGTGGCTGAAGGAAAATGCTGGGATGAATCTGATAATGAAGAAGAAGAGGAATTTGTGAATTTAGCCTTGATGGCTAGAGAGGATGAAGAAGCATCAACCTCGTCAAGTCAGGTACCATCTCTAGTATTACTAGATATGTCTTTAAATGACTATAAGCAAACCATTGAGGAAATGAGTACTGAAATGTTTAATATACATACTAGTTTATCTGCTGCAAATGAAGAAATTGCTAGATTAACTAAAGAAAATGAAGTACTCAGATCTAACAATGATGTGTTGTTTCTTAAGACCAGTTCTATTGATTCTTTAGCTCAGGAAAACGAAAGACTAAAAAATGATTTAATCTGTGCTAAAGAGATAGAGGATTATCTAAGAAAAGAAATTTCTGAGAATGAATTTAAGCTAAAGGCATTTAGAAATTCCTCTAAATTAGTTCAAGAGTATCATGAGAAACATACTGAAAGTAAGAAGATAGGCATAGGCTATGATTATAGCAGGAGACCTGGTAAAGAGGCTGTTATACAGAAAAATGATGATAATAATACTGTAAGACCTCACATCCTCAAAAATGTGAGTAACCCAATTTTCAAAAGTACAGAGTTTGAGGTTAATGAAAACTCCCTAATTATTAATCAAGAACTCTGTGATGAAGATGAGAGGATTGACAGTAAATCTAAGAAAGAAAAAGATTCTGTCATAATGTCTATGACAGAAACAGTCTTAAACAGTCCAACCAAGTGTTCAAAAGATACTGTCAAGAAGTCATCCAAGACAGTAACTTTCAAACCTACTGTCAAGACAGCAAGTACAAAAGATGCTGTCAAAAATAGTTCGACAGCATCTTCTGAACAGATTGTCAAGACAGTAGTCTCCAAGTCCAAAAACAGAAATGGGAAGCTAGGCATTGATAAAAAGAATAATTATGCATATGTTAAGCAGGCACCAAGGAAACTTTGCAATAATTGTGGTTCCTCACATCATTTAACTCATGTTTGTAAGAAATCAACTAGTAGCATATCTAATGCAACAGAGTTGAAAGGGAACTTACACAGAACCCCCATTATGCAAAGAAAATTGGTAGTTTGTAATAACATTGACTGTATGCCATGCAAAATTACTGCCATGAGTACATGTTTTAATTTGCAAATTTCATCTAATGAATTATGTTCTTATATGCAAACTGCAAAGACTTCTGAATCCACTAAAGAAAGTGAGAAGTCTGCTCTCACTAAGAAAAAGTCAAAGTCAAAAACTAAGTGGATAATAAAAGAAGTCAAGGAACCATCTTCTGATAATATTGTTTCAAATATTGATAAAGTTTTTGATGATACTGAGTATGCAGGACCCAACAAGACTTGGGTACCAAATGCAAATTAAACTCATTCTGTCTTGCAGGGAAAGAAAGGTAAACAGGTCATGTGGATAATCGACAGTGGATGTTCCAAACACATGACTGGTGATATATCCCTGCTATCACAATATGTTGAGAAGGCTGGCCCAACAATAACCTTTGGAGACAACAGCAAAGGTTACACTGTGGGATATGGCTGTTTAAAAGCTGGAAATGTTGTCATTGAAGAAATCTCTCTTGTGGAAGGTTTGAAGCATAATCTGCTCAGTGTCAGTCAATTCACTGACAAAGGATTCAAAGTAAACTTTGGCATGATGGAATGTTCAATTCACCACAAGAAGGATAGAAGCCTATCTCTGAAAGGAGTAAGGAAAGGAAGCCTATTTGTTGCAGACTTAAACTCAACAAATGAGGAAAGAATATTTTGCTTCTACAGCAAAGCTAGTGTTGGAGATATCATGCTTTGGCACAAGAAACTTTCTCATCTCAACTTCAAAACAATGAACATGCTAATGAAGAAGGAATTGGTGAGAGGACTACCTCAACAGGAATTCTGTCAAGAAGGACTGTGTGAAGATTGTCAAATGGGAAAACTGAGGAAAGCAATGCATAAATCAAAGCAACTCAACACTAACACAGAAGCACTCAAGTTGATACACATGGATCTTTTTGGACCAGTGAATGTTCAATCACTATCCAGAAAAAGATATGCACTGGTCATGATAGATGACTATTCTAGGTACACTTGGGTGAAATTTTTAGAATCAAAGGATGAAGCTGCTCAAGAAATCATTGATCACATAAGGGTACTTGACAGGACCCCTGAAGCAAAAGTTCAATTTCTAAGAAGTGACAATGGAACTGAATTCAGAAATGCTACACTTGGAAACTTCTGCAAAGATCAAGGAATTGTTCAACAATTCTCTGCTGCAAGAACTCCACAGCAAAATGGAGTTGTAGAAAGGAAAAATAGGACTCTTATTGAAGCTGCAAGGACTATGTTGAGTAATGCTAAATTACCAACATATTTCTGGGCAGAAGCCATCAACACTGCTTGTTACACACAGAACAGAACACTAATCAACAAGGCTCATGGCAATACTCCTTACTATCTTTTGACAGGAAAGAAGCCTACTGTCAAGTACTTTCATATTTTTGGAAGCAAGTGCTTTTTGATGAAAGACAACCATGAAAGAAAAGGCAAGTTTGATACTAAAGCATATGAAGGCATTTTCATGGGATATGGGATAGAAAGGACTGCCTACAGAATCTATATCATGGAGCACAAAACAATTGAAGAAAGTGTCAATGTCACGTTTGATGAAACCAAGTTTCCAGGGCTACATGAGGATGGTCAAATGCAACCCTTCAAATTTGAGAATCAAGGATACTTGGAAAAAGAAGAATTTGTTGATGAAGAACCAAGTCTCATTCAATCAATGGGATATGAGAAAGAATCTGTCAATTCTCATAATCTAAATCAAACCTCAGCTCAATCACAGACAATTTCAGGCATCAATCAACAAGAATGTGAGACTGGAGAATTTGAGCAAAATGAGCAGAATAATGAAAATGGTGGAGAATCAAATCCTCATATTGATGAAAGACATTCTCATCAAACAAGTAGCTTGCCTCAATCAACAAAGTGGAACAGAGATCATACCAGTAATCTAATTATTGGAGATCCCACTACTGGTGTAAGGACAAGGAGGAATATCTCTGCTGAAAGCATGTTTTCATGTTTCTTATCTCAAATGGAACCAAAAATAGTTGAAGAAGCATTGTTGGATTCTGATTGGGTGATGGCCATGCAGGAGGAGCTCAATCAATTTGAAAGAAACAATGTTTGGAAACTAGTTCCAAGGCCAAAAGGAAAATCAGTCATTGAGACAAAATGGGTTTTCAGAAACAAGATAGATGAGAGTGGAAATGTGACAAGAAATAAGGCAAGGCTAGTGGCCAAAGGTTACTGTCAACAGGAAGGGATAGATTATGATGAAACATTTGCTCCTGTTGCCAGACTTGAAGCCATAAGAATTTTCTTAGCTTTTGCTGCACACTGCAAATTCAAGGTATTTCAAATGGATGTTAAAAGTGCCTTTCTAAATGGAGAATTAGAAGAAGAAGTGTATGTTGAACAGCCTCCTGGATTTGAAAATAACAAACTGCATAATTTTGTCTACAAGCTGTTCAAGGCTCTATATGGCTTAAAGCAAGCACCAAGAGCCTGGTATGACACTTTATCCACTTTTCTCCTGGAAAATCAATTTATAAGAGGTATGGTGGATAAAACTTTTTTCTATAAATACCATGGCAAAGACATCATTCTTGTGCAGATATATGTTGATGACATAATCTTTGGCTCAACAAATGAAAAATTGTGTGAAAAGTTCTCATCTCTAATGAGAAACAAGTATGAAATGAGCATGATGGGAGAATTAGCATTCTTTCTTGGTCTTCAAATCTATCAGAAGAAGGAAGGAATCTTCATCTGTCAATCTAAGTATGTCAAAGAACTTCTCAAGAAGTTTAACTTAGAAGATTCATCACCTGCCAAGACACCTATCTCAACAGCCACCAAATTAGAGTTAGATCCTAAAGGCAAGAAAGTGGATTCTAGTACCTACAGAGGCATGGTAGGATCATTGCTGTACTTAACAGCAAGCAGGCCAGATATAATGTTTGCTACATGTCTCTGTGCAAGATTTCAAGCTGATCCAAAAGAATCACACTTAGTTGCAATTAAAAGAATCTTTAGATATCTCAAAGGCACCCCAAATCTAGGTCTTTGGTACCCTAAGGAAACTGGATTTGATCTAATTGGATATTCTGATTCAGACTATGCTGGCTGCAAAATTGACAGAAAAAGTACTACAGGAAGCTGTCAATTTCTTGGGGGGAGATTGGTGTCATGGTTCAGTAAGAAGCAACACTCAGTTTCTACATCAACTGCAGAAGCTGAATATATTGCAGCTGGAAGTTGCTGTGCACAAATTCTTTGGATGAAGAATCAATTAATGGATTATGGACTAAAGTTGTCAAATATTCCTATCTACTGTGACAACACTAGTGCCATAGCCATATCAGACAATCCAGTTCAACACTCCAGAACAAAGCACATTGATATAAGGCATCATTTCATCAGGGAGCATGTTGAAAAAGGAGATGTAAAATTGGTTTATGTTCCAACAGATAAGCAACTTGCAGATATATTCACCAAGCCACTGGATGAAGCAACATTTACCAGGTTGGTGAGTGAATTAGGAATGCTAAATCAGGTATGATCATCTAACTGGTTTATCAATTATAAGAAGTCGAAGCTCATGACAGAAACTTTTAAAGGTACTGTCACTAGAAGGTACTGTCATGAGAAGTTAAGGTACATTGTGATACTTGTTCAGACAGCATGTTTGCTATGACTATGCTAAAAGGATTTTTAGATATCATGTTTGCTATGACTATGCTAAAAGGATTTTTAGATATCATGTTTGCTATGACTATGCTAAAAGGATTTTTAGATATCATGTTTGCTATGACTATGATAAAATAGTTTTACATGTCTGTCTTAAATTAATTTTAAGAAATCATGTGTCCTTAACTTATGTTATGTGTGAACAGTGACAGCATGATCTTATGATAAGTTTACTGTCAGATAAAACTTACTGTCACTCATGAAGCTGATTGACAGAAATGTTGTTAGCGCACAAGTTGCTGTCAATGAAAGTTGCTGTCACAAGAAATTACTGTCAGAATTGGTAGAGAAAGAAAAGCGCACAGGTTACTGTCAATGAAAGATGCTGTCACGAGAAGTTGCTGTCAAAGATAGTGGAAAGATATATATATTAATTTATATATATATATATATACGTATATTTCTTTTCACCAATCCACGATCTAATAGCAACTGCCACGTAATATAGCAAGTGGAGTTAATGGGTAATATCATTATCACACGTTCATTTAAGAGAGGTTAAATCGATTCATATTAGAAACTGAATCTACCGTTTAATCTACTATCACTTTCATTTGCAAAAACCTCTCAACCTTCTGCATCCAAAAACCGCATTTTCTCTCTCATTTTTCAAAGCATTCATCAATGGCACCTAAACAAAGTATTGCTCAAACCAACTTTGATGGTATCTTTTCTCCTAGTGATGCTGGTGAAAACTTCAAAGGACTTATTTCGTTCTTGAATAAATCCTATCTAGGTCATGCAATAACCTCTTCACCCAAAATTGATGCTGTTAGAATTGAAAAATTCTGGAAATCAGCAAGTGCTCAAGGAACTGGAGAGAATGAAACAATCAAGTTCAATATAGATGATACAAGTCATTCTCTTTCAGTAAAAAATATCAATGAGGCTTTGGGTATTGTGTTGACCAGTGAAGAAAGCTTTAAGGAACTAGCAACTGATGATACTCTGAAGAAGTTCTTTCTGAAGATTGGGTACTCTGGTTCTAAACTTGAAGAAACTTCTGATAAGTGGTATCAAACCGGAGAAATGGACAGGAAATTTCTGAGAAAAGAGTGGAGTATGATTTTTGATGTAATGGTGAAGGTGTTCTCTACCAAGACTACTGGCTGGAATGGAATACCATCATATATCAAGAAGCTCACTCATTCATTAGTCCATGGATACAAGGTGAACATCGGAAAACTGATAATGGCACAGTTGAAAAGCGCAATAGGTAAGAAGGTATCCATCTATCCTCGCTTTTTAACTATGTGTATTAATAATGTTTGTGGAAATGTTGAGGACAATTCTGATTTTGAAGAATGTCCTGTTTTAAAGAAAAACACACACACATCTTTTAACACACAAAATTTGAATGCACATATTCCACTATGTTTCACACAACACATGGTTAATCAAGTGCCCAACCTTGGTTTTCCATTTCCAACAGATTATACTGTTTTCACAATTGAGAATGAAGCTGAATTAGACCCAAATTCAGTTAACCCACATTCTACACCATACATTCCACCTAGGGACTCTAGACTTCCAAAAGCCCTTAAAATTGCTAAACAGGAATCCAAGAAAAGATCCTTAGAGAGTGAAACTGGTGACAATGTGGTGAGTCAAGAGGGAGTTACTGCACCAAGTGCAGCAAATAAGGATGGTAGTGGAATAGAACCCACAGTAGCCCCTTCTGAGCCTAAGAAGAAGAGAACTAGAAGGGCCAAGGTTACTGTCAGCCACCCTACAGTTTCCCAAAAGACTGTAGAGGATGATAGGGAAATAAACTCACCTCTAGGTGTCTCTTCTCAACAAGGGACATCTATTGAAATTGGCCTGTCTCCCAAGGCACCTTGTAAAGAGTCTGCACAAACTCAAGAACTCACTCTTGAGGAACCTGTATTTGAAGATACACACATTGAGATAGAACACAGTGAGGAATTCATTCATACTATTGATGTTCCACAATCTTTTTCTGTGGAACAGCCATTTAATCAATCTGAACTTCAATCTTCTTCTTTCATTCCTACATCTGTTGTTTCTTCTAAACAACCTAGAGAGGGGGACAGTACCAACCCCTCAGGTTTTGATCATCCATCTCAAATCATGGATGAGCCCCCATCTAGTGGTCCACAAGAACCCATTTCTCAAAGTGAAATGGATACCACCACATCAAACACTGGATTAGATCAAGATGCAAATTTGCCAGAAATTGAAACAGCCAGCATCTTGATCGATTCCCTCAAAGCATCTTACCCTAGGGAAGTTGCTGTCACAGCCAAAGATGCTGTCAAAGACAAAACAGAAGGTGCTGTCAAACAATCAAGTGACAGTACCATTCTGACAAAAGATATTGATCAACCACAACTACAAGAGGGATTAGTGGAAGATATCTCTGATGATGACTTGCCCCTTTCAAAGGCCTTCAAGGTAAAATCTACTCTTTTGCATGTTAGTACTGCTCATACTACTGCATCTAGGATGAGTGAGGGAGTGAAAAATCAAAGAGAGATAAAAGAACAGAGAGGTGAGACTAAAAATGAGAGGCAGCCAAATGTGCTGGCAAAAGGGGAGGGACTTGAGCATGTCCAGAGTGAACTTGAGGGAGCCAATCAACAAAAGGCATTAGGCCTTGAGGGAACTTTTGTGAGAGATGATGAGATCATCTATAAAAACACTGAGAGTGTGAGAACCCCAACAGCCTCCATGCCCCAGACTTATCCCTTACCTCCTAAAAGGCTTAGGTCTGGTGGTCCTTCTGCATCCTCAAATGACAGGCTCCAAGCACTGGAAAATCGATGTGCTACAATGGAAAGCAAACTGGACAACCTGTCATCTACTGTGAAGACTGGTTTTGCTGAAATTCAAGCCACACTACTGTCACTCTCTTCATTAATTCATGCTGCAAACTTAACTAAGGGGGAGAAAGTAAAAGATCAGAAAGAGGCTGAGCAACCAGGAAGAAAGGTGGAGTTACAAGGGGAAGCTAAAAGACAGGGGGAGCAAAGGAGTAAGGGGGAGCAAGAGAGAGTAAAAACTGCAATAGCCTCTGGAACTGAGGAGCTTTTTGAAGCTGAAGTAGATGGGGAACAAATGCTAGTATCCAAGGAGGTATTAAGTCAAATACAAGGAAATAAAGCATCCTCAATCAAAATCAATGAACCAGTTCCTGAGAAGAAAGAATCCACATTGGAGAGGCTATGGAGAGAAAAAGAGGAATCAAATAGGATGGGTAAAGGCAAAGGCAAGTTGCCTGAATATGTGTTTTCTTCAGAGCCTATCACTTGGACTGATGGAAGTACATATTCCCAAGAAGAAGCTGACTCAATAACAGTAAGTCATATGGAGAGCACCTTGAATAATAAGGATGAGGAATTCAACAATCTGGTGAATGAAGCAATCACAGTGACTAAAGGAAAACCTGCTAAGTTGGCAGAAGCTTTGAAAGAAAAGATTGTAAATCTATCTGTGAAGATTAGCTCAGAGAAGAGATGGGCAGTTGAAGTATATCTGAAGAGTGGACATTCAATATTCATAACAACTCAACTGTTGGAAACTTTCTCTGCCAGAGTGCAATACATCCTTGGGATTCTAGTGAAGAAAAACTCTACTATCTTTGATGAAAGTCTCTATATGCAACTGGGCACAATGGTCAACAACAAACTTCCAGAAGTAAGTTTCCAGCCATATGGTGTAAGCTTTAAACAGACAACAGCCAAAGGAACTAAAGGTCTGGGATTCTTAACACTTGAAGGCAAAACATCTCTGAAAAGCAAAGTCATCATGGAAGTACTTAAATTATTGCTGAAAGCACCCATCACCAAGGAAAGGATTCAGGCAGTCAAAGATATTCACAAGCTATTGGCAAAGAGAGAAATGGAGTACAGTGCCAAAATTAAAAAGCTCATTGCCAAAGCAAACTCAAGCAGAAATGCTCAAGGAGGAAACTGCACTTTTGATGACACCTTGGAGAAAGATGATGATGACAATCAAGATGGAGGTGAAGCTGGAGTACCTAAGAGAACAGAACTGAGAGACTCTTCAAAAGAGCAAACTCAAGTCAAAGAAGCAGAATCAAAGGAAATTTCTGAAAATTCTAGCTCAAGCAAGAAAGTTGATGAGAAGAAAGAGGAAGAAGTACTTGAAGCATTAAAAGGAAATCAAGAAGAAATGGAAATTGACAGTATACATCTTGAAAAAGATACTGTTAACAAAGATGCTGTCAAGGATGTCAATAAAGATGCTGTCAGTCAGGATGAAGTAACAGTCATCGAAGATACTGTCAAAGAAGACATTGTCAGAAGCCCTATAAAAGAAACTGTCAACGATCCTACTGTCAAATCATTCAAGACAGTAAGAATCAAGAGAAAATCAAAAAGACCAACAAAGGGAAAGACTGTCTACAAAGGAGAAGGAAAAGCTACAGGGTTGGGACTCAAGAAACCTATCATGAGGAGAAGAATGAATAGCTTTGAAATGATGCAGCTGAATGCCAAAGAAACAATCACCTCTGTATCCATAGAATTTGATGGACCAAAAGAAGAAGTTGCAAGATACATTCTATGGCAAAACAATGAAAAGTTGATTACAGTGGAATCTGACTTCACTCAGATATCAAAATCAAAGGTGATCTCCAAGAAACTCATTCAAACTTCTGAAACAGTAAAACGAAGAATTGATTTCTTCAATCTGGAAAGGATGGTTGAGCTACTGCAAACCTATGATAATGTTTCAAAGAAGATCATGGATCAAGTTCTCAAGTACTATGAAGCCAGGCATGTTGAATTTATTGAGAAGTTTGGTGATTGGACACTTCACAATGATGATGATGTCTATCAAATTCTTGGTTTGGAGTATGAAGAAGACAATCCTATTCCTGATTATAACTGGATTGAAATGCGAAAACCTTATTCAGAACATGAAATGAAGATGTATGAAGCAGAGCAAAGGTTCAAAGAAGAATTAGCATCAAGGAAAAAATCTCGTCAACAGATAGAAGATGAGATTGAAGCTGAAATGAAGAAAAATTACAGTAAAATCAATAAGATCAACAGTGAAGAATCCAACTATCAGCCATGCGTACTGGACAATCCTTTGAGAATCAAGTATGGCAAAGAAGAAATTTATGTAGATAGTTTCTCTAAATTGAAGACCAGTGTGTTAAAAGAATTATACTGGCAAGTGGTTGGATCAACTAACAGTCTTGAAACACTGTGTTCTTGGGAGCTTGATATGATTCTTGATCAGAGGAGAGGAGAGGATCCCAGCTTGGACAAACAAAGAAGGGAAACTCTAAATCAGTTTCCTGGCAGGAGATTCAAGATGGAGGGAGATGTGCTAAAATTCAGATCAATTGTAAAGCAAAATGTTTACTGGATGGAACTCAGAGATACATTAAACACTGCTTCCTCAATGATCAGAAAATACATTGTGGAAAATGAAGATGATGCACAGTCCCCTGAAGAAAAAGAGTTAATTGAAAATCTCAGAAGAGCTCTAAGGGAAAAGGAGCAAAGTGAAAAGTTCAAATCAAGATAAGTAAAGTTTTTTTTTAATTGTGAACTTTTGTGATATATTGTTTGAAAACAATTCAGTTTAATCATTGGTCAGAAATGAAGAGTTTATTCTTTCTGATCTATGTTAGTTAAGTTGTCAGCATGATATTTGTAAATTTGTCCTTATTGTCCATAAAAACAAATTGGGGGAGATTGTTGGGATTTATGGGTGATGGAATAGACAACTTAACTAGTTTTATTGGTATACTTAGTTTTTACTAAGTAGAACATACTGTCATAGCCTGAAATGTATTCTTGTAATTTAAATAAATACTGTCATGTAATAAGTGTAATTCTTGGAAGAAGTTCGATTATGTTCAAGCCTCAAGAAATACATAAGTTCGACAGAAGGAATAAAAGTTACTGTCAAGCCCTGACAGTAAGGTTACAAGGAAACATCATGTTGCCTAGGTCGACAGCAAGTTTCACGAAGTCGACAGCAAGTTTCAACTTGACAGCAACATTGGCGGAGATTCTAATGACAGCAACTTTGATATATAGTCTGCGACAGTAAGTTTGGAATTCCTGACAGCAATCTCTGCGGGAAAAACATGCTGTCAATTAAAGCACAACTCTTGACAGCAATCTCTGCGGGAAATTCATACTGTCAACCAAAGCAAAATTCTTGACAGCAATCTCTGCGGGAAATTCATACTGTCAACCAAAGCAAAATTCTTGACAGTAATATCTGCGGGAAATTCATACTGTCAACCGAAGCATAATCCATTGACAGCAAACTTTGTGGCAAACATACTGTCATATAGAATCAGCCTGACTTAGGAATTTTCTAAGTCAAATTAAACGACAGAGTACATGTTCAAAAGAAGCAGGCGTGTTGTAATATTCAACCTTTACAGCAAGCTTGGAAAGTCTATAACTGAAGCTCGAGAGATCACATGGAACAACCTGTAAAGTCTAGAGCAGATAAAATTGAATACGGCTAGATCTGGGTGGTTCAAATGTGGAAAGTATCTTAAAGTTACTTTGTGTTGATCACATGGGAATGAATCATGGAATGAGCTGCAAAAGGAATATAACAGCAACTCAACAACCCATGTTGATGGTGATAGTACAGTAGATTATCACTCTATAAATAGAGCATTCTACTTATACATCAAATAACTCAACAACTGTAATCTCTTGAGTATTTGTAGCTTGAGAATTATTTTGTTCTCAAGGTTGTAGCAAAACTTTGCAAAATAAATAAAACATTTATTTTGTGAAATCCTCGTATTTGATTTTACTTGTGTTTGCATTTCTTCTACTAGTAAATCACAAATTCTATTTAAGTTGTTGAAATAGTTTTTGAAATTTAAAAGTATTGCATTCAACCCCCCCCTTCTGCAATACTTTCCTGGACCAACAGGTACCATCTTTAGTATTACTAGATATGTCTTTAAATGACTATAAGCAAACCATTGAGGAAATGAGTACTGAAATGTTTAATATTCATACTAGTTTATCTGCTGCAAATGAAGAAATTGCTAGATTAACTAAAGAAAATGAAGTACTCAGATCCAACAATGATGTGTTGTTGCTTAAGACCAGTTCTATTGATTCTTTAGCTCAGGAAAACGAAAGATTAAAAAATGATTTAATCTGTGCTAAAGAGATAGAGGAATATCTAAGAAAAGAAATTTCTGAAAATGAATTTAAGCTAAAGGCATTTAGAAATTCCTCTAAAATAGTTCAAGAGTATCATGAGAAACATACTGAAAGTAAGAAGATAGGCATAGGCTATGATTATAGTAGGAGACCTGGTAAAGAGGCTGTTATACAGAACAATGATGATAACAATACTGTAAGACCTCACATCCTCAAAAATGTGAGCAATCCAATTTTCAAAAGTACAAAGTTTGAGGTTAATGAAAATTCCCTAATTATTAATCAAGAACTCTGTGATGAAGATGAGAGGGCTAACAGTGCATCTAAGAAAGAAAAAGATTCTGTCAAAATGACTATGACAGAAACCGTATCAAACAGCCCAACCAAGTGTTCAAAAGAAACTGTCACAAAGGATGAGACAGTAACTTTCAAAGATACTGTCAAGAAGTCAACCAAGATAGTAACTTTCAAACCTACTGTCAAGACAGCAAGTACAAAAGATGCTGTCAAAAATAGCTCGACAGTATCTTCTGAACAGATTGTCAAGACAGTTGTCTCCAAGTCCAAAAACAGAAATGGGAAGCTAGGCATTGATAAAAAAAATAATTATGCGTATGTTAAGCAGGCACCCAGGAAACTTTGCAATAATTGTGGCTCCTCACATCATTTAACTCATGTTTGTAAGAAATCAACTAGTAGCATATCTAATGCAACAGAGTTGAAAGGGAACTTACACAGAACCCCCATTATGCAAAGAAAATTGGTAGTTTGTAATAACATTGACTGTATGCCATGCAAAATTACTGCCATGAGTACATGTTTTAATTTGCAAATTTCATCTAATGAATTATGTTCTTATATGCAAACTGCAAAGACTTCTGAATCTACTAAAGAAAGTGAGAAGTCTGCTCTCACTAAGAAAAAGTCTAAGTCAATGTCTAAAACTAAGTGGGTAATAAAAGAAGTCAAGGAACCATCTTCTGATAATATTGTTTCAAATATTGATAAAGTTTCTGATGATACTGAGTATGCAGGACCCAACAAGACTTGGGTACCAAATGCAAATTAAACTCTTTCTGTCTTGCAGGGAAAGAAAGGTAAACAGGTCATGTGGATAATCGACAGTGGATGTTCCAAACACATGACTGGTGATATATCCCTGCTATCACAATATGTTGAGAAGGCTGGCCCAACAATAACCTTTGGAGACAACAGCAAAGGTTACACTGTGGGATATGGCTGCTTAAAAGCTGGAAATGTTATCATTGAAGAAATCTCTCTTGTGGAAGGTTTGAAGCATAATCTGCTCAGTGTCAGTCAATTCACTGACAAAGGATTCAAAGTTAACTTTGGCATGATGGAATGCACAATCTACCACAAGAAGAATAGAAGCCTATCTCTGAAAGGAGTCAGGAAAGGAAGCCTATTTGTTGCAGACTTAAATTCAACAAATGAGGAAAGAATATTTTGCTTCTACAGCAAAGCAAGTGTTGGAGATAGCATGCTTTGGCACAAGAAACTTTCCCATCTCAACTTCAAAACAATGAACATGCTAATGAAGAAGGAATTGGTGAGAGGACTACCTCAACAGGAATTCTGTCAAGAAGGACTGTGTGAAGATTGTCAAATGGGAAAACTAAGGAAAGCAATGCATAAATCAAAACAAGTCAACACTAACACTGAAGCACTCAAGTTGATTCACATGGATCTTTTTGGACCAGTGAATGTTCAATCACTATCCAGAAAAAGATATGCACTGGTCATGATAGATGACTATTCTAGGTACACTTGGGTGAAATTTTTAGAATCAAAATGTTAGAAATGATTGATGAAAACAGTGTTTGGAAGCTAAAGTCAGAGAACAGAGTTTAGCTGGAAGCAGTCAGAGTTTGATTAAACACTGACTGGAAGCGCAAACAGAGTTTGTTAAACTCTGTAGCGGTATTGTCTGAAGAGTCAACAGTGTTTGAAGATTGATTCAAGATAAATATGGAAGCAATATCTTTGAAGATTGGAAAGCTGTCAAAGAGATTGAGTTGACTTGGAAGACTGGAGCAATCGTGATTGATATCAATTGTATAGCTTAATTATAGGAGAATCAATTACTGATTGTACGAAGCTGTATGTTCTATAAATACAGTTAGGTTAACCCTAGAAGGGTAGTCGAACATTGAGATATTCATCTATTGTAACCTAAGCAGCTCTCTGTGATATTTACATCACTGAGAGAGGAATTATTAATTCCAAACAGTTTTTAATTGTTAAACAGTGTGTTCTTGTTAAGTTATTCATACAGTATTTGATTACTTATTGTGTATTCGACCTAACAAGTGGTATCAGAGACTAATCTGTTATTTTATTACAGTTAAAGATCCAAACACAATAGTAATCAATGGCAGAGATACCTCCACCAAATGAGAAAGCTCCTACTACTGTTAGTAGGTATGAAACAATAAGGGTTCCTATACTTAGGCCATCAGAGTATGCAATTTGGAAGGTGAAAATGACCATGTTTCTGGAGGCTACAGATCCAGAATACCTTGATAGAATTTATGAAGGTCCTCACAAACCAACAAAATTATCTGCTGCTGCTGCTGGTGAGGAATCAAAGGTCATTCCAAAGGAAAAGAAAGATCTAACTGCTGAGGATCTTTCATCTATTGCAAAGGATGCAAAAGTGAGACATTTACTTCACAGTGCATTAGACAATGTTATGTCTAATAAAGTGATTAATTGCACAACTGCAAAGGAAATATGGGATGCACTTGAGGTTAGGTGTCAAGGAACTCCTGCAATCAAGAAAAACAGAAGAAACATACTCACTCAGGAGTATGAGCACTTTGAGGCAAAGTCTGATGAAACCATGACAGAAACATTTGACAGATTCTGTAAACTGCTCAATGATTTGTCATTGGTTAACAAAGAGTATGATTTAGAAGACTCAAATCTCAAGTTTCTTCTTTCTCTACCTGAAAAGTGGGATGTGAAAACAACCACTATAAGAGATAATTATGAACTTGGTGAAACAGAGATTGATGAAATTTATGGACTGCTCAAAACCCATGAATTGGAATTGGAGCAGAGAAATAAAAGATCAAGTAGAAAGTCAAAGTCTGTTGCACTTAAGGTTGAGGAGAAACCATCAAAGAAGGAGGCATCAAGGAGAAAAGCAAAAGGGAAAGCCTTAGTCATCCATTCAGAGAATGAGTCATCAAACACTGATGTTGACTCAAACACTGATGGATCATCTGATTCTGAAGATGATGAAGAGATGATGCAAATGGCTGCATTGATGGTAAAGACCTTCAAGAAGATGGGTTACAAGAACTTCAAGAAGGGAAAGAGATTCTCCAAGGACTACTCAAAGTCTGACAAGAAGAATTTCAAGAAATCTGAAGGAAAGGACTTCAAATCTGGTAAGAAAGATAAGTCTGAAATTCAATGCTACAAGTGTAAGGAGATGGGACACTATGCTCCTGAGTGCAAGAAGGGTAAAACTGAAAAGGCACTCTACACCAAAGGCAGAGATTGGGCAGACACTTCAGATTCAGATGAGGAAGTCAACTATGCTCTCATGGCTACTACTCAGACTGAAAATGATGATCTCAAGGTACCTCCAACTACCTATGCTTATAACACTGATAATATAACTGAACTGAGAATTTATCTTAAAGCATTGCATATCAGTTATAGGGATCAGACTTTAGAAAATGAAAGGATAAAGTCTGAGTGTTCTCAACTCAAAGAGAGAAATAAACTTGTTGAGGAACAGTTAGAGAACATGAGTAAAATTCAAAAAGAGAGAGATGATGCAGTGTTTATTGAACAGGAGTTGCTAGGTAAGTATAAGCAACTAGAATCTGAATTGGAGGATAGTAAACACATCATTAAAACTTGGACACACTCTGGCAAAGACACTCAAGAAGTGTTTCAGTCAGATACAGTAGGTCTAGGTTACTCTGTTGGAGATGAACTTAGATTTGAAAATAAGGTAAAGGTTAGACCACATTGTTCATCTGAGGGTAATGTCATGGGAACAGGTGGACCTAAGACTGAAGCACAGAAAAAAGCTGTTAAGGAGTCTTATGCTAAAACTTTTGTTAAAGAGGCTAACATTGGTTTAATGACAGATAAACAACTCAAGCATAAGCTTAAGGAGATAAAATCTGTCAACAAACAGAGATTGCCTAAGAAAAACAAAAATGGAAAAGTAGGCATAACTTCAGGAATTAAGCCAATGCTTACTTCATTAGCTCCTAGAAAAACATGCTTTAATTGTGGTAGCACTAATCATCTTGCTAGTTTCTGCAATAAGAATGAGAATATTAATTCTTTGCCCTCTAAAACTGCAGTAAAGAGTGATTATGTGAGAACTAGACCACAGACTTTATGCAAACACTGTGGAAGTACTTGGCATTCTATTTACACTTGCAAAGATTATCATGCTATTTACTATAATTACTATGAACCCAAGCCAAATTTGAAATGGGTTAAAGTAAACTCTGCAAATGTAAACTCTGAAAAAGTTAGCTTAAACTCTGTTAATGAAAATTCCGCTGCAAAAGCTAACAGATTTAAGAAAGCCAAAGGATCCAAGCAAGTCTGGATCCTTAAAACTAATAATCAGTGATTGTTTGTGATTGCAGGGCACCAGGGTTAGTACCCTAGTCGTGGACAGTGGATGTTCAGGACACATGACAGGAAATAAAGCCCTGCTATCAGAGTTTGAAGAGAAGGCTGGCCCAGAAGTTTCCTATGGAGATGGCAACATAGGACATACACTGGGATATGGCAATATTAATCTTGGAAATGTCATCATCACAAATGTAGCTCTTGTTCCAGGACTCAAGCATGATTTGCTATCTGTGAGTCAAATCTGTGACAGAGGATATCATGTAGATTTTCAGCCTGAATATTGTCAAGTGATCAGTAAATCTACAGGGAAAGTTGCTCTAGTTGGAAACAGACACAATAACATCTATGAAATCAAATTGTCAACAAACACTGATGGCAAAGCAGTGTGTCTGTCTACAAGGATGTCCAGTGAAGAGAGTTGGAAATGGCACAAGAAACTCTCTCATTTGAATCTGAACAACATCAATGAGCTAATCAAGAATGATCTTGTAAGAGGTCTACCAAAGTCCTTGTTGAATGTAGAAGGACTGTGTGATTCTTGTCAAAAGGCCAAACAGAGAAAAACATCTTTCAAAAGCAAAACTGAGTCTTCCATTGTTGATCCTTATCATCTACTACATGTTGATCTTTTTGGTCCAGTGAATGTGATGTCTCTTGGAAAGAAGAAATATGCATTAGTCATTGTTGATGAATATACCAGATTTACATGGGTATATTTTCTTGCAAAGAAGGATGTAACTGCATTAACACTGACAGAACATATAATTCAACTGGAAAAAGGGTCAGAGCATCAAGTGAAGATAATCAGAAGTGACAATGGAACTGAATTCAGGAATTCATCAATGGAAGAATTTTGCAAGAGTAAAGGGATAAAACAAGAGTTTTCTGCACCTGGTACTCCACAACAAAATGGTGTAGTGGAGAGGAAGAATAGAACCTTGATAGAAGCTGCCAGAACCATGCTAGATGAAGCAAAGTTGCCAACATATTTCTGGGCAGAAGCAGTTCAAACTGCTTGTTTTACTCAAAATGCAACACTGATCAACAAGCATGGTAAAACACCATATGAAATGGTGAAGAAGAAAAAGCCAAATCTAAAATATTTTCATATTTTTGGATGCAAATGCTTTGTGTTGAAGACTCATCCTGAACAGTTGACCAAGTTTGACCTAAAGGCAGATGAAGGAATTTTTGTTGGCTATCCACTGTCAACAAAGGCATTCAGAGTTTATAATCTGAGAACCAGAGTGATCATGGAATCAATTCATGTGTCATTTGATGACAAGAAGATAACTGGACTTGAAGATGTAGATGAACATGATCAACTGCATTTTGAAAATGAAGATTTATTCTCTGAAAAAGTAAACTCTGATCAGACTGATTTGACAAACTCTGTTGATCTAAACTCTGAACCTCTACTGGTAAATACTGAAGAAACTCTTCAATCAGAAACAAGGGAAGAACCAGTTGAGGGGGAGCATGAAGAATCACATCAAAGTGATGATTCAAACACTGATAGTGACTCAGTTGATAATTCTGAATCAAACTCTGTTGATTCAAACTCTGTTGATAATTCTGAGAAGTCACATTCAGGGGGAGCATCAGAAAATGAAGAAAGACACCAAGAAAATCAGGAGAGCATGGATCAAGGGGGAGGATCACATGATGACAGAAGCAATCTGCCTTCTGCAAGAAAATGGACTAAATCTCACACACCTGATTTGATTATTGGTGATCCAGATGCAAAAGTTAGGACAAGAAGTGCAACAACAAATGAATGTTTATTTCATGCATTCTTGTCACAATCTGAGCCAAAGAAAGTGGAAGAAGCTCTTAAAGATGCTGACTGGATAACAGCAATGCAAGAAGAGCTAAATGAATTTGAAAGAAATGAAGTGTGGACACTTGTACCAAGGCCCAAGAATAGATCCATTGTTGGTACTAAATGGGTTTTCAGGAATAAAACTGACAGTGAGGGTGTTATCACAAGGAACAAGGCAAGACTGGTTGCAAAAGGCTACTCACAACAGGAAGGAATTGACTATGATGAAACATTTGCACCAGTGGCTAGATTGGAGGCAATCAGAATTTTTCTAGCATATGCCTCCCACATGAAATTCAAAGTGTTTCAGATGGATGTAAAAAGTGCATTTTTGAATGGAAAACTTGAAGAAGAAGTGTTTGTAGAACAACCACCAGGGTTTGTAGATCCAAAATATCCAGATTATGTCTACAGGTTAGACAAGGCTCTCTATGGACTTAAGCAGGCACCAAGGGCATGGTATGAAACCCTTGCCAAATTTCTACTAGAAAGTGGATTTCACAGAGGTACTATTGACAAAACTCTGTTTTATTTCCAAAATGGTAGTGACTTGCTTTTAGTTCAGATATATGTGGATGACATCATTTTTGGGTCTACTAATGATAAACTCTGTAAGAAGTTTGCCAAACTCATGCAGTCAAGATATCAAATGAGTATGATGGGAGAGCTTAGTTATTTTCTAGGCCTACAGGTGAAGCAAACAGATGATGGAATTTTTATAAATCAAGCAAAATATACCAGAAACCTTCTCAAGAAATTTGGTATGCTTGATTGTTCATCTGCAACAACTCCCATGGCAACTGCAACAAAATTGGACAAAGATGCAGGGTCATCAGTAGATATGACAAGCTACAGAGGAATGATTGGTTCTTTGCTCTATTTGACAGCTAGCAGACCTGATATCATGTATGCAACTTGCTTGTGTGCAAGGTTCCAGGCTGATCCAAGAGAACCACATTTAACAGCAGTAAAGAGAATATTCAAGTACCTGAAGGGCACTATAACTTTGGGGCTGTGGTATCCAAGGGAATCAGAGTTTAAACTTCTTGGTTACTCTGATGCAGACTTTGCTGGATGTAAGATAGACAGAAAAAGCACCAGTGGAAGTTGTCAATTTCTGGGTGACAGACTTGTTTCCTGGTATAGCAAGAAACAGAAGTCAATATCTACATCTACAGCTGAAGCAGAGTATATTGCTGCTGGTAGCTGTTGTGCACAGATTTTATGGATGAAGAATCAACTGCTGGATTATGGATTAAGGTATTCCAAGATACCTATTTACTGTGATAATCAAAGTGCTATTGCAATGACAGGTAATCCAGTGCAACATTCAATGACAAAGCACATCAGCATAAGGTATCACTTCATCAGAGAGCATGTAGAGGAAGGCAACATTGAACTTCACTTTGTGTCTACAGAACAACAACTTGCAGATATCTTCACCAAGCCATTGAGTGAAGCTACATTTACAAGACTGGTCAATGAACTAGGAATGGTCTCTAGTTTTGACTAGAGATGTTGGTTAGACTCAAAAACTTATTGCTCATGTTTTCTGTAAATTGTTAAATGCTATGTGAACCTTAGTATTAAACTCTGTTATGCATGCTTATGTTTAAAACTTTTTAAACTCTGTCAGCATGTCTGTCTGTTAAATACTGTTAACATGTTAGATACACTCAGTGAATTCAGAATTGATTATTGTCTGAATGAAAATACCAATGAAGAAATATGTATGAAGCATGATTCACAGTAATTAAATCATGATTCTTTCTGAGTCACTGCTATCTAATCAGACTTTGTGCAGAAAATTAACACAGCATGATACTGTTTCATATTTATAGCATCTCTTAGTTTATTTAGTCCTAAACTCTGAGTCTATGAATATTGTGTGCATGGCCACTCATAAATAGTTTTGGTTATTGATGAACTCTAAACTCTGATAAGTGACATTCTGTTTCCAAAGGTATGGTTCATGATGATTCCTTGTTTGTACTTGTGAAAATCATAAAACTTGAGTTGTGTCAGTGACTAGTTTGGTGAGTTCAGACTCATGTTTACAACCTGTGAGAGTTTGAGCCAAATCAGTGATTGATATATTTTCTATCAATCAGTATTTATTGTTGTGTGATATTCATCAGGTAGTATGTTTCTCTAGAACTTGTATTAAACCATTTTGAGACTACAGGATATGTGTGTGCATGAAAATGATAAAGGCAATAGGATTTACCATTCTTTCAAACACTGTTCAAAATTCTTTTGAACATTATACAAACAATATATAAACACTGTTCATAAATTCCATCCTTAGTAAACCCCTTTGAGCCTTATTAACTGCTCATTTTTCTTATACTCTGAAGTATTAAGAGCAGTTAAATATTTTTTTTCTCAAACAGATGAGTGTTTCTCAAGAAAAGAAAAAGTTTACTCAGTATATATGCTCAATAAAAAAAAAAAATAAAAAAAAAAAAATAAATAAAAAAAAAAAAAGAGCATATATACTGATCTTGTACAAATATATACTGTGACTAAACACTTGAAGTCACTCATGAATAAAACATCTCTTTTCATCTGTTTGATCTTACTTCATTTAAACCCTGAATAAAGTCCTTTTGATTTGTGAATACATGTAATCAAGGTAGTGTAGAATTGGTGGACATTCAAGCATATGGTAGATTCTGCTATTTCTGATTGAATGTGAGTGTAAACACTTCACCTAAACACTTGTGTGCATTGAGAGTTTGTGAGAATATTCAGTTCATGACTGTTATTCACTGAATGAAACTCTGATTTCTATCTCTTGATCTTTTTGTCTTTAAAGACTGTGTGCTTACTTGGATAATCATGGACATCAAAGGAAATGGAAGTTTTCAGATTTCTGTATAACAGTAACTACAGAGTTTAGCATTCATCAAACAATCAGTATTTAATATGAGAGTTTGTGCATTCAGTGTTTATTAACTGTTTGTTATGGATTTTATGAAATATTAGATGCTCTAAAAATTGATTTCAGTAAACTCTGCTTCACACACACTCATATTCACAACTGTGCAATTTTTGAAAGGGTTTTAGTGATAAAGTTGGAAAATTGATAAACACTGTTGAGTTGTGTTAAGTACTCTGAGGTAAAGTCTCATTGAGATGATTTGACTATTTTGGAGTAATTGGGGTAGTTGACAACTGTTAATTAGTGTTAATATGTCTAAGTGTCGTGATTATAGTAATGACAGCGGTAATTATTAAGTGATCCATTGGCTGTTTGACACGTGTCTCATGATTGTGTCCCATTCACACACTACTCTACAACAGTTGCGCGTTTTTACTAAATAAACGATTGAGTTTTAATTTTACTCAAATCGTCTTTAGTCTCTTACTCCATATCGATTCACATTCACCCACTCACAGTTACTTGCATACTCATTCACTTTCACACTTCTCTTATTCTCTCCTTCACTTTTTGGTAAACACTTACAGTGCATAAACATCTTTTCTCTGAATATCTTCGTATCTTGTTACTAATGGCAACTAAAGCGTTTGATGCAGCAGGGTTAGTTTTTCTCCCTAGTAACTATGCAGCACCATTGGATAATGAAAATGCTCCACAGGCGTTTCACTTGTTCCAAAACTTCTTGAACGATTCTGAGATAGGGACGGCTCTAACTGCACCACCAACATTATCTGCTTCACAGATTGCTACTTTCTGGACAAACTCTGAATATGATGATGGAGGAGAGGCTGGCACTCCAACAATCATTTTCACTCATGATGAATCAGAGTATATCATTACTCCAACCACTGTCAGGGACGCGTTGGATTTTGAGACACACACTTCTTACAGTGTTGTTGGTCATGATCGATTGAGGACAATGTTGGAACAAATTGGATGTGCAGGAAACTTAAACAAGATAGGGTCTTTGAGACGGCCAAGTTTGAGAAAGGAATGGAGTTTCTTCTTTGATTGTATAACAAGGGCTTTTGGAAAGAAGACAACAAACTGGGATGCACTGCCTCTGGATACTCTCCAAATTGGTCATGCTCTACTATATGGAGGTAACTTCGATTTTGGTAGACTAGTACTAATGAACTTGGGAGAGCGTCTGTCTGAGTCTACTACTGTTTATTTTGCTCGTTTTTGTCAATTGCTATTTACTGCCTGTGTGCCTAACATTCCAATTGATGAAGCTGATGTTATTCAGCCTTTTCAAGTTGCTAAGAGAATGTTTTCTGATTTGACAAACAAAGATGTCACTAAACAGCAAATACCTGAGTTGTTTATGCCTTTAGCCTTACAAAACTATGTAAACCAACCACAAGACCCTCAATCACCACAACAAATGCCTGAACCAATAGACACCATAAACACTGAACCAACATCTACAACACCCACACCCACTGTACCTACTACATCTCATCAACCACAACCAGAAACCTTAAACTCTCCACCAATAAACTCAACAACCTTAAACACTGAACCATTAAACACTGAAGCTTTAAACACTGATACCTTACACTCTGAGCCAGCACCTACTGAACCAACCAAAACCAAGCCAAAGAGAAAGAAACACACTGCCCATAACACTAAACACTCAAAGGCTAAACAAACAACACCTGAAGCTGTTTATACAAGAAGGAAGAAACAGAAAGCAAACAGACCTTCACTTTCACCACCAAGAGAGAGCTCATGTGAAGATGAAGAGGAGAATGTGGTGCCTCCAATCAAGAAAAGGAGACTAATTCTTTCTGATTCAGATGCAGAGAATGTTGTTGAAGCTCCAGAGGTGGTTTCACAGCAAACACCTACTGTTGAGGATACAGTGAATGTTGAAGTACCTGCAAAAGTTGACATGCTTGCAGAGAATATTGTGGATGACAAAGTAGAAATACCTGCAGAGGTTGAAATGCCTGCAGAGGATAATGTTACTGTTGAAATACCTACAGAGGATAAAATGCCTGTAGAAGAAGATCAAAGAGATGGTTTGTCACCAGTACATGATATTCCTGAATCAATTCTTGATCCTGTCTCACCTGTCACACCAGTACATGTTCCTGAAACTGTGGCATCACACACAGAGCTGGTATCTTCTCAAATTCAAGACAAAGGTGATGAAGCTACTAAGGCAAACTCTGTTGCAGAGCCTGTGCAACATGAGGTGATTATTGAAAAGGTTGCAGAAGTTATTGCAGAAACTGTGGCTGACACTGCTCAGCACAGTGGTTCTTTCAAAGATGATCAAGTTAAAGATGCAAGTGCTGAAGATGAATCTGCTAGTAGTGCAAACTCTGACTCTTTTATGAGTGCACCTGCACAGACAGATAATAAACATACTCCTTTTGATCAGCCTTGTCCATCTCATGCAGTTGAAGAAAAGCATCTTGCTAAGTCTGCTGAAAATTGGTATAAACAAGACTGTATTTTTCCAAAAGGGAGAGCATCTGAGTTTGTTAAGCAAACTGCCAAGCAAATTTCCAATCCAGAGATCTTATCCTATTTAAAGGCAACTGTGGTACAAGTCAAGACTCTGGAAGGCAATTTTGCTGAAACTAAACAAGAAATTGCTTCCTTGAAGACTGAGATTCAGTCAAGAGAATTGAAGATGGATAGAGAGTCTAAAATAAAAGCTGTTCAGCTGTCCAAAGTTCAAGACACTCTCTATGCCAGGCTAGGAAAGGTTGAAGAAAATCAGACTGCTTTATCTGCTAAAGTGGATTCAATTGCAAACTCTTTAGAGCTCATTACATCAATACTAATTCCTGATGATGTCAAAAAGGGGGAGAGAGTTACTAAGTCAAAATGCAAAGTTTCTCAAACTCTGACTCAAAAGGATGATGCTGGAGATGGAGGGGCAAGTGAAAAGAGCAAGGTCTTAAACTCTGAAAAGCAAACTCTGAGATCTGGCAAATCTTTTGAATCACAGTCTGTTGGAATAAACACTGAAACTCAAGGTACTTCAAAGACCAAGAGTTTGGAATTAACATCAAACCCAAAGACTGATGAGGAGTTAGCTGTTAAGCTTTTTATGGAAGAGAATGCAGAAGGAGTTACTTTAGAAGATGCTAAAGCTGAAGAGAAGAGTTTACAAGAAAAGCATCTGAAAGCTCTAAAGTCTGTAAAAGCAAAGAAGAATGTGAAAGTTGCTAAAGCTGCAAAGCCTGTTCTTAAAGGTATTCAAATCAAAGAACCTGTTGGTACAGATCAAAGAATGCAAGTATTCAGAAAACCAACAGATGCAGAAGCCAAGCAAAAGCTGAAAAGTATAGTTACAACCTCTGTTGATACACATGTTGTACAGAAGAATGAAAACACAACCTCTGTTGCTGCACAAGTTGTGACCACACCGTTATTGTCTTCTCAGTTGAAATCAACATTTGGAAAGGGTGTTCTTCATGATCCAAGACTAGAAGCTACAATTCCAATGGATTTTGCTGATGGTAGAGCTTTTTCTGGTAAAGTTGGATACAACAAGGGAGGCATAGGCTCACACAGAGATAATAGGCAATATGTTGGTCCTAGAGATCCTTCTTCACTGTCTGTTCCAGGAGGTGGTGTCACTCAAGAGAGTTTAGACAAACTGGAGTCAGTACAGCTTGTACATCAAAAGAGTCTAGAAAAGGATTTCTTGTTATATTTCATGGCTGATGGAACAGTATTTAAAGTCTCTGAAAAGGATATTGAATTAAAGTATGCTGAAGAACTTGAATATGTCCTATATATTTTCAGAGTGAGAAATCAAAGAGCTCAGTCAGTTGCAAATGTGCTTCAACAAAGAATGATTCAAAACCTTGCAAGAAGGCAAATGAAATTCAACAGCAAGTATGTTCCTAAATACAGAGATTGGAATGGCAATCTGATTGAAATGGAGAAGGGGACTACAAAGCTGAAAACAGATCTTGGAATTACTGTTCTGGATTTCAATGTAAAATCTGAAGAAGTGAAATACATCAGGTTGGGAAATGAGTTGAGAAGAAACAAAATCTACGATCTTAGAGCTGCTATCTATCAAACTGATGAGAATGATCCTCAGTTGAGAGAAATCAAAGAAGCTATGCAGATAGAGCTTGAAAATGCTGAAAGAAGGTTGCTTATAGACTATCTCAGGACAGTGCCTGATCTTCAAGAGATTAGAGATTAAAGTCTGTAAGAATTTTCTTATTTTCTGTAGAATTTGTTAAGTAAAAGCTTAAACTCTGTTTGTATGTTAAACACTGTAAACTTTGTATTTGTTTTGACATCATCATTTACTGTAAAACTTGTACATTCTTGCTAATGGACAAGTTGGGGGAGATTGTTAGAAATGATTGATGAAAACAGTGTTTGGAAGCTAAAGTCAGAGAACAGAGTTTAGCTGGAAGCAGTCAGAGTTTGATTAAACACTGACTGGAAGCGCAAACAGAGTTTGTTAAACTCTGTAGCGGTATTGTCTGAAGAGTCAACAGTGTTTGAAGATTGATTCAAGATAAATATGGAAGCAATATCTTTGAAGATTGGAAAGCTGTCAAAGAGATTGAGTTGACTTGGAAGACTGGAGCAATCGTGATTGATATCAATTGTATAGCTTAATTATAGGAGAATCAATTACTGATTGTACGAAGCTGTATGTTCTATAAATACAGTTAGGTTAACCCTAGAAGGGTAGTCGAACATTGAGATATTCATCTATTGTAACCTAAGCAGCTCTCTGTGATATTTACATCACTGAGAGAGGAATTATTAATTCCAAACAGTTTTTAATTGTTAAACAGTGTGTTCTTGTTAAGTTATTCATACAGTATTTGATTACTTATTGTGTATTCGACCTAACACAAAAGATGAAGCTGCTCAAGAAATCATTGATCACATAAGGGTACTTGACAGGACCCCTGAAGCAAAAGTTCAATTTCTACGAAGTGACAATGGAACTGAGTTCAGAAATGCTACACTTGGAAACTTCTGCAAAGATCAAGGGATTGTTCAACAATTCTCTACTGCAAGAACTCCACAGCAAAATGGAGTTGTAGAAAGGAAAAATAGGACACTTATTGAAGCTGCAAGGACTATGTTGAGCAATGCTAAATTACCAACATATTTCTGGGCAGAAGCCATCAACACTGCTTGTTACACATAGAACAGGACACTAATCAACAAGGCTCATGGCAATACTCCTTACTATCTTTTGACAGGAAAGAAACCTATTGTCAAGTACTTTCATATTTTTGGAAGCAAGTGCTTTTTGATGAAAGACAACCATGAAAGAAAAGGAAAGTTTGATACTAAAGCATATGAAGGCATTTTCATGGGATATGGGATAGAAAGGACTGCCTATAGAGTCTATATTATGGAGCACAAGACAATTGAAGAAAGTGTCAATGTCACGTTTGATGAAACCAAGTTTCCAGGGTTACATGAGGATGGTCAAATGCAACCCTTCAGATTTGAGAATCAAGGATACTTGGAAATAGAAGAATATGTTGATGAAGAACCTAGTCTCACTCAATCAATGGGATATGAGAAAGAATTTGTCAATACTCATAATCTAAATCAAACCTCAGCCCAATCACAAACAATTTTAGGCATCAATCAATAAGACTGTGAGACTGGAGAATTTGAGCTAAATGAGCAGAACAATGAAAATGGTGGAGAATCAAATCCTCATATTGATGAAAGACAATCTCATCAAACAAGTAGCTTGCCTCAATCAACAAAGTGGAACAGAGATCATACCAGTAATCTAATTATTGGAGATCCCACTACTGGTGTAAGGACAAGGAGGAATATCTCTGCTGACAGCATGTTTTCATGTTTCTTATCTCAAATGGAACCAAAAATAGTTGAAGAAGCATTGTTGGATTCTGATTGGGTGATGGCCATGCAGGAAGAGCTCAATCAATTTGAAAGAAACAATGTTTGGAAGCTGGTTCCAAGGCCAAAAGGAAAATCAGTCATTGAGACAAAATGGGTCTTCAGAAACAAGATAGATGAAAGTGGAAATGTAACAAGAAATAAAGCTAGGCTAGTGGCCAAAGGTTACTGTCAACAGGAAGGGATAGATTATGATGAAACATTTGCACCTGTTGCCAGACTTGAAGCCATAAGAATTTTCTTAGCCTTTGCTGCACACTGCAAATTCAAAGTATTTCAAATGGATGTCAAAAGTGCCTTTCTAAATGGAGAATTAGAAGAAGAAGTGTATGTTGAACAGCCTCCTGGATTTGAGAATGACAAACTGCATAATTTTGTCTACAAGCTGTTCAAGGCTCTATATGGCTTAAAGCAAGCACCAAGAGCCTGGTATGACACACTGTCCACTTTTCTCCTGGAAAATCAATTTGTAAGAGGTATGGTGGATAAAACTTTATTCTATAAATACCATGGCAAAGACATCATCCTTGTGCAGATATATGTTGATGACATAATTTTTGGTTCAACAAACGAAAAATTGTGTGAAAAGTTCTCATCTCTAATGAGAAACAAGTATGAAATGAGCATGATGGGAGAATTAGCATTCTTTCTTGGTCTTCAAATCTATCAGAAGAAGGATGGAATCTTCATCTGTCAATCTAAGTATGTCAAAGAACTTCTCAAGAAGTTTAACTTAGAAGATTCATCACCTGCCAAGACACCTATCTCAACAGCCACCAAATTAGAGTTAGATCCAAAAGGCAAGAAAGTGGATTCTAGCACCTACAGAGGCATGGTTGGATTATTGCTTTACTTAACAGCAAGCAAGCCAGACATAATGTTTGCTACATGTCTTTGTGCAAGGTTTCAGGCTGATCCAAAAGAATCACACTTAGTTGCAATTAAAAGAATCTTTAGGTATCTCAAAGGCACCCCAAATCTAGGTCTTTGGTATCCTAGGGAAACTGGATTTGATCTAATTGGATATTCTGATTAAGACTATGCTGGCTGCAAGATTGACAGAAAAAGTACTACAGGAAGCTGTCAATTTCTTGGGGGAGATTGGTGTCATGGTTCAGTAAGAAGCAACACTCAGTTTCTACATCAACTGTAGAAGCTGAATATATTGCAGCTGGAAGTTGCTGTGCTCAAATACTTTGGATGAAAAATCAGTTAATGGATTATGGACTAGAACTGTCAAATATTCCTATCTACTGTGACAACACCAGTGCCATAGCCATATCAGACAATCCAGTTCAACATTCCAGAACAAAACATATTGATATAAGGCATCATTTCATCAGGGAGCATGTTGAAAAAGGAGATGTAAAATTGGTTTATGTTCCAACAGATAAGCAATTAACTTGCAGATATATTCACCAAGCCACTGGATGAAGCAACATTTACCAGGTTGGTGAGTGAATTGGGAATGCTAAATCAGGTATGAATATCTAACTGGTTTGTCAATTCTCAGTCGCAGCTCATGACAGAAACTTTCAAGGTACTGTAATAAAAAGTACTGTCACTAGAAGGTACTGTCATGAGAAGTTAAGGTACTATGTACTACTTGTTCAGACAACATGTTTGCTATGACTATGCTAAAAGGATTTTTAGATATCATGTTTGCTATGACTATGCTAAAAGGATTTTTAGATATCATGTTTGCTATGACTATGCTAAAAGGATTTTTAGATATCATGTTTGCTATGACTATGCTAAAAAGATTCTTAGATATCATGTTTGCTATGACTATGCTAAAAGGATTTTTAGATATCATGCTTGCTATGACTATGCTAAAATAGTTTTACATGTCTATCTTAACACTGTTTTAAGAAATCAAGTGTCCTTAACTTAAGTTATGTGTGAATAGTGACAGCATGATTTTGCACCTAGTTTACTGTCAGATAAACTTACTGTCACTCATTAAACTGATTGACAGAAATGTTGTTAGCGCACAGGTTACTGTCAATAAAAGTTGCTGTCACGAGAAATTGCTGTCAAAAATAGTAGAAAGAAAGAAAAGCGCACAGGTTACTGTCAATGAAAGTTGCTGTCACGGGAAGTTGCTGTCAAAGATAGTGGAGAGATATATATACATTAATGTGTATATATATATATATATATATATATATATATATATATATATATCTATTTTTAATCCACCAATCCACGATCTAATAGCAACTGCCACGTAATATAGCAAGTGAAGTTAATGGGTAAAATAATTATCACACGTTCAATTAAGACAGGTTAAATCGATTCATCTTATAAACTGAATCTACCGTTTAATCTACTATCACTTTCATTTGCAAAAACCTTTCAACCTTCTGCATCCAAAAACTGCATTTTCTCTCTCATTTTTCAAAGCATTCAACAATGGTACCTAAACAAAATGTTGCTCAAACCAACTTTGCTGGTATCTACTCTCCTAGTGATGCTGGTGAAAACTTCGAAGGACTTATTTCCTTCTTAAATAAATCCTACCTAGGTCATGCAATAACCTCATCCCCCAAAATTGATATTGTTAGAATTGAAAAATTCTGGAAATCCGCAAGTGCTCAAGGAACTGGAGAGAATGAAACAATTAAGTTCAATATAGATGATGCAAACCATTCTCTTTCAGTAAAGAATATCAATGAGGCTTTGGGTATTGTGTTGGCCAATGAAGAAAGCTTTAAGGAACTAGCAACTGATGATACTCTAAAGAGGTTCTTTCTGAAGATTGGATATTCAGGCTCTAAACTTGAAGAAACCTCTGATAAATGGTATCAAATGGGAGAAATGGACAGGAAATATCTGAGAAAGGAGTGGAGCATGATCTTTGATGTTATGGTGAAGGTGTTCTCTACCAAGTCTACAGGCTGGAATGGAATACCATCATATATCAAGAAACTCACTCATTCTGTAGTCCATGGATACAAGGTGAACGTTGGAAAGTTGATTATGGCACAGTTGAAAAGCGCCATAGGCAAAGGTATCCATATATCCTCGCTTTTTAACTATGTGTATTAATAATATTTGTGGAAATGTTGTAGATACTTCTAATTTTGAAGAATGTCTTGTTTTAAAGAAAAACACACACACACATCTCTTAACACACAAAATTTGAATGCACATATTCCACTATGTTTCACATAACACATGGTTAATCAAGTGCCCAACCTTGGTTTTCCATTACCAACAGGTTACACTGTTTTCACAATTGAGAATGAAGCTGAATTAGACCCAAATTCAGTTAACCCACATTCTACACCATACACTCCACCTAGGGACTCTAGACTACCAAAAGCCCTTAAAATTGCCAAACAGGAATCCAAGAAAAGATCCCTAGAGAGTGAAACTGGTGACAATGTGGTGAGTCAAGAGGGAGTTACTGCACCCAGTGCAGCAAATAAGGATGGTAGTGAAATAGAACCCACAATAGCCCCTTCTGAGCCTAAGAAGAAGAGAGCTAGAAGGGCCAAGGTTACTGTCAGCCACTCTACAGTTTTCCAAAAGACTGTAGAGGATGATAGAGAAATAAACTCATCTCTAGGTGCTTCTTCTCAACAAGAGGCATCTATTGAAATTGGCCTGTCTCTCAAGGCACCTTGTAAAGAGTCTGCACAAACTCAAGAACTCACTCTTGAGGAACCTGTATTTGAAGATACACACATAGAGATAGAGCACAGTGAGGAATTCATTCATACTGTTGATGTTCCACAATCTTCTTCTGTGGAACAGCCAATTAATTAATCTGAAATTCAAACTTCTTCTTTCATTCCTATATCTGTTGTTTCTTCTGAACAACCTAGAGAGGGGGACAGTACCAACCCCTCAGGTTTTGATCATCCATCTCAAATCATGGATGAGCCCCCATCTAGTGGTCCACAAGAACCCATTTCTCAAAGTGAAATGGATACCATTCCATCAAACACTGGATTAGATCAAGATGCAAATTTGCCAGAAATTAAAACAGCCAGCATCTTGATCGATTCCCTCAAAGCATCTTACCCTAGGGAAGTTGCTGTCACAGCCAAAGATGCTGTCAATGACAAACCAGAAGGTGCTGTCAATCAATCAAGTGACAGTACCATTCTGACAAAAGATACTGTCAAAGGTCTTCCTAAAGATACTGTCATCACTAATCAACCACAACTACAAGAAGGATTAGTTGAAGATATCTCTGATGATGACTTGCCTCTTGTTCGCTATTTTCTCAACGCAAGTATACGCAGTCCAAAAGCAATATAGGGAAATAAGGATCGTTCCCACGAAGACTTGGTGTATTTAAGTAAATATGTCTATTCAACAATGTTTGGTTAATTATAAAAGCATGAACGAACGAAAATGGTTGGTTTGTTTCAAATTACAATTAACTAATGAAATAACGACTAACGTGACGACTAACGTGTTTCAAATAATATGATAGAAACATGGGATTCTAATTTCATGAATGTTTTAACTCTACTAACTATCAAGAATCAATGTGTTACAATTATTAAGAAAGCTAGCGAGAACATGACACTAATATGAGCCATCTTTCAATTAACTCACACCATTCCAAATAAGCATCCACAAAAGAGATAGAAGTTATAAGGGCATCAAGTATATCCGAAACACTATATGTCTATGTGAATGGGTGATACAATCGATTTAATCACAAGTTCCACAATTAACTACATAGGGGAATAATGTTCGTTCGAATCTATACTCCAAAATGCGGAGAAGCCGTCATACCTATGCTAGCATGGCAACCCTTAATCTCTAAATCCACTTTCGCAATCATTAGAGATTTGGCACAATAGATGTTAGCTACTCATCTATATTCAATTAAAACAACCATACAAGGCAATCTTAAGGATAAATTGTAAACACAAATTATCTATCAAGTCAACATGAGAATTAACAAATCACTACATTAGAACCCCATGAAAGTGTTTAGTTCATAATTAAACTAGGCACCTTTATGGAATTAAATAAAATCATGGTAGAAATTTTTATAATTTAATTAAGAAATTACGAAAAATAAAAAAATAAAAATAAAAGAAATAGAACCTAATAATAATAATAATAATAATAATAATAATAATAATAATAATAACAATAATAATAATAATAATAACTAAATTAAAAATTACGAGAAATTAAATATGAAATTACAAGAGTTTAGAAGTAGAACCGAAATAAATTGTTGAAACAGAGGAGCACTCCAAGTGGCCAGCTAATTTAATAAAAGAATCGGACAGAAAGGAACCAAAAGAAGTCGCGTGCACCATGCTGTATTCATTTCATCAATTCTGTCGGCTGACTGCTACTCGCCTCCTCCGCGCGTGGCGTGCACGCGCCTGGCTGAAAGGCAAATTTCCGCGCGTGGCGGCCACTCCCACTTCCTGCGACTAGTTGGCTGCTTGTAGTGTGAATTCAGTTTTAATCATTACATGATTAACTGAGTATTATTCGAACAGTAATGCTGAAATTAGCTCCGGCGAAATAGAATTTAAAGTGTATAAAATATAATAAAATTACAGAAATTTAGAGTGTATAAAATATAATAAAATTAAAGAAATATAGAGTGTCTAAATTAAACTGTTTGCAGAAATTTAAAGTGTATAAAATAAACTGAAATTACAAGAGAAAGTGATGAAAGATGGAGAGAATAAAACTGAACATTCAGTCGAGAGGTGTGTCCTTAAAACTATGAAAATCACACATATTTATAGTACAATTTAGCACACCATGTACGAATAATAAACCAGCCCAAAGCAGCAAAACAAGACTGGAAAGCAGCGGCGGCTGTCAAACTTCAACAACTACCAGGCGGCTGTATTCCTTTTTTCTTCTTTGCTTACTAAATTGATTTGCTTAATCAATTGCCGCCAACCACTCCTTTAATCAACAACCGGGTTTGTTTTATATGAACGGCTCCGTAAAAATTCTTTTTAACCCGCACAGCTTATAATCTTTAATTAATAAATAATTATTTTAATCCAGAAATTATAAAAATAAATATCTAATATTATTAGATATTTATAAATATAATTTTCTAAATTAATAAAATTATTTAATAATAAAAATAAATCCTTATTGTCTAAGCTGCGGTCTCTGACCGTCTGGAACCGGACTCCTTTTGCTTAACAGAAAATATATCAATTCCAACCGGGGTTCAAGCTTTAAGAAAATATCACTCGGAATTTCTTTATGATAATTCTTTTTCCTCGTAGCCAGCCACTTGTGCTTTCTTGGCAGCTCTAAATTCCGAATTGAGGCAGAAATCCATCATTTTTAGTCTTTTTATCACCACGATACCAAAAGTTGCGAGTTTTGCACAACAAAGACTGAAACAACATAAAACTAATTAAAAGACACAACATACTTAAGGATAAACCACCAATTTAGGTCCAATTAGCGCATAATAAGTGGATATAAAATCCACTTATCACACCCCCAAACTTAAACTGATGCTTGTCCTCAAGCATAAACAATATATCTATATACAACTAACTAGTACCACTTCCGTAGGTGATCACGATTGCATTTGGCATATGCAATAAGCCCTTTAAACCCCTAGGTAGCCCCAGTGGACGAGTGAGGTCTCGTGAGGGCCTATAGCGAATGTACCCACAAAATCCATCTAGCTCATGTAAAAGATTTAAAACCAATACAACACCATACATTCAAATCCTCTCATGCCATATCAACTTAGAATCAAAGTAAATAATGCAATGTCTTGGTGTCGAAGGTGCAAGTATTCACTTAGTCTACTCAATGAACATGCATAAGTTCTCAAAAGTCCATGTCAAGTGTAAGAATAAGTTGGTAATCATGCTAAGCTCACAAGAGTACATGTTTGAGTCAAAACTTGGGATCTCATATGCAAAAACAAGTAATAACTCACCTTTCACTAACAAAAGAATATTCACTCAAGAACCAGGGTAAGTGTATCACTCAATTCCAACAACATCATAAACATGCTTGACATTTGGTATCACTCTAACTTTTAACACAACATACATCAATGACGATAATCAAAAGGTCTTTATTTGGGTTGTAACGGGGCTAGAGACAAGGTATGTCAAGTAAAGCCAAAGAAGGTTAAAGATAATTGTCAAAAGCTAGTACCTAACACAATATTCATTCAACTCCCTATTTATCACCCCCAAACTTGAAATTTCCTTTATTCTTTTACAAAAAATAACTTGATTAGTCGAACAAAGAAGGATCACACAAACATAAGTATGCTCTCATATAAATAATATTTCTCTTTTTTTCTTTTTTTCTTCTTTTTTTTCGAGAGCTTAATAGAAACAAATACAATGATCCATTTTATTAGTACAAAATTTCGACTAACAAGTAAACAACCCAACCTAATATTCCCCCAAAACAATGACCATCAATAAACCCCCCTGTGCACACCTTATTACTCTCTCAAGACTCTACTAGCCTTTGACAATTTAGGTTCAAATTAATGTAAGGCCAATACAAGAAAAAAGGTCTAGGCAAATAATGTGGTGTCACCGAAAAAAAAATAGGATTAAGCTCAAAGGGTTATCTAATTGATCATGTATACATGGTGTGGTAATATGGGAAATATGTGGTTATCCTAAATGCCTTTATCATGTTATCATCAAATAATGTCATGCGTTCAAAGAAAGATCTCAAACAACTGCTAGCAATGCTAACAACATGTGGACACTCAAGCAAACGAATAAAATGCAAAAGATATGCATATAGGCTCAAAAGCTTAATTGGTGGAAAAAGCATAATCAATCCAAAGCAAAAAGATCTCTCTAACGCACTTACTTGTACTCAAAGCATGAAAACCAAATCATCTTGCACATATTCATGTCCTTTTAATTACTTACAACATTCAATAAGTCTACTAGCTTCAACTTACTAGTGTATGTGTGTGCACAAGAGCAAAGCATACCACTTCTCAATCAAAAGCGTCAACAACACAAAATTCCTGTCATGTATGGGTGCATCAATAGAATAATCTTCACAAGGCAAGAATTATTTTTGTGATTTTTAAAATTTTTGAATTTTTTTGAATTATTATTATTATTATTTTTTAATATATATATAAATGCATATGCAAACTACTACTAAACATGCAATATGATTTCTACATGAATAACAACTCTACTACTACCAATCCTCAACTCACCCCCAAACTTGAAATATTCAATGTCCTCATTGAAGGTATAGATAAAGGATAAAAGAGAACTTCCCTAACCGTTGGCATCGTCACCTTCCTCGGATGGTGAATCAATTGGTGGAAAAGCTGCATGAGCTCCAAACTGAGGCCAGTCTAACTTGAAAAGAAAAAATTTTCTTTTGCGAAGCAGCTCGTGTAATTCGTCAATGACCTGCACTCTTGATATAATACTAACAAAATCAAACCTCAAATAAAAAAAACCAAACCTATGGGTTGCCTCCCATGAAGCGCTTGTTTATTGTCGCTAGCTTGACTTCACCTTCGCACTTCAATTGGTAGTGCCAAGAACCGCTGTTTCCGCTTCGCGATTCACCTGTTCACCAAAATATGGCTTCAACCTCTGTCCATTTACTTTGAAAGCCGCTTCCTGTGTTTTATCAAAAATTTCCACTGCACAATGTGGAAACACTGTTTTAACCGTGAATGGCCCTGACCACCTTGACTTAAGTTTCCCTGGGAATAGTCTGAGACGAGAGTTGAAAAGCAACACTGACTGTCCCGGTACAAAAGACTTTTGCACCAAACGTCTGTCATGCCATCTCTTGACCTTCTCCTTGTATAATTTGTGATTTTCATAAGCCTGTAACCGAAACTCATCCAGTTCATTAATCTGAAGCATTCTTTTCTCTCCTGCTGCTGCTAAGTCAAAGTTCAACTTCTTCAGCGCCCAATAAGCTTTGTGCTCTAGTTCGGCAGGCAGATGACAAGCTTTCCCATAGACAAGTTGATATGGTGACATACCCAAGGGTGTTTTATATGCTGTACGATAAGCCCATGCGGCTTCATCGAGTTTCAAAGACCAATCCTTTCTCGAAGGACTCACCACTTTTTCCAGAATGCGTTTAATCTCGTGATTAGATACCTCGGCTTGGCCATTGGTTTGCGGATGGTATGCCGTAGCTACCCGGTGGTTGATGTTGTACTTTGCCATGAGATTAGTAAACTTGCGATTGCAAAAGTGAGTACCTTCATCGCTTATGATCACTCGAGGAGTGCCGAATTTTGTGAAGATGTTCTTGTGAAGGAAATTGAGCACGACATTGGCATCATTGGTCGGAAGTGCCTTGACTTCAACCCATTTGGAGACATAATCAACGGCTAGCAAGATGTATTGGTTGTTATATGAGGAAATGAATGGTCCCATGAAATCGATGCCCCAAACATCGAAGATTTCCACTTCTAGCATCATATTGAGGGGCATCTCATTCCTATTAGATATGTTACCAACACGCTGACAACGATCACATTTCAGTACAAACTGATGGGCATCCTTAAAAAGGGATGGCCAATAAAATCCCGCTTGAAGAATTCGAGTTGCGGTCTTTTCACTTCCATAATGGCCACCATATGTCGTGGCGTGATAATCCCTTAGAATAGCCTCTGTTTTACTGTATGGCACACATCTCCTAATCACCTGATCGGCTCCTTGTTTAAACAGATATGGTTCGTCCCAACGATACCATTTGACTTCATGCAAGAATTTCTTTCTTTGTGCAAAAGAGAGCCCGGGAGGAATCACATGACTCACCAGAAAGTTCACAATGTCTGCAAACCAAGGCTCTTCTTCTTGTACCCCAAACAACTGTTCATCAGGAAATAATTCATTAATGACGGTTTTGTCTTGGGCTGACTTCCCAATGTCTTCCAATCGTGAGAGATGGTCGGCTACTTGGTTTTCTGTCCCTTTTCTATCCTTGATCTCCACATCGAATTCTTGCAGCAGGAGAATCCATCGAATCAACCTAGGTTTGGAGTCCTTTTTAGAGAGCAGATATCTGATAGCCGCGTGATCAGTGTACACAGTCACCTTCGCGCCAAGCAAGTATGAACGGAATTTTTCAAAACCATAAACTATGGCTAACAGCTCCTTCTCAGTGGTAGTGTAGTTTAATTAAGCATCGCTGAGGGTTTTGCTTGCATAATAGATGACGTGAAACATTCTATCCTTTTTCTGGCCAAGAACGGCCCCAACTGCGTAATCGCTAGCATCACACATCATAGCGAAAGGATCACTCCAATCTGGAGTAATGATCACGGGTGCTGAAATCAATTTCTTCTTTAGAGTCTCGAAAGCTGTGAGACATTCTTCGTCAAATTTGAAATGAATATCTTTTTCCAGCAGCTGACACAAAGGTTTGGAAATTTTGGCGAAATCCTTGATGAAACGCCTGTAGAAACCTGCGTGCCCAAGGAAACTGCGAATCCCTCGCACTGAATTAGGCGGAGGCAGCTTTTCAATAGCTTCTATCTTTGCTCTGTCCACTTCTAGACCCTTCCTTGACACCTTGTGCCCGAGAATAGTTCCTTCTTGTACCATGAAGTGGCACTTCTCCCAATTGAGCACTAGGTTAGTTTCCACGCATCTTTTCAGCACCGAGCCAAGATTTTGCAAGCATTCATCAAAAGATATACCAAATATAGAGAAGTCATCCATGAAGACTTCTACGGTCTTGCCAATCATGTCTGAGAAGATGGCCATCATACACCTTTGAAAAGTACCAGGTGCTCCACATAAGCCAAAAGAAACCCGCCGAAAGGTGAAAGTGTCGAACGGGCATGTAAATGTTGTTTTCTCCTGATCCTCAGGAGCAATGCAAATTTGGTTATATCCAGAATAACCATCCAGAAGGCAGTAATAATCGTGGCCGGCTAGTCTATCTAGCATCTGATCAATGAAAGGAAGGGGAAAATGATCCTTCCTTGTGGCTTTATTCAGCTTCCGGTAGTCCATGCAGATTCGCCAACCGGTGACTGTGCGAGTAGAGATGAGTTCATTCTTTTCATTGGTAATCACAGTCATGCCTCCTTTCTTCGGCACACATTGCACTGGACTCACCCATGCACTGTCAGAAATGGGATAGATAATCCCTGCATCCAGCCACTTGATGATTTCTTTCTTCACTACCTCTTTCATAAGAGGATTTAGCCGCCTTTGATGCTCCACTGTTGGTTTACTCCCTTCTTCCAATGGAATTTTGTGTTGACAATAAGCTGGACTGATGCCTTTGATATCCGCTAGGGTCCAACCAATGGCTGATTTGAATTTTCTCAGGACTCTCAAAAGCTTATCTTCCTCAGAGTCTGAAAGGTTAGTAGATATAATCACAGGTAAGGTAGATGATTCACCAAGAGAAGCATACTTTAAGTGATTAGGAAGTGGTTTGAGCTCTAGAGTTGGAGCTTCCTCGATAGATGGTTTCATTTGCTGATGCGGCCCCTTTAGTTCTGGCAGATCCAATGATTCAACCTGTCTTTCAAATTTTCTTTGCCACGGCAAAACATCCAGATATTGCAATTGTTCATTTATATCATCTTCATCTAATGAGTACTCTCTACTGAGGGCTTTTTCCAAAGTGTCATTCATGAACATGTGATCCAACTTTTCTTGTACCGTAGACTTAATCAAGTCTACCTTCAGACACTGTTCTTCTTCTGTTGGAAATTTCATAGCTGTGAAAACATTGAAGGTGACATTTTGATCGTGCACCCTCATCGTCAGTTCCCCCTTTTGGACATCAATCAATGTCTGCCCCATTGCTAAGAATGGTCTACCAAGAATGATATGAATCTTCTTGTCCTCTTCGAAATCCAGTATGACAAAATCAGCTGGAAAGATAAGTTTGTCTACCTTCACTAGGACATCTTCAATAACTCCCCGAGGATAAGTGATAGAGCGATCAGCTAACTGAAGTGACATGTTCATCGGGTTTGGCTCAGGAAGGCCAAGTTGTAAGAAAACTGAGTATGGCATGAGGTTGATGCTAGCTCCCAAATCACATAAACATTTGTCAAAAGACAAATTCCCAATGGTGCATGGTATGGTGAAACTGCCAGGATCTTTTAGCTTAGGCGGTAACTTTTGTTGCAATACCGCACTACACTCCTCTGTCAAAGCAACAGTTTCCAAGTCCTCTAGTTTTACTTTTCTCGATAGAATGCCCTTCATGAACTTGGCATAACTCGGCATTTGTTCCAGGGCTTCAGCAAATGGAATGTTGATATGTAATTTCTTAAAGACTTCAAGAAATTTGTCAAACTGCTTGTCCAGTTTCTGTTTTTGCAAACGTCGAGGAAATGGCGGAGGTGGATAGACATGCTCTTCTGCTTCTTTATGTGCAAGGACTGATTGTTTAGGAGGTGGTACACTTTCTTCAACCTCCGTGCTTGAAATTTGAGCCTTACCCTTGTCCTCGGTGTCTCCCAAGTTCACTTTTTCTGTTTCTTTATCAGGCAGAATTTTTTCTACTCTTTCCAATTCAGTGCCTTCTATGACTTTCCCCGATCTTAAAGTGATGGCTTTAATGTGCTCTTGGTTGTCCTTTCTCCCCGGATTAGCTTTAGTATCACTGGGGAGTGTTCCTTGTGGTCGGCTCATCATGAAATTAGCGAGTTGTCCCAATTGAGTTTCCAGATTTTTAATAGAATCTGCTTGGCTTTTTGATGCCAATCTCAACTCCTCCAATTCTGCCTTTTCACTAGAAGCTGATTGCCCAGAATTCCCATAGAATTGTTGTTGAAATCCTGGAGGTTGAAATTGTCGTGGGGCATGTTGTTGCTGATATTGGTGCCCCTGCTGTTGCTGGAATCCAGATGGATTATATGGCTTAGCTCCAAACTGCTGATTTTGAGATTGTTGGTAGGGCTGATTTGATTGTTGCGCTCCTCCTTGATTATTGCTCCAACTGAAATTTGGATGATTTCGGTTGTTCGGATGGTAGGAATTTGGAGCTGGCTGTTGCTGTCTTTGGAAATTGCTTACGAATTGAACTGACTCGTTTGAGATGGCACATTGGTTTGATTCATGTGCGCCCGCACACAACTCACAAACACTAGCAACTTGACGAAATCCTTGCGCTGTCAAAGAGTCTACTTTCAAGTTCAAAGCCTCTAGCTGAGCTGCTAAGGAAGTGGCTTTGTCGACATTAAGAATACCTGCTACCTTCTGTTGTGGCATTCTCTGAGTTGGGTTTTGATATTCATTAGCTGCCATCATCTCGATAAGATCGTAGGCCTCCTCATAACTTTTAGCCCATAATGCTCCCCCTGAAGCTGCATCTACCATTGGCCTTGATTGCATTCCTAGCCCATTATAGAAACAATTTATGATCATCCAGTTTGGCATGCCATGATGAGGGCATTGCCGAAGCATTTCCTTGTATCTTTCCCATGCTTCACATAAAGATTCACCAGACTATTGAGAAAATTGCGTGATAGCATTCCTTATAGCTGCAGTCTTTTCCATGGGGAAGAACTTGCTAAGAAACTTTTGAGCTAGATCAGCCCAAGTGGTGATAGATCCCGATGGCAGAGAGTGTAACCAACCCTTGGCCTTGTCTCTTAAGGAAAACGGAAAGAGTCTCAACTTCACAGCATCATCTGACACATTGTTGAATCTAAATGTGTCGCATATTTCTATGAAGTTCCTGATGTGTAGGTTAGGATCTTCCGTTGCAGTTCCTCCGTACTGTACTTGATTCTACACCATCTGAATAGTGCTAGATTTAATTTCAAATGTAGGAGCCACAATTGCTGGACGAATGATACTTGACTGAATGTCATCAATCTTCGGTTGTGAGTAGTCCATTAAAGCCCTTGCTGCTGCAGGTGCAACTACTTCGCCTTCTCCGTCCATCTTGTGAGTATTTGCTAGTTCAAGTACTTGTTTGGCTTTTAATGCTTTAGAACGTGTTAGCATAAAAATCCAAGTATCTGTACACAAATAATCACTTCACAAAAATATAAGATAAAATGTTCAAGTCAAACAAATTAACTTCTATTGTAGTAAAACACATAAACAAAAATAACACCGAGTCCCCGGCAGCGGCGCCAAAAACTTGTTCGCTATTTTCTCTACGCAAGTATACGCAGTCCAAAAGCAATATAGGGAAATAAGGATCGTTCCCACGAAGACTTGGTGTATTTAAGTAAATATGTCTATTCAACAATGTTTGGTTAATTATAAAAGCATGAACGAACGAAAATGGTTGGTTTGTTTCAAATTACAATTAACTAATGAAATAACGACTAACGTGACGACTAACGTGTTTCAAATAATATGATAGAAACATGGGATTCTAATTTCATGAATGTTTTAACTCTACTAACTATCAAGAATCAATGTGTTACAATTATTAAGAAAGCTAGCGAGAACACGACACTAATATGAGCCATCTTTCAATTAACTCACACCATTCCAAATAAGCATCCACAAAAGAGATAGAAGTTATAAGGGCATCAAGTATATCCGAAACACTATATGTCTATGTGAATGGGTGATACAATCGATTTAATCACAAGTTCCACAATTAACTACATAGGGGAATAATGTTCGTTCGAATTTATACTCCAAAATGCGGAGAAGCCGTCATACCTATGCTAGCATGGCAACCCTTAATCTCTAAATCCACTTTCGCAATCATTAGAGATTTGGCACAATAGATGTTAGCTACTCATCTATATTCAATTAAAACAACCATACAAGGCAATCTTAAGGATAAATTGTAAACACAAATTATCTATCAAGTCAACATGAGAATTAACAAATCACTACATTAGAACCCCATGAAAGTGTTTAGTTCATAATTAAACTAGGCACCTTTATGGAATTAAATAAAATCATGGTAGAAATTTTTATAATTTAATTAAGAAATTACGAAAAATAAAAAAATAAAAATAAAAGAAATAGAACCTAATAATAATAATAATAATAATAATAATAATAATAACTAAATTAAAAATTACGAGAAATTAAATATGAAATTACAAGAGTTTAGAAGTAGAACCGAAATAAATTGTTGAAACAGAGGAGCACTCCAAGTGGCCAGCTAATTTAATAAAAGAATCGGACAGAAAGGAACCAAAAGAAGTCGCGTGCACCAGCTGCTGTATTCATTTCATCAATTCTGTCGGCTGACTGCTACTCGCCTCCTCCGCGCGTGGCGTGCACGCGCCTGGCTGAAAGGCAAATTTCCGCGCGTGGCGGCCACTCCCACTTCCTGCGACTAGTTGGCTGCTTGTAGTGTGAATTCAGTTTTAATCATTACATGATTAACTGAGTATTATTCGAACAGTAATGCTGAAATTAGCTCCGGCGAAATAGAATTTAAAGTGTATAAAATATAATAAAATTACAGAAATTTAGAGTGTATAAAATATAATAAAATTAAAGAAATATAGAGTGTCTAAATTAAACTGTTTGCAGAAATTTAAAGTGTATAAAATAAACTGAAATTACAAGAGAAAGTGATGAAAGATGGAGAGAATAAAACTGAACATTCAGTCGAGAGGTGTGTCCTTAAAACTATGAAAATCACACATATTTATAGTACAATTTAGCACACCATGTACGAATAATAAACCAGCCCAAAGCAGCAAAACAAGACTGGAAAGCAGCGGCGGCTGTCAAACTTCAACAACTACCAGGCGGCTGTATTCCTTTTTTCTTCTTTGCTTACTAAATTGATTTGCTTAATCAATTGCCGCCAACCACTCCTTTAATCAACAACCGGGTTTGTTTTATATGAACGGCTCCGTAAAAATTCTTTTTAACCCGCACAGCTTATAATCTTTAATTAATAAATAATTATTTTAATCCAGAAATTATAAAAATAAATATCTAATATTATTAGATATTTATAAATATAATTTTCTAAATTAATAAAATTATTTAATAATAAAAATAAATCCTTATTGTCTAAGCTGCGGTCTCTGGCCGTCTGGAACCGGACTCCTTTTGCTTAACAGAAAGTATATCAATTCCAACCGGGGTTCAAGCTTTAAGAAAATATCACTCGGAATTTCTTTATGATAATTCTTTTTCCTCGTAGCCAGCCACTTGTGCTTTCTTGGCAGCTCTAAATTCCGAATTGAGACAGAAATCCATCATTTTTAGTCTTTTTATCACCACGATACCAAAAGTTGCGAGTTCTGCACAACAAAGACTGAAACAACATAAAACTAATTAAAAGACACAACATACTTAAGGATAAACCACCAATTTAGGTCCAATTAGCGCATAATAAGTGGATATAAAATCCACTTATCACCTCTTTCCAAGGCCTTCAAGGTAAAATCTTCTCTTTTGCATGTTAGTACTGCTCATACTGATGCATCTAGGATGAGTGAGGGAGTGAAAAATAAAAGAGAGATAAAAGAACAGAGAAGTGAGGATAAAAATGAGAGGCAGCCAAATGTGCTGGAAAAAGGAGAGGGACTTGAGCATGTCCAGAGTGAACTTGAGGGAGCCAGTCAACAAAAGGCATTAGGCCTTGAGGGAATTTCTGTGAGAGATGATGAGATCATCTATAAAAACAATGAGAGTGTGAGAACCCCAAAAGCCTCCATGCCCCAGACTTATCCTCAACCTCCAAAGAGGCTTAGGTCTGGTGGTCCTTCTGCATCCACAAATGACAGGCTCCAAGCTATTGAAGATAGATGTGCTAAAATGGAGAGCAAGCTGGACACTCTGTCATCTTCTGTGAAGACTGGTTTTTCTGAAATTCAAGCCAGCCTGCTGTCACTTTCTTCCTTCATTCAAGCTGCCAACTTAACTAAGGGGGAGAAAGTAATAGATCAGAAAAAGGCTGAGCAACCAGAAAGGAAAATGGAGATACAAGGGGAAGCTGAAAGACAGGGGGAGCAAAGGAGTAAGGGGGAGCAAAAAGATACTGTTAAAGCCTCTAGAACTGATGAACTGATTGAAACTGAAGTAGATGGGGAGAAAATGCTAGTATCTGAGGAAGTATTGAAAATGATACAAAGAAATAAAGCATCTTCCATCAAAATTAGTGAACCAGTTCCTGAAAAGAAAGAATCAACTTTGGAGAGGCTTTGGAGAGAAAAGGAGGAGTATAACAGGATGGGTAAAGGCAAGGGCAAGCTGCCTGAATATATCACTTCTTCAGAGTTGGTTACCTGGACTGATGGAACCACATATTCTCAAGAAGAAGCTGATTCTATAACGGTAAGTCATATGGAGAGCACCTTGAATAATAAGGATGAGGAATTCAACAATCTGGTGAATGAAGCAATCACAGAATCTAAAGGAAAACCTGCTAAGTTGGCAGAAGCTTTGAAAGAAAAGATTGTAAATCTTTCTGTGAAGATTAGCTCAGAGAAGAGGTGGGCAGTTGAAGTGTACCTGAAGAGTGGACATTCAAAATTCATAACAACTCAACTGCTAGAAACTTTCTCTGCCAGAGTGCAATACATCCTTGGGATTCTTGTTAAGAAAAAATCTACCATTTTTTATGAAAGTCTCTATATGCAACTGAGTACAATGGTTAACAACAAACTTCCAGAAGTATGTCTTCAGCCATATGGTGTAAGCTTTAAACAGACAACAGCCAAAGGAACTAAAGGACTTGGGTTCTTAACTCTTGAAGGCAAAACATCTCTATCAAGTAAAATCATCATGGATGTACTTAAGTTGTTGCTGAAAGCACCCATCACCAAGGAAAGGATTCAAGCAGTTAAAGATATCCACAAGATAATGGCAAAGAGAGATATGGAATACAGTGTCAAAATTAAGAAGCTCATTGCCAAAGCAAACGAAAGCAGAAATGCTCAAGGTGGAAAATGCTCCTTTGATGACACCTTGGATAAAGATGGTGATGATAATGAAGATGGAGGTAAAACTGGAGGAGCTAAAGAGTCAGAAAAGGGAAACTCTTCAAAAGAGCAATCCCAAGCTAAAGAAGCTGAGCCAAATGAAACTTCAGAATCTCCTGGAACAAGCAAGAAAAATAAAGAAAAGGAGAAAGAAGAGGAGATACTTGAAGCATTAGAAATTAACCAAGCAGAAATGGAAATTGACAGTATGTATTCTGAAAAAGATACTGTCAACAAAGATGCTATCAAGAAAAATGAAGTTACTGTCAAAGATGCTGACTTGGAAGACACTGTCATGAAAGATGCTGTCAAAGAAGACACAATCAGAAGCCCTATCAAAGATGATGTCATTGATTCTACTGTCAAAACATCCAAGACAGTATGAATCAAAAGAAAAGCAAACAAGAAGATAAAGGGAAAGACTGTCTATTCTGGACAAAGAAAAGCTACAGGTCTAGGGTTTAAGAAACCAATCATGAGCAGAAGGATGAACAGTCTTGAACAACTGCAAGAGAAAGCCAAAGAAACAATCACTTCTGTATCCATAGAATTGGATGAGTCAAACGAAAAAGTCACAAGATACATTCTATGGGAAAACAAAGAAAGATTGATTATGGTGGAACCTGATTTCACTCAGATATCAAAATCAAAAGTAATATCCAACAGTCTAGTTCAAACCCAAGCACATGTAAGAAGAAGAATTGATTATTTCAATTTGGAAAGAATGGTTGAACTCTTGGAAAGCTATGGTGATATCTCTGAAAAGATCATGGATCCTGTTCGAAAGTACTTTGCAATCAGAAATGCTGAATTCACTGAAAAGCATGGTGACTGGACACTTCAAAATGATGAAGATGTTTTTGAAGCTCTAGGTCTGGAAAATGAAGAAGATAATCCTATCCCTGAGTATAACTGGAATGAAATGGAGAAACCTTATTCAAAGCAAGAAATGGATAGGTATGAGGCAGAGCAGAAATTCAGAGAAGAATTAGCCTCAAGACAAAAATCTCGTCAACAGATAGAAGATGAGATTGAAGCTCAAATGAAGGAAAGCTGCAGTAAACTCAATAAGATCAACAGTGAAGAATCCAACTATCAGCCATGTGTACTGGACAATCCTTTGAGAATCAAGTATGGCAAAGAAGAAATTTATGCAGATAGTTTCTCTAAGTTGAAGACCAGTGTATTAAAAGAATTATACTGGCAAGTGGTTGGATCATCAAACAAAATTGAAACACTGTGTTCTTGGGAGCTAGACATGATTCTTGATCAAAGGAAAGGAGAAGATCCTAGCTTGGACAAACTGAGAAGGGAAACCTTAAATCAACTCCCTGGTAAAAGATTTAAGAAGGAGGGAGATGTGCTAAAATTCAGATCAGTTGTCAAGCAAAATGTCTATTGGATGAAGCTCGAAGATGTATCAAACACTTCTTCCTCAATGATCAGAAAATACATCTTAGAAAATGAAGATGATGCAGAGTCTCCTGAAGAAAAGGAGCTGATTGAAAAACTCAGAAAGGCGTTGCAAGAAAAAGAAAGAAAAGAATCCAGATGAAATTTCAAATCAAGATAAGTAAAACATTTTTTTATATACTCAGTCTAGAAGAGTACTTGATTTTTTATGTATGAACTTTGATGGTCATTGTATTGAAAAACAATCTGGATTAAATACATTTTTCAGAAATGAAGGGTTTATTCATTCTGATCTATGTTAGTTAAGTTGTCAGCATGTAATATTTGTGAATTTGTCCTTATTGTCCATAAAAACAAATTGGGGGAGATTGTTGGGATTTATGGGTGATAGGTTAGACAACTTAACTAGTTTTATTGGTATACTTAGTTTTACTAAGTAGAACATACTGTCATAGCCTGAAATGTATTTCTGTAATCAAATAAGTACTGTCATGTAATAATTGTAATTCTTGAAAGAAGTTCAATCATGTTCAAGCCTAAAGAAATACAGAAGTTCGACGGCAGGAATAAAAGTTACTGTCAAGTATTGACAGTAAGATTACAAGGAAACAACATGTTGCAAAGATCGACATCAAGTTTAATTAAGTCGACAGCAAGTTTCAACTTGACAGCAACATTGGCGGAGATTCTGATGACAGCAACTTTGATATATAGTTTGCGACAGTAAGTTTGGAATTCTTGACAGCAATCTCTGCGGGAAATACATGCTGTCAATCAAAGCACAATTCTTGACAGTAATCTCTGCGGGAAATTCATACTGTCAACCAAAGCATAATTCATTGACAGCAAACTTTGTGGCAAACATACTGTCATATAGAATCAACTTGATTTAGGAATTTTCTAAGTCAAATTAAGCGACAGAGTACATGTTCAAAAGAAGCAGGCGTGCTGCAACATTCAACCTTTACAGCAAGCTTGGAAAGTCTATAACTGAAGCTCGAGAGATCACATGGAGCAACCTGTAAAGTCTAGAGCAGATAAAATTGAATATGGCTAGATCTGGGTGGCTCAAATGTGGAAAGTATCTTAAAGTTACTTTGTGATGATCACATGGGAATAAATCATGGAATGAGCTGCAAAAGGAATATAACAACAACTCAACAACCCATGCTGATAGTAGTAGTACAGTAGACTATCACACTATAAATAGAGCACTCTATTTATACAACAAAATATCTCTCTACAACTGTCATCTCTTGAGTATTTGAAGCTTGAGAATTATTTTGTTCTCAAGGTTGTAGCAAAACTTCGCAAAATGAATAAAACAATTATTTTGTGAAACATCTTGTTAAATATTACTTGTGATTGCATTTCTTCTACTAGTAAATTACAAACTCTATTTAAGTTGTTGAAATAGTTTTTGAAATTTATTAGTATTGCATTCAACCCCCCTTCTGCAATACATTCCGGGACCAACATATTTGATATCTTAATTTTATTTGTAATCAATTTACTATTAAAAAAAAATTCTTAGTGAGTAAATTATTTTTTAAAAATTAATCGAAAATTTCTCAAAATTTCAAAAAAAATTAGAACATCGTAATGCAGCTCAAGACTCTCTAGCAGCTCTCATTGGACCAAGTTATGGACGAGTGTGCCAACACCTACCTAAGGAAAACTAAGGTACGAACTCATTTCTCTCGAGTGTTATGTGTTGCATATTTGATGTATGCTTGTATTTAAATTTGTACCAAATTTTTTAGATCATAATTTGTTGTTGCACTTTAGTAGTAAGACCTTGCCTTATAGACTGAGCTAAAGTCCCATATCCATTCGATGTGGGACTGGGCTGTTACATAATATGCATGCACACACATATTTCATATCGCTCTTCAAACTGAATTCATTATATATATATATATATGTATATATATACATGCACACACATGTTCATCACTTTAATTTGAATTCAAACTCGATTCAAACAAAAATTGTTCATAACATAGTGAAAGATGGAGGGTATAATTAGGGATGAAAACAAAAAAAAAGTTAAAAATCTGAAATGAGTTGATTAAAACCCTAAATTTGCATACAAAATACTATATATTAACGAAGTTAACTAAATAGATGGAGAGAGAAAGAGTGGAGAGACAAAATTTCATCATTCACAAAATTCAGATCCAAACAGGTTTAGATTGAGGGATGAAGATGGGAGTCATGATTACAAAAGTGGATCTAAGGCTTTCTATACCGATGAAAAATGGTGGAATAGTCGCTTCAAGATAGTGGATGAAAGTAAAAAGATATGGAAGAAGAAATTCAGAAATTGGGGAGATAAGACGATTAACAATTACAGCCCAGGAGATCAGCACTAGGAGAACCAATTGAGAGAGAGGGTAATAGATTACAACTCAAAAGGAGAAGTAAAGATGAGATTCAAAGATGAATCACCTTGGAATGATCGTAAAGAGGAAAAATTGCTGAGAAATATACTATTAATGAAGAAGGAATTGAATAAGGGGGAAGCAAAATCACAAAGGATGGAGGAAGATATTCAAAAATTTATATAAGCTAATAGGAAATGGGTAGAGGATGAAGTTGCAGTCAAAGCTTGTAGGGGTGATAATCATGCAATTACAAAGGGGCTACACCAAATTCACCTTAGGAGTCTAGGAATTCATAAAGAGAATTCGAAGCTAGATTACAAGGAAGCTCTGCTGAAACAGAACCAAGTATCCAAAGAGCAAAGTCGAGAGTCATTCTTCAAGGCAAGAGAAAAAAAAAGGATGGAAAGAAACCCTCATGAGTCATTCAAAACGGATAAAGAAAAAAAATACAGGATTCATCACCAATCTCCCGAACTCTGTTCAGCTAAAAGATCTTTAGTTATTATTCAAAAAGGAAGGAAGGATCAAGGACATTGTTTTGCCTCAAAAAAGAGATAAAAATAATAACTGTTATGGGTTTGTTAAGGTTTTCGATGAAAGAATTCTGGAGAGATCAATCTTTAAACTTAATGGACTCATCATCAAGGACAAACGAATTTATGTTAGTTGGGAAAGGAAGAGGGCTCCACAAAGACATATTAACGGGAGTTCGCCGAGGTCAGGGGAGAGAGAGGTAGAGCCGATGCATAGTGAAAAGGAGGCAGCAGAGAGTAAAACTCATAAGGAGAAGGCTATCTTAGTAGATATTATAAATCTTAAACAGATCATGTTGAAAATGAAGCCCTCGAGAAGAGAGTTTGCTACACTATATTTAGGCAACACCGCTACAAATTGAAATGTGTTCACGGTCAAAGTTGAACTACTAAAAGCCAAAATATCATAATATCCCATTTTTTTTAATATTATTCCACATTTAGGCCTTCCAATTTTCTATGATTTTACTCTAAAACCCCCCAAAGTCAAATGTTGTGAAAACGTTAGTTAATTTTCACATTGTCCAGAATCGAAACTGTGACATCTCAGTTCTAGATATAATGAATTTAAATTTATAACTAAAATCATTGAACTAGATGACTAATTGATTGGATATTAGAATTTTTTCGACACAACCTGTTAGAAAGTGAGAACAATTGAAAAGAAAGTAAGTTAATCTATATTTAGGCAACATTGCAACAAAAAACTCATAATAAAGCTAGAATATCCCGTGCCTTGTACGGGTAATGAAGCTAGTTTACTATAATTATTAATTAATTTTTAAAATACCCGTATACATAGCACGGACTATAATCTAGTTAATGTAAGTAGATAAATCAATATCAATCAATCAATATATTATAAATTGTTGGATAACCCTTTTTCGGATCCATATTTAGGTTCGGTTAAAATTTTTAACTATATTTTGACCCATGAACTATTCATTTTTTTAGGTTTGTAATCCATATTTAGGTTTGTAAAGATCCATTTATTTATTTAACCCATTCTTAATTATGAAAAATCTACAAATCAATTTAAGTATCATAATATTTATGGTAAGGTCATTAATAAAAATTTTGAATTAATTTTTTAATTCAGATAAGTTTTTCAATAAATATCATCATACAAAATATACAATAATATATTTTCATTAAATAATTTTTAAATTTATTTGTTATAATAATAAAAAGATAACCTTTTATTTCATTGATATTATTTCTTTCACAATTATAATTAGAAATATACAATATTTTAATTTTTAATTAACCAATAATTTTCTTATATTTATAATTTTTATAAAATTATTTTTTGAAATATTCGTGTACATAGTACGGACTATAATCTAGTACATTTAATATGTCAATTTTACACTTAATAGGTAATACATTAAATTTGCACGAATTTCAGTATAATTATTTAGTAATTTGGAATGTTTTTATTAGTGAAAACTAATGTAAATGAAAGAAGGTCCATTATTATTATTTGGAAAATTAAATTGATTTGGAAAATTAAAAATTAATTAAATAATTAAGAATCAATATATATATATAAAGTAGGGTACACGGGAGTTTAGGTGGCGCTCTAAAATCGTCTCAATCTATTTTTCTAATTTTCTAGAATTTTAGAATTTAAACACTAATAAATATAAAAATATCATTTAACATATTAGAAGTAGAATAGGTGTTCGAATTTATAGAGAAGAAAAGTTCGAATTTATAAGGAATACATATGATTAGAAGTTCTATTGGAAGTAGAATAAGTATTTATTAGACATATGATTAAAAGTTCTATTCGAAGTAGAATAGAAGTTCGAATTTATAGAGAATAAGAGTTCAAATTTATAGAAAAAAACATATAAATAAAAGTTCTATTAGAAGTAGAATAAGTGTTTGAATATATAGTGAAGATATATAAATAAATATTTTTTAGAAAGTACGATCTTCTTAAAATATGTCGTTTCATATAAGTTAATTATACTTCTATTAGGAAAATTTATTCAATACTATTGTCATAAAAAAAATCATCGTATTTAAAAATAAAATCATTGATGTGTTAATATAATAAAATAACATTCTCATGCAGGAATCCTAAATTAATACAGGAGTATCTACAATATAAAAAAAAAAATATATGATGCGTTTTCATTTTCTAAAACTCCATAAATTTTAGAAAGTCTAGAGAAAGTAAAAATTGGAATTCACTTTATTTTTTATTTTTTAATTTTAAAGAAAAAAAGTTGTTGTGTAAGATGAGCATTAATATGTAATGAAGTTAGAATTTCGATCCCAAATGAGAGCGGCTCGAAATGTGTTTAACGGGAAAACGGCTCACTATAAAATATTGTATTAGCTATTAAAATATCATATTAATGTTATAAATTTTATTTTATTTTTCGGATTTGATTTTTATGGATAAATATTATCATACAAGTGATATATGTAAAAGTTAGATTTTTGGTCTTAACGAGATAACAGATCAATAGTAATAACCGTACGTGTTTAACGAAAAAGCGGTTCATTAGAGAAGACCGTATATAAGATGTTTGAATAAAATAAATACAGGAGTATCTATAATATAAAGAGAAAATAAGATGTGTTTTCATTTTTTAAAATTCCATAAATTTTAGAAAGTTTAGCGAAAGTATAAATTGGAATTCACCCTATTTTTTAGATTTTGATTTCAAGAAAAAAGTTGTTGTATAAGATAAGTATTATCAATAATATGTAATGAAGTTGAAATTTTGATCCCAAATAAGAGTGACTTGAAACGTGTTTAACGGGAAGATGACTTACAATAAAAGATTGTATAAACTATTAAAATAGTATATTGATGTTATAAATTTTATTTTATTTTTAGGATTTGATTTTTACTGGATAAATATTATCATACAAGTGATATATGTAAAAGTTAGATTTTTGATCTTAACGAGAGAGCGGATCAATAATAATAACCGTGTTTAATGAGAAATCGGTTTATTAGAGAAGATCATATAAAAATGTTTGAATATATAAGGAATACATAAAATAAAATGTTTTATTGGAAGTAGAATACGAGGACTATTGAGACGTCTTATACAATTTTTTAAAATTATATATCTTTTTTCCTAGAAATCCTTTATTGTAACTTTTTTATACAAGTTAATTATACTTGCATTATAAAAATATATCCATAAATTTTATATTATTCCCGTAACGAAAAGTCTTCGTATTTTTTTATATATATATATTAACATAACATAAAGACATTTTCATACGGAAGTTGTAAATAAATACAAGAATATCTATAATATACAGAAAATAAAATATGTATTTTCATATTTTAAAATTCCATAAATATTAGAAAGTTTAAAGAATATAAAAAATGGAATTTACTCTCTTCATATAATAAAGTTAGAATTTCGGTTCCAAATAAGAGTGGCTCGAAACGTATTTAACGGGAAGACGGCTCATTAGAAAAGATTATAATAGCCATTAGAATTTGATACTTATGTCATAATTTTTTTATTTTTACGGTTAGATTTTATGGATAAAAATTATTATATAAGTCTTTATACTATATATGTTAAAGATGGGATTTCGGTTTTAACGAGAGAGCGGCTCAATCGAAAAAATTGTGTTTAACAAGAATTTTTTCTTGATTCATTAAAGAATATTATTTAGTTATTAAAATTTAATATTAATATTATAATATAACGTAAATGTATTGAATTTTTTAAAAAATATTGTAACGCCGCCGCGAAGCGCGGCTTTATCAACTAGTATATATATATAAAGGAGGGTACGCGGGAGTTTAGGTGGCGCTCTAAGATCGTCTCAATCTATTTTTCTAATTTTCTAGAATTTTAGAATTTTGAACACTTATAAATATAAAAATATCATTTAACATATTAGAAGTAGAATAGGTGTTCGAATTTATAGTGGTGAAGAGTTCGACTTTATAGGAAGACATATGATTAGAAGTTCTATTGTAAGTAGAATAAGTATTTATAAAGCATACGATTAAAAGTTCTATTGGAAGTAGAATAGGAGTTTGAATTTATAGAGAATAAGAGTTCGAATTTATAGAAAAACATATAAATAAAAGTTCTATTAGAAGTAGAATATGTGTTTGAATATATAGAGCATCCATATAACTAAATATTTTATAGAAAGTACGATCTTCTTAAATTATATATTTTTTATATAAGTTAATTATACTTCTATTAGGAAAATTTATTCATAAATCCAATACTATTATCATAAAAAAGTCATCGTATTTAAAAGAAAAGAATTGATGTGTTAACATTATAAAAGAACATTCTCATGCAGGAATCCTAAATAAAAATAGGAGTATCTATAGTATAAAGAGAAAATAAGATGTGCTTTCATTTTCTAAAACTCCATAAATTTTAGAAAGTCTAGATAAAGTATAAATTGGAATTCACTCTATTTTTTAGGTTTTAATTTTAAGGAAAAAAGTTATTGTGTAAGATAAGTATCAATAATAATATGTAATGAATTTAGAATTTCGACCCAAACGAGAGCTTTTGTTAACATTATAAGTATCAAAAGATTGTATTAGCTATTAAAATATCATTTTGATGTTATAAATTTTATTTTATTTTTAGGATTTGATTTTTATGGATAAACATTATCATACAAGTGATACATGTAAAAGTTAGGTTGTAACATCCCACATCAATTAGATTAAGAGTAATCGGGTCCTTTATATAGACAAGTCAATGACCAATGTGTACCAATTTGCTAGCATTTTTGGACTGACCTGTGGTGGGTTGTTGGGTCCGGTATGCATTCGGTTATGGGCTTGGATGTCACATATGGTATCAGAGCCGACTCTCGAAAGCTTGATTCGTCAAGTTGCCGGAGGTGGGGACACGAAGGCTGGTGGTATTATCCCACAATGGATAGAAGTCCGGAGGTGGGGACACGAAGCCAGCCGGTATTATCCCACAAAGGCTAGGGAGGAACGATCTTGGACCTATGGGATATCCGTTCAGGCCTGACGAGGACGTCAGGAATTTAAGCGAGAAAATTTGGGACTTCTGTTCAGTTTATAAGGCAAAGTACTACTACTAGTTGCACCAACAAATCATGATCTTTTGGGGGCCTGTGGTGGGCTTGTGGACTACCCAAGTTGGCTGCATTTGGGCCAGTTTGCTTTGGCTTATTTCGGATTCAGAGTCGGGACTCGACCCGATTCTCGAAAAAGCCTCGGTATTTGACCCGGGTTGTCACATATCCGTTCAGGCCTGACGAGGACGTCAGGAATTTAAGCGAGAAAATTTGGGACTTCTGTTCAGTTTATAAGGCAAAGTACTACTACTAGTTGCACCAACAAATCATGATCTTTTGGGGGCCTGTGGTGGGCTTGTGGACTACCCAAGTTGGCTGCATTTGGGCCAGTTTGCTTTGGCTTATTTCGGATTCAGAGTCGGGACTCGACCCGATTCTCGAAAAAGCCTCGGTATTTGACCCGGGTTGTCATAAATGGTATCAGAGCTCTGCCCGGCCGGAAGTGCAGAGGCACTGCCCGGGTTTCGTACGTAAGTGTGTGTGGGCTCGACGAGGACGTCGACCCAATAAGAGGGGGTGTTTGTAACATCCCACATCGATTAGATTAAGAGTAATCGGGTCCTTTATATAGACAAGTCAATGACCAATGTGTACCAATTTGCTAGCATTTTTGGACTGACCTGTGGTGGGTTGTTGGGTCCGGTATGCATTCGGTTATGGGCTTGGATGTTATATAGGTTTTTGGTCTTAACTAGGGAGCAGATAAATAGTAATAACCGTGTTTAACGAGAAAGCGATTCATTAGAGAAGACCGTATAAAAATGTTTGAATATATAAGGAATACATAAAATAAAAATGTTTTATTAATAGAAGTAGAATACGAGGACGGTGGAGACGTCTTACACGATTTTTAAAATTATATATCTTTTTTCCTAGAAATCCTTTATTTTATTTTTTTTATACAAGTTAATTATACTTGCATTAGAAAAATATATCCATAAATTTAATATTATTCCCGTAACGAAAAGTCTTCGAATTTAATTTTTTTTTATATGTTAACATAATAGAAAGACATTCTCATGCAGAAGTTGTAAATAAGTACATGAATATCTATAATATACAGAAAAAATAAGATGTATTTTCATTTTTAAAACTCTATAAATATTAGAAAGTTTAAAGAATATAAAAATTGGAATTTACTTTCTTTATATAATTAGTTAGAATTTCGGTTCCAAATAAGAGCGACTCAAAACGTATTTAACGAGAAGACGACTCACTAGAAAAGATTGTATTAGCTATTAGAATTTGATATTGATGTCATAATTTTTTTTATTGTTCGATTTTATGGATAAAAAATATTATATAAGTCTTTATAATATATGTTAAAGTTGAGATTTTGATTTTAATGAGAGAGCGGCTCAATCGAAATAATCGTATTTAACAAGAAATCGATTCATTAGAAAAGGATATTTAATTATTAAAATTTAAAATTAATATTACAATATAACATAAATGTATTAATTTTTTTAAAAAAATTTTATTAGCATTTCCCACAAAACAAAAGAGAAATTCTCAGTGTGTTTGGGAAGAAGAGGAGGAGATGAAAGAATCAGTGAAAAATGCATTGAGATCAGCGGTAGTAGTGATTGGAGCTTTAGCTTTTGGTCACTTAACTTTACAACTTGCTTTTAAGCCTTATCTTGAAAAGACTCAACAAGAATTTGAAGCTCTACAAAATCAAGAAGCCCAACAATCTGAATCATCTGAGTCAAGTAATGAGCAGTTTGATGATACCAATATACTAATGTCTGATGAGGGTTTCACTAATCTTGATAAATCTTGACTACCCAAGTATGTATTTTTATATCTATATGTTTATGTATGCTCCTATTTTTGTAATGTTACTTTAAAGTTTAAATCTTTTTCAAGTTTTATGTGTTTGCTTATTGAATTGTTTTATGTGTTTGTTAATTATGTAGTCTGTGTATGTTGAGTTAGATTTGAGGTATTGTAAGCTTTGTGATTGAAGGGTTTAAGTAATGCTAGTCACTTGAGATAGAATTAGGGATTTTTTTTTTGCTGGCTAATTAAATTAGGGACTTTTAAGGGTTTGGAAGATGATTGTTGGGAAGCTTTTCGCACCCGGTATAGCTTTTTCTTTGGCAATTATAAAGATGGTAACTTTGTTTCACTATTTGTTTTATCGTAGAAGTGATTGTTGGTACTTAGACCGGATATGAATTTGAGTTTTTGTTTATGACGAGGAGGAGAAGGGGGGTGGGGGAGAGGGAACTGAAAAGGTGTCTAGAAAATGATTGTTAAGGATTTAATAACTAACTAATGTAGTTGAGTGTTGGATACTTTTGTTATAATAAACTCACCCAGTGGAAAAGAAAAAAGAAAACATGTATTATGTCAATCCGATGTAACCCCAAAATAAGGCGGTAAGTTCAAGAAACAATTCTTGTGTCAATTCTACTGAGATGGCAACCAATGGGGAAGTTTCCGCTTAAAGTTAGAATGTTAGATGTTCTAGGTATGAAGGACATATGAGTGGATACCAAGTTCTTGTTAAGGAGGAGGAATATGTTTAGGACTCTAATCGTCTGAACACTGTTGAATCAATCTGAGTGGATTCTAAGGGCCTGTTTGGATTGAGGGTTGGGGAGGGATGGGTTGGGTTGGGTTAGAATGGGATGGGTTAGGTTGGGAAGGGATGGGTTGGGTTGAACCCTTACCATGTTTGGATGTAAGGGTTGAGTAATGAAGGATTCAACCCTTACCTTATTTGGATGGAGGATTAGGTTGAGAAGGGTTATAATATAATTAATTATTATTTTTTGGGGAAAAAATATTTTCAAATCAATATTTTCGAAAAAAATATTTCGGAATCAATATTTCGGGAAAAAAAATTTCCGAACCAATATTACGGAAAAAAATATTTTCGAACCAATATTTCGGAAAAAAATATTTCTGGATCAGTATTTTAGGAAAAAATATTATCGAACCAATATTTCTGGAAAAAATATTTATGAACGAATATTTTGGAAAAAATATTTCCGAAAAAAATATTTCCGAAATATTGGTTCGGAAAAAAATATTTCGGAAATATTGGTTCGGAAAAAAAATATTTCGGAAATATTGGTTCGGAAAAAAATATTTCGGAAATATTGGTTCGGAAATATTTTTTCCCGAAATATTGGTTCGGAAAAAAATATTTCGGAAATATTGGTTCCGAAAAAAATATTTCCGAAATATTGGTTCCGGAAAAAATATTTCCGAAATATTGGTTCGGAAAAAAATATTTCCGAAATATTGATTCCGGAAAAAAATATTTCGTAAATATTGGTTCGGAAAAAAATATTTCCGAAATATTGGTTCGGAAAAAAATATTTCCGAAATATTGGTTCGGAAAAAAATATTTCCGAAATATTGGTTCGGAAAAAAATATTTCGGAAATATTCGTTCCGAAAAAAATATTTCCGAAATATTGGTTCAGAAAATTTTTTTCCGAAATATTGGTTCGGAAAAAAATATTTCCGAAATATTGGTTCAGAAATATTTTTTCCGAAATATTGGTTCGGAAAAAAATATTTCCGAAATATTGGTTCGGAAAAAAATATTTCGGAAATATTGGTTCCGAAAAAAATATTTCCGAAATATTGGTTCGGAAATATTTTTTTCCGAAATATTGGTTCGGAAATATTTTTTTCCGAAATATTGGTTCGAAAAAAAATATTTCCGAAATATTGTTTCGGAAATATTTTTTACCGAAATATTGGTTCAGAAATATTTTTTCCTGAAATACTGATCCAGAAATATTTTTTCCAAAAATTTTGGTTCGAAAATATTTTTTTCAGAAATATTGGTTCAGAAATATTTTTTTCCCGAAATATTGGTTCGAAAATATTTTTTCCCGAAATATTGGTTCGAAAATATTTTTTTTCCGAAATATTGGTTCGGAAATATTTTTTCCTGAAATATTGGTTCGAAAATATTTTTTCCCAAAATATTGGTTCGGAAATATTTTTTTCAAAAATACTGATCCAGAAATATTTTTTTATTGTTGCTATTTATTAGGAAATATTTTTTTATTATTAAAATATTTTTTTAACCATGTCCAACACCCCAAATCGGGGTGTTGAAATGCTCCCTCATTTACATTATATTAGAACCCTCTCCTAACCCCTCACCAACCACTATAAACCCAACCCTCCATTTTAAATTTCTATCCAAACAAGGGTTGTCAAATTTGAACCCCTCCCAACCCAACCCAACCCATCCCTCCCCAACCCCCGATCCAAACAGGCCCTAAGGGTTCTAAAGGCCCTAAGGGTTCTAAAAGGATAGCTAGTATACACAAGTGGAGAATAATTTTGGCATATGTGTTGCTCTGAACTGAATTGTTTGTGTTACAGTCTCTAGCAGTAGCCGGGCCGGGCACTACATTAATGTTATAACTTGTTACAATATGGAGTGAATTAGAAGAAGATTTGGTTGGTTGTTTAAATTCTGGGTTCAATGCTACTTAAGTTCTTCTATCTATGACTGTAATTTTGTTTTATTCACACAGTTATGAGTAAGCAGTGGTTATATTGCGAGTACTTTCTATGATTCTTCTACTTTTGGACCTACACTAAAATAAAACTCAATAAACTTACAATTAAATCAATTACGATGGTTGTCATCCTTATCGTCAATAGCTGTATGAAAATTTTAGTTGTCAAGACTTAAATTATATATCTTTAAAACTAGTCATAAAGGATAGATAACAGACCGTTGTCCTGTAAAAATAATAATACATTCCCAACTTGGATTTATTTTATCATCTATCCTGAGGCTCCAGGAAGTTACTTTAAATTGATGTATATGGGTCGAGCTGTGTGTTAGTTGAGTATATAAACAACATATATTTTTAGTGCACTTAAATATTTGCATCAAGTACGCCTTGCCTAAGTAGCTGAAACAATGTAATGAAAACATTTTGTTGCGTTCATGTATCAAATAGATGCGCATTATGCCATCAATTTTTATTTTTCTAAAAATGCCAGATGCGGCATGGGTGGGCTCTACCAGATCTGGTAGGGCAACTGTAGGAGAGGGTCTATCAGCTGGCCATGCTCTTTTAGTAATCAGGAAAAATGTGTTAAACAATATCAGGGAAGCTTGGGATTTATTTAGCTTGAATTGAAGTTTTATTATAATCAGTTATTTTGGGCAGAAAAATGGGAGTAGCTGAAAGTACTAATCCCCGAGAGAGGCAAGCCTGGTGTCATCCTGAATAGTGAATATTAAATGCACAGGTTTCTGATCAAGATAATTCGGGGTTCGTAGGACAGAAAGTCATCGATAAAGTATAAGCAGTCTTTAGGTACTAAGTTAGAAATAAGACGTATCTATTGATGCTCTGTCAGGATGGTAAGAATGACACAAGGAGGGAATGGAATGAAATTTGTGCCATTTTGTCAGTCAACATTTGTGATTCTCATTCCCTCATTATTCCATCCGTACAAAAACTAGAGCTCAATTTAGGATGAATCCTCCATTCTCCTTCCCACTTATTTTCTTCACAACCTTCGTCATAGAAAATTTTAACATTCATTTTTTTTCACTATCCTATTTTTCATCATTTCTTTCACCTATGATCTTATTCACAATTTTTCGTTTCATTTCTCCCCAACCAAACGGAGAAAAACTGAATTAATTGCGGACTTACTAGGCAGAGTGGTTTGTGAAGTAAATTTACATGAATAAGATGAGCCCTCTCTTCCTGAATATGTGGAATCCTTCCATGTAGATTTATAGTGATTTACAAATTGAATGAATTACATCTTTTATGAAATCAATATAGCTCCACAAAATCTCCTAGAGTCTGCTTTTACTCAATATTGATAAGTAAGCTAACTAATAAAAACACCAGCAGAACTTGTGTAACTCTCAAATTTTAATCTGTGTTGTGGTCTTAGAAAGAAAATACTGCATGACTGCGAATCTGCTTAAGCTTGGCTTGTTCATAAAACAGAGCAGGCTGAGTGATGTTATGGATTTTACTTTCTTGATTGTTGAACTATTATACCATGTCATATCTTCCCTACTAGGATGCTGAAGAGACAACAAATCACGAAGATCGATTGCAGCTCAACCATTTGGATATGTGATTATGATCTTACCTTGATTTGTTAAGTGACTTTAGTCACTTTATCTTTTATGTTTAACCTTGCAAACCAAACTGTAGGATAGTTTCTGTTTACAGTCTATTGTACCTAGTGGCCGAACTAAAGGGAAGCTAGTGCTAGTCCAAACTCTGGTCCAGGTTCACATTCGAAAAATCAAATTGAACATATCTTGAGCTCCGACCTAATTTCCAGAAACTATCAGAATTTTTCATCATCCTATGTGTGTATATTTGTTCATGTTGCTGTGTTCTAGAGAGAGAAAATGAGAGCAAGTGGAACTCTCTAATCAAAATGCATTCTACAACCTACAATGTGAACCATTCTTGCTCTATAGTTCAAAGAGAGCTCCTGGATGGCAAGTGATGTTAAATCTCTGACTTCATGCTTATCTAATGATTAGTGGAGGAACTTTATTACTCCCTCCGTCCCATTTTGTAAGACATGGTTTGACTTTCACGGACATTAAGAAAATACTATTTGACTTGCTAGGTGGTAGCATATGGTTGGTTGGTTGTGAAAGTGGGTGTAAGTGGGTGTATAAAAAATGGGTAAAGTAGGAAAGTAGTGGGTGTAATAGTGTTTATTTAATAAAAAGGAAATATAAAATAGAGAAGTAGTGGGTGTAATAGTGAAAAGTAATGTTCAAAAATAGTAAGTTTAGTAGGTTCATTCTTTTTGGGACGTCCCAAAAAGGAATAAGTGTCACATAAAATGGGACGAAGGGAGTAACATTTTTTGTTAGCCGGTACAATAGTATGATTAGCCATTAATGGATTAGTGGATCAACCTCTAAACAACTACTCTTTTCGTCCCACTAATATTGATCACTTATTTTTTGACACACATTTTTAGGTGTAAAAAAAATATAATTCCAAAATCCTTTTCAAATTTTTTTTTTGAATAAAAATTTAAGATCTACATTTTTATTTAGAAGAAAATGTTTTTTTTTAAAATATGGAATTATAATTTATTTACACCTAAAAATGCGTGTCGGAAAGGATTTGGTCAATATTAATGGAACGGAGGGAGTAACATCTTAAATTAATATTAAGATAATTTAAATGATATGAATTATCATAACATTCAAATCTGCTATAAATAATTAAAGCACTGTAATTTAATATATATAAATTTTATGCAATGAGAACAGGATATAATGGTGGACCTGGAAGATCTAAAAGTCGCACAATAAAATGTGCGTGTTAGAATTTTGTAGGTACTACTACCATTGTTCATTACCTAGAAGAATATTCCCAGGGTTCAGGCTACTCCATTCACAAAACAATTATGTCCACTTATCGTTGTGAACTTTTATCTATGTCGACATCGGAAATAATCCGAAAAATAATCATAACTGTAAAATTAAAACATCGTATAACTTGAATTGATTTTTTCGATTCAATTAACAATTTACGACATATGTTGGCTTGTGAACCTCTTGATTTTTAAATTCAGCTGACTCGGTTGAGGTTGCAGGCCTCATATTATGCATATCACTATCGTAATATTTGAACCTTCATAAAAATTTCAGCAAAAGATTTAGAATGGCATGCCAATTCTTTTCTTACGTTGTTTAACAGGTTGGTAAGATAATTTTTTTTTTTGATGATCCGGTGATTGGGCCATATTTGTATCCATCGACATGTTAGTTCATTTACTTTCGTATCTTCCAATCTATCTATTACTATATATTAAACTTCAACACAAGGGCAAAAATTGCCATTTTAATGGGTGTGAAATTACGATTTTATCCCTGTTTTTTTAAAAAATCACAAAAATGCCATCTTTTGATAATTGTGTGAAAAATGAGGAAATTGTGTTTGTATGGGGATTCGAACCACTATCCTTTAACTCCCAAACTCATGCCTTAACCAATTATGCTATGGTTGATTTTGAGTTTTGTTTAAAAATCATATATGATAAACCACCTCTCTTTTCTTTTTGTCTCATCCTCTTTTTTTTTTTTGAGTAAATGAATAAACCAAACCAAACCAAACATACCCAGTATATCCCGCTCAGAGCAGGGTCTGGGGAGGGTAGATTGTACGCAGACCATGCCCCCGCTTTTTCAAGCGGAGAGGCTGTTTCCGTGAAGACCCCCGGCTATGTGCAAAACAGATACGGTGGGTGATGAAGACACAGGAATCTTAACGGTACGGGAATGTTTAAAGCATTACCTGCGCCCATGGCGTTCTCCACATGGGACCTACCTGCTTGCTTGGGATTTTGGCATTCTGATATCGAGGTCCTGATGCTCTCCACTTTTACGACTTGAGAGAATATCTCCGGACGGGTCCCCTGAAAAATAAAATAAAACACAAGCAAACGGCAGCAGATCAAACCACCCGAGTCATACAAGAATAAATCGGTCCAAGGCAATCCGAAGACAATAAACGAGCAAAGCTAAAATAAAAAGTTGGACTTCTAAATTAAAGCTAAACGAGACAAACCAACTCTGAGGTTCTCCACAACGGAGCCGCTCCCTAAAAGGGAATCTACTACTCTGATCTTACGTCTCCACGCACACCTGTCAGCTGTCATGGTCTCGTCCAAGTTCAGGGCCTTCAGATCCATCTTAAGTTGTTCTTCCCACGACCTCCTCGGTCTGCCTCTCCTCCTCACCCCATCTACCGAAAGACTCTCTACCCTCCTCACTGGGGCTCCAGCCAACCTCCTACGGACGTGGCCGAACCACCTCAGCCTCCCTTCCCTGACTTTCGCAGAAAGAGGCGCTACTTCAAGCTCGCTCCTAAACACCCCATTCGGAATTCTATCTAGCATCGTGCGCCCACACGACCACCGCAACATCCTCATTTCAGCCGCTTCCAGTTTCCTTTCGATGTCCTTCTTTGCCGCCCAAGTTTCCGAACCGTAAAGCATCGCCGGTCGGATTGCCGCTCTATAGAATTTCCCTTTCAACTTTAAAGGGACCTTCTTGTCGCACATCACCCCTGACGCTGCCCTCCACCTAAGCCACCCAGCCTTGATACGATGTTTGACATCGTCTACAACCTCACCCTCCTTCTGAATGATCGACCCTAGATACTTGAACTTATCCGTGCTAGGTACTGTTTGATCTTGGATCTTAACTGCCACTCCTCCCTCGTTCTCCTCACCACTGAAGTTACACCAAAGATATTCGGTTTTAGAACGGCTCAAACGTAAACCTTGGGACTCCAAAGTAGATCTCCAGAGTTCCAACTTCTCGTTAACCTCCCCCCTCGACTCTGCCACTAACACGATATCATCGGCGAAGAGCATGCACCAAGGGATGGTATCTTGAATCTGTCGCGACATGACATCTAGGATAAGGGCGAAAAGAAGAGGACTAAGGGCCGACCCCTGATGTAGACCTATCTCCACAGGGAAAAAGCGAGAGTCACCCACTGGGGTCCGGACGCAAGAACTAGCTTGTGAGTACATGTCTTGAATCGCCCTAACATACGATGACGATACTCCCCTCTCTGAAAGGCTCTTCCAAATAGCTTCCCGGGGGATGCTATCATAAGCCTTCTCAAGATCAATGAACACCATATGAAGGTCTCTGCGACGCTCCCTGAACTTTTCCATAAGGCGTCTGACTAGATGGATGGCCTCGGTCGTTGATCTACCCGGCATAAAGCCAAATTGATTCTCTGAGATTACAATTTCCCTTCTAATCCGACTTTCAACCACTCTCTCCCAAAGTTTCATAGTATGACTGAGTAATTTAATTCCCCTGTAGTTACTACAACTCTGGGCATCACCTTTGTTCTTGTAAAAAGGGACCACGAAACTATGCCTCCATTCAGTGGGCATCTTAGCCCCCAAGAGGATATCGTTGAACAAATCTGTTAGCCATTTAACGCCAACCTCACCCAGACAAAGCCACGCCTCGATTGGGATTTGATCCGGACCAATCGCCTTGCCTCTGGCCATTTTCCGCAGGGCAACCTTGACTTCCTCCTTGCTGATACGCTCACAGGAACCGATAGAAAGTACCGACGGAGGATGGACCTCTAGCTCCATACCCGCCTCACTCCTCCTAGGCTCATTGAAAAGATAACGAAAATATGAGCTCCACCTCTCCTTGATAGCCTCTTCATTTAATAACACCTGGCCTTCCTCATCCTTAACAAACTTAACCGAACCCAGGTCGCGCCGCCCTCTCTCCCTAGCTTTGGCTAGTTTAAAGATAGCATTCGCTCCTTCCTTGGTATCTAGCCGCTTGTACAGCTCCTCATAGGCTTCTTCTTTGGCTTTCGCCACGGCCTTTTTTGCCTCTCGTCTCGCCACCTCGTACGCTTCCATCTTTCGAGTCTTCTCCGCCCCTGTACACATGAACAAAAGCTCTTTAAAGAGCGCAAGTTTCACCTTAACTTTCTGTTGCACCTCCTCGTTCCACCACCACGACTCCTTATGACCACTGAACCTTCCTGAAGAGACCCCCACCACTTCCTTGCCCACACACCGAATAGCCTTCGCCACGTTGGTCCATCTGCTGTTAGCATCTCCACCACACGCAAAGCATCCTTCGCTGAACATAGACTCCCTGAATAACGCCGCCTTCTCTTCCTTCAGATCCTTCCAAAGGATTCTTGGTCTGGACTCTCTCAACCCGCAAGCAACTCGACCCCCCATGGCTAGGTCCATGGCCAACAGCCGGTGCTGAGATGCACACGCCTCCCTCCGGAACACCTTGCAATCCACACACTTCCTTACATCCCGACTGCGCACAAGTAGGTAATCTATTTGAGTGTTGTGCCCCCCGCTACTAAATGTGATGAGGTGCTCTTCCCTCTTCTGAAAAACAGAATTCACAATAACCAACTCATGTGCCGTAACAAAATCCAACAACGCGGATCCACCCACATTCCTTGTCCCGAAACCAAAACCCCTATGGGCGCTGGGATAGCCATCTGCCCTTTCTCCAATGTGACCATTGAAATCGCCACCCAACATAACAAATTGGTCGTCAGGAATACTTCCTACAAGCTCATCTAAACAAACCCAGAAGGCCTCCTTCTCTGCATCGCCCAAACCGGCTTGAGGGGCATACGCACAAACCACGTTCACCACCTTCTCCCCGACCACGACCCTGACGGACATGATCCTGTCGCTGCATCTCTTCACGTCCACGACGTTGTCTTTAAGATCCTTTGTCAACAGAATACCGACTCCGTTCTTGGAGTTGGCAAGGCCTGAGTACCACAACTTATATCCGTTCGCTTCTCTGGATTGCGCTCCCTTCCACCTTGTCTCTTGAATACACGCCACATCCACTCTCCGCTTCTTCAGCACGTCCACTAGCTCCAGAAATTTGCCCGTTAAGGTACCTAAATTCAAACTACCTACACGCAAACTACGTGACATCGATAAAATAAAAATAGAATAAAAATAAAAATAAAAATAAAATAAAATAAATGGAATATTATCTAAAGTAGTTAAAATATAAATACAGTAATATAGAACCGAAATAACAATAAAAAAATAAATACTAAAAAAAACACATATACAATTCAGTGATAACAAAGTAGAATAGACTCTAACAGGGTTTCAATCCAGTAGTAAATACTGTGAAAAATATGATGGCAACACAGAGATGAAAACACGGACCACACAGAGAGAAGCCAAAGTCGCCAGCGACGCAAAAAAATGGAAGCAACGACAGTAAACAGAAAAGCGATCTTCGGGGAGGCGGATTTGCGTTTTGAAATCGAGAAGGAGAGGTAGTGAAAGAGATTGAATTTGATTTGATATTGGAGACGACGAAGTAGATAAAGATGTTGGTTCATATTATTTCTAGAATATTAGACAGAAAAGGTTATAAAAAATATTTTAATCGATTGAACATACTCCACAATTCTTTTTTGCCATTTTAAATAATTAATATAGGGAAAAAAATTAGATTATTCATAATGCAACCGAGTCCAAAAAGAAAAAAAATTATTTACATTCGTATCTTTGTAGATATTAAATTATTTACATAACAAATAGGAGTTAATTTTAAAAAATATGTAAATTTTAGTTATCAAATCAAAAAAAAATAATAATTGCATCACATAACTTTTAGGTATTTAAAATTATGAATATTTGAGTCATATTTGAGGGTTTTTGTCGACCAATCATTTAAACTTTCAAACGATTTAAATATGTGAGTCATATAAATATTTAAATATATACGAAAAATAATTAAAATTATGTTAAAAAGATGAAAATTTTAAAACTATGTTCTATGTGATATATATATAAATACTATAATTGGCATGCAAATTAAATCAAAAAAGATATATTAAATATTACAATAATTATTTAAAACGATCAATTAGATTATAACTCGGCTATAAATTATGGTACATTTTAATTTTTATATAATATATTGATCAATTGATTTTAGAATTCATGTACATGCACAGGTCATTAAGGTTGTCATATTTACATCGATATAAATATTTTGAAAAATTTATAATTAATTTAAAAAATAATTCAAAATTTTAATATAAAAAATATTTCAATTTACCCATTTTATTGAACTTCTGTATTGTGTAATAACATTAGACTAGAACTAAACATTTAAGTTTAAAAATGTATAAATGTATATGTTTAGAAAAAATGATTGAGACAAGCATAAGGATGACTTTTACTCAATATTAAGAGATTTTGTTATGTCTCAAAATATAGTCTTACATATACGATCAAATTTTTTACAACAAAATTAATGAGTTTACATATGCCTCTATTACATACAGATAATTTTACTAAGATAAAAATTTATATTATACTCAAATGTTCAATTTGATAAATTCATTTCACGCAATTGAAAACTAAATTAATAATTTAACAATCATAAGTATTCATTTGATTATTATCGTATGAATATTTATCCAAATTAATTTTATGAAATCTAAGCAAAAATATAAAATATTTGGTTTAAAAAACTGGCATACAATATTACAAAATAACTATAAAAACACATGGAAAAAATGACCAAACTACACTACTTTTGTGTAGAAGATGCCCAAAATGCCTATATTGAAGTCCCCGCCCGTCTTTTTTACCCACAAACGCATGGTGTTCATGCGTATAGTGGGATACGCATTTAGGAAATGCGTTTCGAGGGTTGCGCATCTGTGGAATGCGTAATGACGTCACCTCATAAATCAGTCGTCGTCTCAGTGGAGCTCAAAATCGCCTCCACCGTCCCCTTCCTTCGTTCGTCACCCTCCGGCAACCTCTACCAAATCGGAGCACATAAAAATGATGACCAGACACCCCTCTCCCTTTTGCCATCTTTATTTCTTGATTTTCGGCCCTGTAAGGACGTGTATAGGCTGCTCGAAAAATAAATCGGAAAAAAAGGATTTATTTTGGGGGTATAGGGTTGTAGAAGGGGGGGAATACGATTCGAATGATGGATGGTATGTTATTGAAAGAAGCTTGGATGATGGTGAACAGATTCGTCGAATTTTTGACGAAAAAAAAGCTCCAGCGCAATGAGTTGTAGAAGATGAACAGTAATTACAATACGCATCTTGAAGATACGTATTTCACAATACCTATGTTATAATTGTGTATTCCAGCTACTTTCACCAGTGCAGATTTTCAATTTACACGCTCCACGTATTTGGGAAATGCGTATACCCCCAACACATGACCTAAATGCGTATTTCGTGGGTATTTTGGGTGGATCTGCAGGCATTTTGGGCGATTTGAATTAAATTGAAGGCATTTTGGTTTTTCACCCTAAAAACGTTTGACAAGTCAAAATCTTATCGTTTATCATATTTTTAATTATCATATTTTTATTTACAAAATTATTTCAATATATACAATTTCGAATGAGAAATTGGTCCAGTGCCCGTGCCTCGCACGGGCATTTACGCTAGTTACTATATATTATACATCAACACAAGGGTAAAATGTTCCATTTTAATGGCAATGAAATTACTGTTTTACCCTTATTTGTTGAAAATTAACAAAAATACCACCCTTTTAATATTTGTGTAAAAATTAGTTGAAAATATGTTAGTGTTGAGAATCGAACCCCTGACCTTCCACTCTTCAACTCATGTCATTGCCATTATGGTACAATTAATTTTGAGTATATTTTAAAAATCTTATTAGATAAACCCCTTTATCTCCTTTTGTCCCATTTTTTTTTATTTCAACTATATATCAAATCTCAACACAAGTGCGAAAAGTGCCAATAAATTGATTATAAAAACTATTTCACCCTCTTTTTTTGGAAATAACAATTGTGCCGCCCCTTTAAAATCCATGTAAAAAATGGAAGAATTTGGGTTAGCTTTCGGAGACGAGCCACCAATCTCGTTTTAAGAGGTTCATGATACAACCACTATATTACATTACTTTTCGAGTTTCCTTAAAAATCTTATAAGATATCACGCCATTTTCACTTAACTTACTTTTATTTTTTGTTTTCACTTTTGTGTATATAAAATGTTAGTTTACATTATTTATATTATTTCATTTTTTCAGTTTTCATAGTTTTATTAATTTATATACTCAATCGTCCTATAAATTTTAATAAACATGTATTTTTTCGATTAAAATATATATTAAATATGTTATTTATAATTCATATATTTATATTATATTATATCTCTGATCATACTTAATTTGAATTAGTTGATAATGGATACCTAAACAATAATACTGAAATTTGATATAATATAAGAAATATAGTATATGCAATGTATTTCATTATTCATTACTTCTATCATTCTAAATTAAGAAAATTAGGTTTAAAATTATATTAAAATTATACAATAATCATGTTTATATATTCATCACATTTGTTTTTTTAATAATTTTCTTTTCAGAATGTACACATCAGTTGTTTATATTTTCTAAAATAATCTACATTCTTTTTGTCATTATAAATGATTAACATGTAAAATAAAATATTAAAATAAAATTCTTACTTATACATGAATGTTACTAAGTCTGAATTTAAAAAAATTCAAAAATATTTATCTCTATGTATATATTAAAGTATTGAAATAAAATAAAATTTAGTTGGAAAAAGTTTTTTTTAGTTAACCATGTATCTTCAAGTTTACATTTATCCTGAAAGAATGTGATTGTTTAGCGAAATATTACGTAATAATTAATCTCCTTTTGGATATAATATTAAAAATATTACTAACATAATATGTTTTTTCCAGGTTGATCTGATGTAGAATGATATGAACTATAATCTTATTATTTGTTTACATGTCATTTTTTTCAAATTCTTCTTCGCAACCTCGGTCTATTTCCTATAGGAATTTTGTTTTTGTATGTTCATAACCGGTGTGAGAACATTGCATTATATACTTGCAATAGAGATAACATTAACATATTTTAAGGGAAGCAAAATCTTATAAGATAAATCACGCCATTTTCACTTAACATTTTTTAATGAGTATGCTACTACTTGCGGCTAATTGTGGATGGTTATAATCGTGTTGATGTATATGGAAAGCAACGTCTATCAGTATGGAAAGACAAAGATTATCATCTTAATCTCTCAAATTATAATTACACGATCCCCGTTCATAACTCAAAATTGTATATCATACTCAACAATATTATTAATTGGCACTAGAAGGAGGGCAGTCATCATATTGGGAGAAAGATGACTAACTCGAACAAGAAGATGAACATAGGGCACAACAACGGGGAGACCCCGGGATCATATAGGATACCCAAAGGCGATCCCCCAGGAGCAAGGACAAGGATGGGTCCAAGAAGGTGTCAGCAGTGCAAGAAAGGATGACTACAGTGAAGAAGCGGTATAGCTCAAGGGGCACAAAAAAGGAATTTCAGGAAGGGGCCAAGACCTATTAGGAGGAGAACAGTAAGGGCCCCACCAAGAAACTCTTGGATAAATTTGATGATGTTGTTACGGATCAAATAAACCCTTACTTCTATGAAGACCTTGAGCGGGAGGAGGATGTAGAAGCTACTAAGACAAAGGAGGGGCTAGGTCAGTTAGTGTGTTTGATCGTCTTGGAAAGAAGTTAGTTGAGCATGATATCCGCCTCAAGCTTGGAAAATTCACAGCTAACAAGAAGGATAAACGATCCCAGACTTGGAGCCAAGGTTCGGAACGACCCCCCTTTCCTCATCGAGAGCGCAAATGGTCACATCATCATAACAGCGTGTATATACAGTCCTTATTGTCATTTATTATTAACACATATCACTACTCATATTACAATTTCATAATAATGAGTTTTCAGTCCAAAAATTATTAAACCAACCGCTACCTTCTTCTTTAGAACAAAATTAAAGACATTCACATAGAGGCCCGTGCCTTGCACGAACTATTACGCTAATAAAATATATATTAACTTAAAATAAAAAATTCGTAAATCACGATTCTAACCAACTAGTGGGATTCTCATTCCCTTGATTGTCTTTGTACGTGGGATTCTCATTCCATTGACTGTCTTTGTACATATATGCGGGCAACTGATATGGAACACGGCTTTCGTCAAAAAAAAAAAAAAAGATATGGAACACGGCTCCTTTAATTAAACAATTAGTTAATTATTAACGTCTAATAATCGTAGAAATTTTGTTCTTAATATAATTCCTTTCATAAGTGTAGGTCGACGACTGAGACGTGTCATAGACAAAATATATAAAATCATGTTATTCATTTCTGCAAGTTGTCTTTGATGATTAAACTTCGTATTAGTAAATTATTTTATTGGAAGTTAAATAATATTTAATTAAAACAAATGTTGCGTGAGGTGAGGATGCACTGATTAGATTAGACTATTCTTAATTACGAAAAAAATTAGTATATCAATTAATAAAAAAATATCACGGGAATAATCTTCCCATTTAATTAGTACAAGTCGGCTTAATTAATACTCCAACTTCATTATCTATAGAATTTTTTTATGATAACCAATATCATAACCTTAATTTGAATTGGTCGATATATTATTAATATTATTAAATATTGACTATAGAATAAAATAAATATGAAACAGGCTTCATGGGATTTTTTTAGTTTTGTGTAAAAATATAGATTTTATATTTTTATAAAAAACAAAAGAAATTGAAAAAAATATTATTTGCAAATATCTCAACAGAGCATTGAAATGCGTGAAAAAGTTAGAGTATCATATAAAATGAGATGGAGAGAGTATATATTTTTATATACAATTTTGATCGTATTTTTGAAAAAAATATTGAAAACATGGATATTTTTAAAAATTTCTCTATATTTTTTATTCAGATATATTATTTTGAAAATTTCAAAATAACTAATAACTATTTTTATATGAATGCGACCCTTAACTGTACATGCACATATATTTGCACTTTGTTTTCTAGTTTAAAGGAGGAATAAATAATAACAATATTGTATCGTTTTTTAGAAAAAAAAAATTCTATTTCCAAAACTGTTTTCTTTGTCTTTAACGATAAAATGGTAGAACTGAAATGTTGTCAGAAGTAAATACTTGGAATTTTTCAGTATTTACCAATAATTGTAGAATTTTGTATTAAAAAAGAATATGTGAACTTAATTGTGCATGTTAAACTTTTTACAAAAAAATAAAATAAAAAATTGTGCATGTTAAACTTTGTTATTTTTTTATTTTTTTTTTAAATTTCATTGATACTCTAATATTCAAATGATTATGGAATTTTATTACAAATAATTTGTACTTAAATATGACTCATTAATTTGTACTTAAATATAACTCTTTATACATGAGTCTTTGCAGTTTGCACAAACACACATGACATAATGCTTCTTCCATGAATGTACTTTGCTTGCATAACAGTTAACGCCCATAATTTATTTCTCACCTACGTACAAGTTAGAACCCATTAAAAAGGTCCCCAAAAATGCAGTAAAGTTTACTCCCTCATCAAGTAAAGAACCAAGCCCCCATCTCTCCCATTAATGTGCCTTTGCTTCCACCTCACACCTCTTAATCATTCAACCATATATTTTTATATCTCCACTATATATTTTATATTTTCTTATCGAAAAATAAGAAGGGAAATCGAATATGTGATATAATATTCGTTACTAGGCTAGAACCTCGTCCCTCTTCGACTTATTTTATAAACCTTAAGATCGACTATTTCATTCACTAGCTTCTAATTGGTTTGGAATTATTGTCATAGATAAGCATACCACGTACATATAACAAATATACAAAAATACTTGCATTACTTACATAGTTGCATTTACATGTGGATGAAATAAAGTTAGACAAGAATGTCTGAGAGCCAATCTCAAGTAGAGGTACATGGAATGTCATCATATGCAGATAATATAAAGAAAATTAAGGGTCTTGGATTATTTGAGCCATCTTTTAGAATTCTTGGTTTTGTGTTTCTTACTATTCTAGTTACATGCTGCTTTTTTTACTTTGACTATGGAGATTTCGGTAGAAATTTTCTGATTTCGGTCCAGTCTGGGACGGTTATAGGCTTAAAATATAATGGTTCGAGCAAAGGAGTTGAAGAAAAAGTTGAGTTTATGAGTGAAAATGGTGGTGCTTGTAATGGTTCGAGCAAAGGAGTTGAAGACAAATTTGAGTTTATGAGTGAAAATGGTGGTGCTTGTAATGGTTCGAGCAAAGGAGTTGAAGAAAAAGTTGAGTTTATGAGTGAAAATGGTGGGGCTTGTGATGTTTTTGAAGGTGACTGGGTATGGGATGAGAGCTATCCATTGTATGACTCTAGAGATTGTAGCTTTTTGGATGGAGGGTTTAGGTGTTCTGAAAATGGAAGGCCTGATTTGTTGTACACTAAATGGCGGTGGCAACCTAAAGCTTGTAACTTGCCCAGGTGAATTTACTTGAAATTCAGTATTTTGTTTGCTGATAAATTTTGACATGTTTTCGAATGTTTGTATTTGATTATTCTTGGTGCAATTAGTTAAAGTGATTTGCTGAAGCAAATCATAACGCCGTAATTAAAGGAGTTTAATTACGGCGTTATGGTTAAATGAAAAATTTCGCAATTATGAGCTCTAGCGATCCACTCTTCAATTAAACAATTTTTATTTTGTATCACAGGGAAGAGCTGATAAGATGTCTTAGCATTTTTATCTTTATACCCGTGAAGCTTTTCTTATGGGGGGTACCCATTTGTCTACTAGTCCATTTTCTTCTTCAAGTTGATTGTAGTGGCCCTGGGAATTCATCTGGGAAATACATAATTCATGTGTGCAGTGTGCTGTGTAGATATGAAATGTATTTTTGGATTGCTCCTACATGTTAAAAACAGAATAATCACAAGTTTTGCTCTGTTATTTCTGGTGGCCTTTGTTTTTTCTTTTTGGTTTTATTTGGATTTGTTTGAATATTTTGTTCTTTTCAGTGTCTTTTCCCCAAAAATATCATCTATGATGCCAAGAAAATAAATCTTATTGTTAAGTAACCAACTCATCTAAAACCTTAAGGTGTTAGAGAGAGGCCTTATATGGATCTAATATGAGTCGAACCTGGAACCTCTGCGTGCATGTGAGCTCTGATACCATGTTAAGTAACCAACTTATCTAAAACCTTAAGATGTTAGAGAGATGTCTTATATGGATTTGTGTTTACTGCTGTACTTTATTTTAAAATTTTAGAAATTTATTAGAAGTAACCAGTTTACAATAGGATTCCCTCCGATTTTTTTTTTTCCGAATAACAAACATATAAGTTCATGCATAAACTGTTTCTCAGAATTGAGCTCGCTATTCTTAGATTGAATGGTATTAATTTTACAATTAGTCTGGTAGTCACTGACTCCGAGTTAGATGATACTCTGATGAACTTCAATTTTCTCATTCAGATTGGCTAGAATGTATGAACTAATGGGCTAATGTGGTGTACATCTTGTTTCACTAAAAAACCAGGTTTGATGCAAAATTAATGCTGGAGAAACTGCGGAACAAAAGGTTGGCTTTTGTTGGAGACTCAATTGGAAGAAATCAGTGGGAATCCCTACTTTGCATGCTATCTTCTGCGGTTTCCAACAAGAGTAGTATATATGAAGTGAATGGCAACCCCATTACAAAGCATAAAGGGTTTTTAAGCTTCAAATTTGTCGATTATAACTGCACTGTGGAGTACTATCGCGCTCCATTTCTTGTATCACAGGGCAGACCACCTGCTAAGTCTCCCTCAGGTGTAAGAATAACCCTCAAGTTAGACATAGTTGATTGGAGTCGTTTGCAGTGGAAAAATGCAGATATTCTGATTTTTAATACAGGACACTGGTGGAATTATGAGAAGACTATTAGAACGTAAGTTGAAGACGTATTATGCATAATTTTTTTTAACCAGCTGCGAATTTAATCTATTTGTTACTGTATAAATTGAAATTTGATTCAAAATCTGTCCCATAGCTTTATTATCTATTTTTTCTTATCTCTTTTTTTCATTAAATGTGTTGCCTTCAAATTTTTTTATCATTTCAGAGGTTCCTACTTCCAAGAAGGATCAGAGGTGAAGATGGATATGCAAGTTGACACTGCTTATCACAAAGCCTTAAACACTGTGGTAGACTACATACACCGTGAAGTTAATACAAGCAAGACTCAGGTCCTTTTTCGGACATCTGCCCCTGTGCATTACAGGTTTGTTTCAAGTGCATGCATGCTAGTATCTAATTTGTCGATACTTAGATCATCGTTGACACTTGTTTTTTATTGGATCTAAACAAACCTGATTTGGTAAACATACAGAGGTGGAAATTGGAGAAATGGAGGGGGCTGTCACATGGAGACATTACCAGAACTAGATGCTTCCTTAAATCCATCAAACTTTAGAAGCAGCTACAGTGCAATTGTTGATGCAATATCAGCTCATTCAAACAAATCAAATGAGAATCCTATAGACTTATTATATATTACTTACATGACATCAAGAAGAAAAGATGGGCATTCTTCTATATATCAAAGTAATCCTCCATCTGCTCTCAACAGGCAGGACTGCAGCCATTGGTGTCTTCCTGGAGTGCCGGATTCTAGGAATGAGCTACTTTATGCTCTCTTTATGAAGCGCGAAACATCTCATTCTACAAATTCAACCACGTTCTAGAATTGAAATCATGAACATATAATTTATCTGTGAATAACAACTTACAAAAAACTCATACACAGCAGATCAAAAAAAGCTGCTAAATACTTCGGATAGATTTTTAGAGGCTTATTCTTAGCAGCCCAGAAAACATTTTACATTTTACAATTGTAATAAACATTTTACATTTTTGGCCCTTTCTCTAGAATCTTTTTGGGTGTATAGTCAGTTTGTCATTTATGGAGCGGGTGTTGGTTAGTCAAATCTGTTAATGTGCAAGGGTAGTTTTCTGCATTCTTCATACGTTGTAAGTTGTAAGTGTAACATGTAAAAATGATTGTATCTGCAATATTACAACTGATTTTTTTGAAGGTGAATCAATTCATTAATATAATGGCGCAATGCATCTACAAAAATAAGTGAAATTGAACAAGCACAAATAAATCGTCGAGCAGATCTTGCATAATTCCTTATATAACTGAAATGTACATCATTTTGCAGACGATTTAATGATTTGATTTGTTTTAGTTATGAGTAATATGTATATCAGATCCATAAAATACCACACTGACCATCTCATGTACTCCATAGAATTTCACCAATACTACGAATATCCTGCAGATTTATAAGAAATCCTATAACTTAGTTTAGGTAGTAAGGGTTAAAGTGTTTAAGATAATAAGAAAAGTTCTTTTTTCACATAGCTGATAAGTAGGAACCCTCCTTGGGCAAATTTCGGGGTGAGCGAGAATTGAAATAGAACCGGTTTGTAAACATTGTAGCTAGGTTAAAAGAGATATATTAGAGGAAACCAAGGAAAGATAAGGAGTGGCGTTGAGATGAATGGGTGTTTGAGAAGATTCATTGGGTCAAGAAGAGTGTACCGAAACTTTGAACCTGCAAACTACAGCAGATATGAATCTAATAATAATACAATAGTTCGTGCCAACGTTTTTCTCAGTTCCAAAACTTTCGGATTTGGTTCCTTTTCTAAAGGTTTGGAAAATGAATTAATTGAACATGACAAAAGTATATAGTATCAATGTGCCCGTTGTTTTGAGGTTGTTTAATTTTTCTTGACAATCATCTTATTTTGAGAGTTTTTATTAGGATGAAGTAGAGTACCTAGCGACACTAAAAGAACTCAGGAACCTCATGAAGACGTTAAAAGAAGTCAAGTCCCTAAAGATGTTGAAAGAAAGGTACCTGCAGATGAAGAGAACATCTTACGAGTTCAAAGTGATATGTGGTCCCTGGGATAATTTCTTGATAATGAGCTAGTTGGAGATATGTCATGGTTTGTGTCTCCTGTATACAAAATGTTACTGGGTGGTTCTGTTTTCCTTACTGAAGAAACTGATGTGTGTTTAGAATGAAGCTGTGAAACAATGTAAGAGAAGTAACTCTTGTATTGATAATATAAAGCTTGAGATATTACATACGTGATGCAACTAATTTATACAAGAAAGAAGAACAAGAAAGTCTATGTTATAGATTACAAAGATACAGAAAGTCTAAGGTTGGTGCAAGGTTGGTGCCGAAAGTCTATATAGCCGAAAGTCTATATAGCCTAAAGTCTATATAATAGTTGTATTTTAACACCCCCCTCAAACTTAAGATGTTTGAAAAACCAATTTGAGTTTGCAATCACGAAATGAACCAGGAGAAAGAGATTTCGTGAAAATATCTGCAACATTATATGCACTAGAGATAGCATGAAGACGAATCGTTCCTTGTGCAACCTGTTGACGGGTAAAATGACAATCAATCTCTATATGTTTAGTGCATTCATGAAAGACATCATTGTGAGCAATGTCCCTGGCACTTTTGCTATCATAGTAGATAATAGTGGCTGGAGAATGAGTTACAGTCATTTCTTCAAGTAACCATCGTAGCCAAATTAATTCCTGTGTGGTTTCAGCCAGAGCTCGATATTCTGACTCGGCATTGGATTTTGAGGCAAGGGATTGTTTCTTACTGCGCCAAGAGATAAGAGAGTCACCCAGAAAGAAGCAAAATCCTGTAGTGAAACATCTGGTAGTGGGATCACCACCCCAATCAGCATCAGAATATGCATGTAACTCAAGTGATGAGTTGTATGCATAATGTAATCCATGAAAGATGGTGCCCTTGACATAGCGAATTATGTGAAGAACAGCTGTATAGTGAGGAGTGCGAGGAGCTGCCATAAATTGACTAACAATGTGAACAGCATAAGCAATGTCTGGACGAGTGACAGTAAGGTAGATCAGACTTCCTACCAACTGACGATACAATGTAGGGTTGTCAAGTAGGTCACCATCTTTGGAGTTAAGTTTGACCCCATATTCCAAAGGTGTAGGTGTGATCTTAGTGTCGCTAATTCCAGATTTCAACAAAAGATCAGATGCATACTTGACTTGAGAAAGGGTGTAACGAGTAGGTACAGAAGAAACCTCAAGACCCAAGAAGTAGCTTAAAGAACCAAGATCTTTCATTTCAAATTGCTGACTGAGAAACTGTTTGAGTTCAGAGATACCTGCACTATCATCTCCGGTGATAATTGATAGTATTTTGTCCTAAACCCAATCATGTATGATGAGTTAGGAAATACTTTCATGTAATCTTATTTAATTTTATTTATATTAATAAAAGACTTGTTGTTTTTATTACGGGCTTTATCTATTTAAAGTGTTTAAATAAGAAGTTCCATAGTTTAGAGTAAAGCTTCTGAATTATAATGAGATTATAATAATGAGATCAAGATGATAACACTAAACTTAAATAGTTCCCGATCGTAGGATAACTAATTGGGAGTTAGTCAATCCGTAAAGATCGGTACATACTATGCTTGCTTCCTCGGAAGGATGTCTGTTCTCATAGACATTTGTGTGGTGACACTATAGCTAGTATGTAGGTGCTTATTGGAGAATAAGTTCACTGAACGTGACTTGATCTAATGAACGACTAATGGAGTTTACTCACGTGTTAATAGTTGTTCATAAGTTGATGGTGGTACAAGTGTCCTTAGACTTGAGATCGTTAAAGTAATCTTATATACAATGAACTATGTTTTGGTTTAGTTCTAAGTCCTCAAGGGACAATCATTAGTTCTATTCCGGGTATAGGAATTTGTATATGAAGATAGTTAACGATCAATAAAGGATCTACCCCTTTCAGTAAAAGAAAGTGAATATCCTATGATGTTCTTACTATGTTAGTCATGGAATCTCTGGCCAGAGTAATTGAAGTTAGAAAGAGTTTCTAATTCAAATGAACTAGACATAATGTATAAGAAATTATATGATTAAATTAAATAGGCTTGACACGCGATCCATGCCTTGTATTTAATCGGGATATTGTCGGGTAGAAGGAATTGATTGTACGGTAACCATTTGCTGAATAGGTTTTATATATTCTAAGCAATGAATTCATATTATCCGGATAGTCGCGATATATTGAAAAGTATCACTCACGATGTAGAATAAATATTAATTACTTATGTAATTATATTTAACGAATTAATTAGTAATTCGTATAAGTAATAATAAATAGTTTATTATTATTTATTTCTACTACCGGCTTAATATTGAACCTAAAGGGTCACACCATAAAAAGGTTAAATATTTATAGATGATGAGAATAATTAATAATGGCTATGAATTATTTATTTATTGAATAAATAATTAATTAGCAATTATTTATAATTTATTAAATGAGATTTAATAGATTATAAATAAATTAAGAAAAGTTCTTAATAATTATTAATTACAAAATTTAGTTTGAGAAATTAAATTTTATGAGAGAATTATTTTCAGAATGGGATTAATAATTAAAAAGGTTTTAATTATTAAATGATTATTTAATTAGATAAAGTAAAGACTTTATTTCTTTAAATATCAATCATTCCAAGAGTTGGAAGATAATACATCAAACACATAACACAAAAACATCCCAGGGGTTTTGAGAGGATCATTGAGAGCTTTTGAAGTTCATCAAAATCATTCCAAATCATTTTAATAATTTTCTCAATTGTTCTTAATCTACTATATGATATTTGATCTTGGTGGATACCATTAGAGCACTCCACACTTGAGGGGTGATTGCTGGAAATCAAAGATACATTCATAACAATCCCAGGAAAGCTATCAAGGTATTTTTCTTGTGTTCATACAATTTTTAAATCTATATACATGATTAATTAGGTTTTTATGCAAGTAAATGTGATTTACGCTTCCGCTACGGTCATAAATTCCTTCAATGGTATCAGAGCATAGGTTGCATGTATATAGATCCCAGAAAAAATTTCGGAATTTTTCTAGCTTGTATGAATTAGTTATGAATTTTTGAAGTTCATGGAGGCTATAATCAAATTAATTACGAATTAATTATAAATTATTTTTAAAATAATTTTGATCACTGATATATTTTCTACAAGTGTTGTAGAAGTCCCAGAAAAAGTTTCATAATTTTCCCATGTATAGATTATTTATTATTGATTTTTAAAGAGTTTAGAAATTAATAAATAATAATTTGTTTTATAAATATATATATTATTTATAAAATATCTAGATGGGTAATTATTGTTGGGGGCCCAAAAGGATATTTTGGGTTGTTAAAATGGGCTGGTGGGCTGAAATATATATATATTTTTTAAAACAAAATCCTGCCGACTAAAATTTCTGAGACTGTGGTCCGCGCGTGGGCGTCACGCGCTGGCGGCTCACGCGCCGCGCGTGCATCCCACGCGCCGGGTCGGGTCCGGGTCGGGTCGGATCTCGGGTCGGATCATGGGTCGGGTCGGATGCTGACGTCAGCATGACGTCATCAGTGTGTAACACGTTTGCTGAATGCGTTACTGAAGAAATATGGTATTTTTGGCTTATAACGCATTCTGGTAATGCGTTACAGGGTCTATAGATGACAGAACTGGCCCTGATTCGTATTTTGATTTTTCCCGTTGATCCGTAACTCCGTTTGAGGCGTATAATATATCGTTGGATTCGTTTTTTCGAGACGGATCTAATGGAGTGGTCAAATAAATTTTAAAAATTAATTTTAAAATGGTTATAGCTTCCGGAAGTGTTTTAAAGCCCGTTTTAATTGTGTTAAAATGCTTTAAAATACTAATATTGTTTCATATAAATGTTTAACAATGTTTAACATGATATAACATGTTTGCCTAAATATATGTGTGCATATAAATGCCATGAGATGATATATTTAGTTTTATATATCGTATATAATTGCATGTTTGTCTTTAGGTTTTAACGAAAACGTTTCGTAACCTAAACAATATAAAATCCCTCGTTATTTAATATCAAGTAATAAAATGGCCAATGTCACAACGGGCTTGTGTCGGTCATAGCCTTCCAACATGGTAGAAAGTAATTCTTAGTTTTGAGCTTTGTCGTTTCGTGCTACAGCCGAGGGCTTCGTTTTCAAAAATAGGAATTACTTGTCTATTACATGAGATGCATATAATTAATTAGAATCCAATTGTCGTTACGTGCTACAGCCGTGGGCTATTGAGATCTTATTAATTTAACGAGATGTTGGGTCTCACTTGACTTAGAATATTGAATTTAGACGTGCTACAGCCGTGATTCAATGATTCAAGAGGCTAAATGGAATTAGGGAATAACATGAGATGTAGTTGATAAAGAGTTATCTGCCTATGGAACATTACATAGCGTTTCGTGCTACAGCCGAGGTTATATAATGGAAAGTAGGATCCCTATTCTCACATGCATTGAGAATGCTTAAGTTATACATTTGAGGGTTGTATAATTTTAATAAAACTGTGGGAGCCACCTATGAATAAAGACCCGATTCATAAGGTGTTATAATAAAATTGGATATCTACTAATGTTGTTATGTATTCACAAATTTCAGATTTATAGATCATGTCTTCTACTCTATCACTCCGTAGCATACTTGATGGGAACAAATTGACTGGTCCCAATTATGCTGATTGGCTTCGAAACCTGAGAATCGTTCTCAGGGCTGAGAAGAAGGATTATGTGCTTGACTCGCCTTTACCTGTACCTCCTTCTGATGATGCACTTTTCCCTGAACGAGAAGTGTATAATGACCGGTTAGATGCTGCTAATTTTGCTCAATGTGTCATGCTAGCATCCATGACACCTGAGTTACAGAAGCAACATGAGCGTATGGATGCTCCTACCATTCTGATACATCTACAGGAGCTTTATGATGTACAAGGGAGAACCGCTCGATATGATATATCGAAAGAGCTATTCCAATGTAGAATGGCTGAAGGGTCGTCTGTGAATGACCATGTGCTTAAGATGATCAATCTGATTGAGCATCTAGGGCAATTAGGTTTTGTCATGGATGGGGAGTTAAACCAAGATTTATGTTAACTCGAATAACTTGTAGAAGGGGGGGTTGAATACAAGTTATATAATCGTGTCTGATTTTTGCTTGATTATAAGAACAAGAATAAACGAATGAATCAAACTCTTGTTTGTATTAATAAGATCAAATACAAACTCTACCAAAGGTGTACAATACCTTTAGCAGCTGCTGACAATACAAATATTTCTCTGTTTGTTTCGAACTCTCGAATACAAACCTTATACAGAGCTACGCACAAGAACTCACAACTTCGTCGCTCTTTACAATGATATTGAGAGAGTATTTATAATGCTACCTATCAACTAATAACAGAAAGATATAATCTATACATGACAATGTTCTGCCTTCTAGTCGATAGTTTCCATCAATAAAAAAAACTCTTTCCTTCATAATATCTTCTTGCTTGTTCTTCAAACAACGATCCTGTTTTATAGCACTTGCCAGTTTCTGTAGCATCCATAATGACATCATCAGTAGCATGACTGATATCAGGATCTGCACACTGCATCAGTATCTGATCAACCATCAGTATTGGACCGTCATCAGGATTTGCTCTCTGTTCCTGACATGTAGTCTCCGATACACTGTTCATTCCTGACTAAACTATACAGATAACTGTTTTACACATAAAACCTATATACAGTGCTAAATCCTTTATAAGATCAGGATTACAAGAAGTATAATGTGTAAATTCTATTCTTAACATCACAACTTATGAATTATTCCTAACAATCTCCCCCTATTTATGCTTTACAATCTGAAGCATAAATCTAAGTTGTGGATGTCAAAACATATAACAATACAACCAGAATAGAATTTATGAATGTAGATTTATGAAGTTAAGTACCTCCTTCTCAGATGTAGACATTTATCCAGTACTTAGAAGAAAGAATTTTAACTATTAATGCTGCTCTTCCTTACCACTTCCTAGCTGAGATTCACCACTGTCACTCCTGGTTCTTCTTTTTACTACCATTTGTCTGATCTTTATCTCCTTCAGTCTGGTAGTGTTGTTGGTAGTGTTGTTGTTGTTGTCTTTGAATTGTCTTTATCTCCCCCTTTTTGACATCAGCAACATTAATTCCAAGAGATTCAGAAACAGAACAAATGAGATTCATAAGAACTGCTTGATTTTCCATAATTGTGACTTGGTTATCTTCAAGTGATTGAAGTCTTGTTTGAATAGCAATTTGAGAATTCTGAATATCTTTCAAAACATCAGAATGAACTTCAATATTGGAAGTGCTTCTAGTATCTTCAGTATCAGAATCAGAAAGAACTTTATCTTCAAGTCTTGTAGAAGAAGTTGCTTGAGTTGTATGATATTCAAGTAATAAAACCTGATTAGAAGTATCAACGTCTTCATCTTTCTGTTCTGGAACTGAAACATGATCATCATCTCCTTCACCAGTATTCTGTGTACTAACATCTTCAAATCCTGACTCCTCCTTAGAGTGATCAGAGACTGTTGATGTCTCAATTCTAGCTGATATTGGAAGTACATACAAAGAAACACTAGGATCATTAGGATCTTCATCTGGTACATATGTATCAAGAGATTGCTTTATCCTGTCACCTCTCCTGTTAATGATTTCTGCAAGCCTCTCCTTTTGCTTCTGAGCTTTAACTTCTGGCTTTGCATTGTGATGTGCTAGGTCATTCTTCTGATACATTTTGATGAATGAATAAGTACCAGCATCCATATCCAAATTTTCAGACCAAGATTCAGGAAAAACCTGATCCCAGAAATCAAATGATGGTTTCCTAATTTTCTCTCCCTCACTATGGAGTTGATCATCCATACCCTCATTCTCACTTTGACTTACTAAAGTCAACACTCTTTCTACCTCACCTTTTGCCTGGTCAGGAGCCAGCCGCTCAAATTGTGGATCAATATCCATCTTTTCAAGTGTATCACTCAAATTTGGATAAGTGCTCTCATGACCTACAGAAAAATAGAGTTTAGAAGGAGTTTTTATACCTGAACTCACATGGAGAGAGGGTTCCTCATATGGCATGTGGCTTGAGGTTTTCTCCAAGGAGTGAGCTGCTATAGTCTCTGAACCCATACAATCATCTTCCTTCCTTTCAGAAACTACAGGCTCCAGTATACCACTTTCAGGTTCTTTACTAGACTCTGATGTCTTCAGTAATACTTCATTAGACATCATAGTTAGTACATCACCGTCTTTAAGTGTTGTTTGCTGAGACACACCCTCAAGGTGGATAGACTCTGACTGAACAAAATTTGTTTGATCTTCAGAAAAATCAACCAAAGTCATTCCTCCCATATCATAGGGTATCTCACTTGCATTCTCAGTCATCACAGAAGACCTTTCAACATCAGCTATCACAGCTCCTGAGTCATCCTTCCTCTGACTAGATGGTTCTTGTGTTGCAGTGACCGTGATCTGATCTTTCCTACTACTCACCACTGGTGCAATAGTATCTTCTGTTGACTGCTTCCCTCTATCTACTTCCTCCAGTTGTTCACCTTGAGCTGAAGCATCTTCAATAATTACATCCTTGTCAAATAAATATGCATGAAGTGATTGAAGTGCAACATGCTTCGAGAGTCCAAATTTCTTGACTAATTGTCTTCTGACAGATACATAGAAATACATCTTCATTAAGTCAAGTCTTTGATGTAGAAGTCCATATTCATCTGGAAATAAAAGTTTTGGTACTCTTTCAACCAAAAAATCTAGAACAGGCCTTGACAACTTCACTTTGAGAGAAATTAGTCCCATAGCCAGTCTGTATGATAATGTAGTTTCCCATGAAGAATCAATATCCAGATCTCTCTTGTCAAATACTGACATAGATGTAGCTTGATTTGTAGAAACCTGCATGATATTAGTTGGACTAGACTCTGTGTGTGTAGGTGACAATTGAATCTTTCTCCTTGTTCTCCTGATATAGTGAGCAAAAGATTTATCCTGAGAAGACTCAAGAGGTGTAGACACAGAAGTGATCTTGGGATGAGATCTTTGTTCAATAGACACAGTCTTTTGAGAGACAGTATCCAGTAACTGTTTTCCCTTTTTAAGAACTACAGCCTTTTGTGAGACTGCAGCCTGGCTGTGACTAGGTTTTTCATCTCTTTGTACTAACACAGAAAGTTGAATTGCAGCCTTCAATTCTGCTCTCTCTGCAAGAGTTAAATCATCATCATCTTCACTAGAATTACTACTACTACTTGACACAACAAATCTTCTCTTCCTTACAACTGATGTCTTTTGAGAAACACCAGAGGTTGGTTTCTTTGAAACAATAGGCTGTGGATCAAAATTTGGTTCTTGAATTGTTTCAGAGACTATGATGTTTTCGGCTACTTGGGTAGACACAGGTGGGTTCTCCTCCAATTGAGATTCCTGAGCCATTTCACCGCAAAAGAAAGAAGAATTGTAGAGAGTAGGAAGATGAGTTTTAAGAATTACCTGAAAATGATGTGGATAATGAATTGCAGGTATTTCATCTAGATTCTTTTCATTGTCCTTCTTTGTAATATCAGAGAAAATTCTCTTTTGCTGTTCATAAGAAGAAACACAGTATTCCCTACCAAATCTAGCTTCAACATCAGGAATAAAATGGTTAATAAACAATTGCATAAATCTATGATAATAAACCATTTTCCTGTTTTGATCTCTTGACCCAAGTTTAATACTCATCTGACTTAAGATAATATGACCAATGTTAATTACTCTGTCATAAAGCAAACTATAAGCAATATGTGATGTAACAGAAGTAATTTGTTGAAAAGAACTACATTTGCCAGTAAAACATTTAGCAATTTGATCAAAATAAAAAGACCATTCCTTTCTAAGAAAAGACCTATTCAACTGGCTCATGTTATCTAGAGGTCCACTATAACCTAATTCAGACAACATAGTTCTTATATTATCATCAGATGGTACATTCTCATAACTATCAGTAACAGGTAAGCAAAGTACTGAACTAACAACAGATTCAGTAATGTCAAATGAATCTTGTCCTAAATGTAGAACAATCTTACCTGATTGACTCTGAGTAGAATCAATTACCTCAGCATTCTCCCAAGCTTGTGAAACAGCTACTTGATTAATCTGTGGAGATGCTGTCAATGCATAACTTAATGGTCCATACGCTAGAAAGTCCATGATTGGATGAAAATCAGATGACACTCCTTCCTTGTTGGTGATAGCTGCAACATGATTGTTTGTCATAAAATCAAAGTCACCAAACTTGAAGGCTACTGATTTAGGTAATCTTCTCTGAGCTGCCATTCTTGATCTGAAAAGAAAACGATTAGAGTTTCAAAACAAATATATTTCACAAATCTTTCAGACCACTATCCCACGTTGACACGTAAATTGACAGGTGTCAGTCCCTGAAAAAAAAAAAATGCGGTTACCCACGATTTTTGGAAAATAAAATCCAAAATTGATTTTCATGAAATAAATCAGGGTATAAATAAGTAATACTGATCAGCTTCCTTTTCCTGATGACCTCTCATCAAAATAATCACAAAATGCAATTTGATTTAAAAATATAATTTTCAAATCCTGATGATCACTCATGAAATCCTGATCAATATCATCAGAGACTTAATATGGAGTTTCCACGTGGCATCTTTCTTTTATCTGAAAAAGAAAATAAACAATTAATCTGAACAGAAAATCAATTGGTTAGATATTTTCAATATTTCTTGAAACAAGAAATACAGTCTCATGCAATAATTAGCATTTGACTTCATTAAAACTTCCAAGTGACTGCTCAGCTTCTCACGTCTTCCTTTAAAAGAACCAAACGCCTTGTGCCATTCTCCATAACCTTTCAATTTCTTTTCTTCTCAACAATGCTTCTCAAACCAAAAATCCCTTCAAACCCATTTTTCAGATTTTTCTTGGTCGATGAACATCCTGTTCTTGATCATCTCTTTGAACAAACGACTCTTCTCATCGAACTAATCATGAATGGATTGGTTTTCGATAATATCCAGAGGTTTCTCCTAGAACATCCATCTGTTGGATACAATCTTCCCCTAACCTCCTCAAAACTTGAGGATGAAGAATTTGGCCGAGAGTCTGAGGTTGATCTTGATGGAGATGCTATTCATTTAAGTTAGCTGCTCTCATTCAAGTCGCCCAGACAAGGAATCCAAGAGCAAACGAGGCTTTCATCCCCTGATGGATTTCTTGAGATGCTCCTTGTCCTGTTTCTCAGAGTTCATATCAATAGACAAGTATAGAATAGAAATTTAGACAAAAAGATGTTGTATTTCATTTCCATGTAATGATTTTTATTAATGAAAATACAATTTCTTGTTATCTGCTTGTCTTTTGATTTCTGAATGATGTATAAATTATCAGTATGCAAATATCAAAACTTGCTAGCATAGACTTAACACATCACAGAATCAGATTACTACACAAAGTAAACGTCAGGATCTGAAACAATTTTCATAATCCTGATACTGACACAATACTGATGACGTCAGCATCCTGATAACAAATCTAATCCTGATTATTATTAACAAGTCTTTCATACTGAAATTTATCAAGGCAATGTGTTATAGCTAAAGCATTTAACAATCAAATATAGATCCTGATAGGAATATCAAGTCTATAAGCTAAGAACAACATACCTTGCTACTTTTGCAGATGTTAAAGATCTAAAAATTTAACATTCCTAACTCACTTACTAGTCTACTGAATGTAGTCTCATCAAGTGGTTTAGTTAGAATATCTGCAAGCTGTTTGTCAGTAGGAACAAAATGAAGTTCCACAGTACCATTCTCAATATGTTCTCTAATAAAATGATACCTGACATCAATGTGCTTAGTCCTTGAATGTTGAACTGGATTTTCTGCAATTTTAATAGCACTAGTATTATCACAAAACATAGGAATATTACTAAGTGTCATTCCATAATCCAGCAACTGATTTCTTATCCAAAGGAGCTGTGCACAACAACTGCCTGCTGCTATGTACTCAGCTTCTGCAGTTGAGGTTGAAACAGATTGTTGCTTCTTGCTTGCCCAAGAAATCAATCTATTTCCCAAAAATTGACATGTACCTGTAGTGCTTTTCCTGTCTATCTTACACCCTGCATAATCAGAGTCTGAATAGCCAATTAGAAAGAAATCAGATTCTCTAGGATACCACAAACCAAGATTTGGAGTTCCTTTGAGATATCTAAAGATTCTCTTCACAGCAATTAAATGAGATTCCTTAGGATTACTTTGGAATCTAGCACATAAACAGGTAGAAAACATTATATCTGGCCTACTTGCAGTTAGATATAACAATGAGCCTATCATGCCTCTATAACTAGTATTATCCACACTCTTCCCCTTAGGATCAGAGTCTAGTTTAGTGGCTGTTGCCATGGGTGTTTTTGCAACTGCACAGTCTTGAAAGTCAAACCTTCTTAAAAGATCTTTGATATACTTTGACTGATTAATGAAAATACCAGTCTCAGTCTGTTTGACCTGCAAGCCTAAGAAATAATTTAGTTCACCCATCATGCTCATCTGATACTTAGACTGCATAAGCTTGCTAAACTTAGCACACAACTTTTCATTAGTAGAACCAAAAATAATATCATCAACATAAACTTGAACTAAAAGCAATTCACCTTTTATCTTTCTAAAGAATAGAGTTTTGTCAATTGTACCTCTTGTGAAGCCATTTTCAAGAAGAAATTTAGACAAAGTCTCATACCATGCTCTTGGTGCATGCTTTAGTCCATAGAGTGCCTTGTCAAGTTTGTAGACATGATTTGGAAACTTTGGATCAACAAATCCAGGTGGCTGTTCTACATACACTTCTTCATCAAGTTTGCCATTTAAAAAGGCACTCTTTACATCCATCTGGTATACCTTGAATTTTGAATGAGCTGCAAATGCAAGAAACATTCTGATTGCTTCCAATCTTGCTACAGGTGCAAAGGTCTCATCATAATCAATGCCTTCTTCCTGAGAATAACCTTTGGCCACCAGTCTTGCTTTGTTTCTTACAATCATACCAGATTCATCTAGCTTGTTTCTGAAAACCCATCTTGCACCAACAATAGATCTATCTTTAGGTCTTGGTACCAGTTTCCAAACTTTGTTTCTCTCAAACTCATTTAACTCCTCCTGCATTGCAATTACCCAATCAGGATCCTGTAAGGCTTCTTCAACCTTCTTAGGTTCATTCTTTGAGAGAAAGCAACTATACAAGCATTCATTTTGAATTGATCTTCTAGTTCGAACACCACTATTTGGATCACCAATTATCAAATCTTCAGTATGATCCTTTGTCCATTTTCTAACAGGTGGTAAATCAACTCTGCTAGTCTCTCCCCCTAAGTTAGTGGTATCTCTTGTAGAAGAATTCTCTCTACCTTCAAAAACTCTCCTTTGATCAATAGAATCAGTAGATTCCATATTGCTGCTAGTTACTGATCTTTCCTCAGTAGACTCTGAAAGGTCAGTTCCTGATGGAGTAGACTCTGAAACATCAATTCCTGATGGAATAGATTCTGAAAGACTAGTCTGCTCCTGATGATCACTGTGTTCTCTCTGATTTATTTGCTCCCCCTCAACAGTAGCATTCCTTTGAGAAGCAATAGAAATTTCTTCTGGAGAACCTTCATCATCACTTGAGAGTATCTCAGAATTCTTCAGATTTTCAAATTCCAATTTGTCATGGCTTTCATCAGTTTGCAAAATTCCAAATTTCTTATCATCAAATGCAACATGAATTGATTCCATAACAATGTGAGTTCTGAGATTATAAACTTTGAAGGCCTTAGATGCTGAATATCCTAGAAAAATTGCTTCATCCGATTTGGCTTCAAATTTTCCAAGTTGTTCTGGATGAACTTTTAGGACATAGCATTTGCATCCAAAGATGTGAAAATATTTCACACTTGGTTTCTTTCCTTTGATCATCTCGTAGGGAGTTTTTCCATGACTATTTACCAAGGTACAGTTCTGAGTGAAACATGCAGTGTTAATAGCTTCTGCCCAAAAGTAGGTTGGAAGTTTTGCATCTGCAAGCATGGTTCTTGCTGCCTCTATGAGAGTCCTGTTCTTTCTTTCCACTACACCATTTTGTTGAGGTGTACCAGGTGCAGAAAACTGTTGAGTGATTCCATTGTCTGCACAAAACCCCTCCATTGTAGAATTCTTGAATTCTGTACCATTGTCACTCTTAAGTACTTTGACTTTGTACTCAGAGTTATTATGAATATTCTTGATGAGTTCAATGATTTGCTGAGGAGCTTCATCCTTCTTGTGTAGAAAGAACACCCATGTGAACCTTGTGAAATCATCCACCATAACTAGAGCATATCTTTTCATGCTGATAGACATAATGTTTACTGGACCAAACAGATCAAGATGTAGCATGTGAAATGGTTCAGTAATTGAATTTTCAGTCTTGCTCTTGAAAGTGGTTCTTCTTTGCTTTCCAAACTGACATGCATCACAAATTCCATCTTGCACAAAATTCGCCTGAGGTAGGCCTCTCACCAAATTGTGTTTAACAAGTTGATTAAGCTTCTTGAAATTAAGATGTGAGAGCTTCTTGTGCCAATTCCAGCTTTCATCATTTGTTGCTTTGCTGTAGAGACATCTAACAATTCCTTTAGATGTATCACTTAAGCTGGCTTCATATATGTTACCATGCCTTTGACCAGTTAGAACAATGTCTCCATTCTGCATATTCAAGACTTTGCATCCTTCTCTGTCAAAGATTGATTTGTAACCTTTATCACCCAGTTGACTTATACTTAAAAGAGTATGTTTCAAGCCTTCAACCAGTGCTACATTTTCTATGATGACATTCCCCAAAATAATTGAGCCATATCCCAGAGTTTCTCCTTTGTTGCCATCTCCAAAAGATATTACTGGGCCAGCTTTCCTCTCAAACTTTGTAAGCAGGGACTTCTTTCCAGTCATATGTCCAGAGCATCCACTGTCCAAGATAATTGAATGCTTCTTTCCTATGCCCTGCAAACAAAAAGTAACTAGTTAGAATTTTTTTAGGACCCAACTTTGATTGGATCCTTTCTTACTAGATTTAGAGACAACAGACTTTGAAGATTTTGCATTTATTTTACCTGTTGCAGAGTCAACTTTAGACTCTGTTCTCACAAGCTGTTTGTGACTAGGAGTTTCAGATTTCAAAGAATAATAGTCATAATACAGTTCATGATATTCTCTACACATGTAAATGGAATGAAGTAAACTACCACAATGATAACAAGCTTTTTGTTAATGGTCTTAATCACATCTCTCTCTTCTTCTAGTTCTTTTCTGACATAGTCATAAGCCTCAAGAATTACACTATAATCATGCTTAGCTTTATCAGAACTCAACTTGTATTCTTCCATTTGAATTAATTCAGATTCAAGAAAATTATTTCTATCAACTAATTTATCATTCTTAACCTTAAGTTCATCTCTTTCACAAGTAAGAATTCTAAAATTAGTCATAAGATTCTTAAACTCAGCATGGATAGATCTAATTTCATCAGAATTTAAGCTATCAAATGAATCAAGAGAGTGAAGTGATACCTTAACAGAAGATGGAGAAGTTTTCTTTGGAGATCCAGGTTTGTCTGAACTATTGGCCATCAATGCAATGTTTTCATAATCCAATTCATCTTCAGAGTCACTGGAATCAGCCCAATCCTTCTGTGTGACCATAAGTGCATTACCCTTTCCTGAATTCCTAGGCTTCTTACACTCACTAGCAAAGTGTCCAAGCTCGCTGCAGTTAAAGCACTTGATCTTGGCCTTATCAAGCTTGACAATTGTACTTTTGCTCTTGTCACTCTTCTTCTCATCCTTCTTTTGAAAAGGTCCTTTGCTAAATCTTCTTCTGTTGAATCTTCCTTTCTTGAAAGCTTTAGCAAACATAGCAAAGAGTTCTTGCATCTCAGATTCAGAATCATTGTTGTCAGAGTCCATATCAGTAGTCTCTGACTCAGAACTTTCTTTGCTTTTCTTCTTCCTCGAATTCTTTACAGCAATCTCTTCATGATGTTCTTCAAGAAGCTTCTTTACTTCAGATTGAGCAGTAAGTGCAATAGTCTTCATCTTTCCTTCACTCCTGCTCTTCTTCTGCTGCTTGTCAAGTTCATAAGCTCTCAATTTTCCATATATTGCCTCTAATGAAATCTCATCCAGATCATTAGCTTCCTCAATTGCAGATATCTTCTCATTGTAGAAATCAGGCAAAGCTTTCATGAACTTTGTATTCATATCCTCCAAGTCATAATATTTACCATGCATGGCCATCTCATTGATGAGTTTTGTAAACCTATCAAAGGTATCAGTAAGTGACTCACCAGACTTGGATTCAAAGTACTCATACTGTTGTATAAGTAATGTCCTCATATTCTTCCTGACAGGCTTAGTTCCTTCACAGTGAACCTTAAGATTGTCCCATATATCCTTAGCAGTTTTACAAGAGAGAACATAGTTAGTGAGAACAGAATCAAGACTGTTGAATAATATGTTTCTCACTTTAGCATCTTTGAGAACATTCTCCTTGTCCTTATCTGACCATTCAGATTTTGGCTTCTCTGCTGTATGTTCTGGAACAACCACACCATCAACTGTTGCTTGTCCAATGACCTTTGTTGGAACAAAAGGTCCATCTCTGATTCTGTCAAGATAATCAGGATCTGTTGCTTCTAGATGATGCAACATCTTTACTTCCCATAGAGTATATTCGTTTCTCTTGAGCATAGGGATTTTAGTATTCCCATCCTTGTAACCAGACATGATTGCAGATCTTTATGATTACTCGAAATCAACCTGCTCTGATACCAATTGTTAACTCGAATAACTTGTAGAAGGGGGGGTTGAATACAAGTTATATAATCGTGTCTGATTTTTGCTTGATTATAAGAACAAGAATAAACGAATGAATCAAACTCTTGTTTGTATTAATAAGATCAAATACAAACTCTACCAAAGGTGTACAATACCTTTAGCAGCTGCTGACAATACAAGTATTTCTCTGTTTGTTTCGAACTCTCGAATACAAACCTTATACAGAGCTACGCACACGAACTCACAACTTCGTCGCTCTTTACAATGATATTGAGAGAGTATTTATAATGCTACCTATCAACTAATAACAGAAAGATATAATCTATACATGACAATGTTCTGCCTTCTAGTCGATAGCTTCCATCAATAAAAAAAACTCTTTCCTTCATAATATCTTCTTGCTTGTTCTTCAAACAACGATCCTGTTTTATAGCACTTGCCAGTTTCTGTAGCATCCATAATGACATCATCAGTAGCATGACTGATATCAGGATCTGCACACTGCATCAGTATCTAATCAACCATCAGTATTGGACCGTCATCAGGATTTGCTCTCTGTTCCTGACATGTAGTCTCCGATACACTGTTCATTCCTGACTAAACTATACAGATAACTGTTTTACACATAAAACCTATATACAGTGCTAAATCCTTTATAAGATCAGGATTACAAGAAGTATAATGTGTAAATTCTATTCTTAACATCACAACTTATGAATTATTCCTAACAATTTAGTCTTGCAGTCACTCCCGGATTCGTTCTCGCAGTTCGTTATGAACTTTCACATGAACAAGCTGGATGTCAGCTTAGCTGAGCTCCACAACATGCTGAAAACTGCTGAGGCGAATTTTCCCTCCAAAAGGGGTTCTGTTCTTATGATCGGTGCCAGTACCTCTACTAAGAGGAAGAGGAACTGGAAGCCGAAGAATAAGAAAAAGGGTGAGAATAAGCCTGTTCCACCAAAGGTTGACCCGAAAAGCAAAGGAGTTTGCTTCCACTGTAACAAGGTGGGACACTGGAAGAGGAACTGCAAGGTTTACCTTGCAGAGTTAAAGAATAAGAAGGGCAATGAGATTACCGCTTCTGATTCAGGTATGTTCATGATTGAACTAAATATGTCTTTAAGTCAGATTTCTACTTGGGTATTGGATACTGCTTGTGGGTCTCATATTTGCAATTCGTTGCAGGGACTAAAGCAAAGTAGATCTCTGGGGGAAGATGAAGTGATTCTATTGATGGGCAATGGAGCAAGAGTTGCTGCTACAGCTGTAGGATCATTTCCTTTGCATATGTCTACGGGCAAAACTATTGTGTTAAATAAATGTTATTATGTACCATCAATTGTAAGAAATATTGTTTCTATTCCTGTACTTGATTCGGATGGTTTTACATTTATTGTTGAGAATAATAAATGTTTAATTAAGAGAAACAATATTATTTATGGATACGGTACATTACATAATGGTTTGTATATATGTGACTTAGAACATAATTTGTTTCAAATTGAACAACCAAATAATAAAAGAAAAAGAGATAATAAAAATCCAACTTATTTATGGCACTGCAGACTAGGTCATATTAGTGAGAACAGACTTCGCACATTACATAAGGATAAGTTACTAGAACATTTTGATTTTGAATCATATCCTACATGCGAGTCTTGTCTCATGGGTAAAATGACTAAATCTCCATTTACTGGACATAGAGAGAGTGCTGCGGGGTTGTTAGACTTGGTACACACAGATGTGTGTGGACCAATGTCAACAAGTGCTAGAGGAGGATTTTCATACTTCATTACATTTACGGATGATCGATCCAGGTTAGGATATGTATATCTTACGAAATACAAATCCGAAGCTTTTGAAAAGTTCAAGGAATATAGAAATGAAGTAGAAAAACAAACCGCACGTAGTATAAAAGTTCTTCGATTAGATCGAGGAGGTGAGTACTTAAGCGGAGAGTTTTTAGGTTATCTTAAAGAAAATGGTATAGTTTCTCAATGGACCCCTCCCTATACTCCACAATTAAATGGAGTATCTGAGAGAAGGAATCGTACTCTATTAGATATGGTAAGGTCCATGATGAGCTTTACTGATCTTCCAGTATCACTATGGGGTTATGCTTTAGAGACGTCAGCGTATTTACTGAACAAGATGCCTTCTAAATCGGTTCTCACGACCCCACATGAGATGTGGAGTAGGAAGAAACCAGGTCTTAAACATGTTAAGGTTTGGGGGTGTCCAGCTTATGTCAAGAAAGTTGAACATGATAAGTTGGAACCTAGATCCGTGAAATGCAGTTTTGTGGGATATCCTAAAGAAGGTCATGGATATTATTTCTATGATCCTTCTGATCAAAGGATATTTGTTTCTAGACACGCACACTTCTTAGAGGAACAGTTCCTCCTTGATAGAAACAGTGGGAGAAATATTGAACTTGATGAAGTTCAAGAAACACAAAATGCAATGATTAGAGAAGAAGTACTTGTTCAGAAAGAACAACCTTCTATAGAATAGCCTTTACGTAAGTCAGAGAGAGTGTCCCGCCCAATCGAAAGATATTACGGGCTTGTCATTGAAAATGATGATGATTTATCATTTGTTGATGATGAGGACCCTATGACTTATGAAGAGGCTGTGAGTTGTAATGACTCAGAGAAATGGCAGGATGCCATGAAATCCGAAATGGACTCGATGTATATAAACCAAGTGTGGACTTTGGTTGAGGCACCTGAAGGATTTAAACCCATTGGGTGCAAATGGATATACGAACGAAAGTTAGGAGCAGATGGCCAGGTGGAGACCTATAAGGCCAGGCTTGTGGCAAAAGGATTCAAACAAAGACAAGGGATTGACTTTGATGAAACCTTTTCGCCTGTAGCCTTGCTCAAATCCATTAGGATTTTGCTTGCGATTGCAGCCTACTATGATTACGAGATCTGGCAAATGGACGTAAAGACGGCCTTCCTCAATGGGAAACTTGAAGAGGAAGTGTATATGACACAGCCAGAGGGTTTTGTTTCCAGTGGAAACGAAAATCTTATATGTAGACTGCTGCGAACCATATATGGTTTGAAGCAAGCTTCTCGAAGATGGAACATCCATTTTGATGAGACAATCAAAGAGTTTGATTTTATCAAAAACTTAGATGAACCATGTATTTACAAGAAGGTTAGTGGGAGCGCGGTAACATTTCTTATATTGTATGTGGATGACATACTTATAATAGGAAATGATATACCGATGTTACAATCAGTCAAGGTCTGGCTATCAAAGAACTTCACTATGAAGGACTTGGGAGAGGCATCCTATATTTTAGGGATGAAGATCTATAGAGATAGATCTAATCGAACGATTGGCCTATCCCAAGGTACATACATCGATAAAGTGCTAAAACGGTTTAGCATGGAGAACTCGAAAAGAGGTCTCATTCCTATTAGTCATGGGATTACTCTTTCCGAGAAGATGTCTCCAAAGACATATGAGGAAAGGGTGCGCATGAATAGGATTCCTTATGCCTCGGCAATAGGATCCATCATGTATGCGATGTTATGTACTAGAGCTGATGTTGCTCATTCACTTAGTGTGACGAGCAGATATCAGTCTAACCCAGGTGAAGAACATTGGAAAGCAGTGAAGAACATATTGAAGTACTTGAGAAGGACTAAAGATGTTTTTCTTGTTTTTGGTGGATCTGAATTGAAAATTGAGGGTTATACTGACTCTAGTTTTCAATCAGAAGGCGATGGTAGCAGATCCCAGTCAGGGTATGTATTTACTCTAAATGGGGGAGCGATTAGTTGGAAGAGTTCCAAACAGCCTACAACGGCTGACTCCACAGCGGAAGCGGAATATATAGCTGCATGTGAAGCTGCAAAGAAAGCTGTCTGGATGAGGAAATTTGTTTCTGATTTGGGAGTAGTTCCTAGCATTGAGGATCCTATAGTGTTGTATTGTGATAACAACGCTGCGATAGCTCAAGCTAAGGAACCAAGATCCCATAAGAATTCCAAACACGTGTTGCGGTGCTTTCATCTGATTCGAGAGATCATAGAAAGAGGGGATGTCAACATCGTAAGAATTGACACACATAACAACATAGCGGACCCATTTACTAAGGCAATGTCTCAGGCTCACTTTGATCGACATAGAGATAAGATGGGTATAAGATACCAGAGTGATTGGCTTTAGTACAAGTGGGAGTTTGATAGTATTTTGTCCTAAACCCAATCATGTATGATGAGTTAGGAAATACTTTCATGTAATCTTATTTGATTTTATTTATATTAATAAAAGACTTGTTGTTTTTATTACGGGCTTTATCTATTAAAAGTGTTTAAATAAGAAGTTCCATAGTTTAGAGTAAAGCTTCTGAATTATAATGAGATTATAATAATGAGATCAAGATGATAACACTAAACTTAAATAGTTCCCGATCGTAGGATAACTAATTGGGAGTTAGTCAATCCGTAAAGATCGGTACATACTATGCTTGCTTCCTCGGAAGGATGTCTGTTCTCATAGACATTTGTGTGGTGACACTATAGCTAGTATGTAGGTGCTTATTGGAGAATAAGTTCACTGAACGTGACTTGATTTAATGAACGACTAATGGAGTTTACTCACGTGTTAATAGTTGTTCATAAGTTGATGGTGGTACAAGTGTCCTTAGACTTGAGACCGTTAAAGTAATCTTATATACAATGAACTATGTTTTGGTTTAGTTCTAAGTCCTCAAGGGACAATCATTAGTTCTATTCCGGGTATAGGAATTTGTATATGAAGATAGTTAACGATCAATAAAGGATCTACCCCTTTCAGTAAAAGAAAGTGAATATCCTATGATGTTCTTACTATGTTAGTCATGGAATCTCTGGCCAGAGTAATTGAAGTTAGAAAGAGTTTCTAATTCAAATGAACTAGACATAATGTATAAGAAATTATATGATTAAATTAAATAGGCTTGACACGCGATCCATGCCTTGTATTTAATCGGGATATTGTCGGGTAGAAGGAATTGATTGTACGGTAACCATTTGCTGAATAGGTTTTATATATTCTAAGCAATGAATTCATATTATCCGGATAGTCACGATATATTGAAAAGTATCACTCACGATGTAGAATAAATATTAATTACTTATGTAATTATATTTAACGAATTAATTAGTAATTCGTATAAGTAATAATAAATAGTTTATTATTATTTATTTCTACTACCGGCTTAATATTGAACCTAAAGGGTCACACCATAAAAAGGTTAAATATTTATAGATGATGAGAATAATTAATAATGGCTATGAATTATTTATTTATTGAATAAATAATTAATTAGCAATTATTTATAATTTATTAAATGAGATTTAATAGATTATAAATAAATTAAGAAAAGTTCTTAATAATTATTAATTACAAAATTTAGTTTGAGAAATTAAATTTTATGAGAGAATTATTTTCAGAATGGGATTAATAATTAAAAAGGTTTTAATTATTAAATGATTATTTAATTAGATAAAGTAAAGACTTTATTTCTTTAAATATCAATCATTCCAAAAGTTGGAAGATAATACATCAAACACATAACACAAAAACATCCCAGGGGTTTTGAGAGGATCATTGAGAGCTTTTGAAGTTCATCAAAATCATTCCAAATCATTTTAATAATTTTCTCAATTGTTCTTAATCTACTATATGATATTTGATCTTGGTGGATACCATTAGAGCACTCCACACTTGAGGGGTGATTGCTGGAAATCAAAGATACATTCATAACAATCCCAGGAAAGCTATCAAGGTATTTTTCTTGTGTTCATACAATTTTTAAATCTATATACATGATTAATTAGGTTTTTATGCAAGTAAATGTGATTTACGCTTCCGCTACGGTCATAAATTCCTTCAATAATCATATCATCTACATAGAGGAGGAGAAGAACAATTCCTCGACTTGTCCGTCGAATGAAGAGAGCATGATCATAGGGACTAGAAGAAAATCCTAGCTCACTAATGACTTTGCTAAATTTCTCGAACCAAGCTCGAGGAGCTTGTTTTAGGCCATAAAGTGCCTTGTTAAGCTTGAGCACTTGACCTGGAGAGAGATCAAAACCGGGAGGAGGTTTGAGATAAACTTCTTCATCTAAGTCTCTATTAAGGAAAGCATTTTTGACATCCATTTGCCACATATCCCACTGTTTTGATGCTCCAACAGCGAGTAAACTTCGAACCGAAGTAAGACGAGCAACTGGTGCAAAAGTCTCCTCATAATCAATGCCATATTCCTGGGTAAAGCCTCTAGCAACTAGACAAGCTTTATATCTCTCAATAGAGCCATCAGCATTTGTCTTAATTTTATAGATCCATCGACAACCCACAGCTGTTTTGCCAGGAGGCAAGGTAACTACATCCCAAGTGTGATTTTTGTCTAATGCCTGAAGTTCTTCTGCCATAGCCTCCTGCCAAAGAGGGTTAACACTTGCCTCTCTATATGTTTGAGGCTGGTGCAATGATTCTATAGCAGAATATACATGATAATCAGTAAGACGAACAGAAGGTTTTCTTACCCGAGTAGATCGATGAGCATGTCCATCTGAAAGAGATGGTGGAGTAGGAGAGACATCACTAGAATCCTCAGACTGAACTTCTGTTGGAGGAACATTCGTAGATGGGGATGGTTGTATGAGCTCAATTGGAGAATTTGTAGGAACTGTGTTAGAAGATGTTGACGAGTCGACATAGTCATCACTGGGATATAGATCAACAAAAGGATCTGTAAAGTGAGAGATGCTAGAAGAAGTGTCGATTTTAAAATCTGACATAGATGAGAACATTTTGTGTTCCCAAAATGTCACATTACGAGAGACTCGAAGTCGTTGAGACATAGGATCCCAACAACGGTATCCTTTTTGACCACTACCATACCCAATAAAACAACAAAGACGGGCACGAGGTTCTAGTTTTGTTCTTTCATGTGGAGGAAGAAGAACAAAACATGCTGAACCGAAAACCTTAATGGTATCATATGAAGGTGGTTTTGCATACAATTTTTCATAAGGAGACACATTATCTATGACTGGAGAAGGAATCATGTTTATTGTATGAACAGCAGTTAATGCAGCTTCCCCCCAAAAGAATTCCGTACAAGAAGAAGAAATGAGAAGAGCTCGAATTGTATGAAGAATGTGTCTATGTTTGCGTTCGGCACGACCATTTTGTTGTGATGTGTAAGGACAAGAACTTTGTGCAAGTGTACCATAAGATGCCAAAAATTTTGTAAGTTCTGATTCTTTGTATTCTTTAGCATTGTCGGCACGAAAAAGTTTGATTTTCTTTTTGAATTGAGTATCAATCATAGTGGCAAAGTTTTTATATGTTTCTCCTAATTCAGATCGATTTTTTAAAATGTATATCCAAGTGTATCGAGAGAAATCATCAACAAATATCACATAGTACCTAGACCCCCCCATAGTTGGAGTTGGAGAGGGACCCCAAATATCAGAGTGTATAAGATCAAAAGTAGCTGATGATTTTTCATAATGAATAGGAAATGGAAGTACATGTTGTTTTGCCAGTTTACATGATACACAATCAATAGTGTCTGCATTTACGCTACCTAGATGACCACTAGAAACTAGAGTACGTAAACGAGAATGTGAAGGATGGCCTAACCGAGAGTGCCAGATGCTGGTTGTAAATGAAGCAGAACCAACTAGATTAGTTGATGGAGATAATGGTGTAGGAAGATGAAGGGAAGTGAGCTCAAACAACCTTCCGCATCTACGTCCTGTCCCAAGAGTTTGTCCTGTCTGAGGATCCTGTACATGACAACCAGAAGAGGTAAACATAATGTTAAGACCGAGATCACATAATTGGCCAATGGAAACAAGATTAAGTGAGAGATTAGGGACAAAATATGTGTTAGGGAGAGAAAGATCTTCTGTGGATATAGTTCCAATATGTCCCACTTTCATTGTAGAGCCATCGGCAGTTTGAATATTTGGGAGGCATAAACTCTGTGTTTTTGTGGTAAATATAGATGGATCATTGGTCATGTGATTGCAACATGCAGAATCAAAATACCAAGAAGTACCTGAAGTGACAGAGAATGCAGTGGAAGGAGAGCTGGTCTTAAACAAAACCTGTCGAAGCAAAGCTTCAAGCTCGCTTGTGGATGTATTTGGTGCAATTTCTGATGTGGATTCAGAGGTTGCAGCAACGGAAGACTGGGAGAATTTATTTGGACGAAAAGATGGTTTTTTCTTGGAGAATTGCATTGAGTAGTGACCCTTTTGGTGGCAATGCTGGCATGTGTGATTGCGAAGAGCTGCACAATTCTTAGTTATATGTCCATTTTGACGACAAAACCTACAAAAAGGTTTGTCATAAGTGGGTACCGGAGGTACTGCTAGGACGGAATCATTCGCGGGACTGATTTTGCCAATCCCGAGTCGAGTTTCCTCGGAAATGAGTTCAGTTAAGGCACTTTCCAAAGAAGGCAGCGGAACACGGTGGAGAAGAGCAGCTCTAACTGGTTTGAAATTTTGAGTGAGAGCCATCAAAAACTGGATGAGTCGTTGTTGATCACGATACGCCTGATAGAGTGTGGCATCCTCGGTATGTAACCACTTAGGTTCAGAAAAAGTTAGCTGATCCCAAAATGGTTGTATTTGGGAAAGAAAATCTGCAACTGGTTGACCGGGCACTTGCTTCTGTTTACTTAAGGAATTCAGAATCTGATATTGGTGAGAAAGATCAGATGTTGTGTACCGAGATGCCAATAAATCCCAAATTTCTTTTGCCGTTTCGAAATTTCCGAATTGCAAATTAATTTTAGAAACAGAAGAGTTTCTAAAAAATGTGATAGCTTGATGATTTTTGACATCCCACTCTTCAATGCGATCTTTAAACTTTGACTCAGTTTCATCTTTTTCTTTGGTGGGAATCGTAAAATCACCATTTACGTAACGCCAAATTCTTTTGCCTTTAAGAAAACTATGCATAGCTTGAGACCAAGCCAAGTAGTTGGAGCCATTCAAAATTATTTGAATAGGTGAACTACTTTCTTTTTCCATGATTATTTTTAGGCTCAAAATGTAGATATTGTAAATTGTGGGAATAATTTATAATATCTTAAAAGTCAGGAACTAGAGTTTGTGTTTTTCAAAAGTCAAGGTTTTGTTTAGAAGACAAATAAAGGCTGGGATACCAAAACGTAATACAGCCAAGATGGTACTAGAGGCCTGAATATTTTTGGCTTAGTGGGTCTCTCTATTTAGCCCAAGTAATAACAAATTACAACAGCCGTGTATATATGTAATTTGACCAAATTGCAATAGCCGTGTACTCCCTCTGTCCCATCCATTTTTTTACAATTTCCTTTTTGGGACGTCCCACCAATTCTTTACATTACCAAAAATAGTAACTTTTAACAATAAAATACATTATTATATCCACTACTTCTCTCCATTTTTTCAACACTTTACACTATTACACCCACTACTTCACATATTTTAACAATAAAATCACTATTACACCCACTACTTCATTTATTTTAACAATATTACACCCACTATCCTTGGTCTCCGTGCCCATCCTCTATGTTAAGAATCTGTCGGGACAGAGGGAGTATATCAAATATTGCAGCAGTGTGTATATCAAATATTGTATATATCAAAAAATGATATCACTTCTGTATTTATCTACACAATTTCAATGGCACGTACCGAACAAACGGCTCGCAAATCCACAGGAGATATGGCACCACGAACGCAGCTAACAACAAATTGATACCATGAAGAAGCCCCACAGATTTAGACCTGGAACCGTCGCTCTCCGAGAAATCCGATATAGAGGGACAGATGAGTGTCTTGATAAAGAGAAACAAATTGAACGATTTTGATGGCTCAGTGAATGAGTTCGTAGAGAACTAAGAGATGAGTTGAGTTGATGAGTTGACTCGGACAGACGAGTTGAGTGAGTCGGTGAGTTGACTCGGAAAGATGATCTTAAGTTTGATGTGGTGTTGCCTGAATGTTACCAAATCTATGCCGAGAAGAATGGATTCGTCGGAGTTGAATTTGGTATGTAATTGTGGCTGGTATGAATTTGACCTGTGAGGTGTTTGTATATTTGTCACAAAGAAAAGGCTAAGTTACTGGAAGAGATAAAGCTACTAGAGACAAGGGCTGCCACTGGAATAACACAGGTAAGAAGCTTACTGCTCTGATACCATGAAGAAACTGATGTGTGTTTAGAATGAAGCTGTGAAACAATGTAAGAGAAGTAACTCTTGTATTGATAATATAAAGCTTGAGATATTACATACGTGATGCAACTAATTTATACAAGAAAGAAGAACAAGAAAGTCTATGTTATAGATTACAAAGATACAGAAAGTCTAAGGTTGATGCAAGGTTGGTGCCGAAAGTCTATATAGCCGAAAGTCTATATATTAACTGTATTTTAACACTTACTATGGTAAACGTTACTATGAGTATGATTGGTCTTTTCTTCTTGCATTTGATGGGGGTGGAAAGCTTCTAAGACAAACAATAAATCTTATGTTTAAGCATTTGGAATTTCCCTTCTATGGCGGTGCTCTGAAAGAGGAGGCATATTATAAATTAAGTTACCATTTCTTTAGTGCCAGATACTGAAACCGGAATTATGAGGAGTTGCTGAGAAACTCATTCAACCAATATTAAGTCTCCGACAACATTTCCTGTCGAATAGTAAGGTCCAGAAGTTGTTCTTCATATTGCCATCCACAAGACTAGTAGATTCTGCTTTGTCTTTGTGTAATGCAAGTATTTTGTTCTTGAAATGCGACACAGAGTAGTTGGATGCCTGAAACAAAATTGATTGGTATCTACTATTTTACATGCTCCCAGATTGGTCCGAAAGCAAACCTTAACTCTACAATAGAGTGATATTGTCTGTTTCCGGACCAAACCTGCACAAATTTGGTCTTGGGCACATCCCAAAAAACATCTTAATAATGGAGTTAATTGAATTCTTACATTCAAGAGAATTGTCTCTTGACTTATCAATGTGCTACATGGGTCAACACGATATTATCCTATAATGATAGAGGTCCAGTGGTGAGGATACGAGGACGTTAGAAATTTAAGTAGGAAAAGTTTGAACACCCAGTCACACACATCCCACACGAGAAAGTGTATGCAATAGGCTCCAACTCAACTGCAATTGTAGAACTGGCCCTCAATTAGCTCTTTACAACTAAACCTTAGAAACATTTTTTCAGTTACAACTTAACTGGTGGTTGTTTTGTTAAATCTTGCTGGGAAGATCAGCACCACCTATTCCTTGTTAATTTCAGACAGGACTTCTAACAGTATTATTTTAAATTATCCTCAGAGTTTAAATGTTCATGATCAATAAGCTACTACTGCAGTCATGAGCTTAAAACTTGTGTATGTGGGCAAAGTGTTACAGAAGTCTTTTGTGGTGGAGAAAAAGAGGAAGAGTAGGCTCATAAGTCACAACCAATAATATGTTGAAGATATGAATCTATCTATCTTATTCTTGGATCAGATATCTGGGAGTGGAGGGGCTGTTTGTTTCCTCCTCATCTCTTTAAATTTGGATAAAATCTTAACATCACAATTCATGATTCTCAATCTTTGTGGGGACTTTGTTAGACAGATTGGCAAACATACCCTACCACCCCACATGTACTCCAACTCCCTCAACCCATCCCTGCTTTCTTTAATAATTAACTCCTCCTTATTTATACCCAATCTAGCAATTCTAACCAAATGACAGATAACAAAAGTACTGAACCTTAAGAGCCAAAAAAATACAGACACTTCTCTTTTTTCTTTGTGAAAGTTTGTCACCATGGAAGTGTTGGATCATGATGATCTCTTCTATGCTGACATAAGCAAGCAGATTTCTCTGCTTATAATGGAGGACGATGACGATATTCATCTCCCTGTCTCAGGCTATCGATACCCTCCTGCTTCTCTTCAGGTTCTTCCCATCATTTTTTTCGTTCGTGTTAAATATACAATAATTTGTATAGTCTTCTATTTTCTTGCATTTTCACTTCGTGCATGAAGTAAAAGGTTACTAACAACCGAGCATTATTTACATATTAATCCCTCCTAGCCCATTGCGAGAGCTGGTAACTTAAAATGATATCAGTTTTGTGTTGAATATTGTAACTTAACAAAAATTTGGCATTCATAATTTTTGCAGCCATTTTCACGAGTTATTCATCCGAGGCCAACAACACAATCACAAATGTTCTACGAGCAAAGTCACCAGAAAGAACAGAGCAAAGGAACTGGTGTATTCATCCCTCTTTCGACTCAACCAAGAAGGAAGAACAAGCAAGGAAGGTTTACTAATGCACCATCAAACACCAAGTTTCAGAAGCATTCTGATGATAACTCAAGAGGGATCCCACAAGGCCTGGCCTCCAACAATTACTATTGTTTAAATCATAAAAGAAGTTGAACATAAATTCAATATGAAAGGCCTAAAGTATATAATATATATATGCTCAAGCAGTGTGTAGCCAAATAATTCTCTACATTAAAGGATAAATGTAGGAGATTACATGGTGATCATGTAGATCAATGCCAGCTGAAATTAGAATTATAAGCTTTTGGTGGGAAGTTTTAAAAAGGGTTTGGAGCTTAAGCTTATTCTTGTAAAATAGCATTTTATGATTGGTTGATGTTATTAAGTTTGTTAATTATGTAATTTTGATGTTACAAATTGATTTATTTCAGTAAATTTATTAGTAAACACCTCTTTCTTTCAAGTATATTTTTGACATGGACTATCTATCTTAATCTGCATTACTTGCAAATGCCAAAAGTAGCATCTCTGTTATTTGACCACCACTTGCTTTCTTACCCTTTTATTGATGCTTATCATATTTTGAAATTTAGCATACATTTTTTTTTTCAAAATAAAATGAAGGACACATTTATAAATTAAATGTTAAATGTTACGAATTTCGCTATATGTCGTATTCAACAATTTAGAAATTAACCAGGTTGAAATCTCATTTTTAAACGGCCCCATAATGCTACAAAGGTCCTATTCCATCTAATATAACTGACACCTCAAGAGAATACATTTTCACTGTATACATAATTCATGAAACATATTTATTAAAATCAAAATTAATTAATTTTGCAGGAATACAAATAATTTCCAATATACCAAAAGATATATAGGATTGGTCTCATAAGTCATGAATTTCTACTTTAGTTCATACATGTTTTTTCCACCTTAAAGATGTTTCTCTTCAAGGTGAAGATTGAACTGTCTGTTCCCATAAGGAACTTTTTAGCCAGCAGTTATATAGATAAATCTCCACTTGGTAGGGGCAATAAAAGGTTGAAATTTCTACCAGGAATAAATAGAAAAGCTCCCATGTGAAGGGAATTGCAAGTTGGAAGCCAACCTAAAAGTTGTAATTATGTATTGGGTTGCATTATGTCATCGACAACAAGTATGATTACAAGATTTAACTTTACTAATGCACCGTTTGTTAATCACTTTCCAACTAATGACAATCTTTTCTTCACTTCGAAATCTTGAAATTTTTAAATGAGGTGACCCTGTTTAGAATTATTAAGAAAATTTTGATGGCAAGGAGTATCTGTTCTCAATAAATTTCGGGGTGAGCGAGAATAAAATCCAGAACCTGGGACATTAAGTTATTACCACTTGAGCTATCGATTTGTTAAATATATTGATTTTGTAGTAAACAAAGGGAAATGTTATTTCCAGAGCTCTTTTTTAATTTCCAGAGCTATTTGTAGCATAATATATCACAATATGCAACACTTTGTGAATGTAGGGGGCATATGCTACAAATATAGCTCTGGAAATAAAAAAAGAGCTCTGGAAATAACATTTCCCTAAACAAAATAATCTTATGTCGTCGGCAGATGGAAAAAGGTAGGAGAAAGCTATGGAAATGGAATATATACTTGAAAATTTTTAAGTGGCAAGACATTTTGGATTTCAAAATCTAGCACTTCCTCACTCGGACATACAGCTGTTCACGTGTACAACATTCAAACACCGACTGATCAATAATTTAACAATGATGTAGAGGAAAAGCTTTGTGGCTCCACATCTGGGATCAAGTCGAAGACCCAACTCTGATTCCAATTTATAAAGATTCAGTCATTTGAATTAGTTTAGGAAGAGCCACAAAGCTATACTACTGGTTAGACCTTCCTGTATATTTCCATAATACTATTTGTAGACAGTAAGGTGGTGCTTCTTGTGTCTACTTGTTGGTTGTTACCGACAGAAAATTAGTCTGGGCCAACCAAGTAAAAGATTAATATGAATCGATAAAGAAATAGTTCATGATTAGTCTGTCATGATCACATTCACACCCCACCAATTAACTTTCTTAGTCTGTCATGTTGAATAGCTTAAGATCTTGTCGGGGCCATTCTCTGACACCTTAAGGTGGTTTCAGAGCTCCGTTTAGGGAGTGGTTATGTATGTTATCGTTATCGTTGTCTGGTGGTAGTTCTGAATCCTAGGGTGTTACCATGACTATAACTTGCTCTTCCACTTAACAAGTAACTAAAGCTTAGTTTTCAGCATATAATACATGCGATTTTTTTTTTGTTTAGCTAAATACATGTACTACATACGAAAATCTTTTTTATTGTTACATTTACATAACTAAACACAAACATATAGATAACAAAAAGAATCACACGAGTATTCAGGCGTTTTTAAAGTATTGATTACAAGAATCAGCGATACGTTCTAAGTGTTTCACAACTTGTAACATTGATGGTCGCTCGCTAGGACTGTTGTTAATACATCCAGTAATAAGTGCAGCTATGTCGTGCTCTGTTCCTTCAGGAAGACTGTCTTCCAACCAAGGATCCAGATTAAGATTATTTGAATAATGTAGCAAACTCTTCTCTTGGTCAACATGATATGTGGAGAAACTGGAATCTGCTGATTCGAGCATTTCAGCAGCCCGTATACCTGTCATCAGTTCCAGCAAAACCACTCCAAAAGCATACACGTCTGTCTCTAAACTCCTAACACCTGCAAATGGATTGATGTGTTATAGACTACTGTCATCTACTATCTGTATTAGTATGTTGTTGTCATTTAACAAGACTCTAGCGTATTAGAGTAGAACAAGTATAGAAAACGGTGTCATTGCCCCTAACAGGAGTTGTTCCATAGAAAATGGTGTTTTTGCCCTTAATAGGAGTTGTTCCATAAAAATTGAGTTTTTTACCCCAAAGTTCAGGTCCAAAACTAATACATTCACATAATATACAAGTAAAAGCAATAATAATTATTACAAATCATCAAATTAGTACCACTATCTAGTTTGAACGATTATATTCAAATACCATATAAATTTATGCAATCTTTAACTCAAAACAACTCATGTTAAATATTTGAAGATTAAATTTCGGATTTTTCGAATAGCGGACAAGCGAGATGTATTACAGGGATCAGACAGTAAGTTGGCTTGGTAACACATTTAACCTGTAAAGCGTACCTGTCAACTCTAATTGGCAATGAGGATAGGAAGTTTAAAGGAAACTTACTAGACTTTAGATTCTCGGGAGCTGCATAACCCAGAGTCCCAACCATAGATGCAGTTGAATCTGTGTTGCTTTCGGATCGTGTTAATCTTTCTAATCCATTGGGCGAAAGTTTTGCATTGAATTTCTGGGAAGTTAATAATTTTGGAAACACAAAATAAGAGAACTGTTACTCAATAGTGCATGATATGTGAAAGGCTTCATGTTAAATATAATAGTTAGTTCTTAGTCCTAAACAATGCTAAGTACCTCATCAAGTAATATACGCGATGTCTTAAAATCACCACATATGACGCTCTGTTTTGCTTGGTCTGTGTGGAAGAAAGCAAGGCATCGAGCTGCTCCTACCATTATTTTTAGGCGAGCCTCCCAGCGAAGTGCTTTTCTCACAGTTTTATATGTTATGTATGACGGTTCTGCACTTTCACAACAAAAAGATCAACGCAATAACAAAATTCCCAAAATAGTACAAATATGTATATGAATGAACATTTTTAACACACCCTATAGCATATAACATGAGACGAAGAAGAAGATACAAGAACCAACACAGTTTGAACAGACTTAAATCTAAAAATAGCAAATAAATATAGATGCCCTTTGCAATGCTTCCTAGTGCAAATAAGAGATGTGTGATGAATTTATAAGAACCTAACTTACCAGAGAGCCACTAAAAATGGTCACTACTCATCAGATAATAACTCCACTAAAGAATATTGCCATAGCACAAATCTTTTCTGATACTATGAGTTTATTTTCGTAAATGACGCTGAAATAAAATCGACCACATTTATTTCTAGGGCTAGCTTTTAAGCTGTTCAGAAGACTGATATGATTTTAACATCAAATTTTGGAAGTATTGCTTACTGAAGATGTGAAAATCCAAGTTACTATTTTGCATGTACTCGCAAACAAGGAGATGCTCTTGTCCTTCTGAGCAATATCCCAAAAGCTTAACAAAATTAGGATGACTATACTCTCTCGAGATGTCTATCTCCACCTGCACAGAAAGATAAATATCAGTACTAACAAAATTATATGACGACTAGTCCAAGAGATGCTACAGCAATGACACATATCTAGAAGAATATTATCTCAGTAGTAACAGAAAAATGTTGTTGAAATTAATCTGCTGCTAGTTCTTTCTCTTGTCTACTGGCACTCTGCTCAGTACAGCAAGCAGATTCTCTATTTCTTTCTTCCACATATATCAAAAAATGGAATGTAAAAATTTTACAATCTTGGAACGAACAAACTAAATAAAAAGACCTTTTTTTCATGTCATAGAAGGTATATAGAATCCCACTTTGTAACTCAGCAATAATCTGAAGGACCTTTAATAAACAAAGAATATCCACAAGTTCGTCAACTTTAAGCAAATACAAAACATTATGTAAGCTTAAGAAACATAGGTTAATTGCAGACTTGTGGAGCTCTGGGTGGGCAGTCCTGAAAATTACATTACACCACCATCATTGTCCTAATAAGGATTAGAGTTACAGTAGAGGAACCCTAATTATATTAACCAAGACAGTAATTTTTGCTTGTGGCTGATAGTTATGGTCTATCTTTGGAAATATAGGAGAATAGGATATGTAGCATGGAAGCATAATTACCTGCCACTTCTTCTGTCCTTGTTCACATGCCGGAACAAATCTTTTAACAGCTACGGGGAGTCCAACATCAGGAGTAGAGGGGTCATAAGAGTTCTCATGGACCCAACCTTTAAAAACAGTTCCAGACCCTCCCTTACCTAAGACCTCTTCAAAGTTATTAGTTGCTTTTTCCAGATCAGTCAACTTGAAAATTTTCAAATTGGTAGTCACCAACATTGTTACCAAATCGGTAACTTTGAGCTTATTCAAATTTGCAGGAACTGACAGTACACCATTACTGTTTTTTCGCGTCTTTGCATCTCTTTTGACTGAAAGAAAGAAATACCCAAAAACATTAAGGACATGTAAAATTACATAACCATTATTATAATGACAAGTTGAAGGAGAATGAAATTATAATTATAAAGAGTTCCAATTCAGTGAAGAAACAACTCTTCCACACACTGACACATTTCTATCATATACACAGTAGATCTTTCTCCTAACATCTAAAGGTTAGTTGGTCACTTATCATTGCACAAATTCTCTTTTTAATTCAGCTATCTGAAGTTTAAATTTTAAGTACCAACAATACCCAAATCTCTCAAAATTGATAGACAGGCATCACAGATCAACCAATGCTCCACTCAAAGGTTAACAAATTATTTAGGATACTCAACTCTTCAAGTTGAAAAAATGATTTCCAGGTTTGAGGATGTATTACCAGATAAACGTGAAATTCACAATTAAAACCTCCTATTATTGGAATAAAACCAACTCTTAACACTAACTTTTGAGATACTTGATCATCTAAAACAGAATCCCCTCGCGCTACGATTCACTTATGAGCGGTTCTTAAGTCACTAAATCGGTTAGTTAATATCATCCTTGACATACAGTTATTCTTTTCATGTAATTGAAATGAGCTAAATAACCCAAGCTCCATTAATTAAGAAACTAGCACAGAGATTTATTAACTTATATGTATGTTTACCTGGTAATGACCGAGTTGTAAGTGGATACAAAGCACCAAATATTTTCCTAAATGTAAATCTAGCAGAGGACTGCTTAACAGGACGGAACCCCTTAGAAACATCTACCATCTCCTTTCCAGAATTTCTATTTTCCGATTCAATATTTGAAAAATCTATGTCGTCCTCAAAGTAATCACTAGTTACTATCTCAGCTAAATAATATTCTGTGCTCTTTTCTTGCAACGCCAAAGCAGACTCAAGATAGACCACAACCTCAGCCATAGTGGGACGGTGTTTTGGTCCAGTATGTAAGCATTGAATTGCAACTTTCACGAACACCTCTAGGGAATCAGGAAACACCTCCCCTTTTATTCTTGGATCAATAATCTGGCCCACGAGTCCATCTCTGAAGCACTGTTCCGCCCATCCAGCTAAACCTATTTGCTCTTTATCCAGACTCCTGTCCACTGCTGGTCTTCCACACAAGACCTCAAGTAACACTATACCAAAGGAGTATACATCGGATTTCCTTGTCAGTCTATGAGTTAAGAAATAGTACGGATCCAAATAACCGGGAGTACCTTTCACATGAGTGCTTACATATGTAGTTGCCTGATTTGCTGGACTTATTTTAGATAATCCAAAGTCTGAAATCTTAGCTGTGAAGTTCTCATCTAGGAGAATGTTAGTGGTCTTTACATCACGATGTATTACTCTGTGCTGAATTCCTGTACCAGTGTGAAGGTACTCCAGCCCACGTGCTGCTCCAATGCAAACCTTAAGGCGTTGAACCCATGACAGAGGTGGCAGAGATTTATTACCTTGTCTAACCCTTTTATGCAGATGATCAGCTAGTGTGCCACCTCGCATAAATTCATAAACCAGAATCATCTCATTACCATCGTCACAGTAACCAATCAAAGAAACTAGATGGCTGTGTCGAAGTTTTGAAAGCATCTCAATCTCTGTCTGGAATTCTGTTGATCCTTGACTGGACATTGATTGTAAACGTTTTATGGCAACTAAAGTTGGTCCAGGTTCAAAAGTACCTTTGTAAACCTTCCCAAACCCACCTTTTCCAACAACCAATTCATCCAAGAAGTTAGATGTCGCACGCTGTATCTGATGAAGTGAAAAGCGACAACAGAATCCTTGGTTAGACAACGATAAGAGCCGTCTGTTTAGCTCCTCGAATCCTTCTTCTTGGAGTTGTAGGAACTTAAAAACCACAATATCCAAGATAGTGATGAGAATAATCACCCCATTTACTATGATGTTTGTATATCCAGAAAGAAATGTCATTTTTAGTGCTATTGACACTACATGCACATATTTTTTTTAAAAATATACACAACCTGCTATAGGCCTAGCCTTCAAAAAACAACAGCTCCAAAAGATTATTGATCATACTTAATAGAGAGCCATTTTAGTCGATAAAACTGCATTTCCAAGAACTATGAACCCTGCAATCAACAAGACGGATGATATCAAAGTTGCCCCCTTGTTAAGAAAATAACAGTTCTTTACAGGAGTAGAATTCAGAAGACCAACATCAGATGACTGATATTTAAAAATGAAAAGATTGTAACAAGGTGCAGGATTTAGTTCATGAAAATAATACATGAGACCCAATTCATTTAAGATCAACATCTGCTCAAGGCAAAGTGCAGAATTGACTTGACTTAGTTGACTGACTTCTTAAATTTAATGGAGTGCAATAACAATCAAAAATGAACTTTGACCCGGCAAGAGAAGTAGAGTGTGCTTATATGTGGCTACTAACTCTACAAAGTACACTATAGTTTCTAATCTAAATTGTGACATCTCAAAACCCACAATTTTATCTGTTTTGGTGATAGTTAAAATTTAAATTTTGTATTTACTTGCACATTTGATAGAGATTGAGCTTCTTGCTTCTGGCATGTCACAATCCTTAATCAAAAGAGATTCAACAACTAAAAGACAGATCAATTTCCATGGTTTTCAACAAGCTTATGTTACATCCTTCACCTTTGAGTTTGAGAATAATCATAAAAGGAACGCACAGAGTTAGAAGTAGATGTTTCCTAAAATGTTGGGAAGAAGGCGTCTCCTATGAATATTCCTTGTGTTGCGAAAATCAAAGAGCGGTTAGATTGAAAAGATAAAGAAACCAGTGGCAGAACCAAACCACTGTCGAACATCCTAATTCTGACATGGTTGAGATTTCTTGGGAAGTAACTGTTTGTGAGTAGACGAGTATATTACATTCGTACAAATATTTTATAAAAAGACATTTCCGCCTCCACCTTTTACCCTCAGTTCACTCGAGTGTTTAACCTAAAGAATGAGTGTAAACTGTAAACTATTTTTTTAATTTTAATACAACCAATTAAATTTTACATATATTTGATTCTTATGTAGATTGGCCTGAGTTTGAAGGATGATTGTGGAGCATAATAAGCAGCTCAAATGTAGTAAATCAGAACAAAGTCGAGAGCTAAAAGTTTGCTGTTAGATTCAAAGTTGTAGTTTTGGCGCCAAAGCTAGTTTTATGCATAAATTACTCTATTTTGATTCGTTTTTGTCACAACTGTTAGATAACAATCAGTTACTCTAGTTTCAATTTCAAATATGTATGTTTTGCAGAAGGATATGAATAAGTTCTAATAGTTCTAATTATATGCGGTTCTATGTGGAACCTAACCCATAGTATATTGTTTTCTGTTTATATTTTAAGGTTCACTACAAGTGTTGCTAATTTATATAATTATGTTTAAGGTTCAGAAATTGAACTGCAAATGTAGCTTCTTGTAATTTATTGTTTGGACTGCAAATTTTTTGCTCTTCTAGGGCTGTACATGTCTCGAAGCCAACAAACCTCAAAATTAAAACCATACGCGCAAAGTATCAGGACTTCAGAGACCAGTATTCTCTTTTCGTGCTCTAGATTATCTAATCGAGGACTTTTGGTTCATGAAATTCGAACCTGTTATTGTACTGGTTTTTGGCTTATGGTGTTTGATTCCGAATAATAAATTTTGGAACTTTCTTTCCATGTGTTAATATCGTTGATGAAATTACTATATAATTTACCCATCCTTTCACCTTTCACTCTTTTCTAATTCTTCTGATTCCCCTTTGCATTAACAATGCAAACAACCTCATAGTTTTTCCATAACTTAGGTTTGCCATATTTTATTTGAACTACATGCATATTGTGAAATTAAGGATATGTCTAGATTGAAAAAAAAGAAAAACAGAAAATTCATTGTGTGGTTTGTTACTATCTCAAGGGTAGATCACACATGTGCTTATACTTGGACCGTTTGGTCACACGCCAAGGACAACCAAAGTTATATATTAGTGTTGTCCTTTTCAAGGATTTTGGTTAGATTATAATGGTTTCCGCGGATTTGTTAAGTCAGTCAGCAAGGATTCTTTTGCCTGCTGGAAACCCAAGCAAAGATGATCACAGTTTAAATTTAGGAGAATTCCATTGAATTTTGTGGATTTTTGGTTATATATATCTATAACCTTTATTAATAAGCGAAACACCCTTTTAACGGTACCACTTTTTGGTTTGCACTATATTTTAGTTTCACCCCTTTTTGGTTCGCACTATATTTTGGTTTCACCCCTACAATCCTAATTCTACTATAATTCTGTTTCTATGTTGTTTTTTTAATAAAATAGAAATTCTATTATAATTATAATTCTTTTATTACAACTTTAAATAAAAATTAGTTTCACCCCTAAAATCATATTTTCCTTATATTCTATATTATTTTTTAAAGAAAATAATAAAATTGAAATCCTATTATAATTATAATACATTTTTTATCATAATTTAGAATAAAAAAAATAATACGATCAATTCTCCGAAAGATTTTTCAAATAGAACAACTAGAACATGTTTCTATACAATACTCTAGAACAATTTTCCCTACGATTATATGTTATTTTTAAAAAAAACATAATAAAATTGAAATCTAATTATTATTATTATTTTTTTTTTGCTAAGCTGGATGTATATTAAAACGCAAAAACAGGGATGAACCCTTGCTCCATGACAAGCCATAGAGGAGGACAATCTAAAACCAAACTTAAGGAAGAATGGAGATAGAAAGAAAACTAGCTATCAAGCCATCTACTACATATGGGATTATTGTTAGTTACAAACCATGTGGAACTACTAAGGCGACTTTTTACATAAGTGATAATCCCGTTGAAGAGACCATGGGGATCAATACAACCCTTCTCATGCTTTCTTGAATTCCTTTCGCGCCAAATGTGATAACAAAAGACTTGTGCAATGAGCAGGAGCAAATGTTTGTGGATAGAGTTCGAATTATTACCCCAAGCAGTCAACAAGTCTAGCCAGGAGGAGTAAGATGTAGAGATATTCAAGGCTACCATGGAAGCAAGTTGGCGAAGAATAAAGAAGCTATAAGGGCAGTGAAGAAGGATGTGATCAAGATTCTCTTGGCCTCCCACACAGAAGAAGCAATGTTGGAGAGTTGTAAGTCCAAATGAAGCCAACCTTTGCAGAGTAGGTAATCGACCATGACAGATGACCCATTCGTGATGGGCGTAGCGACTGATCCTCAGTCTGTGCCAAATGAAGCTATGCCAGGGCACCTCAGGAAGTTTGAATCTTATAGAATCCCATATATGCCGAGTACGAAGTTTGAGGAGATTAACCCCGTCCCATAGGATGCTGTCATGAGCATTTAAATCAAACTCAGGGTAGTCAAAATTCTGGAGCCAGTGAAGCAATGAATTGTTGAGGTGATGATGCCGATTATTGTAAGTTGGAAGCTGCCATGTACCCGTATTAATAAGATCATTGACAGGAGCATGAGAATTAGAGTTAACCTGTGTAATAATGTGATCAGTAGCTGAGGACGCCAAGCTAAGACCTTGCCACCAAGGGTCGAACCAGAGAGAAATGTTAAGCCCATTGCCAATTTTATAAGATATAAAAGGTAAAGCCAGAGATCTGAGCTTCAAGATCTTACGCCAAATCCAAGAACAATCCGAAGGCTTTGGCATGGTCCAGAAGTGATGCCTTTTGAGAACAGTAGAATTAACCCATAAAGGCCACAAAGACTTGTCTTTCCTTATTATTTTACAGAGGTGGAGGATGATTTGAGCCTTGTTCCAAGCATGAGAGTCTTTTATACCTAATCCCCCTTCATTGTAAAGAAGACAAACTTTCACCCAACTAACTTTTGCCCCACCTTTAGCTTCAATATCATCTTTCCAAAGGAATCTAGTGAATATTGACTGAATGCGTTTGTGAACAGCTTGAGGAAGAAGAAAGTGGTTTGTCCAATATGCTTGAATAGAAAAGAGGACTGCCTTGATTAGGAGAACTCTGCCAGCGAAAAGATGCAGTCCAAGAGAGGATACGACCTGTGAGCTTGTCAATGAGGGGGACACAATCATTCACACTCAGTTTGGAAGAGATAAGAGGAACTCCGAGGAATTTAACAGGAATTTGGCCATGAGGAATCTAGAAGTTGCTATCGAACCAATGAGTAACATCATTGCTACAGTTAGCAAAGTAGACAGTGCTCTTATGAGTACTAGGATACAAGCCACTGAGATTAGAGAATTTAGCCAGGCAAGTCATGGTATGATTAATTGAATTTATATCTCCATGAGAAAATAGGAGAACATCGTCAGCAAAGAAGAGATGAGAGAGATTCAGATCTTTGCATATCCAGTGATGACGGTATCCTGGAGGCTTGTCTCGCAGCAAACAAGATAAAATATTCATGGCAATCGTGAATAAATAAGGCGACATAGGGTCTCCTTGGCGTAAGCCCTTCCCTCCCTTAAAATAGCCTTGAAGACTACCGTTGATCTTTACAGAATAGTGTACTGTTGAAATACAAGCATAAACCCAGCCTTTAAACTTTGCAGAGAAGTTCATTTTTGTTAAGGCTTGCATTATGAAGTCCCAACTCAAGGAGTCAAAAGCTTTGTGCAAGTCAATTTTCAAAGCACATTTAGCAATACCTGAGTCTCTGGAATACCCTCGAAAAAGCTCTTGGGCCATCAAAATGTTGTCAGAGATATGTCTATCTTTTACAAAAGCAGATTGTGCAATATCGATAACCGAAGGCAAGACAGTTTTGATACGGGTTGCAATGATTTTAGCTATGCATTTGTATGTGACTGAACATAAAGAAATGGGACGGTAGTCTTTCATTGTTATAGGGGTTTGATTCTTCGGGATTAAAGCAATGCTGGTGGAGTTAATGCCTGGGTGCATGATGGAGGTATTGAAGAAGTGCATCACAGCTTCACAAAAACAAGTGCCTACAATCTCCCAATTCTCAAGAAAAAATTCAACAGTGAATCCATCCGGGCCCGGAGCCTTGTTCCCTTCAAGCGTACCAGTTGTTGGAGTAGTAGTGCCAATGGTGTTTCTGAAATAATCCACAGCAGTTTTGGAGCATTGAGTGTGACCAAAAATCATGTTTCCATCCTCGTTCTCAAGAGCCAAAATTTTGTTAGCATTCCAGTTTGCACGAATTTTACTGAAGAAGTAAGCATTATTTCCATCCCCTAAATTGAGCCACTGCACCCTGGATTTTTGAAGATTGAAGGCTTCTTCTTGAGATAAATAAGTGTCAAGGAGATTAGATTTTTCCTTTTGCTGAAATATGAGGGCAGAATTTTGAGGATCCTGCATCAAATTATCTTGAATTTCTGAAAGCGCACCATGACATTGCATAGAAATCTAATTATTATTATAATTCTTATATTATATTAGCAATTTTTTTATTATAACTTTAAAATTAAAAAAGATTACGATCAATTATCTTAAATAATTTTCAATGAAAACAATTGAAACGTGTTTTCATGCACTTCTATTAAACAATCTAAGTTTATAGTTTGTTAATCGTATAAATTTTTTATGCAAATAACATAATTCTTTTTATAATTTTATAAATATTTAATTAAATAAAAAATTAGTAATTAATTAAAATAAATCCCCGAGCCGTGCGTGACATCGTGGAATATAAGGATGAGGACTCAGGTGGTTACATTTTTCTGGAGTGAAGCTTCTCCCACCTTCTGCAAGAAGAGTACCAAGGCAACCGGCCCCTATATTTAGTATTACAATTAAAGCATAGATGTTTTGGTCCCATACTTGTCATGCATAGCTATTCTTTTCTACTTTGAACTCACTTGGCCCTCACACCACTTATTATTGGCACCATAGTTTTCATGCATCCAAGTGGGAAGTTATTAGTCCCATTTAGAAGTTTTAGGAATAAAAAGTACAGTATCTGTAAAGAACATAATGCTCAAAGTTCACGAACTTCACATTGAATGAGCACACCTGCTGGTCATGGAAATCAAAGTTGTGCATCATATTATACAAGAACAATAGAATTTAGAATGATATTCTACCTGCTTACGAATTGAATATAACTATTGTTCACTATATAAATGATAATTGCAAACAAGTTTTGCAACTAATTTTCAAATTATTATTGATCACTTATATTTGTAATTATAATTTTCACCTTCTTTTTTCCTACCATCTTTCAGGTTTTAATCCAATTTAAAAGATTTTATAGCCAACAGAAACCTCACAAACTAAACTTTAATTTGTTAATGGTTTAACAATTATTGTACATATGAAACTACGAGGAAGCTGAATATATAGAAAAGAAAGTGACGATGAATCTTACACTTATCATATGATACGGATATAATATGGAAAAATTCTGAACTAGATGAACTTTTGTACAATAACATGGTTTCATCAATTACAAACCTTTGTAAAGTTTCTTCCGATAATCCTATTTCATCATAGAATTATTAATAACATGAGTTAATACCTCTATAGAGGCCTTGCTCACATACAATTTAATTTCGTTATCATGAAGCTCTGAACAAAGGTACGGAAACTTTGACCAAATATCAGTATCTTCCCATGTATCAGTCGAATGCGTTAATGCGTCCAATGCAACTTTAACTTTCTCTGAGGAACTAAAAACCAATCGATGAAAATAAAACCCTTTTTCATTTCCTTTGGAAACACGATAATCCACACAATGCGATGCTTTCGTACCTTCAGGTTCGCTATATAAAATAAAATTTATATGTTAAAACATATAACTTGGATTGAAATCATAAATAATTATATTAAAAGATAAAAATACTTGCATACTTACCAGAAGTATGATTCAAATTTATCATAAGGAATTGGACCTTTACTATCGCTATAGAAGGAAAATAGGATACAGTTTTCATCGCACTCTTTTTCATAATAGTACTTTTGATATAATGGTAAACACTCTATCTTCCCTATTCTTTTGCAATGGGTATCGATCACTTCAAGAACTGAAAAATGCAACGTTATGACATGAAGTAATTATAAGTACGGACAAAATTAAGAAACAGTTTTACTACAAAAAAAAGACATAAATAAAGACATTACATTGCACGTTTCCATCAGTGTTCTTGTCCATGAATGAAGCCATTAATATGGAACGATAAGCTAGGTCTTGAGATTGTTGATCAGATAAGTTGGATCGATACCTAACATAACAATGAAAGGCATATTAAATATATATATATATATATATATATAATTTAATATTAGACGAGAAAATAAGATATAATTTAACCGAAACAAACTTTTATTAAAAGCGATAGTAGAAAAAAACACATACTTTTTAGCTATAAAGGATTCAACGTGTTTACTCCCGGTCCCAACGCACGTAAAAGTCTCAATTTTTGTGCTATATACATCCTTTTTATGTATAAAGAACTGATGAAGCTGAAAACACTTTTAAAAAAACGAGAGATATGAGTCAAGTGATAAGAGAAGGATAACAAGAATTTTCAGTGTATTAATTACCTTTTTTATGGAATCGTATCCCGCAATGATAGTTCCAAACTCGTATTCTTTCTCCTTATCAAGTTGATTAAAATAATTCTCCAAGTAATTCACCATGTCTACAACTTGGATTTCTAGTAGTGGATTTGTATCTTTCTTAGCTCGTGCCCACAGAGTTAATTGATCTACCATAGTCTTGGAATGTGTTGTTTGTCCAACCAATAATACAATTATCCTTCCAAGTAGCACACGGTATTTTTCTCTAGTACGAACTAAATTTGAAATATAGAATTAATATTCCAGCATTGAATATAAAAAAGAATAATAAATAGATAAATAAGTGAAGTTGTTATAATGAATCAAAACGTACGTTTTAGTTTCCAGTTGGTCGCAGATTTTGTTCTTGCATCTTTTGAATCGTTAGACACCCTGGAATCAACGAAAAGATGAATGCGACCTTTGAGATGATATGCAATAGCAGTTGTCCCAGTAAGTTCGTTCTCATCGCTACAAACTTCCATTAGAACCTAACTATGTTTATTTGAGGTTCAGGTAAGCAAAAAGTGTAATGTGTAAAATAATTGCAGACACACGATATTGAATTGAATGTATGATGTGTTAAAATATAAGAGAGGAATTCCATATAAATAGGAAAAACAAAATAATGTACGTGGATATGAATATCAATTATAAATTGAATTCTAAAATTTTAAATAAATTTGATTTGAATTTAAATTCCAATATATACTCGAATTCATCTTATTATATTTGTTCCTTTAAAATTTTTGGAATAATTGATACTACTATAAAATAGCAAAACAAAACAATTAATAAATTACGGAAACCAAAGGCAATGGGTTGGGCTCAAAATACAATACAATTTATGATAAAAGCATAACTAATAGGGTATTGTATTATATTCAACCCACCCACCCAGCCCAGCCCAGCCGAGCCGATCAGGAGAGGACGCCATGAGTAACGCTATCATGAGCTCGCCAGAGAAACGACCAAATTGTGGCTATGAATACGTTACGCAGGAGAAGCGTATGAAGAATGATACGGTCAATAGTGGTATGTTTGGGCTTTTCATTTTTTAGGGTTAGGGTTCGTGATTGGATTGTTGTATTCGTACAATCAAATTAAGTGTTCGAATTATTATTAATTAAATTTATGAGGTTGTTGAATTGATATGATCATAGATTACTGTTATTAATTATTTAATTATGAGTTTAACAAGTATTGATTTTTTTTGTTTTTTTGTTTTTGGATATATAGCAATGAAGGTGCAAAGTGATATACAATATTATTGTATGATCTGTAGCTGCAATGCTGATCACTGGAGTGAATATTGCCCTAAAAGATCAAAGATGATGGGAAAGGGTTGCTCTATATGTTATCAACCCTGTGAAATCAAAGAGCATGAAAAAAACTCAACGCTTTTACTCATATCTTGTGTTCGTTGTGATGACATTGGTAAACACTGGAGTAAAGATTGTCCTGACCCAATATATGACGACTGCGATTGGTTCTAATCCTCATTCTCTCCCATTATACACACATTGGCCTTTTCCTAGCTTCTATGTTGGATCAACCTAGTCTGTAATTTATCTTACTTTGTGTTGTGAATGATGATCCTCTAAACTCTCTATTTGTCTATCTACCCTTTGTGATGATCATCTTAAACTCTATTTAATTGGCAAGTATAATCAACTTGGGTTACTAATATTCATGTTAATTATGTTAGTTTCGTATGTGACTATACTTTTTTCATACCCTGTCTGTCGCTTAATATTCAATTCCTTATCGAAACTATTTTTCCCTTATGTTCATATTCATGTGTTTGGTAATCGAGCATGATTGGTCACCATTTTTTGGTGAGAATGAACCCTCTTAATGCTTTGTGGTTGGCCCTAACCCATGAAAATATTAAACACCAAAAGATTCACAGTTTAAATTTCTCCTTTCGAACCTTGTTGCCAGTTGTTTCTCCTTTCGAACCTTTTTGCGGGTTGTAAGAAAAAAGGGTTCGAAGACTTTAGAATAGAGTCATCCAAAGAAGATCCTTTTAGATTTTCAAAAGGGAAAAGTAGTTGTTCCCTTTCCTACTGATTTCAGCTCTGGAGAAGTACAAGAAGGCAACAAGGTTCACAGTTTAAATTTCGGAGACTTTCAATGCATTTTGCGGGTTTTTGTTTTCATATATACTCACAAAAACAAATTACAGTTTATGCTCCAATTTCTTCCCAAAATTTTAGTTTGGCCATTGTAAGGCTGTTAGGGGTAGCGAAACTTGCAATTTTAGAGACGGACCAGCTGGAGGACCGAACAGTAAATACGTTCAACTTACCTTGGATGTTTGTTCAATGCTAAATGCTAAATTGCTACTGCTATTGCTATAATATGGAACCAAAAAGTAAATATTGGTGCTAAAATAAAACTCACATTCCAAATCTAGTTCTATAACTAGTTTCAAATTTAACTAACTCTTCTAACATTTACCTAACTCTTTTAACTTCTACTGAATATTATCAACAAACTCATCTCATTCTAGTTAAATGATGATGTGGCATGGATGCATAAATGCATCCTTGGTTTCAAATTTAGCATCAAGGATGCATAATATAGCAATAGCATCAAGGATGCATCCAACTATAGCACCACATTGGAGATGAATTTTTTAGTATTTGGTGCTATAATATAGCAATAACACCAAGGATAGCATTGCATTGGACTTGCTCTAATGGGAGGTCTTTATAGTTATTATGCTCTTCTTACTTGTGCGTAGTTTCGTAAAATACAGAGGACTTGTTCTTTGCAAGGTTTTTTATCAGAACATGATGGCATATTCTAGATTTAAGAAGTGTAAATAAGTTGAACTAGCCTTGGAAGCTATCAATGCTCGTATATTATCAATACAAAAACCAAGTGCGATAGGATTGTGTGAACAAGCTTCTTGTTATGTTCCACATCCATATCTGCATTGTGGATTCATTTGTTCCTTCAGGAAGACTGTCTTCCAACCAAGGATCCAGATTAAGATTATTTGAATAGTGTAGCAAACTCTTCTCTTGGTCAACATGATATGTGGAGAAACTGGAATCTGCTGATTCGAGCATTTCAGCAGCCCGTAAACCTGTTGTCAGTTCCAGCAAAACCACTCCAAAAGCATAAACGTCTGTCGCTAAACTCGTAACACCTGCAAATGGATTGATGTGTTATAGACTACTGTCATCTACTATCTGTATTAGTATGTTGTCGTCATTTAACAAGACTCTGTCGTATTAGAGTAGAACAAGTATAGAAAACGGTGTCATTGCCCCTAACAGGAGTTGTAATGAGAATACTCACACAATGAAATGTTGCTAGTCACCTCAGTCAACTGTTGCTGTTTTACCTATCTTTATGTTACTACTACTTATGTTTATTTCAGTGAACTTTCTTATGTGTAATGTTAAGTAGTGACAAATAATTAGGGAATGGTACTTCTGTCTTATTGATGGGAGCATCTTTTCTGTTAGAACTCCTAGTACCATCAACTAGCATTTAGCTAAATGTCCAGGAGGGTTTGTACTCAGCTTTTAGATCAAAAGTTTATGAGATATATGAATCTTGCTTTTCTCTCTACAACTTTTGTGCTCACTGTTCTTCATTTGGATTAAATTACAAAAGGTATTATGGTATCAGAGCACCAGTGAAGACAGTTTTTTTTTTACGAGTGAGTTAATAGAGTGATTAGTAGTGAGTTTCATAAGTTATCTCTTTTCTAAAGCTCACGTTTCTACTTGTGTTGCTGTGTTGTAGAGAGAGCTGTGCTCGGTGATTTTTTCTTCTCTTTCATGGCAAGTGGAAGCAAGTTTTCATTCTCAGATATGCAGAATCCGTTGTCTCTGCACCCATCCGATAATCCTCTGTCGATAAGTGTTACCAAGCTTCAAGGTGCTGGTGACTATCGTTCTTGGAAGCGTTCCATGGAGATTCAACTCTCATCCAAACGTAAACTTGGCTTTGTTGAGGGTACGGAGGTCAAGAGCAACACGGATACCGTTGAAGCTGTGCAATGGGATACTTGCAATAGTATGGTAACCTCGTGGATCCACAATAATGTTTCTGACTCCATTAGACAATCTATCCTTTTTATAACTTCTGCATCTGAGGTCTGGACACAATTGGCAAAACGCTTTCAGTTAGTTAATGGTTCTCATAAATATAAACTCAGTAAAGAGCTGTTTGGTCTTAAACAAAATGGTCGTACCGTTGTTGAGTTTTATACTTCTCTTAGTAGTCTATGGGATGAGTTAGAGTCTATGAACACCCTACCTGTTGTAACCACTGTTGGTGCAGATGTGTCTGCTTTATTAAAAACCATCATGACTCAAAAGGAAGAAGCTAAATTATTTCAATTCCTTAATGGCTTGGATGATGTATATGGCTCCCAACGAAGTCAACTGCTGATGGTGACCCCTCTTCCTAGTGTGGAAATGGCCTGTGCAGCTATACAACAGGAGGAGTCACAAAGGGATATTTTGAAATCCTCTTTTTCTCTTGACAATGACATGTCAGCCATGCTTGGGAGAAGTTCCTTGAGTGCAGATAGGGTAGGGTCCTGTACTACTTGTGGTGGTCGAGGGCACTCTAGTGAAAAGTGTTGGAACACTTTTGGCATACCTAAATGGCATTACAAATATAAACCCAATACTGAAACTTCTCTCTCACCCAAACAGTTCCCTCATTATTCACCAAAACGGCCCCCTCCTCGACAACCTTTCACACCTAAAGGAGCCAATGTTGTGACTGCTGGGCCTAGTTCCTGTGACAACACACAACATCCTGTCATGTTCTCTCCCCAACAACTTTAACAGTTGTTACAACTGATGCCCACTCAACCTCAGTCAAACCCTCGAGAGTGGACTGAGGATGCTATGGAAAGCCCATTTTCTGGGATGATAACCTGCAATGTCGTTCAAACCAGCTCTGACACTTGGATAGTGGATACCGGAGCCACGGATCATATGACTCCGAATCTTGGTCTCCTTGAAAACGTGAAAGCAGTGGTGACAAACATGACAGTGAATCTGCCAACTGGAGCCAAGGCTGTTGCCACTCATGTGGGAGATGTGTGCCTTGAAAGTGGTTTGAACCTGAACAATGTCCTGTATGTCCCAATGTTCACTCATAATTTGCTATCTATTCGAAAGTTATCACAAGACAATGATTGTTATGCTGTTTTTTCACCAACTGAGTGTACCATTGTTGATGCCAAAACCAATGGTGTAAGGAGCAAAGGCACCGTTTCAAATGGTCTTTATCGCTTGGCAACATCAGCTACTGCAAATATGTCTATTGACAAAGCCAATCGATGCCTAAATGCACTGAATTCTTCGCACTCTGAGCAATACACTATGTGGCACAATAGGCTTGGGCACGCCTCTGTTTCTAAATTGAAGCTGATTGAAAGTATAAAGCACTGCACACATGTCTCAGATCAGGTCTGCTTGACATGCCCAATGGCAAAATTCACCAGATTACCATTTACCGTGAGTGAATCTCGAGCCACAAAAGCATTTGAGCTCCTACACACGGACATTTGGGGACCGTATAAAGTGTGCACGAGACAAAAGTTCAGGTACTTTCTCACAATTGTCGACGATTACTCACGAATGACGTGGATATACCTACTGCAGCACAAATCTGAGTACCTAAAATGCTTGGAAATCTTTCATTGCTTTGCTCAAAAACAATTTGGACTGTCTATTCAAAAGGTGCGATCAGACAATGCCCTTGAGTTCGATGATGCAGCTTGTAAAAACTTCTTCATGTCACAGGGCATAGTGCACCAAACTTCTTGTAACTACAGGCCTCAACAAAACGCCCGTGTGGAGAGGAAACACAGGCACGTTCTTGAGGTTGCAAGAGCGCTTATGTTTCAGTCAGGGCTGCCACTGTCATTTTGGGGAGAATCTGTCCTCACAGCGGCTTATATCATCAACAGGTTACCCTCTTCTGTACTTAACAACAAATGCCCATTTGAATTGTTATATGATGAACCTGTTGATTACACTAAATTAAGGTCATTTGGATGTTTGTGCTTTGCTATCAATCCTGTACATAGCTCTGACAAATTTGCTGCGAGAGGTATCCCGTGTGCCTTTGTGGGATATCCTCCTACTCAAAAAGGTTTTAGGTTGCTTGATCTCAAGACTATGAAGACCTTTGTCTCACGAGATGTGACCTTTAATGAAACTGTGTTCCCTTTGAATAAATCCACACCTAAACCATATATGCAACCTCTGCCTACTAATATGCCCAATGCCTCAATTAATACCTATGTTGATGATGACTTGTTCACGGTTGTGTCACCTAGTGAGTCACCCACACAATATAGTGAAACCTCTACACCATCAACCCCTGTAACAACTGATGTGACAACCTCACCTACTGTTGCTGTTGATCCTCTGGAAAATAGTGAACAAGACCTAACAACACAACCCAGGCGATCGTCTCGAACTCATAAACCACCAGTTTGGATGGAGTCTTATGTGACAAAACCATTTCCAAATCCATCTGCTAATCTTGTTACTGTTGCAGAACATCCTGTGGCTTCTGATTTCACTGTTTTTCTCTCTTCTCTTACCACACACAAGGATCCAGTTGCCTTTAAAGACGCTGTCAAGGATATAAACTGGGTCGATGCCATGAATATGGAATTAAACGCTCTTGAACTCAATGACACATGGGAAGTTACTGAGCTACCTCCTGATCATAAAGCCATAGCGTGCAGGTGGCTTTATAAGACCAAATTCACTCCTACAGGTGCGGTTGAGCGTTATAAATCGAGGTTGGTTATTTTGGGGTGTCGACAAACATATGGTGTGGACTATGAACACACATTCGCTCCTGTTGCTAAAATGACAACAGTGCGGGCACTGTTAGCTGTAGCAGCGCTGCAAAATTGGCATGTGATGCAAATGGATGTAACTAACGCCTTCCTACATGGCGAACTCTATGAGACGGTGTACATGAAAATGCCTCAAGGATATCATGGGATAGGCAGCAGAATTGTACTGAATCAGGGGGAGCTGTCTACATCAAAATCGAGGCTTGTATGCAGGTTGAAGAAATCTCTGTACGGTCTGCGTCAAGCACCTCGCAACTGGTTTAGTAAGCTATCAACAACTCTTAAAAACCTCAATTTCGTGCAATCTAAGTCAGATTACAGCTTGTTCACTAATACAGTTGGGTCAACAATCACCCTTGTGCTAGTGTACGTAGATGACTTGCTACTTGTAGGCAATGATCTAAATTCCATTGATCGTCTGAAAGCAATGTTGTCCAGCACATTTAAGATGAAGGACTTGGGGGATGTGAAGTATTTTTTGGGTCTTGAAATTGCAAGATCAGCAGCTGGATTCTTTGTGTCACAGAAAAAGTATGCTGTGGATCTCATTGAGGAGTTTGGTGTCACAGCTGCTTCACCCTTGAAACTGCCTATGGACGTTCATTTGCGTCTCACAACTGAAACTGGTGTTTTTCTGAAGGATCCTCATCCCTACCAACGTCTCCTTGGCAAGTTGATTTACCTGACAATCACACGTCCGGACATCACATTTTCAGTTCATATACTTACTCAGTTCATGCAACATCCCACCTCTGCTCATATGGATGCTGCAATTAAACTTCTTCGCTACATCAAATCGAACCCGGGACAAGGCATTCTACTTGCTTCCTCATCTGCAGCTGAGCTCAAAATCTATTGTGATAGCGACTGGGCCACGTGCCCCATGACCAGAAGGTCGACTACTGGCTTTTGTGTCCTTCTTGGCTCATCGCCTATTTCGTGGAAAACTAAAAAGCAGCCAGTGGTTTCTCGATCAACTGCAGAGGCGGAATATCGCTCAATGGCGGTGGCTTCGTGTGAAGCAACCTGGTTGTCAGCTCTCTTGAAGGACATGGGACTCAACGATCTCCCTCCATCTCTCTTGCTCTGTGACAATCAAGCCGCCCTTGCTATGGCTGCAAACCCGGTGTTGCACGAGAGGACTAAACACGTTGAAGTAGACTGCCACTTCATACGAGAGAAAGTCAATTCAGGTGCTATAGTAACCAAACATGTCTCTACACATTCACAGGTTGCCGATCTACTCACTAAAGCCTTGTCCACAAAGCAACATTACTATCTTCTGGGCAAGCTCGGAGCTGCAGCAGAGCTCCCCTCCCAGCTTGAGGGGGAGTAATGAGAATACTCACACAATGAAATGTTGCTAGTCACCTCAGTCAACTGTTGCTGTTTTACCTATCTTTATGTTACTACTACTTATGTTTATTTCAGTGAACTTTCTTATGTGTAATGTTAAGTAGTGACAAATAATTAGGGAATGGTACTTCTGTCTTATTGATGGGAGCATCTTTTCTGTTAGAACTCCTAGTACCATCAACTAGCATTTAGCTAAATGTCCAGGAGGGTTTGTACTCAGCTTTTAGATCAAAAGTTTATGAGATATATGAATCTTGCTTTTCTCTCTACAACTTTTGTGCTCACTGTTCTTCATTTGGATTAAATTACAAAAGGTATTAAGTTGTTCCATAGAAAATGGTGTTTTTGCCCTTAATAGGAGTTGTTCCATAAAAATTGAGTTTTTTACCCCAAAGTTCAGGTCCAAAACTAATACATTCACATAATATACAAGTAAAAGCAATAATAATTATTACAAATCATCAAATTAGTACCACTATCTAGTTTGAACGATTATATTCAAATACCATATAAATTTATGCAATCTTTAACTCAAAACAACTCATGTTAAATATTTAAAGATTAAATTTCGGATTTTTTGAATAGCGGACAAGCGAGATGTATTACAGGGATCAGACAGTAAGTTGGCTTGGTAACACATTTAACCTGTAAAGCGTACCTGTCAACTCTAATTGGCAATGAGGATAGGAAGTTTAAAGGAAACTTACTAGACTTTAGATTCTCGGGAGCTGCATAACCCAGAGTCCCAACCATAGATGCAGTTGAATCTTTGTTGCTTTCGGATCGTGTTAATCTTTCTAATCCATTGGGCGAAAGTTTTGCATTGAATTTCTGGGAAGTTAATAATTTTGGAAACACAAAATAAGAGAACTGTTACTCAATAGTGCATGATATGTGAAAGGCTTCATGTTAAATATAATAGTTAGTTCTTAGTCCTAAACAATGCTAAGTACCTCATCAAGTAATATACGCGATGTCTTAAAATCACCACATATGACGCTCTGTTTTGCCTGGTCTGTGTGGAAGAAAGCAAGGCATCGAGCTGCTCCTACCATTATTTTTAGGCGAGCCTCCCAGCGAAGTGCTTTTCTCACAGTTTTATATGTTATGTATGACGGTTCTGCACTTTTCACAACAAAAAGATCAACGCAATAACAAAATTCCCAAAATAGTACAAATATGTATATGAATGAACATTTTTAACACACCCTATAGCATATAACATGAGACGAAGAAGAAGATACAAGAACCAACACAGTTTGAACAGACTTAAATCTACAAATAGCAAATAAATATAGATGCCCTTTGCAACGCTTTCCTACTACAAATAAGAGATGATGACGCTGAATTAAAATTGACCACATTTATTTCTAGGGCTAACTTTTAAGCTGTTCAGAAGACTGATATGATTTTAACATCAAATTTTGGAAGTATTGCTTACTGAAGATGTGAAAATCCAAGTTACTATTTTGCATGTACTCGCAAACAAGGAGATGCTCTTGTCCTTCTGAGCAATATCCCAAAAGCTTAACAAAATTAGGATGACTATACTCTCTCGAGATGTCTATCTCCATCTGCACAGAAAGATAAATATCAGTACTAACAAAATTATATGACGACTAGTCCAAGAGATGCCTACAGCAATGACACATATCTAGAAGAATATTATCTCAGTAGTAACAGAAAAATGTTGTTGAAATTAATCTGCTGCTAGTTCTTTCTCTTGTCTACTGGCACTCTGCTCAGTACAGCAAGCAGATTCTCTATTTCTTTCTTCCACATATATCGAAAAATGGAATGTAAAAATTTTACAATCTTGGCACGAACAAACTTAACAAGGCTTTTTTTTTTCATGTCATAGAAGGTATATAAAATCCCACTTCGTAACTCAGCAATAATCTGAAAGACCTTTAATAAACAAAGAGAAATATCCACAAGTTCGTCAACTTTAAGCAAATACAAAACATTATGTAAGCTTAAGAAACATAGGTTAATTGCAGACTTGTGGAGCTCTGGGTAGGCAGTCCTGAAAATTACATTACACCACCATCATTGTCCTAATAAGGATTAGAGTTACAGTAGAGGAACCCTAATTATATTAACCAAGACAGTATAATTTTTGCTTGTGGCTGATAGTTATGGTCTATCTTTGGAAATATAGGAGAATAGGATATGTAGCATGGAAGCAAAATTACCTGCCACTTCTTCTGTCCTTGTTCACACGCCGGAACAAATCTTTTAACTGCTACGGGGAGTCCAATATCAGGAGTAGAGGGGTCATAAGAGTTCTCATGGACCCAACCTTTAAAAACAGTTCCAGACCCTCCCTTACCTAAGACCTCTTCAAAGTTATTAGTTGCTTTTTCCAGATCAGTTAACTTGAAAATTTTCAAATTGGTAGTCACCAACATTGTTGCCAAATCGGTAACTTTGAACTTATTCAAATTTGCAGGAACTGACAGTGCACCATTACTGTTTTTTCGCGTCTTTGCATCTCTTTTGACTGAGAAAGAAATACCCAAAAACATCAAGGACATGTAAAATGACACAACCATTATTATAATGACAAGTTGAAGGAGAATGAAATTATAATTATAAAGAGTTCCCATTCAGTGAAGAAACTACTCTTACACACACTGACACATTTCTATCATATACACAGTAGATCTTTCTCCTAACATCTAAAGGTTAGTTGGTCACTTATCATTGCACAAATTTTCTTTTTAATTCAGCTATCTGAAGTTTAAATTTTAAGTACCAACAATACCCAAATCTCTCAAAATTGATAGACAGGCATCACTGATCACCAATGCTCCACTCAAAGGTTAACAAATTATTTAGGATACTCAACTCTTCAAGTTGAAAAAATGATTTCCAGGTTTGAGGATGTATTACCAGACAAACATGAAATACACATTAAGTACAACTCTTAACACTAACTTTTTGAGATACTTGATCATCTAAAACAGAATCCCCTCGCGCTAAGATAAATAACTGTTTCATGGCTTGAACCCCAAAACTCCGATTCACTTATGAGCGGTTCTTGTTGTACAGGATGGCTTTAAGTCACTAAATCGGTAAGTTAAGATCATCCTTGACATACAGTTATTCTTTTCATGTAATTGAAATGAGCTAAACAACCCAAGCTCCATTAATTAAGAAACTAGCACAGAGATTTATTAACTTATATGTATGTTTACCTGGTAATGACCGAGTTGTAAGTGGATACAAAGCACCAAATATTTTCCTAAATGTAAATCTAGCAGAGGACTGCTTAACAGGATGGAACCCCTTACAAACATCTACCATCTCCTTTCCGGAATTTCTATTTTCCGATTCAATATTTGAAAAATCTATGTCGTCCTGAAAGTAATCACTAGTTACTATCTCAGCTAAATAATATTCTGTGCTCTTTTCTTGTAACGCCAAAGCAGACTCAAGATAGACCACAACCTCAGCCATAGTGGGACGGTGTTTTGGTCCAGTATATAAGCATTGAATTGCAACTTTCACGAACACCTGTAGGGAATCAGGAAACACCTCCCCTTTTATTCTTGGATCAATAATCTGGCCCACGAGTCCATCTCTGAAGCACTGTTCCGCCCATCCAGCTAAACCTATTTGCTCTTTATCCAGACTCCTGTCCACTGCTGGTCTTCCACACAAGACCTCAAGTAACACTATACCAAAGGAATATACATCGGATTTCCTTGTCAGTCTATGAGTTAAGAAATAGTACGGATCCAAATAACCGGGAGTACCTTTCACATGAGTGCTTAAATAGGGATTTCCTGTTGCCTGATTTTATGGAAGACACAGCTAGCTACCTTACAGCTCAGCCATGATATCTCAAGAATAGGACAAAGCTAGTTATTGTTAGGACAAAGTTTGTTATTTCCAGTACTATGTTATGTTTATCTTATTTTGCCTTCATGCACCTACATATAGACAAGCAATGTAATGATGAGACTCAGAATATTAATTCTCAATGCAACAGTTGCTTCTCTCCCTTCACTCTCTTTATTGCCTAGCTTTCTGTGTTATTCTCTTTTGCATATCTTGTAATTCACCAATGACAAACGTTCTCATGGTATCAGAGCCTAGAGAAAACTGATTGTCTTCCCTACCTTGTTCTTCACCTTTCTCAAAAATCCTACCTTTTCTTTCTCACCTACCTCGTTGTTTAAAACACCTGAGCAACGTTCATAATGACTGACTCACCAACCTCTGGAAATGGGTCTGGTAATGGATCTGTTTCTGGCAATGGATCTGGAAGAATCACTTACCAAGAAATGCTGAACCCCCTCTTTATACACCCGTCTGATAATGCCAGCTCCATTCAAGTGGAAAAGCTACAGGGCTCAGGCGACTATAGGTCATGGTGCAGATCTATGGAGATCAACCTAGCTTCCAAGAGGAAACTGGGATTTGTCACAGGAAACGTCCCTAAACCCACAGATGATGACCTGAAAGCAGAGATGTGGGATACTTGCAACAACATGGTAATAGCCTGGTTGACTTCTAATCTCTCTCCCACCATTAAAAAGTCTGTTATGTATATGTCAAGTGCCGTTGATATCTGGAGACATCTTGAAAAACGCTTTGCTTTAACAAATGGCTCAAGAAAATACAAAATCTGCAAAGATCTGTATGAAATAAAACAGAAATCTTCTACCATAAATGAGTATTACACAACTATGAGAGCACTATGGGAGGAACTAGATGCTATGTATAGCAAGAATGATGAATACAGAGACAGGCCTGTGATATGCAGTGCTTGCAAAGTAAAAGGCCACACATCTGACAAGTGTTGGACCATTGTTGGGTATCCAAAATGGCACCCAAAGAACAAGCCGAATAACAACAGACCAAGACAGTTTTCTAACCAGAAATGGCCAGCAAATGCAAGACAGGAACACCCAAAGATGGTAGCTAATGCTCGACAGGATTCATCTGGCATTCTCTTTACACCTCAACAGCTGGAACAGCTGGCTCAACTGGTGCCACAGCTGCAACTCCAACAGAACACTGCCTCTCCAAAATCAGAGGACTTTGATTATCATTTCTCCGGGATGCTCTCATGTCATAAGGCTACCAATAACACTCAACTCTGGATTCTCGATTCTGGTGCTTCGGACCATATGACTCCCCACCTGTCACTCTTGCAAAATACAGTGCCTTCAACTCTCCTCTCTAAAATCAATTTGCCTAATGGAGACACAGCCGAGATCTCTCACACAGGTAAAATTCAAACACCAAATCTCTTACTTGATAATGTACTGTGTGTGCCTCACTTTAAACATAACCTCATCTCTGTGCAAAAACTCAGTAGGGACAATAAGTGTCAAGTCTTATTCTTTCCTGATTATTGTCAAATTGTGGACACTGTCTCTAAGAAAGTCTTAGCCAGAGGCACTGCTTTGAATGGCCTATACTATTTGGATTTCACTGCTTCTTCACATGCTTGCATCTCACAGAGTGATTCAAACTTAGAAGTCTGGCATATGAGGCTCGGACATACACCAATCCCTAAGATCAAACTTATACCTAATTTGCCTATCTCAAACAAAACATTCAACAAAGTCTGTTTGACATGCCCTATGGCTCGATTCACTAAAGTGCCTCTACCCCCAAGCCCTTCTCATGCCCCTCTCCCCTTTGACTTGATACACGTTGATCTGTGGGGCCCCTACAAGGAACCCACTAAAGGTCAATATCGGTTCTTTTTGACTTTGGTAGATGATAATACCAGGTATACTTGGCTATACTTGCTCAAAAACAAATCTGACTACCTTCAAACCATTCAAACCTTTCATAACTTTGTTCAAAACCACTTTCAGTCAAACATTAAAACTATCCGCTCAGATAATGCTCTGGAATTCAACACAGTCCAATGCCAACAATTCTACAATTCTAATGGCATACTCCATCAAACCTCCTGTGTAAGACGACCACAGCAAAATGCCCGTGTCGAGCGGAAGCATCGCTACATTCTTGAAACTGCTCGTGCTCTGCGTTTTCAATCCAATCTACCATTGGCATACTGGGGAGACTGCGTCCTCACAGCCGTTTACTTGATAAACAGACTACCCAACAGCATCATCAATTCGAAAACACCCCATGAAGCTCTCTACAAATCCCCTCCTGATTATACCAAAATCAAAGTATTTGGGTGCTTGGTATTTGCCACAAACCCATCCTTTTCTACTGACAAATTCCACCCCAGAGGCATCCCTTGTGTTCTCCTAGGTTATCCTCCCAACAAGAAAGGATTTCGGTTGTTAAACCTACAAACTATGGAAGATTTTGTTTCCACAGATGTACAATTCATTGAGGATGTTTTCCCCTTTCAAGAAAGCTCTATTTCTCAATACCTCTCCCCTACACCTATCACTATGCCCAGCCCACCTGTACTAGATGATATGGTTCCAATCTCTCACATTTCCTCCACACCAAATACTCCCACACAATCCCCACCAATGTCACCCACCAACTCTACCCCCTCAGACAACCACAACAACCCAAGTCCCGATACATCCCCTGATCATGACCCTGATCCACCCACCCTTCGACGGTCCACCAGGCAACCCATTCCACCAATCTGGCACAAGGACTTTGTTACCAGTAATGCTATTCACATAAACAACCTCACCAATACACCTATAGCCCCTGCCTTCAACTGTTTCATGACATCTCTGGTACACAACAATGACCCAGTCTCCTTCAAAGATGCAGTCAATCATGAAATATGGGTTAATGCTATGAATGAAGAGCTCAATGCTCTGGAACTTAATGGAACATGGACGGTTACTGAACTTCCACAGGGCCAACGTGCCATCGGTTCTCAATGGTTATTTAAAACCAAATATCTCCCAGATGGCAGTATCGAGAAGCACAAAGCTCGCCTGGTAATTCTGGGATGTCGTCAAAAATTTGGCCTGGACTACACTGAGACATTCGCACCAGTAGCCAAGATGACTACGGTACGAACTCTCCTCGCTGTGGCTGCAATCCGGAATTGGCATACCATTCATATGGATGTTTCTAATGCCTTTCTACACGGCGACTTGTTCGAAGACGTTTATATGACATTGCCCCAAGGCTATACAAATTACGGCTGCAGAATCAAGCGTGGAATTGTACCAGTCCACAACAAATCTCGACTCGTGTGCAAGCTTCACAAATCTCTCTACGGTTTGAAACAGGCACCACGATTGTGGTTCTCCAAGCTCTCCACAACTCTGTTGAATCTGGGGTACACTCAACTCAAGTCGGACTACAGCTTGTTCATCAAAAATGAGAACTCTAACACTCTCATTGTTCTCATCTATGTGGACGATCTCTTGATTTGTGGCGATTCCACCACTGCAATTGACAAACTTAAGCAAATGTTGTCTGCCACATTTCACATGAAGGATCTTGGCCCGATCAGGTACTTCTTGGGCTTAGAAGTGGATAGATCCACATCTGGATTTTTCATTTCACAAAGAAAATATATTCGTGATATTCTCCAGGAATACAACATGTCTCAGGCCAAACCAGTATTGCTCCCAATGGACCCCAATCTCAAACTCACAGCTGATAAAGGGGATGCTTTACCCAACCCAACCCAGTACCAACGTTTGATGGGCCAACTGATTTATCTTACAACCACAAGGCCCGACATAGCTTTCTCTGTTCACACGTTGAGCCAATTTATGAATAAACCAACCTCAGTTCATATGCAATCTGCTAAACGCCTCCTTCGTTACTTGGCTGGTTCTGTTTCTCAGGGCATACTGTTGGCTTCGTCTAGTGCTGCTCGTCTCGAGGCCTATTGCGATAGCGATTGGGCAACTTGTCCAATATCCCGAAAGTCAACTACTGGCTATTGCATTCTCCTTGGTGATTCACCCATCTCCTGGAAAGCTAAGAAGCAAAATGTGGTTGCACGTTCCTCCGCTGAAGCCGAATACCGTGCCATGGCTTTGACCACCTGTGAAGTTTTGTGGCTCACTACTCTCCTTAAGGATTTAGGGATCAAAAATCTACCTGCCACTGCGCTTAAATGTGACAACCAAGCTGCGTTGGCCATTGCTGCGAACCCTGTTCTTCATGAGAGGACAAAGCATATAGAAGTGGATTGCCACTTCATTCGTGATCACATCCAGCATGGTGCTATTCAGACATCTCATGTCCCTTCCAGTGAGCAAGTTGCGGACATCCTTACAAAAATCCTCCCTGTGCAGCAGCATCACTACCTCCTTGGCAAGCTGGGTGCTTCACCTTGCACTCCACCTTGAGGGGGCGTATGGAAGACACAGCTAGCTACCTTACAGCTCAGCCATGATATCTCAAGAATAGGACAAAGCTAGTTATTGTTAGGACAAAGTTTGTTATTTCCAGTACTATGTTATGTTTATCTTATTTTGCCTTCATGCACCTACATATAGACAAGCAATGTAATGATGAGACTCAGAATATTAATTCTCAATGCAACAGTTGCTTCTCTCCCTTCACTCTCTTTATTGCCTAGCTTTCTGTGTTATTCTCTTTTGCATATCTTGTAATTCACCAATGACAAACGTTCTCAGATTTGCTGGACTTATTTTAGATAATCCAAAGTCTGAAATCTTGGCTGTAAAGTTCTCATCTAGGAGAATGTTAGTGGTCTTTACATCACGATGTATTACTCTGTGCTGAATTCCTGTACCAGTGTGAAGGTACTCCAGCCCACGTGCTGCTCCAATGCAAACCTTAAGGCGTTGAACCCATGACAGAGGTGGAAGAGATTTATTACCTTGTCTAACCCTTTTATGCAGATGATCAGCTAGTGTGCCACCTCGCATAAATTCATAAACCAGAATCATCTCATTACCATCGTCACAGTAACCAATCAAAGAAACTAGATGGCTGTGTCGAAGTTTTGAAAGCATCTCAATCTCTGTCTGGAATTCTGTTGATCCTTGACTGGACATTGATTGTAACCGTTTTATGGCAACTAAAGCTGGTCCAGGTTCAAAAGTACCTTTGTAAACCTTCCCAAACCCACCTTTTCCAACAACCAATTCATCCAAGAAGTTAGATGTCGCACGCTGTATCTGATGAAGTGAAAAGCGACAACAGAATCCTTGGTTAGACAACGATAAGAGCCGGCTGTTTAGCTCCTCGAATCCTTCTTCTTGGAGTTGTAGGAACTTAAAAACCACAATATCCAAGATAGTGATGAGAATAATCACCCCATTTACTATGATGTTTGTATATCCAGAAAGAAATGTCATATTTAGTGCTATTGACACTACATGCACATATTTTTTTAAAAATATACACAACCTGCTATAGGCCCAGCCTTACAAAAAACAACAGCTCCAAAAGATTATTGATCATGCTTAATAGAGAGCCATTATAGTCGATAAAACTGCATTTCCAAAAACTATGAAAATAACAATTCTTTACAGGAGTAGAATTCAGAAGACCAACATCAGATGACTGACATTTAAAAATGAAAAGATTGTAACAAGATTCAGGATTTAGTTCATGAAAATAATAGATGAGACCCAATTCATTTAAGATCAACTTCTGCTCAAGGCAAAGTGCAGAATTGACTTGACTTAGTTGACTGACCTCTTAAATTTAATGGAGTGCAATAACAATCAAAAATTGAACTTTGACCCGGCAAGAGAAGTAGAGTGTGCCTATGTGGCTACTAACTCTACAAAGTACAGTATAGTTGTAACATCCGGTATTTTTTTATAGGGAAAATGAATTTTTTTATCACTGAACTTTCTATACTTTTAGAAACCAGTCACTGAACTATTTTCTTTTTTTTTTCTCATCACTAACGTTACCATGTCATTTTATTATTGCCATTCCGTTAAATATTTGCTAACAGACGTTAACTTTCTTGTCCACGTATAAAAAAGGTAACCACGTGGCTGGTGACACATTGGCTGACTAATGAAAAAAGTAATCCTTTATTATCAAACCTGAGTCTACCACACCATCCAGTTAATTAATCACGTACCCAGTTAACCAATCAGAAAACTATGAATTATTTTAGAACCAATCATAGATCACTTCTAAATCATGGACCAATCAAATTAAAACAAACTTGTTTCCTTATATAATTTAACTTGCTATCTTTTAACCAAGGTTAAACCCATCAATCATTCTAAATATATTTAAAATTTAAATCATGGACCAATCAAATTAAAACAAATCTGTTTCCTTATATAATTTAACTTGCTATCTTTTAACCAAGGTTAAACCCATCAATCATTCTAAATATATTTAAAATTGAATTATAATCCTAAATAGAATTACATCCTTTATTATCAAACCTGAGTCTACCACACCATCCAGTTAATTAATCACGTACCCAGTTAACCAATCAGAAAACTATGAATTATTTTAGAACCAATCATAGATCACTTCTAAATCATGGACCAATCAAATTAAAACAAATTTGTTTCCTTATATAATTTAACTTGCTATCTTTTAACCAAGGTTAAACCCATCAATCATTCTAAATATATTTAAAATTTAAATCATGTTAAAACAAATCTGTTTCCTTATATAATTTAACTTGCTATCTTTTAACCAAGGTTAAACCCATCAATCATTCTAAATATATTTAAAATTGAATTATAATCCTAAATAGAATTACAAATAGAATCATAATATTATTAAAATTATTAAAATAGAAATCAAACCTGAGTCTACCACACCAATAATATTATATTAAAAATTTTCCTTATTTACCATTCTCATTCTATTATACTAACTATGGTTAGTTAACAATTCTAATTTAAATAGAGTAACTTACTTGATTTAACATATCCATATATTTTATTTTTTTAATGTCAAAAAATAATTATAATAAATTAATATTTTAAATCAAAATCAATCAGGATTATACAAATATAAAATATGCAAAACTTTGAATTATTTTAGTACCAATCAAAGGTCATTCCTTCCAGATGCCAAAATAAAGTAACATACTCTCAAAATATACAAAATCTTAAAAATAGGTAAAAAAAATTAATAACTTGGTAGATAGATTCTAATCAAACAGAGGTATTTATTAACAATAAACAAAATTAAAGAAAAGGGCTTCATTTTTATGTACTCTACTTTTAGTTTTATTTTGTAGTAATTCAATGTTGTTTTCAATTATATAGTAACATACTTAGATAACTTGGGCAGAGAGTAACATTACATGTAATTGTCATATTTTTTTCATTTTGCGTATTATTTTCGTTTCGTGTACAAAAATAAAAAATGCGTAGTTTAGTAGCATTTTGTGTTCAAATTATGGGTATACAAAATAATTTCATGTCATTTTCATGCAAAACCCAAAATACACATGGTATGAATGTATATAACACGAACGATTTTCCAGATCTACGTAAACTCTTTCTTTTAATATATGTCGGTCAAATATACTCATTGTTAAATAAAAATTAATTTCATGTTTTTGAACTCGACAATTAAATTACAAGGACAAATATATAATAATGTGATTATGTGTTTATATATTACACATTTGATTTTAGTTTCATGTACAGTTTTCTATTTTAACATGTTAATCAAATAGAAAAAAAGATAGGTCATACTCATTTTCAAATATTTTATTTTACGCGTTTGGATGACAACGGGTTGGGTTTGATCCGAATTTTGTAAAATTCAAACCCACATCCAAATATTTTTGGGTTTTAAAAATAAATCCAAATCCAAAATTCAATATCTAAAACCAAATTCGTCGGATTTCGAATTAGATTTGACTTTTTTGGGTATCCAAAATTAGTAATAATGTAGTAAAAATTAAAATAATTGTTACACGCAAACAATATTAAGTATATTTATACAAAAATTAAAAAGTAAAATGATTAACTTAAGTAGTCAAATTATAACATATTATACGAATTAATATACTAAGTAAAATTTAAAATATGTTAAAAAAATAATTCTTTTTATACATAGAAATGAAAAATTAATGTAAACAAAATTACATCTTGAATATATCAATAAAATTAGATATTGAGAAATATAAGTTCTAATTACTAAATTAGTATTGACTATTTCTAATGAAATATTTGAAAAAAAATAAACAAAATAATATGTCTTACATCTAAAATATTACATGAAATAATTTCAAATTAATGTATTATATTACATATGTATAGGGTTTCGATAGTGTATTGGGTTTTAGATTTTGGATAGGCTATCGGTTCAGTATAACTTAAATCCAAATGCAAATCGAAACTATTTCGATTTTAAAATTTATATCCAAACCTGAATCCAAAAATTCGGGTTTGGGTTTGAATGGGGTCCCATCATATCGAATTAATTTCTCTTCCTTATTAATGCGTAAAAGAAAACTAATATTTAATATACCATATTCTGATAGAAAAGAATAAAAAAATTCAACATACAAATTCCCAAATTAAATATGCACATTTAAAGTTGTCATTAAAAACAAACTGACCATAAACTCTAACAGATGTATCTTACTCAAATAAGGGGATGTATTGGATTTGTTTGGTTAATTGATAATGTTTATTTTGCTATAGTACTAAATCAAATAACTAATAAAAGAACATAAAATTTGTAAAAATGATATGGAACAAACACATAGGAAACTTAAAATATGGATAAAAAACTTATGAACTTGGTTGAAATATTCTAAAAAATGAGAGAAATCAAATGTAAAATAAAATTAAGAAAAAACAATAAAGAGAGGTTTGGAATGTTTGAGCTGGGATGTGAATGGTATGATAATTGTTTGATAATATTGATATTAATGCAATTGGTATAAATTGACGATAATTTATACTTAAATTTTAATGAAATTATCTTTTTTTTATAAATAATGAATAATATTATGTTTATATTAATTAATTAATAAATTTTATCATTCGGTGCGTAGCACGGGTAGAACACTAACCAATCAAAATATGATAACTAACTTTTTGAGATTTTTTTAGGGACCTCTAGAATTACTCCAGAAAATTGCTCATTTCCTATTTTATTTTCATTTATAGAATGAAAAATATGTATTTGATTTATTTTTTCTATTAGTACTAATTAAGTTTTTACTGTTTTCAACGCCTAATTCTCAAACATGATTATATTGAATCGAACTTTCCGTAAAAATAGCATAAAATGTCGTTAAATTACTTGGGGAAAAAACAAAAAGGAATAAGAAAATTGATATGTATCTCAGGTAAATTTTATCATATATCAAATGAATGTGTTTTGATATTAATCTTTTTTTATATAAACAAATTTTCAATTTTTTTTAACACGCATCCATACAATTATACATAATTTGAGAAAAGTTACTTAGAGATGCATATTGGGTTCGCTACACTCAAAACAAAATATAACAAAATAATTTATTTTTTAATACAATATATATTTTTGTAACTATTTTAAAATTTTAAAATTGTGTTTTCGGTGCGTAGCACGGGTAAAATGCTAGTTAAAACTAAAACGCCAGTAATTTTATGATCAAATCAAAACAAAATCAAAACAAAATCAGAAGACGATTATTTCTTTTCTCCCAAATAGAATTCTAGGGTTCCAACGCCACTCGACTCCAAAATTGAGGCTCGGTACGCAGATAATATCACTGGTTCGTTCTTACATAATAAGGTATGCTCTTATTCTAAACCCTCTTTTATGTTTTTACCATGGTTTTTTTATGGATTGTCGATTAAACCGTTGTTTTTCTAAACCCTTATTTGTAGGTATGAATAATATCAGACTAGAGATTCATCATGGAGGTGAATTTCAATCTAAACAAGGCATATTTTACTACAAGGGAGGTAAAGTTGATACTCATTATGATGTTATTCTAAACCCTCTTTTATGGTGAAGGCAGATTGGTTAGCAAAACAATTTGGTAGTTCTATAAGAAGCAACCCCAGATGGAAATTAAAAGAGTTTGCAAAAGCCATAAACTCAAAGTACAAGCTGCAATGTTCTTTAAATCAATGTTGGTGGGCTAAGAAAATTGCAATGGCTGAATTGGAGGGAGATTTAAAGGAGCATTATGCCAGACTATGGGATTATACGGCAGAAATGTTGAGAACAAATCCAGGTAGTTCAATTTTTATTAAAGGAGAAGTAACTGAAGGGTGTGAGAATCCAACATTTCAGAGGTTGAATGTATGTTTTGAAGCTTTGAGAACTGGTTTTTCAAATGGATGCAGAAAAATAATAGGGCTAGATGGTTGCTTTTTAAAAGGCTATGTTAAAGGTGAATTGTTGACAGCTATAGGAAGGGATGCTAATAATCAGATGTTTCCAATAGCCTGGGCAGTGGTGGAGGTTGAGTGCACAGAGTCTTGGGTTTGGTTCATGAAATTGCTGAAAGCTGATCTCAATTTGCAAGATGGATACTCATACACAATAATAACATATCAGCAAAAGGTATAAACTTTGTTGTTGTAAATTATTTATGAACTTTATTGTAAATGAACTTTATTGCTCACAGCTCACAGCCATGCACTCCAACTCAAACTCCAGAGGATGTGGAAGGACAATCAAGCTCAGACCAACCTATGACAGCAACCACTCTTAATTCTCCATTAAAAAAGGGTAACAAACAGGTTTTCCCAAGGAGTGAACTGAAGAAATAGTTGATGAACTAGTGCAAGTTTGTTGGAGACTTTTTGTTAAGTTTATGGTGAACTTAATCTCATGTTTTTGTTATCTAAGTAATGAGATGTAGTTGGTACTATTAGTCAAGTTATGAAACTTTTTCTATGTACTGTAGCCTTTGAGCTTAATGTTTTACTAATGCAGTTATTCTTCAACCGATTGAAAGTATTGCAGTTTACATTTCAACTCATTGCAAGTAGCTTAAGTACAACAGCATGCAACATAAAAAATAAAACACTGATGATGCACATGTTCCATATTACAACTTCATTCTTTTCTTTCAACATCAAATTTAAGCTGCTAATTTCCTTCTTTGAACACTCCAGTGCATCCTTCAAAGCCAGAACTTGACTCTCTAATGCAACCTTCTCAAGTTCTAAAGCTTCAATCGACTTGTACAACCTCGGTTTGCTCTCCAATGAAGCTTTATCTTCCCATAAAAAGAACTTGCAGTACTTATCCTTGTCTTTATAGAATGGACAACCATAGAATCTTTTACCCCTACTTTTAGATTTAAAAGATGTCCATATTGGTGCTTGAACTCCACAAAAGCATCGTATCACTTCACTCGGTTTAGCTTGAGAATCGATTGAAGATGATGATTTGCTTGAATCCATTGATCTTATATACTTAATTGATTCTAGATTGGTGCAAGAACCCTAATTTGTATTTAGCCCCAATCTCAACATTATATCCGTTATTTTTGGGTTAGAATGGGGTTATATATAGAGATATAGACATACGCCACGTTAGCAACCCACATCAACAACACAGTACACGCTGGCCAATCAGTTAACGGAATGGCAATAATAAAATGACAGGGTAACGTTAGTGATGAGAAAAAAAAGAAAATAGTTCAGTGACTGGTTTCTAAAAGTATAGAAAGTTCAGTGATAAAAAAATTTATTTTCCTTTTTTTATAAATATTTTTAGTTATATTATTTTATATTGAGGATTAAAAATATTAGTTAGATAGTATTTATATTAGTTTAGGAGTAAATAAATGTTTTTAATAATTAGAATATTATTTTAAAAAGAAAGGAAGTAAGGGTTTTAAAAAAATAAAAGAAGCGTTCAAAAAAAAGGGGGGGTTGGAGAGACTTACGTTACTTTTCAGATTAGGGTGGAAGAAGAAGAGAGAAGAGGGAAGGAGAAAGAGATGAGCAAACGTAATTGAGGAGTTAGGAATTTGAGTTCGAGGTAAGAGATTCGAATCTTTGTTATGTATATACATATATGTTTATGAGATTAGGGTTGATAATATGGATTCTTTTGTTATCAATTATGGTTCTTCGGATTGGATGGATTAATTTTATTGAGGATTAGTAGCGAATAGCAATCACTAAAGTCTAAGGTACGGGTAGTTTGTCTCTCTTTGTATGTCTTATTATCCCAAATTTGTACATCTGATTTCTTGTTAAATTCGTACAAAATTCATTATTCATCGGATTGTGTTGATTCTTGATCTCCTGGAAAGATATTTGAATTATCTACAACTTTCATTCTCTTTGTTTTGTGAAATTTAGCTTGTAAACATGTGAAAATCTGCTATTTGTAAATCCGGTGTGTTAATTTCTGTTTGTACATTCTAATTTCGGAAATTCATAGTAAATCGGAAATTAATCCAAATATTATGAGCGATACCATTCTGGAAAGCTCGTTTCGATATCTGCATTTTTCGTTTACCTTCCATTAACAAATTCTATTATTTTGATCTGTTAAACATCGAAATACTACTGTGATCAGTGCCTGATTCTGTTCTTCCAGTCCGCATTTTCATTGTTTCTGAATTCGTCACTTCTTCGTTTTTAATGAGCCTTACCATTCTGGAAAGGTCTCGGAATCCTCTACGACTTTCGTGTTTTGTGCTTTTTCATTTGAGTTCATATTTATAGAGTAAATTGATATTCTTTGAGACTGGTAAAGTTCTGGAAATTTATATACAATCGTCTACTTTGTACAATATTTGGGTGTGTGCTATTTGAGTATGTGTTATCTGTTATTTGTGATGTACGTATGATTTTGGAGATATTGTGAGGTCATTTTTTTTTTCGAGTAAGTTATTTATGATTTTATTATGATTTGGGAGATATTGTAAGACTCCGTCATGAGTGGAGAGAATCTCGTGCTTGGCACCTCCTATGCGATGTATTTAAATAGTGTGGGCGTGTTGCCGATGTTATGGGACACGTATAGTCATGACTATTGTGTATGTTTGGCCATTTAGGTAGCATTGTGCTTTTTGCCGTGCAAGCCCCTGTAAGATTTTGGGTAGCATTTGCTTTGTGCTGTGCAAGCCCCTGTAAGTTTTGATGACTACAAATTCTGGATGACCGAAAATGTAGGACATCCTGTAAGATTATCTCCCATGTCAGTAAGTAAAGTTTTGGTTTTGATGATTAATATATGTACGTGGTAAGATTAATTGTTTTGGATATTATTTGTAAGTGTATGTGTAATAGTCAGATTATATTTTATCGGTTATGTCTTTATTTATGTTAATGTGTTAATTATGCGTAAGTGTTATGATTATTGTCTGAGTAAGTTTATTTTGATTTGAGAGCATTTATTTTTATATTGTGAGTTGAGTATCTACTTTCTATTATCTCATTCGCTATGTCTCATTATTCTTTTATTCAGATATTCATTTTTATTCTTAAGTTGTTCAGCTATTTAATTTGTTTAGCTTGTGAATCGTTTTATATCCGTATATGAGCCTTTCGCTCACTGCCGGTTCTTTGTTTTTCTTATTCCTACCGGCAGGTGATCTTATTTAGGTGGGCTACCTTTGGGAAGAGTGCGAGTTGCGATATTTGAAGATTTTAGTTTTATTTTTAATTTATGAATTGAAAGATATTGGATTTTGAGAAGTTGTATCGTTTTATTCGATCTTTAGTGGATTTTATAATTCAGTGTATTTGTTGGGATGTTAAAATAGTTTAATCTAAATTTTGACATCTAAAAACCCACAAAATATCACAATTTTATCTGTTTTGGTGATAGTTATAATTTTAAATTTGTATTTACTTGCACATTTGAAAGAGATTGAGCTTCTTGCTTCTGGCATGTCACCATCCTTAATCAAAAGAGATTCAACAATTAAAAGACAGATCAATTTTCATGGTTTTCAACAAGCTTATGTTACATCCTTCACCTTTGAGTTTGAGAATAATCATAAAAGGAACGCAGAGAGTTAGAATTAGATGTTTCCTAAAATGTTGGGAAGAAGGTGTCTCCTATGAATATTCCTTGTGTTGCGAAAATCAAAGAGCGGTTAGATTTAAAAGATAAAGAAACCAGTGGCAGAACCAAACCACTGTCGAACATCCTAATTCTGACATTGTTGAGATTTCTTGGGAAGTAACTGTTTGTGAGTAGACGAGTATATTACATTCGTACAAATATTTTATAAAAAGACATTTCCGCCTCCACCTTTTACCCTCAGTTCACTCGAGTGTTTAAACTAAAGAATGAGTGTAAACTGTAAACTATTTTTTTAATTTTAATACAACCAATTAAATGTTACATATATTTGATTCTTATGTAGATTGGCCTGAGTTTGAAGGATGATTGTGGAGCATAATAATGGTCCTTAACAGAGTCATAAGTAGCTCAAATGTAGTAAATCAGAACAAAGTCGAGAGCTAAAAGTTTACTGTTAGATTCAAAGTTGTAGTTTTGGCGCCAAAGCTAGTTTTATGCATAAATTACTCTATTTTGATTCATTTTTGTCACAACTGTTAGATAATCAGTTACTCTAGTTTCAATTTCAAATATGTATGTTTTGCAGAAGGATACGAATAAGTTCTAATGGTTCTAATTATATGCGGTTCTATGTGGAACCTAATCCATAGTATATTGTTTTCTGTTTATATTTTAAGGTTCACTACAAGTGTTGCTAATTTATATAATTATGTTTAAGGTTCATAAATTGAACTGCAAATGTAGCTTCTTGTAATTTATTGTTTGGACTGCAAATTTTTTGCTCTTCTAGGGCTGTACATGTCTCGAAGCCAACAAACCTCAAAATTAAAACCATAAAAGTATCAGGACTTCAGAGACCAGTATTCTCTTTTCGTGCTCTAGATTATCTAATTGAGGACTTTTGGTTCATGAAATTCGAACCTGTTATTGTACTGGTTTTTGGCTTATGGTGTTTGATTCCGAATAATAAATTTTGGAACTTTCTTTCCATGTGTTAATATCGTTGATGAAATTACTATATAATTTACCCATCCTTTCACCTTTCACTCTTTTCTAATTCTTCTGATTCCCCTTTGCATTAACAATGCAAACAACCTCATAGTTTTTCCACAACTTAGGTTTGCCATATTTTATTTGAACTACATGCATGTTGTGAAATTAAGGATATGTCTAGATTGAAAAAAAAGGAAAACAGAAAATTCATTGTGTGGTTTGTTACTATCTCAAGGGTAGATCACATGTGCATATACTTGGGCCGTTTGGTCACACGCCAAGGACAACCAAAGTTATATATTAGTGTTGTCCTTTTCAGGGATTTTGGTTAGATTATAATGGTTTCCGCGGATTTGTTAAGTCAGTCAGCATTAAGGATTCTTTTGCCTGCTGGAAACCCAAGCAAAGATGATCACAGTTTAAATAATATACTCTTAATATTTTCATGATACAGATACTAGTTAGTGTTATTATACGTTTGAAGGAAAAAAAATGGCTAAAACTAGAGGAGGTATGACAAATTAGGGTTTTCACATATATAATATCTATTCAATTGATATGTTTTGTGTGTTTTGAATTTTATTTTCGTATTATATGAAGCTGATTATTAGTGATTATTTACCTCTTATTCTACAATTTTTTTAATTATTGATTGTGTTATTTATGATTTTTTTGAACAAGTTGACAAGTTGTTGATTGAGGACATTCATAGTATTAAAATAACTGAATGTATGATTATATGTACCTGATTTAGTGATTATATGTAGCTGAATGTACGTATTAATTGATTATATGTACCTAATTTTGTGACATATCTTAGTCATTTTTTAACTATTATTTTATTAGTGTTTGAAAATAATATGTGTGTCGATGACTTGTGAACAAGTAGAGTTAGAGTCTGTTATAATTTATGATTGGTAATGAGCTGAATAGAGTCTGTTTCTAGATTCAAGAGGTGAGTATGGAGTTGAGATTGTGAAGGGAGATCTCCTCATTGACAAAATTTTGTGCTCGATGTAATGTAAAAAATAGAGCAAGTACAATGTAATGTTTCTGTCCGTTGTGTGTGCAAGAGATAAGTAGGTTTGAGTAAAGATAGGATTAGTGTTACTACCTAAAATGAGCTTTATAACATTAAAAATATGAGTTTATAAACTTTCTACAAATTACTAATAGCATATATCTGTATTGTACATGAATTCAATTCCTTTTTTAGAATGTATCTATACTAGTAGTTGCAATTTGGATGTAGTTTACTACTTTTAAGTTTGCAGGTCATACAAGTCAGCTGCGTAGAAGTTTAAGACTTAAAAATTTAAGTCGCCCAAAAAATACAGTTGTTGAGACAGTTGACTTAGTAGATAGAAGTGATCAAGAGAGTTCGATGGAAGGTAAAATTGTTATTATGAATAATTTTAAAATTACGGTTATAGAACACATTAATGTAAATTTATTACATTATGCAGAAAGTGAATCAGATCAGCATGAAGACCTCCATTTATAGATGAGGAAAACTTCATGGAAGATGAACTTGAAAGTGAATCAGATCAGCATGTAAAAAAAATAACAAATTACTAAACTAAAATTGCTCTATCACTGAAATATGATCAGACGTGCTGCTTTTCTTTGTATATTTGTTTATAAACTGAGATTGGTATAACACTTGTACTAATTTTTTTTCAAATATTAACAGGAAGATTCTCTTGATGAAAATATGATGGAAGATGAACTTGAAGATGAACCAATGACTGAACAACATGAAGAACCTACTCAACAAGAAGAACCCCCACAAAAAATTAAGGTGACAAAGTGGAAATGAAAGCCAGATCATCAGGTACGGTTTTTATTCATAAGAATGACTACTATTTAATAACTTAATCACTGATATGTGAAGTTACTATTACAAATCTGTAATACACCAAATCACTGATATGTCAAAATGAAATTAGTTAAATGTGTTACCTAACTCAGTAAATTAACTTTTACACTAAATTGGTAAATTTTTTATTTTCTTCTTATGTTTCTTTTTGCTTTAAACAGGATGAGCCAGGAAAAATAAAAAGGCCAAATGTCAAATTTTCAACAAAGATTCATCCAAGAGTATATGATATGGTAACTTAACTGCATGGCAATAGATACGGTATATATTTAGACATTTCTATTTTATATTTATGTTTATATTTTGTTGAATAGGAAATTCAGGGAGCCGCCAAGATTAATAAGAGAAAAGATGAAATCAAAATCAGGAATTCTCCAAGGGTATTTAGTGAAATGGTCTACTATCTATCAGATGAGCAGAAACAGTGGGTCAAAAAATCAGGATTTGAACAAGTTCTTTATTTCTGTTTGGAGATGATACCTGGAAAGCTGGCATATCATATATTTCAGAGATTTGACAAAAATTCAGTGTCACTGAAATTTAAGGATGAAACTATAAAAATTACAGAGGAAGATGTGTATGATGTTCTTGGGTTGCCATACGGAGGAGAAACAGTGACACTGGCATCTGGTGACCTGTACGACCAAAGAACAAACGAATGGTTAGCACAATTCCCAACTCAGAAAGAACGTGATCAAATCACCACAGCAAAACTAGTTCAAATTATGAAAGGACAAGGGCTCACTCAAAATTTCAAGTTTAATTTCTTGATTGTCCTGTCGAATGTGCTTATTGGAACGTCAACAAGTTCATATGTTGACAGGCAGCTTCTCAAATTACCTGGAGATGTTGATCACTGGTACAAGTACAATTGGGCATAATACTTGTTAACTTACCTAGTTACTGCAACAGAGAGTTGGAACAATACGGCATTAGTTTTCTTCAGGGGCTCCTTGCTATTTCTCATTGTAAGAATACACAAAACTTAAGTACTAATATACGGTCACAAATATTAGAAAGATCATTTATTGTTGTCCTTTTAATATTTTCTTGTTGGAAAACTACTAATAATTCATTTTTTAAATGTAGTTATTCTATGTTGATCGAGTAAGACATAAGGGAATAAAGTTGGTTGACAGACGCTTCCCTTGTTACAAAGGTTGGACAGAAGAATTTTTGAAGAAAAGGCAAGCACTTGAACTATCCGATGGAGTTTTTGGAGTTGGATCTGTTGAGGTTCCATTAAGGGTATTCCTTTCCCAAAACAGTCAACCAAGCCCGAAACAGGTATAAAAGGAAACTTCTCAATATTTGTAATTGACTATATGTTATTTGTAAACTTATTCTGACCACAATTTTTTTTAATAATCTCAAGAAGAATGCTGCTAATGAAAATTGCCAAGAAGAAAATGCTAATGGAAATTGGAATGTTGCTGATGATAATGACTGGAATAACTGCAATGATAATTGGAATGATGGCCGAGGATGGGATGATTGGAATGATGGGGATAATGTTCAACAGCAACCTAACAACGAAACATGGCAAAATGCTGATCAAGAAGTACCCATTGTTGAAGAAAATTTTGAAGAAACTGAAATGGAAACTGAGGTATAAAGAACATTTAGTTAATACTACTATACATTAAGTATTGTTTGTTAAGTATTTAATTTGGTTCAGACTACTAATAATTAAAAATACAGGGTCATGGCAAAAAACATTGCAGAAAATGGTGAAACATCAAAGAAGCAAGATCATTCTGTCAAAACACCAAAGGTAATAGTTCACTAATACTAGTTGTCGTAATCACTGATATATCATGATATTATCAGTAATATATGACCATGTTATCAATAAAAAAATAATAGGTCAATTAGTAGTTGATAAATGCTTTTCAGTACTTAAACTAAACTATTTGCATTCATTGCTGTTCTGACTTGAAAATAATTTTTCAGGAAATGGTGGAACATCTGCGAGCAAGGGCACATGATTTAATTGAAGAAAAAGTGTTGTTGGAAGTAGACCTAAAGATATCATTATAAAAAGATCCAGATAATCAGGAGCTATTGTTGATTGCAGATGTTTTCAATGACGTATTTCATCCAAGAAAACAAGACAATGATCCTGTGAATAAGAATCAAACGTCTACAGAGAAAAATCAGAATACAACTGTGATGCAAGATGAATATTTTCAATTGAGACGTGAAGACATTGAAGAGATGGATTTGGTTGGTTATGTTACTAGAACAAAGCAAATAACAGAAGATTTCTGTCCATCCTTCTCACTGGGAATTGATGATGACTTCACTGATGAACAATGCGAGAATTTCAATGCAGATGATGAAGCCAATCTCAATGCAAGAGCAACAGATAAAGAGATGTTTATTACTCCAAAACCAGCAATTAGAGAAAAAAGTACAAGACTTATGAAACTGACCCGATATGGCAAGTCACCATACATTGAAAGGGTTATTGACATCTCTCAGAAATTCACAAACCTAGATTTTGGTTTATGGAGATTTATGGTTAAACAAGCAAAACATCTGTAAGTATTTAATTTTTTTCTTCTATATTTGAATAATTAGTTTCAATGTTTATTACACACTATTAACAAATAAAAATATCTATCGATTATTGACAGGGATGCGTTATTCGTTTGGAATGGTTTCAGTTGCATAACAGAGAACATGCAAACATTGAAATTGAATACAAAGCTATCCTATTCAGTTGTTGACACATGGGCTGTAATTTTAAATGATGATGAAAATTACAAGGCAGACGAATCACCAATGCGTCTCTTTTGTACAATTGGCTGTGTGGTAATCTTAATGTATAGCTAACAATTTCCTTAATGATATACTACTGAATTTCAATTACTAATTTTTTATTTCTGCAATTTACAGCATCCAAATTTGGACGATACTAAAAGTAAAAGTTTAACATATCCAATATTTGTTCGAAACATGGATGAGATACTTGGAAGATTCAACAGGGAAAAACTGGAGAACATGGACATGGTAAAAATTAATAATAGTAATAGTAACATATTATCTCTGAATTACTATTCTCATTTTGATAATTTTTATATTTGAAGGTATTTTTTCCCATTCAAGCATATGAGCATTTCTATCTGATTTGCTACAACTTCAAGAATCCAAGATATGAGCTGATTGATAATGTAATGAGGGATGAAGATCCAAAAATTTACTATGGCGCTAAACCAAGGATTCTGGTATGAACTATTATATTACACTGAATTTAATTTCCATACTTTTTTGCTTATCACTAGCTTACACACTTAATAGTTAACTTACATTTACTAAATTATATTATTTAAATTACTTAAAAATCATAATATGATCACTAAAATGTAATTTATAATTTCATAAACTTGTTATAAATGTAGTTCCCCTGTCTTCGTTTCCGAAGCTGAGTTCAGTTACATTCAATGATCACTAAAATGTAATTTGTAATTTCATAAACTTGTTATAAATGTAGTTCCCCTGTTTTCGTTTCCAACGCAGAGTTCATTTACATTCATTACCTTGAACTCAGATTCTTGGCATAAACCTGTTTTGCAGTAGAATTATTAGTGGTTATTAAGGAAACTCATTATGTTATTTTTGAATGTAGAATTATTAATGTTTTCTATTATTTTGCAGCATTCTCGTTTCACAAAATATTTGCAAGCAAAAGGTCATTCAAAGTTGGCAAATTCAATGAAGAAGGTGAAAGTTCAGTACATCGAAATGGATTGGCAAACTATGAATAATTCACATGACTGAGGCATATTCGTCATGAGACATATAGAAACCTATAAAGGTGATCAAAAAACTTGGGATCCTCGACTGAAACAGGAATCAGTAAGAAAGCTGACTTATGTATCTTTTTCATATATAGTTTCTGTCTTTTTTAATTTAAACATTATGGAACATGAATATATTACTTATCTTTTTGTATTTTCAATTTCAGTGTGCCCAGTATGCACAGCTTGTGAAACTTAGAGTGAAGTATAACAATGCTATACTCTCAGCAAAAATCAATGAAAAAAGAGAGGCAATCACCAAAGAAGGCTTGGCCTTGTATAATGAAGCAGCAGCAAACAAAGTTCTGAACTTAGTAATTGAATCATCTCAATCATCTCAAGGAGAACCAAAAAAAGCAGACAACAACCAATCTCAGAAGAAAAATACTGTGACATTTGCCAAAAATTTCAAGCACCTTTGAAGAAGGAAATTTAGCCGAGAAGAAACAGTGACGAAATCGATCTATTTGTTTTTAGTTTTCTTAATGTGGCTAATAGTTAAAAAAACAAATTATGTTAGTACTGTTAACCTTTATGGATATTGGTACCATATCTTTTGATTATGTGGTGAACATAATGTGGCTAATAGTTAAGAAAACATATTCTGTTAGTACTATTAACCTTTGTATATATTTCTATTGCATGGCTAGAGTTTTTGTTTCAAATGGATATGCTATTTATGTTATTCAGGTTTTATACACTATCCACACATTACAAACTTCTTACATGAGCAAACTCGTAAAATTGTTGCTAAAATCACTCAAATATTTAACACAAATCATTAAAGTGTAATACGGAATTACTAAAAAATTCTACAAAAATCACTAAAATATGATTAAAAAAACTACCAAATATTTTTATAATTTTTATGATAAAAAACCACCAAATATTTTATGACAGGTTTTTTTTGATTTCCTATTGGGCTCTTTAAAGTCACTGGGGTCCTAGGGCATCTCCTCGATTGCCGGGGTTCGGCTCACGACTACCGACTAAGAAAAACGGAGGTCGGGGGCCGAGTTGCATACGGCTGCCTTGGTGTGCTCGGCACGGTAACTATTTTTTTCTTCTAAATATGTATTAAAAAACTTATAATTGAATAATGAATTAAAAATTGTACTTGCATACCTTTTCTGGCGTCCTAATTTCGAAAAAATCGGGGGCCAGCCCCGATTTTTTCAAAATCAGGATAATTAGGGTTTAGTATCAAGGATTTAGGGTTGTAAACAACCCTAAATCCTAAACCCTAAGTTCGTATACCGTTATTGCGTCATTCTAAATAGTTCTAAAACCCAAAATGGAAACATTGAACCCAAAAGGTTAACCGTTGAACCCCTAAGTGAAACGACCGTCCAGTGATGAGGTGATGGCAGGTTTTTTCTGATTTCCTAGTGGGCTCTAACTTAATTGAATAGTGAATTAAAAATTGTACTTGCATACTGTTTTCGGCGTCCTGATTTCGAAAAAATCAGGGGCCAGCCCCGATTTTTTCAAAATCAGGATAATTAGGGTTTAGAATCTAGGATTTAGGGTTGTAAACAACCCTAAATCCTAAACCCTAAGTTCGTATACGGTTATTTCGTCATTCTAAATAGTTCTAAAACCCAAAATGGAAACATTGAACCCAAAAGGTTAACCGTTGAACCCCTAAGTGAAACGACCGTCCAGTGACGAGGTGATGGCAGGTTTCTTTTGATTTACTAGTGGGCTCTTTAAAGTCAATGGCGTCCTAGGGCATATCCTCGATTGCCGGGGTTCGGCACACGACTACCGACTAAGAAAAACGGAGGTCGGGGGCCGAGTTGCATACGGCTGCCTTGGTGTGCTCAGCGCAGTAACTATTTTTTTTCTTCTAAATATGTATTAAAAAACTTATAATTGAATAATGAATTAAAAATTGTACTTGCATACCGTTTCCGGTGTCCTGATTTCGAAAAAATCGGGGGCCAGTCCCGATTTTTTCAAAATCAGGATAATTAGGGTTTAGGATCTAGGATTTAGGGTTGTAAACAACCCTAAATCCTAAACCCTAAACCCTAAGTTCGTATACGGTTATTTCGTCATTCTAAATAGTTCTAAAACCCAAAATGGAAACATTGAACCCAAAAGGTTAACCGTTGAATCCCTAAGTGAAACGACCGTCCAGTGATGAGGTGATGGCATGTTTTTTCTGATTTCCTAGTGGGCTCTAACTTAATTGAATAGTGAATTAAAAATTGTACTTGCATACTGTTTTCGGCCTCCTGATTTCGAAAAAATCAGGGGCCAGCCCCGATTTTTTCAAAATCAGGATAATTAGGGTTTAGGATCTAGGATTTAGGGTTGTAAACAACCCTAAATCCTAAACCCTAAACCCTAAGTTCGTATACAGTTATTTCGTCATTCTAAATATTCTAAAATCCAAAATGGAAACATTGAACCCAAAAGGTTAACCGTTGAACCCCTAAGTGAAACGACCGTCAAGTGATGAGGTGATGGCAGGTTTTTTTTGATTTCCTAGTGGGCTCTTTAAAGTCACTGGCGTCCTAGGGCATATCCTCAATTGTCGGGGTTCGGCTCACGATTACCGACTAAGAAAAACGGAGGTCGGGGGCCGAGTTGCATACATTTGCCTTGGTGTGCTCAGCGCAATAACTATTTTTTTCTTCTAAATATGTATTAAAAAACTTATAATTGAATAATGAATTAAAAATTGTACTTTCATACCGTTTCCGGCGTCCTGATTTCGAAAAAATTGGGCGCCAGCCCCGATTTTTTCAAAATCAGGATAATTAGAATTTAGGGTTTAGGATTTAGTAGGGTTTATGTATACGGTTATTTCATCATTCTAAATATTTCTAAAACCCAAAATGAAAACATTGAACCCAAAAGGTTAACCGTTGAACCCCTAAGTGAAACGACCGTCGAGCAATGAGCTGATGGTAGTTTTTTTTTATTTTATTACGTAGTGGGCTCTTTAAAGTCACTGGCGTCCTAGGGCATCTCCTCGATTGCCGGGGTTCGGCTCACGACTATCGACTAAGAAAAACGGAGGTCGGGGGCCGAGTTGCCTACGGGTGGGTTGGTGTGCTCGGCGCGGTCACAAACAAAATTTTATAACAACTAATTACAAAATAGTAGCATTTGAAAAACAATATTAAAAACTTGCAATGTAGAAACTAATTGCCTTGTATCAAGAGTGTGAAAACTGTTCCAAAATTAATTAAACAAATCCAACAAACTAAATCATTAGTCAACAACCCACATTAAGCAAACAATCCAGAAACTAAATCAAAAGTTAATAAGCCACATTTTTTTCCAGGAGCTGTTTCTGCGATATCTTTTGAAGGAGCTGCTTCAACAGCATCTTCTTTTGTCTTCAGGAGCTTTTTCTTTTTTCTTTTTTCCACGACATTTTTTGCACCAGGTACTTCAACATCATCTTCATTTTTCTTTGTACAAGTTCTTGAATCATGAGTTAAAGACCCACATTTTTTACATTTCCGAATCCTTTTCTTTGATTGCATCACAGCTTTTTCTCTTGCACTAATCAACCTCTTAAAATAATTTCCTTTATTCTTGCAAATTTTAGGTACAAGAACAGTAATCTCTCCAGAAGGTTGATCACCAACCATTGCAGCCATATGATCCTTCTTTGTAAAGTAAACAACATCTCCACCATGATTGTCAAGATCAATATTCAACTGTTTTATAACTTTATGCACATATTCAATCCTATCTAACTGCACCCCTGCCTTGTTTACTGCTTGGCGAAAATCAAACCAGATATTTGTCAATGCCAATGATACCTGTTCCATCTTAAAGTAATCACTAGATACTGAATCAATATTTGATGAAGTTCCGCAGTCGGCAATTTTCATCCAACGGTTCAAAACAAGACTTCTAGGGAACTTTGTCACACCAATTTGCTTCAAACCACAAAATGCATGTCTACAAAGAATTCCGCACATTACAAATTTTTTGCAAGAACACACAGCATGATTCTGACTAACAGACACCTGCATGAAAGGAAATATGAACATACAAAAAATCATAAAATTGTACATCAAGAATTCTTATATCACTAAATATATACACCATATCACTAAATATATAAATCTATATCACTAAATATAAACAACACAAATCATAAACTAAGACAACAGATATCATGAACATGTAGTAAAAACCCAGACATACGCTTATTGGAATTACTACTCAATGACAGTAATCGATTAAATACAAGACAGTTGCTTACTGGAAGAAAACATGAGAAAGAATTACCTTGAACAGTTTATCTTTTACTTTCACATCCTTGATTTCAAAATATGTAACACCTTCAACTTCCTCACTCATACGTTTAATTTGCATATCTAAGCAACAACAAATAATTTCTTCCTGAACTTTATAAAATATTGCACGTGTGAACAGATCTGCTGCATCATTTTCAATAAACCATGTTGAAATACAAGTTGGAGTACTAGACTTTGTCTCATGATCTAGCCGAGCTGTTTCATTTCGTTGCCTGTCCATTGCACTCTGGAAACGCAACCAGAATTCACAGAGTGTATCTCCTTGCTTATGGAACTGTGAGAAAAAAGAATTCTCACTCTCAGACCTTGAAGTTGTCCGCATCAAACCAAACATCGGCTCATCCCTGAAAAATGCCGGTATCCAAGAAGATCTTATCGCATACATATCTGCCAACCACTTATTACCCTGTAAGTGGAACTCTTCAATAATAGACTGCCATCCTCTCTCAAACTCATCAATATCTATAGTTGAAGACCATAGGTATGTTTTCATTTTTTCCATAAAATCCGTCTCCTTACATAAACGATTACCAAGCTACACAAAAGCATTGAAAAGCAAATTAAAAAACGAACCTATTTTAAATTCAGATTGCACACCATATGTATGATATGAAAGAAGAAAATACATGTAAAAAAATATACCTTGATAGGGAATTTTTGCAAGATATGCCACATGCATAACCGATGCTTACTAGCAACCAAACCATTAACGGAAGAAAACGATGCAGGGACAACAATCTTCATAGCTGGACACTGGTCAGTAATAATAAGAACAGGATTCCGTCCCATGGCTTTTACAAGATGACCAAAAGCCCAACTATAATCTGTAACACTCTCTTGAGATAAAAGGCATGATGCGAACGTAACACATTTTTCATGTTTATCAACACCAGTGAATGGACCAAATATCATATTATACCTGTATACACAAATAGTAAGTAAACAGTGAACCTTAAATAATTAACCTTAAACCGTAAACCTTAAATAATTAACCCCAATTAACTACAATCAATATGCAGCAAACTGGAATATATTCAATCACCAATGTATATTACAGATTTCACAACATCTATATTAAAAGAAAAGACATAACTACTTTTTACTTACTTATTTGTATCGAAGGTTGCATCAAACGAAACAGCATCACCATAAATTTCGAAATTCCTCCGACCAATTCCATCTGCCCAAAATAGCCTCAACAAGTGTCCTTCTGAATCAACGTCATAAGCATAATAAAATGATTCAGACGTCTCTTGCATGACCTTGAACTTTTCAATCATCATCTGCCCATCCCTTTCACCAATATAACATTTCAAATCACGATCAAAATTTCTAAAATCACGTAATGTAGCACCAACATTGGAATAACCACCCATCATTTCTTTAGCAAGGCTAAATGACTTACTGCACCCTATATTAACTTTCGCAGCATCAAATACAATGTTTCTCAGACCAAGAGTCATCTCTCTATTAGCTCTCAAAAATTGGCGTCCACTTTCAGTAGCTAAAGGGTGGTTATGTAGTTCTACAAAAGACAAAACAAAATATCTATTGATACTCGTGTACTTCACCACCATTTTAGCTTTGCAACCACACCTCTGAGAAACAGTCCTCCTTCTCTTGACTACTTTACTACAACTAACATCAGCTACATCATTGAAACCTTCATGACTACATACAAAATGTTTAAGAACTATAATGCCTTCTCCATCCTTTTTCTCTGTTGACTTTCGGCAGTAAAACCAGATACTTGACCATACTGCTTATAAAACTTGTAAGCTTTATGTAAGCTTTCAAATACCATATCTTTCACTGGAATGCAGCTCAGATCAACACAATTAGGTTTGAAATGCCTATTGCCACCAGGAGACAAGCTGTAGCTGCTCACAGAACCATCATTTTTAGTAGAACATACACAACTACTAACATCACTACTAACTGCAACACGAGATGAATCGCCACAATAAGAACCTGGAAAAAGTAAAATTTACCACAATTATCACTAATTTAAAGACAAATATGAACTAATTTACCAATTCTATCGGGAACGAATATGATTAGACTAAACGACACATCAAAAACAGTGATCGATAAAAACTAAACAATTAACTAATAATCAAAAGATGAATTCATTACAGAGATGAAAAAAAACATAAAACAAGCATATTTGTATAAATACAAAGATAAATACGAACATAAAGAGATATCAAAATCGAATTACTACACTGAACAGAGCATAAATACGAAGATAATCACAATTTCAAAAGGTAATCACAAAATATTCATAAAAACAAAAAATTTCAAACCTATAAACTTCATATAGCTCAAATATTCACAAAAAACGAAGATAATCACGATTTAAGAAGCAACATAATAAAACTTAGCACATAAACATATGAAAAGCTCAAAAATCATTGAAATTACCTTGATTGTCACTAATTTTAGCCAAATCTGTTGTAATCATGATGAAAATTGATCAAAATTCGTTTTAAAAAAGCAAAGAACAAGCGAGAACAAGCGACATAGATGAAAATAATAGAAGAAACAAGAGACAGAAACGAGTCGAGAGAGAAACGAGACGAGAAAGATGAAGATTATCGTAGAAAGAAGAGAGAGAGAGAGAGAAACAGAAAACTGATAGAATTGAATACACGTAATCTTTGTCTTTTTTTTTCGTTTGACCAAATCAACGGCCGTGATTAAATCATAGTAGAAAAATTGTAATGGTCCAGATTGGTTCTTAGTTTGTATTTTAAAAAAGGTTTGTATTTGATCATTTGCCTATATATATATATATATATATATATATATATATAGGCCTTTGCTCCATAAAGAACACTCTTATATAACAAACAATAAAGAACACTATAAAATCATTTATTCCAATAGATCCATTGGCCCCGCCAGGGGCACCCAATACAAAAAGTTCTTATTTTTTTAGGCTCTATCCATCCAGCAAAAAAAAAAATTTTGAAAATTTTACTGTTCATGATGACGTCACTGATGACGTCATCGATGAACAGTAAATTTTCAATTTTTTTTTTTGCTGGATGGATAGAGCCTAAAAAAATAAGAACTTTTTGTATTGGGTGGCCCCGCCAGGGGCAATGGATCTATTAGATATGAGGTGTTCTTTGTTGTTTGTTATATAAGGTGTTTGCTATGGATCTAGAGAAAACCCCTTTAAAAGGAGAACTTAGAAAACTAAATTAAAATATAGCACATATGGTATTCAAACTGATCGTTGGGAGATGGAGAAAAATGTGGTGAAATTAGATTTTAAAAAATATCACCGATTGACGGGAAAAATCAAATTAAAAACGGAGGGGATTAGGTGGGATTGTGTGTGTGAGGGTGTATTTGATTAGTGTGTGGGTGCCCCTGGCGGGGCCATTGATTATAATACATCCAATGGTTAGGATTAGTACCTTAGTTTTCTTCAAAAAAAGAGTTCTCTTTTGATCATTTGCCTATATATATATATATATATATATATATATATATATATATATATATATATATATATATATATATATATATATATATAGAGTTAGGCTCTAGAGAGAACATGCTTAAAAAGAGAACGAGAGAACAACTTAAAATATTGATTTTTAAAATTCAAAAAAATTATAAATATGTTTATATCGTTAATACAATTCTAAAAAACACAATTATGAACAACAAATACATGTGTAAAAAACTATTTGTGAGATTCTAAAAGAGATTCTTCAAAATTTGTGAGATTCTAAAAGAGATTCTTAAAAATTTATGAGATTCTAAAAGAGATTAAAAAAATAAAATTTCCATAATTATTTTTTCCCACAAAAAATTATTCAAGTTTGAGAATCATAAAATGCATCTAAGAATATTTATAATTTTTAAAAAAATTTAAATTAATTTTTTTGAGATGTTCTCTCGTTCTCTTTTTAAGCATGTTCTCTTTAGAACCTTGGCCTATATATATATATATATATATATATATATATATAAATGAGGATAAGCGGGAGTTTAGGTGGCGCTCTAAGATCGTCTCAATCTATTTTTCTAATTTTCTAAAAAAATTTAATTTTAAGCACTAATAAATATAAAAATATCATTTAACATATTAGAAGTAGAATAGGTGTTCGAATTTATAGAAAAGAAGAGTTCGAATTTATAGGGAAGACATATGATTAGAAGTTCTATTGGAAGCAGAATAAGTTTTATAAGGCATATGAATAAAAGTTCTATTGGAAGTAGAATTGGAGTTCGAATTTATAGAGAAGAAGAGTTCGGATTTATAAGAAACACATATGATTAGAAGTTCTATTGGAAGTAGAATAAGTTTTGATAAGGCATATGAATAAAAGTTCTATTGGAAGTAGAATTGGAGTTCGAATTTATAAAGAATAAGAGTTCGAATTTATAAAAAAAATATAAATAAAAGTTCTATTAGAAGTAGAATAGGTGTTTGAATATATAGAGCATACATATAATTAAATATTTTATAGAAAATACGATTTTTCTTAAATTATATGATTAGAAAATCTATTGAAAGTAGAATTAGTATTTATAAGGCATATGATTAAAAGTTCTATTAGAAGTAGAATAGGAGTTCAATTTTATAGAAATAAACATATAAATAAACGTTGTATTAGAAGTAAAATAGGTGTTTGAATATATATAGCAGACATATAATTAAATATTTTATAGAAAGTACGATCTTTTTAAATTATACTTTTTTTTATATTACTCACTCCGTCCCACCCAATTATTAACACTTTTTTTTATCATTTTCTGGCACATATTTTAAGATGAATGTTAAGGACAGTCCATAACTTATTTTTAAAATTTTCTTTTTTGTATAAAAATAGGATTGTTCTACTTTTATACCAAAAAAAAAGAAGAAAATTTCAAAAATAAATTATGAAACTACCCTTAAAATGCGTGTCAAACAACCTATTTTGAAATGTTAACAAACCGGTGGGACGGAGGGAGTAGTTAATTATACTTCTATTAGAAAAATATATTCATAAATCCAATACTATTGTCATAAAAAAGTCATCGTATTTAAAAAGAAAAAAAATGATGTGTTAACATAATAAAAGAACATTCTCATGCAGGAATCCTAAATAAATACAGAAGTATCTTTAATATAAAGAGAAAATAAGATGTGTTTACATTTTCTAAAACTCCATAAAGTTTAGAAAGTGTAGAGAAAGTATAAATTGAAATTTACTCTATTTTTTAGATTTTGATTTTAAGGAAAAAGGTTGTTGTGTAGGATAAGTATCATCAATAATATGTAATGAAGTTGAAATTTTGATCTCAAACGAGAGCGGCTCGAAACGTTTTTAACGGGCTCACTATAAAAGATTGTATTAGGTATTAAAATATCATACTGATGTTATAAATTTCATTTTATTTTTAAGATTTGACTTTTATGGATTAACATTGTCATACAAGTGATATATGTAAAAGTTAGGTTTTTGGTCTTAACGAGAGAGCGGATCAATAGTAATAACCGTGTTTAATGAGAAAGCGGTTCATTAGAGAAGATCGTATAAAAGATATTTGAATATATAAGGAATACATAAAATAAAATGTTTTATTGGAAGTAGAATACGAGAACGGTGGAGACGTTTTATACAATTCTTTTAAAACTATGTATCTTTTCTTCCTAGAAATCCTTTATTTTAACTTTTTATACAAGTTAATTATACTTGCATTAGAAAAATATATCCATAAATTTAATATTATTCCTGTCACGAAAAGTCTTCGTATTTTTTTATATGTTAACATAATAGAAAGACATTCCCATGCGGAAGTTGTAAATAAATACATGAATATTTATAATATACAGAAAATATAAGATGTTTTCATCTTTTAAAACTCCAAAATATTAGAAAGTTTAAAGAATATAAAAATTGGAATTGACTCTCTTTATATAATGAAGTTAGAATTTCGGTTCCAAATAAGAGCGGCTCGAAATGTATTTAACGGGAAGATGGCTTAGTAGAAAAAGATTGTATTAGCTATTAGAATTTGATACTGATGTCATAATTTTTTTTTATTTTTACGGTTCGATTTTATGGATAAAAATAATTATATAAGTCTTTATAATATATGTTAAAGTTGGGATTTCAGTTTTAATGAGAGAGCGGCTCAATCGAAAAAATCGTGTTTAACAAGAAATCGATTCATTAGAGAAGATTATTTAATTATTAAAATTTAATGTTAGTATTATAATATAACATAAATATATTGAATTCTTTTAAAAACATTGTAACGCCGCCGCGAAGCGCGGCTTTATCGACTAGTTCCATTGAATTTGTGGATTTTTGGTTATATCTATACTATACTATTATAAGCGAAATAGGGTATAATTGGTTGGTTGGTTAGTTGGTTAACACCTTCCTAAAACAAACTTTAAGCCTTCCAAAAAAACATTTAATTTATTAATTAATAAATGAAGTAAAAAACGTATACTAACTCTTCCAGTTGATAGCATTAAAATTTCTTCAAGGACCATTTCTTCTCCCATTAAAACCGAGAAAAATGAGTCCATTAAAAAACAAAATGAATGATAAACTAATGAGAAAAATAATCAACCCAACGAACTAAGGGATGCAGATATATTTTAAAAAATTTTTATAAACGTGTTAAAAATTCTAAATTCAATTAAATTAAAAAAAATTATAAACTTGTTAAAAATTCTAAATTCAATTAAATTGTATATAATCTATTAAAAATAAAAAAATCACATGGTTTATAGAATTATGAATGTTTTCAATTATATCCCGGTTAGAATCATCGTCTACACACACTTCATCTTACGATACTTTCTTCTACGATTTTAGGTTACACTAAATAATTTTTTAAAAATATCTATTCATCTTACGATACTTTCTTCTACGATTTTAGGTTACACTAAATAATTTTTTAAAAATATCTATTGAATTCTTAACATATTTAACAATCAATTTAAAAATAACATTTAATTAATGATATTTATTTATATCATGAAACTAAGTATGGAACATATGTAAATTTAAAATTAATAATAACATTTATTAAAATTTTATATTAAATCAAATTATTCATGTATTAATTCATTATAATAATATATGATAGCCCGTGCTTTGCACGGTTATAGGCTAGTATATATATAATCACAGAAACATGTTACAGTTCATGCTCTAATACTTCTTCCCTAATTAGCCTTTGAAATTTTATGGGTTTCCGGCTCTTTTTATTAGTTCATACATGTGCGTGACATCGTGGAATATAAGGATGAGGACTCAGGTGGTTACATTTTTCTGGAGTGAAGCTTCTCCCACCTTCTGCAAGAAGAGTACCAAGGCAACCCCTATATTTAGTACTATTACAATTAAAGCATAGATGTTTTGGTCCCATACTTGTCATGCATAGCTATTCTTTTCTACTTTGAACTCACTTGGCCCTCACACCACTTATTATTGGCACCATAGTTTTCATGCATCCAAGTGGGAAGTTATTAGTCGCATTTAGAAGTTTTAGGAATAAAAAGTATCTGTAAAGAACATAATGCTCAAAGTTCACGAACTTCACATTGAAGAATGAGCACACCTGCTGGTCATGGAAATCAAAGTTGTGCATCATATTATACAAGAACAATAGAATTTAGAATGATATTCTACCTGCTTACGAATTGAATATAACTATTGCTCACTATATAAATGATAATTGCAAACAATTTTGCAACTAATTTTCAAATTATTATTGATCACTTATATTTGTAATTTTAATTTTCACCTTCTTTTTTCCTACCATATATCTTTCAGGTTTTAATCCAATTTAAAAGATTTTATAGCCAACAGAAACCTCACAAACTAAACTTTAATTTGTTAATGGTTTAACAATTATTGCACATATGAAACTACGAGGAAGCTGAACAGAAAAGAAAGTGACGATGAATCTTACACTTATCATATGATACGGATATAATATGGAAAAATTCTGAACTAGATGAACTTTTGTACAATAACATGGTTTCATCAATTACAAACCTTTGTAAAGTTTCTTCCAGTAATCCTATTTCATCATAGAATTATTAATAACATGAGTTAATACCTCTATAGAGGCCTTGCTCACATACAATTTAATTTCGTTATCATGAAGCTCTGAACAAAGGTACGGAAACTTTGACCAAATATCAGTATCTTCCCATGTATCAGTCGAATGCGTTAATGCGTCCAATGCAACTTTAACTTTCTCTGAGGAACTAAAAACCAATCGATGAAAATAAAACCCTTTTTCGTTTCCTTTGGAAACACGATAATCCACGCAATGCGATGCTTTCGTACCTTCAGGTTCGCTATATAAAATAAAATTTATATGTTAAAACATATAACTTGGATTGAAATCATAAATAATTATATTAAAAGATAAAAATAGTTGCATACTTACCAGAAGTATGATTCAAATTTATCATAAGGAATTGGACCTTTACTATCGCTATAGACGGAAAATAGGATACAGTTTTCATCGCACTCTTTTTCATAATAGTACTTTTGATATAATGGTAAACACTCTATCTTCCCTATTCTTTTGCAATGGGTATCGGTCACTTCAAGAACTGAAAAATGCAACGTTATGACATGAAATAATTATAAGTACGGACAAAATTAAGAAACAGTTTTACTACAAAAAAAGACATAAATAAAGACATTACATTGCACGTTTCCATCAGTGTTCTTGTCCATGAATGAAGCCATTAATATGGAACGATAAGCTAGGTCTTGAGATTGTTGATCAAATAAGTTTGATCGATACCTAACATAACAATGAAAGGCATATTAAATATATATATATACATGTTATTTAATATTAGACGAGAAAATAAGATATAATTTAACCGAAACAAACTTTTATTAAAAGCGATAGTAGAAAAAAACACATACTTTTTAGCTATAAAGGATTCAACGTGTTTACTCCCGGTCCCAACGCACGTAAAAGTCTCAATTTTTGTGCTATATACATCCTTTTTATGTATAAAGAACTGATGAAGCTGAAAACACTTTTAAAAAAACGAGAGATATGAGTCAAGTGATAAGAGAAGGATTACAAGAATTTTCAGTGTATTAATTACCTTTTTTATGGAATCATATCCCGCAATGATAGTTCCAAACTCGTATTCTTTCTCCTTATCAAGTTGATTAAAATAATTCTCCAAGTAATTCACCATGTCTACAACTTGGATTTCTAGTAGTGGATTTGTATCTTTCTTAGCTCGTGCCCACAGAGTTAATTGATCGACCATAGTCTTGGAATGTGTTGTTTGTCCAACCAATAATACAATTATCCTTCCAAGTAGCACACGGTATTTTTCTCTAGTACGAACTAAATTTGAAATATAGAATTAATAAGCATTGAATATAAAAAAAGAATAACAAATAGATAAATAAGTGAAGTTGTTATAATGAATCAAAACGTACGTTTTAGTTTCCAGTTGGTCGCAGATTTTGTTCTTGCATCTTTTGAATCGTTAGACGCCCTGGAATCAACGAAAAGATGAATGCGACCTTTGAGATGGTATGCTTGTCCCAGTAAGTTCGTTCTCATCGCTACAAACTTCCATTAGAACCTAACTATGTTTATTTGAGGTTCAGGTAAGCAAAAAGTGTAATGTGTAAAATAATTGCAGACACACGATATTGAATTGAATGTATGATGTGTTAATATATAAGAGAGGAATTCCATATAAATAGGAAAAACAAAATAATGTACGTGGATATGAATATCAATTATAAATTGAATTCTAAAATTTTAAATAAATTTGATTTGAATTTAAATTCCAATATATACTCAAATTCATCTTATTATATTTGTTCCTTTAAAAATTTTGGAATGATTGATACTACTATAAAATAGCAAAACAAAACAATTAATAAATTACGGAAACCAAAGGCAATGGGTTGGGCTCAAAATACAATACAATTTATGATAAAAGCATAACTAATAGGGTATTGTATTATATTCAACCCACCCAGCCCAGCCCAGCCGATCAGGAGAGGACGCCATGAGTAACGCTATCATGAGCTCGCCAGAGAAACGACCAAATTGTGGCTATGACTACGTTACGCGGGAGAAGCGTATGAAGAATGGTACGGTCGATAGTGGTATGTTTTAGGGCTTTTCATTTTCTTAGGGTTAGGGTTCGTGATTGGATTGTTGTATTCGTACAATCAAATTAAGCGTTCGAATTATTATTAATTAAATTTATGAGGTTGTTGAATTGATATGATCATAGATTACTGTTATTAATTATTTAATTATGAGTTTAACAAGTATTGATTTTTTTTGTTTTTTTGTTTTTGGATATATAGCAATGAAGGTGCAAAGTGATATACAATATTATTGTATGATCTGTAGCTGCAATGCTGATCACTGGAGTGAATATTGCCCTAAAAGATCAAAGATGATGGGAAAGGGTTGCTCTATATGTTATCAACCCTGTGAAATCAAAGAGCATGAAAAAAACTCAACGCTTTTACTCATATCTTGTGTTCGTTGTGATGACATTGGTAAACACTGGAGTAAAGATTGTCCTGACCCAATATATGACGACTGCGATTGGTTCTAATCCTCATTCTCTCCCATTATACACACATTGGCCTTTTCCTTCTATGTTGGATCAACCTAGTCTGTAATTTATCCTACTTTGTGTTGTGAATGATGATCCTCTAAACTCTATTTGTCTATCTACCCTTTGTGATGATCATCTTAAACTCTATTTAATTGTCAAGTATAATCAACTTGGGTTACTAATATTCATGTTAATTATGTTAGTTTCGTATGTTACTATACTTTTTTCATACCCTGTCTGTCGCTTAATATTCAATTCCTTATCGAAACTATTTTTCCCTTATGTTCATGTTCTTGTGTTTGGTAATCGAGCATGATTGGTCACCATTTTTTGGTCACCATTTTTTGGTGAGAATGAACCCTCTCTCTCTCTGTTAAATCTAGTGTATACAGATAAATTAAACACCAATTAGTATGCCACTTCAAATCTCTCTCTCTCTCTCTCTCTCTCTCTCTCTCTCTCTCTCTCCCTCTGTGTGTATACTATGACATTTTGATTGATTATGTTAAGTGTTTTTTGGTTGATTGTAGTATTATACGTACTGTATGTTTGTTTGGCTGGTTCTTTGTAATCAAATAGAATAGCTGATTGATGCTTTAATTTTACGGAGTTTGTTCGATTTGTTGATTGTTTGTAGCTTTGAGCTGGATAGAGTTAATAGTTTGTAGTGTTAGTATGGCTTTATGTTTGGTTGATTTAGCACTTAAGTGGTTGAATATGATTTACTACTGTTAACAGTTAATTTAGTGTTAAAAGGGTGTTTTACGTTGAAGAGTTAGTTCTAATTATGATGAAACAGTGTACATTTGAACCTACTTTTTTACCTGCTTAGCTCTTTTTTTAAGAGTTGGAGATTTAAAGAAAAACTGTAAATTTTATGTAATGTTGATTTTTCATGTATATATGTTCGATGCAAGAGATTTTTTATTGAGAAACCAAAGGACAACGACTCAAGTGCCAAGCCATGTGTAGACTGAAATGTAGGATAGTTATCTGTTATTTTGTTTCAGGCAGAAAAAGTGTCTTGCAATTTTTTTATTGAAGTTTTGTTATCTAATTTTTATTCTGATCTGACCATGCTGATTGATATGTGAGTCCTATTTGCTGGTTATATTTTTTCTTCTAATGATTTGAACAGAGACAGAAGAATGTTCTTCTTTCTGTTTATATGTTTGTGCTTTTAGGATTGATGGGCCAATTTTTTTTTGGGTTTTAAACTCAATTTTACCTGCTTTGTTATTTCAAGTTGTTGAATTGAGCAGATAATATTTGAATTAGTTGAAATTATGTTGGTTGTTCCAAGTTCCAACATGGTTACTAAATTAAATTGTCTTGTTAGTACTAGTTTTAATTGAACTTGGCATTTAAATGAGAATATATGTGAGTAAATATCATGCAAATACACCTGTGAAGGATGATGGTAGGGATGGGAACGGTTCGGGTTCGGTTCGGGTTTTGTAAAATCCAAATCCAAATATTTTCGGGTTTCGGGTTTCGGATCGTATCGGGTTTCGGATCCAAAACTCAATATCCAAATCCAAATCCGTCGGGTTTCGGATCGGATCGGATTTTTTTCGGGTATTCAAAATTAAAAATAGTGTAAATAAGTTGCTTAACAAAAAAATAAAAAAAAATTGTGTAAGTAAGTTAAAAAATACCGCTACATCCATGACAATTTATTTTCTCGATCTTTCCATATCTTATGTCTCAAAGATATGTGTATGTATAATATGTATTTATAATATACATTTATATAATATATATATATATATAAAATAGTGTATGTATAATATGTATTTATAATATACATTTATATATAATATATAAAATATAATAAATAAAAGTCGGGTATTTTTCGGGTTTCGGGTTCGGCTCGGGTTTTGATCGGGTTTCGGGTTTCGGATCGGGTTTCGGATCGGGTTTCATGAAATCCATATCCATATACAAAATCTTTCGGGTTTAAAATTTAAATCCATATCCATATCCAAATCCAAAATATCGGGTTCGGATCGGATAAAAAATTGGATTTCGAATCGGGTATCCGTCGGATCGGATTTTTTCCCATCCCTAGATGATGGTTCATTTTTGAATGTTTGAATAGTCACATAAGGTCCGCTTTTTTGCATGCCTCTTGGTCACCGTGCTGGTCCGCTTTTTTCTTGTTACTCTCATTTTATTATTTTATCACGTGCTCTGGATATTCTGTCTCTCTTGAAGCTCGTGGGAGTGAAAATATTCCGTTTTTCCAAAAATTCCTTCCTACTTAAAATAAGTGCATAGTGGACACTTGTTCCATTCCAGATGGATGTTTTGTGCCTAAGGGTGTGCCATAATTTTGGCTTTTGGACCATTACTGGGTGATCTGTCGTCAATTGACGAATATGTGTCATTTCAGATGACTTCATTTATCAGCGATGAATAAAAGGCATCTCATAAAACATGTCAGGAGAAAATGAAGCCAATTTATTATTGGATATAATTTCCAATAATAACAAGAAATTGATTTTTATATGTCTAACTATAGGAGACCCCTTTGGTTAGATATATAAAATTGATCAATTTATTATATATATTGAGTATTTAATTATTTAATGTATATTATATTAATGGCTCTTTGACATAATTTTATTTGTGGTGTTGATTTTTCAGTTTCCATGGGTAGAAAGTAGTGTAAAGAAAAATGGATGACGGCAGAATTTTGGGTTTAGGGTGAGAAGATGGATGAATGCAAGATTATGGACTACTATAGTGGATGAATCAAGCTGAAGAATCAAGAAGTTTCTAGTCTTTTGATTTTTAGGCTTTTGTTAAATGTACTCTTTTATTTAGTATGGCACTCTTTTTTCCCCGCTTGAGTTTTTGTCCCATAGGGTTTTGCTCTTGTGGGGTTTTTAACGAGGCTCTTCTTTGTGGGGTTCTTCCTTTCAGACTTGAAGGTGTTATTGTCTAAACGTCCGGGGGCAACATGCGTGCCATGCGTGCCTTTCGGTTAGATGATGAACTTTCTTGATCGAAAGAAACTCCTTATTAGGATATTGTATTCCCATACAATTCATTTATGAAATATATCTCACTCCTGACAAAAAAAAAATGCTTTGTGGCTGGCCCTGACCCATGAAAATATTAAACACCAAAAGATTCACAGTTTAAATTTCTCCTTTCCAACCTTGTTGCCAGTTGTTTCTCCTTTCAAACCTTTTTGCGGGTTGTAAGAAAAAAGGGTTCGAAGACTTTAGAATAGAGTCATCCAAAGAAGATCCTTTTAGATTTTCAAAAGGGAAAAGCAGTTGTTCCCTTTCCTACTGATTTCAGCTCTGGAGAAGTACAAGAAGGCAACAAGGTTCACAGTTTAAATTTCGGAGACTTTCAATGCATTTTGCGGGTTTTTGTTTTCATATATACTCACAAAAACAAATTACAGTTTATGCTCCAATTTCTTCCCAAAATTTTAGTTTGGCCATTGTAAGGCTATTAGGGGTAGCGAAACTTGCAATTTTAGAGACGGACCAGCTGGAGGACCAAACAGTAAATACGTTAAACTTACCTTGGATGTTTTTGTTTATAGGTTACATAATTGTATTATGGAAATCAGGTATAAGAGCAAGTCCAATGCTAGATGGTAAATTGCTACTGTTATTGCTATAATATAGAACTAAAAAGTAAATATTGGTGCTAAAATAAAACTCACCTTCCAAATCTAGTTCTATAACTATTTTCAAATTTAATAACTCTTCTAACTTTTACCTAACTCTTTTAACTTCTATTGAATATTCTCAACAAATTCATCTCATCTCATTCTAATTAAATGATGATGTGGCATGGATGCATAAATGCATCCTTGGTTTCAAATTTAGCACCAAGGATGCATAATATAGCAATAGCATCAAGGATGCATCCAACTATAGCACCACTTTGGAGATGAATTTTTTAGTATTTGGTGTTATAATATAGCAATAGCACCAAGGATAGCATTGCATTGGACTTGCTCTAATGGGAGGTCTTTATAGTTATTATGCTCTTCTTACTTGTGCGTAGTTTCGTAAAATACAGAGGACTTGTTCTTTGCAAGGTTTTTTATCAGAACATGATGGCATATTCTAGATTTATGAAGTGTAAATAAGTTGAACTAGCCTTGGATGCTATCAATGCTCGTATATTATCAATACAAAAACCAAGTGCGATAGGACTGTGTGAACAAGCTTCTTGTTATGTTCCACATCCATATCTGCATTGTGGATTCATTTGTTAAGTTGTTATTTCACGGATGGTTTCCGGCTCTTTTTTATTATTTCATACATGTGGGCAATATCGTGGAATAAAAGGATCGATGAGGACTCGGGTGGTTATATTTTTCTGGAGTAAATCTTCGCCCACCCCATCTCCAAGAAGAGGTATCGGCTAAAAATGATTGGTTAAATCACATAAAATATTGATTATATAAAATTTACTGAACCTGTAAGATGTAGTGCTTCAATGGTATATTGACTATAATATTTGGTTATATCGTAAATATAGAATGTTATTATTATTTCAGAATATACTTTTATAAGGTAATAGATCATATAAAATCGTCCTTACTCTAGAAGTTGGCCAAATATAGCAAATGAAAATATATTATCTAAATTTTTTGTTAAGGGTAATGTCTGAATTTTTTTTACATAATCTCTATAAATTTTATTTATGATATTATATATATAATTTTAGCGAAGGGATCTTTTCCATGTGAGATGCTCTACCAACTACCAAGGCAACCCCTTAATCTAGTATTACAAGTAAATCATATTAAGGGGTGTTTGGGTGAGCTAATTTTTCAGAAAAGTTGACTCATTTTAAGAAATAAGCTAAGATTCCTAGTTTTTTTTATGAAAAAAACATTTTTTTTGCAATTTATGAAATCTCAAACATACATTTTATACTTTTATAAAAAAAATTGTTGAATTTTTTATCCGAAAATAAGTCCATAAAAACTTATTTTAAATTACCCCAAACACCACCTATGTCTAGACTTCTCATGCATCACAATTCTTTTCGTATTTTGAGCTCACTTGAGCCTCAGGCCTCACATCTCCATTTTATTATTGGCACCAACTTTTTCATGCATCCAGGCGGCGGGAAGTTATTATTCCCATTTAGAATTTCCAAGAATAAAAAACATCTGTAATAAATAAAAGAGAAAACTGGGCTGAGGACAATCTCATGGATGTCTCATAAGGTTATAAGAGCATCTCCAATGGTGTCAAGCCTTAGGTAAAATTCAAAATAAATTACCTTAAATAAGATATATAGAAAATTTGTAAAATTTTGTCCACTCCAATAAGACAAAACTCTTAGGTAAAAATATAGATAACCACAATAGGTTTGCTATATTTGTCGAACCTTTAGCAACCTGTAGTTTAACTCTACATCATCAATTACCATATAAAAATAATACATTCTATTTCTAACAACTTGAAATAATAATAACATGCCATTTTTAAAATATAACCAACCAATATAGTCAATCTCATTGGAGTAAAACACGTTACAAGTTCAATAAATTTTACATAATCAAGATTTAGCCAATCATTTTACAAAACACCGTTGGAGATGCTCTAAGTGATTTGTATTTATAAAATAAGGAGTCTCGCAGGGCCATTTTTGTAAATATAAACTTTTTCAGTGATTTTACATAAATACCCCTAAATTTGTATTAAAAATGTTTTAATCTCAGGTAAAACCCTGAAATCATCTTCAGGACATGAAACTCATAAACAAAATACCCAAAATTCACGAAGAAAGAGCACACTCATGCTGGTCGCAGAAATCAAAGTTGTGCAGCATATTGTACCAGAATATTAGAACGAAATCGCATCGGCTTACGAATTGAATATAACTATTTCCACTATATACAAGATGAATGCGATTTTGAAGATGAATGCCATTTTGGAGATGGTATAGGTAGGGTGCTATAGTAATTGTCCCAACGAGTTTGTTCTCATCGTTATTAGCTTTCATTAAAACCTAATCATGTTTATTTCCATTTTAGGTATTAAAAAGAGCAATAACTATGATGTGCAAAATAATTGCAAGTACACAGTGTTTAATTGTAGTTATCACAAATTGATTAACAGAAAATATAACTTTTCAAAAATCGAACAATTAAATCATGCGAACTTGGAGCGCGATGAGATGACTCAAGTGGTTAAGGTCTTATCGTCACAAGTCTGGGTTCAATTTTCGCTCACTTCCGATATTTGTTAGAACAAATACTCATTTGTAAGACATATAATCCTAATTATTCAAAAAAAAATCATGCAAACTTAAGAATCTTATATGGAAAATCTAGAAATCTGAATCGCTTAATCAATCACAATTAATATTAACTCACCGTAAAATTAATTATTTTTCTTTGAAAAAAATAAATGTTAATTAATGACACATACATATATTATGAAATTTGTTTTTTTACAAGATACTATTAAACTTGTTATATAATAATAACCTATCAAAACCTCGAAAGCAACCATAGACAATGAAACATAAATTCGGTAAAAACAATATATCAAAATTACTTTGTTAATCAAACAAATAAACACTAAAAAAATCACGTGCCCGAAAATCAATTGAAAATCAATTGAAAATCAATTAATAAGAATGTGAAGATATCAAAAATAATTAAAATAAACTACCTAAATCTTCATCCTAATGCAAAAATATTAGATCCGATTAATAAACAAATTAAGGAAACAATTACGTAATTTGTGTGTATAAAGTGTGTGTTGGCAAACGTGTCCAGAGGAAACATGACACACAAATTGAAACGGAGGGAGTATATTTGAAGCATACGTAGGATGTGGAGTTTGAATTAGTTTCAATTATAAATCGAATTTCAAATATATTTGGGATATTTACATAAATACATAAGATTTTAACAATTATTTCCAATTTTACTACCATCCAACTATCTTTTCACTTCTATAAAATCATTTTTTCAAAATTACTACCTCATTATAATTTTATGTTTTCAAAATTCCAAAAATACTACCTTCCTCAATTGCAACTTTTGCAACCTCATTTGCAACTTCCAGTTTTCAAATTTTTGATTTCAAGTTCTGGGGTTCAGATGTCATTTTCGACCACTTTTTTAGAATATATATATATATATATATATATTCTAAAAAAGTGGTCGAAAATGACATCTAAACCCCAGAACTTGAAATCAGAAATTCGTAGCATCTCAGTTGCAATTGAGGTTGCAAGGCCCCGCTAAGGGCAATCATAATTGGTGAATTTGGTTTGCAAGGCCCCGCTAGGGGCACTCATAATTGGTGGATTTCCGATTTGCAACTTTCAGTTTTCAGTTGTAAAAGTTGCAACTGAGGTTGCAAACTGCAGTTGCAACTTTTGCAACTGAGGTTGCAAAAGTTGTAAATGAGGTTGGAAACCTCAGTTGTAAAAGTTGCAACTGAGGTTGCAACTGCGGTTGCAAAAGTTGCAACTGAGGTTTGAGGTTGCAAACCTCAGTTGCAAAAGTTGCAACTGAGGTTGCAACTAAGGTTTGAGGTTGCAAACCTCAGTTGCAAAAGTTGCAACTGAATACTGAAAGTTGCAAATCAGAAATCGATCAATTATGAGTGCCCCTGGCGGGGCCTTGCAACCCAAATTCACCAATTACGAGTGCCCCTGGCGGGGCCTTGCAACCTCATTTGCAACTGAGATGCTACGAATTTCTGATTTCAAGTTTTGGGGTTCAGATGTCATTTTCGACCACTTTTTTGGAATATATATATATCTGGATTCCAAAAAAGTGGTCAAAAATGACATCTGAACCCCAGAACTTGAAATCAGAAATTTGAAAACTGGAAGTTGCAAATGAGGTTGCAAAAGTTGCAATTGAGGAAGGTAGTATTTTTGGAATTTTGAAAACAAGGTCGGTATTTTTAGAATTTTAGAAAGGTTGGTAGTATATATTTAAAAATCTAATAGTTCACATGGGTAGTTTTGAAACTATCCCAATATATTTCCCCCTATAGTTAAAATATATTTTAATTTTTTTTAATTACTTATAGTATAGTCACATAATATTATAAATATTTCACTTTTGTATGTAACAACTTTTAGTATTAAATTTAAAGTGATATGTTGTTGACGGGAATTGAACCTTCAACCTTTCAATGTAACACTTTTAGTATTAATTTTAAATTAAAATGTTGTTGACGGGATTCGAGAATTAGATCTCTGTTTATAACAACTTTTATAACAATTTTTATTATTATATCCAACGATCATCATCTATTTGAGTTACCGATCTAACGGTTGTGAATGACAGGTGTTATGCCATAATTTTGGCATGTCTAATAATCTCCCAAATTCCTAATAATTATTAATTATTAATTCATATTAATAATTATTATTTAACCGCTAAATTTTATCTCTCTCTAAGAGGAAAGAATCAATCTCAATCAATCAATAACGAAAAATATCTCCAAACGATATTCTTCAAATCACGAAGATATCACAACGATAAGATTAAATCAGATAAAATCCGGTAATTACCACATTAACGAAGTTTATCCTTAAAGTCTATAAGGGATAAACACAATTGCACAGAACTACGGGCTTGATCCTATATAAATATAGGTACGTAGGCATATATGGAATCTGATACACGAGACAAATCGACACACCTGCCAAGTCTAGCCCCCTCTTTTTTCATAAACCCTAATCCCCTAAAATAGTTACATTCATACAAACTCTTATTCCAGCAAACCTCCGATTTCGTGTTGTTACGAAATTCCTCCAACAACATTTGGTGCTAGAAGGAGGGGATTTTATTATTCGTGGAGGACGAATAATTTTAATCAAATTGATGGAGTTTTGGGTTTTTATTAACACAAATAATTGGGGGCTTGAACTGTTAAAAAAAACAAGGCACGGCTGTCGTAACGACAAAAGGAGGGCAGGTGTCGTCGTACGTGGACAGAGGAAAAAAAGTATTACAGAAGGAGGCTACGCAGGAGTACGCATCAATGAGCATTAAAAATTAAGGAGTTTAAATCTTGAAGAACCAATAGGCGATGATGGCAGTAAACAAATATAAAGGGAGCAAAACTTGGTAAACAAGGAATGGAGCCCGCATGATAAAAGAAAAGGATGAACCAAGTAATTGCAGAGACCATCAACAAGCTTGCAGAGACAATCAACAAGAGCAGCGGCAGTCGGCAGGAAAAGAAAAAAAAAGGAACGAAGCATGTTCCGAAAAAAAAAAATGAAGACAAAAAACTTAAGGCAACAAGAAGTTTTGGAAAAAAAAAAGCAACGCGCTCAAGGAGTAACTGAACGAGGAAAGTAAAAGGGCGCCACATAAAAAAAAGATAAGCCTTTTTTTCCCTTCTCCATTATATTTTTATGTAATTACAAATATTATGACATGCATGCATAGTTACATTTTTTAAATATTTTTCAGAAAAAATATTATTATTTTACAATTCGTGTGAGCAATATATTTTTATGCTTAATTGTAAAATTATTGCGATTTGAAAAATATCTAACTTATGATGATGAAGACATTCTAAAAAGAGCATATTTATTATTGCATATGGATTTATAAAATATTTTTCATATATCGTCGCGATAGTACATATATGTCAAAAATATTTTCAAACTTGCAAACTCAATTGTCAAGTATTCCATGTAAAATTTAGTACAATCTGTCTTCTCTTTTCCTCTAATTCATCTCTCTTCTCCGGCCTAATTACCATTAATTAACATCATTAAGTTTGGTGTTCCGCAACACTGTTATAAAAGGCGTATTTTTTCCTGATAATTAATCTGTATCCCTATAATTTCAAATCAACTACTTACGGATCTGCTAATCTGTACCTGTTACTGATGGCCGTATGATTTTCCGAAGGTGCCGTAGAGACCATGCGACCATTATCAGAAGTGTTTGAGGTCTGGGCCTTTTTTCTCTGTTTAGGTGAAGGAATTTATCCGGTATTTAGGTCCAAAATTGTTCCTTTATTCATTCTCTTTGTTTCTTGTCTTTTATATTCTTTGGTTCTTTGGCTGTGTCATCATAGTGAGCCTGTTTAGCAACTGACACGTGGTCCTGGGCCATCCCTTAGAGTAGGTGACTAATTAGAGATATAAGTGCCACTTGTAAGCTTTTCCAGATTTCCAGGGATGACTTGAACTTGTGTGGATGCCACGTGCTCATATGTTTAACCATGAGGTGTCCATTTCAGGTTCAATGGAAATCCGTAGAGTTGTAAGCTTGCAGTTGTAAAGTTGGAGTTATAGAGGCTGTAAGCCGTAGGCTCTTCATCTGTAGGACTTTTAAAAATGAGAGTTATCATTCTTATATAATTATATTGTATGGCTTCCAAATATGCACTGCTCTGGCATACACCTTTAGCCGTAGAGCCGTTGGTTCGTAATCCATAATCCATCATTTGCCCCCAAACTTAAGTGTAACCTTTAGGTTACAATGGAAAAGTATATTCACTGTAACTCGTGACCTGCTTTCGGAACTTTAAAGCCTAAGCCTTACGCTTTGCGGTGATACCTGACTAACATACTCAAGGTATCTTGCAAGTAGCGAAGAATAACACAAATATGTAAATGTAGTTTGGAGAAGCTAGCTAACAACAATTTAGTACTTCATTTGCTAGGAGTGACCATAATGATGCTTATTATCACGACATTATTTAAATAGATTAAATTATAGTTGTTTAGTGGGATGTGATAACCTTACATAATGTATTTTTTGTTTAGAGGTTCCTGATAGGCTTGATATGTATAGCAATCATTTTTTAAAGGCTTAATTTCTCTGGATTGAATCCTCCTTATAAATTGTGAAGGGCTTGGTGATGAGGCTGCCTTAGCTACAAAATACTATAGCTAGTACCTGGCAGAGTTATAGATATACAAACAGCAACCAATATGCACCACCTTCACGTTCTTAACAATGTCGCCTAATTTTTTTGATCATATCAAAGCATTGTCTGATGTATAGTAACAAGATGGTGGATACTGACAACCATGAAATCACAAACGGTTAATAGCCATATATATTTATAAACATTTAAACGGTAGCTAGTGATTCATAAACCTTGACGGGTGAGCTAAGTAGTTAAGATGAGTCGGGGAAGAAAGGGATGAGGTGATAAGAAAGGAAAGAAAGGGATGATTTGGTCAGGGGGCCTGACACAGGGTGAGTGGTTTTCTTTTGCATGCTATCAATTGCCTCCTTAGGGATCAGTTTCTTTTTAGAAACCCTCAGAGTAAGTACATTCACTTTATCTTCCAATTTCTTAAAACAGAAAACTTTAAAATTTTGGCAGAGTATTGTGCAAGAATATTTTTACCATATTTGAACAGTTAGGGAAACTTATGCAATGCGACTTGTGGATGGTTAATAACTTTATGTGAGAGTTCCCTTTATACATCTTGTATCCAGAGGAGCGTAAGCTGATATGACCGATTTATACTAAACAAGTAAGATCATACAACTTTAAAGCCATCGATCTTACTTATATGTAGCGTAGTATGGATATTGAATGAGTCTTTCGACTTTCCTCTCGGCCCTTCGGGCACAATGAGAAGTAGTAGAAAATGCAGACGAAATACTTTAAAATCAAGTACACTACCTATCAGTGGTTACAAATTTCATAACCATCTTGAGAACTACTTATGGCTGCAAACACAAATCGATGCTAAGTAATTAAACTACAGGTTGCAGGAAAGTGCTTGTGCCTAAATTTAGATAGTTATCGATCAAGGTATACGTGATAAAAAGGATCTATTAAGAGCTGAACCACTTCAGGGGTATATGAGTAATAGGGTTTCATTAGAGCCGTAGCGATACTTGGTTAATTTTAGCAAAGGCAGAAAAATCAATTATGACAACAATACATGCAAGTAATTTCAACAATTATCACAAACAGATGATGAACAATGGGTGACTTATGAAATAATCACATATGTTTTCTTAGGATTTGAAAATGTTAATTCAAACCGTAGCCGTGAGAGACCATATATATCGGTTCTAGTATTTATTGGCATCAAGGTTCGACTCAAACGGTAGCTGCCAGTAGCTACTTACATTAATTAAAATATGAATTCCCATTTTTTGATGATCCAATTTAGGCCGTAACTGCTAAGAAAAGACTGTATATACTGACTTTCACATACTAGCTTTGTTATGAGTTGGTTTCAGAATCGACCCAAACCTTAGCCGTAGGAAGCTACATATATCAGTTTTAAAATGGGTGGATGGTCCAACTATAGCAAAAGCAGGTAAAGAAAGGCTAAACATACTTATCTTTTATATGAGTCGTCATAATGCCAAGAATCTTTATGATTTATACAAATGTAAAAGGTATAAGTATAGATAAAGATCTGATGCTGGTAATATGAAAGTCAAACACTTTAGTGATGTACAAGAATTTTTAACTTGTACAGATCCTGGATAAATAAGCCAAGTTAGGCAGATGTGAAATAAGAATGAATCGAGTAAATAAACTCATGTCCTGGTTGAAGTAATTGTAGCCAAATGAAACCAGGAAATTGACAGTATAATAACAGTCAAAGATGCAACATAATTCTTCAAGAAATAAAAGAAGGCAGTATGGAGACAATTGACTTGTGTTTAAGCTTAAGTTACATTGGCACTGGTGGGTGATAGGCCCGAAGGGTCTAAGGCTAAAGGTTTCGGTTATAGGTCGTATCTAGCTAAAAGGCTATGCAATATTAGGACCTACTGGCACTTTAGGCTCCAAGGTGGTGATGATGATATACCAAACTAAAAATTTAGAATCTTGCCTCATATTAGTGACTATGATTATATTTTTATAAAAATAGTATGCAGTTTTGCCCCGGAAATTAAGTGCAATCTTTAGGTTGCAATGAGATGGGTAAATTTATGACAACAGATTAGTAGCGCATCACATGACTCAAACAATTTAAGCTATTTTGGTATAAATTACAGTGCCTACCATACCATAGGTGTTGATAGCAGCAATAAGAGCCGAAGGAAGATTTAAGCTATTTTGGTGTAAATTACAGTGTTTGAATTTGGAAACTCAAATAATTTAAGCTATTTTGGTGTAAATTACAGTGCTTACCATACCATAGGTGTTGATAGCAGCAATAAGAGCCGAAGGAAGATTGATTTGTGTAGTGTGTAATAGCTATAGATGATGTTACACATGTTGGCACGAGATATGTTACATACATAGGGAATTTTGAGTCCAACCGTAGCCGAGATACGTCACTTATGTTGGTTAGACCCCTACCGTGGCCTAGATAATGCCACTATCATTGAGGATTTTGAGTCTAACCGTAGCCGATATACGCTACTTATGTTGGTTAGACCCCTACCGTGGCCTAGATAATGCCACTCTCATTGGGGATTTTGAGTCTAACCGTAGTCGAGATACGCTACTTATGTTTGTTAGACCCCTACCGTGGCCTAGATAATGCCACTCTCATTGGGGATTTTGAGTCTAACCGTAGCCGAGATACGCTACTTATGTTGGTCAGACCCCTACCGTAGCCTAGATAATGCTACACACATTGGGGATTTTGAGTCTAACCGTAGCCGAGATACGCTACTTATGTTGGTCAGACTCCTACCGTAGCCTAGATAATGCTACACACATTGGGAGTTTTGTCGTGCCAAACACATCAGGAAAATTGAAGATATTTTGGTCTAAATTACAGTGTTTGAATTTGGAAACTCAAACAATTTAAGCTATTTTGGTGTAAATTACAGTGCTTACCAAACCATAGGTGTTGATAACAGCAATAAGAGCCGAAGGAAGATTGATTTGTGTAGTGTGTAATAGCTATAGATGATGTTACACATGTTGGCACGAGATATGTTACATACATAGGGAATTTTGAGTCCAACCGTAGCCGAGATACGTCACTTATGTTGGTTAGACCCCTACCGTGGCCTAGATAATGCCACTCTCATTGAGGATTTTGAGTCTAACCGTAGCCGAGATACGCTACTTATGTTGGTTAGACCCCTACCGTGGCCTAGATAATGCCACTCTCATTGGGGATTTTGAGTCTAACCGTAGTCGAGATACGCTACTTATGTTGGTTAGACCCCTACCGTGGCCTAGATAATGCCACTCTCATTGGGGATTTTGAGTCTAACCGTAGCCGAGATACGCTACTTATGTTGGTCAGACCCCTACCGTAGCCTAGATAATGCTACAAACATTGGGGATTTTGAGTCTAACCGTAGCCGAGATACGCTACTTATGTTGGTCAGACTCCTACCGTAGCCTAGATAATGCTACACACATTGGGAGGTTTGTCGTGCCAAACACATCAGGAAGATTGAAGCTATTTTGGTGTAAATTACAGTGTTTGAATTTGGAAACTCAAACAATTTAAGCTATTTTTGTGTGAATTACAGTGCTTACCATACCATAGGTGTTGATAGCAGCAATAAGAGCCGAAGGAAGATTGATTTGTGTAGTGTGTAATAGCTATAGATGATGTTACACATGTTGGCACGAGATATGTTACATACATAGGGAATTTTGAGTCCAACCGTAGCCGAGATACGTCACTTATGTTGGTTAGACCCCTACCGTGGCCTAGATAATGCCACTATCATTGAGGATTTTGAGTCTAACCGTAGCCGAGATACGCTACTTATGTTGGTTAGACCCCTACCGTGGCCTAGATAATGCCACTCTCATTGGGGATTTTGAGTCTAACCGTAGTCGAGATACGCTACTTATGTTTGTTAGACCCCTACCGTGGCCTAGATAATGCCACTCTCATTGGGGATTTTGAGTCTAACCGTAGCCGAGATACGCTACTTATGTTGGTCAGACCCCTACCGTAGCCTAGATAATGCTACACACATTGGGGATTTTGAGTCTAACCGTAGCCGAGATACGCTACTTATGTTGGTCAGACTCCTACCGTAGCCTAGATAATGCTACACACATTGGGAGTTTTGTCGTGCCAAACACATCAGGAAAATTGAAGCTATTTTGGTCTAAATTATAGTGTTTGAATTTGGAAACTCAAACAATTTAAGCTATTTTGGTGTAAATTACAGTGCTTACCATACCATAGGTGTTGATAACAGCAATAAGAGCCGAAGGAAGATTGATTTGTGTAGTGTGTAATAGCTATAGATGATGTTACACATGTTGGCACGAGATATGTTACATACATAGGGAATTTTGAGTCCAACCGTAGCCGTGATACGTCACTTATGTTGGTTAGACCCCTACCGTGGCCTAGATAATGCCACTCTCATTGAGGATTTTGAGTCTAACCGTAGCCGAGATACGCTACTTATGTTGGTTAGACCCCTACCGTGGCCTAGATAATGTCACTCTCATTGGGGATTTTGAGTCTAACCGTAGTCGAGATACGCTACTTATGTTGGTTAGACCCCTACCGTGGCCTAGATAATGCCACTCTCATTGGGGATTTTGAGTCTAACCGTAGCCGAGATACGCTACTTATGTTGGTCAGACCCCTACCGTAGCCTAGATAATGCTACACACATTGGGGATTTTGAGTCTAACCGTAGCCGAGATACGCTACTTATGTTGGTCAGACTCCTACCGTAGCCTAGATAATGCTACACACATTGGGAGGTTTGTCGTGCCAAACACATCAGGAAGATTGAAGCTATTTTGGTGTAAATTACAGTGTTTGAATTTGGAAACTCAAACAATTTAAGCTATTTTTGTGTGAATTACAGTGCTTACCATACCATAGGTGTTGATAGCAGCAATAAGAGCCGAAGGAAGATTGATTTGTGTAGTGTGTAATAGCTATAGATGATGTTACACATGTTGGCACGAGATATGTTACATACATAGGGAATTTTGAGTCCAACCGTAGCCGAGATACGTCACTTATGTTGGTTAGACCCCTACCGTGGCCTAGATAATGCCACTATCATTGAGGATTTTGAGTCTAACCGTAGCCGAGATACGCTACTTATGTTGGTTAGACCCCTACCGTGGCCTAGATAATGCCACTCTCATTGGGGATTTTGAGTCTAACCGTAGTCGAGATACGCTACTTATGTTTGTTAGACCCCTACCGTGGCCTAGATAATGCCACTCTCATTGGGGATTTTGAGTCTAACCGTAGCCGAGATACGCTACTTATGTTGGTCAGACCCCTACCGTAGCCTAGATAATGCTACACACATTGGGGATTTTGAGTCTAACCGTAGCCGAGATACGCTACTTATGTTGGTCAGACTCCTACCGTAGCCTAGATAATGCTACACACATTGGGAGTTTTGTCGTGCCAAACACATCAGGAAAATTGAAGCTATTTTGGTCTAAATTACAGTGTTTGAATTTGGAAACTCAAACAATTTAAGCTATTTTGGTGTAAATTACAGTGCTTACCATACCATAGGTGTTGATAACAGCAATAAGAGCCGAAGGAAGATTGATTTGTGTAGTGTGTAATAGCTATAGATGATGTTACACATGTTGGCACGAGATATGTTACATACATAGGGAATTTTGAGTCCAACCGTAGCCGAGATACGTCACTTATGTTGGTTAGACCCCTACCGTGGCCTAGATAATGCCACTCTCATTGAGGATTTTGAGTCTAACTGTAGCCGAGATACGCTACTTATGTTGGTTAGACCCCTACCGTGGCCTAGATAATGCCACTCTCATTGGGGATTTTGAGTCTAACCGTAGTCGAGATACGCTACTTATGTTGGTTAGACCCCTACCGTGGCCTAGATAATGCCACTCTCATTGGGGATTTTGAGTCTAACCGTAGCCGAGATACGCTACTTATGTTGGTCAGACCCCTACCGTAGCCTAGATAATGCTACACACATTGGGGATTTTGAGTCTAACCGTAACCGAGATACGCTACTTATGTTGGTCAGACTCCTACCGTAGCCTAGATAATGCTAAACACATTGGGAGTTTTGTCGTGCCAAACACTTCAGTAGCACAAAAACATTCTGAAAATCTTTCACAAGGTTACTTACAGATGATTTACAACAAATTTTTTGTTGGATGCTTCTCAGTTACTTATTGGATGCTTATGCAGACAGAATAGAGCAGTAGAGATAAGGGGCTATGACACAAATTGTCAAATTAAAATAAATAGTTAAACATGTGAATAAACTTACCATTTTGTAAGAAAGTCCAAGCCGTAGGTCATAGGGAGGCCTCTTTCATTGGTTTTTTAAAGTTGAGACTGCGAGACTGAGAATCACATCCATGTCGGGACCCTAGGAATGCTACAAGAAATCAAGAAAAATAAAAGAACACCGCACTTGTTGGAGATTAGCAATTGATTTTAAAATACAAAGGTCCAATACACGTATGCAAGTAACTGAATTGTTTCAGTGAAGCAGGATACTGTAATCAATAAACGTACCCTACCGTAACCATAAGGGTACTATCTTTGTTAAAGTGATCAGATAGGTAATCTTAGAAACAAACAGTCAAGATAAAACGTGACCATGTCCCGAATAAAATTTGAGATGGGACGTAATTGTGGAAGCATCATCCTTATTAACCAATTAACAAGATTAGATAATCCTAAATAAAAAGAATGAAAATATATAAGTAGTTAATTGTTCCTGTCCAAGCGGGGGATTGTGCCGCTTGTAATAATTAATTAATGAAGATAGCTGTCTTATGTAAATTTAAAGACTCGGGATAAGATTACGTACCTTGGCTTCCAATGATGTCGTTATTACTAGTTCATAACCCCACATCATGTTACCTGGTAAAAGGTAAATCTGTAACTTGACACCTGCATCCAAGTGAGAACGGTATCGGTAAACAAAGACCTTGAACAAGGTCCAATCTCAACAAACTGATCGACTGGGAAGAGTATAGCAAGGAAGTGGTTTTCAAATATCACTGTATTATTCTCACAGTCTGTGAGTTTTCCAGAGAAGTTCACAAACGAAGCAAGCGACTCCTCTTTCGCGTGCACTTCCCAACGCTAGAAAGTTTCATGCATATAGCTGCAGTAGAGGTTGGTTCAGATAATGAATAGCAGACCAAATCCAGAAGCTTGTTTAAGGTGGTTGAACATATTGGGCTTTGGCATCTCTGCATGGACGTTTCCTAATGTCACTTTTAGTCAGGCTTGCCATATGTACCATCTTTAGTGGTCGGCTCTACGGTTAAGCCACTTTAACTTCAATTATGGTTCCAAGCTGTCGGGATATATCAGCAGATACATGACCTACCTGTTATTTCTGATTTCGTTTAGGAAAATCCAGCAATTTTTTGGGACCAAGCTGATGGCCTGGGAATTCTAGGATTCGTTTAAATAACTATAACTTCTCTGCCAGCATGGTTAACTCTTTAAAGATCGTTGTGTGATGCACTAAATTTTTCCAGACTATTAGACAAGTCTTTGACAAGTTATTAAGGATGACCCCTGCAACTTTATCACCATTGCAAACAATCCCATGATGGCTACGGAAGGGTGATTGTTTGAATCGAGCTGTGGTTTTACAGTGAACACATGAACCATATACCATGTCGTTGTAGCCAGGAAGTACTCGATCCCCGGCGGCGGCGCCAAATGATGGTCGTATGATTTTTCGAAGGTGCCGTAGAGACCATGCGACCATTATCAGAAGTGTTTGAGGTCTGGGCCTTTTTTCTCTGTTTAGGTGAAGGAATTTATCAAGTATTTAGGTCCAAAATTGTTCCTTTATTCATTCTCTTTGTTTCTTTTCTTTTATATTCTTTGGTTCTTTGGCTGTGTCATCATAGTGAGCCTGTTTAGCAACTGACATGTGGTCCTGGGCCATCCCTTAGAGTAGGTGACTAATTAGAGATATAAGTGCCACTTGTAAGCTTTTCCAGATTTCCAGGGATGACTTGAACTTGTGTGGATGCCACGTGCTCATATGTTTAACCATGAGGTGTCCATTTCAGGTTCAATGCAAATCCGTAGAGTTGTAAGCTTGCAGTTGTAAAGTTGGAGTTATAGAGGTTGTAAGTCGTAGGCTCTTCATCCGTAGGACTTTCAAAAATGAGAGTTATCATTCTTATATAATTATATTGTATGGCTTGCAAATATGCACTGCTCCGGCATACACCTTTAGCCGTAGAGCCGTTGGTTCGTAATCCATAATCCATCATTTGCCCCCAAACTTAAGTGTAACCCTTAGGTTACAATGGAAAAGTATATTCACTGTAACTCGTGACCTGCTTTCGAAACTTTAAAGCCTAAGCCTTATGCTTTGTGGTGATACCTGACTAACATACTCAAGGTATCTTGCAAGTAACGAAGAATAACACAAATATGTAAATGTAGTTTGGAGAAGCTAGCTAACAACAATTTAGTACTTCATTTGCTAGGAGTCACCGTAATGATGCTTATTATCACGACATTATTTAAATAGATTAAATTATAGTTGTTTAGTGGGATGTGATAACCTTACATAATGTATTTTTTGTTTAGAGGTTCCTGATAGGCTTGATATGTATATCAATCATTTTTTAAAGGCTTAATTTCTCTGGATTGAATCCTCCTTATAAATTGTGAAGGGCTTGGTGATGAGGCTGCCTTAGCTACAAAATACTATAGCTAGTACCTGGCAGAGTTATAGATATACAAACAGCAACCAATATGCACCACCTTCACGTTCTTAACAATGTCGCCTAATTTTTTTGATCATATCAAAGCATTGTCTGATGTATAGTAACAAGATGGTGGATACTGACAACCATGAAATCACAAACGGTTAGTAGCCATATATATTTATAAACATTTAAACGGTAGCTAGTGATTCATAAACCTTGACGGGTGAGCTAAGTAGTTAAGATGAGTCGGGGAAGAAAGGGATGAGGTGATAAGAAAGGAAAGAAAGGGATGATTTGGTCAGGGGGCCTGACACAGGGTGAGTGGTTTTCTTTTGCATGCTATCAATTGCCTCCTTAGGGATCAGTTTCTTTTTAGAAACCCTCAGAGTAAGTACATTCACTTTATCTTCCAATTTCTTAAAACAGAAAACTTTAAAATTTTGGCAGAGTATTGTGCAAGAATATTTTTACCATATTTGAACAGTTAGGGAAACTTATGCAATGCGACTTATGGATGGTTAATAACTTTATGTGAGAGTTCCCTTTATACATCTTGTATCCAGAGGAGCGTAAGATGATATGACCGATTTATACTAAACAAGTAAGATCATACAACTTTAAAGCCATCGATCTTACTCATATGTAGCGTAGTATGGATATTGAATGAGTCTTTCGACTTTCCTCTCGGCCCTTCGAGCACAATGAGAAGTAGTAGAAAATGCAGACGAAATACTTTAAAATCAAGTACACTACCTATCAGTGGTTACAAATTTCATAACCATCTTGAGAACTACTTATGGCTGCAAACACAAATCGATGCTAAGTAATTAAACTACAGGTTGCAGGAAAGTGCTTGTGCCTAAATTTAGATAGTTATCGATCAAGGTATACGTGATAAAAAGGATCTATTAAGAGCTGAACCACTTCAAGGGTATATGAGTAATAGGGTTTCATTAGAGCCGTAGCGATACTTGGTTAATTTTAGCAAAGGCAGAAAAATCAATTATGATAACAATACATGCAAGTAATTTCAACAATTATCACAAACAGATGATGAACAATGGGTGACTTATGAAATAATCACATATGTTTGCTTAGGATTTGAAAATGTCAATTCAAACCGTAGCCGTGAGAGACCATATATATCGGTTCTAGTATTTATTGGCATCAAGGTTCAACTCAAACGGTAGCTGCCAGTAGCTACTTACATTAATTAAAATATGAATTCCCATTTTTTGATGATCCAATTTAGGCCGTAACTGCTAAGAAAAGACTGTATATACTGACTTTCACATACTAGCTTTGTTATGAGTTGGTTTCAGAATCGACCCAAACCTTAGCCGTAGGAAGCTACATATATCGGTTTTAAAATGGGTGGATGGTCCAACTATAGCAAAAGCAGGTAAAGATAGGCTAAACATACTTATCTTTTATATGAGTCGTCATAATGCCAAGAATCTTTATGATTTATACAAATGTAAAAGGTATAAGTATAGATAAAGATCTGATGCTGGTAATATGAAAGTCAAACACTTTAGTGATGTACAAGAATTTTTAACTTGTACAGATCCTGGATAAATAAGCCAAGTTAGGCAGATGTGAAATAAGAATGAATCGAGTAAATAAACTCATGTCCTGGTTGAAGTAATTGTAGCCAAATGAAACCAGGAAATAGACAATATAATAACAGTCAAAGATGCAACATAATTCTTCAAGAAATAAAAGAAGACAGTATGGAGACAATTGACTTGTGTTTAAGCTTAAGTTACATTGGCACTGGTGGGTGATAGGCCCGAAGGGTCTAAGGCTAAAGGTTTCGGTTATAGGCCGTATCTAGCTAAAAGGCTGTGCAATATTAGGACCTATTGGCACTTTAGGCTCCAAGGTGGTGATGATGATATACCAAACTATAAATTTAGAATCTTGCCTCATATTAGTGACTATGATTATATTTTTATAAAAATAGTATGCATTTTTGCCCCGAAAATTAAGTGCAATCTTTAGGTTGCAATGAGATGGGTAAATTTATGACAACAGATTAGTAGCGCATCACATGACTCAAACAATTTAAGCTATTTTGGTATAAATTACAGTGCCTACCATACCATAGGTGTTGATAGAAGCAATAAGAGCCGAAGGAAGATTTAAGTTATTTTGGTGTAAATTACAGTGTTTGAATTTGGAAACTCAAATAATTTAAGCTATTTTGGTGTAAATTACAGTGCTTACCATACCATAGGTGTTGATAGCAGCAATAAGAGCCGAAGGAAGATTGATTTGTGTAGTGTGTAATAGCTATAGATGATGTTACACATGTTGGCACGAGATATGTTACATACATAGGGAATTTTGAGTCCAACCGTAGCCGAGATACGTCACTTATGTTGGTTAGACCCCTACCGTGGCCTAGATAATGCCACTCTCATTGAGGATTTTGAGTCTAACCGTAGCCAAGATACGCTACTTATGTTGGTTAGACCCCTACCGTGGCCTAGATAATGCCACTCTCATTGGGGATTTTGAGTCTAACCGTAGAGATACGCTACTTATGTTGGTTAGACCCCTACCGTGGCCTAGATAATGCCACTCTCATTGGGGATTTTGAGTCTAACCGTAGCCGAGATACGCTACTTATGTTGGTCAGACCCCTACCGTATCCTAGATAATGCTACACACATTGGGGATTTTGAGTCTAACCGTAGCCGAGATATGCTGCTTATGTTGGTCAGACTCCTACCGTAGCCTAGATAATGCTACACACATTGGGAGTTTTGTCGTGCCAAACACATCAGGAAGATTGAAGCTATTTTGGTGTAAATTACAGTGTTTGAATTTGGAAACTCAAACAATTTAAGCTATTTTGGTGTAAATTACAGTGCTTACCATACCATAGGTGTTGATAGCAGCAATAAGAGCCGAAGAAAGATTGATTTGTGTAGTGTGTAATAGCTATAGATGATGTTACACATGTTGGCACGAGATATGTTACGTACATAGGGAATTTTGAGTCCAACCGTAGCCGAGATACGTCACTTATGTTGGTTAGACCCCTACCGTGGCCTAGATAATGCCACTCTCATTGAGGATTTTGAGTCTAACCGTAGCCGAGATACGCTACTTATGTTGGTTAGACCCCTACCGTGGCCTAGATAATGCCACTCTCATTGGGGATTTTGAGTCTAACCGTAGTCGAGATACGCTACTTATGTTTGTTAGACCCCTACCGTGGCCTAGATAATGCCACTCTCATTGGGGATTTTGAGTCTAACCGTAGCCGAGATACGCTACTTATGTTGGTCAGACCCCTACCGTAGCCTAGATAATGCTACACACATTGGGGATTTTGAGTCTAACCGTAGCCGAGATACGCTACTTATGTTGGTCAGACTCCTACCGTAGCCTAGATAATGCTACACACATTGGGAGTTTTGTCGTGCCAAACACATCAGGAAGATTGAAGCTATTTTGGTCTAAATTACAGTGTTTGAATTTGGAAACTCAAACAATTTAAGCTATTTTGGTGTAAATTACATTGCTTACCATACCATAGGTGTTGATAGCAGCAATAAGAGCCGAAGGAAGATTGATTTGTGTAGTGTGTAATAGCTATAGATGATGTTACACATGTTGGCACGAGATATGTTACATACATAGGGAATTTTGAGTCCAACCGTAGCCGAGATACGTCACTTATGTTGGTTAGACCCCTACCGTGGCCTAGATAATGCCACTCTCATTGAGGATTTTGAGTCTAACCGTAGCCGAGATACGCTACTTATGTTGGTTAGACCCCTACCGTGGCCTAGATAATGCCACTCTCATTGGGGATTTTGAGTCTAACCGTAGTCGAGATACGCTACTTATGTTGGTTAGACCCCTACCGTGGCCTAGATAATGCCACTCTCATTGGGGATTTTGAGTCTAACCGTAGCCGAGATACGCTACTTATGTTGGTCAGACCCCTACCGTAGCCTAGATAATGCTACACACATTGGGGATTTTGAGTCTAACCGTAGCCGAGATACGCTACTTATGTTGGTCAGACTCCTACCGTAGCCTAGATAATGCTACACACATTGGGAGTTTTGTCGTGCCAAACACATCAGTAGCACAAAAACATTCTGAAAATCTTTCACAAGGTTACTTACAGATGATTTACAACAAATTTTTTGTTGGATGCTTCTCAGTTACTTGTTGGATGCTTATGCAGACAGAATAGAGCAGTAGAGATAAGGGGCTATGACACAAATTGTCAAATTAAAATAAATAGTTAAACATGTGAATAAACTTACCATTTTGTAAGAAAGTCCAAGCCGTAGGTCATAGGGAGGCCTCTTTCATTGGTTTTTTAAAGTTGAGACTGCGAGACTGAGAATCACATCCATGTCGGGACCCTAGGAATGCTACAAGAAATCAAGAAAAATAAAAGAACACCGCACTTGTTGGAGATTAGCAATTGATTTTAAAATACAAAGGTCCAATACACGTATGCAAGTAACTGAATTGTTTCAGTGAAGCAGGATACTGTAATCAATAAACGTACCCTACCGTAACCATAAGGGTACTATCTTTGTTAAAGTGATCAGATAGGTAATCTTAGAAACAAACAGTCAAGATAAAACGTGACCATGTCCCGAATAAAATTTGAGATGGGACGTAATTGTGGAAGCATCATCCTTATTAACCAATTAACAAGATTAGATAATCCTAAATAAAAAGAATGAAAATATATAAGTAGTTAATTGTTCCTGTCCAAGCGGGGGATTGTGCCGCTTGTAATAATTAATTAATGAAGATAGCTGTCTTATGTAAATTTAAAGACTCGGGATAAGATTACGTACCTTGGCTTCCAATGATGTCGTTATTACTAGTTCATAACCCCACATCATGTTACCTGGTAAAAGGTAAATCTGTAACTTGACACCTGCATCCAAGTGAGAACGGTATCGGTAAACAAAGACCTTGAACAAGGTCCAATCTCAACAAACTGATCGACTGGGAAGAGTATAGCAAGGAAGTGGTTTTCAAATATCACTGTATTATTCTCACAGTCTGTGAGTTTTCCAGAGAAGTTCACAAACGAAGCAAGCGACTCCTCTTTCGCGTGCACTTCCCAACGCTAGAAAGTTTCATGCATATAGCTGCAGTAGAGGTTGGTTCAGATAATGAATAGCAGACCAAATCCAGAAGCTTGTTTAAGGTGGTTGAACATATTGGGCTTTGGCATCTCTGCATGGACGTTTCCTAATGTCACTTTTAGTCAGGCTTGCCATATGTACCATCTTTAGTGGTCGGCTCTACGGTTAAGCCACTTTAACTTCAATTATGGTTCCAAGCTGTCGGGATATATCAGCAGATACATGACCTACCTGTTATTTCTGATTTCGTTTAGGAAAATCCAGCAATTTTTTAGGACCAAGCTGATGGCCTGGGAATTCTAGGATTCGTTTAAATAACTATAACTTCTCTGCCAGCATGGTTAACTCTTTAAAGATCGTTGTGTGATGCACTAAATTTTTCCAGACTATTAGACAAGTTCTTTGACAAGTTATTAAGGATGACCCCTGCAACTTTATCACCATTGCAAACAATCCCATGATGGCTACGGAAGGGTGATTGTTTGAATCGAGCCGTGGTTTTACAGTGAACACATGAACCATATACCATGTCGTTGTAGCCAGGAAGTACTCGGTCCCCGGCGGCGGCGCCAAATGATGGCCGTATGATTTTCCGAAGGTGCCATAGAGACCATGCAACCATTATCAGAAGTGTTTGAGGTCTGGGCCTTTTTTCTCTGTTTAGGTGAAGGAATTTATCCAGTATTTAGATCCAAAATTGTTCCTTTATTCATTCTCTTTGTTTCTTGTCTTTTATATTGTTTGGTTCTTTGGCTGTGTCATCATAGTGAGCTTGTTTAGCAACTGACACGTGGTCCTGGTCCATCCCTTAGAGTAGGTGACTAATTAGAGATATAAGTGCCACTTGTAAGCTTTTCCAGATTTCCAGGGATGACTTGAACTTGTGTGGATGCCACGTGCTCATATGTTTAACCATGAGGTGTCCATTTCAGGTTCAATGGAAATCCGTAGAGTTGTAAGCTTGCAGTTGTAAAGTTGGAGTTATAGAGGCTGTAAGCCGTAGGCTCTTCATCCGTAGGACTTTTAAAAATGAGAGTTATCATTCTTATATAATTATATTGTATGGCTTCCAAATATGCACTGCTCCGGCATACACCTTTAGCCGTAGAGCCGTTGGTTCGTAATCCATAATCCATCATTTGCCCCCAAACTTAAGTGTAACCTTTAGGTTACAATGGAAAAGTATATTCACTGTAACTCGTGACCTGCTTTCGGAACTTTAAAGCCTAAGCCTTACGCTTTGCGGTGATACCTGACTAACATACTCAAGGTATCTTGCAAGTACCGAAGAATAACACAAATATGTAAATGTAGTTTGGAGAAGCTAGCTAACAACAATTTAGTACTTCATTTGCTAGGAGTGACCGTAATGATGCTTATTATCACGACATTATTTAAATAGATTAAATTATAGTTGTTTAGTGGGATGTGATTACCTTACATTATGTATTTTTTGTTTAGAGGTTCCTGATAGGCTTGATATGTATAGCAATCATTTTTTAAAGGCTTAATTTCTCTGGATTGAATCCTCCTTATAAATTGTGAAGGGCTTGGTGATGAGGCTGCCTTAGCTACAAAATACTATAGCTAGTACCTGGCAGAGTTATAGATATACAGACAGCAACCAATATGCACCACCTTCACGTTCTTAACAATGTCGCATAATTTTTTGATCATATCAAAGCATTGTCTGATATGTAGTAACAAGATGGTGGATACTGACAACCATGAAATCACAAACGGTTAATAGCCATATATATTTATAAACATTTAAACGGTAGCTAGTGATTCATAAACCTTGATGGGTGAGCTAAGTAGTTAAGATGAGTCGGGGAAGAAAGGGATGAGGTGATAAGAAAGGAAAGAAATGGATGATTTGATCAGGGGGCCTGACACAGGGTGAGTGGTTTTCTTTTGCATGCTATCAATTGCCTCCTTAGGGGATCAGTTTCTTTTTAGAAATCCTCAGAGTAAGTACATTCACTTTATCTTCCAATTTCTTAAAACAGAAAACTTTAAAAATTTGGCAGAGTATTGTGCAAGAATATTTTTACCATATTTGAACAGTTAGGGAAACTTATGCAATGCGACTTGTGGATGGTTAATAACTTTATGTGAGAGTTCCCTTTATACATCTTGTATCCAGAGGACGTAAGCTGATATGACCGATTTATACTAAACAAGTATGATCATACAACTTTAAAGCCATCGATCTTACTCATATGTAGCGTAGTATGGATATTGAATGAGTCTTTCGACTTTCCTCTCGGCCCTTCGGGCACAATGAGAAGTAGTAGAAACTGTAGACGAAATACTTTAAAATCAAGTACACTACCTATCAGTGGTTACAAATTTCATAACCATCTTGAGAACTACTTATGGCTGCAAACACATATCGATGCTAAGTAATTAAACTGCAGGCTGCAGGAAAGTGCTTGTGCCTAAATTTAGATAGTTATCGATCAAGGTATACGTGATAAAAAGGATCTATTAACAGCTGAACCACTTCAAGGGTAATAATCACATATGTTTGCTTAGGATTTGAAAATATCAATTCAAACCGTAGCCGTGAGAGACCATATATATCGGTTCTAGTATTTATTGGCATCAAGGTTCGACTCAAACGGTAGCTGCCAATAGCTACTTACATTAATTAAAATATGAATTTCCATTTTTTGATGATCCAATTTAGGCCGTAACTGCTAAGGAAAGACTGTATATACTGACTTTCACATACTAGCTTTGTTATGAGTTGGTTTCAGAATCGACCCAAACCGTAGCCGTAGGAAGCTACATATATCGGTTTTAAAATGGGTGGATGGTCCAACTCTAGCAAAAGCAGGTAAAGAAAGGCTAAACATACTTATCTTTTATATGAGTCGTCATAATGCCAAGAATCTTTATGATTTATACAAATGTAAAAGGTATAAGTATAGATAAAGATCTGATGCTGGTAATATGAAAGTCAAATACTTTAGTGATGTAAAGGAATTTTTAACTTGTACAGATCCTGGATAAATAAGCCAAGTTAGGCAGATGTGAAATAAGATATGCAATCCCCTTTGCTGCACCAAGAGAAATACTCATACGATGATTCCAAGAAAGCGGTTGAGAGGACCCTGTTACAATTTAACCAAGTAGCTGCATCACAAATCAGTAATATACACAAACATTAACAATTTTATACAACCTCCATTCCAACTATGGAGATACATATAAATGACAATGGCACTCGAAATCTGTTGAACTAGACATATTGATATGAAACTGTTGTCATAATATAGTATTTACAAATTTGGAATAACAAACCAGAATATGTATCTCTAAGATACAGTTTTAAGAAATGATGTCCTATAAAAATACAGGTCTCATCAAAATGATGTCCTTAATTTAAATTTCATCACTTCAAAAAAAAAAATCTGATATCCCGGTAAAAGTTTTCCTTTGCAACATTATAGTATGCTCTAAAATTTATCACATGAATACTAGTTCTCTAGTAGGTGGAATTTGACTGGATCAGAGCTGATGAGATTGAGAAACTCACTCCTGAATAGATGTTTTTCCAAGCTTCCCTGAGGCATAAACTCATATACTAGAAGTCGCTGCTCCTTCTCTAAGCAGTACCAGATTAATTTCACAAGATTTGGATGACTAAGTGTCCCCAGACAATTGATTTCTGCCTGTAATCAGAGTGGTGGCAGAGAGTTATTCAGAAAGCATACTAGAAATTGACAAAGAAAAATAAAGAAAGAGTTATGGAAATTAAAGAGGAAAAAATACTGTAGATTTATAAAAAGTTGATATACTTACCAACCACTCCCGATGACCTTGAAATCCGTGGAGATTTAATCTCTTTACTGCGATAACCAGACCAGTGCCCCATTGTGAAGCAGCATATGTTTTCTCATCAATCCAACCCTTAAAAATATAACCAAAACCACCTTCCCCTAACACACTGTCAGGATGGAATTTCCTGGTAGCTACTTCAAGTTCATTGAGTTGGAAACTCTTTAAATTTGAGGACTGCAGATCATCTTCCTGTCCCCAACGTGTTAGTTGCATCGATGGAGATACTGGTCTCTGACCATTGGCGGCCTGTAATTTATTAGGAGTAATATTTACTGACTGTGCACCCTTACTGTATCTGGATGTCTTTTTATCTCTATTACCTGCAGATAAAAATAAAATCTTTAAACATTTATCAAATACTAAATGCAAGAAAAATTAGAATGCATTTTAGAGGATACCATGACTGTACAAGTTTTTTCCATAAAGATGTTGGTTTAATGAATTTCAAAATGCAAGACCATTTCAATATTGCAATAATTATATCATCATAAGCAATAGAAAACAGATCTTATTTATTCAAATGTGTCTCTCTTGCACACTTAGACATTACAGGTTGAAAATATTTAAATAGCAAACTACATAATTGTCTTAATAACACTCCATGATCTCAGCCTTGATATTAGCCATGATCTCAGACATTATTCCAACAGAACCAAATCAAAGAAAGCAAATAATCAGGGATTCACACATATTAGATTGATATTCCATGTCAGCAGTCCTAAACACTTCTTCCAACACTCCTCCTTGCTTTAGGACCTGCAAACACCAAGTTTTGTTCGCAGAAGCTCAAACTTACTAACCGGCAATGGCTTGGTCAGTATATCTGCAACTTGATCATCTGTTTTGCAGCAGACAAGAGTAACAGATCCTTCTTTTTGCACATCCCTGAGAAAGAATAACTTAATATTGAAGTGTTTAGTTTTGCCATGAAAAACTGGATTTTTAGAGATCGCAATAGCAGCTTGATTATCAACGAGAATTTCAGTACTTTCTCCTTGCTCCAAATAAATATCAATTAAAATTTTTCTCAGCCATAGAGCTTGATTAACAGCAGCTGTTGCAGCAAGCAGTGGATTGTGCTACAGTGTCTTGCTTTTTCGAACTCCAGGAGAACATCCCAGAACCAAGTGTGAAGCAATAGCCTGACGTACTTCTCATATCATCAACAGAACCTCCCCAATCACTATCTGAGAAACCAAGAAGCTCAAACTTTTTGCTCCTTGTGAATTTAATGCCAAAATCACTAGTTCCTTTAACATATCTTAGCACCCTCTTTACAGCCTTAAAATGCCATTCACTTGGATCATGCATAAATCTAGACAAAATACTTACTGCATTTAAAATATCCGGTCTCGTGGCTGTAAGATACATTAAACAATCAATCATGCTTCTGAAATATGCCTCATCAACCTTGGCTGCTCCATCTTCTTTACAGAGCTTTGCTTTCAAATTCATTGGTGTGCTCATTTCTTTGCATTTGTCCAGTTTAAACTTCTTCAAAATTTCGTTGGCATATTTCTTTTGACATATGAACACTTCATGTTCATTCTGTTTTATTTCCATTCCGAGAAAATATGTCATCAACCCGAGGTCCGTCATTTCAAAATTTTCCATCATTTCTTGCTTGAAATTTTCCATAACACTTGGTGAGTTTCCTATCACAAGCAAATCATCCACATAAACTGCGATGATAATAATATCAACTCCATTGTGCTTGACATATAATGTTGATTCAGAGGAACTTTTAGCAAATCCCAAGCTCTGCAAGTATTCGTCGATTCTGCTATACCAAGTCCGTGGAGCCTGCCTCAAGCCGTAAAGAGCCTTTTTCAGAAGATAAACCTTGTCTTCTTCTCCTTTCTTTATATAGCCTTCAGGTTGTTCGACATAAATCTCCTCCTGCAATAGACCATTCAAAAAGGCTGACTTGACATCTAAATGCTATACCTTCTAATTCATTTGTGCTGCGACTACGAGCAACAGCCTAATGATTTCGAGTCGAGCAACTGGTGCGAAGGTATCTGAGTAGTCCACACCCGGTATTTGAGTATATCCTTTAACCACAAGCCTCGCTTTATACTTATTTACTGATCCATCTGCATTTAGCTTGATTCTGTACACCCATTTGACCCCAATAACTTTTCTGTTCTGGGGTCTATCAACCAACTGCCATGTTTTATTTTTTTTCAATCATGAATAGTTCCTCATTCATTGCATTTATCCAATTCTGATCATTCTTGGCTTCTTCATAATTTTTAGGTTCACACACAGCAACATTGCACATTTGATAAATATCAGACAGTGATCTTGTGCCTCTTCGAGGTATGTCATCCACCATTTCAGTATCCCCAATTTCAGAGCTTTGATTCGTCCTGCCCAAGTCAAAATGATTGACTACTGAATCTTTTGAGATTAAATCCATCTTCTTTGCATCATCCCAATTCCACTCTTCATCCTCCATAAAATGCACATCTTTGCTAACAATTATATTTTCGGTTTGTGGCTGAAAAACTCTATAATTAGTTTTTGTAGCCAAGCTATAGCCAATAAAGATGCCTGGAAGTGCTCGTTTATCTAACTTGTCTCTTTTAACATGAGGGACATGAGTAAAGCACAAACATCCAAATACTTTAAGAAAATTTAGAGACGGCTTATCTTCATACCAGATTTCATAGGGTGTTTTATCGCATAAGACACTCGTAGGAAGCCTATTTTTCAAAAACACAGTTGTGTTCGCTGCTTCAGCCCAAAACTTCTTTGGCAAATTTTTTTCATGAAGAAAGCATCTTGTCATCTCTAAAATTGATTTATTGCGTCTTTCACTAACTCCATTTTGTTGTGGAGTGTATGGAGCAGTTAATTGATGTTGGATGCCTGCCTCCTCGCAAAAATGGTTAAAAGCTCCTGAAGTATACTCCTTGTCGTTGTCGGATCGAATAGCTTGAATTTCACAACCACTCTCCTCCTCAACTTTTGGTTTAAAGTTCCAAAAAACTTGAGCCACCTCTGATTTGAACTTCAAAAAGAAAATCCAACACGTACGAGAGAAATCATCAATGAATATAACGTAATAAAGACTTCCATTCAGTGAAGGTGTTCTTTGTGGGCTTGCAATATTAGTATGAACCAATTACAACTTCTTTTTTGCCCTCCATGTTGTCTTTGGAAATGGTTTCCTGGCTTGCTTTCCAAACTGACATGCCTTACAATTTGCAACATGATCATCAAACTCTGGAAGATCCTTTGCCATTCCTTTGGATTTCATCAGTCGAAGTCCTTCATTGTGATAGTGCCCAAGCCTCTTATGCCATAGCTCAGCATTGTTTTTTTTGCCTGAAAAAGCAATTTGTTCTTCCTCCAACAAATTTAGAGCAAAGCTTTTTCCCTTCATTTTAACTTTAAAAATAGCATTGCCTTTGGCATCCTTAATCAAACAGCTTTGATCATCGAATATAACTTTATAACCCTTTTCAGTTAGTTGTCCAACACTTAACAAGTTTTGATCAATCTCAGGAACAAACAATACATCTGCAATAAATTTTGTACCTGAACACGTTGAGATTGCAACTGTACCTATACCTTTTACCGAAATGTACTTGCCATTCCCAACTCTGACTCTTGATGAATTTGCAGTGTGTAGTTCCCTGAAAAGATCCTTGTTATAAGTCATGTGGTTAGTACAACCACTATCAATGAGCCAACTATCACATGATTCAGTACTTGAGAAACACGTAGCAACAAACAGGTGATCCTCCTGTTTCTGGACCAAAACGATAGTTATGAAAATATTTACTAACTAATTATTTATATTAATTTAACTAATTAATTAAAGGATAAACAATGAATTTAAAATCTAGGGCAATTAGGTCCACCATGTTTACATAATATCTGGCTTTTAAGCGAAAGCGATCAAAATGGTCATGCAATTAGAGTTTGTTAATCTCACTCAAGCATCAACACTCTCGAAACATGCTCACACATATAATCACTTTTAGTAATTTACTTAATCGGGTAATTAGAGCAATAGTTAATCTCTCTCAAGCATTAACGCTCTCAGAAATCCAATGATGCTCTCGCACTCAAATTCAATTCTGCTAACCGTATGTGTGCCTCTAGTGAGTAAAATCTCTCGATCTATTACTGCTATTCGCATATAATTAATCTGTGATATTGGCCGATAACACAAATTAAATATCAAAACATAATCGATTAGAATTTACCATAATCAATCAAACCACTATGAAAATTATACCAGAATTATCATGCAAACATGGCTTTCCTTTTTTGCCCTAGAACAATCTACTCACTAATATAAAATTAAGAACAACTAAAATTATATAACAATCCATCTAAAATATATATTTAATAAACAAAGTAAAATAGAAAATACCATACATAACGGAGAATTAAGCAAAATAAAGTGTACATAAAATAGAAGAAAACCAAGCTCCTAGCCAAAAAGACTTGCAGTAGCCGAATGATGAAGCTAAAATGAAGAATGTGGTAATGTATTGTTTTTCCTAGTCTATATCTAATCTAATGGTCTGTATGCAGTGCACTTCCTCCTCATTTATAGCTTGATACATGAATCAAGTTTGCATAAAATAAAATTCCTCCATTATTGAAGCTTCATCATTAGCCCACTTTGATGACTTTTCTTTTTCTCTCTTTGCCAACCAATTCAAGACTTTCGGCTGAGTTTATTGTACAAAAGCTAATCAATCAATCACATGCTTCATACTTTAAATAAACTACAAGAAAATTCCAAATCCAAAAAGAATTTCCACTAAAATTCGGAACTGAATTTGCTCCTCAGATTTCGAGCTGCTCCAATCGGATTTTTGCTTATTTAATACCTCTGAATTGAAGATAATTTTCTAAGCTTCACGTGGACTGTAAGATCGTCCAAATCCGACTCCTACAACTCCGGATATGAAATAAATACTGTAGAAATCGGGTGTAGTTCAATAAATCCGAATTTCTTCCATTTTTAGCTCCAAAATAGCTCTTTAAGCCCAAATTCTTCCAAACTTAGGAATTCCTTCTACAATAAACCACTAAGATTTATTAAATAAATACCCAAATTAATGTAAAATATATTTAAATATGGGAATGAAATTATCTAAAATATATATAAAAATATATCTTATCAAACATCCCCACACTAAGCATTTGCACGTCCTTGGGCAAGTAAGCGAAATAAAAAACTAAATCCTAACTAATATCACTTTTGTAGATGACACGATTGCATTGAGCACATGCAACAAGCAGTTAAACCCCTAGGCAGCCCTATTAGGACGAGTTTTGTCTCGTGAGGGTTTATAGTGAATTTACCCACAAAATCTAATTTTATTTTTTGCCAAGTCTCAAGTATGCAACATATCATAGTACTCCACACAAGTAAATTAACTAAAATTTGGGTTTTGATTATCTAAAATTAACAAATTTGGCTTTTGATTATCTAAAATTAACTAAGAAGCAAATTAACAAACTAAGAATTAATTAACTAATGAGAATTAAAGTCGAATTACTTATATGAGAGAAAACATGGGATCCTAACTTCATTAAATACTTTGCTTAGAGTTGATTCTTTTAATCAATGCATGTGATGGTTTTGATATATGATCAGACAACACGAAACAAGTATAGGCTACCTCTAAGTATACGAATACCAAACTACTCATACATCCACAAAAGAGATAGAAGATGGGTAGACACCCCCTCTATAAGATTTGAAAACATAACGGTTTTAAGCACAAGTTATCCATATTGATCACATAGGGCAGCATAATATATCTCTATTTACGCTACAAAACATGATGTCAAAACATACATAATCCTATGCTAGCATGGCAAATTCTAAATCTCAAGATCCACTCTCGCTTCACAAGAGATTAACAGATTAGATGTTAGCTACTCATCTAACAATTAAGCATAACCATACGAGGATATCAAGAATTCTCCACACACAAATCTTTAAAGCAAACAAACTACTAAACTACATAGATAAATCCGTTAGAATCTCATGACAACGATTAGTTCATAATCGAACCGCTCGTCATCATGGGATCTGATGAAACCATGATAATAACAAAATTTGAATAATAATTATAGTGCTAAAGTAATGAGTTAAGAAAACAAATCCCAAAAACATCCAAGAGTTCGCCTAATTATAAGAAAACAAAAGTAGATCTAGATCTCCGTTGCTTGTCACAAGCGTAGGAATCCTTCTCCAACTCTGAATCTCTGTCTCTCGGCTCTCTCTCTCTGTGTTATGTAGGGTGTCGGTACGTTTTATGATGGTAGGATGTGTTTATATAGGTCATAGGAGTCTTTTCCAGCAAGAAACTACCAATACGTTTCCTAAACTGATTTTGTTTTTAAGAAAAATTCGTAGCTAACTTTTCTTCAGTATTTCTGGGTCACTCCAGTTGTATTTGGACATCTAGACCACTTTAGAATGAAAGAAAATCTCGTTAGCTTCACGTGGACTATAAGATCGTCCAAAACGGACTTGTAGAACTCAAGATATGACCCAAACAAAAATTAGAAATTCTGACTGATTTTCGCGCCCGCGCCGCAGCGCCCTTTCGGCGCCGCAACGCGCCTCAGGGTCTGTCCAGCCGCGCCGTAGCGCCCTCCACGCACCGTGGCGTGCCACAATTTCTACCGGAAGCTGATTTTTGCTATTTTTCTTCGTTTTAACTCCTTTTTCCTTCGTTTCTTTTGCCACTTGTCATGCTTTGCTTCTTGAACTCAAATCCACCATAAAATATGCGATTTGTATCTTCCATCCTTAAGTTAGTAACCCTGCACAATCTCGCGAAAACGAATCAAAAACACAACATACTTGAGGCCAAGTTAATCAATTTAAGCCGATTCGAAACGTTCAATCCACTTATCAAGAGGCCTAACAGAATGAAATAGAACGAAATTAATGTGCGTAATCTTTGTCTGTTTTGTCTGTAATTTTTTTTAAAAATTTTACAATTTTGTGTGGCTGAGATTAATTGAAATAAGATATATTTGAATGATTGAGATTAGATCTCACATCACATCAAAATAAATGGTTCTCACTTGAGCAAAAACTTGTGTAATATGAAGTATGTAATTATTCCTAAATTATTTGACAAGTGAACCAAACCAAACCAAACATACCCAGTATATCCCGCTCAGAGCAGGGTCTGGGGAGGGTGAGATGTACGCAGACCATGCCCCTGCTTTTAATGGTAGGGAGGCTGTTTCCGTGAAGACCCCCGACTAAGTGCACATTACGCTAATAGTGTGTGATATTCACAAGGGTTTACTAAGATATGAAAAAGGCTCATCGTCATACCTGAGCCCATGGCTTTGAACACATGGGGCTTACCTACCCGGGGATTGACTACTCCGCTCTGCAAAACACTCAGATCTAAGATGACACCTGGCCAAGCTCCCTGAAACTGCAAAATTAGAAAACAGAAGACAATAACAAAAAAACACGAGAAATGAGAACGAAACAGCCGAACTTCTAAGATAAAGCTAACCGAGACAACCCAACTCTGAGGTTCTCAACAATAGAGCCGCTCCCTAAAAGAGAATCCACCACTCTAATCTGGCGCCTCCAAGAACACCTATTAGCGGTCATGGTCTCATTTAAGTTTAAGGCCTTTAAATCCAACCTAATATGCTCTTCCCACGACCTCCTCGGTCTGCCTCTCCTCCTCACCCCAACAACCGAAAGACTCTCGACTCTCCTCACTGGGGCTTCATCCAGCCTCCTACGGATGTGGCCGAATCATCTCAACCTCTCTTCCCTAACTTTCGCAGAAAAAGGCGCCACCTCAAGCTCGCTCCTAAAAACCACATTCGGGATTCTATCCAACATCGTGCGCCCACAAGACCACCGCAACATCCTCATTTCAGCCGCTTCCAACTTGCTCTCGAGGGCTTTCTTCGCTGCCCAACACTCCGAACCATATAACATCGCAGGACGGATTGCCGCTCTATAGAATTTCCCTTTCAACTTTAACGGGACTTTCTTGTCGCACATCACCCCTGACGCTGTCCTCCACCTTAGCCACCCAGCCTTGATACGATGCGAGACATCGTCTTCAATCTCACCTTCCTTCTGGATGATCGAACCCAAATACTTGAACTTATCTGCACGAGGGACGGTCTGATCTTCAATCCTAACCTGCACCCCTTCCTCGATGGCCTCACCACTGAAATTACACCAGAGATACTCGGTTTTAGACCGGCTCACACGCAAGCCTTGGAGCTCTAAAGTAGATCTCCATAACTCCAACTTCTCGTTCACCTCCCCCCTCGACTCCGCCACTAACACGATATCATCAGCGAAAAGCATGCACCAAGGGACGCCATCTTGAATCCCTCGCAACATGACATCTAGGATAAGGGCGAAAAGAAGAGGACTTAGGGCCGACCCCTGGTGTAGCCCAATCTCAACAGGGTAAAAACGGGAGTCACCAACTGGGGTCCAGACGCATGAACTAGCTTGGGAGTACATGTCTTGAATCACCCTGACGTACGACGACGACGACACTCTCCTCTCCTCAAGGCTCTTCCAAATAGCTTCATGGGGGATGCTATCATAAGCCTTCTCAAGATCAATGAACACCATATGGAGGTCTTTGCGACGTTCCCTGAACTTCTCCATAAGGCGTCTAACGAGATGAATGGTCTCGGTCGTCGATCTCCCAGGCATAAAACCAAATTGGTTCTCTGAGATTTCAACTTCTCTTCTAATACGACATTCAACCACTCTCCCCCAAAGTTTCATAGTATGACTGAGTAATTTAATACCCCGATAGTTACTACAACTCTGAGCATCGCCTTTGTTCTTGAAAAAAGGGACCACAATACTACGCCTCCATTCAGCTGGCATCTTAGCACCCAAGAGGAGAACATTGAACAAATCTGCTAGCCATTGAACGCCAACCTCACCAAGACAAAGCCACACCTCGATTGGGATCTGATCCGGACCAACCACCTTCCCTCTAGCCATCTTTTGAAGGGCACTCTTGACTTCATCCTTGCTGATACGCTCACAGGGACCGAAAGAACGCACAGACGAAATAGAGACCTCTTGCTCCACACCGGAACCACTCCTCATAGCCTCATTGAAAAGATTATGAAAATACGAACTCCACCTCTCCTTAATAGCATCTTCATTCACTAACACTTGGCCTGAATCATCCTTAACAAACTTAACAGGACCCAGGTCACGTCGCCCTCTCTCCCTAGCTTTAGCTAGTTTAAAGATAGCGTTCGTTCCTACCTTGGTATCTACGCGCTTGTACAGCCCCTCATAGGCTTCACCTTTGGCTTTCGCCACAGCCATTTTTGCCTCTCGTCTCGCCACCTTGTACGCTTCCATCTTCCGAATCCTCTCCGCCCCTGCACCAATCGACAAAAGCTCTTTAAAGAGCACAAGTTTAGTCTTTCCTTTCTTTTGAACCTCTTCGTTCCACCACCACGACTCCTTGAGACCACTGAACTTTCCTGAAGAAACCCCCACCACCTTCTCGCCCACACACCGAATAGCCTTCGCCATGTTGGTCCACCTAAAGTTGGCATCTCCACCACGCGCAAAACAACCTTCGTTGAGCAGAGACTCCCTAAATTCGGTTGCCTTCTCGCCCTTCAAATCTTTCCAAAGGATTCTTGGTCTAGACTCTCTCATCCTGCGAACAACTCGACCCCCCATGGATAGATCCATGGCCAACAGACGGTGCTGGGAAGCACACGCCTCACTCTGGAACACCTTGCAATCCACGCACGCCCTAACATCACACTTGCGCATAAGTAGGTAATCGATTTGAGTGTTGTGCCCTCCACTACTAAAGGTGATGAGGTGCTCAGCCCTCTTCTGAAAAACAGAATTCACAATTACCAACTCCTGGGCAGTAGAAAACTCCAATAACGCGGACCCACCAACATTCCTAACCCTGAAGCCGAAACCCCCATGGGCGCTGCGATAGCCATCTGCCCTCTCACCAATGTGACCATTGAAATCACCACCCAACACTAAAAATTGGTCGTCAGGAATACTTCCGACCAACTCATCTAAACAGACCCAGAAAGCCTCCTTCTCAGAGTCGCCCAAACCGACTTGGGGGGCATACGCACACACCACGTTCACCACCTTCTCCCCAACCACAACTCTGACGGCCATGATCCTATCGTTGCACCTCTTCACTTCCACGACATTGTCTTTTAGATCCTTCGCCAAAAGAATACCAACTCCGTTCCTCGAGTTGGCAAGACCTGAGTACCACAATTTATACCCGTTCGCTTCTCTTGACTGAGCCCCCTTCCACCTAGTCTCTTGAATACAAGCCACATCCACTCTTCGCTTCTTCAGCACGTGCACTAATTCCAAAAATTTACCCGTTAAGATATCTAAATTCAAACTGCCAACACGCAAACTACACGACATCGTCAAAACAAACGAGCAAAAACACACACAATAACCACCTAACCTAAATGAAGGTAAAATTTAGATCACAATTAGTATGCAGGCAAAAATATATGTGGTTACGCAGTAAATAATAAATAAATGATTAGCAGCATTTTTTTTTCCAAAAGTAATTTTAGAAAAATAAAATGATACCAGACTTCGAATGCAACTTCGGATGAGCTTGATATTCCGGTAAGCTAAACCTGCAAAGACGGTAAAACACACAAATATCTACTAATTTATTGTTAGTTAAAAGAATCTAAAATGCTGGTGGAGTTATAGAGTATTCTTCCGACGATACGCCGGTCAGGAATAACCGGTAACAATTGGTGGCTATAGTCTGTTACTTTATATGTAACGGATCTTGAACAAAACTCCCACTGATGTAAGCTTTTTCTCTACAGACTTTTCACGAACACCTTGTGTGCACACCAGAAATCGACACTAAAGATGTTGAAGAAAGAGAGCCGGACGATGCACAAGAGTCAAAGTAAAAGCCCGATCCGTTATATCTTAATAGGGAAAACGGATTCAACTACGGCAGTAGCCTAATTGTAGGAAAATGTATGATACAATAGCCAAGTTGACGCAGAAGTGCGTGAAATTTGATAAAGTGACAAGAAGAAGATAAAGTTAATCTTTTCTACAGAATACAACGTTTATCAGCGCACAAGTAATCGGCAATCTTCCAACATGCATCCCTGAGGTAAAACCTCTCTCATAAATAAAATACATGCAAATAAGAAAAGAAAAAAGAAATATGAAGACAAGGAAGGAAACACCATTCCATATTTCCATGTGATGTACAAACATCTAAACACCAGTTATCAAGTTGTTTAAAATAGAGGGGAAGTTGGGAGTGGTGGGTGATTTTTGTATCACATGGGCCCCACACATCTCCATCCTCACTTCTTCTTGAGGAGAATCTACATCTAAAGTATGATAATTATATAACTGCCTGTCAAAGGAAATGTGAATACTATCTCCACTTCTCATCAAGATTTCATCTCCACTTATGCATCTTACTAGAGAATATACGTCATCATCACTGTCATTGCAGTCCACAGGGATCGCATAGTACTTTGTTATACCATTTGTTTTATTAGTAACAACAGCCCTTATGCTAAAACTATCAGTGTTTTGGGATGTAAAAAGGACCCAGAGGGCAATCCCTAAGAAGTCATCTGCCAAGAGCTGTGGGACATTAAACTGGAGTGTACGCCCGCTGCTTTTGTAGCCCATCCATCCTCCAATCTTTGTAACATAAACGCATATATGTTATTAGATAAAGATTTATAAAAGTGTGATTGTGTAGCATTGAGAGGGGGAGAGATAAACAGCAACAAACCTGAAGGTAACTCTGCTCCAAACTAACTGATTTCAGATTGTTGCACCTTCCAAATCTCAAAAATACCAATTCCTTCAATATTGACATATCTGGTAGATCATGTAGGCTTTTGCAGTCATAAACTGTAAGTGACTGAAGATGTGGAGGAAGTGAAGGAAGTGATTCAAGGCTGGTGTAAGTAATTATATCCAACTTCTTCAACTGTTTCAAGCTGGATAAATCGGGTAGGTGTACCAATGTTGTATTTAGATGTAGCTCTAAGTGTGCTGTACTCGGAGGAAGTTCCGGAAACGATGACCCAAAACTTTTACATTTATACAGTTGGAGAACTCGTAGGTTGTAAAGCTTAGAGAAACTATACGGTTTGGTTGAAGATAAACTTTCACCCTCATCACGAAGACATAAGGTCTCCAACAAAGAGAAACTTGAAATCATAGGCAGCCATAATCTTATATCACAATTCAGACTTAAACCAACCAACTTTATAACCTTTACTGTATTGGGAAAATTAGTCGTACCTATGCCCGGTTGGAGAATATATAAGTGAGTAAGTGATGTAAGATTCCATACGCTCTCCGGCACATATTTAAGATTCTTGCAATAACTCAAACCCAAGTGCTTTAACCTACTCAGTTGTCCAACAGAATCAGGTACTTTTTCAATTGATGTAAAAGATGCATCAAGCACTTGTAAGGATTGCATCTTCCCCAGTTCCTCAGGCAATTGCTCCAGCTTTGAACACTGGCTCAGATATAAATTTTCAAGTAACTTGAGTTTCCATATGTCATTTGGAAGGTTTGTAAGGTTACGGCAGCAATTCAAATCCAGATAGACCATATTAATGAGGCCTACAAACGAATCTGGCAATTGTTCAATTGCACTATTACATGCCCAAAAACTCTCCAAGCCTTCCATATTCCCAATATGTTGAGGTAACTTTCTAAGCTTCTTGCAATTGGTTAAGTTCAATCCAACCAAACTCTTGAGTTGAGTAATGGAATCTGGGAGTTCCTCGATTGCGGTGTGACTTGCAATAAGATTCTTTAAGCATTTCATATCGCCCAATTGCTCGGGCAATCGTCTTAGACTGCTACAATGACCCAAGAACAAATACCCCATATTAGCCCACTGTCTCATAGGCTCCCGCGATCCTTTCACATACAAATACAGATACCCCAATATAGTATCTAGCCCAGTTGGTTCAGCCAAGTCTGTCAAATGGGTGCATTCCCTCAAATCCAAATATAACAAACCAGTCAACTCTCTAATTGATGGATGAAGTTTCACCAGGCTTTCACAACCATGAAAGCCTAAACACTCAACCAATTTTGAATTTCCAAAGTCGGGAGTCTCTTCCAACTTCATAGAGTCATCCACTTCTAGAAACTTTAGACTCCTGAAAGCCTGATTAGTGTTTAAAACACAACATGTGACACCGGTTAGTAAAATGATACTCTATATTTTAATGCATGGTGATTATTGATTAAGATTCCTTCCTTCAAAAAAATATTTTCTATACAAATTCTTTTTTATAAAATTTTATAGAAAAATAAATGAGTAGCATTCTGGCTACTATTTCTTGTAAGAAGTTCATACGTACCATGGCACCACTCCACAATGTCTTCAAATTGCTAAATGGCAAATAGAGACGGACAAGATTTTCGCAAAGAAAATCAGGAGGTAACCGCGTCCATGTACAAAATCTCCAATTGAAGCATCTTAATTCATGAAATGAATTTTTGAAACATCCCTCGTCAATACAAGGGGCACCAAGTATCTCAAATAACCTCAATTTAGATAATTTTTCGAAGATTCGGGGATCAATTTTTTGATCCTTCCATTCCAATAAATCTAAAATAAGGCCTTCAATTTTATGTGGTTCCTATATATAAAAACGAATAACTGAATATTAGAATCATATATTTTAACATTGAAGAACTCGTAAAGCGCTTTAAAAATCTATTCAAAACACTTTTTTATTCATAAAATACTAAAAAGGTGGTATAAAAATCATTTCTAAGATAATTTGTTCAAAGAAAATTTTTGCCCAAAAAAGATTTAAGACATGTCTTTTATTTATGCTTACGTTATTATTTAGTATATATCTAAGTTAATTTAATTCAAAAATATTTTTTTATTTGTATTAGTTCTCAAACATATTTTTTGCAATTTATTATAAATATAATTATGACAATACTGGAGTTTTTTATAATTATTTATATTTAACAAAAATAGATTTTTTAAAGAGTGCATACTACCTATAAATAAATAGGATAATGTTTCCATATGTGTCAAATAAATTAATCTCATGAAGATATAATAACAAATAAATATATACTGTATTTTGATAGTACAATATTATATAATCACAATTTAATATGTTAAATATTTTTGGGAAAAAAAGTTAATGCAATTTTAGGAATTTTAAATTAGATATTAGAATTTTCAAAATTAGATATTTTTCTTAAAAAATTGAACATTTCTTATTATTTATAAGTTATAACAAAGAATGTGGTTAATTGATTCTATTTATTAACATTCCCTAGTACCATTTTAGTAGGATAACTATTTTAAGTAATTCTTGTGAGATAAAATTTTGGGTCAAATACCATTCTACAACTCACCATACGATTTTGATACCTTATGATTTTGTAACTCTTTCCATGCATTTCCTCGCAAGAGTAAGTGTGTGGTCCGGGAAAGTCTCCTTCCCATCTCATGTATAAGATCATGCATCTGAAACTCACCATTTTCATCAAATGTTAGCAGACTTCTTTCCACTAGAATTGGTATTCCAACTTTGGGATGGAAACCACAAGATTCGAATATCTGAACAGCACCAAATTTGTGTTTACCAATGAAGAAGAATGCAATATCTAGAAAAATTGCCTTCACCGTATCATCATCCAATTCATCGTAGCTAAGTTGAAGGATTTTCAGTATCCCTTTCTCTGGAATTTCTCTAACTTTCTCAAGTTTAGCTTTCCAAAATGGCTTGTCTTGACTTCTACCACGTAAAGATGAACCCAACACTTTCAGAGCTAATGGAAGACCATCAGCATAAGCTACAAAACTTTCCGAGAGCTCTTTCAAATCTGCTGGCGGCCTTGGTGTTCTGAAGGCATGATAACTAAAGAGCTCCAAGGAATCAACTTCTCCCAATGTCTTCACCATGTATGTATCTACTTCTGTTATATCAACTCTTAGTTGATTTGGCAGGCTTACATCTCTTGTCGTTACAATAATTCTACTTCCAGCTGAAAATGAGTTGCAAAGTGGTACTAGAAATTCTGAATAGCTTAACTGGTCCAAATCATCCAGAACAATTAGAGTTTTCTTAAAACAAAGAACTTGTTTCAATTGTCTTAAACCATTTTCAACATCAGTGACTTTATAATCCTTCTGTCTGAGAAATCCAATTAGTGTTTGGTCAAGTAAGGGAAGTAGAGGACTACCTCCTTCTGAATATTGTTTAACATTATCAAGAAAGCAGCTGATATCAAATCTGTCTGAATATTTGTTGTAGAAAGCTTTGACAATTGTGGTTTTCCCAATTCCGCCCATCCCACATATCCCAAGAGCACGAACATGATTTAATTCCATCATTAGTTTCTGATAAATCTCTTCAACGGCAGAACCTATCCCAAATACTTTTTCAAGGTACAATGCCTTTGTAGATACTTGTCGTGTCACGTTCTCTACAATTTGTTGAATAGTTTCAGATTCATTCCTGTTTATAATCAACAATACAAAATTGTTATTGAAGTTCAACATGCAGATTGGCTTTTCAAGTTCTACCATTGTATTGGAAGTTATGAAAAGTTCTTGTGTAGTGAAAGCAGTTACTAAAGTTATGAATTCAAATCATCTACGCAACAATTATAAACAAATCATAAATAATCTAATTCGTTGAGGTTATTGAAGTTGTGTACACTATAAAGGGATAATTAATTAAAAGGTCCCTAAACTATATGCTTTTTATTGTATACGTCCCTGAACTTTTTTTAAAAAATATTGCGATCCCTGAACATTTAAAGTTTCCCATTAGCATCCTTTCGTTTGAATTTGACTAACGGATGTTAGTCTGACAAGACAATTGGAAATTCACTGCCGCGTAGCAATGACTAAATATTTGGATGGAAGGATGCAAATTAAAAAAGTTTAAGGAACCAGACCATAAAAGGCATATAGTTCAGGAAGGGTTCATGACCTTTTTGAATTAATTATCCCAACTATAAAAGAGCAGTCATGACAATTCATTATGCTAAAATATATGTACAGAACAAATAACGGGGACACAAATAACGGGGACATACTCATTTGCATCTTTCTTGAGATGGTATCCGGATAGCTCCGCAACTTGAGCCAGAGCAGACTTCCACTTGTCTATGAGATCAATGGAGTAACGTTTTTTGTGATAATCAAGAGCTTCTCCAAAACACCCGGTCTGGTGACGTAGATCTGATGGATTAACATAATAAAAAACAGGAACAACCTGGTAATCTCTACTCTTGCAAGTAAGGATATGTACGAGCTCATCAAGGCACCAACTTGAACGAGCATAGTTCTGTGAGATGACAACCACGAACATCTTTGAATCTTTTATTGCATTGAGTAGGCCAGATGAAATTTCTTCACCCTTTTCAAGTGCAGGATCATCTCTGAAGGTTAGAATTCCAGCATCATCCAAAGCTGTGTAAAGATGTGAAATGAAGTTTGGGCGAGTGTCCTTGCCATAGAAGCTCAAGAACACATCCCATCTGCTTGGTGGAGATGATGATGAAGAAGGGTAAGTTAATTCAAGATTACTAGTGGAAGCCATGGAATAGAAAAAGGATAGCTAGATATTGAAGGAATGGTTGGGAGTATTATTTTGAGGAAATGAAAGGATAGCTAGATATTAAAGGATAGCCAGGTTTACTGTAGTTCTAAAGTTGTGTGGAAACTGGAAATCAGTTAGAAATGAGCATCTTTTTTGTCATAATTCAAAAATATTTATATTTAAGTTTTACTTTGATTAGAAGTGATTCATTGACTTATTCTTTTCTTGTTGGGTTTTGGTGAATTGCAGTTTTAACAGGAACATAGAAGTCTCAAAATGACTCAATTTGGACTTTCAAAAGGAAGTAATTAATGGAATTTTCAAGGTGCAGAGTAAAAGTGAAGTTTTAACAGGAACAAAGAAATCTCAAAATGACTCAATTTGGATTTTCAAAAGGAAGTAATTAATGGGATTTTCAAGGTGCAGAGTAAAAGTTAAGGCGAGTCCTTGGCAAAAGAGAAGATTTGGATTGGTAAGGACTCGAGAAGACTTCTATGCCTCGAGCTAAGGTATGATTTCAATTAATATGTGCAATATTTGGAGCCTCTGTGATGAATTATTCGTGTTTTGTTATTGTTGCTTTTCTTTTCTTGTTTCTTTTCTTTAGTTTGGTTTTTGGGGTTTTCGGGTTATCTCTCCCCTCATTTCTTTTCTTTAGTTTGGTTTTTGGGGTTTTCGGGTTATCTCTCCCCTCATTGCTTGTTTTCTCTCTCCCTGGTTTTACTCCACTTCTTTTCTTTGTTTTCTTTTCTTTTCTTCCCTCTCCATGTTTTTGGTATGGACATCAAGTTTTTATTGTCCAGATTTGGGAGTTTAGCTTACGTTATTCTCTCGTTGGATGATTTGGCTTCGTGTATGCCTTGTCTCTGTTCTTTTGTTTCTTTTCCTTAGTTTGGTTTTTGGGGTTTTTCGGGATTTTCGGGCTTTCTCTCCCCTCATTATTGTATTCTCTCTTCCTGGCTTTAGTTCATTTCTTTTCTTTGTTTTTCTTTCTTCCCTCTCTCTGTTTGTGGTATGGACATCAAGTTTTTATTGTCCAGATTTGGGAGTATAGCTTACGTTATTCTCTCGTTGGATGATTTGGCTTCGTGTATGCCTTTGTGGGCGGGATTTGGTTTTTGTTTTTCCTCCTCGGATCTTCTTGTACTTTATGTACTCCTGATCAAGATTCATTCTTGCAGACAAAAAAAAAAAAAAAAAAAAAAACTTCTCTCAAATTTGCTGGTAAATATGGGTCCATCAAATTATGCTACAGCACAACTGGGCCATGGATTTTGCATAACGTAGTGTGAAACTGAGAAAAGATTGGCGAGTATGGGCCCATTTAGTGCTGCTACTTTCCCTGACTTTTGCACCTTAACGTTTTCTGGAGTATGGCCCATTTAAAATTATTAATGTTTGTCTTTGGATCGCTGTTCTAAAAATCCCCGATTCAACCGATTAATCTTTTGTAAGTTAACCAACCGATTCGATTTTTGAAATCCGATTAATCCTGTTAATTAATTTAAAATGATATGTTTAACTGTAAATTAGACTAATATATTAAATATTAAATATTATTGTGCATTGAATTTGGGCTGGTGTCGGATATTGCAAGAGCTTACTTTTCACAACTAATATTTGTTCATCTTTTGAGATCTATCTCTTTCGGCATGTCTATAGCTGGCTTTCGGCATGTAGATAGCTGGGGTATTTCGGATCATTGGACTTTCGGCATGTCTATAGCTGGTTTTCGGCATGTAGATAGCTGGGGTGTTTCTGAACATTGGACTACAGGTGATGCGTATGTGAGGGTCATTTGTGATATTACTGGATCCAGGATTGGTGCAGTCTTGATTGATCGGGAAACCACTCAAATCGTTTTTAATTCGAAGAATATTGTTATTCATGATGTAAAACAGTCTGTAAACATAAGCGGCTATTTGGTTAGCTCGTTTATTTGTTTCCATTCAGATTGTAGTGTCAGTTCAGGGGTTTGTCCTGGCTGTGATTTGATTGATGCAAGTTAATACATTTTCTTGTTTGTAAAAAAAAAAAAAAAAAAAAAAGCATTTTGAGTTATGTGCATGAAAATCAAATGTTTTCTTCTTCTTTTTTTTTAAACAAATCGTACTTGCATTACTTAAAAATTATCACTTTCGAGTACATGATTAATAAATGCAGGAGGAGTGAGAGATCACTCTCCATAGCCTAACATAAAATTTGTGCATCATTCGCAAACAAAAGAACCACCAAAAATAGAGGTAGTAATATGTTTGGAATAAAAAAACTATTATCGGAAGGAGTTTATTCCTGAAAAAAATATTTTTACTAAATTTAACATCTTCTCACAGTATTTCAATTAATGAGAATATTGAAAATTGAACAGACTTGAAATTGAAACCTCCAATAATTAAAATTTGAAACTATTAAGTAATCAGCTCAGTTAAAATTTTAAAATGTTTAATGAAAATCCAACTATCTTAAAGATCGGGGCTGGTCCCGATTTTTTAAAAATTTGGTTGTCGGGCTCAATAAAATATTCAATTTTTTTATTAATATTTTTGAATTTATCTGTATTTCCTTAGGAGTTCAACGGTTAACCTTTGGGGTTCAACTTTTCCATTTTGAGTTTTAGAAATATTCAGAATAACGAATAAACAGTATACAAACTTAGGAGTTAGGATAACCCAAATTTATCCTGATTTTTAAAGAATCAGGGCTAGTCCCCGATTTTTTAATAATCAGGCCACCGGACTCATTAAAAAAACATAATTTGAATTAACCATTTAATTATAAATTTTTTAATAGTGTTTGTAAAGGGTGAAAGGCCAATTTACCCACTTTTTTGGTTTCTCTCACCAAAATACCCAAATTCGGGAAGGACCGCCCAAAATGCCCACGGGATACGCCCCTGACAAAGGAGTATCCCCGGATACGCCTCTGGGGTAGGAGTATCAAAAGGATACGCCCAAAATGTCCGTGAAATTTGTTCAGCATACGCCTCTACAGCTGCCGCATCTGACGATACGCATGTCAAACTAGCGTGTCTTGCGTCAGAGATGACATAAGACACGCCCTTTCAACATGCGTATCTGAAGATGCGCATGTTGAAACGGCGTGTCGTACGTCGTCTTTGTCGTCCCAGATCTGCTGCCGCAGAGACGATTCCGGCTAGTTATAGGTTCGTGTCCGTTCGTCCACATCACGACGTTTGGAATCACACCACATATATAATTAGAACCGCAATTGCAAGCTCTACAAGACCATACAAGTTTCGTAACATTTGTTTTCCCAGATTCGAATCGCCCAAAAATGCGATTTCATCCCGTCGAACATTCCGACGAAGGTTATAGACGCCCCTGCGGGGCCGGCGAAGCTAAACTGAGACTTGGACGAGCAAGGACATGATCTTGTGGTTAATTTGTGTTCGTTTGGGGGGTTGAATCGCCGCGTATCGACGAGACGAAGCGAGGTCCATGAAATCGCCGGCCAAAAAGCTCTCCAGACGACCTGGGTTTTGCCTATTTTCTGGCGATGAACAGTGCCCGGATGCGCCTTCCCAAACGGCGCATCCCGTGGGTATTTTGGTCGGTTTTTCCGCATCTGGGCATTTTGGGCAGTGGGTAGGAGAAAATTGGTTATTTTGGTCATTCTTTCGTTTGTAAATACATATTTAGTAAAAAAAAATACATTTATTATGTTGTAGATGAACTCGTAACATCTATTACATGCCCCCAAAATGCGTAACAAAAGTTGGTGCCTTATGGACAAATGCGTAACAAACTATTTTTAATATTAGCTCATAGCCCGTGCAAAGCACGGGTTACTTTTAAAATTATAATTAAATAAAATAGAGTATAATAATTTATTATGAATATAATTTAACTTGTAATTTTAATTAATAAAATTATTAGTAATAATAATAGTTATTTAATAAATGATATGTATTGATTAGAACTAATAATATAAAATCTTTATGTAAATTTGTTATTGACGGGATACGAACCTTGAATCTTTAAAAGAGAGATTTAAATATAAAATATTACTTATTATTATATCTAACGGCTATCATCTATTTATTAAATATCTAACTGTCAGTATTGTTTTAGATGGTTGAACCAAAATTGAACCAAACAACTAAATTATATCTCTGTTTGATTATTATATATTAGTATAGATTAGTATAGATAAATATATAAAAATGAAATACATATACTATTCCTTCCATAATACGTAATAGATCGGTATTTTTTTATCGCCACATGCATGGTACTTGACAGAGGAGCTTAAAGAAATGGTTTTGTTTTCCTTCATCCATTAAGAAATTAAAGATTAAATTGAATCCATGAGGTGTTTGATTTTTTTTACATTTAATAGCTTTATAACCCGTGCAAGGTACGGGTTTGTCAGTAAAATTATGTTATTATATATTTGTGTTGCTTTGTAATGAAAATGTATATACAATACGTGTTTAGGAAGAAAAAAAAATTCAGATTATATGTTCATGGTGTATATCAATCATACAACTGAAAATAAGTATAATTTTCAATGTGCTAATTTCTTTGAAGGAATGTTGAAATACCGGAATTACTGAGTATATAAAAATTTACAACCACCATGACAGGCCATTTTCTATACAATGTTGTTAATGCTAAAAACTAAGGCAACTTTAGAAGCTATATGCAGGCCCCTAAAATAGTGAGCAACTCTAAAGACATGCATTAATTTAATATTCAAGGCATGTATATTTACATTGCCTCGCAGCTATCGCACATGGGCATCTGCAAATATTTCGTAAGCTTTCTCTAATATAATGCAGATGGAGGAACTTACAGGTCTTGTTTACATTAATGGATGTCAGCAAATTTTTACATCCTGGACCTGAATACGGTAAAGCTCCTCTTGCAATGCCAGCAAATATTTCCATCCTGGACTTGAATACGGTAAAGTTCTTCTTGCAATGTAATGTACTTTGCTGCCAACCTGCATCAAAGTAACCTTGAGATGACCTACTGAGACGTCAATCTTTTTTCTGATTTTCATTTAGTGTAGTCATTTGATTTCGGTGACCAATATCTTTATCCATTCATCAGGGACACCATAATATGGCCGGGACATGAGCACCTCACATCGTTTCACCTAAACACTTGTCCATAAAATGAGCGAAGACTAACCTAAAGATTTAAGAAGGATAAATTAAGTCTTAAAATTAAAATCTTGTACTAACTTGAAATTCTCTTGGTACGTATTTGTGTTCATTACAGAAGAGCCCATGCTGCTTGGGAACCTAACTTACTACAATATATTTAAGCAACATTCCCCCCTGTACCGGATTACTTGGTCGTGCTCCTGAAAGGAAAATACACAATCCTGGCTAGAATTTTTTCACGACACAACATACATGTTTAGATTGGTGCTACATAAGTTGTGTATCCAGTAAAAGCTTATCTAATACTAAATCCCCCACTAGATTACCTTGTGTAGTGTAATGTTAGAGTGAACGGTTTAAACTTTTAAATTCAAAAGAAAATGATTAAAGATAATTCAAAGTTCTCACGATCAGAGATATATAACCAGGAAAGAGCAAATAGGCCATACTATAACTTGAAGCTGACAGATGATATGTGAGTAAATTGATATATAGGCCAGAGGTTCTACACTAACAGAGAGAAGAAAGATCAAAGCAATACATTCTCTACTCTAAAGAGTTTTTGTAGGCCTTAAAATATGTTGTCTAGCCATGGAAGGAGGCAGGTCCCTGGAATTCGCCTCAGGTGCTTGCTGTGGGTCAATTCACCTTAGCCATTTTTGCTTCTAAAATCGGTCACTAAAGATTTCACGATACACAATATCTCCACTTTTTCATGTAGGTTCATTTACCTTCAGGTAAATATAAACATAATAACAAACTCATAGTTATATGAAAAGGGGAACTTACATGCACCTGTAATGGCTATTTCGATTCATGGTTTTGATATCTCACTTTCTAGACCTTTAATATCATCAAGTAACTTAATTCTCTTATCTTTTTTTGTTTCCGAAATCTTCACTATTAGTAATCATTTTATACAACGTTCGGTATCAATCACTATATATCACTCCACGGATGCAGTTGACGAAACTTGTTACTCCCTCTGTTTATTTGATTTCTTTACATTTGCTTTTTGCACGGAGACCAAGATAGTGGATGTAATATTGTTAAAATAAATGTAGTAGTGGGTGTAATAGTAATTTTATTGTTAAAATAAGTGAAGTAGTGGGTGTAATAGTGTAAAGGGTTGAAAAGGTGGAGTTAGGTAGTGGATGTAATAATGTATTTTATTGTTAAAAGTTACTATTTTTAGTAATGTAAAGAAATGGAATGGACGGTCCAAAATAGAAAGTGTAAAGAAATGAAATGGACGGAGGGAGTAGTTAGAACCATTAACTGTTCTATCGAAGAACTAACAAATAGCCTGGCACCTGGAGGCAAAACAAGTCATAAAGTTATTGTCTTAATGAATTGAAGCCAATGAAACACATGCATATCATTAGTAACTGGGGTTGGGGCAAAGTGGCATACAATTACTTACTGGTTCATTTTATTAAAAGTAGGTAGCCTTGTATCAACACATTAGATCATTACTGCATGCACATAAACACACAACATATATCACATATTATAATATTGCGTGTTGACAATTTGGTGCCAGACTTCCAGGAATGAACGTTATGATTAGGTGGCATGCATAGGCGACTAATGCGGCACAAACAAAATAGACACAACTGGTACAAGTAGCAGAAAAGAAATAAATGAATTACTGCAAATTAGATGACACAAGCCAGGTAACTGCACTTAATTATGTATGCTACAAGTTGCTGATTCGATATCGGTCCAAATGATGTGGTATATTTTTATGTTCGTTCGCAGGGAGACAGGTTTTATCAATTTTAATTTAATTGTCACGAATTATTTCTATATTAAAAACAATTATTTAGAATTTTAAATAACTAAATAATGCAAATAAATGTGTTTTAAAGTCGATTAACTAAAAGTCTAGGGCAACCGGGTTCACCATGTTTACACCGAAACAAATTATACGGATATAGTAATTTAATGGATTTAAATAATTAGAGCATGTGTTAATCTCTCTCAAGCATTAACGCTCTCGGAAATCCAATTATGCTCTCGCACTAAAATTCAATTCCGCTAATCGTATGTATGCCTCTAGTGGGTAAAATCTCTCGATCTATTACTCACATTTGCAAATAATTAATTAATGATACCGGCCGATAACACAAATTAAATTTTATAACATATCGATTATAATTATTTTATATCCGTTAAACAACTATTAAAATTAAAGCATTATCATGGTGTAAACATGGCTTCCCCTTATACCATAGAAATAAACTACTCACACATGCTATTAATTGAAACGACAAAAATATTTAAACAAGACATATAAAACATATATTAATAAACAAGATAAAATTTAGGAGTACCTCAAATTTATAATAGAACGGAGAATTAAGCCAAATTGTACACAAAACAGAGGAAAGAAAATCAAGCCCCTAAACCAAACTTTGCACCAGCCGAATGAAAAGATATAGTAAAATGGAAAAGATGTAAAGTGCTTTTTCTATGTCTAATGAATGAATGTTCATGTATCTCCCCCCACCCGTGATTCCGTGAATGAACAAATCAAGGCTATTTATAGCACTTGTTTATTAGCTTGTTTACATAAAAGTTGTTTTCTAAGATTGCTACTCTACTTCTTTCCAACTTTGCTGCTTTTCTTTTCAAAGATGTCTGCTCTTCTTTTCAAAGTCTGCTCCGTAATTTGCAGCCTGCAGGTATTCAAGGTGCTGCTTTTTGTTCTTCAAAGTTTGTTACAAAAATCTTATAAATTCAAATGAAGATTTTTGGGTGTGCTTAAAATATTCCAATTTGCTCCAATCTTTTAATTCTTTTTTTTTTCTTCTTCTTTTATTTCTTCTTTGCACTTTATTTCTTTATTTTGTTATTTCTTTATTTTTCCGAATTTTTCTTCAATGCCACCATAACCAAATGAAAAGTCATTGATTCTAATATTTTAGATAATATATTTAAAATTTATTTACTATTTATATTTGATTTTCTAGTTATTTTCTTTGATTTAATTAAAAATAAATAGTAAATAGATTTTAAAAAATTTAAATATATTATCTAAAATATTAGAACCCATGACTTTTCATTTGGTTATGGTGGCATTGAAGAAAAATGTATAGAACTTAACAAAAAATTATTTTAATCCTCAATCACTTAATTAAGTGGTGAATTTGAGACCAGTTTTTCAGTTCAGTGAATCGATTGAGACCAGTTTTACTTCGGTGATAAATTTGAGACTTTTTTTTTTGACGAAATGCATAGAATTATATTACTGTTAGTTGTATTAAGTGGTGACTTTGATATCATGCTCTACATTTGTGATTAAGGGTGTGTTTGGGATAACTGTTATTTCTTTTTTCCTCTCCCACTTTTCCTCTCTACTTTTCCACCGAAAAGTTCTTTGTACATCAACTTTCCTCCGGCGGTGGTTTATCCACCGGTCGGAGGCCCTCTTTCCCCCTTCTTCTTCCTTCTCCAATCAAGCTTTTCTCCATCTTCACATTTCTCCCTTCTTCTTCCCGCCCCCTCCCTTCCAATCTTCTCTTTTTTCTTGTTAATAAGTTTCAGTAATCTTCATCTTTGGGTGAGATTTTGATTATTTTCGTTCATCTTGTTGGGTGGTTTTATGTCTCTCCTATGTGAGAGTTTTGGATTTCGCTTCTTAATTGTAAGCGTTGTTTTGTTGGAAATGATTTTGTTGATATGTTGGAGAATCCGGAAAACCCACATTGAAACTGGATTGGTGGTGATTATTGCAAGAGCTCACCTTTCACAATTAAAGATTGTTCATTTGTTATCGGTTTTCACTTTCGGCATGTTTATAGCTGGTATCCGGCATGTAGATAGCTGGGGTGAAGAATCCATTTTCGGCATGTCTATAGCTGGTATCCGGCATGTAGATAGCTGGGGTGTCACTCCTACACTTGGGGTTGTTGAACACTGGGCTAACATTTATGTGATATGGTCATTTGTGATACTGCTGCTTTCCGGGATGTTGGTGCAATTTGGATTGCTCGGGATGTCTTCGACTTCGTTTTTAATTTCAAGAAGTTTTAACTTCTATGTGTTAAACAATCAGAAAACAAATCAGCTAATTCTGTTTAGTTTGTTATTTGTTTCTCAATCTGGTTGTAATGGCAGTTGGAGATTTGTTGTGACTGTATTATGTTAATTTTAATGAAATTATGCATTTCGTCAAAAAAAAAAAAAAAAAAGAAAAGTGGTGACTTTGATAATTAACCCCATTTCTATCATATACACGGTAGATCTTTCTCCTAACATCTAAAGGTTAGTTGGTCACTTATCATTGCACAAATTCTCTTTTTAATTCAGCTATCTGAAGTTTGAATTCTGAGTACCAACTGTTACAACCAATTTCCGTCGGTGTATCCGTTCGGTCGGACCTGCAATTGAAGAAGAATGCGAGGGTGTGGCCCCCCGATTCACCTCCGGTGTGAGAATAAGTTAATTGGTTCTTTGATGAGTAAAGGTAAACGCAGAGTGTTTGTATTGTCTAAATTGTGTGTAAGTAATTGAATGAATGATATCAAACCTTTGTTAACCCTTTTAATTCTCTACCTTGGCAGTTATCGGGGAGTGGGACGAAATGGAGAACGTGTCCAACGTTCCCACGTTCCCAGGAACACAACCGAATGGACCGTTACGCATAGCGGGGCCGAATGATACGGGCTATCGTCAGTCTGAAGCCTCTCCAAACCAATTATCCTCATTGGGCTTCCGGTCCAGCCCGGTAAGAAGTTGGGCTAACATGTCCCTAGGCTTCGTTCGGAATTATCCTCAGGACGAAGGCTAAAGCCCAAGCCCATCTTCGGAAGTCTGTCTTCGTACGTGTCCTTCGGATAAGAATGGCGATGGACAAGGTCGAGACGCCTCCTGGGAAGCCGTGTCCCTTTATGGATGACAACTGTCTGATCTCGAGATTCGCGCTTCAATCCCCACCGTTGAATACGAAACGGCTTTGTCCAAACGCCACACCTCCGTATATAATCCCTCTAAACCCATTCATTTTCACTTTTACGCTCACCAGTTTAAACAAAACCAAAACCAAAATCTTTATTTCTTAGAGCTTTTTGCTAACGACGATTGGAAACGTCAATTCGCCGCCGGTCGTCTTTTCTTCTCCAACTCCGGTTGACGTCTACATCCAAGCAATCTATCCTCAAGAACTCAGTCTTATCAAGAACCTTCAAACCAGTAAGTGACATTTTCCCTCTTGCTTCTTTATTGTAATTGTTCTGTGCTTCCATACATTCATGTATGTATCTAGATGTACATATGTAAAGTTACCTGTACAATTTACTCTTGTCGTTTTAGGTAGTATATATGCCTGTCTTTTCTTTTTGATTTCCGCTGTGTTGCCCTGATACGAACCTTTTACTTGAAACTTGATATTTGCTGGGAAGTTGTCAAGGTTGAAATGCCCTTCAAGATTCACAACTTGAGAGCTTCCTTCGGTCTGTCCCGATCATTTGTAACTTTTAGACGACCCGTAGTTTGCTAACCCTTAGACTTTAGGACCCTCCGACCGATCTTGGCTCACTGTACTCGGCTTCTCCCCTTTTTGTTTTCATCTTCTTTGTCCGAGTACAAAGCTAATGTCTCTTCATTTCCGAATGCAGGGACATGGATCGGTCGACCGAAGGTGCTGGTCCTTCGGATGTTTCGCCGTTTAGTGACGTGGAGACATATCCGGCTGCGAATTTCCGGTCACACCTGACCGAGGATAAAATAGAAGAATTCCACTCCAAATACCAAGTAGAAAGGAAGGTCTGGTACTTCTTCACACCTAGGAAGAGAGACCGCATTTGGCATAACCCTGAGAATCCACCTCTCTTCGGCGGAAGCGTGGCTACCGGCATATCCGAGATGGCCTTCAAATGTGGCTTTCGGCTGCCGATGCTTCCAATATTGAAGAAATTGCTGAAGCAAGTGGGGATCGCCATAGGGCAGCTGGATCCGAACAGCTTTTTCCATATAAACGCCTTTCAAGCCCGATGCTTGGCTCTGAGGATGACCCCAAGGACGACCTTGTTCTGGCATCATTACGAGCTTCGGAGGAACTCCAAAAGCAACGGCTTCTACACCATAGCCCGTCGAACCGGCAGGGCCGAGTGGGCTCAAACAAATTCTAACAACAGGGGGGCCCATGAGAGGTGGACCTTCATTTCGGGCCCGAGGATGGAGAAGTACGGCCGTTGGCGGGATCTGGACCCATCGAGGTTGCAGTACCCTGAAATGTTGGGGGCGGACAAGCATGATTACCGCCTTCTCTGTGAACTCAACATGGGTAGGGTTCCGGTATCGGACGGCCGGGATAACGATTGGTTGGTCGCCCTTTGGGGTAGTGGTAACACTTATCTTTACCTTATTCTTTTCCATCCGAATGCTTCTATTATTGCATTTTCCTTTCCAGTCTCCAATGTTTTAACACTAGTATTTTTGTGCAGTGTCTACTATGCAGGATATCATCGAGCGCAAGCGCAAGAAGGCATCTCAGCTTTCAATAACCGCTACGACCGAAGCCGAGGCTGCTGCCCAATCGGCCGGCAAAGGGCTGGAATCTGTTCCCGATTCGAGGGAGAGGGTTGAAACTCCATTGGTTTCTTCTCCTCCGCGAGATCAAGGGGATGGTATCGTCCAGACCCCCTCGGCCGACTCCCGAAAAAGGGGCCGGTCGGGAGATGCCGGGCTGAAAGTATACTCTCCTCCTTGGGGAGTTATCGAGACGGATCAGATCATCGTCCCTGCCCCCCAACTGTCTACCGTAGTAGGCCCTGATCTCTGTCGGGGTCTCATTCTGCCCGCCGACAGGCCCACGTTTGCTAAAGCAAACGACCTTGAGGCTTGCACTGAAATGCTGGCTCTGCTCTCCATAGTAAGCTTTCTCTCCTTCGGTGTCATTTATTTCTTTCACTTGTATTCAGTGTTTAACTCTTTTTCCTTGTTTATTTCCAGGGGGTCTCTTGGTCGGCCGTTGTGACCGAACGAATGGAGGGCATACAGAAAAAGCTGGAGGCGGCCAGCCAGACTGAAGTTCGGGCGGTCAAGGCTGAAGAGGACCTTCGGAACTCCAACATTGAACTGGAGAAGGTCACCGGTCAAGCCAAGTCTCTGTCTGCCGACAATGAGGCTCTCAAGGGGCAGCTGAAGGAGCTGGACACTCTCCGGGCGCGCGTCGAGTGGAGAAATAAGCAGCTCAAACTTACAAGAAAGAGTGTTCGGAAGCTGCAGAAGACCCTGGAGCTGACCGAAGAAAGGTGCTACCAAATGGGGTATGATGGCGCTGTGCTAAAGGCACATTCTTTGGGCTTCGATCATACTCAGCTGGTAGATCCTTCGCTCGGGATGACGGATCCGGTTGGTCGGGAGGGGTCTGATCAACCTTTAGAGGTTTCTTCGGGCGAAGATGAGTCTCTCTCCGACGAACCTCCAGCTGATGAAGCCTTCTAATATTTTCGTAGCTTTTTAATACTTTTGAACTTGTAATATTTAACTTTGCCTTCGAGCTCACTATTCGTGCCTTCGGGCTTGTAATATTTTACTTTGCCTTCGGGCTTGCTTTATATATTTCTGCCTTTGCATAATATTCTTTTGTATGCGTCTTCGGCTTCGGCCTTAATTTGGCTTCTGTTTCTGTTCATGCGTCTTTGGCTTTGATTTGCCTTGGCATGATTTTTCTTTTTTATGCCTCTTCGGCTTCCTCTTGCCTTAGCATATTTATTTTGTTGTTATGCATCTTCGGCCATTTTTGCCTTAGCATAATTCTTGCCTTTTTGTGCATTTTTGGTCGTAACCTAGCTGCCCCCGAGTATTTAAGGGGTTTTGTAAATGATTAAGGTCTCGTTCGGTTGGTTGAAAAATATTTCCTCCCGGCCTTAATTAATGTCAAAGCGACTTGAATACTAAAGCAATTTTGTAAGAGGCCAGATTTTATTCGGTCGGCCCCAAATTTGGATTCGTCAAGTATTTGTAGCTTAAAACACAATGAACTTGAACACTACCAATAAGTTAAAAGGCGCATGTTTTATACGGTCGGCCCCAAACATGGGTCTATTAAGCTTAACATTGCGTACTTAGCTTAACAATAACGGATAGTGGAGCAAAACAATCTTTTCATTAACCATGCAACTCTTACATAGATTTGATTACAGATTGATGCTAGCTTATGGAATTCAGAACAAAGTTGCATAAGACAAAATACTGAAGTAAAAAGCAATAAAATGTCCAGTAAGCTTACTGGTAAAAACGGCGAAGGCGAGCGGCATGCCAAGTGTTTTTGATTGGGCTGCCGTCCGGATGAGCCAATTTGTAGGTGCCCGGTCGGACCACTTCAATTACCGCGTATGGACCTTCCCAGTTGGGCATAAGCTTGCCTCTTTTTGCTGGCATGGAAGTGGCCAACTCCCGAAGCACTAAGTCCCCGGTTCGGAAGGATCTTTTCTTCACTCCCGAATCATAATACTGGGCTGCCTGCAGTTGGTACCTTAAGTTTCTTTGGTGGGCAGCCTCTCTTTCTTCTTCTAGCAAATCCACATTTGCCCGGAGTCCGAACTCATTTGACTCCACGTTAAACACTTCCGTTCGGTAAGACTCCAGGCCAACTTCGACAGGTTGAAGGGCATCAGTTCCGAAGGCGAGTTTAAAAGGCGTTTCCCCGGTTGAAGACCTCGTAGTTGTTCGGTAAGCCCATAGGACCCATGGTAGTTCTTCAGCCCAAAGTCCTTTAGCTTCCCCCAGCCTTTTCTTGATTCCATCAAAGATGATTTTGTTGGCCGCCTCGATCGCTCCATTTCCCTGGGGATGCCCTACCGAACTGAACTTCTGTTGTATCCCGAACTGAGCCAGGAATTTTCTGAACTTGCTCCCAATGAACTGAGTACCGTTATCGGACACACAAACCATAGGTATGCCAAACCTCAAGATGACCTGTTCTAGCATGAATTTCTTCGCGGCTTCTTCGGTAATGGCCGAAAGGGGTTTTGCTTCTATCCACTTTGTCATATAGTCGATTGCCACAATACAGTATTTCGCTTGTTTAGTGCTGGTGGGTAGGATCCCCACGATGTCGACCGCCCACATAGCAAATGGGATCGGGCTAAGGACTGAAGACATCTCTTCGGGAGGTTGCTTCGGGATTGTGCTGAATAGCTGGCATTGCTTGCATTTCTTAGCATACTCTGTTGCGTCTTCTTTCATTTTAGGCCAGAAGAATCCCTGCCTAAGGATTTTGAAGGCTAAGGATCGTCCTGCCAAATGTTCTCCACAAATCCCTTCATGAACTGTCTCTAAAGCAAGCTGCTGTTCATCTTTGTCTAAACACCTAAGTAGCGGCTGACTTACCGATCGTCTGAACAAACGGCCCCCGACCAGAGTGTAATTTCCCGACCGATACTTCACCTTCTGTGCTTCCCTTCGGTCTAGTGGTAGGATGCCTTTTTCCAAGAAGGCCCTGATGGGAGTCATCCAATTGACCCCTTGATGAATTTCCATGCACTGCTTCTTGTCTATCGAAGGTGTCTTTACTTCGGTCAGATAGATGGACCCGCTTAGGTTTTGGGTTTCTGCCGAAGCTAACCTCGATAGGGCGTCTGCCCGACTGTTGTTTTCTCTAGCTACTTGAGTTAACTCGAAAGTTTCAAACAGCAAAGATTGTTCACGTACCTTAAGGGCGTATGCCTTGGTTCGGGGATCTTTTTGCCCATACTCTCCTGAGAACTGTTTTACCACCAACATTGAATCACTAAACGCCCTAATGTGCTTAACTTCCAAATTTCTTGCCAAATCTAGCCCTGCCAAGAGTGCTTCATATTCGGCTTCGTTGTTTGTCAACGGGAAAGTAAACCTGATGGCTTGACAAATCTCGAATCCTTCTGGGCTTGTAAGAATTAGCCCTGCCCCGCACTTTTCCTTTGCGACCGACCCATCGACAAACAACTTCCATTTTCCCGGTGTCTGAATCATTTGTTCTTCAGGAGCTAAGTCATTCGGCCCCGAAAAAGAGCATTCTACCATGAAATCCACCAATGCTTGGGCTTTGATCGAAGTCCTTGGTGTATACTCCAAATCATGCTCCCCCAGTTCGATCGCCCAAGCAACTACTCTGCCCGATGCCTCTGGCCTTTGCAATATTTTCTTTAACGGCTGATCGGTTACAACTTTGATAGTCCTTCCCTGGAAATAGTGCCTTAGCTTTCTTGCGGCCACTACCAGTCCATAAGCGAACTTCTCTGCATTCGGATATCTTGTTTCTGCATCCTTGAGAATATGAGAGACATAGAACACCGGATGCTGGTTCCCTTCATGTTCTTTGACCAACACGGCTCCAAGTGTTCGGTCGTTCACAGCCAAGTACAGCTGCAAAGTCTCCTTCGGGTCGGGTCTCATTAAGAGTGGGGCTTTCACTAAGTACTCTTTAACATCTTCGAATGCTTTCTGGCAATTTGGCCCCCACTCGAAATTCTTCGACCCCCGAAGCACTTCGAAAAATGGTAGGGCCTTTTCGGCCGATCGGGAGATGAACCTCCTCAGGGCTGCTAGCCGTCCGGTCAGCTTTTGAATGTCCCTGATTGTCTTCGGTGCCTCCATATCAATGACTGCTTTAATCTTCTCCGGGTTGGCTTCAATTCCTCTGGCGCTAACCATGTATCCCAGAAATTTCCCACTATTCACCCCAAACGTACACTTGTTCGGATTGATCCTCATGTTGTTTCTTCTGAGCGTTTCAAAACATTCCCTCAGATCTTCGGCGTGATCCCTGAAAAGGGACTTAACTATCATATCATCCACATAGCACTCCATGTTCCGACCGATCTGGGCTTTGAACACTTTGTTGATCATTTTTTGAAATGTTGCCCCGGCGTTCTTCAAGCCGAAAGGCATCTTTATGTAGGCATAAGTGCCATTCGGTGTGATGAATGCTGTCTTTGGAACGTCCTCGGCATTCATGGCAATTTGGTGGTATCCTGAGAATGCATCCAGGAAACTGAGTATTTGATGCCCCGAAGTGGCATCTATCAGTTGATCAATGTTCGGCAAGGGATAGTGGTCCTTCGGACAATGCTTATTCAGGTCGGTGTAGTCGACACACATCCTCCACTTGCCGTTGGATTTCTTCACCACCACTACGTTTGCCAACCAGTCGGGATAGTCTATCTCTTCAATGAACTTTGCTTCCAGCAATTTTTCGACTTCAACTTGGATTACTTTCTGCCTTTCCATGGCGAAATTCCTCTTCTTTTGTCTTACGGGCTTAGCTTCGGGAGCTACGTTTAAACAGTGTTTGGCAACCGCAGGGTCCAAACCTGGCATATCTTCGGGATTCCATGCGAATACGTCGTGGAATTCCCTAATGACCTTGATGACTTTTTCTTTCAATTTCGGCTCCATGCTCTTTCCAATTTGGATCATCCTTCCCGACTGACCCACGTACAGTTCTACCTCTTCGGTCTCTGCAGCCGGCTCAGCAATCGGGCTCGACAGGTCGGCCCCAAACTTTTCCAACTCAATGTTCAGCAGTTGGTGGCTGCCCCCAGCTTCGGTCTCATTTCTTTTCCTCTTTCCGGCTTCGGTCATCTCAATGTCTTTGTCTTTTTCCAAATCCTCCAACATGATTATTCTGGCGGCTTTCTGATCGCCTCTCATTTCTCCAATTCCATGTTCAGTTGGGAACTTCAACTTCAGGTGAGGGACAGAGGACACGGCCTGGAACAAAGATAAGGCCGGCCTTCCCAAAATTCCGTTGTACGGACTGTCAACCCGGACGACATAGAACTTTGCTTCCTTCACCACAGTGTATGGCGCTTTCCCCATCATGACAGACAAGGTGATGGTCCCTTCTATCGGCACAGGCTGATTACCGAAACCGTATAAAGGTGCCTCGTGGCATGGTTCTAGCTGTTCGCCTCCCAAATTCATCTTGCAATATGTTCGGTGATATAGAATGTTGACTGAGCTCCCTTCGTCCACCAGCACTTTCCATATCTTGTTTTCCCCGATTACTGGATTTATAACAAGTGGGTCTTCGTGCGGCCATATCACATCCTCATAGTCATCTTCGGTGAAGGAGATAGGTAGTGGTTGCTTGGCTGAACTTGACTGGTACAGGTTGTAGATCTGTCTGGCATACTTTTTCCTTGCTGTCTTACTGTCCCGATCAAGTACTGTTCCTCCGGAAATTGTCCTGACCTCCCCTCGGTATTTCTCCGAACTTTCAGCATCCTTCCTTTTCTCCTTGGATTCGAGTTTGTCCCTCAAGTCGCCCACAAATTGGGTCAGTTCCCCATCTTTGATCATTCTTTCAATTAACTTCTTCAAATGATAGCACTCCTCGGTGTTGTGACCTTTGTCCCGATGGTAGTCACAATATTTGCTGTCGCTTCTTCTATTCTCAGGGGTCTTCAACTTGGGTGGTCTGACAAACCCAGGTTTACCCTTTATCTCGTGGAGAATCTTCGAGATAGGCGTGTTTAACGGTGTGAACACAGTGCTATCTCTATCTCTTCTTCGTTCGGCCCCTTTGTCGGGCCTTGTATCATTCAACCTGCTCTTGATATCTCCTCGACCCCTTCGGTCGTCTCTTCTGTCGTCCCTTCGGTCATCCCTTCGGTCATACCTATCATTTTTCTTCTCCTTGTACCCCCCAATTGATTCCAATTTTCTTCTAATGGCCTCTCCTCTCACATATATATCATTTAAAGATTTGGGAGGCATATCATAAAGAGAGGACCGAAGTTTCTTACCTTTGATAGGGTCGAGGCCTGCTGCGAGGAACCCAGCCGCCTTGACTTTGTCCAAGTTGGTGACCATACCGGCTTCCTCTTTGAACCTTGGTAAGTAATCACCCAAATCTTCGTTCGGCCCCTGCCTGCAGTGGATCAGGGCTTCAGTATCCTTCTCTCTTCGGCACAAATGTGAGTAGTGCCTCAAGAATTTTTTCTTCACTTGCTCATACGAGCCTATCGACCTAGGTCTTAGCGACCTGTACCACATGGATGCATTTCCCTTCAGGTAGGTTTTGAACATCTTACATAGCATCACATCGCAGTGCCCCATCCCAGTCATGAGCGATTCGTATTTCTCACAATGATCTTCGGGGTCACCTTTTCCGTTAAATTCATTCATCTTCGGGAACTGCCTTCCGGGAGGCGGTCGAAAGTGTTCGACGTCTTCGGTCACCACCGGCTCGTGGCTGACCTTTCTCTCTCCAAACATGGCCTTCTCAATTCTCCGGATGCGGTCGTCCGTGTGTGGACCCTCCTCTTCAGAATCGGAGGAATAAACCACCTTTGACCGGGTTCTCCTCGAGTATGATTCCAAGTCCCCCGACTCATCTTCATCATTTCTTGTTCTTGGCCTCTTATCTCTTCGGCCGTCCATCTCCGTGTCTTCGGCTTCTAGAGCCTCGCGGAGGGTCTTTTCTTGTAGCTCGATCTCCTCCCTTTGGAGCTTTAGGGCCTCTAGCCTTAAACGGTCGGCCTCCCTCTTTTTGGCCAGACGTTCGGCCTCCTTACTGCTTTTCTCCTTTTCTATTTCTTTCCGTTTCCCCTTGGCTTTTTGTTCTTCTCGCCACTTCATCAGAATTTCCCTTTGTTCTTCGGGAGACGGTATGTCCCCCTCTTCGTCGAAAATCAAAAGCCTTGGGGTGATGGGAGGAGTGGTGCGAGTATTTCCGGCTACAGTGCTATCGTCAGCTGTTGGTATCTCGGTTTCATTCGCCATTGCCAACTGTATAATTCAACACAAACGCAACTCTACGTTTCCCACAGACGGCGCCAAATGTTACAACCAATTTCCGTCGGTGTATCCGTTCGGTCGGACCTGCAATTGAAGAAGAATGCGAGGGTGTGGCCCCCCGATTCACCTCCGGTGTGAGAATAAGTTAATTGGTTCTTTGATGAGTAAAGGTAAACGCAGAGTGTTTGTATTGTCTAAATTGTGTGTAAGTAATTGAATGAATGATATCAAACCTTTGTTAACCCTTTTAATTCTCTACCTTGGCAGTTATCGGGGAGTGGGACGAAATGGAGAACGTGTCCAACGTTCCCACGTTCCCAGGAACACAACCGAATGGACCGTTACGCATAGCGGGGCCGAATGATACGGGCTATCGTCAGTCTGAAGCCTCTCCAAACCAATTATCCTCATTGGGCTTCCGGTCCAGCCCGGTAAGAAGTTGGGCTAACACCAACAATCCCCAAATCTCTCAAAATTTATAGACAGGCATCACTGATCACCAATGCTCCACTCGAAGGTTAACAAATTATTTAGGATACTCAACTCTTCAAGTTGAAAAAATGATTTCCAGGTTTGAGGATGTATTACCAGATAAACGTGAAATAAACAATAAGTCCAACTCTTAACACTAACTTTTTGAGATACTTGATCATCTAAAACAGAATCCCCTCGCGCTAATATAAATAACTGTTTCATGGCTTGAACCCCAAAACTCCGATTCACTTATGAGCGGTTCTTGTTGTACAAGATGGCTTTAAGTCACTAAATTTGTAAGTTAAGATCATCCTTGACATACAGTTATTCTTTTCATGTAATTGAAATGAGCTAAATAACCCAAGCTCCATTAATTAAGAAACTAGCACAGAGATTTATTAACTTATATGTATGTTTACCTGGTAATGACCGAGTTGTAAGTGGATACAAAGCACCAAATATTTTCCCCTCTGTGAATTACTCTGTCCTCTATGCCTGTACCGGTATGAAGGTAGTCTAGTCCATGTGCTGCCCCTATGCAGATTTTGAGGCGCTGCACCCATGATAAACAAGGAAAAGAAGCATCACCTTTTCTGACCCTTTTGTGAAGATGATCAGCAAGGCTTCCAGACGGCATATGATCGTAAACTAGGATCATCTCCTCGTAGTCATCGCAATAACCAACAAGAGAGACTAAATGGCTGTGTTGAAACTGGGAAAGCATCTTAATCTCTGTCAGAAACTCCTTGCTTCCTTGCTTGGACATGGCTTTTGCCCGCTTTATAGCAACAATCCTGTCTTTAAAATCAATTAGACCTTTGTAAACAATTCCAAATCCACCTTTCCCGATCACCAATTCTTCCTTGAAGTTGTTTGTTGCTGATTTGATGTCTTGAAGTGAAAATCGACGACATGATTGTCTAATAGACAATGGTATGCGCTTTTTTTGCTGAGCTTCTTGTAGTTTCTGGAGCTTATAGACCAAGATATTTAATAAGGTGATGAGAATCACCACCCCATTCGACTGCTCTGACATTGGAACAGAAGTATAAGAGGTAAATTAACTCTCTTCTTACTAAAATTTTTATAACTGAGGATTAGAGTACAATTCTGAAACGATAGTCGAGGATCAGAATCAAGCTTGTTTATTTGAGCAATCATAGAAGACCGAATTTCACAACAGAAGATTCACAAAGGCAATTCTTTAGGCTTGACTTGATGAGGGGGTTGACTTGACTTGGTTGACTCAACTGTTAAGAGGACAACAGATAAATTTTAAATCTTAAATTATTGATAACTGGGTAATTAAATGTGTTAATGTGACTAATAGAGTTTACTGATCATGATAAGGATAGATGCATTGAAGTTCCGAATGAGGTTTTATATATTCACAGATTCAAAAATTGATCAGGATAGAAGTCAGAACTTTAGGCTTGAAACTATTTGCAGCAAATGTGTACTCTATTTTGACTGGATATGCTGTTGTTACTACTGTTAGATGATTTCAAAAGGTAAATTTTGTAATATAATTCCCTTTTTATGTATACAAATATGTACGGTCTGGTTTCTTGGTAACCTTTCTGCATGCGCGCTTATTTTTGCGCGGAAAAGAGTAAAACATGTGTTTACGTGTGTTTTGTGTTTCGAGTTAATGAAGAAACTTGAAAAGATCACATGAAAGGCATTTTATCGATGAGCTTCATGCAAATTCAGTTTGACGGACTCATCAAAATAAATGGAGGACAACAGATAACATTCCGCCATGACACCGCAACAGTAGTAAGCTGGGCTAGGCAAGAATCCTTCCACTGAACTAATCCAGAACCCCAGATCTTAACCCAAATTGTCTCTAGAACAAACCACTTAAACTGTTAAATTATTCCAAATTAAATAATGCTCCCCTTTGGCAGAAGAGGATGAATTTAATACTTGATCCCCTCAGTCTCTCTATTCTTTTCAAGGTATTGATACCCTCACTCTTGATTTGATGATAATAATAAGAGATCAACATGTAATCAGCCATATGCGAACAATTATTTCTAGTATTGTAGCATAGTTGCTCACTCTGTTTCTACATACACCTTCATCAAACTGAGACCGTTAAACAAACAATTACCAAAATTTACATGCAATCCAGTAGTCAACAAAAGGAAAATAAAGTATTCCATTTTGCTTTGTTGTTTGTCTTAACTGTTAGATGACAAGTACTTGTTACTCTACTTTCATTTCTAATCTAACTTACGGATTTGTACAAGCATGCAGGAACTTCAGATTCAGTTGTATTCATTCGAAATTTCAGTACAGTTTGTGTTTCTCCATTTTTCCTCTCTTTCTCAAATTCTGTTAAACCCTCTTCTCCTGCCTAATTTCCGTTAAGATCATCATGTTTAGATGTCCTGCGATAACAGTATTAGAGCATGTTCTTTCCTGCTAATCTGTATCTCGATATTTCCATATCAGTTGATCACAGAACTGCTAATTTGACCCTGCCACGGAGTAAGTTCAAGCGCCGCCATGCTTCTAAACCTTTTCTTGGGCTTCAAATCTGAAGTTCGTAAGCTGCTCTTCTAATGCTATTACCACCTGGTTTGCATCAGGTCTTGACTTGGGACTTAGAGAGAGGCATTTAAGTGCAAGGGAAGAAGCTCTTAATGCAGCACTGACAGTATATTGGCCTTTCATGTTCTTATCCATGACATGCAAAATCGTGCGCTTGCTGGTAAGGCAAGGCTTAGCCCAAGAAACAAGGTCACGTTTTGGTTCTGGAAGTTTCTCGTCTAGTATTCTTCGTCCTGTCAAAATTTCCAGGAAAACAACTCCAAAGCTGTAGATATCGCTTTTCATTGTTAAATGACCTTCATTAGAAAAGATTGGAATGTGATTAGAAGAGCTGCAAAATGAGAACGGGACCAACTGAATGCATATAGATTGTACAAAATCAAGGAAAAAAAATAGCATATTTGCATCATGTACAACCGTTTTTGACATATGGTTATGCTGAAAATGGACCTGTAGCCAAATATTCTGGATCTGCATAACCATATGTTCCCATGACTTGTGTGGTGACATGGGTTCTTTCATGTCGCGGTTCGGCTTTTGCCAACCCGAAATCAGAGAGCTTTGCATTGTAATCCTGTCATTTAGGAACAGATAGTTTGAAAGGCTAAAATTTAATTTTAATAGGAACACTTGTAGATTTTTTTTAACAGTCAAATTTTCCCACTTACAGAATCAAGCAATATATTGGATGTTTTAAAATCACGAAATATCACTCTTGCTTCTGGACTGTGAAGATATGCAAGCGCCTTTGCTGCACCAAGAGCTATCCTTAAACGAAGATTCCAAGAGAGCGATTCAAGGCTAGAGTCCCCTGTTTCAAACAAATCAAGTGTAAAATACAGATGCACTGGAGAATAACTTAGATGTAGCCAATAGATATTTGGTTATATCGTTACCATGTTGTCATAATAGGCAGAAATTGGTGCTCTTGGGATTCGAAACTCGAAATTATCAATAGATTAATTACATGGGGACTAGGTCAAGATTATAAACTAAGTGGGGTTACAAATGTGTATATTATTGCAAGTTAAATTGAGGTTAATTGTCCCAACTCCTACAAAGATGGCTCTGGGCAGTCATGATACACTAAATCTAGTTTTGAAATGACTAAAACGAAACACGTATCTCTAGTCTTAATCAAATGATGTCACATATTCATATTTCATCAATTCAGTGAAAGGACCTTCTGGAACTTTCCTTATGGAATGCCAATCAAAGTAATTCATATGCTAATTTATTACCTACATAGTAGTCCTCTGGTAGGGGAATGTCAACTTAATTAGAGCTAGAAAAATTGGAGAAACTCACTTCTGAGTAGATGTTGTTCCAAGCTTCCCCCGGGAAGGAACTCATATACTAGAAGTCGATGGTCATCTTCTAAGCAGTAGCCGATCAATTTTACAATATTAGGATGAGTGAGAGTCCCCAGATAATTGATTTCTGCCTGTAGTCAAAGAGTTGGCAGAGAGTTATTCAATCAGCTTAACTGAAATTTGAACAAGAAAAATTAAGAAAACATAAAACAATTTGCAAGTAACAAGAAAACAGTGTAGCATTCATAAAAGTTACTCCTATTACTTACCAACCACTCCCGATGACCTTGAAATCCTTCAACATTTAGTCTCTTTACTGCAATAACCAGACCAGTACCCCATTTTGCAGCAGCAAATGTGTTCTCATCAATCCAACCCTTATAAACACATCCAAAACCTCCTTCCCCTAGGAAACTGTCAGGATGGAACTTCCTAGTAGCTTTCTTAAGATCATTAAATTTAAAACTATTCAACTTGAATGATTTCAGGTATTCCTCCTCTCCCCAAGGTGGTAGTTGGATCGCTGGATATACTGGTACAAACGTCCGAGTATTGGCGGCCTGTAACTTGTTCTTATTAACTGACAGTACACCGGTCTTGTATCGTGATGTCTTTGCATCTCTATTTCCAGACAGATACCCTAGAAATAAACTTTAATTACATAAATCATATATTACATCATAGAAACATTATAATGGCAAGCAGAATTTGAATAAGGACATTATTTTTATAAGTCATTGTCACAATTTCCTTGTGCGTTATGTTCATGGACTGAAATCTTGATTTATTCAGGTACACGTAAAAGGAAAGAGTGGACAGGTTTTACATCGTTTGGACAGTGATACAAGATAGTGCTAAAATGCCAATGCTAATAGCAAGTTGGTCACTCGAAAATATTTATGGTTCACGCAACAGATGGATAAACACACCGTCTTCTTGTATAACTACAAAGACGCGAATCATTTGCTCTCCATGGCTAACATCCTACAAATACTTATAATTATGATAATCATTAAATACTCATTCAATTTCATGAAGATGGCTTGACACAAACCACTAATTTTGCTTTCTCCAGATAATTGATATTGGAAGAGTTTAGGTTTACCTGAGAGCGCCCGAGCTTTAACTGTAAGAAGAGCACTGACTCTTTTTGTGAATGTCATTCTAGGAAAAGACTGCTTTTTGCGATGCCAATCATTAGAAACATTTACAATCCCTTCTCCTGTACATTCATCTTCTTGGTTGTGATTAGTAGTATTTTTCACCTCAAGTGTTGAAGAAGAATCTTCATCTTCATGGGTTGTATAATCGATAGGTATTATCTCAGGTAATGAATAATGTGTACTCTTTTCTTGCAAAGCCATTGCAGACTCAAGACTGACCACAACCTCAGCCATAGTAGGACGCAGCTTTGGTTGATTATGTAAACACCAAATAGCAATGTTAGCATACATATTCAAGGAATCAGAGGAAATGTCTGCCTTGATATAGGGATCAATAATATGTTCCATGAGTCCCTCTTTGAAGCAGTGCTGTGCCCATCCGGCTAAACTAATTTGCTCTTCATCCAGACTCATATCCAGTGCTGGTCTTCCACACAAGACCTCAAATAACACTACACCAAATGCATAAACATCAGTTTTTCTAGTTATTCTGTGTGTTGCAACGTAATATGGATCTAGATAACCGGGTGTGCCCTTGACTCGAGTGCTTACATGTGTACATGTCTGGTTTGCTGGACCTGTCTTCGACAATCCGAAGTCTGAAATTTTAGCCGCCAAATTCTCATCCAGCAGAATATTTGAAGTCTTCACATCTCTGTGTATGACTCTGTTGTCAATCCCTGTACCCGTATGAAGATAATCGAGTCCATGAGCTGCCCCAATACATATCTTGAGGCGCTGCACCCATGTTAAAGAAGGGAAAGAAGCATCGCCTTTTCTGACCCTTTTATGCAGATGATCAGCAAGGCTCCCGGAAGGCATATAATCATAAACTAGCATCATCTCCTCACAGTCATCGCAATAACCAATGAGAGAGACTAAATGGCTGTGTTGAAACTGGGAAAGCATCTTAATCTCTGTCAGAAACTCCTTGCTTCCTTGCTTGGACATGGCTTTTGCCCGCTTTATAGCAACAATCCTCTCTTTAAAATCAATGATACCCCTATAAACAATTCCAAATCCACCTTTCCCGATCACCAATTCTTCCTTGAAGTTGTTTGTTGCTGATTTGATGTCTTGAAGTGAAAATCGACGACATGATTGTCTAATAGACAATGGTATGCGCTTAATTTGCTGAGCTTCTTGTAGTTTCTGGAGCTTATAGACCAAGATATTTAATAAGGTGATGAGAATCACCACCCCATTCGAGTGCTCTGTCATTGGAACACAAGTGCAAGAGGTAAATTAACAGAGTGATGAAAACTATCACCCCCGTTGAGTTTTCTGTGGATATTAATGTAAAAAATTGTTAGGTCCAGAATAGTTTGTAGAGGTGATTCGAATATAAACTATATCATTTTATCAAAATTGTTCTTTTTTTTAAATATTAATTTGGTAAACATAAATCGATGCAGAATAAAAATGAAACCAGTATTCAAGTTAAATATAAAATTATATTAAACTTGGAGTTGTGTGCCTTAATGCACAGTCCAAATTACAAGGTTTGAAGATCCAATTAATTATTACAATGAAAATTCGACATGAACTTTTTTATATTTGTTATAAAAAAATCGAATGCTTAAAAGTAATACGAGAAATAAGTTCTTGAAGTAAAAACTCTCTAGATAGTTCCAAGATTACAAGTAAATTATTTCTATCGATTTTGAATTAACAATACAATTCAGAAATAATTTACAAGAATTAAAATGAAGTTCAGAAACTATTCTCTCTTGATCTCTTCTTTTTCTTTCTGTTTGTTGAAGATGAAGAAGTGCGAAAATATTTTTAAATGAGCCGCCTGTCTTGATTCTAAAGAAATCAATCTACTGGAAATTCGGCATGACTTACATTAGTTGGATGGCATGACTAACTTTTGCCTATTATAAGTAACAAATAAAAAGCTTCTGGCTTTTTATCCATGGCTACCTTTTTAGCAATATTCTAAAATTCTCCAATTTAATCGATTAATCCTCGATTAATCTTCTGTAAGTTAATCAATCGATTCGATTTTTGAAATACGATTAATTTTGTTAATTTATTTAAAATGATATGTTTAATTATAAATTAGATTAATATATTAAATATCATTATAATATCTGATTAATGCTCCGATTAATTCATCCGATTAATTTCCACCTACCCGATTAGGCGTTAGGCGGTACCCCTGCGATCCTAGAATTTCTGGAACACTGCTTTTTAGTCATTTTAGTCATTTAAGACAAATAAAACAACGCACCCTGGCATTCTGTTTAAACCAAACAATTCATTAATTCAACACCTGCCACCTTTTTAATCCGTGGGCTTGATTTGTTTTATCAAGATATGTTCGGTAGAAATGCTTTTTAATCAATACAGTTTTTAATTTTTAGTTACTGTAATAAATAATTAACTAGCATGATAGCCCGTGCAAGGCATGGGCCACATTTTAATTCATATAATATTTTTCAAATTTGGGATGGAGTTCGTTATATCCTCTTGTCAGTGTGTTTTACCTTTGACTTTAACGGTTCACTAAGATTCAATTGTTAATAATCGTTCTAAATTCAAATTATTAGCATACTCTAAATTTCGAGGATCATATTTATAGTGATGCTTATTGAATGTAAGAAGGATAACCGATAAAAGTGGTATACAAGAAGAGTTAATTGTTAGGTATCAAGTATTACCATGATAATAGTGTCCTTTAGTTTGTTTTTCAGTAAAATCATAAAAGAATTACAATGATAGTAGTTATTTTAAGGCTTTATGACCTTTTGGCCCTTCAAGTTTACACATTTATACCCATAAAACTCTATAGTTTAAAGCGCTCATTTTCGTCCCTCTAACTTTAGAATGTACCTTTTTGCCACAAACCGTCATCTATTCGTTCTAAAAGACGACGGTTTTGTCTCAAAAAGACAACGGTTTTGTGGCTAAAAGGTACATTTTTTAAGTTGGAATGGCGAAAAGGAACACTTTAAAACTGTAGGATTTTACGGGTATAACTGTGCAAACTTGAAGGACCAAAAGGTCATTAAGTATTCTTTTAACTACTTTCGATCTTAGCGCAACATTTTTTGAATATCTATTTTCTCTTCTACTCATATGTCTACCTCATATCTACTCCAATTTATTACTGATCATGTGCACTCTCATTTGGCCTTTTTACGATCACTATCCAGCCACCTCATTATACCTCTAAGATCATCTCTTTCCTCTAACGACATCATATATGCACATTTATCTTGCCCCACCACCTTTCTTTTGTCTTTAACAACCTTAAGTTTATTCGTCTTTTCTCTCTCCAATCATCTCCCATTCATCTTTGATAATCTCTCATCGACTTGCGTTTCCATGTTTATATAAAACTACTATTGTTGTCTTTACGAGCTGAATAGGTGTTATTATAATAAAATAGTTAATTGTTATATCTCTCGCACATTAAACATGTATACGTTTTTCGAATGTTATTTTGGTAACATTATTTTTTTTTTGAATTTCAATTAAACTCTTTTAATATTTGTCAACAAATTGGATTAACATTTTATTGTACCGTATTTAGTTGTATTATTGTTTTTTTTAATTTAGATAAAAAAATTGATGTACCTATTCTTTTGCTGGTATTTAGTTGAGTGTATTTCGTATCTAGATGTCCAAATTTAACAATAAACGAATTCATATTGTATGTATACTTAGGGATGGGCATCAGGTCGGTCAATTCAGGGTTGGGTAGTGTTATACCCATCACACTCCCCGAATTCGAACATAATTATTGAACCTGTCCCGGTTTTCGAACGAGGATCATAATGTTCTTAAATTTCTGCCCCGAAAGGGAAATATGGATTCTCGCGAGAAATCGTGGATTTTAAATTTTTTTTAGTTAAAATTTTGAACATAATCGTTGAACCCGTATCGATCCCCGAATGAGGATTATTTTGCTTCATGATTCTTAGCACGAACGGGGAACGAGGATCCCCGCAAAAAATGGGAAATACTTAATTTTTATTATTTAAAATGTATATATTCTTGAATATATCGGATAATAAAATTAATTTGATAAATCATGATAAAATTATTATTATATTATAAATAGAGATTTGAATTAATTTTTTAATAAAAAAGATGAAATATAGTATTAAAATTCTATTTTAGTTTGTTAAATTTTATATCATAAATTCTAAGTTTATAAAAATTTTGAATTATATTATTTTTAATAATCTAGCAAACATATATTTTAAAAAATTATTCTTCACAAATATGATAATCATTTGGGGAACGAAATCAGGGATCGGACTGGGATACATTAATCTCCGAGGTCGTTCCCTTTCTCCAATTTTTTTCTATAGTATTTCATGTTGTCCCGAAATTTTTTTCAAATACCTAAGAAAAATGGGAAACAGATTAGATCGAGGTCACATGATGAAATGCTCATCATTAAGTGTTACACGTGAATTAATTTCATTTTGTTATGAGAATAACAAACATAGATAACTAATATAATTTATAGTTTTACAAAATAAAACTAATATACACGTACCATAAATCAAAATTCGAGTCCTACATATTTAAAATTTTATATTAAATACACATACTTTCAATCTCTTTAATAATCTAGTAAATATATGTTTAATTTTTTTTTCTAAATATGATAATCAGTCGGGGAATGGAAGCGGGGATCGTGCAGGGATACCTTAATCCCCGAGCATATTACCTTTGCACGAATTTTTATTCTATAATATTTCATGTTGACCCAAAAAATTTCCCGAATCCACAATCCAAATGGGTAAGGAAATCAGTTCGGATAGATATGGTGAAATGCTCATTCATACGTGTACCACGTAACAAACATAAATAAATATTACAATTGGTGTTCGGATAAAAATATTAATATACATGTATCAGAAATTAAAATTAAAATTTATGTTATTTCGTGTACCATGTGAATTATATATTTAAAATTTTATATTAAATACACGTACATTCAATTAAAAATAGTTTACGTGTTCTTATCATTTTAATTAATTTTATTATGAATAAATTTGAAAATAAACATTAAAAAAAATAGCAAGTCAATTGTCTATGTATGCAATTATATTGATTATAAGAAATGTATCATTAAATTATCTAGTGTAGTACTAATACATGTGAACATAAAAATTTTGGTACATGAAGGTCATACTAAAAAATATTTAGCAAATGGTTTGTATATGTATGCAATCATTGATTTGAAAAAATGTATCATCAAATGTTCTAGTGTAGTGGTAATACATGCAAACATAAAATCTTTGGAACTTGGAGGTCATGGATTCAAATCCCTTGAAAGTCATTATTTTTTAGCATTAACATAATTTTAGGGGTAATTTAGTAAATTACTAAATAGGTGGAAAGAACATGTTGCCATATAATAGATATAATGGATTTAATTTAGAAATTATAGGCCAAGATTAATAAGGTGATGAGAATTACTGCCCCATTGGAGTGCTCTGTCATTGGAACAGAAGAGTAAGAGGTAAATTAACAATCTTCTTAATTATGTTTTTATAATAATAACCGAGGATTAAAGTACAATTCTGAAATGAGAATCGAATGAAGATAAGTTTTTAATCAATAAACCTTAATCTTTAATCTATAAATAGATAGTTCGTGATGCCATTTTCAAGACCTTTTTACATGCAGTGTCCTTCCCATGTTTACTTATTACTATGCACTGCCACTGGTGTCACGCTTTCTTTACTTGCTTCTACACGTGTACATTGTTAATATTCGTAATATGCACCGGAATCAATAGTAAACAGAGAAGAATGTAGCAAAGTAAACTGAACTTTCATTGATAATACTGTATTTACAATCTAACAGAAAACGATACAATCTAACAGACTACATTTTGTATATTTCCAGTTATCATAAAATGAGACTAGACAAGATTATTTATAGAAGAATTCTGTAACTAACTAACACATCTGGACTGATTAGCTGGATACTTGACAACTCAGTACAATATACTCAACATCCCCCTCAAGTTGGAGGTTGGAAGAATCTGGAAACCTTCAACTTGAAACTTCAGAAACCTATCTTTATTTGTAAACTTGTATTGACAGCATGATTGTATTGGCAGCATGATTGTAAAATGTAGTTAGCAACTTGGTTGTATTTGACATCAATATTGTCAGCAACTTTACTTGAGAAACTTAATAGCAACTTCACTTTGATATATTCAGTAACACCAAGCAGGTATGCAACACAGACCAACAACAAATGCAACACCAGTAAAAGCCATTTTCTGAAAACTAGCATCAACACTTGCAAACCAGCAAACCCACATAAAGCCACAATGGGCACAAACTCATTTGAAAAATTGCTAGCTCAGAAAAGAGACAAGCCAAATAAACCCACAATGGGAGAAACTGCCACTAAAGGGCACAATCAGAAATGATGAAGACCTCACAGAGCCACAAAGTGACTCGAACGGCCAGAAATATCAGAAATCAGTTTAGAAACCTAACAAAATAGGCTTTGAATCAGAACTCACTAAGGAGTTAAGAAATTCAGAATGTTCAGAATTCACAAAGGATCACAGAAACACTTTAGTTCAGAATTTAGTTCAGATAAACACATCAGAATTTAGAACCACAAACTCTCAAAGGAGCGACAAGTAACAATTCATTGCAGTGGATAAAGACAATGTAATCATAATCGAAATCACAGATCGATGAAAGAAATACCAAACAAACACAAATCAATAGAAGATATGATTCAGAGAAATTTTCAGAGAACATCTCAAGATTATACAACAAGATCAAGAACAAAAGTTCTTAAACAAAAGTCTTTAAACAATCAACAAGAACGACTTAGACATGACAAGAGTGCGATTATGATACAATCACGATCGCAATAACAGAGTAAAAAAGACGATGAAATGGAAGCTTATCTGAACTCGTGAAGAAACACAGTGTACATAACAGACAGAAGCTTAAAGAATCAACAAGAAATGAGTTCGTTTTCTTGAATTTTATCAATTGAAATCACGAAGAGAATTTAGAACTGAATCAAGATAGAATAACAGAACACAAATCACAGAGTAAAAGATGAAATTGATGACACCTGAGGAGTTTAAGCTTCGAAGATGAAGATAACAATGGTGTTTAGCATCAATGTATGCTTCAAAACAATGATAACACACGATCTCATTGGAGAGATGATCGGAGAGTTGATAACACCTAATCACCAGAGATGACACCGGAGATCAAAGATCGTACACACTCGCTCTGGTACCATGTTAATATTCGTAATATGCAGCGGAATCAATAAGTAAACAGAGAAGAACTTAGCAAAGTAAACTGAACTTTCATTGATAATACTGTATTTACAATCTAATAGAAAATGATAAAATCTAACAGACTACATTTTGTATATTTCCAGTTACCATAAAATGAGACTAGACAAGACTATTTATAGAAGAATTCTGTAACTAACTAACACATCTGGACTTGTTAGCTGGACACTTGACAACTCAGTGCACTATACTCAACACACATCATGTTTTACTTTATAATGTTCGGGCAACTAGAGACCGGTGTGTTGAACGTATTATCGCCTTGCTCCCGAGTTTTTTAAGGAGCGAAAGTAAATGAATGCAAGAGGAAGTAATAGAAAGGGGAAGTAATATGTTTCATTTACTTGCTCCCGAGTTTGAAAAATTGTAGAATGAAATTGATTTCATTAACATGCTCCCGAGTTGGAAGGAAAGCATGTAAATTATTGATAAGTTACAATTCAATCCTTAGATATAAAATGTTTTCATTTAAATGATAAGGGTATATTTGTAATATCAACTATTTTTAATTAAGTTGCTTTCACTTGCTTTCACTTGCATCCCACTTTTGGAGTGAAAATTTTGGGAAGAAAACTTATAAAACTTTCATCCCCAATCACTTGCTTCCTTCCCTAAAAAAAAAACTCGGGAGCAAGAAAAGAGTGAAAATTATGTTATTTGCTTTCACTTGCTTTCGTTCCTTTTCAAAACTCGGGAGCAGGGTGTAAAGCTTATTACCTACTCTTTTGTTTCCTGTTCTCACGATTTCAAATTCAAATTTTCCCATTTCCTCATTTCAAATCTTCAGTTTTTAATTCCGGAGATACGTCGTTTAATTATTTACTTTATGATAAAATAATCGCAAAGTCTCTTCTCATTCATAATTGGAGGCATATGCCTCATGTTTATACAATATTACAAGTTTGTTTATATAGAAAATCCTTAATCAATAATAACGGAAACTAATATAATAAGGGAACTCTCTCAATTTCGCTAATCTTAATAATAAAGGTAATTCTCATATTTTCTCATTATAATACATTAACATATATGTCAGCATCCCCTCTCAAATTCACGATACTCAATCGAGAGTTTGCCAAAATAAAAAAATTAATCATCCGCTCCAATCATCATAATTATCCACTTGAATCAGCTCCAATAATCCGCTCCAATCATTAACTTTTCATCTTCGTCTTCATCATCTTTGTCCTCATCGTCATTTTTGTCATAGTTGCCACCATTATAATATGTCATGTTTCTTTTCAAAATCTCTTCCTTTTTTTGTCGTTGATTCGTTTCTTCTCAAAATCTTCTGTTTTCTTTCGTCGTTGATTCAAACAATCTCTTGCACCAATTCATCAGCAGTGTTGTTGTGTTTTCTTGTCATCGTCTTCATTCTCAAGATTTTTTTTTTCACGCCTACGAACTCTTACGAATTTTTTTTCTTTTTTTTTTCACCCACAAACTCTTGCAGGATCTTTTTTTCCTCGCACCCACAAACTCTCGTAGATTTTTTTTCTCTCACCCACGAACTCTCGCATGATTTTTTTCTTTCACTCACGAACTCTTGTAGGTTTTTTCACACCCACAAACTCTGGTAGGTTTTTCTTCTCACACCACTAGCTCATGATACCATACCATGATACCATATCGTATGTATTCTTTACATTGAATGTGGGTACCGTCTTAATCGTTCTTCACCAATGTCGAAAGATTCTTATGTTGTGTTTCTTTCATAATAAAATGTATAACATGAAAGTATAAATAGATCATGTTCATAAAAGTTGGTATTTATTTATTTAATTCCAATTTTTGAAATTAGGTCATCCAATTGGTCGTAACAATATGGTCTGGCTGCTGGATGCTCTAACTGTCTTAAGAAAAATTCACTATGTTCACCTTTTATTGAATGGGTAATGATTCTTCGATGTTTGTATATATTTTTTGCAGTCCAGCTGTTTGACAAAAGTTGTAAAAGAGTTGGGTATTGGCCCTATCTATCACAATTTGAAAGGAAATGGTCCAAAATATTACAGCTCAAAAACATGGACCCAAATATCACTCTAAGACATAGTTGCATGTAGCGTTCTGTTTTTTTTTTTTTAGAAAACGCTAATGCGTATAGCATTTTTTGGGAAGAGGGTGAGAAACGCTACTTAAAATAACGTTGGAGGGAGTGGGGGGGGGGGGTTGAATGCCACATGAAATAGCGTTTGGGGTGGAAACGCCACTTCATGTGGCGTTGAAACTATTTTTATTTTTTTTGTTTTTGTTTATTTTGTTTTTTGTGTTTTTGTTTTTTTCTAAATATATGTTTGCAAATAATATTAAATTCCAAAATTTAAAAAAATAAAAAAAAAACAATTTTTTTTTGTTCGTATACTGTTTATTCGTCGTTCGGAATAATTCTAAAACCCAAAATGAAACTATTGAACCCCAAAGGTTAACCGTTGAAACTCCAAGGGAATACAGGAAAATTTAAAATTTTAATTAAAAAATTGAATCCGACAACCTGATTTAGGATAATTTAGGGTTTGGGGTTGCAACCCTAAACCCTAAGTTCATATACGTTTTATTCGTCGTTCTGAATATTTCTAATATCCAAAATGGAAACATTGAACCCCAAAATTAAATTGTCGAATCCCTAAATTTAATTAAAATTGTATTTTTTAAATTTAAAAGTTTTAATTAAAAAATTGAATCCGACGGCCTGATTTTTTAAACGCTCAGGATAAGTTAGGGTTTAGAGTGGTAAAACCCTAAACCTTAAAGCCTAAGTTCGCATACGGTTTGTTCGTCATTCGGAATATTTCTAAAACCTAAAATGAAAACGTTGAATCCCAAAAGTTAATTAAATTTGTATTTTTTAAATTTACCAAAATACTATTTTAATTGATCATTTGTTTATTAATTTTTAATATTATTTGTAAATATATCATATATTTAGTAGAGGAAGAAAAAAAAAGAAGTAAATCACCCTTAACGCCACTTAAAGTGGCGTCGCCCCCTCCCCATCCCCAAAACACCACTTTAAGTGGTGTCTTCACTCCCCCAAGTTCAACAATGCTAGCCGATGCAGCGTTTAAAAGGGGAAAAAAATTTCCAAAATGCTAGATAATAATGTGTGTTAGAGTGATATTTGGGACCAATATTTTAAGTTGTGACATTTTGAACCAGTTGCTCTAGAATTGTGATATTGGGGCCTTTTCTCAAAAGAGTTTTGATTGTTTTATTTATTTGGGTCTAAACCTGTGATGAATTGTATGTTCTATATTGTTTTATGGGAAATTCTTGTTGGTACTTTTCTGGAATTGGCTTTTCCAGATGGTGTCATTTCGTGTTTTGGACTTACGACTGGCACCCCTAAAGTAATTGATTACCCTAATTACGCCATTTTGTTAATCAAAACGTTAAGAAACGTTAAAAAAACTATAAAAATAAATAATGATCTATAAGTTTTTAATGTATTACTAGTTAAAAAAATTAAATACTAATTTATAATTAGTAATGTGCCACTAATTGAAAAATATTAAACATGAATCTGTAATAAGTTAACATACCGTTAATCTAAAATATGTGTTCAGTCAATTTCTGGCCATAAAATAACATAATTCCACATTTAACTTTTTTTTAATTTTTGGTTTATATGACATAAAATTTTATTATGGAAATTTGTTAACGTTTCTTAATGTTTTGATTAACAGAATGGCATAATTAGTGTAATCAGTTACTTTAGGGTGCCAGTCGTAAGTCCAAAACACGAAATGACACCATCTGGAAAAGCCAATTCCAGAAGGGTACCAACGAGAATTTCCCTTGTTTTATTTGCGGTTTCATCAAATCGCCAGGGTCTACAAAAGGTTTGCTGTTTATATTGTCAATGTGTATGTAATCTCTCTTTATTTACTTTTTCGAATATGTTGTATTTGTTTCATCTTGTCGGAAGGAATGAATTTAGGTGAGAATGGAATAGAACTTAGACTATCTTGTAGCCAAAATTCATAACTTTCATTCATTTCCTCTATTCATACAGATTCAAACTGTTATGCCATATTTTTGGCATATCTAATTATCTCCCTAATTTCCAATATCTACTAATTATTAATTCAGATTAATAATTATTGCTTAATGCCTAAATTTATCCTCTCCCTGAAACGAGGAAAGAATCAATCTCAAACAATCAATTACGGAAAATATCTCCAAACGATATTCTTCACATCAGGAAGATATCACAACGATAAGATTAAATCAGATAAAATCAGTAATTACCACATTAACAAAGTTTATCCCTAAAGTCTCTAAGGGATAGACACAATTGCACAGAACTATGTGGGCTTGATCCAATATAAATTGGTACGTAAGCATCTTGGCAAAGGGATCCGACACGCGAGACAAATCGAGACACCTGCCAAGTCCAGCCCCTCTCTTTTTCATAAACCCTAATCCCCTAAAACAGCCACATACTCGTAAATTCGCTCTAGTATTCCAGCACCTCCGATTTCGTGCTGTTACGAAATTCCTCCAACAATATTTGGCGCTAGAAGGAGGGGATTAATTTATTATTCGTGGAGGATGAATAATTTTATCTAATTACAACGGGGTTTTGGGTTTTCATCGATGCATGCATGCACGCACACCAACGGAGAAAAACGATATTCAATCAAGCAATCATCACTTATCGGTTACGGGAATTAAAATTATTGCAACAAGAGGATTTAGCTACGGGAATTAAAAATATTGCAACAAGAGGCTACGATGGTGGTATCTAGCAGTCAAATGCAGAGGAAAAAATAAGGATGGTACGTAGTCATAGGAACGAGAGCAGGCAACAGCGGAAGCCAGTAAAAAATTGCGAAAGCTAGTAAAAAAAAATTGGGTACACATAAAAAAGATACAATGGCGGGACCCGCTTAAAAAAGAGTACTACAAACCATGGAAAAGCAGCAAGACGAAGAAGCATGGCAGTGGTAATTCAAGAAAGAAAAACAAGAATTGGCAACCTCCTCTTAAAAATCAGAAATTCGGAACCGCAACCATATATGCCTCGACAAAAATAAAGATAAGTTTTATTACTTTTATTTTTTAATTTTTTACGAATTTCATAAATATTATGCCATATCATGCATAATCATGTTTTTTAAATATTTTTTAAGAAAAATATTTATTATTTAGAAAATTCGTGCGAGCAATATATTTTTATGTTTGTAAAATTATTGCAATTTTAGAAAATATCGTACGAGATATTTATGTTGATGAATTGCGGATATTTATGCTGATTGATTATGGATATTTTATAATCCCGTACGAGCTGCATACTTTGAAGAAAAAAATTATATATGCGAGACGCATAATTTTAAAGAAAAATCTTACAAAAAAAGGGACATTATATTTATAGAAAATAAATGTCGCAACATTCTTAAAAGAGCATATTTATTATTACGATTGGATTTGTAAAAATTTTTTCATATATTGTCGCGATAGTACATATATGTCAAAAATATTTCTAAAACTTACGAACTAAATTGTCAAGTAGGGTAGCCTGGATAAGCTATAAATTTCGTAATGCTACACGCTTGAGTAAAGTGCAACACCATCTGGATTATTGAAGGCCCATGAGATTTCTCAGGATCGAATGGGTGGAGGCATCCTTATGCACAATCTTATGAAGGCCCATGACCAGACCTCGAGCTGACATGGGTGGAGGCATCCCTATGCATAATATCTACGTCTACATCTACATCTCTTGTTACGACTCAGTCCGACACATCCTATGTGTTGCATCAGACACTTGAGCATGTACGCCAATTCGAGATATATACAAACGTCAAGGTCCTAACTAGACAATGAGGATCGCAAAGGATTTCAAACGAATTATTTATGCTCGCACTTTTGAAACCTTTGGCAAAATAAATATATCTTATATTGGTCATCATGCTATCACACTTGCATCCGCATACGCCTAACGAGCACTGTGGTGCTCTAAATGTTTTACTAATCGTCTATTTTCAGTTTTTTCAGCGACTCCCGAAATTTGGAAGCTTGAAGAATTTTTAGTTCTCCAATGCAGCAAGCTACACTGAAGAACTGAGGGTTAGTTGTTATGCCATATTTTTGGCATATCTAATTATCTCCCTAATTTCCAATATCTACTAATTATTAATTCAGATTAATAATTATTGCTTAATGCCTAAATTTATCCTCTTCCTGAAACGAGGAAAGAATCAATCTCAAACAATCAATTACGGAAAATATCTCCAAACGATATTCTTCACATCAGGAAGATATCACAACGATAAGATTAAATCAGATAAAATCAGTAATTACCACATTAACAAAGTTTATCCCTAAAGTCTCTAAGGGATAGACACAATTGCACAGAACTATGTGGGCTTGATCCAATATAAATTGGTACGTAGGCATCTTGGCAAAGGGATCCGACACGCGAGACAAATCGAGACACCTGCCAAGTCCAGCCCCTCTCTTTTTCATAAACCCTAATCCCCTAAAACAACCACATACTCGTAAATTCGCTCTAGTATTCCAGCACCTCCGATTTCGTGTTGTTACGAAATTTCTCCAACACAAACGTACGTTGAATCCCACGAATTTGTAAATTGTGCGTGTTTTGTTCCTACTCATTTTCTTCATAAACTCCGCATAAAAATTTACGCGATTTTCTCACTATTCTCTGCGATATCCCTTTTCCTTCCTAAACATGTTACTAGTTTTTCGTTGCATTACTTTTTCATTTCATTCTCTCCGACCAGACAGAGCATAGGTAACATAACCTAGTTTTACCTCGTCAAATTATACATAACCTATGTGATTACTACAGTGTCAACACTTTTTAATTATTAGAAGAAAAGTAAGTATTAGATTATCAAGTTAACACTGATAATTTGATACGGCTAAAGCCTAAAGTGGTGTTTGATTGATCACCTTGTAATGCCTCTCCATACCAAAACACAAGGGAGGTTGAGACTATTAAAACAATATTACCAAAGTAGCCTAATACTTCAATGATGTGGAAAAACTATAAGCTAAAATCTGTATCTTATAGCAAATGATTCAACAAAAACGAATCATTATAATAGAAAATCACGATGGGGATGATAAATCAAGAACAATGACAATGGAAAAAAAATTACACAAGCAATTTTAGTAACTATATTCAACTGATACTCCATTATCATGATTTACTATTAAATATAAAGATTGAAACTATTGTTACAATGTCTAACTAAACATTTAGGGAAATGTTATTTCGAGAGCTGGAAATGAAAAATCTGCTCCGGAAATGTTTAATCTATATCTAATCTAATATGAATTTATAGAATCTCCAGATGCATTTCCACCTTAAACCCTTCTGCATATCTCTCTGACAATGGTGAGTGGTGACTGTATTACAATCCAAATCTCCAATTTCTGTCAGGCTGTCACGAAAAGTTGAAGCATTGAGATTGTGATGCCTTTGGAGCTTTTCGAGGGATTCACTTCTACTTGTTCCCAGAGTTTTACAGATCCTGGAGCTGCTCTAATTCTTTTACCACCTGGCTTGCGTCAGGTCTTGATTTGGTAACTCCTGAGAGGCATTGAAGAGCGAGTGAAGATGCTCTCAATGCTGCTTTGACAGTATATTGGCCTTTGATGCCCACATCCATGACATGCAAAACCTTGTGCTTGCTGGTCAGGTAGGACTTAGCCCAATCTACAAGGTTAATCTTCCTTGGTGGACGACTTCTGTCAAGTACCCGTCTTCCGGTCAAAATTTCCAGGAGAACAACTCCAAAGCCGTAGATATCACTTTTGTAAGTTAGATGGCCTAAATAAGAAGACATTGGCTTCGGATTAGAAGAGCAACAAAATAAGAAAGGGAAACAATGAAAGCATATATAGATCATACAAAATTAAAAACGTAACCCTTCCGATACCCTTCTTCAGTGGATAAACTCTACTAGTCCTGCTCGAATATTAAAACTGGCCCGCAAGGGTTGTCTCAGTTGGTTAAAGAGAGGTCACCTTACCTCTTGGTCACAGGTTCGACTCCCATGGGAGGCGGATTTGTGATTATGCCATCCTGGGGCAGAGCCTGTCGCACTTGTGCGGTTTGCCTTGGATCACGTGGTTTGCAGGCTATTGCGTGAGCCCATGGGTTTACCCAGAGCGCGCCCGAAGGGTAGCGGCTGCGGGTTCCCATGTAAAAAAAAAAAAAAAAAAAAAAATATTAAAACTGTACATCATGGACATGGAGATTATTTACCTGCATACTAGCCCTGCTCGAATTGCTATACAGTAGTTACCTTAAAGTTAAAGACTAATATGATTTCCTAACCTATGATATAGACGCAGATAAGACGACTTTATACGTTTAAGATAAATTTGACATCCTCTCATCCCTTAAGAAAGAGGGGGACAAGTGAATACTGAATACTGGAGTATATATATTTTCCAGATTGTAAGGCCAAGGGGCATAGTTTGATCAACTTTATCAATGAAAAAAAATAGAATATTTGCATTATGTACAACCGTTTTTGACATATGGTTATGCTGAAAATAGACCTGTGGCCACATATTCTGGAGCAGCATAACCATATGTTCCCATGAGTCTTGTGGAGACATGGGTTCTTTCATCTCCCGGTCCGTCCGTTGCCAACCCGAAATCACAGAGCTTTGCATTGTAATCCTGTCATTTAGGAACAGATAGTTTGAAAGACTAAAATTCAATTTTAATAGGAACACTTGTTGATTTTTTTCAACAGTCAAATATTCCCACTTACAGAATCAAGCAATATATTAGATGTTTTAAAATCACGCAACATCACTCTTGCTTCTGGACTGTGAAGATATGCAAGCACCTTTGCTGCACTAAGAGCTATCCTTAAACGAAGATTCCAAGAGAGCGATTCAAGGTTAGAGTCCCCTGTTTCAAACAAATCAAGCGTAAAATACAATTGCACTGGTGAATAACTTAAAACTAGCCAATAGATATTTGGTTATATCGTTACCATGTCGTCATAATACGCAGAAATTGGTGCTCTTGGGATTAGAAACTCGAAATTATCAATAGATTAATTACATGGGGACTAGGTCAAGATTATAAACTAAGTGGGGTTACAAATGTGTATATTATTGCAAGTTAAAATGAGGTTAATTGTCCCAACTCCTACAAAGATGGCTATGCCCCAGTCATGATACAGTAAATCTAGTTTTGAAATGACTAAAACGAAACACGTATCTCTAGTCTTAATCAAATGATGTCACATATTCATATTTCATCAATTCAATGAAAGGACCTTATGAAGAAATGCCAATCAAAGTAATTCATATGCAAATTTATTACCTACATAGTAGTTCTCTAGTAGGGGAATGTCGACTTAATTAGAGCTAGTAAATTTTGAGAAACTCACTTTCGAATAGATGTTGGTCCAAGCTTCCCCGGGGCATGAACTCATATACTAGAAGTCGATGGTCATCTTCTGAGCAGAAGCCGATCAATTTTACAATATTAGGATGAGTGAGAGTCCCCAGATGATTGACTTCTGCCTGTAGTCAAGAGTTGGCAGAGAGTTATTCAATCAGCTTAACCGAAATTTGAACAAAAAAAATAAGAAAACTTAAAACAAATTGCAAGTAACAAGAAAACAATGTAGCACACTAGCACTCATAAAAGTTACTCCTGTTACTTACCAACCACTCCCGGTGACCTTGACCTCCTTCAACATTTAATCTCTTTACGGCAATAACCAGCCCAGTACCCCATTTTGCAGCAGCAAATGTGTTCTCATCAATCCAACCCTTATAAACACATCCAAAACCTCCTTCCCCTAGGACACTGTCAGGATGGAACTTCCTAGTAGCTTTCTTAAGATCATTAAATTTAAAACTATTCAACTTAAATGATTTCAGGTATTCCTCCTCTCCCCAAGGTGGTAGTTGCATCGCTGGATATACTGGTACAAACGTCCGAGTATTGGCCGCCTGTAACTTGTTCCTTATAACTGACAGTACACCAGTCTTGTATCGTGATGTCTTTGCATCTCTATTTCCAGACAGATACCCTAGAAATAAACTCTAATTACATGTATCATATATTACATCATAGAAACATTATAATGACAAGTAGAATTTGATTGAGGACATTTTTTTAAAAGTCACTGCCATAGAGAGGAGAAAATACTCTTATCACAATTTCCTTGTGCCAACTTATGTTCATCGACTGAAATCTTGATTTATTCAGTTACACGTAAAAGAAAGAGTGGACAGGTTTAGTGATACAAGATAGTGCTAAAATGCTAATACTAATAGCAAGTTGGTCTCACGGAAATATTTATGGTACACACAACAGATGGAGAAAACACACCGTCTTTTTGTATTAGTACAAAGATGCGAATCATTGAGTACATATTGATATTGGAAGAGTTTAGGTTTTACCTGAGAGCGCCTGAGCTTTAACTGTAAGAAGAGCACTTACTCTTTTTGTTTTAACTGTAAGAAGAGCACTGACTCTTTTTGTGAATGTAATTCTAGGAAAAGACTGCTTATTGCGATGCCAATCATTAGAAACGTTTACAATCCCTTCTCCTGTATATTCATCTTCTTGGTTGTGATTAGTATTTTTCACCTCGAGTGTTGAAGAAGAATCTTCATCTTCTTGGGTTTTATAATCACTAGGTATTATCTCAGGTAATGAATAATGTGTACTTTTTTCTTGCAAAGCCATTGCAGACTCAAGACTGACCACAACCTCAGCCATAGTAGGACGCAGCTTTGGTTGATTATGTAAACACCTAATAGCAATTTCAGCTTACATATTTAAGGGGTTAATTCGCTATTTCATAATTGAACTCGTGCTCAACTTGCAGTTGGGTAATCGAACTCAAAAAACTTGCAATTGGGTCAGTATACTAATATTTTATTGCGATTCAATCATTTAATACAAAATAACTTGCAGCACCGTTAACTTTCGTTGACTTTTAACGGAGCTCCGTTAAATATAGCCACATATGATGCCATGTCATTATTTTAACTTAAAATTAATTTAATTCTTTTCTTTTCTTTTTTCTCTCCTCTTTTTCCTCTCTCACCTGACTCTCTCACTCGTCTCTTTCTTCTCCTTCTTTTTCACCTTTCTTCTTTCTCTCTCTCAAACTTCACCATCGCCACCTAAAACCACCACGAAAGTGCTGATTTTGGAAACCAAACTTCACCATCGCCTTTTCTGACCTTTTTATGCAGATGATCAGCAAGGCTCCCGGAAGGCATGTAATCATAAACTAGTATCATCTCCTCACAGTCATCACAATAACCAATGAGAGAGACTAAATGGCTGTGTTGAAACTGGGAAAGCATCTTAATCTCTGTAATGAACTCCTTGCATCCTTGCTTTGACATAGATTTCGATCTCTTTATAGCAACAATACTCTCTTTGAAGTCGATGATACCTTTATAAACAACTCCAAACCCACCTTTTCCAATTACCAATTCTTCCTTGAAGTTGTTTGTTGCTGATTTGATGTCTCGAAGTGAGAAACGACGACACAATTGTCGAACAGACAACGGTAAGCACTTTTTTTGTTGTGCTTCTTGGAGTTTCTGGAGCTTGTAAAGCAAGATATTCAATAGAGTGATGAGAATCACCACCCCTTTCGAGTTCTCTGTCATTGGACCAAAGGGAAATTAGTGTAAAACAGGAACTTTCTTTCCAATAGAGTATAATTCAAAAGATTAGATTTGGAAAAACAAACAAGCTTTCAATAACAAGATGAGAGTAATTAGTTCATGAAAGAACAGATGAAAGGCAATTATTGATAAAGTGTAAAGGTCAAAATAAATGGGGTACAACAGATAAGATTCAGCTATGACCCCAACAAAAGCAGGGTGACCTAAGTGGGAATTCTTCCACTTTAAAGTCTAAACTAGTCAAGAACCGAAATTCTTTACACAGATTGTCTCTGAAATCCTAAAGCAAATCAGAAAAATATTTAATCATAACAAATTAACTAATGCTCCATCTTGTCAGAAGGAATGAATTTAGGTGAGAATGGAATGGAACTCAGACTATCTTGTAGCCAAAATTCATAACTTTCATTCATTTCCTCTACTCATACAGATTCAAAAGAATGTTGAATCCCACGAATTTGTAAATTGTGCGTGTTTTGTTCCTACTCATTTTCTTCATAAACTCCGCATAAAAATTTACGCAATTTTCTGACTGTACTTCTCTGCGATATCCCTTTTCCTTCCTAAACATTTTACTAGTTTTTCGTTCCATTACTTTTTCATTTCATTCTCTCCGACCAGACAGAGCATAGGTAACATAACCTACTTGTTCCCAGAGTTTTACAAATCCTGGAGCTGCTCTAATTCTTTTACCACCTGGCTTGCGTCAGGTCTTGATTTGGTAACTCCTGAGAGGCATTGAAGAGCGAGTGAAGATGCTCTCAATGCTGCTTTGACAGTATATTGGCCTTTGATGCCCACATCCATGACATGCAAAACCTTGCGCTTGCTGGTCAGGTAGGGCTTAGCCCAATCTACAAGGTTAATCTTCCATGGTGGACGACTTCTGTCAAGTACCCGTTTTCCGGTCAAAATTTCCAGGAGAACAACTCCAAAGCCGTAGATATCACTTTTGTAAGTTAGATGGCCTAAATAAGAAGACATTGGCTTCGGATTAGAAGAGCAACAAAATAAGAAAGGGAAACAATGAAAGCATATATAGATCATACAAAATTAAAAACGTAACCCTTCCGATACCCTTCTTCAGTGGATAAACTCTACTAGCCCTGCTCGAATATTAAAACTGTACATCATGGACATGGAGATTATTTACCTGCATACTAGCCCTGCTCGAATTGCTATACAGTAGTTACATTAAAGTTAAAGACTAATATGATTTCCTAACCTATGATATAGACGCAGATAAGACGACTTTATACGTTTAAGATAAATTTGACATCCTCTCATCCCTTAAGAAAGAGGGGGACAAGTGAATACTGAATACTGGAGTATATATATTTTCCAGATTGTAAGGCCAAGGGGCATAGTTTGATCAACTTTATCAATGAAAAAAAATAGAATATTTGCATTATGTACAACCGTTTTTGACATATGGTTATGCTGAAAATAGACCTGTAGCCACATATTCTGGAGCTGCAAAACCATATGTTCCCATGATTCTTGTGGAGACATGGGTTCTTTCATCTCCCGGTCCGTCCGTTGCCAACCCGAAATCACAGAGCTTTGCATTGTAATCCTGTCATTTAGGAACACATAGTTTGAAAGACTAAAATTCAATTTTAATAGGAACACTTGTTGATTTTTTTTAACAGTCAAATATTCCCACTTACAGAATCAAGCAATATATTAGATGTTTTAAAATCACGCAATATCACTCTTGCTTCTGGACTGTGAAGATATGCAAGCGCCTTTGCTGCACTAAGAGCTATCCTTAAACGAAGATTCCAAGAGAGCGATTCAAGGTTAGAGTCCCCTGTTTTATTGGAGAAATAAATAGATATAAGGGGTAGTTTAGTAATATTGTAAGTAAATAGAATTAGGCTATATATAAAGCCTCTTTATTCTCATTTCTAGCTAAGATCAACATAATGTAGTCCTCTGTATTCCGATTCTTAGTAATGCAAGTCTGTTAATTGTTTTCCTTATTCTTCTTCTTGTTCATCAGTAAATATATATAAACTTATAGCAAATATATTTTGTTATCATGGTATCAGAGCCTCCGGTTCTTGAGACCTAACGATTGATAAAATCCAAATAAAAAAAAAAACTCTAAATCTAGGGTTTCTTCGAGTCTCAAGTCATCATCGCCGGTGCTCTTCTCAAGAATGTCCAGACCATTCTCTCCTCCGGCTTAAACTCTACGTACTCGAGTTGTGTCGGCTTCATTGTAGCTGTTTGGGTGATGGGCACAAGGTGGTTGATGAAATGCCGCTGAAGAATAATATTCGACAAAATGCCTGAGAAGGATTTGGTTTCATGAAATTCGTGGATTTCTTTGCTTTTGAGAAGTGGGTACTTTTGGATTTCATATATTCAGTTTTTTCTACGGACTGAGGAGAGTGGGTTGTTTAAGCATGATGAGTGGACGTATAATGTGAAGCTGTAGAATTGTTTACCAGGACAAGGAGGTCAGTTTTTCAGTTCATTCTGTGATTTTCTACGGGGAAGTTGTGTTGTTGGTTTATGCACTTAAGGTGTTCGATAAAATGCCTAAATTACGGAATTGTCTTTCGGCATAAGGAACAGTTGCACTTAAGTTATGTGATGCTATGAAGAAGGAGGGTGTTGAAATTGGTGAGGAGTGTTGTGCTGATTCCTGGATTCCTTATTGTCCTGTTGCTGAAGAGGAGTCGAGGACTTGTATGGCTGAGGCATTTACTGTGTTGAGGGACTTGAAGTTGCCGATTTCTGGGTATACAATGGAAATGGGGTTGGTTGAATGTCACTCCCCTCCCTTTTCGTGAGCTCTTCTCTTATGCACTGGGTAATGCAGTCAAACCATGAGAATGTAAAACCATTTTAATTTACCAACTCTGAATATCCTCAAGAGGTTGTAGATAAGAAGGAAATTATCTTTACTTATGATGTTGAGTTTGAGCTTAGTAATATTAAATGGGCTTCCAGATGGGATAGTTGTCTTTTGATGACAGATAATCAAATTCATTGGTATACATTGTCAATTCTTGGATGATTGTTCTTTTCCTCTCTGGAATGGGTGTCCACTCAGTTAACATCGGATTAGAAGCAGCAGGCAATCAGCTTGTTGGAAATGGCAGTAAATTCTCTAGAACTGGACATAGATTGTGAATCATATGAGAGAGAAACTGAAAGTGCTCGTAAAGCAGGACAACTGTTTGCTCTTAATCATGTTAGGTATATAGCGGTGCTCTAAGGCTTCAATTGTTGTAAGACTTTGTTGGACAGATACATTAAACTTTACCCGTTGCTTTAATGGCAGCACCAGCACATGAAGTAGGGTCGGAGAATACAAGTTTTACTGGGTTTGAAAGGGCTCTTAGTAACTGGTTGAAAGACGTCCCAGGTGTTCATCGTATCTGAAATCAGTATGCGGAATGTGCACTTCAAAGTGGGAGAGAGAGTTATGTGCAAACATTAATGGATCGATGGTTTCATTCTGTTTGGACAGTAAAATGTTCTCAACATAAAATATTAGATACTCTGGATGGTGAGAAGTCCCCTGGATCACAAAATCCGGATGCTTACATTTGTATTTTCAGGGATATTGATCTTCCATTCAGGCTGCTTAATTTCTCCAATAAGCAGACTGCATCACGCTCTGCCATTGACAGGGCATTACAGTGTGCTTCAGCCGAGAATTTCAAGCATTGTGCGAGAGAGCATGTTATGTTCTGGCTTACGGATAGTTCATGGTTAAAAAAACCATATAAGCAGTCTTTTGCATATCATCTTCTGGGCAATAGCCAAAGCAGCTCATAATTGCTTTCTTTGAGTAGTGACTGGGTCGGTGACAGTTTACGACCAGTCAAGAGTTCCACCTATGCCAAGGTGATGTCCTGGTGGGATTATGGATATCAAATCACTGCCATGGCGCGAACAGAACTGTGATCGTGGATAATAACACCTGGAACAATAATACCCACTTAGCTACAGTTGGGCGTGCAATGTCTTCGTATGAGGATGAAGCATATGAGATAATGAGATCACTAGATGTTATGTTGATTATGTGTTGGTTGTTTTTGGAGGTGTTACTGGTTACTCCTCTGATGATATCAACAAATTCTGTGGATGGTGAGAATTGGAGGTGGTGTCTTCCCTGTCATCAAAGAACCTGATTATCGTGTTAATGGCGAGTATCGAGTTGACAAAGGTGCAGCTCCAAAGATGCTGAATTGTCTGATGTACAAATTGTGCCACTATCGGTTTGGAGAGTTGACAACAGAATAACAGAATATGGCAAACCTCCTAGGTATGAAAGAGCCAGAGGAGTTTATTTGGGAGAAGATCCTCATAAAAGTCAATGGGAAGATCCTCATAAAAGCCGAGAGTTCATTTCTGAAATGTGCAGAATGAACGAGTTGTTCAAGCTAATTCAACAGTTTATCTTGCATTGTCAAGTTGGCTGATAATTTAATCCAGAAAATACATGGTGCGAGATTGGGTGAAACCTTGTTTACTCGTGGAGATTAGGCATGAAGCCTTGATTACTCCGATCATGCCTGGAAGTTGGCTGATAATTTAATCCAGAAAATGCATGGTGCGAGATTGGGTGAAACCTTGTTTACTCGTGGAGATTAGGCATGAAGCCTTGATTACTCCGGTCATGCTTGGAAGTTGTGCTTCGATACTTTGCTCTACCAGATTCTGTTGAGGCGAAGTGCCTTGAGTTAACAGATCAAGTTATGGTTAAAGGAGTAAAGGGAAATCGATGGAGATTTTAAAATCATGGAGTGGTCCCATGATATTGAGCTCTGTGAGCAGTAGTCCACTAATGGCAGTAGAACACTTCAACTGTCAGGACTTGAGGTTGTGCCTCGAACCTTCTTTTTAATTCCGCCAAATTCTGTTGAGGTAGGCCATGAGCCCTTGAAAAACCGTTTGGAGACAGAAATTACTGGGGACAAGGAAGAAGGGAAATCGATGGAGTTATAAAACATGGAAGTAAATTGCCATGGTGTTGAGGTTTGTGAGCAATTGTCCTCAAATGGCAGTGGCACACTCCAAACTGTCAGGACATAGTAGTATCAGTTTCTATCTTATAAGAGTGTATTGACACCATCACTGAACATCAAAGGCTTCATGCCTTGATGAGAGGAGAATGGGTTAAAGGTCTGCTACCACACAGCAGTGTCCGAGCAGATTATGTGGTTCAAAGGATTCGAGTTCTTGCTGAAGGAACTTGTGTGAAGAACTACGAGTATTTAGGGAGCGGGGAGGTGTATGACAAAGTGAATAAGAAGTGGACTCTTGAGCTTCCTACTGATTCAGTGATTCTCACTTGCTCTTATGCTGGTGCACAATCTGGCAAGAACCCTTTATTTCTTGGTATTCTGCCTCCAAAAGAAAGATTTCCTGAAAAATAGTTGGCCATAGTGTCTGGTGTTCCTTCTATGCTTCATCCAGGAGCTTCAATTTTGGCTGTTGGAAAGCAAAGTCCTCCTCTTTAGCTTGAGTTTCACTTCTATGTTTCTATCTTCAAGCTAAGAGTTTCACTTCGTTCTCACTCATTAGCTTGAGGGGGAGTATTGGAGAAATAAATAGATATAAGGGGTAGTTTAGTAATATTGTAAGTAAATAGAATTAGGCTATATATAAAGCCTCTTTATTCTCATTTCTAGCTAAGATCAACACAATGTAGTCCTCTGTATTCCGATTCTTAGTAATGCAAGTCTGTTAATTGTTTTCCTTATTCTTCTTCTTGTTCATCAGTAAATATATATAAACTTATAGCAAATATATTTTGTTATCATGTTTCAAACAAATCAAGTGTAAAATACAATCGCACTGGTGAATAACTTAAAACTAGCCAATAGATATTTGGTTATATCGTTACCATGTCGTCATAATACGCAGAAATTGGTGCTTTTGGGATTAGAAACTCGAAATTGTCAATAGATTAATTACATGAGGACTAGATTCTAAACTAAGTGGGGTTACAAATGTGTATATTATTGCAAGTTTAATTGAGGTTAATTGTCCCAACTCCTACAAAGATGGCTATGCCCCAGTCATGATACAGTAAATCTAGTTTTGAAATGACTAAAACCAAAAACGTATCTCTAGTCTTAATCAAATGATGTCACATATTCATATTTCATCAATTCAATGAAAGGACCTTCTGAAGAAATGCCAAAGTAGTTCATATGCAAATTTATTACCTACATAGTAGTTCTCTAGTAGGGGAATGTCGACTTAATTAGAGCTAGTAAATTTTGAGAAACTCACTTTTGAATAGATGTTGGTCCAAGCTTCCCCGGGGCATGAACTCATATACTAGAAGTCGATGGTCATCTTCTGAGCAGTAGCCGATCAATTTTACAATATTAGGATGAGTGAGAGTCCCCAGATGATTGACTTCTGCCTGCTAAGATCAGTATCACGCGATTGATCCGCAAGAGTTATTGTTGGAATTATGATTCAAAATTGTAATTGAAATATTAATTAATAGTTGATTTTTTTTTTCTGACAATAAAGTGCTTATAATCTTACAAATGAGTATCTGTTCTAATAATTTTTGGGATGAGCGAGGATCACCTGGGTCTTAACCACTTGGGCTATCCAACCTTTAGTTATAAAAGATACTCCCTCCGTCCCTTTTGATTGTTAACATTTCACTTTTTCAAAACTTTCTGGCACGCATTTTAAGGTGCATTTTAAGGATAGTTAAATAACTTTTTTTTTAAATTTTCTTTTTCTGTATAAAAATTTAAACATTAAATTTTTATACAGAAAAAGAAAATTTTAAAAAAAAGTTATTTAACTATCCTTAAAATGCACCTTAAAATGCGTGCCAGGAAGTTTTGAAAAAGTGAAATGTTAACAATCAAAAGGGACGGAGGGAGTATTAGTTATTTGATTCTGTTTTAATGTTAATTGATTGTAGAAATATTTGTAATTGATTAAGCTATTCATGTGGCAACTCCAACAGACTCTTAATTTTTTTGTTAAAAATAATACTCCCTCCGTCCCACTAATTTTGTCACTTTGACCAAATTTTGGTCAATTTGACCAATTTTATAATGAGAATTATTTATATTATATGACAATTATAATTTTTTTTAAAATTATTATCACAAAGTACACTTATCATATTATAATATCCAACTTTAAAATTTATGAAAGCATAAATAATTAAATTATTATTTAAGGTCAAAATTTTATCAATTTGACCAAGAAAGTCAAATGAGGACAAAATAAGTGGGACGGAGGGAGTATAACTAATTGCCTCTTAAATCATTTATGATAAAAATTTATAAACCATCTCCAACAATCCTCCTCAAATTCATCTTCATTTATTTTTAATCTATTTTTAATCTATCGTGACTTCAGTGAATCGGGGAAACTTATGGAGTAAAACTTATGTAAACTTATGGAGTAAAACTTATGGAAACTTACTTATGAAAACTTATGGAGTAAAACTTATGGAAACTTGGAAACTTATGGAGTTAAAATTTATGGAGTAAAACTACTACTTTTAAAAGCAAAAAAAGCTGGAGGGAATCAAATTAGAGTCATGTATATTATTAAAATAATGAAAGATGAGAGGAGAGAGACTCTTAATATTGAGGAGCTTGGATCAACTCTTAAGTTTTTGGAGAGCCTTTAGGAGGCTGTTGAACTTGATTTTTGCATCATTTTTGTTATAATTTAACTTAAGAGGTCAAATTAGATGCCCGTTATCTAATGTAAACTCTAGATAAAGAATATTATAATGAATAAAATTATAAACTTCCATCTAATATTATATATATCTCCCTCTCCTATAAAAAAAACAACAGTTATTCAATCAGCTTAACTGAAATTTGAACAAGAAAAATTAAGAAAACTTAAAACAAATTGCAAGTAACAAGAAAACAATGTAGCACACTAGCACTCATAAAAGTTACTTACCAACCACTCCCGGTGACCTTGACATCCTTCAACATTTAATCTCTTTACGGCAATAACCAGCCCAGTACCCCATTTTGCAGCAGCAAATGTGTTCTCATCAATCCAACCCTTGTAAACACGTCCAAAACCTCCTTCCCCTACGACACTGTCAGGATGGAACTCCCTAGTAGCTTTCTTAAGATCACTAAATTTAAAACTATTCAACTTAAATGATTGCACGTATGCCTCCTCTCCCCGAGGGGGGAGTTGCATCGCTGGATATACTGGTACAAACTTCCGAGTATTGGCGGCCTGTAACTTGTTCCTATTAACTGACAGTACACCAGTCTTGTATCTTGATGTCTTTGCATCTCTATTTCCAGAAAGAAGAATACTGACCCTTTTTGTGAATGTCATTTTAACAGAATACTGACCCTTTTTATTCTGATGCCAATCATTAGAAATACTTACAATCGCTTCTTCCATACATTCATGCTCACGGTTGTTGTAAGTCTTTCTTACGTCGAGTGTTGAAGAATTAACATCTTCTTCGGTATTATAATTACTAGGTAATATCTCTTCTAGAGAATAGTGTGTACTCTTTTCTTGCAATGCCAGTGCAGACTCAAGAGCGACCACAACCTCAGCCATAGTAGGACGCAGCTTGGGTTGATTATGTAAACACTTGATTGCAATGTCAACAAACATGTTTAAGGAATCAGAGGAAATTTCCGCCTTGACATAGGAATCAATAATTTGTTCCAGGAGTCCCTCTTTAAAGCAGTGCTGTGCCCATCCAGCTAAACTAATTTGCTCTTCATCCAGACTCGTATCCACTGCTGGTCTTCCACACAAGACCTCAAATAACACTACACCAAATGAGTAAACATCAGTTTTCCTAGTAAGTCTGTGTGTCGCAACATAGTATGGATCCAGATAACCAGGTGTGCCCTTGACTCGAGTGCTTACATATGTACATGTCTGGTTTGCTGGACCTGTCTTAGACAATCCAAAGTCTGAAACTTTAGCTGCCAAATTCTCATCTAGCAGAATGTTTGTAGTCTTCACATCTCTGTGTATGACTCTGTCCTTAATCCCTGTACCGCTGTGAAGGTAGTCTAGTCCATGCACTGCCCCAATGCATATCTTGAGGCGCTGAACCCATGATAAACAAGGAAAAGAAGTAGCGCCTTTCTTGATCCTTTTATACAGATGATCAGCAAGGGTTCCAGAAGGCATATAGTCATAAACTAGGATCATCTCCTCGTAGTCATCGCAATAACCAACAAGAGAGACTAAATGACTGTGTTGAAACTGGGAAAGCATCTTAATCTCTGTCAGAAACTCCTTGCTTCCTTGCTTGGACATGGCTTTTGCCCGCTTTATAGCAACAATCCTGTCAAAATCAATTAAACCTTTGTAAACAATTCCAAATCCACCTTTCCCTATCACCAATTCTTCGTTGAAGTTGTTTGTTGCTGATTTGATGTCTTGAAGTGAAAATCGACGACATGATTGTCTAATAGACAATGGTATGCGCTTTTTTTGCTGAGCTTCTTGTAGTTTCTGGAGATTATAGACCAAGATATTTAATAAGGTGATGAGAATCACCACCCCATTCGACTGCTCTGTCATTGGAACACAAGTGTAAGAGGTAAATTAACAATCTTCTTAATAGTGTTTTTATAAAAATAACCGAGGATTAGAGTACAATTCTGAAATGATAGCATGAGAATCAAGATTGTTTATTTGATCAATCTATAGGAGCCGAATTCAACAACACAAGACTAACAAGATGAAGAGGCAGTCCTATAGGCTTGACTTGATGAGGGGGTTGACTTGACTTTAGTGACTGATCAAAGTTGTTGGAAGACGGTAGATAAGTTTTTTTTTTTTTTTTTTTTTAATAATTAGGCTTATTTGAAATTTCGGGGTGAGCAAAAATCGAACCCCCTAGGACGATAAGGAGATAAGTTCTTTAATACTTGAGATATTTCATCGCACTCGAGAGATAAGTTTTTAATCAAGAGACCTTAATTTTTAATTATTTATAATTATGTAACTAAATTGGACCCAAATTGGATCTCAAAAAGAGTTCCCGAATGCCGTAACATTGCTGATTTGGCAGTATGAGATATTTTAATTGGTATGATTAATGTGAATATAGGGGGGGCATCATAATATGACCAATCAGAAGTTGACACGTGTCATTTGGGAATTTTTTTGGGATCCAATTTAGGGACTCTAGCATTTTCCATCTATTAATGTGCTAGTACAGTTTCACTAAAAATCCCTAAGTAAATGATAAGGTAGATGCATTGAAGTTTACAAGTTTCAAATGATGTTTATTATATTCACATGTTAGATCCAAATATTGATCCGGATAGAAGTCAGAAATTTAGACTTAGAAAATATTTACAGCAAATGTGTACTCTATTTTGATACTATAATTTATACGTATACAAATATATGGGTCTGGTTTCTTGGTAAAATACCTTTCTACTACAGTAAAATCTCTATAAATTAATAGTATCGGAATGGATAAATTTTATTAATTTAACGAGATTATTAATTAATCGAGGTTAAATTTACATTATCATTATTATGTTGGGACCAAAAAATCATTTTAAAAATATTAATTTATAGTGGGTTATTAATTTATCGAGTATTAATTTGTCGAGGTTTTACTGTATCATCAACGGAAGAGAGTAACACTTGTTTTGGGTGAATGCAGGAGGGACCATCTCATCTTTCCGCACTAAGGGCAAGAATACTAAGTATGCCCCTCTATATCGGACTACATGACTATTGTAACAAGGGTTTGTCTAGTGTGTGCCCAAGGACACATGTTAACAATCGGTGTTTGATGAGTTGAAAAATTTTAATTGATGGAGATTTTTGAGTATGCAGGGAGTTCATCATTATTAATGATAATAATTGTCTTCCTTGAAGTTGTTTGTTGCTGATTTGATGTCTTGAAGTGAAAATCGACGACATAATTGTCTAATAGACAATGGTATGCGCTTTTTTTGCTGAGCTTCTTGTAGTTTCTGGAGCTTATAGACCAAGATATTTAATAAGGTGATGAGAATCACCACCCCATTCGAGTGCTCTGACATTGGAACAGAAGTGTAAGAGGTAAATTAACAATCTTCTTAATAATGTTTTTATAATAATAACCGAGGATTAGAGTACAATTTTGAAATGATAGCATGAGAATCAAGATTGTTTATTTGATCAATCTATAGGAGCCGAATTCAACAACACATGACTAACAAGATGAAGAGGCAGTCCTATAGGCTTGACTTGATGAGGGGGTTGACTTGACTTTAGTGACTGATCAAAGTTGTTGGAAGACGGTAGATAAGTTTTTTTTTTTTTTTGAATAATTAGGCTAAAATGAATTTTGGGGTGAGCAAAAATCGAACTCCCTTGGACGATAAGGAGATAAGTTCTTTAATACTTGAGATATTTCATCGCACTCGAGAGATAAGTTTTTAATCAAGAGACCTTAATCTTTAATTATTTATAATGTAACCAAATTGGATCACAAAAAAAGTTCCCGAATGACGTGACATTGGTGATTTGCCAGTATGGGATATTTTAATTGGTATGATTAATGTGAATATAGGGGCCCCATCATAATATGACTAATCAGAAGATGACATGTGTATCATCAACGGAAGAGAGTAACACTTGTTTTGGGTGAATGCAGGAGGGACCATCTCATCTTTCCACACTAAGGGCAAGAATACTAAGGGCACGTTTGGATAATCTTATTTTTCAGAAATAAGTTACTTATTCTGGAAAAAAGTTAGGAAATCTGTACTTTTTTCTGAAATAAGTAACTTATTTTTGCAAGATTACGAATATTAAACTCTCCATACACATTTTTTTATAAAAAAAGTATGTAAATACGAAATTTTTTCCAAAATAAGTAACTTATAAGTTGAGCAACAGATTTGCCAAACAGGCACAAAGTCTGCCCTCTATATCGTTACTACATGACTATTGTAACAAGGGTTTGTCTAGTGTGTGCCCAAGGACACATGATAACAATCCGTGTTTGATGAGTTGGAGAATTTTAATTGGTGGAGATTTTTGAGTATGCAGGAGTCCATCATTATTAATGAAATTTCCATGAATCAAAATTTGACAATTAAACGAGCACGAATACTTAGCACGTACTTAGCACGTGTCCTTGGGCACACACTAGAAAAACCATTCTAACAAATGCTAAAAGAGTTATTTAACAAACTAGAAATCTGATCCCCTGCTATTCTAACAAATGCACAAAGAGTTATCAAAGAAACTAGAAATCTAATCCCTATGATTGTCTAACAGAAAACAGCAAGCGTTTTTTTTTTGCCGAGCTTCATAAAGTTTCTGGAGTTTAAAAACCAAGATATCGAACAGAGTGATGAAACTTATCATCCCCATTGAATTTTCTATGGTTGGACCACAAAGTTCAGGGGAAATCTATATATATATATATATATATATATATATATATATATATATATATATATATATATATAGGTGCTGCTCAAATGAGACCCCTTATAACCCTCTTTTATAATGAGTCCCCTCATATATCTTTTTTATTCTAAAGGGCCCCGCCAGGAGCATCCAATACGAAAAATACTTATAATTATATCCTATATCCATTCATCTAAAAAAAATTTTAATAAAAAAAAAAAATGCTGCCACGTTATCATTTTTTTTTTTGAAAAAAAAAATTTTTTTTTTAAAATTTTTTTTGATGAATGAATAGATGATAGAATTATAAAACTTTTTCGTAATTGGGTGCCCCTGGCGGGGCCCTTTAGAATAAAAGATATATGATGGGGACTTATTATAACTTATAAGAGAGGGTCTCATTATAAGAGGGGTCTCATTTGAGCACCTCCCTATATATATATAGGCCTTTGCTCCATAAAGAACACTTTTAAATAAAGAACAATAAAGAACACTTACAAACGATCTGGTCCATTCGTTTTTTATCTAATCTAATGGCTCAGATTAAAACATAATTATACCTGTATTTTAACTGCATTCTTCCTCTATCTCTCTATCATTCGCGCGAATCTCTCTCTCTCGTTCGTTCGCGCGAATCTCTCTTTCTCTGTATCTCTTTCATACTAGTGATCTCTCAAATTATGTTGATGGATTCTACTTCTGGATTGAATGCTCTTGATTCCGTTGAATTACTATCAGGTTCGTACTTTTTTTGTTCGTACTGTAAAGTTTAGCTTCAATATGTCATATTTTTAGCTTGTTTATTTGTTAATTTTTGTGTTCTTGAACATACATGTTTCATGTTTCTGTTACTGTGAAGATTTCTTAATTGTGCATATGTTGATTCTACTTTAGATGCTATAATATCTTCAGTTGCATTTGTGTTCCCTACGGTTTAGTTTTTATACGGATTAAGTAAATATTTTACTATGATTCTACATTGGATTCTGTATTATCTGTACTATCACCATCTGTGTTCATGTGGATTGTTATTTGTACTAAGATTCTACATTAGATTCTGTATTCTGTGTAATAGCATCTCTATTTATTCACTCCTTGCTTTTTAATCACTTATTAAATGCTTTTGTCCTTTTGATTCTGTGTTATATTCTATACTCTCTTTACTAGCAGATGAATTTATTTTTTTTTTGATTATGTGTTTTTTTTTAATTTCTGCGCTTTACAAAGTTTGATTCTACAGTTGATTTCATTTCTCTGTTTGAATAATTTTGTTTTTTTATCATTTATTAAAGTTTTAACATTTTAATTCTATGTTTGATTCTATTTTTATGATTCTAATTTGCATAAATTCTGCCTTATCCAGGTGCTGGAAATAATGTCATTGTTGACTCTGGTTGCGATTCTACTGCAAATAATGAAGTTGAGGAATTTATAGAGGGCTTTGACGATTCGTTTAGTAGCAGTACTCAGTTATGGATACCAAAAGTTGCTGATCACAAATTAAAACCATATGCTGGACAACGTTTTTCAGATCTTGAATCTGCTTGCCAATTTTACACTGAGTATGCAGGAATGGTTGGTTTTGATGTTCGTCGAGAGACACAACGTGTTCGGAATAGCGTTCTTGTACACAAGTACTTAGTTTGTTCAAAATCAGGAACTCATGATACTTCTATGTCCGTTAGTTCAAGTAATAGCACTGCATTGTCTCATCTGTGTAGCAGTGTCTCTAGTACGTCTATTAGAAGGAGGAATACAGTAACAAAAAAGTGTGATTGTAGTGCTAAAATAGTTATAAAGTTTGATGGGAAGGAACATTATGTGATTGATCGTTTCATTGAAGCCCATAATCATCCCATGGCTTCTGATTTTGGAAAACAATTCCTAAGGGCTAATCGCTGTATGACTGCTATTCATCGTACATTTGTGGTTGATGCTGCAAAATCGAATATCGGTTCATATAGGGCCCACGCTTTTTACCAATCTTTAAGTGGCTCGTATTCTGATGTCGGTGCAACTGCAAAGGATTTTCAAAACTGGATGAGGGATGTCAAGTTGTTTATTGGGAAGAGAGATGCTGATCTCTTAATTGAAAAATTTAAAACGAAAAAGGAGACATCTGATGGGGTTTTTTTATTAATATGAGACCGACTCAAACGGGCATTTGACTAGAATTTTTTGGGCTGATGTGCAAGGACGTCAAAACTATGAAGTTTTTGGTGATGTTGTTTCTTTTGATGCAACGTATCGTACGAATAAGTAAGTGTTTTTAAAACTTTTATTGAATTATGATAAAGAATTAGCTCAATCAGAGCTGCTGTTTATTATCTTGCTTGAAGCGTAACGTATCGTACTGACTTGTTTATCTGACTGTTGTTTCATTATTTGCCAAACTATCTTCATGAGAGATATAATTTCATTTAAATGTTTATTCTATGTTATAGGTACAGTATGGTTTTCGTACCATTTATCGGAGTTGATAATCATTGGAAAAGCATCACTTTTGCTGCTTGTTTGCTTAATCATGAAGACATAACAAATTTCACTTGGGCATGTGAAATGTTTTTAAAAGTTTTTAAGCGCCCTCCAAAGTGCATAATTACAGATCAATGTGCTGCAATGAACGTTGCGATTTCTGTCACTTTTCCAGCTTCTGTGATTCATCGTTATTGTATGTGGCACATAATGCAAAAGTTTCCTGCCAAGGTATTAATCATGTAATTTGATTGCTCTTATTTTTAGTCGGATTATTTTTTATATTTTTAGTTTTAGTCTACATTGATTCATTATGTGTTCAGTTCCAGTATATTTTCCTAATATATCAGTTTTTATTTTGTTTGTCCATGTAGATTGGTGCTGTTTTCTGTGCAGAATCTGAGTTCATGAAGAAGTTAAATCGTTTTGTCTGGTCATGTCATTTGTCGGTTGCTGAATTTGAACAAGGATGGGCTAGTGTATTGGGGGAGTTTAAATTGACTGATCATGTTTGGTTGAATGAGCTTTATGAAATGAGGAATTCGTGGATACCTGCTTTTTTCAGGGACAAACCTATGGGAGGGTTATTGAGAACTACATCTAGGTCCGAAAGTTCTAACTTTTTCTTTAATCATTTTGTACAAAAAGGAGACACCCTTTCAGAATTTTACATGTGCTATGAAAGTGCAATCGATAAAAAAGTTTATGAATGTAAAAGACTTGATGATGGAGATAGTTGTGTTCCACGGCCAGTAACAGAAAAGGAAATCGAGAAAGATGCAGCTCGGCTCTACACTAGATCCATATTTTACAAGGTTCAGAAAGAAATTAAAGCAAGCTGCTATCATATTAAGTTGGCTGGGCAACCAATCATAGTTGATGGGATTAATAAATTTGTTGTCATGGATAAGAGTTTGCACGATAGTTTGTTTGAGGTTTATTTGTCTTTTTCCTCAAATGATGTATCGTGCTCATGTCACCTTTTTACGAGAGTTGGATACTTATGTCGGCATTGTTTTTTCTGTCTTGGACTGTGGGGAATTGAAGAGATCCCACGGCAATTTTTGTGCAATCGATGGATGAAGAATGCAGTCAAAAGATTCTGCACTCTGAATTTGGGTAGTACATCTGAGGATAGCCAGTGGCATAAGACTAGAGATACTTCAAAAAAAGTTTGGAATGAGTTTCAAGGATGTTTGGGCGACGTTTCTAACAATAATGATGGTATGGAGTATCTTCTCGAAGAGATGAAGTCTTTGAGAATTAGAGTCAAGCAGAAGGTCAGGAATCCCCATGCAACAAAGGATGATATACTACAACAAATGTTTGGTGTCAGGCCTTCAACTTCAATTAATGTGCTTCCACCGTTGCAGAGTAATAATAAGGGATGTCGCAAGAGAATAATAGGACCTGCTGAACGAAGTTGTGATGGCCAAGACAGGCCTAAGAGGGTTTGTAAAGGTTGTAATGAGAAAGGTTTTCATGATAAAAGAAACTGTCCGAAGAAGGCTCAACAGGTTACATACAATTCATTAGCGAATGCTCAAAATGTTGATGTTCCGGAATCTGTACCTCCAAATTCAAATGTAGCTCAGCTTGTTGATGTCCTGGAATCTGTTCCTCCAAATTCAAATGTATAGAATGTAGTTTAATGCTTCCATTTTCAATTCTATTATTCTAGCAGTATTTTTGTTGTTTAAAGATTGTAGTTAGCTTTTTCCGGATTATTATGGATAAGACTTGTGTTTTTTGGTGGTTTCATAAATGAGCATTTTTATAATTTCAATTTGATTTATTAGGTAACAGTTGCTATTTATATGAGATTCTGTATGTGATTTTGTTCTACCATATATGAATATTTTAATAGAAAAAATCATATAAACAATAGGAAGAAAACATTATAGAATCTTATATTTTAATATAATTTGACGGCCCGCCAGGGCACCTACATACTATGATTTAATTACGGGTAAATTTATTAGGTAACAATTACTATTTATATGAGATTCTCTGTGTGATTCTGTTCTACCATCATTTTGTTGAGCACTTGTTTTTGCTATAGTAATACTATAGAATCTTATATTTAACCTAATCTTATATTTAACCTTATATTCAACCATATATGAATATTTTAATAGAAAAAATCATATAAACAATAGGAAGAAAACATTATAGAATCTTATATTTAATATAATTTGATGGCCCGCCAGGGCACCTACATACTATGATTTAATTACGAGTAAATTTATTACGTAACAATTACTATTTATATGAGATTCTCTGTGTGATTTTGTTCTACCGTAAAAAATTTTAGAATCATACTAGATTAAAAATATTCCAAACTATGATATTTTTTTTTAGAACCTAATAGTCTTAGTGTAATTTTTTTGGCAAAATGTGGTTGTTTTTTTTTTTGGATATTTAATTTGTCTTTAGATTTTTTTACCTTAATAACTAAAATATCATGGGCTTATGGATCATGAAATATTGGGCTGTATACTCAACTTAATAATTTTTTTATCTTATAAAATTTACGCGGGGGAATGTAAATGGTTTTTGCAGAGTGTAGTTGTGAGTTGTGACTATTCACATGTACACTGTTTCCCTTCCCAATGTCCAGCATGTGTCTTTTCAAATAGATTTTACCTTTGTTATAAAAGACCACCTCTGTTTATTTGTTTCTCATTCTTCTCAAACACAATATCCTCATATTTCAATGGCTCTCCTCCAAGATGAAGACTTTTTTTATGAAGATTTCACTGTTCGTATCAACGGTGTTTTTTATCAAGTTGACAACATCCCGGCATCAATTCTTTCGCTCCTCAACTACAGAGATTATGGGTTGGCTATAATGGACAAAGAAGACTGGGAAAGGAAGATGATGATTCGTAACAGTCGGATCATTGAAGACTGAAGCCTCTACTTCTTAGTTTAATGTAATGAATTTCAATGTAAAATGTTTATGGATTTCAATGTAATGAATTATTATTATATGTAATGAAAGAACTATTATATGAATGAATGATTTAATATAATTAAGATTTGATTGTTTCAATATTTTTTTGTTTCTTTTCTGTTTATCAAATATTGTTAAGTACTAGATTCTATATTTTAATGTTTGTTTTTGTCTCAAAAATAAATTCAATTTGATAATGTTAACATATGAGAAATAATTATTTTAATTTAAAATAATGTTTCTGTTTTATTCTCAATAAATTTATCCTTATTCAGTGTAACACATAAAATAAATTACTCATTAGGAAACATGCAAGAAGCTGTTAATAAATCATTTCAAAAAAGGTTAAACATTAATTTGCAAAATATGATTTGCATACCTATCATAAAAATACTGAACAGCCTTTACTTTTTAGTTTAATGTAATGAATTTCAATGTAAAATGTTTATGAATTTCAATGTAATGAATTATTATTATATGTAATGAAAAAACTATTATATGAATGAATGATTTAATATAATTAAGATTTGATTGTTTCAATATTTTTTTGTTTCTTTTTTGTTTATCAAATATTGTTAAGTACTAGATTCTATATTTTAATGTTTGTTTTTGTCTCAAAAATAAATTCAATTTAATAATGTTAACATATGAGAAATAATTTTTAAAAAATGTTATTTTAATTTATAATTTGCCAAATGTTAGAAAAACCTAATTTAGAATCATATAATATAGAATCTAATATAGAATCATACTAATATAATTTTAAAATCATACTAATTGTTTGTAGAATCTAAGGTAGCATGTACAAAATTAATTTGAATCAAATATATTATATATTAGTATTTAATCATACTAAAACCATACTAACTGTTAGTATAAACCTAAAATTAAAAACCTTACTAAGTGTTTTTACAATGGGAAAGGGAGTGAGTTCTTTGTTTTCTATGTCTATTTTTCTATCATGTAATATTTTGTTTTTTCATCTATTTTTCTCCCTATGCCTTTAATTTTTTTATGTGTTACAATCTTTTCAATCTAATATAAAGTTAGTTATTCAAGATAATGATCAAAATTAGCTTTTTGGACCTTAAGGTGTAATTTCTGAGTTTTACATAGTTTGGTTCAAGTGGTAAAATGAAATTAAGTTTATAGTTTGGTGCCTTAAGATAATGTTTCTGTTTTATTCTCAATGAATTTATCCTTATTCATTGTAACACATAAAATAAATTACTCATTAGGAAACATGGCAAGAAGCTGTTAATAAATCATTTCAAAAAAGGTTAAACATTATAGATTCTGTTTGCTCCATTTGCAAAATATGATTTGCATACCTATCATAAAAATACTGAACAGCCTTAACTACATTGTTAATTGAAATCATACCCAAATTATCAAGATAATTCATTACAATGTATTTAAATCTATCTAAAAAAGCCTCGGTTGATGATGTCAAAGTCGTCCAGATTTTGTAGTTTATCCAACATTTATGTAGTGATAGTTGTCTTCTAAGGTTGCTGTTGAAACGTATCTGGACCTCGATAATATCAAAAGGCCTTAAAAAGGGGCATTCTTCATGTTTCAAAACGACAAAATACAAAGGGTTTGAAACCGTATCGAATAAAGTTGCAGTGATGCACTGCGTATAGCTCAATTCCTCCCTCGTTCTTTCATCCATGTTGAGCAACTGAAAACAAAAAAAAACTATGTAAATAAAACTACCCTTTGTGAATAAACCATAAATATAAACCAAATCCCTGTTAGATTCTACATTAGATTCACTATGTAAATAAAACTACGCTTTGTGTAAACCATAAAGATAAACAGTAAAGAGACCTAAATGCATTAATCGATATACCTGTCTGATTAATTTCTTCTTGCATCTGAACTCGTAGGCTATTAAGTTGACAAGATATTATTTTGAACGCATAGAGTTGCCTCGCCTTCTTTAACTGTCTCTTTTGAGCTTGCTGGACGAATGTCAAAAATAAACTCCATCAGTAATATATATCTTACATACCATAGAAACTCATAAAGCATCTAATACAACAATGAAATGAACATATAATCTACTCATAAGAAAACAAAAACAACTCATTGAGCCTTGACCTTTCATGAATATAAACTCATGGGAGGAGGACCTACTAAAGCATTGACAATATATACACACTATACTGATTTATGTTTATTTATTACTTTCGGCTTTTGTTAACTAGTAGAACAGAATTTTAACCGTATTTTGTATAAACCATGAAAGCATCATATTTGACAGAAGATAATGTAGATTATATTATTCTACCAAGGTCTTATCATTGTCCATATATATTGAAAAAAATAAAATTGACTTTTCTTTCATTACCTTGTCATTTTCAGTTAGTAACTTCGATTCCCAGCTGCGCACTCCATTTCCTTTATAGGTCTCCATATGCTGAATTGCATAAATTCCACAATCGAACTGATTTTTCTCCGTGCGCCATTTCATCTCAAGTCTTGTAATCGGCACATTAGCTAAGTATGTGGCTTTGTTCACATTTATATCCATCATATATGTGACGAAATTGTCTTTCTGTAATTTAAGACAATATCACTTATTAGTTAGTATGCTAAAATATTACTCATAAAAATTGCAAATGCAGATTCCAATTTCCAAGTTTCAATACACATTCTGAACACAATCATACAAATAAAGACACTACAACTACTTACAAATGATGACTAAATACCAATAATAATGTCTCATATTCCTATTCATTGATGTAAAATGTCTCATATTCCTTTTGACTAACTTTTGTTAGTGAATATTTCAATAACAATAATTGAATACATGCAGTGTTAGTTACTTGAAACTCTAACCAAAACATAAAAACTACAGCAGAGATAAGCGAAATGGAAGCCTTGCTTTAATTCCCAATTCCTGGAACTAGCAAACAGCTAAACAAAGAATATGATGCATTAATCATAAAAGGCGAGCATTACAACAATCTAGTTATTACGAAAATCCTGAAGTGCATCACCATCAAGTAGTTAATACTGAGTTTTCAAAGAGACTGTCTTGAAATCGATAGGTGTACTTACTAAACATGACATGACTTAGTAACATGTAAGCGACATAATCTAATTTAGAATCAAACAATTAACTAGGATATATTTTGAAAATCAGTAAAACCACATGAACACATCTTCTACTACATAGAGCACATAATCTAATTTAGAATCAAACAATTAACTACTTAGAAAATTCGCACAAATCACAAAACCAAATGAACACAACTGCTAGTACAGAATCTAATGTAGAATCAAACTATAAACTAAGTCTTACCAGCATTTCTGGGATTCCATCATAAATGGAAGTAATTTGCTCTCCTATTTTATTGTTGTCGAGAATTTCAACTGATGGCGACTTGAGATTGATGCAGATCACATAGTAGTGGTGGATATAATGTATAGGGAAGAAAACCTATATTTCATTTGCCAATTTTAAAATAGTTTGAAAATGCAGAATAAAAAACAAAAAACAATATATATAGAATTTCAAAAGTTATACCAGATCAACATTTTTGATATCAACCAAATGTTTTTGTAGCACCTGGTCCAAATTCTCTTTGAACATGCGATATTGAGTTGCTTTCATTATAGGATCTTCGTTCATTTCCTTACAAGTGCTTCGAGTGTTCAATCCCTTTCTTGCAGCAACTGTTCCAATCTGTTAAAAACATAGAAAATTAATAGCTTCCACTAAACTCTATATTGACCAGATCTAAGCATGGGCCGACTGGAAAAAGTAGGCAAGTAAGTTATGTAAGCCATATGCATTCAATAATAAAGGAAACAAATACTTGTAATTGTACAATTGGAGCATAAAACATACCGTATTGTAAGTTTTGCAAAAGAATCTGCGTGGAGAGTCCATTGATCTGAATTTTTCTTCCTCATTTAATATGCAGGTATAAGTGTCTAAAACACCACAAACTAGCTGCCTATCTAGCTGCAAAGTCTGGACTTCATGTTTTGTACATACAACTTTATCTTGCCATAAAAACACTTTTTGCCTGTATTCACGTTACAAAAGGAAAATGTAATTATGCTTGTTTTCCTGGTCATTCAGTTTGAATCAAAATATGTCATTACTCCAACTTACAGTGGGTAATCATTGCTTGCATTAAGCCAATTCCAAACATCCTCTTCCGCTTTTGTCAAATTTTGTTTGTCGATGTCAATAGTGCGCTCACGGAATGGTGACTTATGCAATTCACCCAATTTGACTTCTCTCCTTGGTCTTTCACCAAATTTCACCATTGGAGGTTTGTTATCGTCGCTGTCAAAATCAAGGTCAATGATTCTACCTTCTAAGGTTAATTCTCCTAAAAAAAAAGCTTTATTTGACATTTTTAATAATGGTCTGTCTGATTTTGGGTGGCCAAGTACATCAACGGTATTCCAATCTTCATCCGTCAATTGATTCCAATCCACCTCAAAGCTGTTTAAAAACTTTATAATGTCATTTATACTTGTACTTTTTATTTTAACAAAATCTAATTAAAGTAATCTAAATCAGTTGTAGAATCTAAACGAACAAAACCAAATGTAGCATGAACTACCAGTTTTAAACTTAATGGTTTCAGTTTTTTAATACAATACAATAAATCTACTAGAAACTACTAATACAGGGCACCCTTCTGTGTTATTCATTTAGAACTGTATACAACTATGCTAACATTCAGTTTGCAGAATTTAAGAGACGTAATTAAAGTAGTTTAAATTGAACATTCAAGAAAAAAGCATATAAACAAAGGAAAAAATCGACGATTAATCAAATAACAGGACAATTTCTATCAATAACAATGTGCAAACTTTACAAGGACAATGCAGACTTTAAATTTTCATGTTTGAAGAGAATCATAGTTGATAGGCAATCTTTCCTTAATTACAAGAATTTAAAACTTTTAGAAATCAAGTACGATGAGTTAACATATAATACCTTTCAACTGCATCAACATGGTTTACTAGCTTCTGAAACTCTTTTTCAACATTTTTAAGCTCAGGATTTGTTGGAAATAATGCCTTTGCCGTTTTCAAACTGTCATGGCATGCCCTTTTCATTTTTTTCAGCTCAGCAATATCCTTTTTCATTTGTAACATGAAGTCCTAGTTTTTTTTCCACACACAGTAGTTAGTTAAAAAAACAAAATAGGTTTGCATTAGTTGTACAAGTACAAAAAATACTTACTTCTTCGTTGATACATTCGTCATCTGCATAAGCATATGTGATGTCCTTTGCTATTGATAAGATTCCAGCCCTAACTCCATCCATTTCAAATGACTGTACCCCTTTTATAGTTTCGATTGGAGTTTGATATTTCTGGCTGTCTACAAAAATCTGTGTAGAAACAATACATTTAATCAATCACAGTTGCAAAAAAAACAGATGCTAATTTAAATTATTATCATAAAAAAATAATAAAGAAGCCACCTTCTCTGCAACTTCATTGTTATTGCCAGCAGTGACAACTGTTTCTTTATTTCTTTCTTCAATCGCCACATTTGCAACACTACCATCCTTAATGATCTATATATATATATGTCAAAAACATAATCTCAGATTCACGAAGCACTTTAAAAGCAACAAACTTAGAATCTCACTTAACATTTGAATACCGAGCTACAAATTTCATTTGAATACAAACTAACTAGTATAGAATCTAATGTAGCATCTAGAACATATATCAACAATCAAACAAAAAGTTATCAAAATGACACATATTTTGCAAAAAAAAAAACAAGGCTATATTTAATAAGTCACCTTCTCTGAAAATTCATTGTCACCAGTGACAATTGCTTCTTCATTTCGTTCTTCAATAATGACATTGACATCCTTAATTAACTGAAATAGTAAGACAATTTCAGTCAATGCTTATACAGCAATATATATGTTAATCACTAAAATATTTCTATACCTCAGCTTGATCATTTGTTAAATCATCATTGACTTGAATTTCTTCAGACATTTTCTCTGTCTCTTTAATGTTTACTCCTTCAAACTCGCAATTCTGTATAATCAGAAAATTGAAAAGAAAACTTATTTCAATAATTTTGGAGTTATGCGATGATGATAAAATAATCAATGCAATCAAGGATAATTTTGGAGTTATGCAATGTAAAGCATGATTTACATGTATGGAAAACATTTATACCTCAGTTGTATAAGCTTCCGGCTCTGGTTCTAAATCTCCATGTACTTCATATTCCTCTTCCTGCATAAACTTTGTAAAAAATATAAGAAACTCAATTTCCTTTGACATTTTTAGTGTGTTACTTTGAAATTTATACCTCAGTTGCAAAATCTCCCCCGTCTGCTTGTAAATCTTCCTGTACTTCATATTTTCCTTCCTGCATAAAAGTTTAAATTTCAGAAGTTTGTAAACAAATAAGGACAAAAAAATTGCAATGTACATAAAAAAATGACTTACTATTTTCCCCTTTCCGTAAGTGTTGTTGATGATTTCAGCCTGATTTCTTTGAAGCACAGTAAAATTGGACCATCCAGTAAAAGCAGGTGATTTTCTATCAACTTTAACAACTTCATTTTCCACGCGGTCAAGGTAGAAAAACTAAAAAACAAAGTATAAGAAAAATAAAAAATGAGTGTACAACAAACATGGAATGGCAGTTTACTATATATGAAAGAGTAGTTAAAATCTTACAATCAAAAACATAAGTGGTCCTGTGTAATACTGAGTTATAGGATCTTCAAGCCATGCCACAGAAGCACCTTTTAATCCCTCGATCACAAGTTTACACCAGTTCATTTCTTTAGCCTCATCGAAAGATCCAACAAGTCCCAACACATCCTGACTAACAAACGAACCTTTTGTGCATCGGACAAACAGATTATACATGAGAACCATAAAGTTTTGCTTGAACTCAAAATTTAACTCCGTTGTCCTTGCAATCTTTTTCATTATCATCAATTCTGTCACTTTATGTCCAGCCTTTTTTTCCGGAAATTGATCTCTCCATTCATTTTTTATTTGAGTACCCACTGGTCCTAAAATGACTGTTCTATTTCCTTTCGGGAGCCCCAGTGTGTTGTGTACATCATCCTCTGTAATCCTAATCACCTTTTATCCGCCAAATTTAACCAATTGTTGTAGGGGTCATAAAACCATACAACATCTCTTGCCATTTCATTAGGTATATGCCTGAATGAAAATTCAAGCAAATCCCCAAACCCAGCATCTCTTATCCATTTCTTTTGATCATCAGTCAAATTTTTCATTGTTTCAGAGAAGTTGCTAGGATGCGCTCGAAGCTTCAGCTTCTTTGGCATTTCAATACCATCTTCCTGTTTTACGTCCTTTTTCTTTTTCTTTTCGGCCTGCACATTTTTAAAACTCCACTTAGGAATCATCATTACAATAAAGATATTATATTTAATATATAATCTGCTACAGAATCATCTATCTATTAATCATTTTAGACTACCAAGTGAACTCTTTAATTACAGACATAATGTGAAGTGGTTTACCTTTGGCATTGGCATCTTTCTTTTTTTCCTTTCATTTTTCTTTCCTTCACTTGTATTTATCTTTCGTTTTGCATACTTCTTCCTTTTTATCTCAATTACTTCAGGCTCTTTGTCACTTTCGGTTTCTTCATCTGAGCAGGAGGTGTTTATATGTTGAAGATTTTCTGTTTGCTTTGCTACAGACCTTGTGACACGAGGAGGAGGTGGTGTTGTAGCTATTTTCCTTCTTTTTGTAGCTTTTTTTTTCCAATAAAAAAAAATAGAACACATAAGAAATAGATATCAGCAAAGGAATAATTTAGCATGGATTAATAATTACTAAGTATAAGAAACACATAAGTAAATTCTTAGTCGGATTCAAGATGCAAAACCGGAAAAAAAAAAATCTAAGTATAATTTAGAATGGATTAATAATTACTAAGCATAATTTAGAATAGATACCTAATTACTAGTTACTAGAGAATAATATACGGTTTTTCCATAAATACCTGAACGAGATGAACTCAGAATTTCTATCGGATTAATTTCCATTGATCTTTTCTTTGCACGTGGTGTAACAAAACGTGGTGATTTCCTTGCTCCCACTTGTTTGAATTTAATTGTCAGAATCTTTTTTTTCTGAACTTTCATTTCATTTGCAAGTTTTGTCTCTCCAACACCTAGAAGTTTTTACAAAAAAAAAAAAAAAAACCAGTCATTGTTATATATAACAAGGCAAAAGCAAAATTTTAAAGATATTGACACATGTAATCTTACATTGAGCATTTGCATCTGGAGAACTGTCTGGAATGGAGCTCTCTGGAGTATAAAGAACAAGTGCAAGTTGTTGTTCTTTTTTAAAGTACAATAAACAAAGGGAGAATGGTTAATTCAGGGTTTACGCAGAATAAAAGAAGATGTAAGAAGAGGTATAATAAATGATTCAATCATATAGATAATGTATATTTACCTTTATTGTTAGCTTTCATATCTTTGATTCCACTATCAAGATTAATGACTTCAACTTCATTTTTGTTGCCAGTCAAATCTGGGAAGAAAAAAAATATCCTTATAAGTTTCTTATACTAGCTAGTATACTATAATTACTATACAAGTTTTACCTTTCTTCGAATCATCGGAATTAAGTCCAATTTGCATTTCTTCAAACTCCACTTCTTGCCAAACATACAAAAGATTATCATAGAATGTTTTGAATTCACATAGAGTGAACCAATCTTCTTTCATCTGTATGTTTTCAAAGTATTAGTAGGAAACTCAGTGGGCATCTCATACATATGATTCATAAAGCATCTAACACAAATATTTACACTTAAATATTTAGCCAACATAGAATCTCATAAAGTATCTAGCACATATATCTACAATTAAACAAACGTAGAAACTCAATGAGTAGAACAGACATATATCTTACACTAAAATAACATAGAATCTCAAAAAATAACACCTCACACAAAAAAAGACAACTACAACTTACAAAAGACGGATAATCTTCTTTAATGTTGAATTGATCTGGGCACGCCATTAGGAACCGATATATATAAAAAAGGACATAAAAACCACATTCTGTTGAATCCTTTTGTTGTGGCACCTTTGGTATTCTGAATTTAATACGACGGATCAATTCATCATTTGTTTCTGGTTTTGCTTTCTTGAATATATCAGAAACAAACCTACAAAAAAATGCATAAAAACAGTGATGAATCTATTACAAATATATGTTATATATAAATCATTTTTAATACGTCTATCTATTAAACACATACTTCCGAATGTCCGGCTCAAGATCCACTTCCCGTTTTAGCATGGGATCTAGTAGTAACATGAACGGAGGTGTGTCTGAATTGAAGTCTTTGTTAAAGTTGCAAAGTATTAGCAGACTCCAATGATTCCTGAACAATACACAAATTAAAATGGTAACTACCATAGAAATATATGCCACTTTAAATATATGCAACAGTGATCATTACTAAGAAAAAGTGAATTTGAATGGAAACATTGAACACTTACGATAAGCAGATAGGAACAAATACATATCTTCTTTCCAAGCAACCAAAGTTTAGCATCCACTTCAGTATACCTTTTTGATTGTGTCCTTCTACAAATCCTTTGAAAAATAACGAGTCAACGCACACACAGGAGTACGTGAGAGTAATAGGAAGCCTGTTAAATACAGTTCTAGAAAGAAAAAAAAAAGTCAGTATAATTAGTTAAAAATTTCTGATTAAATACAAACCATGTTCTTCAAAGTTTATGGTTCATACTCTACGTGTGTATCGAAGTCTATGGTGCTCAATTGCTCACTATTTTTCCTTACTAGTCGTCGTCTCTGACCAGTTCTTGTTTTAGTTGAATGCTTTATTCTTCTTGCACTTAGTCGTAAACCAGATCTTCTACCTAATACATAACAAGAAGGAATAATCAATTTACAATGATGTATAACATGCATATTAATATATGGTCAAACAAGAAATTCATAAAAAAACACCTCACACAAATATTTACAAAGAATCAACAAAAACAAAACCAATTATAAATATCTCATCTCTAATACAAATAGAATCTTATGCATAGAATGTGATATAGCATCTAGAACAAATATAATCCAATCAACTGTTTATGCTTGGTTTGGTTTACAAGTAGTTATAGTTATAGTTAATACAAGTAGCATAGTCAATATGACAATCCAACAAACAGCAAAAGCACAACAAAGGTAGTACATAACTACATATATACAATCGAGAACCACATTAAACAGTTGCAATTGAACAAACTTAGAATCTCAATTAGCATTACAATATCGAGCTATAAGATTCACTTAATTGTAAATCTTACACAACCAACTACATAATTTTTGACAGATATTCAAATATACATACTGAATCAAAGACACCAAGCTAAAGAGAATAGAATCTAACATAGCATCTACTATATATATAACAAAATCAAACAGACATAGACACTAACTGAGCATCTTAGACATATTATCTACATTTAATATAACATATAATATCATAAAGAATCTCACCTAATCTCCGATTCATCAAATACTTTCAAGTGGAAAAACTTATAATCTCATAAACATTTTACTTAATAAATTTATATTGGAGCTATAAATTTCACTTAGTAAGAAGTATCACATAACCTACTATAGAACTTTACACAGAAACTTAAATATATATAATTTTAATTAACGAATCTAACAAAGCATCTTATACTAAAAAACAAAAATCTTCTACAAATAAAATTAGATAGTGCATATGTATTATTCGTAGAATCTCATGTAGCATCTAATAAACAAATCAAAAATAAAACAAAAAACAAATACTTATTCAACATATATCTTAAATTAAAAAACTACACAGAATCTCACAAACCAGTTCAAACAAATATTGTACACCAAAACAAAGACCTTATCTCGCACAAAATGTCACTGACATACATATAAATTCAAAAAAAAAGTAGAATCTCACATAGAAATAAGTATCAAACTGTAGAATCACAAAATGAAAGAAAATAACTATATTACCTGTTCGAGAATGCATTTTCCGAGTTTAATCCTTACTCGAATCTTCAATTAACCACTTGATTTTACCTAAAATAAGACATTATAACATTATTCTGACATGCATTTGCTATAGAATCGAAAATTATCATATTCAAACCCTAATATCATGTAATTTCGTAGAAATTTCAATTAATTTAAGATTTCATGAAAAATTACCTCGATGAAGCTAGAATCTCAAAGAGAATCTTCAAATTACCGGTACAGATGCCACAACTTTACGATTTCTTACTAATTTTCAGCTGTTTTTCAATTTGAAAAAGGGAAGAATGTGTATTCTTTCCGTTACAGATGCTCACGCCTCTCTCGTTGTGGTCTCGAGCTTCGTGTAATGTGTCCGTATAGTCTGTTGTGCTTGTAAGTGTTTTTTGTTAATTATTACATTTTAATTACCATTATGCCCTTATCTATCTTCTAATCTTGAGCGTCCGTTTCTTTAATGGTAGAGATTGGTGTTCTTTATTGTTCTTTATTTAAAGTGTTCTTTATGGAGTGCAACTCTATATATATATATATATATATATATATATATATATATATATATATATATATATATATATATATATATATATATATATATATATATATATATATATATTATTAATAGAAAAAATCATGTTTGATTCGTGTGCAATTGTATCAAAGTATTAAAATACCAAATTTAGTTATCACTAGACTGACTCGATTACTTGCAACTAAATAATTATATCATATTTATTTTACTCTAATTCTTCACCTCAAGTTCGATTCTCTATAATTACATAATTAAATAGTATATATTTATTTAAGCTCCACGGGTTAGCTCAGCTGGTAAGAGCAAGTGGAAGCTATCAAGGTGGTCCAAGGTTCGACTCCCTCGGGAGACGCTTGGCACGCCCGAACTAGTTGAGTCCGGATTTACCCGGTTATGGGTAGGGGCAGTCCATAACCCGAGGTTTGAAATCCCGCAGTAATGTGGGGTAGTTCCTCGTAAAAAAAAAATAGTATATATTTATTAAATAATTTTATCATTCAATTTTTACAAATACATATTTAAATAATATTTATTAATATTAATAATAAATAGTATTTATTTATTAATTTTCGACAATTTTATTAATATTAATATGTTAATCTCAATGCTATAATTAGTAGTTTGGCAATGACACATACAAAAAGCCTAATAATTCCAAATGAAATTTGATCCTAATAATTACATAAGGGTAACTCAAACATTTTAGGCTTGAAAACCTTTAGCAGCTAAAGTGGTGTATGATGGATTACCTCTTTATGTCTCTGCATGAAAACACATGAGAGGTTGAATTGTTTCACTCTGTTTCTACATACACCTTCATCAAACTGAGACGTTAAACAAACAATTACAAAAATATACAGAGTTTACATGCAATCCAGTAGCCAACAAAAGGAAAATAAAGTATTCCATTTTGATCTGTTGTTGTCTTAACTGATGACAAGTACTTGTTACTCAACTTCCATTTCTAATCTAACTTACGGATTTGTACAAGCATGCAGGAACTTCAGATTCAGCTATATTCATTCGAAATTTCAGTACATTCTGTATTTCTCCATTTTTCCTCTCTTTCTCAAATTCTGTTAAACCCTCATCTCCTGCCAACCCGAAATCACAAAGCTTTGCATTGTAATCCTGTCATTTAGGAACAGATCGTTTGAAAGGCTAAAATTTAATTTTAATAGGAACACTTGTTGATTTTTTTTAACAGTCAAATTTTCCCACTTACAGAATCAAGCAATATATTAGATGTTTTAAAATCACGAAATATCACTCTTGCTTCTCGACTGTGAAGATATGCAAGCGCCTTTGCTGCACCAAGAGTTATCCTTAAACGAAGATTCCAAGAGAGCGATTCAAGGTTAGAGTCCCCTGTTTCAAACAAATCAAGTGTAAAATACAATTGCACTGGAGAATAACTTAGAACTAGCCAATAGATATTTGGTTATATCGTTACCATGTTGTCATAATACGCAGAAATTGGTGCTCTTGGGATTAGAAACTCGAAATTATCAATAGATTAATTACATGAGAACTAGGTCAAGATTCTAAACTAAGTGGGGTTACAAATGTGCAGATTATTGCAAGTTAAATTGAGGTTAATAGTCCCAACTCCTACAAAGATGGCTATGCCCCAGTCATGATACAGTAAATCTAGTTTTGAAATGACTAAAACCAAACACGTATCTCTAGTCTTAATCAAATGATGTCACATATTCATATTTCATCGATTCAATGAAAGGACCTTCTGGAATGCTAATCAAAGTAATTCATGTGCAAATTTATTACCTACTTAGTAGTCCTCTAGTGTCAACTTAATTAGAGCTAGTAAATTTTGAGAAACTCACTTTCGAGCAGATGTTGTTCCAAGCTTCCCCGGGGCATGAACTCATATACTAGAAGTCGATGGTCATCTTCTGAGCAGTAGTTGATCAATTTTACAATATTAGGATGAGTGAGAGTCCCCAGATAACTGACTTCTGCCTGTAGCCAAAGAGTTGGCAGAGAGTTATTCAATCAGCTTAACTGAAATTTGAACAAGAAAAATTAAGAAAACATAAAACAAATTGCAAGTAACAAGAAAACAATGTAGCACTCATAAAAGTTACTCCTATTACTTACCAACCACTGCCGGTGACCTTGAAATCCTTCAACATTGAATCTCTTTAATCTCTAAAGCGGGAAGGGACAAGTTACGTGTGGTTTGGCGGTTGACTTGCACCGTGAATCAATCCTGTGTTCGGACTCGAGATATGGAAGAAGATCGAAGAGGTCATCGTAATTGTTTCAATGGCTTGATCAACCAGGTGAACTATTTGGATGATACTAGTGATTCTCTTCAAGAGACTGAAGCATTATGAAAGCTAGGATCGAGTGACTCAACATGTGAAAGAGCACTGGTGATTTTGTAGATGGATATCGTTATGATAAAGAATGGTGGTTTGAAGGGTCACTATACGGGTTTTAGCGACACTCAAGATTGGATTGGAAGAATAAGAGGAGGTTCCTGTTCGAGGGGAGGCATGGGCGAATGGACGTCGATGGCTTGATGGTTACCGTTTAATACCATATGGGTATTGGGTTGAAGAGGAGGATTATTGGGTTTCAACCAATAGGATGTTATGGGCTTGGGTGATCCAAGATATATATGGATAAGATAATAATTGTATGTGTAGACAATTATTATATGTGGTATGTTTTGATCACTAAGTTAGTTTCAAGTATTGTTTGAGAGATACTTGAACATTGTTGGCTCAAGTATCGGGATTGGGACTTATATTGATAAGGAGAATACTTAAGAGATGTAGTTTTATGTATTGTTTGAGAGATGCTTGAACATTATTGGCTCAAGTATCGGGGTTGGGACACCATTGAGGTATTATTGTTTTGATGTATTATTAATAATTGTTTGGATTAATAATACGAGTTGGGACGTGACATAGTCATATTGTATCATTTAATAATACGAATTGGGACGTGACATAGTCATATTGTATCGTTTGATAAGATAAGGAGAATCCATCCTTAAGAGATGTAGTTTTAGGTATTGTTTGAGAGATGCTTGAACATTATTGGCTCAAGTATCGAGGTTGGGACACCATTAAGGTATTATTGTTTTGATGTATTATTAATAATTGTTTGGATTAATAATACGAGTTGGGACGTGACATAGTCATATTGTATCGTTTAATAATACGAGTTGGGACGTGACATAGTCATATTGTATCGTTTGATAAGATAAGGAGAATCCTTAAGAGATGTAGTTTTAGGTATTGTTTGAGAGATGCTTGAACATTATTGACTCAAGTATCGAGGTTGGGACACCATTAATGTATTATTGTTTTGATGTATTATTAATAATTGTTTGGATTAATAATACGAGTTGGGACGTGGTGTTTAGTAATCCTTGAATAGCATTTAACCGCTCTTTGGTAGATTTTGTTAAGATCATTAAATTTAAAACTATTCAACTTAAGTGATTGCAGGTATTCCTCCTCTCCCCGAGGTGGTAGTGGCATCGCTGGATATACTGATACAAACGTAGTACTGGCGGCCTGTAACTCGTTCCTATTAACTGACAGTACACCAGCCTTGTATCGTGATGTCTTTACATCTCTATTTCCAGACAGATACCCTATAAATAATAAACTCTAATTACATATACTATCATAGAAACATTATAACGACAAGTAGAATTTGAATGAGAACATTATTTTAACAAGTCAATGTCATAGAGAGAAGAAAATACTCTTATCACAATTTCCTTGTGCCAACTTATGTTCATGGACTGAAATCTTGATTTATTCAGTTACACGTAAAAGGAAAGAGTGGACAGGTTTTACATCGTTTGGACAGTGATACAAGATAGTGCTAAAATGCTAATAGCAAGCTGGTCTCTCGAAAATTTTTATGGTACACACAACAGATGGATAAACACACCGTCTTCTTGTATAACTACAAAGACACGAATCATTTGCTTTCCATGCTTAACATCCTACAAATACTTATAATTAGATACTCATTCAATTTCATGAAGATGGCTTGACAGGGGGTAATTGACACAAACCACTAATATTGCTTTCTCCAGATAAATTGTGTGTACATATTGATATTGGAAGAGTTTAGGTTTACCTGAGAGTGCCCAAGATTTAACTGTAAGAAGAGCACTGACTCTTTTTGTGAATGTCATTCTAGGAAAAGACTGCTTATTCTGATGCCAATCATTAGAAATACTTACAATCGCATCTCCCATACATTCATGCTCACGGTTGTTGTAAGTCTTTCTTACGTCGAGTGTTGAAGAATTTACATCTTCTTCGGTATTATAATTACCAGGTAATATCTCGACTAGAGAATAGTGTGTACTCTTTTCTTGCAATGCCAGTGCAGACTCAAGAGCGACCACAACCTCAGCCATAGTAGGACGCAGCTTGGGTTGATTATGTAAACACTTTATTGCAATGTCAACAAACATGTTTAAGGAATCAGAGGAAATGTCCGCCTTGATATAGGAATCAATAATCTGTTCCAGGAGTCCCTCTTTAAAGCAGTGCTGTGCCCATCCAGCTAAACTAATTTGCTCTTCATCCACACTCGTATCCACTGCTGGTCTTCCACACAAGACCTCAAATAACACTACACCAAATGAATAAACATCAGTTTTCCTAGTAAGTCTGCGTGTTGCAACATAATATGGATCCAGATAACCAGGTGTGCCCTTGACTCGAGTGCTTACATATGTACATGTCTGGTTTGCTGGACCTGTCGTAGACAATCCAAAGTCTGAAACTTTAGCTGCCAAATTCTCATCTAGCAGAATGTTTGTAGTCTTCACATCTCTGTGTATGACTCTGTCCGTAACCCCTGTACCGCTGTGAAGATAATCTAGTCCATGAGCTGCCCCAATACATATCTTGAGGCGCTGCACCCATGTTAAAGAAGGGAAAGAAGCATCGCCTTTTCTGACCCTTTTATGCAGATGATCAGCAAGGCTCCCGGAAGGCATATAATCATAAACTAGCATCATCTCCTCACAGTCATCGCAATAACCAACAAGAGAGACTAAATGACTGTGTTCAAACTGGGAAAGCATCTTAATCTCTGTCAGAAACTCCTTGCTTCCTTGCTTGGACATGGCTTTTGCCCGCTTTATAGCAACTACCCTGTCAAAATCAATTAGACCTTTGTAAACAATTCCAAATCCACCTTTCCCGATCACCAATTCTTCCTTGAAGTTGTTTGTTGCTGATTTGATGTCTTGAAGTGAAAAACGACGACATAATTGTCTAATAGACAATGGTATGCGCTTTTTTTGCTGAGCTTCTTGTAGTTTCTGGAGCTTATAGACCAAGATATTTAATAAGGTGATGAGAATCACCACCCCATTCGACTGCTCTGACATTGGAACACAAGTGCAAGAGGTAAATTAACAATCTTCTTAATAGTGTTTTTATTGCTGATTCTGAAATGATAATCGAGCATGAGAATCAAGCTTGTTTATTTGATCAATCTATAAGAGCCGAATTTAACAACACAAGATTAACAAGATGAAGAGGCAGTCCTGTAGGCTTGACTTGATGACTGATCAAAGTTGTAGGACAGCAGATAAGTTTTTAATCAAGAAACCTTAATCTTTAATTATTTATAATTATGTAACCAAATGTATTAATGTGACCAAGTAGAGTTTCACTGATCATCTGTTAGTAAATGAAATGATAAGGTCGATGCATTGAAGTTTCCAAGTTCCAAATGAGGTTTATTAAATATACATATTTTTTTATAATTTACTATAATTTAGTGTCCGGACCAACTTTCACACATCTTGATTAATCTAACTCTGTCCCCTATATATCGGACTACAATACTACTAATCTCGAGTAATTAGTTCATGAAAGAACAGATGAAAGGCAATTATTGATAAAGTAAAAGTCGAAACAAATGGGGGACAAAGATTCAGCTATGACCCCAACAAAAGCAGGGTGACCGAAGTGGGAATTCTTCCACTTTAAACTAGTCAAGAACCGAAAATCTTTACACAAATTGTCTCTGAAATCCTAAAGCAAATCAGAAAAATATTTTATTTAATCATAACAAATTAACTAATGCTCCATCTTGTCGGAAGGAATGAATTTAGGTGAGAATGGCATGGAACTCAGACAATCTTGTAGCCAAAATTCATAACTTTCATTCATTTCCTCTACTCATACAGATTCAAAAGAATGTTGAATCCCAAGAATTTGTAAATTGTGTTTTGTTCCGACTCATTTTCTCCATAAACTCTGCATAAAAATTTACGCGATTTTCTGACTGTTCTCTGCGATAACCCTTTTCCTTCCTAAACATGATACTAGTTTTTCGTTGCATTACTTTTTCATTTCATCCTCTCCGACCAGACAGAGCATAGCTAACATAACCTAGTTTTACCTTGTCAAATTATACATAACCTAAGTGATTACTGAGATTAGAAGAAAAGTTAGTATTAGATTATCAAGTTAACACTGATAATTTGATACGGCTAAAGCCTAAAGTGGTGTTTGATTGATCACCTTGTAATGCCTCTCCATACCAAAACACAAGGGAGGTTGAGACTATTGAAACAATATTACCAAAGTAGGCTAATATTTTAATGATGTGGAAAAACTATAAGCTAAAATCTGTATCTTATAGCAAATGATCCAACAAAAACGAATCATTATAATAGAAAATCACTTTGGTAATAGATGGGGATGATAAATCAAGAACAATGACAATGGGAAAAAAATTACATAAGCAATTTTAGTAACTAAATTTAACACATGTAAAAGGCAGTTTGTCTATCAACTGATACTCCATTATCATGATTTACTATTAAATATAAAGATTGAAAGTACTGTTACAATGTCTAACTAAACATTTAGGGAAATGTTATTTCGAGAGCTGGAAATAAAAAATCTGCTCCGGAAATGTTTAATCTATATCTAATCTAATATGAATTTATAGAATCTCCAGATGCATTTCCACCTTAAACCCATCTGCATATCTCTCTGACAATGGTGAGTGGTGACTGTATTACAATCCAAATCTCCGATTTCTGTCAGGCTGTCACGAAAAGTTGAAGCATTGAGATTGTGATGCCTTTGGAGCTTTTCAGGGGATTCACTTCTATTTGTTCCCAGAGTTTTACAAATCCTGGAGCTGCTCTAATTCTTTTACCACCTGGCTTGCGTCAGGTCTTGATTTGGTAACTCCTGAGAGGCATTGAAGAGCGAGTGAAGATGCTCTCAATGCTGCTTTGACAGTATATTGGCCTTTGATGCCCACATCCATGACATGCAAAACCTTGTGCTTGCTGGTCAGGTAGGGCTTAGCCCAATCTACAAGGTTACTCTCCCTTGGTGGACGACTTTTGTCAATTGCCCGTCTTCCAGTCAAAATTTCCAGGAGAACAACTCCAAAGCCGTAGATATCACTTTTGTAAGTTAGATGGCCTAATTAAGAAGATATTGGCTTCGGTTAGAAGAGCAACAAAATAAGAAAGGGAAACAATGAAAGCATATAGATTATACAAAAGCAAGAACGTTACCCTTCTGCTACCCTTCTTCAGTGGATAAACTTTACTAGCCCTAAAGCCTAATTTTGGCTTCTCAATCTACTACATTGATGCAAAGAAGGGTCTACATACATTCATGATGATTGCAATCTACTACCTCTTATTTTTAAGGGATTGGGGGAAGGAATGACTACTATGTTGTGCAGCTAGCAAGTGTAAAGTAGGATCATATTTTATATCTTTAACATCCTCTCACTCAAAAGCCCTTTTTTGGGTTGAGAGTGGATCAATTAGGGCCGATCTTTTAGGATAATACTGTTCTTTAGTATCCAAAATATTTGGGGTGGAGGAAATCGAACTTGAGAGTTCTGATAACATATTAAGTTACCGGCTCTCCTAAGGTTTTAGGGGTTGGGCTTAATAGTATCATATAATATCTTTAAGAGTAAGGCCACGCGGAGAGTGTGATCAACTATGCTATTGACATTTGATTCTGCAGAATAATAACCTGTAGCCATATATTCTGGAGCTGCATAACCATATGTTCCCATAACCATTGTGGACACGTGAGTACTTCCATAATCTGGTCCGTCTTTTGCAATCCCAAAATCAGAAAGCTTTGCATTGTAATTCTGTGAATCAGTAAGAGAAAATTTGTAAGGCCAAAATATAACTGTATGGGGAAAAAAGTTGACAATAAATCTTGACAAACAAATTGTTCCACATACAGAATCAATCAGTATATTGGCAGTTTTGAAATCACGATATATCACTCCTGCTAGTGAACTGTGAAGATATGCAAGCCCCTTTGCTGCACCAAGAGCTATCCTTATACGAAGATTCCAAGAAAGCGGTTCAAAGTAAGAGTTCCCTGTTTCAAATGAATCGAGTAACCAATCAATTGATCTACATAATCATATATTATTTTATACAATTTCAGTTTTGATATTAGAGAAACATGTAAAAGATGATAGCAGTCATAATAACTTGAACTTTCCATAGAGATATTTAACATTGGTCATAGGGTAACCCTGTTATCGTAATAGATTAAATCTGATTCTGGAATAATAAAAACATAATGTATCTCTAAGATTGGAACCAAAGAAAATTCATGTCTCCTTGAAGTGATGTCCTAAATTTAAATGTCATCCCTTCCATTATCTTCTGGGATGCTGATTAGGTTATGCTTTGCTACATTAGACTTTGCTTTGAAATTTAAGAAATGCATAATAGTCCTTTAGTAGGGAACGTTTGACTGGATCAAAGCTTATAAGATCGAGAAACTCACTCCTGAATAGATGTTTTTCCAAGCTTCCCTGGGACACAAACTCATATACCAGAAGTCGGTGCTCCTCTTTTAAGCAGTACCCGAGTAATTTTACAAGATTAGGATGCGTGAGTGTCCCCAGATAATTGACTTCTGCCTGTAGTCAAAGAAAAGGGGAAGAGTTATTCAGAAGCCTGTCTGTAATTTGAACAAGTTTTTAAAAGTATAAAAAAAAGGAAATAATATCTTTACTGAGAGAATACTGTAGCTTTGAACAAACTTAATGCTTACCAACCACTCCTGGTGACCTTGAGATCCATCAAGATTTAATCTCTTCACCGCAATAACCATACCAGTACCCCATTTTGAAGGAGCAAATGTGTTCTCATCAATCCAGCCCTTATAAACACTACCAAAACCACCTTCCCCTAACACACTGTCAGAACGGAAATTCCTGGTAGCTGCTCTAAGATCATTGAATTCGAAACTCTTCAACTTTGATGACCGAAAAAGTTCTTCCTTTTTCCAAGTCTTTGGTGACTCCGAATCATTTACTGAGTCTTTTAATATCTTCTTAGGTCTTGCAGCCTGTGCTTTCTTACTATTCCCTGAAAGTACACCATTAGTGTAGCTGGACGTCTTTGCATCTTTATTGACTGAGATGGAAATAAGCATTTAAAACATTAATTAGTAAGCTTGTTCGGAATTGGAGCAAGTACAATAAGAGTGAGACCATTTATAACAAATACTTGTCATAGAGAGAAGAAAAACTGTAGCACAATTTCCTCATTCTTGTTATGATTCCAATCTTCATAGAAAGTGGTTTCTAGTTAAAAATAGTTTGTAGAGTTTTAGAACATAGTCTTAAAATAGCCATGGCACACAACCAATCGATACAGAGACCTTCTTCTATAAGTATCAGGACCCAATTATTTAAATTTACATGCTTAAAATCCTATATAATCTTAGAATTAAGCACAAAAAGATATTGAAGTACAATGTGTACACAACTACACATTGATATATGAAGAGTTTAGATTTACCCGAGAACGCCCGAGTTGTAACTGAAATTAGAGCACTGAACCTTCTTGTGAATGTCATTCTAGCTGAAGACTGCTTACTGCTACGCTTTACAATCTCCTCTCCCGTATAATCATGTTCTCGGTTGTGAATAGTATCTTTCACATCAATTATTGGAGGATCTAAATCTTCTTGGGTATAATCATCAGGTATTATCTCTACTAAAGAATAATGTGTACTCTTTTCTTGCAAGGCCAATGCAGATTGAAGACCGACAACAACCTCAGCCATAGTAGGACGGAGTTTGGGTTGAGTATGTAAACACTTGATAGCAATGTCAACATAAGTATTTAAGGAATCAGAGGAAATGTTTACCTTGATATTGGGATCAATTATTTGTTCCAAGAGTCCCTCTTGGGAGCAATGTTGTGCCCATCCAGCTAAACTAATCTGCTCTTCATCCAGACTAGCATCAACTGCTGGTCTCCCACACAAGGCCTCAAATAACACCACACCAAATGCATAGACATCAGATTTACTTGTAACTCTGTCAGTTGCAACATAGTATGGATCTAAATAACCGTGTGTTCCTCTGACTCGTGTGCTTACATAAGTACACGTCTGATTTGCTGGACCTGTTTTGGACAACCCAAAGTCGGAAATTTTAGCTGCAAAATTCTCATCCAGCAGAATATTTGAAGTCTTCACATCTCTGTGTATGACTCTGTTGTCAATCCCTGTACCCGTATGAAGATAATCTAGTCCATGAGCTGCCCCAATACAAATCTTGAGGCGCTGCACCCATGTTAAAGAAGGCAAAGAAGTATCACCTTTTCTGACCCTTTTATGCAGATGATCAGCCAGGCTACCAGAAGGCATATAATCATAAACTAGAATCATCTCCTCATTGTCATCGCAATAACCAATAAGAGAGACTATATGGCTGTGTTGGAACTTCGAAAGCATCTCAATCTCTGAAAGAAACTCTCTGGTTCTTTGCTTAGACATAGATTTCGACCGCTTTATTGCAACAACCCTCTGTCCGAAGTCAATGAAACCTTTATAAACAATTCCAAACCCGCCTTTTCCGGTCACTAATTCTTCGTTGAAGTTGTTTGTTGCTAATTTGATGTCTTGGATTGAAAAACGACGACATAATCGTGGAACAGACAGTGGTAAGCTCTTCTTTTGCTGAGCTTCTTGGAGTTTCTGGAGCTTATAAAGCAAGATATTCAGTAGAGTAATGAGAATCACCACCCCATTCGAGGTCTCTGACATTGGAACACAAGTTTCAGATGGCATTTAGCATTCTTGATGGCTAATGTAAAAGCTGAATAATCAAGACACATAATAGTCAAACTTCTAGGCTAGAAACTTTTTGCACCTAAATTCAGCTGTATTAGTGTATCTATGAGTTTATATTTACATTTAAGTACAATTTTGTACGATTCGATCATTCTAGTAAAGGACCCGAATAATTTTGATTTTTAAGTAGTTAGGATGTAAATTTATCAAAAAAAAAAGTAGTTAGGATGTAAACCTTTTTTATCTCACCGTTGATACAGACATAGTAATAGTTGCTCATGGGTACTACCGTACTGGGCACATCAATAAGCCTAATCAATCAGTGCCTGCAATCAATTGGGAACGCTAATACCAACAAGAAGGTGGTTTCTGGTCTTTCCAGAATGCTCATGAGCTCATCTATAAGAACTAAGAAGTACTCCTCCGTCCCTCTCATTTTTTTTCACTACCACATTTTTAGGCTTTCATAACTTATTTTTAATTTTTTTTTATTAAGTTAGAACAATTTTATTTTTATACAAAAAAACAAAATTTTATAAATAAGTTATGAAATTATTCACAAAATGCACCTTAAAATCCGTGCCAAAATTACGTCCTCAATGTAAAGAATCAAGAGAAAGGGGGACAGAGGGAGTAATTTGGACTCACAATAGGCTTTTGCACAAGGCCTAGTAATGTTGGGGTCCTAATTAAGTTAAGAATTCTATTATGAGCAGAATTCTAATATGTGATAATTGAGGTAATTCTTGTTTTAACAGGAATATTAATTGTACAAAGATTTATATCCAAGATAAGTTAAGATGGTAATTGTTATGAATAGGATTTACAATAGAATAAGATTAGAATATTAGTTAAGATGTTAATTGTTACAAACAGAATTTGAAATAGAATAGGATTAAAATATTTGTGGTGCCTATAAATATAGATATTTGTAATAGTTAGAGAGCTTTTGTGATCAAGGTGAGGTGATAGTGAGGGAGCGACTCCAATTTTTTAATATATTCATATTAATCTTTTAATATATTCATATTTAGTGGATTTGTGGTTTTACCTTCTTGAGGGATTTCCACGTTAATTTGTTGTGTTCTTTACTTTCGTGTTTATTATTGTGTTTGATTAACGTTGATTTATAGTGGATGCGATCCAAACAAGTATTAGAGGGAAAAGACAAGTCCCAGCTCCACCACCTAGTATTGTTGCTGCAACTGCTTTTGTGTCCCTTTTCTCGATATCCAGGTCCGTCAACTGTCTATAACATCAAAGGTATTCAAGGTATATAATTTCATAACATATGAATTACATACTGATTCTTGTCCAAATTTTTAACATGCGAAAATTTATGATTCTGATAAATGTAACAACGGTTACTGCCTTATGCTGAGTTGAAGACTTAAAGGTGGTCCATAATTAAGCTAGGTACTTCAATAAAATTAACTAGGTCATTGTGCCGACATATATATGAACACTTCTGAAAAATGAAGTCTCACATCCTACTAATTTGTAAAGGATGGTTGGATTAGTATGATGGCCAGTATTAGATGCCGACTTCTTTTAGTTAATGATATCTACCACTCGGTCCACTCTCCTCGAGTGAGACTTTAATATTCCATTGTACTCTATAGCAATATGAAAAGACGACCTTAAGGATCAAGGACCATAGGGTCTTGGCAACAATGAAACTGAGATTGGGTTCTTTTTTGGTGATAGAGGGCAGTGATTGTTATCATATAGTTATGTATACCTTACGGTTAATCTCTAACATCGTTTAACTTGAACTTGTTATCATATAGTTATGTATACCTTACAGTTAATCTCTAACATCGTTTAACTTGCTTCAAACCAAATATATATATAGTTATGTGTACCTTACAGTTAATCTCTAACATCCTTTAACTTGCTCCAAACCAAAAATATATGTTTAGGCACTTATATAAACCAATGTGAGTGTATAGGAGCATTATCTTGAATGAAATATATTAGTTCGTATCATAGCTGCAATTGTTACCGTACTAATATATTTCGTATATATTTCATTCAATCTGTACGCTCACATTGGTTTATATATACTACAAAATAACTAAACACATATTTTTGATCTAGTACTATAATGCCCTTAAAACTATAAGAAGTCTCCAATCATACTCGATGAGGTACTCTGATGCCATTGATCAAGTGAACTGAGTGCAACTTAAAGCTACTAAAGTTCACTACTAATCCAGAATCCTTTGTCTAAAAAACTGAAGTACAGTAATACTAGGTTAAGAGTTTCCAAATTCAGATTGTAGACAGGAGCCGGCAGTGTCTACAATGAATCAGATTGTTGCAGTGAGACATTCTTACAAAAGAATCTTTAAATTCCGGAACTTGACTTGAATACTAAGTGGATTGTCGATGCTATTACACAGACAACTCCATATGGCTCTTTAAACTTATGTTTTCGTTCAAATTAGATTTCGACCATTTACAAAATGACAATAAATTTGCTCTTTTTTTGTTTGCCAAGTAAATTGACATGTTTAGCTCCACAATCCAAAACTAATAGCAAACAGATATGTAAAAGTTGTACTTCAAGGGCAACACATTTAGATCATTCATTTTAATACATAATTAAAATTTCATTTTATGTTAAAAAAAATTAATAATAACACCATGCAAATGTAGACAAAAAAAAAGGGTACTTGTTTACTCTGCAAGCAAACAAACAAAAGAATTGCAGTCTATACAGAACATAAATACAGTAGATGAGAGCATTTATCCCTTACACAAAACACAGCTTGTATACATATTACCAACCGACTCTTTTGTGTTGTAACTCCATTTTCAATCTCCCAACAGCAGCAGCAGCAGCAGCTATGGTGTGCTTTCAACGTTATTTATCGATCTCTCTTCTTGTTTTCTCATTTCTCTGCATAGATCACACTGCCAAATGTGATGGTAATCATTTCATATTTTCTTGATTTTACACTTTACTAATCTTGATATGTTTTTGTGCTTGTATAGTATGATTAGTACATGGGGTCTCTTTACTTTAGACTTTTGCACATCCTGTTTTGCAGTTTTTGAGACTTCACTGGACTTATGGTTGCTTTTAAAAAAAATTAGTAAAGGTAGTTAGTTTGTGAATGATTTTAATTTTAGTTGGGGATATGTTGTTTTCGAAGTTGGATCTGCTTCATAAGGTCAGTTTCTGTGTTCTTTCCTATTTAGGAGATGAATGTATTTAGTTTGTGATGTTGAGGATTTTATAAAATTTTATGAAAATTTAATATGATGAAAGATTGATCTGCATATGGGAGTCCTTGAGCTGGGAGTTGGGGTGTGTTCGAGTCAGAAGCGGAAATTTCAGTAAACTTAGATCTTTTGTTTGTTTGTTTGATTATTTTCTTAGTAGAGGTGTGAAGTTGGGTGCGATTGTGAGAAGTTGTTTGACAGCAATAACTATGCTTGCAATTCATAGCATCGTAGCCTAGTAAATACCCCTCTACTCCCGGTAACAAGATGTTGATGTGTTAGTTTATGTAATTGATCATTACAGAAAAAAGCCTAGTGTGTAAATCTTGGGAGTAGGCTAATTGAAGTAAGCAAAAGAGGACTTATGTGACAGATGCAAATGCAATGAAAACTTTGTGTGTCCCAGCCACTGTCCATTATGTAACTGGTATTAATTGTTCATTTGTTCTTCACTGTTTTCACAAATAATTATCGTTTAATTCAGATGAGGAAGAAAGTCTTCTTCGAGGTATCAACAATTTTAGGGCCACCTTTAAGTTGCCAACACTAACAGACAATGACAAAGCCGAGTGCCTCGCAGAGGAAATTGCAGAGCAGTTTAAGGATCAACCATGTACAAACACCACTGGAGCCTTCACAGTACCTGGAACTGAGCCTCAATTTTCAGACTTCCCAGATCTTCTAAACAAGTGCAAGTTGAATGTCACCACTACAAGGGATGGCACCATAATGCCTGCTTGTGTTCCTAACCTTGTTCAGGATATCGTGCTCTCCAACTACACACAGTCTCAGTATGCTGCCTCTCTCAATGACACTAAATACACTGGAATTGGGATTGGCTCCGATGAGAACTGGATCGTTGTCATTTTGACCACGGGAACACCAACTGGGGATTTTGCTACTGGTTCCTCTGTTCCTGATAACTTTGTAGCCAAGCTGAGTCCAATTCAACCAATGCTTTGTGTGGTGATAGGAATTTTCTACCTTATTGGAGCATATTAAGCAAGTGGAAGCCGGTTAACATACTATTGCTGGAATCTAATGGTTTTCCGAGTTATATAGTCAGTTACCATGATAAGGTATTAAGGCTATCCTGGAGATATGAACTTAGAGCTCTCTGCCTGCCTCGTAGTGCTGTTATAGCCAACCCGGAAGCAGATGAATTTCATTCGGAGTTGTTTCTAGTTTTGTAGTTCCTCTTTCTTAAATACATGATGTTTGGGCTGAGATTTTTATAATACATAGAATTTACATCTTATGTTTCTCTAATCGTATCTCCATATTTGCATAAGACGGTGCTTGCATATCTCCATATCTGCTTAAGATGGTGTTCCCATGTTATTGGAGATAAATAACTGAATGACCATCTTTCAAAATTAAAGTCATATGAATAACTGAATAACAAAACACAAGTCATATGCTTTTATTAAAGTTGATACTGAGTCAAAGCTAGAGTTTGAAAACGATTACAGAACCAGCCAAGGCACAGATTTAAGGCATTTATTAGAGACACCTGAAAACTTTAACACCAGGGAGGGCAGAATAAAATCAACACGGAGAAGGGAAAAGAAGATATATGATAAGGAGTTTATAATTGATACAAAGAATATCTTCTACCAGCTTCCACGTAATAACTGACATTTGTCAGACAAAGGAAGGAACTCCCTGATATGGAACTTTGGTAGGCTATCCTTATGTACAAGTAATCCATGAGCTATACTTGCACATTACTTCCTACGAGCTCTTCAACTTAGTCCTGGTTAGGAACAAAGTCCTCCTGACTGCTAATAGCAAGACCCACGTAGTCTTTGTTATCTTCTCCTTAATCATTAGGAGCAATGCGGAGCTTAGCACTGTCTTCAGGATCTGGGCATCCAGACCTTTGAAAAATCCTAGTAGGCCTTCCGTTTTCCAAATAGTATTAAGTGCACTAAAGAATGTTTTCTGGGATTTTCTTTTAGCCTCATCTGTTTCTTCTTCATCTGATTCAGCAGATTGTATCACAACCTTACATCTGTTCAAGTTTCATAAATTCAATATTCAAATAAAGAGTTTTCAATAAAATTGTAAGGATTATCTACATTTATCAGCTTAAAAAATGTACAGAAAACTAAAAATCCATGTTTAAAGGAAAAAGGTAAAAACGTAATTCAAAATATACTAGAGACGACTGAATATTGGATAAATAAATGTCTTCAAAAGAAAACGGAAGAGAAAGGTGACTATGACCTGATTGCCGGGTATGTCAAGCAAGTCGCAACACATTTCGAGACGGCACCCAACACAAAAGCAGAAAATGCAGAAAGAGCTTGCTTAGATTGCTCTATACCTTGGTTGTGGCTCTGCTGTCCTTTAAGTGCTCTTAGTTTCAATTGATCAAATACAGTGTACTGCATAAAACATAGAGTTCTGTTATAATTTTATTATTTTCGAACATAGTTTACTTTTCTCTTACCCAAAGTTATTGCCAATCACAAACTTTAAACTGAAGTTCATCAAGACAAGCATAAACTAGATATAAAAGAAATCATAGGTAAGCACGAGCACATACCTGGATGGAAGGATTTGCTGTAAGAAGAAGAGATATGCCTAAACCATCAAATGCCTCTTTCCAAGTTCCCTCTGCGAGAGTCTTCCAGAGACCTTTTGACTTCCCAAACGCACATGTCTGCATCCTGGACGAAGCTGTATCAAGAGGCTGAAATAAAACATTTAGGTTAAAAGTATTCATTACCAGTACTTTCTTAGCATAGTAAAACAAGTAAAAACATGCATTGCAAAGATATAATGAAATAAATGAAATCTTTCAGCTTTTCATTTAATAAAAATAAACCTGGGTTATAATGACAGTACAAGCTCCAGCAGCAGCAGCAACAATCAAATTAGCTCTCGTTCCAACAGATTTAAATCCAGTTTTTGCAAGGTACAGCCTCTTAAAAAAGCTGTATCCATAGAAGTATACAAACTGCGAGATAAAAGACTGCAGGTTCTTTGTCCCAAGACCTTGGTACAAAGAAAGAACCTGGCCTTTAGAAATTGCCTCCCAAAGAACATCGGAAAGATTCCTGCATAAATCGCAGGAACGATAAGATTTCCTAGCCAGTCCCAAATACAAATTTAAGTGAGCCATAATCTTCTTGTCTACAATGCAACTTTGTGTACAAATAAAGACTTTGTGTACAAATAAATAAGTCTAACTCACTATCACAGATGGCATGACTTGGCCCATCCAAGCCTGTTAAAGAATCGTCTAAAAAGTCATGACTTATAGTTACACTTCGTAAAAGAGGTTAGCCTTGTGAACAAACTAACTGAACCCATAGATTTCTAGCAAGTCCAAAGTCACAAATACGACAGGAACGACAAATAAAAATGTCAATATATCAAACATCTCAAGTACATCAAGCACCGGCACTAGAATTGCTTAAATACATCAAACACATGATAACACCGAACATCATTGCTATCATTGACGAAACTTGTAGGAATGTAAACAAAATACTGTGCTTCAAATTATAAGCTCAGAAAATAAAGGCAATTTAACAATTAATAATGGCTTTGTTCAGAGATGCATGTTAGAAAGATGGCATAAAATGAAACTCTAATACTTCAAGTGTATCATTATCAGTAGTTAACATGTACTACGATGCATGATCTACCTGAAAAATTCGATGGCAAAATCAAATTTCATAGACCATATAATCTAAAACTAGAAACGCATATCTAATCTTGGAAAAAAAATTGAAAATGTATTTGTAGTGCTGGAGCAAAGGGGCATAATTCATAAACATACTAGTCATTTAAGATAGCTTAACATTAGTGTTAGTGAAGAACGATCCCAACTCCTAAGTACGTAATTAGGGAGCTAAGAAGAGTATAATTTAATGACCTTACACAGTTCAAATAATCTTAGTTCAAACTTATCATAAACACAATCACATATAACATAGAAATGTGATCTCGTAACTGTCAGTCCCTATAATTTTTCCCCATCATCTCAGTATAACCAAATCTCACCCTAAGAAATGTACTTCTAAATAATCTCTTCATTTTCCATTATCTAAATATCTCAAGACTCCAATGATCACATAATAATTCAATTTAAAGACACAATTTATACAAAAAACAACAACTAACAGCTACAAACCAACCTGTTAAAACATCCAATAAACAACAAGATACAACTAAACCCACATAAAACCAACAATAAAAACCCTGAAAAAACAGTAAAAACACAAAAAGATACGATTTTTTTAACAAGAATTGATCACATAATAATTTAATTTAAACACACAATTTACAACTTGTTACATTCAAGAAACAACAAGATACAACAAAACCCACATAAAATCAACCATAAAAACCCTGAAAAACAGTAAAAAAAAAAAAACACAAACATACAATTTTACAGTAGAATTGATCAAGAAATGATAAAGGGGTACCTGTACTTAGGATTAGGTCCCCTAACTTCAGCTTGATATTTAGTTTTACAAGTGTCTAAAGGGTATAATATAGTTGTGCTAACCAAAGCTCCTATGGCCCCTGATGTTGCTTCTGCTACTGATTCCATGTCAAAAGCCATCTACCTTAACCAGTATTATTATCCTCTGCCTGCCTATATATGTATGTAAGTATAGATCAGAAGATATTGTTGGGTAACGTTGGTTGTAGTCGTGGAGGTTACAGAGGTGTTTCTGACTATGGAGGGGTGGGGAGCGTTGGGAATCGGAAACTGTTTATGTTCTGTCTTTTTGGATATTTTTTTATAGAAATTCTAAAGAGAAATAATATCCGGAAACTGTTTCCAAAATTTTAGTTATCAAAATTTGATTGAATATTTATTTTAAAAATAAAAAAATTCATATATTTACATGAATTTTATTAATTAAAAAATAATACTTGGTATTCCAAAATAATTTCGGGATCCTTGTTGCTCTATTTTTTAATCATCAAATGGAATTATGGAATTTTAAGGAGTGTATTCAATTCAGATTTTAAGGGATTATTAATAATACATGAATTTTGATAGATTGTTCATGATTTAATAGTCTACGTAGAATCCATGCATAATTGGTAAAGTCTGTGTAGAATCGACATAAAATTCATTGAGAATTGAGCTAAAATTCACTAAAATTTCTTGGAATTTTGTGAAATTTTTAAAAATTAAAAATACGTTAAATCCAACAAAATCCATAAACTTTTAAAATCCTTTAAAGTTAATAAATTTTTAAATAACATCAGATTTTAATAAATTGTTTATAATCCATATTAAATACCTCTAAATTTTAAAAAATTATTTGAAATCCGAATTAAATATTTCAATCTTTTTAAAATATAAATTGAATACCATCCAATTTTAAAAAATTAATTATTTTTTTATTAAATACATCCAGATTGTAATGAATTTTCTAAAATTCGGATTGATACCCTCAAATTTTTTAAATCCAAAAAATTCTCCAAAATGTAGATTGAATACATCCCTTATTCTTTGTTTGATACGGAGTGTGTTATTTTTGAAAAACGGAGTGTGTTATTTTTGAAAAAAAAAAGTATATAAAATACATAGTAGGGAAGTTATGTATTAGTGCGGTTTAAAATACGATAAATTAATTATTATTTGAATATATAAATTTCGACATAAACTATAAATTTATTATTGATAGGGACTAGGAAGGAACTATAAATTTATAGCAATAAGATTATGATCAATCTGTGTCGTTGAATATATATAAAAAATAGTATTATTATAAAAGTGATGCTGCACTATTTCAAATATAATAAAAATTTGTATACAATGTTATTTCAACATAAACTTTTCATCCGTACGATTGAATTATCAAAAATAATAATAATAAAATATAAGATTTAAGGTGAACTAATAGAGAGATTCTCTATTATGTGCTTTATAAATTCCATTTCCATTTTTGAAACGGTTGGGTTGACTCAGTCTGACTCGGTTGACCCATTGTATGACGTAGTGGACTAGTGGTGAACGAGAGGAAAAGTTGCAGTTTAAAACGTTTTGCACGCTAAGTACACTTACTTACACGTGGCTAGCCAGCCGGCCTCGTTTGACTCACACCATTATTATTATTTTGGCTAATTTATTTATAATTATATAATATAATTGTTAAAACGCATTGTTCCAGAAATCGCTAGGCGGTTCAGGGCGGTTGGGGTACCGCCTACCGCCTAATCGGGTAGGTGGAGTTTAATCGGATATTATAATAATATTTAATATATTAGTCTAATTTACAATTAAACATATCCTTTTAAATAAATTAATTGGATTAATCCGATTTCAAAAATCGAATCGGTTAGCTACCTTCCAGAAGATTATTCGGGGAATAATCGGTTGAATCAGGGATTTTTAGAACAGTGGTTAAAAGAATTGATTTTTTATTCGGTTGTACAAGTGAAAAATGAATTATTCAATGGATCAAAATCAATACAAAATTTTGTACAAACCCAAATATAGATATCAAAACTTAGGTAAGGGCTATGCACTAATTTATAATATATAGATAAGTGGAATGACCTTATTTTGCTACTTATTTTGTACAAGTAAAATAACTTAACTACTACTCCCACCGTTCTATAAATATTATTTTAATTTGATTTTTTATAAAGTTAAAATTTTTTAATTTTGATTAATAATTTAAAAATATATGTTTAAGATTTTACAAAATTTTAAATTAGTTTCTAAAAAAGATTATTCAAACTTTACTATGACAATTTTTAGAAAATTAAATATTATTATATAATATATTTAATTTATAGATTAAAATTGATAAATCTATTTTTAAAAAATCAAATTAAGACAAAAATTATGGAACTGATCGTAAAATGTCATGCATCGCACGGGCCTGACATATATCGAAATTATTACTCGCAAGAATTTCTATGGTATCAAAATAAATTTGTAATTAAAAAATGGTAAAAGATAATACTTAAACCTTATCTTAGATTTCTACAGTAATTTTGTAATGTTGCATTAACATTTTCATGAATCCATTTTTCTTTCATTTTAGATTTTACAAAATTTGGATAGATATCTATATGATAAAAATTAGGTGATTATTTGTAATTGTTAAAATATTAATTTAATATTAAATGACGTGAAATGAAATTTATCAATATAAATAATTGAATATAATATAAATAATTATTTTAGCATTATTATTCTTATATAATGCGAACGTACATAAACTCTAGTGATTTTAATGAAATAACTTGTGTATTGGTATTAAAATACTTTTTTAATTTTATTTTAACTCAAAATGAGTCATATTCCATATATATTATATATAATTTTTCAAAAAAATATTTATCTTCATTCAAACAAATCTAACCATATATTTTAATTAGTTGAATTCTGACTAATCATTTATATACTTGATTAATCTAATTATCAGTCATTATTATATTATAAATGTAATAATAGTTATTTAGATATATGAATTTAAATTTTAGATATATTTATAAATATCAAATAAAGATTGTCTCTGTGTATTAAAGAGAGAAAAAACAAAAAGAGGTAAAAAGTGGAAAAAAATGGATAAATTTATTATTCACTTCGTCTCATCATCAATTATTAACAGGCCAGGAGATTTATAATTGTTAGGAAAGTTAAAAAGTTGAAGAAAATGTGAGTAAATAATGAGAATGTAAGACATAGTAAAGTTATTTAAAAAGTACTTGTCATTTCGTAAGTGCAATATCCTGTAATTTTTAGAATAATAATAAAAAATGGATTGAAATTAGATATTAAATAGGATTTAAGATGGAGATAGAATAATCGGCCTACAATATGGATCATACTTGAATATTGATAATTAGTGGACTTCAAGTTAAGGTTTTGTACCGCTATATATCAGTGTTCCAGAAAGCGCTAGGTGGGTCTAGGCGGTGAACCTACCTTCTAGCGATTAATCGGCTAGACGGCGATTAATCGGAGATTAATCGGAAAATTAATCGGATGTATTTTAATATTATTTTTTATATTAAAAAATAATAATTTTCATGTTAATAAATAAAATTTTGCATCCCTTTGATTTAACATAATTGCACTTAAGGTTCGTTTGTTTTAGTTTATACACTTTACATCCCATAATTTTGAGTACCCTCGCAATTTTCACCCCTTTGTTGATTTTCCGTTAAATTTGACCATTACTATTAGTTAAAATGAGGGAATTTTAGTCAATTATTATTATATCAAACAAAAAGTTTTTAAAAGAGAAAAGAATTAAATTTAAAAATTGAAAAAAAAAATGAAAAAAATACCGCCTAGGCGCCGCCTAATCCCGCCTAGACCGCCTAGGCGCCGCCTAATGAAAAAAACGCCTAATAACCGATTTTTGCCGATTTTAGGTGTTTAGAGACCGCCTAGCGCCTAGGCGGCGATTAATCGGCCACCTAGGCCGATTTTTAGAACACTGCTATATGTACATCATATTCTCCTTTCTAGTCTTTATACTCAAAATTCGTAGGATTTTGTCCACCCAAATCAGCGGTCTTCTCTTAGTAAATTGATCGTAAGTCAGAATTTGTTAATTTTGTACTCGTTTGAAAGATATTTTCGTTCTTCAAAACTTTTGTATTTTGAGTTTTTCAAGAAACATCGATTAGAGGGTCAAAAAGAGCTAAATACAGGCCTGGTTTAAATTGAATACATGATATATATAGTTTGATTCTTGAGTTTCCGCGTAGAGGTAAGTTTCTATTTGATCTTAATAGTGTTTTCCAAATTACGTGTTATGTGTATATTTGTTTAGTAAAACTTGGGCTAAGTGATGATATGTTTTGAGGTTATATGTATTAGTGTATTTATGTGTTATGTGTAAGCAATAGTCTTTTAATTCTGATTTATGTCATGGTTTGCGAAAATAAAGACTTAGGACCGAGTCATCGGGTTATAGTAATAGTTTTCTGAAAATTTACGACCGCTATAACTGGGTTGTAATCGTCTTGGTATGAGTTGTGGGTTTCAAGTAGAGATGCACAAAAAGCCCGAGCCCGAAAATCTGGCCCGGCCCGATCCGGCAAAGCCCGGTCAAAGCCTGGCCCGGTCAAGCCCGGCCCGAAGGCCTTGAACGGTCCCTATATTTTTGGCCAAAGCCCGGCCCGGCCCGGCAAAAGCCTGGTCTTAGCTCGGTCTTTTAAAAATCCCGGTCTTCGGCCCGGCCCGATTAAAAGCCCGGTTCGGCCCGAAAAAACCCGGGTAAAATTCGATTATTCTAGTATACCTACATAAATATTTATGTATTTACACATCCTACAAATATAAAAATAATTTAAGTACATATAGATTTACATATTCATTATTAATAATAAGATTATTTATATGCATATATTACTATACATGAACGAAAACAAGTTAAGTACACGTGTAATCAATTAATATATCATCAAATCGAAAAGTAAATCGATAAATGTAATATTTGTATCGGCAATATAGATTGTTTAACACATGACTGCCATTATTACATAAAAAAAACATTCTTATATAACATAAAATCTCGATCCCATTTGATCCCGGAAAAAACCCGATCCGGCCCGGCCCGCTTCTGGCCCGGAAAAAAGCCCACTGCGGCCCGCTTCAAGGGCCTAAACGGGCTCACATTTTTCACAGAAGCCGGCCTGGCCCGGCCCGGTCAAAGTCAAAGCCCGGGCTTTTCAAACCCCGGCCCGATAGGCTTTTTGTGCAACTCTAGTTTCAAGTTATTGTTGTTATGTGGTGTCGTATCGAATAAGAATATGTGTATCGAAAGTTATAATTTTATGTATCGTATCGGTTATTGTATTATTCTATGTGTATATATGTTACTTTGTCTGGCTGGTTATATCGATTGGTTACTTGTTGGGCTGTATAGCTCATTACTTACAATTTTCAGGTTCGATGTAGGCAAGTGGGATAACATTGGAGTTCAAGGATCTTAGGTTCGGAGTAAATCGTTATCGTTAGTTGCGCTTTTGTAATAGTTATCTTTGTAATAGACTGTTGGATTAAGAAATTATATTTTTCTTTTAGTTTTGCTTTAGAATTAATAATTTGAAAAGTCGAACTGTTACAACAATACAATAAAAATGAAGTGAATATTCAGTAAAGGTTATTGTTAAACAATAATAGTGACGAACAAAGGACATGAAAATGATTATTATATAATTTAATAATAACTAGTTTATAACCCGTGCAACGCACGGTTCCTTTTTTAATATCTATAATTATATTAATTTTTTAAAATTTTGTATGTTATTAATTTACATATCAAATTATTATTATATAAGATTTTACACGTTTGATTTAATATTTATATTCTATCTTGAATTCTTAAAATTTGATTTGGACAATTACAACCCACATGAAATTACAAAATAATCTTGAATTTAGTTATGGTTTAATAATTTTTTTGTAAAATTTACGCAGAAAAAAAAAGAGAAGAAGAAATTGACGATTTTTTAAGTTGAAAATTATATTTGATTTATGAATTTTACTTATAATTCGTTTTGATTATCAAATACCCTTGTAATAATTTGAAGATAGTTCTACTAACAATCAAATACAATTTTAATAATAAGTGTAAGAGAGATTTTATTCAAAACTTTTTTTGATAATCGGTAGTCTGGTCAATAAGTGTAAGAGGGATTTTTTTTCAAAACTTTGATAATCGGTAGTCTGGTCCTCCGTACGATAAAGATCTTAAAATAAATAGATGAAAACCGTTGGATTAAAAAATATTTATATTTTAATATGTTATAAACTAAAAAGTGTATTTATATTGTAATGCGATAATATAAATATGTCAATGATTTAAATCATATATAATTAGGTTTTCTACATTGAATAACATTAAATAGGATTAATGTAAAAATTTGTAATTATAATTTTTTTGAGATTTTGAGTATTTCTATTTTAATAATAATAATTAAATCATCATTAAATTAAAGATAATTTTATGAGATTCGCGTGGATGGTTAAATCATCCAAATCTGATTTCTAGATCTCAAGATAAACCTCTAATAGTAAACATGAATTTTTTTAAATACTAATAAAAAAATTATAATTATAATACAACCTTTTTTTAATTATATCCTTTTCAGATTATAATTTTTTTAAAAAAATCCAATTTCAATACAGCCTTTTTCTAATAATAAGTACGTAAGAGGGATTTTGTCCAAAACTTTGATAATCGGTAGTCTGGTCAATAAGTGTAAGAAGGCTTTTGTCCAAAACTTTGATAATCGATTGTCTAGTCCTCCGTATGATAAAGATCTTAAAATAAATAAATGAAAACCTTTGGATTAAAAAATATTTTATATTTTAACATGTTATAAACTAAAAAGTGTATTTATACTGTAATACGATAATATAAATATGTCAATTATTTTAATCATATATAATTAGGTTTTCGACACTGAATAACATTTTCATTGTATGACTTCTATTTATATTGAATAGGATCAATGTAAAAAATCGTAATTATACTTTTTCTTGAGATTTTAAGTATTTCCATTTGAATAATAATTATTAAATCATCATTAAATTAAAGATAATTTCATGAGATTCGCGTGGATTGTTAAATCATCCGAATCTGATTTCTAGATCTTCAAGATAAAGCTCAAATAGTAAATATGAATTTTTTCAAATACTAATAAAAAAAATTCAATTCTAATACAACCTTTTTTAATTATATCCTTTTCAGATTATAATTTCTTTTTAAAATTCAATTTCATTACAACCATATTTTATTATATCCTTTTTAGATTATATTTTTTTAAAATTCACTTATAATGCAACCTTTTTTAATGCAACATTTTCTAATTAATCATATCCTTTTTAGATTATAATTTTCTTTTTAATGTGATATAATCTTGATCCTCTATTTTTAATCCAACGTATCATATGATTTTGGTAGTACAGTGGCCCAGACCAAAAATTTGGATAAGATCTCTATTATGCTTCTAATTAATTATATCCTTTTTAGATTATAATTTTCTTTTTAATGTGATCTAATCTTGATCGTCTATTTTTAATCCAACGGATCATATGCTTTTGGTAGTATAGCGACGACGACCAAAAATTTGGATAAGATCTCCCTTATTCTTATTATATATAAGGTATTAATTAGTATAGATGTATATAGATTTTTATTATATTTTGATTAATGATTGTAAGATGCGGTGTGATATTTTTGGGTTTATATTAGTGATTGCAAGATTAGTTTTAAATTTAAAGGTAACATGTTTTAGTTAGAAAACAAATATTAGCGTTTGTAAGATATGGTACAATTTTAAGTGTTTATAAAAGGTAATTTCTTCAATTAAAAGTAAATGTTAAAAAAGCAGTCGGCTAATAACTATTTATTACAATATTATAAATAATAATGAAGTAAGAATAATTAAGTAAAATAACGTGTTTTATTAGTTAAGGGTAAATAAGTAAAATAAAGAGGTACCTTTCTTTTGATATGTTATATATTTTATTTAATAATATAATTAGGTTTTATATAATCATTATTTTCAATAATTTTTTTACTTTTAATATAATTTAATATACTCTTTTTCAAGGATTATCCTCATGTTTTTTTTATTATTAGCAATGTATATAGATTTTTATTATATTTTATTAATAATTGTAAGATGCGGTGTGATATTTTTGGGTTTATATTAGTTATTGCAAGATTAGTTTTAAATTTAAAGGTAACATGTTTTAGTTAGAAAACAAATATTAGCGTTTGTAAGATATGGTACAATTTTAGGTGTTTATAAAAGGTAATTTCTTAAATTAAAAGTAAATGTTAAAAAGACAATCAGCTAATAACTATTTAATATATTATTATAAATAATAATTAAGTAAAATAACATGTTTTATTAGTTAAGGGCAAATAAGTAAAATCACAGGTACCAACCAACCAAACTTTTAATGTTTCGCCTTCTATATAAAAATATAGATTTTGATTAATGATTGTAAGATGCGGTGTGATTTTTTTTGGTTTATATTAGTGATTGCAAGATTAGTTTTAAATTTAAAGGTAACATGTTTTAGTTAGAAAATAAATATTAGCGTTTGTAATATATGGTTCAATTTTAGGTGTTTATAAAAGGTAATTTCTTCAATTAAAAGTAAATGTTAAAAAGGCAATCGGCTAATAACTATTTATTATATTATTTATAAATAATAATTAAGTAAAATAACATGTTTTATTAGCTAAGGGTAAATAAGTAAAATCAACAGGTACCTTTCTTTTGATATGTTATAAATTTTATTTAATAATATAATTAGGTTTTATATAATCATTATTTTCAATAATTTTTTTACTTTTAATATAATTTAATATACTCATGTTCAAGGATTACCCTCATGTTTTCTTATTATTAGCAATGTATATAGATTTTTATTTTATTTTATTAATGATTGTAAGATTCGGTGTGATATTTTTTGGTTTATATTAGTTATTGCAAGATTAGTTTTAAATTTAAAGGTAACATGTTTTAGTTAGAAAACAAATATTAGCGTTTGTAAGATATGGTACAATTATAGGTGTTTATAAAAGGTAATTTCTTTAATTAAAAGTAAATGTTAAAAAGGCAATTGGCTAATAACTATTTATTATATTATTATAAATAATAATTAAGTAATGATAATTAATTAAAATAACATATTTTATTAGTTAAGGGTAAATAAGTAAAATCAACAGGTACCAACCAACTGACCAACCAAACTTTTAATGTTTCGGCTTTTATATAATAGTATAGATTTCAAGACTGGTTTTTTAATTTAAAAATATACTTAAGAATAAATAATGAGATGCAATACATATTATATGTTACTTTTATTAGATTAAATTTTTATATTAAATTTTATGTATCAATACATGATTAATTCAAATAAAATGTAATGAGAATATAGTATGTATAAAATACGAATAATGACAATTAATAACTGAAAGGCATATGACTCAGCCTATTTGTAGTTCGAGGATCCAACTCAACTTAAAGTAGATTGTAATAAGTAAATAACATTAACTGTCACAGGAATCTCAGAAGATGCTATCTATCAGAAGAAACAAATCTACAAGTCAATCTATAGTTTTGATATTTTACACTGGAAGAAGTTCAGTCTACTGATCAAGCCTCAGTGTGGTATTCAAAGTCATGGATTTAATTCAGAAGGACAGAGATTTCTAAAAGTGACAAGAGACAGTATCAGTACAGAATATTTGAAGAAAGGTGTCAGAAGAAATTGACCACAACTTAAAGTCAAAATGAAGAACAGAAGTTGAAGTTAGTCGTTCATGAACCAGACCGTGCATTGAGCGTCAACAAATATTCAGTGGAGGTTCTTTATTTATTTCAGTGGTTTAAAAGTGAAGATTAGACTATCAAATGAATTATGTTAATTCTCTATTAATTAATTTAAAGTATTTAGTTAACTTAATTAATAAATTAATTCTTCAAGAATTAATTTATTTATTAAGTTAATTATTGAATTAATTAATTTAGAATTAATATAGATTGCTGAAAGACTATCAGAAGTGTTTTAAGACTATGGTTTTTTTGTTAAAAGACTATTTGAGATAGCCTAGGTGATAGTCTGCTAAAGAATTCGGTAGTCTGCCAAGAAGAATAGTCACACCGGTAGTCTGCCAAGAATTGATAGTCACACCGGTTGTCTGTAGAGTGTTGATAGTCACACCGGTAGTCTGATGAAGAAGGAAAGTCACACCGGTAGTCTGAAGCAAGACAGATAGTCACACCGGTAGTCTGTGTGTCTCCTGGATAGTCTGCAAGCCTTTTAAAAACAGTCTTTGGATAGTCTGTTGAAGTAAAAAAAGAGACAGGAGATATTTTGAAGATGTTAACTACAAAAGAGACAGTAGCCCACATTCACAGACACACGAGACAAGCTGAAAAAAAAGACAGGAGCAAAAATATAACATCTCTCTCATCTTTAAGAGCTACTGACCATCTCATTTAATTCACAGAAAATTAAGTTCAACTCATTTGTAATATTTGATCCAATAGAACTTAATTATTTGTGACTCTTGTATTACTAGCGAATTAAGTTTCCTAGTTCTTATCTCGATTTCTATTAACTAAATTAGAAAAGTTCATGTCGAATTTTCTAATTAGTTTTTATTAACGTGATAATACTCTGTACTGATTTTGTAACAACCATCAAGTTTAATATATCGTTATATTTAACTTGAATTTTGTTTCAATTAATTCCGCACAAATTTGTCTAAACTAAATTTTATTTAACGGACAAATTTCGATAAAAAAGATAAGGATTGTATTCAACCCCCCCTTCTACAATCTTAACGGACCTAACAATTGGTATCAGAGCCGTTTGATTGATATACAAATCAAGATCCTATTCTTATTCAATTAAAAATCAAGCTCGAATTTTTAACTCTCTTAAAAATTCATCATGACTTCTAAAGCCATTGTTAAGATACCTATATTTGACAAAGATAATTATGACATGTGGAAGAATAAGATGGAGTTGTTTCTGGAATGTACAAATGTTAAATATTTGGTTGTTTTGAAAACCGGACCTAAAACTCCTATGGTCTATGAAGATGAAGTTGAAGCAGAGGGAAAAATTGTGATTCCTGCTAAGTCTTATGAAAAAGACCCTGCTACCTATACACCTGAGGAAAAGGAGGATGCAGGTCTTGATAAAAACCTCAGACTCATTCTAATAGATTCCCTGGATGCTGTGATGTACAGCCATGTGATGAATTGTAAAACTGCAAAACACATGTGGGAAACTATTGAAACCATTAATGAAGGAACTGATGAAGTCAGGGAGAACAGACTTCAAATCTTAACCTCTGAGTATGAACACTTCAGAGCTGGCCCTAATGAAGGCATTCAAGAAGTGTTTGAAAGGTATAATAAAATAATCAACAACTTGCAAATCCATGGCAAGAACTATACACAGAAGGAGATTAATCTGAAGTTCTTACTGACTATGCCAACTCACCTGGAACACAGGATAACAGCCATAAGAGAATCTCGTGACTTGAATAAAGTTAGTCTTGAAAAACTCTTCGGTGTTTTAAAAACCTATGAGTTGGAACAAGTCCAACAGAAAGAGATTCATGGTAAAGGTAGAGTTGCAAGTTCATCTACAGCATTAGTGGTTGAGGCTCCTAAGGAAGTGGAAGCTAAGGTTGTTCGACCTTACAGCTCAGACAAGGAGCAGACTGAAGTGGAACATGGTCAGACACCAGCTACTCAGGATGGAAGTGAGTTTTACTCATTAGAAGAATTGGATCAGTTGGAGGATGAATCCATGGCACTCATGGTTAGACAGTTTGGCAACTTTAGATTCAGGAGAAATCCTAAGTTCAAGTTCAAGTCTAACAACAGATTCCAGAGAGGAGGTTCCTCATCCTCCAGTAGCAGAGGTGGCTACAAAACTGGAACTGTTGATAGAAGCAAAATTCGTTGTTATAATTGCAATGAACTTGGACACTTTGCCACTGAGTGTCAGAAACCTAAACAAGCCCAGAAGAGAGATTATGTTCCTGAAAAGAAGAAACCTGGAAAAGCCTATGTGGCTGCTGGTAAAAGCTGGGATGACACAGATAGTGAAGATGAAGAATTTGGAAATCTTGCACTAATGGCAAATGGTGACATGCTCACTGATCCTAAACCACAGGTAAAACTTACTGACTCTGAGTTGGTTCGTCAGTTAGGTGGTTCCTTGGCTAATGCACAAAAACACATTGCTAGATTAAATCTGTTAAACACTGAACTTGAAAATGAAGTGTTAGAACTAAAAAAGGTGCATGTTAATCAAGATCAACAAAAAGAGGAAATAGCACGACTTAATAGAAGAGAGAAATCCATTCTCTAAAATTGCTGAACTTGAAACCAAGGTTAGTGCTTGCTTTAATTCTGTTAAACTTTCTAAAGAGCATTTCAATAAACAAGCTATAGAACGAACTGTAGGAATAGGGTTTGGTTATAACGAAGCTGTTGGTTTGTTAGGCATAAATACCCCTAACCTTGTTAGTGCTAAAGAGAGGGGTATACCACATGTGCTTAAGAAAGTTGAAGATCCGCTCTTTAAGAAGTCGATTGCAGAACCTCCAAACTTCACTTCTATCATTATTCAAGAAGAGATGCGTAATGAGGACAGTGCAAATGGCATAGTCCTTGATAATGTTAAATCTGTTAAGAAACCAGTTAAGGTTGTTTATCCAACGAGTTCATCTAAAACTGGGTTAAGTGGTGATAAGTTGAAAAAGAACAATAACATGTCTAACATACATACCATGCCTACCATTGATATTTATCATAAAGCATGTGGTGTTGTCAATTGTATGTCTTGTGCTTTTAATGTAATGTCTGCTTACTTTAGTGGTAATCAAGCATGTGCTAGTAAGACTGCTCCTCGACAACACATGAATAAGAATAAAAATGTTAGATCAAAGACTGCTAGTCCTCCTCAAGATAGGAGAGAGACATTTGTATCAAAGCCTAAACAGACTTTTGGTAAGGCTGTTTACAAGGTCAAATGTCCAGTCAGTGAAACAAATGTCATTGCTGCTAAAGAAACATGGATACCCAAGATAAAACAGAAGATTGTCAAATCTGTTTATAGGGTTAAATGTATGTTGGTTAGTGGTGAAGATGGTGTCAATGTTAAAAATGTTGTTTTGCCTGATAAAGGCCAATTCTTTAAGTACTCTGGACCCAATCAGGTTTGGGTTCCGAAGAAGGTTTAATCTATTTGTCATTGCAGGGTGTGAAACAGGTTGATCGAGTGACCTGGATCTTGGACAGTGGATGTTCAAGGCATATGACTGGAGATAGAACCCTGCTGACAAATGTGGTTGAGAAAGCCGGCCCAGTGGTTACCTTTGGAGATAACAGCATTGGTACAACTGATGGATATGGCAGATTGGAAGCTGGAAATGTTATCATTGATGAAGTGTCTTTTGTGAAAGGACTTGAGCACAATTTGTTAAGTGTCAGTCAATTCTGTGACAAGGGATTCGAGGCTTACTTCAACAAGAAGAATTGTCTAATCTCACACAAGAGACATGAACAACCATCTCTTACAGGAGTCAGAAAAGGAAATCTGTACGTGGCCAATATGAACACTGGAAGCACTGAAGAAATCAACTGCTTTTATTCTAAAGCATCTACAGATGAAAGTTGGCTATGGCACAAGAAACTCTCCCACCTTAATTTCAAGACAATGAATTCTCTAGTTAAAAGAGAACTGGTGAGAGGTTTACCTTCAATGGAATTCACTCAAGAAGGACTCTGTGATGCCTGTCAAAAAGGCAAATTGAAAACAGCAACTCACAGGAGCACTGACATATCATCAATAACTGAACCTCTACAACTGTTGCACATGGATCTGTTCGGTCCAGTTAATGTGATGTCTATGTCAAAGAAAAGATATGCTCTCGTGATTGTTGATGACTACTCAAAGTACACATGGGTTTTATTTCTGAATTCCAAAGATGAAACTCCACAGCTAGTGATTGATCACATCAAGTTGATTGAAATGGAGTACAAGAAACCAGTTAGAGCAATAAGGTCAGACAATGGAACCGAATTTAAGAATGCAGTTCTAAATGATTTTTGTACTGAAAAGGGAATAACAAGGCAGTACTCAGCCCCAAGAACTCCTCAGCAAAATGGGGTAGTAGAAAGAAAGAATAGAACCTTGATTGAAGCTGCACGTACTATGTTAAGTGAAGCAAAGCTTCCTTTGTACTTTTGGGCTGAAGCTGTTAACACTGCATGTTACACCCAGAATCGAACTTTAATCAACAAAGACTTGATGAAGACACCCTATGAAATTATGTATGAAAAGAGACCAACACTCAAGTACTTTCATGTATTTGGAGCAAAATGCTTTGTGCTTAAAGATGGAGATGATCGTGGTGGTAAATTTGAGGCCAAAGCACATGAAGCAATTTTCATTGGTTATTCAAGAAGAGCTTACAAGGTGTATGTGATTGATCATCAGACAATGCTTGAAAGTGTCAATGTATCATTTGATGACACTAAACTTCCTAGTATCCAAACGGAGGATTCATCTGAAAAGTTATCTTTCGATGATATGACAGACTCCGATTCAGATGGTGACAACCAACCTGATGTTGCTGCTAATGATAACAGTAATAATGATGATAATGATCAGGGTGGTGGTGGTGGAAACAATGATCAGACTGGAGATACCACTGACACTCCTGAACATTCATCTAGTCAAACTGGCAACAACTCAGGGGGAGGTGATGAAGGATCAACTGGTCATACTCAACATCATAATGGAGATCAAGGCGAATCATCAAGGTCAAATCTTCCCAGACAGACTGTGTGGAATAGAGCTCATCCTTTTGAGTTGATCGTTGGTGATCCAGATGTTGGTGTAAAAACTAGAAGGAGCTATCAAAATCAATGCAATTATTCTGGGTTTCTGTCTGCAATAGAACCTAAGAAAACAGAAGAAGCTCTCTCTGATCCTGATTGGGTGATTGCTATGCAAGATGAACTCAATCAATTCAAACAACAAGAAGTATGGAAGCTGGTACCCAGACCTAAAGACAGGAAAGTAGTTGATACCAGGTGGGTATTCAGAAACAAACTTGATGAAGATGGCATTGTAACTAGAAACAAAGCAAGACTGGTTGCTAAAGGTTATTCCCAAGCTGAAGGAATAGATTATGATGAAACCTATGCACCAGTGGCTAGACTTGAGGCTATAAGGATATTCTTGGCATTCGCAGCACATTCAAACTTCAAAGTTTATCAAATGGATGTCAAGAGTGCCTTCCTGAATGGCAAGCTGGATGAAGAGGTATATGTAGAACAACCCCCTGGCTTTGAAGATCCAGAATTCTTGGATTTTGTCTACTTTCTCTTCAAGGCAATTTATGGTCTTAAGCAAGCTCCAAGGAAATGGTATGACACTCTTTCTGAATTTTTACTTGAAAATGGATTTGTTAGAGGTGTCATAGACAAAACTCTCTTTACTAAGAAACATAAGAATGATACTATATTAGTCCAAGTCTATGTGGACGATATAATATTTGGGTCTACTAATGATCTTCTGTGCAAGAAATTTGCTAAGTTAATGCAGGGTAAATTTGAGATGAGCCTGATGGGTGAGCTGAAGTTCTTTCTTGGATTACAAGTAAGTCAAAGGACAGATGGAATTTTTATTTGTCAATCTAAGTATGTCAGAGAGCTCCTCAAGAAATATCAAATGGAGGACTCATCTTCAGCAAGAACACCATCATCAACAGCTGTGAAATTTGGAGCTTGTGAAAATTCTGCTAAGGTAGATATCACAAGCTACAGAGGTATGATAGGTTCATTACTTTACCTTACTGCAAGTAGACCTGATATTATGAATGCTACATGCTTGTGTGCAAGGTTCCAAGCGGATCCTAGAGATGTGCATCTCATTGCTGTTAAACGAATCTTGAGATATCTTAAGGGTACACCTAACTTAGGTATTTGGTACCCTAAAGAATCTGGTTTTAACCTTGTTGGATATACAGATTCAGATTATGCAGGAAGTGTTGTAGATAGAAAAAGCACCTCTGGGAGTTGTCAATTCCTCGGTGGTAGGTTGGTCTCCTGGTACAGCAAGAAACAACAAACAGTTTCCAACTCAACAGCTGAAGCAGAATATATAGCTGCTGGAAGCTGTTGTGCTCAAATCTTGTGGATTAGGAATCAGCTACGTGACTATGGCTTTGTACTTGACAATATTCCAATTCTGTGTGACAATACAAGTGCCATAGCAATCTCCAACAATCCTGTGCAGCATACGAGGACCAAGCACATTGACATTAGGTATCATTTTATCCGAGAGCATGTCATGAATGGTACCGTGGAGTTACATTTTGTACCCACGGAAGAACAAACAGCAGATATTTTTACTAAGTCTCTTGACGAATCCACATTCACCAGAATTGTTGGTGAATTGGGTATGTTAAATAGTCCTAGTAATTAAACTAGTTAATATCTGAGGTTTGATCTTGAATAATTTGCAAGTGATTATCTTGTTAATATTTGTTGATTAAAATCACTTGTATAATTATTTTATCAACTTACCTTGTTACTTGTGAATGTTCAAATCATTGCTATTATCATTTTAATATATCCCTACTTACTTCTTTTCAATGTTAAAATAATTCTTTTTCCTTAAAAATATTTTTCTCAAATTTTACAAGTTGTAATTTATGAGAAACTTATTTTTCTTGAAAAATTATATTTATGATGGTTAAATAAATCATATTTTCTTTTTAAATAATTTTCTATTAGAAAGTTATTTTATTAGAAAATATATAGATTTATTAATTTACCATGAATATTTATGTAAATTATTAATACTTAATATTTTGTAGTGTTTGTCTTTCTATTATTAATGTTTTGTTTTCATGTAAATAATCTGGTACATATTCTGTTAATATTGATTGTTAGAATAGTTATATTGGTCCTCATCTCGAACTTCGAGATAAAGTTCAAGATAGTTATCTCGAAAATTTTGAAGAATCTAAGCACTGGTAACTCGAATCCTAAGTCGAACTTCGAGATAGTAGAACTTCGAGATAGGCAGTTTCGAGTTGCACTTCGAGATGATGAGTTTCGAGTTGAAGTTCGAGTTGGTCACTAACTCGAAAATCTAAGTCGAATTTCGAGTTAGAGTTCGAGTTAGTCACTAACTCGAAAATCTTCTCTGACTTAGAGTTTTCAACTTCACTCTGGTAGATCGAATCGATATAGGACCTAATATTTGTGTGGTGTTGTTATTATTATTGTAAATTAATAGTCTATACTTATAGTCTATAGTCTACATAGTTAGTCTCTAATTGTCTCTTAGTCTATTTTGTCTTTAATTAATAGTCTGTATTGTAAATTAATAGTCTGTAGTTGTTTAATTAGCTCTAATAGACTATCTTTCAGACTATACAACAATAGTCTGTTGTAGTTAATTTTCTTTTATTTATTTTAGACTATCGGTATTGTTAGTCTAAATAGTTTTATTAGTTTAGTCTAGACAGTCTATTTTAGTCTAATTAGACTATCAGATAGACTATCAGGTATAGTCTATTAGTCTATAGTCTAATTCTCTTTTTAATTCTATTTTTAGACTACCGTTAATATGTATACAGATTTGTCTGTAGACTATCGTTAGTCTATTGTTTGTCTGAAACTCACGAGTTAAGTCTCTGAGTCTTTTTCTCTGTTTGTTTATATACATACAATACACACAACGAACCGCCGCCCGATTTTCTTCAAAAATCGACCGTGTTTCTCAACCAAATCACAATCTGAAAACACCTGTGTTCTAATCTCTTCAAGCTCTTTGATTTGACTGGTTAATTATTCGATTTGGTTCAGTTTTTAGTGGTTGCGTTTTTCGAAAATCAAGAAATACGATTTAAAATTCAAGAAATTTGGGTTCGATTCTGCAAAAACTAAAAATAGTGGTGTGTTTGTGTGAATTCAGAGATCAACATACATTAATTTCAGAATTTTCTGTGAAGTGTCGATTTTATTGATTTTTCTGGTTAATTGAATTAATTGTTAAAATCCCTAAAATTCGAATTTGGGTAAATTAATTCAGTGTGTTGAAATTAAAATGGCTGGTAATATGGAGATAATAAATCATAATTTTGTTGGTCATTTTAATCCCGATAAGTGTACTCTCGAGAGGGTTAAACCGTGGATTCGATTTTTAAATGAGCATACTCTTATTCGTCATGCCTTGATTCTCGATGCTCCCTTAAAAGTTGATTCACTGTTGGCAATATGTTCTACATTTGTTCTCTCCACGGACTCAACATCTTTTACTTTTACTGTGGGAGACACACCTTATGTTGTGAATGACTCAACTGTTAACACCGTTCTACGACTTCCAACAAATGACTTTGTTGATCTTCCATCTGAAGCAGTACTGACAAAATTTTTCAATGACATCCATTATCAAGGAGAAGTTGATCTTTCTAAGTTATCTAAAAGTAACTTCATGGCTGAGTGGGATTATTTCTTTGACACAATTGCTAAGGTGTTTGCTAACACTAAAAAGAATAATTTTCACAATATTTCTACTTTGCTTCAGAGAATTGGTTATGCAGTTGCTAATAATCAAAGGGTTAATTTTGGTAAATTAATTTTTGATGCCATAGTAAATCGTCTCACAACTGCCAAGAACGATCATGATTTGGGTAGTAAAGTTGATTGTTACTATCCAAGGTTTTTAACTCTCATATTTAATCATGTTGTTTCTGATGTTCATCAAAGATTGTTTGCTAACTCTCGTACTGAAGCTTCAGGAAAAACACATAAAAAATTTTTCACCAGGTTAGCAACAATGAAGAAGTATACAAATGTTTCAGTGGTCATTACTCAGTATATGTCCAACTTCATAGAACTGCCAATCATACAAGAACAACCACCACAACAGCAACCTGAGTATGTTCCTGAGCAACCAGAACAAGAAGCAGCAATTGCTCCTGTACCTGAACATCAACTTCAAGTGGCTCAACTCACTATTGCTGGGATTTCTGCATCTGCTACTAAACAGGTATTATCTTTCCCTGAAACTACTTCTGGAGCCCAAGTGGCTGATAGGTTAGACCAAGAGGTTGTAGAACCACAACTTCTATCCCAGGTCTTAGAGCCAAACACAGTGTCATCTAAAATCTCTAAACCCAAAGCCAGAAGTAAATTAACAGTGCAAAGACGTAAAGTAAGAAGTAGTGATATGAGTGATCCCACAGCTCTGCCTCCACTAAAGAAGCGAAGAAACTTTCTAATTGAGGCAACTGTCAGCCCATCCATATCCTCCCAAAAGGATACGGACATTGAAATGGCACATGAACAGTTACTGGAACCATTCTCTCAACAGGATGAGTCCATTGAAATTCGCCAGTCAGCCATGGCACCTTGTACAGAGTCAAGTACACCCCTATTACTCACAATGGGGGAAAACATAACTGTAGAATCTGATGTGGCTAGGGACAATGAGCAAGGAGAGCACAATAGGGTTGTTACTGAAACAGTGCCTACCATAGTCACGGTAGAAGAGCCTTCACAGGTTAATGAGGGAAATCTTGACTCTCAGCCACAAATAATAGAGTCATCATCTCCCCTCCCAGGAGGAACATTCCTGGCTCCCTCAAGGGATTTTCCACTCGCAGTTTCAACTGGAGAAAGTGGAAGGCAACTCAATCTTTCTGTCACTGAAGAAATTCAGACATCAATTCCAAATGAGATGACAGAAATGACTGAGGAAAGGGATTTGCGAACTCCCATTGCACCACCACTGACCTTCCAAGAGGAGGCTAGGGTGATTTTATCTGCAGGTACACTTTCTGGAGCAGCTAAGGAATTAGTGAGGAGTGATGTGAGGAACACCACTAAACTGAGTGAAACACATACACGTCAGATGAGTGAAACTCAGAGTGATATTCAGGTGAGTGCACACACTGACACATACACTCGTTCATTGGAAGAAAAGATTAAAGCTCTAGAAAAGGAACTTGAGGCCAGTAAAGCTGAAGCAAAATTACTTCGAGCACAAGTGGATGAACGGTCTTCTTCATCTACCTCTGTCAAAAATCAGCTTGCTGTGATAAAGAATGACATCACCAAGATGAAGACAACTTACACAAACAAGTTCAACACTCTCGAATTATCCTTTGAACGGGCACTTGATGATGCTGGAGAGGTTACTGTGACTCAAGATAAACTTATTTCTGTAATCTCCGACAAAGTTGAAAATCTTCAAACAGCATTAATCAAGAGTCAGTTGTCTACTGAACGCCGTCTTGATGTGATTGAAAGGCAGAATGCACAACAAGGTAAGGGGATCAAATATTTGTTCAACATGATCAGCAGAACTCACACACCCACAGCAGAAGAAAGGGAATTCTTTGTAGAAACAGGTGGAGATGGTGATGAGCGTGACCCTGGAGATGGTGCATTTCACACTTCGGTAGAGGATTCCTCAACTAAGGGGGAGAAGCCAAGAGAGGGAGCTACTGAACAAGGAAGAGATAAGGGGAAGAAGATAGCAGATTCTCAGAAGAGTGCAGAAGACACTGAAGGGTATTACTACTCAGGTGAACCAGACAACTTTGATGTTTTTGCTGATCTAAAGTTCTCTGATGAGGGTGAAAAAATACCAGAACCAGACTTTAGCAGCTGGGAAGATGAAGTGCCAGTTGACCATGAATATGAAGCTGAGCAAGCAAAACTGGATTTTGAAGCTGAATTAGAAGTTGAAAGGCAAGAAGCAAATCTCAAATTGCGAGATGAAAAGCTTCAGAGAACACTAGATATGCTTGCACACAAAGAAAGACTTCAAAAAGAGGAAGCAGAAGCAAGGCAACGAGAACATGTACTTAAAACTCAAGAGAGAAAGTTATACGTCAAGTTTAAGAGTGGTGAGAAATGGGATCGGGCTCAACGAATGATAGACTCACATCAATCTCTTGATAATGATGATAGACGACTTCTTTCTATTTTTGAAAGACTCAAAGAGCTTAACCCAACACACGACATGTACATGAGAGCTCTAAGAACAGAAGTTGTGAGAATAACAACTGCAGGTGAAACGAAAACAGATGAGCTTTTAATATTTGTTGATTGTCATGAGTTTGGAACACAAAGAGTTTCAATTCAGTTCTTCTATGACAAATCATTGACAGAAATCTGGGTTCTTAGGCCAAAGGTAAGAACTTCTTCTGAGTTGGGTGTACTACTTCATGAGAAATTCAAAGAGTTTGCTGAAAGAGCTGGTCCTGAAATAGTTGAATTGCCTAGACAATTGAAATTCCTTAAAGGTGAGGTGCTTCATACAATCAATCTTGAGAATGAAGAATTGTTCACACACTCTGCCAAGCAGCTGGTCTATATTGAACATGTTCTGAGAAATCAAGGATTTTCTACTAAAGAGAAGTTAGAAATTGCTGATCGTATTAAATCCTATGCAGAAGTCAAATTTTTTAAGGATTATGAGAAGTTCAAAGGTCAGCTGAGAAAGGCACTTGGAATTCCTCTTGTTCGCCCTACAGGATTCTCATCAAGAAGAGAGTTGCTAGTTGATGCAGAACTGCACAAAAATCTGCCAGAAATTGATGATCCAGAAGATGGAGAAATAAGGAAGGAAGACAGTCAGAAATGAAGAACAACTCTACATGTAATATCTTTAGAGTTAGATAGATCAAGATAGGATAATGTTTAATATGATCAGGCTAGAGGATCATCTATCTTGTATTTATCATTATGTTTGAATCTGGAAATTGTTATAAATACCAGAACTTTTTCATTATTTACTTTGCAATTACAGTTTTATCATTTACTAGTTTAAGTTGAGTTAGTTGAGTTATCCTCTAGGAATTTGCTTGTTAGTTTATAACAAACAAATAGGGGGAGATTGAAAGGCATATGACTCAGCCTATTTGTAGTTCGAGGATCCAACTCAACTTAAAGTAGATTGTAATAAGTAAATAACATTAACTGTCACAGGAATCTCAGAAGATGCTATCTATCAGAAGAAACAAATCTACAAGTCAATCTATAGTTTTGATATTTTACACTGGAAGAAGTTCAGTCTACTGATCAAGCCTCAGTGTGGTATTCAAAGTCATGGATTTAATTCAGAAGGACAGAGATTTCTAAAAGTGACAAGAGACAGTATCAGTACAGAATATTTGAAGAAAGGTGTCAGAAGAAATTGACCACAACTTAAAGTCAAAATGAAGAACAGAAGTTGAAGTTAGTCGTTCATGAACCAGACCGTGCATTGAGCGTCAACAAATATTCAGTGGAGGTTCTTTATTTATTTCAGTGGTTTAAAAGTGAAGATTAGACTATCAAATGAATTATGTTAATTCTCTATTAATTAATTTAAAGTATTTAGTTAACTTAATTAATAAATTAATTCTTCAAGAATTAATTTATTTATTAAGTTAATTATTGAATTAATTAATTTAGAATTAATATAGATTGCTGAAAGACTATCAGAAGTGTTTTAAGACTATGGTTTTTTTGTTAAAAGACTATTTGAGATAGCCTAGGTGATAGTCTGCTAAAGAATTCGGTAGTCTGCCAAGAAGAATAGTCACACCGGTAGTCTGCCAAGAATTGATAGTCACACCGGTTGTCTGTAGAGTGTTGATAGTCACACCGGTAGTCTGATGAAGAAGGAAAGTCACACCGGTAGTCTGAAGCAAGACAGATAGTCACACCGGTAGTCTGTGTGTCTCCTGGATAGTCTGCAAGCCTTTTAAAAACAGTCTTTGGATAGTCTGTTGAAGTAAAAAAAGAGACAGGAGATATTTTGAAGATGTTAACTACAAAAGAGACAGTAGCCCACATTCACAGACACACGAGACAAGCTGAAAAAAAAGACAGGAGCAAAAATATAACATCTCTCTCATCTTTAAGAGCTACTGACCATCTCATTTAATTCACAGAAAATTAAGTTCAACTCATTTGTAATATTTGATCCAATAGAACTTAATTATTTGTGACTCTTGTATTACTAGCGAATTAAGTTTCCTAGTTCTTATCTCGATTTCTATTAACTAAATTAGAAAAGTTCATGTCGAATTTTCTAATTAGTTTTTATTAACGTGATAATACTCTGTACTGATTTTGTAACAACCATCAAGTTTAATATATCGTTATATTTAACTTGAATTTTGTTTCAATTAATTCCGCACAAATTTGTCTAAACTAAATTTTATTTAACGGACAAATTTCGATAAAAAAGATAAGGATTGTATTCAACCCCCCCTTCTACAATCTTAACGGACCTAACAATAACATAATCTATATCTATTCAATTGAAAAAATATAAGTGAAGTAAAAATGTATAAATTAATCAAAAACATAGTAAGGCCATTATTTTACAGAAAATTCTCAATTATGTGATAGAGAAAATATTGATCAACAATCCAATTTTTTGAATAATTCTAAAATAATGTTTAAAATAAAAAATTTGACTATAACGTAGAACAAAAATTATATAAAAATTTAACACTTAAAAGATATAACTCTATATTACATCTTCTTTATTAACTAATATTATAAATTTAAATTATATCCATAATAAATTATTATACTCTATTCTAATTAATCATATAATTTCAAAAATATTTAAAAGTAACTTATGATTTGCACGGGAAATAAGTTATATACTAGTGTAAATGCCCGTGCGAGGCACGGGCACTGAACCAATTTCTCATTCGAAACTGTATATATTGAAATAATTTTGTAAATAAAAATATGATAATTAAAAATATGATAAACGATAAGATTTTGATTTGTCGAACATTTTTAGGGTGAAAACCCAAAATGCCTTCAATTTAATTCCAATCGCCCAAAATGCCTGCAGATCCGTCCAAAATACCCACGAAATACGCATTTAGGTCATGTGTTGGGGGTATATGCATTTCCCAAATACGTGGAGCGTGTAAATTGAAATACACAATTGTAAAATAGGTATTGTGAAATACGTATCTTCAAGATGCGTATTGCAATTACTGTTCATCTTCTACAACCCGTTGCGCTGGAGCTTTTTTTTCGTCAAAAATTCGACGAATCTGTTCACCACCATCCAAGCTTCTTTCACTAACATACCATCCATCATTCGAATCGTATTCCCTCTCCCCCCTCTACAACCTTATACCCCCAAAATAAATCTTTTTTTTTCGATTCATTTTTTGAGCAGCCTATACACGTCCTTACAGGGCCGAAAATCAAGAAATAAAGATGGCAAAAGGGAGAGGGGTGTCTGGTCATCATTTTTATGTGCTCCGATTTGGTGGAGGTTGTCGGAGGGTGGCGAACGAAGGAAGGGGACGGTGGAGGCGATTTTGAGCTCCACTGAGACGACGACTTATTTATGAGGTAATGACGTCAACTGACGTCATTACGCATTCCACATATGTGCAACCCTCGAAACGCATTTCCTAAATGCGTATCCCACTATACGCATGAACACCATGCGTTTGTGGGTAAAAAAGACGGGCGGAGACTTGAATATAGGCATTTTGGGCAGCTTCTACACAAAAGTAGTGTAGTTTGGTCATTTTTTCATGTGTTTTTATAGTTATTTTGTAATATTGTATGCCAATTTTTTAAACCAAATATTTTATATTTTTGCTTAGATTTCATAAAATTAATTTGGATAAATATTCATACGATAATAATCACATGGATACTTATGATTGTTAAATTATTAATTTAGTTTTCAATTGCATGAAATGAATTTATCAAATTGAACATTTGAGTATAATATAAATTATTATCTTAGTAAATTACCCGTATGTAATAGAGCATATGTAAACTCATTAATTTTGTTGTAAAAATTTTGATCGTATATGTAAGACTATATTTTGATACATAACAAAATCTCTTAATATTGAGTAAAAGTCATCCTTATGCTTGTTTCAATCATTTTTTCTAACCATATACATTTACACATTTTTAAACTTAAATGTTTAGTTTTAGTCTAATTTTATTACACAATACAGAAGTTCAATAAAATGGGTAAATTGAAATATTTTTTATATTATAATTTTGAATTATTTTTTAACTTAATTATAAATTTTTCAAAATATTTATATCGATGCAAATATGACAATCTTAATGACTTGTGCATGTACATGAATTCTAAAATCAATTGATCAATATATTATATAAAAATTAAAATGTACCATAATTTATAGTCGAGTTATAATCTAATTGATCGTTTTAAATAATTATTGTAATATTTAATATATCTTTTTTGATTTAATTTGCATGCCAATTATAGTATTTATTTATGTATCACATAGAACATAGTTTTAAAATTTTCATCTTTTTAACATAATTTTAATTATTTTTCGTATATATTTAAATATTTATATGACTCACATATTTAAATCGTTGAAAGTTTAAATGATTGGTCGACCAAAACCCTCAAATATGACTCAAATATTCAAAATTTTAAATACCTAAAACGTTATGTGATGCAATTATTAATTATTTTTTGATTTGATAACTAAAATTTACATATTTTTTAAAATCAACTCCTATTTGTTATGTAAATAATTTAATATCTACAAAGATACGCATGTAAATAATTTTTTTTCTTTTTGGACTCGGTTGCATTATGAATAATCTATATTTTTCCCTATATTAATTATTTAAAATGGCAAAATAGAATTGTAGAGTATGTTCAATCAATTAAAATATTTTTTATAACCTTTTCTGTCCAATATTCTAGAAATAATATGAACCAACATTCATTTACTCAAAAAAAAAAAGAGAGGATGAGACAAAAAGAGAACACATGTGATTTATCATATATGATTTTTAAGCAAAACTCAAAATCAACCATAGCATAATTGGTTAAGGCATGAGTTTGGGAGTTAAAGGATATTGGTTCGAATCCCCATACAAACACAATTTCCTCATTTTTCACACAATTATCAAAAGATGGCATTTTTGTGAATTTTTAAAAAATAGGGATAAAATCGTAATTTCACACCCATTAAAATGACAATTTTTACCCTTGTGTTGAAGTTTAATATATAGCTTCAATAGATAGATTCATGTGAATATAAGTCAAACAGACCCCGTAAAATTTGAAGGATCAAAATGCAAGTATAGTACGATGCTTCATTTAGTTAAGTATTTGGATGGGCCAGAAATTGGATTAAGCCCACTTTAAGTTTCTTTTTCTTTTTTTAAAACGAAGCCCACAAGTTAAAATTCATTTGTTCGGCAAACTAGTTAACATTCCTTTTTTTAACTTGACTTTTTACTCGACTCATTTATTTACTGTCACAACTATAAGTATATAAATTTATTTTTCACTTCTTTGTTTTACCACTTACGAAATTATTTATAATTTTGGGCTCCATGAGAATTATGAGACGGTACAATAACCAAAATGTTCTTAGTCGGTTGTCCTATACTCCTATCACATTCACTTTATAATTTTTTTTGACTTAATATAATAAATGTGCATTATAAGTATAAATTTATGATACTCCAAATTGGACACTGCAAAATCTTCTGGATGCATACGGTATCTGTTTCCACGTGTACTTGTGTTTTCGCAACTATTTGCTTTGACTTTGTTAAAGTAGTTAGTTTGCTTGGTCACATATCCTGAAACCTGAAACAAAAAAGGTCGACATATTATTACTCGTTTATTTTCACCGTCCTCGTTTTACTTAATTTTTAATGACTGTGCAAACAATATATATCAGTATTTTGCATGGTATCTCCAACCCATTACATCAATTTGGTGTAACTTTTACATCATATTGGTGTAAAAATCACAACAAATTTTAAATCTTCTCCAACCCATGTATACCAAATTTTACACCAAAAGGAATCATTCTCATTTTAAAAGCATATTCTTCCTCTTTTTTAATATTTATATCACAATATACTTATATTAAATTAAGTGTAATATTTAAAAAACTTTAAAAAAATTCTCTCATAAAAAAATACATAATAACTTAAATTTCAATTAATTATGAATTATTTGAATTTTCATACTCCTTCCATAAGTGATGTTTGCAAGGAGAAGCTGAGATTATTTTGCTTATATACATGTACAGAGATTAGGATTGTGTTTATGTGTTTAGAGATGCGTTATTTTACTAGACGTTCAACAATCGACCTGGATGCTTCTTTTCCCGATCCAAACTTAACATCCTGTTAAAATTTGAAATTAAATATCCTGTTGAATTTTTGTTATTTGATATTATTATTTTATGTGAAAAAGGATTCTACAATTAATTGTAGGAGGATTTTCTAAAGTTAATTATCACAAATCATAATTACATAGTTTTGATTCATTTTTATCTTTTATTTAAAAGGGTTTCGCATGATATCAATGACTGTTCTTATATGTTTTTATTTAAATGGTAACTTTAAAAAATTATCTAAAGTTAATTCTTCTTTTTTTTTGACTAAAATATCTAAATTAAATTAACTTTAGGCACCCTTTATTCTTTTTTTTTTTGACAAAATGCAAATTCATTACTCAATTACCCTTTACTCTTATTTAATTATGAATATCATACATGGTATGTGATCCATATCATGACAATCCATTTAAAAATGTTTTAAGTTAATAAATATTATAAAATATACTATAAAATAACATCCAATTTATTTTTGATTTATCATTTCAAAAAATTTCCAAATTCCGATAAATCTCAAATTGATATCGTAATAAATTTAATTCGATTAACAATTTCGGCAACATTAGTATTATGCTAAATTGGACGGTGCAAAATCTTCTGGATGTATACGGTATTTTTTTCCGAGATTAATGGTAACAGTCTACTTATTTACACGTGTCCATGTGTTATTGCAAATATTTGCTTTGACCTTCTGTCATCGGTGCACAAATATTCTACTAATTTAGTAGATTAGTCAAAAGAAAAGGTGGCTAATTGCATAGAAGCGTTGACATATCCCGAAATAATTATCAAACAGAAAACAGGAGAGCATGGAGAAATAATGTGTTTATGTTATGCTATAGCAGTCGTAGTTGAGGAACATGAACACATATCAAGTCCACTTTTTAAGTGTTGTATTTCAAATTGCGCATAATGATGGAGATTTTTATACCAAAAGATTACCAAAATCCATGCAACTTCACTTTGTTTCCTAACAAATTCAATCAAAGATTCTCAATGTGGGTTGGCAAGTTTACATGGAAAAGAAATACACACAATGGTTTAGTTGAATATTCTTTTTCCTCTACCTACTTTTTGAATGTTTTCTACATTTTGGAGCACTCTTTACCATTTTCACTGAAATTGTAAATAGGGACGGAAGTCGGGTTACTTCGAGATCGGGAGTGCAATCTCTATTCTCGATCCCTAAACTCATACCCGTTCTCCGAATTCGTCCCGATCTTCGAATGAGAATATTTTGTTCCTCGATCCCATTCCGAACAGGGAACAGGGATCCCCGCGTGAAATCGAGAATTTTTAATATTTTTAAAAAAATAAATTTTCCCTAATCCCCAACTCTGCCCCGATTTTCAAATTTTTTATAAAATATTTTCCGTCCCAGCCTCGAACTCAAAAAATTCCCCGAATATTCAGATCGGGGATCGGATAGGGATCGTGGTCGGCTCGGATGGGGTGAAATGCCCATCCCTAATTGTAAAGAGTACTATTCGGGATTCCAAATGGGGTAACAATTTTTTTTGAATGATGTGATATAGGTACATCAGTATGGACTATTTTAATTGGTGATTTTGGAGGACATTTTATCGAAGGGAAGGTTGCGAGCTTTCTGAGTCCAGAATCAGTGTTTGCTGCTGAGGCCAGGGGAGTTTACGAAGCATTATCATGGGCTAGGGAGAAGCATATGCAGGGGGTCATTGTCGAGACAGACTCGTTGTTGACAGTTCGAGCTTTGAGGAGGGAGCCATCAAATGTACTGGAAGTTGGCAATGTGCTGCAGATGTGCTCAAAGTTGCTTGAAGAGAATTCGAATTTCTCTGTTGTTTATGTTCAAAGGCAAGCTAATAAGGTTGCACATGAGTTTGCAAAAATTCCTTGTTTAGCAAATTGCTTTAAGTTATTTACGTCTCCTCCAGATGTGTTGTTGGAGACTATTTTGTACGATGTTTTGGGTTAAATAAAATAACTTTCTTTCAAAAAAATATGAATACACGATAATACATTTTTACTAATTGTGATAGAGTAAATTACGTAGTGGTGACTATACTTTACACCGATTTTTAAAAAAGTGGTCCATCTTTCAATTTCTCAAATTAGTGGCTAACCTTTCATTTTGTCTTACAAAATAATGGTCAATCTTTCAATTTCTCAAATTAGTGGCCAACATTTCACTCAACGTTGTAAAAAAGTGGTCACTTTAGAGATAATTTGCCTACTATTAGCCACCTTTTTGAAAGGCGGAATAAATGATTGACCACTAATTTGAGAAATTGAAATACTGGCCACTATTTTGAAAGACAATGTGAAAGGTTGGCAACTAATTTGAGAAATTGAAAGACTGACCACTTTTTTGAAAATCGGTATAAAGTACGGCCACCACTCTATAATTTACTCAATTGTGATATGATCAATTAAAATGTCATGAAATTTGTACATAATTTTTTGTATCAACTTGGATACTTTGGTATTTTCCATTATATAAATAAGCAGAAAAGATCAGATTGATCTATGACTATACTTTGTTCATATTAGTAAAATTGATTATTTCATTACTTTTTTGTGTAACCGGAAGGAGTATATTTAATAAATAAAAGAAAATTGATAAAAATTCCAGAGCAAGTGTCAAAATTTTCTGCAAATGATGATGTGTCATATATCATTGCTCTAAATAAAAATCTGTACATATTAGACAAAATATATTGAATGATCAATAAAGAGATTTTTTTGGATGAGGCTGCAGATATGTCTTTTTCTTCTTTCTTTTACAAAAAGACATGATATAATTGGAAATAGACCTGGATTATGGGAAAAGATTTGCACTGTAGCCTTTGTTGATTCACCATTGCAGAACTGAAGGTGTATCTGTGGCCACAATCAAAATTAGAATATTCTTCCTGAAATGCTCCAGATTGATATGTCTCTCTCTCTTAATATTTTCTTGTTCCTCCTTTGTCATCTTTTGCCCTTTTATTTGTTTGGTTCTACATCTACTTGTCTAGTCCTTCCTTTCCTTCCTTTCTTCCGTATAGATTTTGTTACGAACTCGATTTAGGAGGGATCTCATGTTCGTACAATTTGGGAACGTTTCTCTAACATTTTAAGATTTTAGAGCAAAAAAACAAATAACAGATGTACTTAACAAAAATACATTTTGTTAAGTTTACGAGGATAAGAAAAAATTGTATGTAATGTCACATGAGGTTTCCTTCATACGGTAGTACTCTAGTAGTACCTGGTTTATGCTCATGTTGGTTGCGACTTGCGAGTAGGTGTCAGGGCATTGCGTCCATATATTTAAGCTAGCAGGTTAGTGCTTGTATTATCCAAAGCCACGCTGATGTGCCCCAGATTTTTGACCAACTCCAAAGCGGTAGGGTACGTACATACATACTTTTATATGCATTGTTTTAGTTCAATGCTGTTATTCACCATCTGGTCCCTATTTTGTCAAAACCATCCATCAACCTTTGTTGGTGACGCCACAGCTGGGGGAGGTAGACCCGTCCCGAAAGGAATAAGGATCTAGTAAGGGATACGGAAAATATGTGTTTTTGTTATTTTTTATGTTTTTCATTATTAAGAATTTTGAAAATATATGAATATATTCTTAGAAAAGTTTAAAATTTTAAAATTGACTTTCAAAAAATTTACACGTCCTCCTTAAAAAAGTTCTGGATCCTAAATAAAACGTATTTTTGAAGTAGTGGCGGAATCAGTTGAATATTGAACCTAAATTTGAGTTGATAAATTTTGAAAATTATTATTTGAGTTGTTTAAATATGTTATAACAATTTTTTGATTGTTTTTTTTTTGAAATAAAACAACTTTTTGATTGTTGATAAGTAAATACAATATATATGTACGTTTGTATAAACATATAAAAATAAAAATAAAAACTAAATTGTGTACGTCAATGTGTGCATGTAATGCTTCAAAGGGTTGCCACTAATTAAGCTTTAAAAGTATTGCTGACCGAACTTCACTAGCCATTAGTCCACAATATTAGTGGTGGTTAAATTTCGATAAAAGAAATAAATTTATGTGTATACTCTATATTAATGTGCAAAACCATGTTTTAATGGTACACAATAGTATTAAAGTATCAAACTATCAAAAGTACCAAATTTAGTTATCACTTAACTCGTCCGAGAACTTGTATAGAGAAGGATTTCCGGCGGCGGTTCGATCCCTTCCAACTACATAATTATACAAGATTTATTATTTAATTTAATTTCACCCCATGTTCGATTTCCTATAAGGGGTTTGACGTTTATCACTTAACTCGGGGTTCGATTCTTTCCAACTACATAATTATACAAGATTTATTATTTAATTTAATTTCTTTAATTTCATCGCGTGTTCGATTTCCTATAAGGGGTTCAATAACCTGACATAATTATAAAGATTTATTTACTTTAATTTTTTTAACTTTATCTCGGATTCAATTCTTTATAACTACATAATTAAATAGTGTATTAATATTAATTTTTAATCTCAACTCGTGTTCAATCTATGCCCGTGCGGGTTATGGGCTAGTATATATAATTTCGAAAACAGCTCATTTATTTCTGCTTTCCGGAGCACAAAGCTGTCTGCAAGTGCTTTAAATCGAAGAATGCCAATCCTGAAACACCAAATTGCATGCAATGCTAGAGAAAAGCGTGAAAAGAAAAGCAGAAAAGGATGCTCTTTTTGAAAAGTTAATTAGTGTTTAATTGAATTATGAACGACAATTAGAAGCCTCTGCATAAATTATTAATTACGTCATACCTTTTGATTGCTTAATTAGGAAGATTAATGCTCGTCCGTATGCATCATGATCGTAAAGAATCAATGAAATTGGTTCCTTTAATTTAAAGATCGTGAAAATTTGTCACTGAAAAAAGAAGAGGATCGTGTGAGTGCCTTTGCTGATTGCTACATGCATGTGGATAAGTACTAATCTTGACCACCTAAATGAGTGAATTAAAAGCATGTAAATCAGCTCAACGAATATTTGATGCATTACGAAGAAATGAGTTTATCATCTAATCGAAAGATACGCTAATTGTCCTCAAACAGTTAAATTCTAGCTTACCTTGAACTTGAAATAATAATGGATGATATCTTTGCTAGCTTAGCTCCTAATCCTGTGTTTTGTCAATGTCGGTATGTTATTTTTACGTCTTCACTCTCCCAACTTAAATACGGAGTATATACTTATTGTTTTCAGGTTTGGGCTAACTGGTGAAATTTTAGTGGAGATGGCATAATATGGTGACAAACGCATTGATGCTACACTACAACATAATCTTTATATACATAGATCTTTTGGTCCCATTGTACGGACACTTCCCTCCAAACCTTTATTGGCTGGCTGCTACATCTTTGATCACACAATCTTCCTTACCCACCCCGCTGTCCCTCCCACCATTCCCCTTCTCCATAATTCCATCTACATCGACTGCTTTTATGTTCCCTCTCTCAAATATTACACGGATAAGAAAGTAATTAAGCACTCGCATAAATTAGGCATGTCAATGGAACGGGTTTAAAGATCGATATCATCAATTCGATTTGGTTAAGAGTAGTGCTAGGGACCCCAAATTTAGTCCCCAAAAAAGTCCCCAAATGACATGGCATGAGTGATTTGGCAAATTGTAGTGTTTTAATTGGATGGCCCTGGCGGGCCCATTATAATTATAACCAATCACATTCATTTGGTAACAATTTTTGGTACCCAATTTGGTACCTCTAGCATTTTTCTTTGGTTAAATATAAGTTTACGGTATTTTTTTTCTTGGAATCTTTATTAATATATTAATCATACACAAAAATTTACAAACTTATAAAAAATTAGGGTAAAAAAGAGTTGCTCTCATGACTAGAGAAACAAAAACATCACTTTCATTGCAGGCTGCAGCTCTTCTCCTAGCTGGTCTTCTTTGTTGCACTTCAATTATATTAAATACATGATTATTGTATTTACATATAGTAGATGAATTTATAATTCTAATATGAGTGTATTCTCAACTGAACTTATAACAAATTCACAAAATTCAATCACACGTAATCAAGGTGGCCTTGATTATAGACGGACGAGACTTGTGCCTAGGACTCTCAATATTTAAGGATCCCGAAAATTTCAAATCCTTTTATATAAAGTTTTCAAATATGCAGCACAAATTTATATAGGATCCCGAAATTTGATCTCGTATAAGGCCCCGTGAATCTCAGGACCGTCCCTACTCATAATTCTCTGTTGATTAGTCCTCGACGCATGTCCTGTTCTGAGTTCTAACAAAGCTGAAATTGCTCTTAGAGAACTTCTAAGTTCAGTCGTTAGTCACAAACTTCGGTTACTTTACTGTTTTGGCTCAGTTTGAAACCAACATTGTAAAAATCCGCTATAAGAAAAGCGGATTGATCATAACCGACAATGAAGCAGCCATCGGAGATTTTTTTTTTATATGGGAAATTTGAAGCACTACTCTTGATTTTGACAGCATGATGAGCTTAAAAACTGCTTTGACATAACAAGAAACAATTCTCCAGCATATATAACATGCTTGAATAATTGACTTGTAAGCAAGGACACAGGTTTAACTTGGATTTTTCGAAGTGTTGCAGTAATTTCGAACTCTGTAATCATACATTTCACTTTGCCACGGACCATGTATTAACAGGTCTCTAGTAACAGTAACAAGAATAATTATACAGTTAAGGTAAAATAACAGTTTTAAAACGTTTATATTGAGCTCTAAACTTGACATTACAGGTTCATTTCAGAGACCTGAACCTGCATAAAATATATATATGCATACTACATTTTAGAGATACAGAGAAGATGTACTAGATGATTAAGAGACATGAGCGCAACAGAAATATTACACAAATGTCCGATTTTTCTTGAGTTCATTATGTACTTAGGAAATTAAAACAGTAATGGCAAACATAATCTTAAGATGATTTAGACGTTGAGTACGAATTGCCGTCTAATGACAGACAAACTTAAGTAGCAGACACAGCCATTGCACTGGTCCATCTGGTTGATTGCATTTCCCTTGTTGGTGCTGCAGTTATTCACCGACAATGTGTGTTTTAAGCTTTCAGCACATCAACAGTGGCGCGTAACATTGGTTCATTTATCTGGTAAGGTTACATTTTAAGTTTGCAAGAATGCAAGGTATGATAAAGCCTATGTCATTTTTGACTGTTAAGTAATCAATTGCTCTAAAATCTTAAAATGATAGAGGAAGGTCCATCTAGATCTTTATATTATATTTTAACACTTTCTTTTACTAGAAAATCCACTCTTGGGTCGAGAGTGGATCACGGACGTTCATCTTTGAGACATTAATTTGCCTTCATATCCGAAATAAATAGTGAGAATATTGGAGGTCGTAAAGAGTCGAACCTGAAACTTCTGCATATCAGAGTTCTGATACCATGTTTTTTTTTTTTTTTTTTTTTGAATAAATTCTGATACCATGTTAATTAATTCATTGATCTAGAATCTTAAGGTGTTAATGGGAGACCCAATTGGATCTTTTTATTATATTCTAACAACGAACAAATTTTGGATTCCTAGCACTATTCTTTCTGAAAAATCATACTAGTTTGAAGTTCTTAAGTTTTGTTATTTCTAAAGCACTCTTTCTTTCGATATACAAAAGTAATACTTTCTTTCTTTTTATGCGTGTGGCGTGAATAAACGTCTTTTTAACTTTACTCAAAACTCGCAGGATAAAAAGATTGATATCGGAACTTGTTCCCCTTAAACAGCAAGCAACATGGCCATTTCAAATGCATGTAACTGTAATAACTAACCGACCACAATCATGTTTCTGTGGGAAAATAATATATTTCGAAGGGCAAATTGGGCAAAGAAATTAATTATTATTCAAAATAATAATCAAAATGAAGATCAAATAGATGCAACAAATTAGAACTTTCCTTAACATAATTAAGTAGCCACCCAAAAAGCCTCTCTAAAACATAATCCTTTATTATTATTTCCATGGCCACTTTCCTTGCATCTTCTGTTATGCCTTTGAAATTTTTCTCTTCCAATTTCAACCTCAACATCTTTTCTATTTCCATCCATGTCCTTTTTCATGTAACCACCACCGTTTTTCACTTCATCAACAATGTTGTTGTTTGCTTCATCTTTTTCGAATTTATTTTCTTCGAAAACATCCTCTGTTTTGTTCGTGTCATCGTCTTTTGATTCGGATTCGCCAATGTTGTTGTCTTGGTTATCTTCTGTTGAGCTCATTTTCTGGTCATAGAAGAACTCACAATTCTTTACAAACTTTAGTTGTAACCTACCATTGCTCCTTTCAGCTTCGAAACAAGTACGATTGCTAGGCGCCTCGACAGCTTCAATGATTAGTCTTCCTCCTTCTCTGTGTGGCCTAACTTGAATAGAGTTTGAACCACTTATGGTTGTTAATGGAGGTGGAAAACTACGTGTATTCGCCTTCTTTGCTGATGAAACATGTCTTTGTGCTCTTCTCGTTGTTGTTGTTGTTGTTGTTGTCGTCGTCGTTGTTGATTTTGAGTACTTTGCATCCATCGAAATGAATGATAAAATGTCGGTATCACTAGCATCATCACTCCCTGTTTCACTTCCCAAATTTTCTGTACATAATTCTAAGCTCTTTTGGCTAAGCCTTAAAGATGGAAAAAGGCTTTCACCATCCAATGGCTTTTTCGGAGTAGAATTCGATAGAGATTGAAGAAAATTCCAACCACCCGAATCTGCAGATTTTTCTCTAAGTACTTCTTTGGTAATAGTATTTTCGAATTCTATAGGCTTCGGTGCAGCCAGTTTAAGCCTCAAAGTTGTGGTTTCTGTGGGCTGGGGTTCAAGAAAACCTTGATAAACAATAGTTGACATAGCTTTAGATATGAAATTTTAGTGTTTCTTTGCTAGAGAGGAAAACAGAGGAAGAAGAAGCTGAATATGAGGGATAAGTGAAGGGAAGGATGTGAATTTGTAGTGCCCAAAAAGTGGAATGGAGTGGGGGTGTTGGAACTTGGAAGAAGCTTTTTACACCACTTGAATTATACAAGTATTTATCTACCACATGCTACCCAAAATAAGAGAAAATTATATGTATATACTATATACACGTACTTGTTCTGTTACAACAGTCTTTATTTTTAGAAATTTTTATTTAAACGATCCAAATAGTTGAAAACATCGACATAAGAATCCATGATATGCGGTTAATAAATTGTATGGCAAATCCTTATTAAAATCCCGTTAAATACCAAATTCTATCATTCCAAATACATATTTTTTAGAGCTAGATATCCCGAATTGGTTCCAAAAAAAATTCCGTGAATGACATGGCATGAATGAGTTGACAGTATGAACGATTTTAAATGATAATGCGATTGTGACGGGTCCATTAAAATTATAACCAATTAAAAAATAACACATATAAATTATGAAATTTTTTGTGATCCAATTCGGAAAAACTAGCATTTCCTTTCTTGAACCTGTAATCAACTCAGTTTTATTCATAACTTTTTTTGGAAATATTAAGGATATGTTTTATTTCTATATTTATCTGTAAATTAGTTAGATGATTTGAGTGGAACACTGGAACTGACATATTGTGATTTATAACTTGGAGATTACTTCTATTTCTGGTCTTTGATATTTGAGTCAACATTATTATACTCTTTTTCAGGAAACAGTTTTTCTATAAATAATTACAGATATTTTCGGTCGGTATATTCCTTCCTATTCTTGGAAGTCTAATCAGAGTATCTACTGTCAGCTGGCTTCTCAGCAACAACAAAGGCTTATTTCTTGATGTCTAGGTGTTGGTTCATTCTCGCTCATCTCGAAATTTATCAGGATCAACCGCGCATAGAACGGATGCCATCTCGTTGGATATACATCGATCGCAGCTAGCCTACACACTTTGAATTTGTAGGAACTGGAAAAATTGCTGACTAGTTGGTCTTAGCTGGGAATTCGATCCTTACACGAAGATGCAGCATATTTTTTAACTTCTTTTTTTCTTTTTACTTTACCAGAAAAATGAAATGAAAAGAAGCAATACTATATGTTTGCTTGGTCACAAGGCAATTAGTGTTACTGTTGCTGGTTTACTTGTTAACAGCATTAATTTGTTGTTAGTATTAATTAATAATTATAAACTTAAGCTAGCGTAAGCATAAGCACATTAAAAAAATGGCACAACCTGAAACAATGCTTACGCAGTTTGTCAAAGGGTCTTTATGTATATTATATTGTAAATACTCCTTTAAACTACTTTAACAAGCTAAAAGTGATGAAATCATCATCCACTAAACAAAACCTTTTGTATGTTTGTCGGGTTGGTGTTAACCTACAAATCCTTAATTAATTATCTCAATATGCTTCTCTCGTTTGATATATCGGGATTATTCATAAGTATGAGACAAATTACTAATTTACGTTTAATCTATAAGATTAAATATAGTTTTAAGTGATCTTGTTGGATTCGTATTTATGTGTACTTTAATACAGTGAAGTTTTTATATTTAAAACTAATATAAAATTAAAGATATTAACAATTAAAAGTGTGCGTTGGCAAACGTGTTCAAGGAAAATGGGAAAAAATTTTAGAAACAGAGGGAGTAGGATTTTTTGACACTATTAACGTAGCTAGCTACTAACATTTCTTATTGAATATTTTTCTGTTTGTTTTGAACATGTTAGATGACCAAAATTAAACTTATCCACTCTTCAGAGTTCGATCAGGTGCTTGTTTGTTAATCTTGAGAGCCCCAAAATTATGAATCTTTTATACAATATTAAAATTTTTAATTTCACACGTACTACCATAAATAATCACGATACACTAGAACAAAGTGGAAGTTAGAAATCGGGATCCTATACATATTAACACACAGAAATTTGTATAAATTGAAGTTATTAGTGTTGGGTCGCTAACACATCATAACTCTCCACAACGTAATTTTTTATAAATTGATGTAATTAGTGTTGGGTCGCTAACACATCAGGACTCTACAATGGTATGATATTTTCCGTTTTGAATCAAATTTACACAAATTTTTTTCGGCACATCCCAAATGATCTCTTATTATTGAAATTGTTTTTTATTGCTTATAGTCAGAAAAATTTTATACTCATAAGGTAAGCCATGTGATTAAATAATATTATACCTTAACCCTAAAAGTGATTAATATATGCTAATTAAAGTAGATGCTGATTAGAGTGACTCTTTGAGACTTGATCAGACTTTCACTTGCGGAAAATGGTTGCCATGTTCAGCTCAGTTAGGCCATAAGAAATTGTTTTTTGGGATAGTTTCAAAACTACCCATGTGAATTATTAGATTTTTAAATATATACTACCCATCTTTCTAAAATTCTAAAAATACCGACCTTGTTTTCAAAATTCCAAAAATACTACCTTCCTCAATTGCAACTTTTGCAACCTCATTTGCAACTTCCAGTTTTCAAATTTCTGATTTCATGTTCTGGGGTTCAGATGTCATTTTCGACCTCTTTTTTGGACTCTGATAATTGGTGAATTATCAGTTTTCAGTTGCAACTTTTGCAACCTCAGTTGCAACTTTTGCAACCTCAGTTGCAACTGCGGTTTGCAACCTGAATTGCAACTTTTGCAACCTCAGTTGCAACTGCGGTTTACAACCTCAGTTGCAACTTTTGCAACCTCAGTTGCAACTTTTGCAACTGAAAACTGAAAGTTGCAAATCAGAAATTCACCAATTATGAGTGCCCCTGGCGGGGCCTTGCAACCCAAATTCACCAAGTATGAGTGCCCCTGGCGGGGCCTTGCAATCCAAATTCACCAATTATGAGTGCCCTTGGCGGGGCCTTGCAACCTCATTTGCAACTTCCAGTTTTCAAATTTCTGATTTCAAGTTCCATTTGTCAGATGTCATTTTCGACCTCTTTTTTGGACTCTGATATATATATATATATATATATATATATATATATATATATATATATATATATATATATATATATATATAGGTTTGGACTCCATAAAAAACACTTTAAATAAAGAACCACAAAGAACACCTCATATCTAATAGATCCATTGCCCCTGGCGGGGCCATCCAATACAAAAAGTTCTTATTTTTTTAGGCTCTATCCATCCAGCAAAAAAAATGGAAATTTTACTGTTCATCGATGACGTCATCAGTGACGTCATCATGAACAGTAAAATTTTCAATTTTTTTTTTTTTTTTTGCTGGATGGATAGAGCCTAAAAAAATAAGAACTTTTTGTATTGGGTGCCCCTGGCGGGGCCAATGGATCTATTGGAATAAATGATTTTATAGTGTTCTTTATTGTTCTTTATATAAGAGTGTTCTTTATGGAGCAAAGGCCTATATATATATATATATATATATGTATTAGAGTCCAAAAAAGAGGTCGAAAATGACATCTGAACCCCAGAACATGAAATCAGAAATTTGAAAACTGGAAGTTGCAAATGAGGTTGCAAAAGTTGCAATTGAGGAAGGTAGTATTTTTGGAATTTTGAAAACATAAAAGTATAATGAGGTAGTATTTTTGAAAAAATGATTTTATAGAAGTGAAAAGATAGTTGGGTGGTAGTAAAATTAGAAATAATTATTAAAATCTTATTTATTTATGTAAATATCCCTTGTTTTTTTATTTATTATTTAGGTTTATATGCCTTATAAATGAGTTTCAATATGTTCTAACAAATCCCATAAATGAGCGAAAATCGAATCTAAGAAACTAGAATATTGAATTGAGAAGTGGTATCCTGTGCATGTCAACTTGTTGATTACGTCAACAATAATATTCTCTGCGAACCTTCGAAAATTAAAATTTCGAATTAAAAAATGTTTGATTTTAGGTAAAAATCTTCTCGTCAAGATTAATTATTTATCGAAGTAGTAGCTTTTAAAAATGTTGAATAAAGATTCCAAACCTATCCCACCCATTAGACTGTCCGCTGTCGTCGAGACAACAGATGCGCACGGAAAAACTGGATTTCAGCAGAGTTAGAGCATCTCCAACAAGCTCCTAAATCAGATATTAAAATTAAAAATTGAGGAAAATCATGAAAAGTAAGTTCCAACAGACTCCTAAACCCTCCTCAAAATTTAAAAACACGACTGACCCTCTCTAGTTGTAGGGATTCTCTCTCCTCTCTCTACTCTATTTTCTATTAATAAATTTGTTTGTCACCCGCCACTATATATATCCTCTATTCCATGTTTTCTATTACGTGTTACCGTGACTTCACAGCCTTTTCTTCTGCAAGAACAAAACTTTTCAAGGAATTGGTTGTTAACTCGTGATGTTTTCTTATGATATCGATTCTGGAAAATGGACTACTCTTAATACTACTCGTCTAGTCTAGCTGGATGGGAACAACATTGATCGTGTTCCTGTTAATTGTTTAGAGAAGTATTCTTGCTGCAAACCACACGCTCCCATTTCTCCGTCAGACATTTCCGATTGGCCGATATGTGCTAATTATCGTGGATTTTCAAGTAGGTGCTTAGTTCACTTGGGTGGACTACTAAAGGGAACTGGTAAGCAAGAACAAAACAAGTCAAGTTACTTGTTTTGTAACAAACTTTATAGAACAAAACAAGTAACTTGAAGTTGTTTTGTAACAAACTTTATTGAACAAAACAAGTAACTTGAAGTTACTTGTTTTGTAACAAACTTTCTGTTTCTTTCTGGGTCGATGGAATTTTAAAATGGTTTAGATCAATATTGATATAAATTAAAACTCGAATGTATAAAACAGAAGATCACCTTAGAGCTGTTGTTTTTAAAATGGTGAGTCACACTAGAAAATAGATTAAAAATAAATGGAGATGACTTTTAAGGAGGATTGTTGGAGATGATTTACAAATTTTGCTCTTAAATGACTAGGAGGCAATTAATTAAATTATTTTTAACAAAAAAATTTAAGAGTCTGTTGGAGTTGCTCTTAGAATTTGTAATTTTTACTTAATTTTAATTAAAAATAATGACTATCTAAAAGGGCGGTTCTGAGAATTACGGAACCTTAGACAAAGCCAAATTTTGAAATCTTAATGCATATATTCTCTCTATCCCTCCCATTTCTTTACACTTTCCTTTTTGGGCCGTCTCACCAATTCTTTACATTACTAAAAATAGTATTGTAACTGTTGTGCCCAAAAATCCGCCTCGGACTTGATTTAAGGCCCACTAAGGTTATGGACTCGAATCAGGTAGATATGGATGGATAGATTGAGCTAAGGGGTAAGTATGGTAATTTGGTATGCCTTATAAATAGGCTAGAGGACAGGATTCTGGCGTCTAGTTCGAGGTATGTTCATACAGGGGTGTGTGCATGTGAACCCCGGATAAGGGTGAAGCTGTGTGAAGGCCAGGCAGGGGTTCGCCTGGGTAGCAGATTGCCAGGATGGGGGTACGCGCATGAACCCCAAAGGTTTCCAGAAAATAAACCAGCGGGCTCATAATCGCCTATATTATAGGAGATTGGATAATGTACGTCTTATCATCCTTCAGGATATTTCCTAAACAATAGGAACGGTATAACAATAACAATTATCAAGGATTAACATCATATATATATGGAATATATATATATATGCGTGTATGTATCGATATATCACAGGAAAAATGGGATTATCAGGAGGCTAACAAACTGGATAATCAGGTGGATGGTGATAAAGGATCATGGCAGGTTGGTTAGGGAGGATGAGGCCTATCAGATCGTGGGAATTATCAAAGAACTACATGAGGACTTGATCTCTTATATAAATAAGAGTATGTAGGCACTTTGCAAGGGGTTGGATACACACACATCTCAAACACTCGCTCCTAACTGTGAACCTTGGATTAAATAGGTTATATTTGATCGTCACAGTCGGGGGTACCTTGCGAACTCAGTCCAAATTAGGGCTGCTCATGGATGGCCCAAACCGAATAACCCAACCCAACCCTGATTTGGGCCGAACTAACCGGACCGTCCAAACCCGAAGCTCAATTGGGTTTAATTTTCGTTGGGCCGAAAATAGTGGGTTGGGTTAGGGTTTAACTATTTAAAACTCTAAACCAACCCGGCCCGGTTAAAATTTAAATAGTAATGAAAATATCCAGGTCCAGCCCATTTAGAATACACCTAATGTCTAAAGACCTAAATCCCTTAACCTAATTAACTCGACAGTCACATAGACAGACACATACGACTTCGTACTTCACTCTTCACTCGACATTCAGACTCAGTTCGTGCTTTCAGGCTTCAGCCGCAACCGCAATCGATCTTCGATCTTCACTCGACATTGAATCTTCATCTTACTTTGTAAGTTTATTCCTGTGTATATCTCTAATATGTAATTATGTATATACAATCTTCAATTGATATTTGCGCCGCGATGTTGGATTTCTATCATTTAATATGTATATGCAATCTTCATCTGACTTGTATCATTTATATATGATTGTTTTCTCTGATTTGTTATCTTCAATGTATATATGCAATCTTAAACTGATATATATGATTTTTTACCATATATATATTTGAAATCTTTAACTGATTTATTCTTGTGTATATCTTTAATATGTATATTAGTATACACATTATTCAATTGATATATGATTCAAGTCAACTGTATATATGATTTGTTACCATTTATATATTTGTAATCTTTAATTGATTTGTTATTTTCAACTGCATAGAGTTTTATTTGTTTACATTTGTTGTGATTTTTATATTGGTATTCTTGTTTGTGTTTCTAGGATCAAAAAATTTGTGAGATTCATACTCTACTGGCTGAATTGGCGGATCAGGGTGATCCCTTGTTGTCTAGCATGGCTGTTAGTATGAAGTGCAAGTATGATAAATATTGGGGATATGCGGATAACATAAATCCTTTGCTGTTTTTGGCTGTTGTACTTGATCCTAGGTACAAAATGAGGTATTTAAAGTATTGTTTTGAATCCGTCTATGATGCTGAGATGGTTGCTAGGATTGTCGTGAAGGTGCAGTCAGTTTTGCAAAGCTTGTATGCTGCTTATGCTGGAGTTGATGGTGTCTGCACCAAGGTTAGTAAATCTCTCTGAAGATTCTAGTCCCGCATAATTGAAAAAGGGTTTGCCATTTGTTGACAACCTGCTGGTATTATATTTAAGTCTACAACCTGCTAAAGTTTGTTAATTTGGAAGTGCAAATTTCTAACGATGCCATATAAGAAAATAAGAAATGCCTTAAATTCAATTTCAGCCATTACCAGCACTCCAGTGATTTCCTTGTAGAGATGTAGTTGATATCTACTTTACTAGATGAATACTGACTTTATTTAGAAGTTGCCTTTGTATACTGAATGCTGGTGGTGCTCTACAACTCGACATACATGTGGGAATGGTTTCTTGATTTTATGATACCTTTTGCTTAAATTTATTGTTTAATTATGAATTAATAATTGCTTGTTTAATTATGAATTAATAATGGCTTCTGTGATACCTTTTTTTTACTATTTTACCATATCATAAAAATCCCAACTTTAGTTGTTGTAATTTGGTTGTTTACTATGACGGTAAATCCAATACCTGTAAACAGTGGTGGACCTGGCTGACCTCTGGAAAACATTCTGTATCTGGCCACACTTCATCTTGCTAGTCTTATTAAAATAACAGGATCTATGTGACTTGCTATATACGACTTTATCTTTGATTGCTAAAGATGTACTTGCTATTCCGGTATCCACTGTTGCTTCAGAATCTGCATTCAGTACGAGTGGAAGGATTTTGGATCCATTTCGGAGTTCTTTAAGTCCGAAAATGGTGGAGGCACTCGTATGTACTCAAAGTTGGTTAAAGGGCTGTCATGGAGGGATCAAAGCCAATACTTATTTGGATGAAGCTTATTCTTATGAGTTTCTTGAAGTTGAAGGTACAAAAATTATTAAAACTTTGAAGCAGATTTTATTAAATATTTATTCCAGGTTTTAATTATCTAATATATTGTAGGTAATATGGGCAAAAAGGACACTGCTGCTGCTGCTAATGAGAATGCCAGGACCAACACTATCAATCTTACCAGGACCAACACTATCAATCTTATGGATGACTAGTTTTATGTTTTTATTTGGAGCTAAAAAAGATTATTATGTAGACTATCTTTTGGCATGTTTCAATTAAGACTTATTATGTATTTTGGATGATTGTAATATTTTGGATTAAGACTTTGTTTCTTTGTTTGAAGTTTTTGGTTTTTACTATTTGTTTGCTTTGCTTTATATAATTTTGACAGGATATTATTTTATTTCAACCCAATCAACCCAACCCGGGCCGACCCAACCCATCAAACAATTAGTAGGGTTGGGTTGCATAATTTTTTTGATACTAATGGGTTAATATTTTGTAACCCGAATTAATTGGGCTGGGTCACTAAAATGGGTGAAACCGGGCCAACCCGACCCATGAGCACCCCTAGTCCAAATATTCACCATACCTCTTCTCGGATTAGGGTTTATGAGCCTAGGGTTTCTTGGCTTGTAATTCGATTTATTCAATCATTATTATTGGATTTTCTTGGTTTATTCTTGTTATACTCTTATTGAAGTGTTGTACCAATTTTCCCTCACAACATTTGTGGCGCTAGAAGGAGGGGAGGTTTTATCTCTTGAGGGAGGAGATGTCTCGGAAATCTGGTGATGATCGTACATCGGAGGTTGGACGAAGCGATGAGGACAGGGAACATGATGGTGAAGTCACGAACAGGGAACTTAGAGAAAAGTTAAAGAAGATGGAGAAGAAAGTCGTTTCTTTGAAAAGGAAATCTGAAAAGCTGAAGAAATGGAAGCAAGAGCAGGGTTCCAAGGATCGAAAGGTGAAGAAAAAGGTGGTTACGCCAGTTCGGTTAGGTTTTGACAGTGATGAGGAGGAGTCGGGAAAAGAGGCCTCACAGAAGGGATTTTCTGATGTGGAGACTGATCAGACAGATCCAGATTGGACTGAGGGAGAAGAAGAAGTACGACAGTCACGGGGTTCACCCACCCGTAGCCTGAGTGTCTTTGACAGGTTGGGTAGCAAGGTGGACGCCCAGGACCTACGTCACAAACTTGATGGGAAGAAGGAAAAACAAACCAGGAAAGCCCCAGAAGCAAAATCACAAGGGTCACAGGGTCATAGAAGGGATAAATCTGTTTCCAAGTCTATTAGACCATCCAAAGGGGTTGAAGCTGAGCGGAGCTGTAGTTCACGGCATAACCCCAAAAATAATGATGATGGCCATGAGTTAAATGAAATTTCTAGTGATGACGACAGCAAGTTCACAGATGAAGAAAATGAACATTAAAAGGTAAAGGATCTGCGTGAAGCATTAAGGAAGTTAAAGGTGGAGAAGCAATCACTGGAAGGCTTGACAGTGGCTTCACCCTTTACCAAGAGGGTGAGGGATTCGCCACTCCCACCAAAATACCGGGGGGTGGGAGACCTAAAGTTTAGTGGAACCACTGATCCAGTGGAATATCTCAGCCGATTTGATACGGAAATGGAAGTATACCAGGTGAAGGACCTAACGAAGTGTCGCTTATTGGCTGCTACACTAAGAGACAGTGCTCATCAATGGTTCAAGAGGCTACGACCAAACTCTGTCCAATCTTGGAGGCAAATGAGTGAAATGTTCGTGACACAATTTCGGGCTTCGGTTGCGTTCGCACCCCCAGCTAATACTTTGGCGAACATCAAGCAGGAAAGGAATGAAACCCTCACTGAATATTTCAAACGGTTTAATGCAGAGGTTCCTAAGGTGAGGAAGACCACAGATGAAACTTATAAGAATTTCTTGATTGCGGGCGTACGCCCAGGCACTGACTTCTGGAAAGAGCTACAAGGGGCGGAGCCCAAAACTTTAGCAGATTTCTACGCCAAAGCAGAAACTCACAAGGTGGTTGAAGAGTCACTGGCTAAACTTGAGAAAAGTCGAAGTTCAAGGGAATGGAGCGGGAGCAAGAGGCGTAGGTCATACAGCCCGAAAGATAGGGGGTACCACAAACGAACCTCCTATGGTGGAAGCTCCTCTACCAGAAACACCCATCGTGATGAAAAGACAGCTCCTATAACGGTGAATGCAACCAATACAGGAAGGACAGTAAATTACAAATATCCCACTAGGAAGGACTCCCAGGGTTCAGGCAGGTACACCGAGTACACCCCGCTCACGACTTCCATTGAACAGGTGTATGAAGTAGGGAACAAGGCAGGAATGTTTAGGAAGCCAGTAAGAAATGGGCCCCCAGGGAATAAAAATGAAGGACGGTATTGTGCTTTTCACGATGCCAATGGACATGAAACGGCGGAATGTCGTCATTTGAAGGACCACATTGAAGACCTTATAAAAAGGGGTTACCTCACCGAGTTCGTAGCTCCAGGAGCTAAAGGAGACAAGAACGACAGAATTAACAAAGAAACTGAAAAGGCGAATCCTGAACGCCTTACGAGAGCCAACAGCATCCGCACCATAATTGGTGGACCTTACATCGGGGGTATGAGCAGGAACGCTCAGAAAAATTATGCCCGGGAAGCAAGGGGCGTACCCCTCACGAATGTATGCAACTTATCTGAAAGGCCACCCAAACTCTTTAAGGGTGAGGCAGTCGACATAACATTCACTGAAGAGGATGCCAGGCACGTGCACCACCCACATAACGATGCTTTAGTAATTAAAGCTGCGATCGGAGGCTTGAACGTACACCGAGTGCTGGTGGATAATGGAAGCTCGGTAAATATCTTGGCATATAGCACCTACCAGAAAATGGGGTTACTTGACAAAGAAATGGCTCCTTCTTACAATGAATTGTACGGATTTACTGGCAACCCTGTACAAATTATGGGGCAAGTGAAACTCCCTCTCACTTTGGGGGAGGAACCCCGGTCAGCTACACAGGTGGTAGAATTCATGGTGGTAAATGAAGACATTTCCTATAATGGGATACTTGGAAGGCCGATGTTAAAGGAAATGCGGGTAGTGACATCCATTTATCATCTGTCAATGAAATTCCCAACTCCCGGAGGAATTGGGTGTGTTCAGGGATGTCAATCAGATTCAAGGGAGTGCTATAGTAAAGCCCTGCATACAGCTGAACAAGCTTGCAAACATCTATTGTTGGTGGATGGGGGTACCTCGGAACAATGCTATCGTTACCTGGACCCCGGCACAGGGAGGGGAGATGAATCTTTGCGTCGAAAGGAAACAAGACCAGAAAGAGACATGTGTAATGTTATTATGATTGTACAACATCCAGGCGAGGAGCCCTATACGGATGTTGCACCTTTTCAGGGGGTGGGTACCCCTAACGGGATACTAATGCTGGAAGCCCCGAAATTTCAAAATTCTAAGGCTGAAGAGCCACTGATTGAAGGCATAATGGAAGAGGTTCATGGCAGTGATTTTGAAAGTGTGGATAATGGAAACGACCTGAAGGAATCAATGAAGGCCGATGGTCAGTTGGTGGAACCCCACCAGGGTGCAGAACAGGTGAACCCAGTGGAAATTGACCTTGACCCCCGAATGCCCGAAGCCAAGGAAAAGACTGGGGCAGATGAAGACACTTTATCTATCTTGGTGGATGCAGCTGATCCTACTAAGGAGTTGAAGGTTGGCAAACAGTTGAAACCTGAAGTCCAGGAAGCACTGGTGGTATTTCTAAGAAACAACTTAGACATATTTGCATGGAGCCATGAGGACATGGTGGGAATAGATCCAAGGGTGATGTGTCACCATTTGAACATTGATCCAGACATGAAGGCTGTAAGGCAGAAAAGGAGAGCAATAAGTGGGGAAAGGGCCGTCGCCCTGAAAGAAGAGGTAGACAGGCTGTTGAAGGCCAAGCTAGTAAAGGAATCATTCTACCCCATGTGGTTGGCAAACCCGGTCTTGGTAAAGAAACCCAATGGTAAATGGCGTACGTGCGTTGATTTCACTGACTTGAATAAAGCATGTCCCAAGGATAGCTTTTCGCTTCCGCGTATTGATCAACTAGTCGATGCTACGGCTGGCCATGCTTTGCTAAGTTTCATGGATGCGTACTCAGGTTACAATCAAATTCCGATGTATGAACTCGACCAAGAGCATACTTCCTTTATCACAGATAGAGGACTCTACTGCTATATCGGGATGCCTTTCGGGCTGTTGAACGCTAGAGCAACCTACCAAAGGCTGGTCAACAAGATGTTTAAGGACCAGATTGGAAAAACTATGGAAGTATACGTGGATGATATGCTGGTAAAATCCAAGATAGCAGGCGACCATGTTGCTCACCTCACTGAAATGTTCAGTATCCTAAGGAAATACAGGATGAAGTTGAACCCCCAAAAATGTGTGTTTGGGGTGGAATCTGGAAAATTCTTGGGTTTCATTGTGAATCATCGAGGAATCGAAGCCAATCCTGCTAAAATAAAAGCACTAGTTGAAATGAGATCCCCTCGAAGTGTGAAGGAAGTTCAAAGCCTTACCGGACGGGTGGCGGCCTTGAACAGGTTTATCTCCAAGTCCTCGGACAGATGTCGAGAATTCTTTGCAGCTATCAAGAAGAGAAAAGGCTTTGAGTGGACGCCTGAATGTGAAGCTGCCTTCACCAAATTGAAGGAACAATTAGGAAGCCCTCCGTTGCTGGCAAAGCCAATAGAGGGTGAAACCCTGATTTTGTATTTGGCGGTTTCTGAGCACTCTATTAGTTCTGTTTTGGTTCATGAGGAAGATCAAACCCAGTACCCTGTTTATTATGTGAGCAAGAGGCTTCTGGATGCTGAAACTAGATATGCAAACATGGAGAAGCTAGCCTACGCGTTGATTCTGATATCAAGAAAGTTAAGGCCATACTTTCAGGCGCACACGATAGAGGTACGAACCTCATTCCCACTGAGGCAGGTCCTGCACAAACCTGAAGCCTCAGGTAGGTTGATGAAATGGGCTGTGGAGTTAGGCCAATTTGATGTTGAATTCAAGCCAAGAACAGCCATCAAGGGACAGGCACTTGCTGATTTCTTATTGGAATTCCCACCATCCTTTGAGGTGGAAACCAAGGAAACCGTGAGGGAACCTCTGGAGAAGGAAGCCCCGACAGAAAATTGCGCACCATGGTGGACCCTCTATGTGGATGGAGCCGTGAATGGAAATGGGGCAGGTGCTGGTATAGTCCTAATAAGCCCCGAAGGCCACAAGCTGCAGAGCTCAATTCATTTCACATTCAAGGCTACAAACAACGATGCCGAATATGAAGCCCTGATTGCGGGGCTGAAGCTGGCACTTAAAATGAAAGTGATAAATATGACTGTGTATAGTGACTCCATGTTGGTAGTGGGACATATCAGAAGTAACTTTCAAGCTAGAGGTCCACGCACTGATCTATACATGAGGTACGCTCAAGAGCTGATGAGCAAGTTTGGAGAAATCAATCTGGTCCAAATTCCAAGGACGGAAAACTAAGTGCAGATGCCTTGGCAAAAATGGGTTCTAATAGGGAAGCAACTATGCTAGGGGTGATACCGTTGGAAATACAACAACAACCTAGCATTCCAAGGTTCGATTGTATGGATGTTGAGGTTCAAGTAGAGGACACATGGATCACTCCCATCTTGAAGTACATAACAAAAGGGGTTCTGCCAGCTGAAAAGGATGAAGCCCGGAGAATGAAGTATAAGGCTACACGTTACGCCTTATATGATGGAAAGCTGTACAAGAGAGGCTTCAACAAACCCCTTCTACGATGTATAGCAGGCAGTGAATGTGAATATATTATGAGGGAGGTGCATGAAGGCATATGTGGAAACCACTCTGGAGGAACCTCATTGGCCCATAAGATACTTCGACAGGGGTACTACTGGCCAACCCTACAGCAGGATGCGCACAAATTCTCAAAGGCATGTGATCGATGCCAAAGGTATGCCAACTCAAATAGGAATCCTGCTGTGCCATTAAAGCCACTCTCTAGCCCATGGCCTTTTGCTGTTTGGGGAATTGACCTAATTGGAGAACTCCCCAAGGGGAAGGGAGGAGTAAAGTACGCCGTTGTAGCCGTGGATTATTTTACAAAGTGGGCAGAGGCTGAACCCCTGGCTACGATCACTGCAGCCAAATTAAAGGAGTTTGTATTTCGAGCAATTATATGCCGGTATGGGATCCCCTATAAGTTGATATCTGACAATGGCAAGCAATTTGATAGCAAGGAAATGAGAGGTTTGTGTGAAGATCTCGGAATTGTCAAGGGCTTCTCTGCAGTCTGCCACCCCCAAAGCAATGGTCAGACTGAAGCCATCAATAAAATCATTAAACATACTTTAAAGGCAAAGTTGGAAGATAAAAAAGGTTGCTGGCCAGAGGAACTTCCCATGGTGTTATGGTCTTACAACACAACACCTAGGACTACAACTAGTGAATCCCCATTCACACTAACTTATGGGTATGAAGCAATGATACCCGTGGAGATCGGTGCCGGTTCATTTAGGAGAGATAACTTTGATCCCATGGAAAATAAGGTTAATCATCGTTTGTACTTGGATTTGGTGGAAGAGGTTCGTACAGCCTCTCAGCTGAAGCTTGCAGCTTATCAACAAAGGACTCGCAAGTACTTTGATGGCAGGGTTCGAGCACGACCCTTAAAGGTTGGTGATCTGGTTTTAAGGAAGATGATGCCTAACATGAGGACTCCAGGATATGGGGCCTTTGAGGCAAATTGGGAAGGCCCATATGTGATCAAATCGGTCTTATGGGAAGGAACTTATCATTTGGAGGATTTGGACGGGAAACTAATCCCGAGGGCATGGAACGCCGAACATCTTAAGAAATATTACCAGTAGTTGAACCCAGGTAACGTTTCTTGTAGACCTCTTTCAGGTGTAGGAAAATAAAAGTGGCTTATTAGTTGTAGCTACCATCATATTAGGATCAGTCGGTCAGAAACTTTTCTTTTATGTTAATAAAGTGCTTGGGGGGTTGTGAATGTACGCCTACCTGTTGAACACCAACTATGATGTGATTTAATGGAATTGAAATCGACTTCTTTTTTATTTCTTCTTTTCTCATTTCCGTTTTATGTTTAAAAATATATGGATTTATGTGAATGAACTCATGCTATGTGTAACCTGCTTTATCTGCGTAAAAAGAAAATCAAGGATACGACTGTTGAACCTAGTTCTTCATTATAAGTATAATTATATTAAAGAACTCGGGGGGTAATATGTATACATCGATTAAAGGAAGGATAGTTTAACTTAAAAATGGATGAAATTTTAAAATCAAGATTATATAATGGATGGAAGCATATGGATTATATGGATACATGGATGGAAAACATATGGAATGTATGTTAATGGATTACACGGGTGATATAAATCTGGGTTATACGGATACATGGATGGAAACATACGGGGATTATGTGCACATGGATTGGGACATGTATGGTTCATGCATGAAAGGGGATGGAATCTCATAGTTGGAAGGTTCTAGGGTAACTAGGATCACAAGGTTCTCGCATACGGAGGTTCAACCGTTCGAACCCCAAGAATACCGTGTAATCAGTATGGTGGATAACTAGCTTCATTGAAGGATTTGGGCATGGCTATGGAAGCCAAGTGCACAAGGAAAAATAACCCCGCTACGATCCCAGGGAAACTGGGTAAGTGAGGCTTTATCTTTCGGGAAAGTGGAATGACTAAGGAAAACGCTCTTGTGAGGAAATCACATGGAAATGGTCTAATTTAGGGGTACGATCAGTGGAACACCGATCGCCCGGGGATTTGTAGTTAAGAAAGGACTGGTTGCTGGTTGAGGACTTGGGTTGGAAATGGCAAACTCTTGAAGAATTTCGTGTGGCCTACGAACCTGAAAATAAAAAGAAACATGATAGGAGTGTAGCAGGTGGAATACCTATTGATCTTAAGGAAGGGATATTAACATCCAGGGGTATAACAGGTGAACCCCGAATACAGCGAATGCCTAACTATCTTAAGACGAAACACGGCATCAACGCCCAACAAGGCAACTCGTGACATGGTTGTCACAAAGGACATGGCATATCAAGCAAAAGACGCTAGGTATGGGATTAAATAAAGGTATGTGCACGTGCAATTTAACGGCATGGCAAGCATATACTAATCAAAAGCAGATAAAGCATTGAAAACCTTAGCAAGGATCCAAGATAAAACCAAGTTAAGGAAAATACATCTTGCGAGACCTTCGGAGGAGTCCGCACCCTCAAAATATCAAGTTTAAGGCAATTTATGCCAGAAAAGGATTCATTAAAGTCTGCTTAAAAGGGAATGATGATAACATTACTGGTCTGATTCGGGTGGAAAAGTGGAGAGATCCTCGTTGACTGGAGAGGCCTTTGGAATTTCAGGATTGGATGAGGGGGCTTCCACCTGGGGTTCCTCGGTTGGACCCCCATCTGTAGCTTCCCCTGGCTGGATCTCTATTGCTTCGACTGTATCTCCTGCAATAGCCTCGGTAGGAACCTCTACAGCCACTTCCTGGGGGGCTTCCTCCATACGCACCTCAGGGGGGTTCACCTGCATGGCAGCAACAGCCTGCTCCTCTTTGATTAACTCTATGGCCTCAACTGCGTCCTGGCCCAGAATACCCCACTCCAAAGTTGGAAAAGCCTCATATGTGGAAGTCATATAATCTTTAATCCCAGCCTTGTAACCCAGATTGTATTCCTTGTCACCTTGCCTGGACATGGTAGCCTTGTACTTGGCAACTGCACCCTGGAGGGTTCGGACCTTCAACTCAAGTTTCTCCTTCTCCTTTTTGCTGGTGGCATGGGCATCTTCCCTCTCCTTATTCATCTTGAGGATAATGGCATCCATGGACTCTTTTTCCCTCAGCAATTTATCCCTCTCCTGGATCAGGGTACCCTCATTCTCATAAAGCTTTTTGTTCGAGGCTAGTAGTTTCTTCTTATCATTTTGGAAGGTCTTCAGCTCTGAACGTACCCTATCAAGCTCCTCAATAGCCCTGGAAGCCCCAAGAATCTGGTTGCTATACTTCAGAGATAGAAAGAGGCTTTCAGCATTCACCAGGGATATCTTATTTGCAACTTCCTCAAAACTCAGGCTGTCCCATTCGGAGATAGAGCGCACAGGGAATTTATCCTTGATAGCACCTATGAAAGTAGTAAGGGGAGCAGGAGAGATGGTGTCAGAGGGACTTAGTTCAATCTCATGCCTGGGACGTTTACTCCCACGGGAACCAGATGCCCCAGATGCCTCAGGAGTGTACTGTGTGGGCCTCTTCCTTAAGGAAACATTCTTCTCCATGGAAGCTGGGTTGATTTTTGTGGATGGAACAGGGGTTCTCTCAACAGAAGACAGGGGTACAGGTGATTTGGGAACATTCTTTTGTGATGAACGCTTGGTGATGAAGGAAGGCACTGAAAAAGACATACCTGCATTACCACGTGAGGGGTTAGTAAAGTCAAAACAAAAGTAAAGATGGTACTCATGCAGAAACCAAGTAAGTCATGTAAAAAAATTTATGGAAAGCATGCTGCATCAAATGATGAAAAATAAATGGAACGATGGATGTATGCTACTAAGAATATGAGCGTGAACCTGGCTCAAGTGGGGTTCCATCAGTAAGATTTTCCTCAACAGGGGTACGGGAGTCCCCCGGAGACTTGGAACTGACTTTCTTGGAAAAACCCAAACGAAGTAATTTTTTCTTAGACAGCAGGCTAGCACCATCTCCTAGCCTTGCACTTTTTCTCAAAACTTTTTCGGCCCTTTCCAACTCTTCTCCCACTAGAATGGTTTGAGTGGGCATGTCTGGGTAGGGGTTAAACTCTTTTCGGTACTCTGGGCAATCGTAGCAATATAGGAATTGCTTGTGCCACCCTGACATTCCTTTCTTGTTGCCTTTTATACATTTCCCCTGATGAATATTCCAGGTGGTAAGATAGAAGAACCCAGAGGTTTTTCCGGTTTTTTTTGAGTTGGTAAAAGAAACCCAACTCACGAGCAGTCAATTCAACTTGGAACATGGAATCGTAAAGGATGTATATACATATAGCCATACGATATGAGTTCGGAGTAAGTTGCAAGGGAGCAAGCTTGTAAGTATCAAGGATATCAAGAATAAAAGGATGAAGGGGTAGTGACAACCCTAATCTAAAAAACTGAGCAGATAACACGGCACATGGAATGACTTGGTCTGTTTCAAAGTTAGAGAAATCGTGACATCTTTCTTCTGGCTGAGGTACAACCAATGAACACCCAGGGTTGCAAGCTTCAAGGAGATTTCCCAATTTTTGGGCGGTCATAGAAGTCTGTGTTTTGGCACAAGATAGCTGAGGGGTAGCAGCACTAGAAGTCTGGATAGGGGAAATTCTGTTTGGACTTGTGCTAGTCTCAGGACGATCATCGAAGGGTTCAACTGCGAGAGATACATGCCCTAACGAATCAATCTCCTCCTCAGACACATGGGAGTCAGAACTAACGGCAGTGGGTACAAGTGAAGAAGGATCTAAAGAGTGAGATTTAAGGGAAATTTGGGCAGAAGTGGGGTCAAGAACTTTGACTTTGGAACGAGTACGGCCACTCACTGTGGAAGCTATAGGAGGGAATCTGGATATGGGATTGGGTGAGGAAAATGAGTCACCTTCGGAGGCTTCTGCCATCTGAGAAATCTCTTTGGCAATGGAAGCCGGAGACTTACCCGTTGTGGATTGGCTCGACATCTGCACACAGAAAAGCAGTGTGAGTTCCAAGTCTCTGGAGCAATTTTTGAGGAATGGCAATTGTCATATTAAGAAAAAGACAGTGGAGGAGTATTATAGGGGTTCAAGGATGGGAACCCCCAATTTATCCAAGATCGTTTCTTCTCATGTCAACAAAGGGAAATGGCTGTAGGCATCCAAATTCATCCTGGGGTTCATATAAGGGAAACCCACAAAACAGGCTTAATTTAGAAAGGAGGAAAGGAAACAACAAGTGGGGCGTTGTCCCCAAACAGGTTCTGGGAGACTATACCTAGCCCAGAAGGGGTACAAACGAAGAACCCCTAAAAAAAAAAAAAAAAAAATCAACACAGGGTAAGGGTATTCACTTGGTTCAACATGCATCTACAGATGGTGGGCAAATCATAGAGGAAGTGATGAACAAAGTAAATCAAATACGAAATAGGAATAAATATGAAATGAAAACACCGGCTGGTACACAATGACACGTTTGTGAATCATTAAGCATGGGAAAATGTGGAGATTAATATGAGAGGGGAAAGAAGGAATACCTGTGAAGCGAAGAGGATGGCCAGAAAATGGGAACCTTCGCCGGGATGGAGGTCTGAGAAGGCGAATCGCTTGGAGTAAAAGAGAGAAAGAGTTTTTTGCTGTAGAAAAAGTGAAAATAGGAAAATGGTATGAAGAGGTGTACATATAAGGGCGTGGGGATACGAACAGGTATGCCACGTGTTTCCATCTGATCAATCCCGTGTATGGAATTTTCTTTTTATTTAAAAAAATATAATAAGTATTAAGAGTGTTTTGGAAAATGAAGGAGAATGAATGTAGACTGGTGGAAGGCTAAATACATTGGGTTTATTGGAGAAGCAGAGTGGTTATATGGAATTCAAATTTCGAAATGTTAGAGTTGCTATGGGATTCGGAATTCATGCAATTAAAGACCAACTAGGACTTTGTTTACTTCAGGGGTTATCATCTGAAAGGAATAATTATCCCAAGCGATTTATTAAATCCCCAAGCAGGTATGCGTTTATACAGAGGGTGATAAATTTAGGAGGTCCAACGGCTGCACCCACAAATTGGGGGACATTGAACCTCAGGGTACAGGCGAAGGAGCACGGATACTTCCTGGTTGAATCCCTTGTTTCCTACAATGAGTACGCTCGCGTAGGCTAAGGGGTTCGCATGGAGTAGAAGGGTGATGGGGGTATGGATGATGTTAGGTTCCTTTTGCATTCAAATGGCTACAAGGAACCGGGGGGTAGTTGTTGTGCCCAAAAATCCGCCTCGGACTTGATTTAAGGCCCACTAAGGTTATGGACTCGAATCAGGTAGATATGGATGGATAGATTGAGCTAAGGGGTAAGTATGGTAATTTGGTATGCCTTATAAATAGGCTAGAGGACAGGATTCTGGCGTCTAGTTCGAGGTATGTTCATACAGGGGTGTGTGCATGTGAACCCCGGATAAGGGTGAAGCTGTGTGAAGGCCAGGCAGGGGTTCGCCTGGGTAGCAGATTGCCAGGATGGGGGTACGCGCATGAACCCCAAAGGTTTCCAGAAAATAAACCAGCGGGCTCATATTCGCCTATATTATAGGAGATTGGATAATGTACGTCTTATCATCCTTCAGCATATTTCCTAAACAATAGGAACGGTATAACAATAACAATTATCAAGGATTAACATCATATATATATGGAATATATATATATATGCGTGTATGTATCGATATATCACAGGAAAAACGGGATTATCAGGAGGCTAACAAACTGGATAATCAGGTGGATGGTGATAAAGGATCATGGCAGGTTGGTTAGGGAGGATGAGGCCTATCAGATCGTGGGAATTATCAAAGAACTACATGAGGACTTGATCTCTTATATAAATAAGAGTATGTAGGCACTTTGCAAGGGGTTGGATACACACACATCTCAAACACTCGCTCCTAACTGTGAACCTTGGATTAAATAGGTTATATTTGATCGTCACAGTCGGGGGTACCTTGCGAACTCAGTCCAAATATTCACCATACCTCTTCTCGGATTAGGGTTTATGAGCCTAGGGTTTCTTGGCTTTTAATTCGATTTATTCAATCATTATTATTGGATTTTCTTGGTTTATTCTTGTTATTCTCTTATTGAAGTGTTGTACCAATTTTCCCTCACAACAGTAACTTTTAACAATAAAATACATTATTACATCCACTACTTCACTCTACTTTTTCAACACTTTACACTATTACACCCACTACTTCATTTATTTTAACAATAAAATCACTATTACACCCACTACTTCATATATTTTAACAATATTACATTCACTATCCTTGGTCTCCGTGTCCAAACCAAATGTAAAGAATTGGCCGGGACAGAGTGAGTATATCTTATATATTTGAAAATTTTACATAAAAGAATTTGAAAATTTTGGAATATTTAAATTGTTGTTGGAGGAATTTCGTAACAACACGAAATCGGAGGGGTGCTGGAATAATAGAGCGATTGTGTATGAATATGTGGCTGTTTTAGGGGTTTTAAGGTTTATGAAAAAAGAGGGGGTTGGACTTGGCAGGTGTCTCAATTTGTCTCGTGTATCGGTCGCCATATGCCAAGATGCCTACGTACCTATGTTTATATAGGATCAAGCCCACGTAGTTCTGTGAAATTGATTTGTGTCTATCCCTTAGAGACTTTAGGGACAAACTTCGTTAATGTGGTAATTACTGATTGTTAACACAAAATCACGCAAGCGCACGTGGTCACAAGTAATATAGATATAAGTCAAGTTCGTTCCCACGGAGATCTGGTTTTAAATTCAGTATTGTACCTATGCAACAATGTATGGTTTTAATTCACTGCTAAGACAAATAACAATATGGGTTTTGATTAACTAAAATTAACTAAGGAAGTAAATTAACAAACTAAGAATGAACTAAATAACGAGAATTTAAATCGGATTACTTATGTGAGAATAAACATGGGATCCTAACTTCATTAAATGCTTCACTTAGATCTGACGCCTTTAATCACTATATGCAATGGTTATGATATCTGATCGGATAACACGAAACAAGTACACGCTACCTCTCAGTATACGTATACCAAACTAAACATACATCCACAAAAGAGATAGAAGATGAATAGACACCAATTATGCTTAGACCCTATATGTCCATAGAATTTGAAAACATAACGGTTGAAGAGCAAGTTATCCATTAAGATCACACAGGGCAATATAAGTATTCTCATCTCATACTACGAATTATGTTGATAAACAATCATGAACCTATGCTAGCATGGCAAGTTCTAAATCTCAAGATCCACTTTCACTTCACAAGAGATTAACAGATTAGATGTTCGCGACGCATCTATCAATTAAGCATAACCATACGAGGATATCAATTATACACCACACACAGATCTTTAAAGCATCAAGATACTAAGTTCCATAAATAAATCCGTTAGAATCCCATGACAACGATTAGCTCATAATTGAACCGTTCATCGTCATGGGATTTGATGAAAACATGATAATAAACGAGATATGGAAGAAAGAAGCAATAATATTATTAAAATAAAGAGTTGAGAAAACAAATCTATAATCCAGAATAACAAAAAAGATGAAGTAGATCTAGATCCGTTGCTTGTCACGAGCGTTGAATAATAAAAACTGATACGAATTACAATGCTAAATGTGTTTAAATAGGCTCTAAAAGTCTTGTCCAGCAATAAATTGCCTTCTATTACAATTAGAATTCAATTAAGGTACTAAAAACTGCCCAAAATACAATTAGAACTTGAAAAGGGTAAAACAGTAATTTCCCTGCTCCCAACAGTCTGCTTGTCGTGCTTCCTGCTCTCATCACATGCAGCCTGCTCGTGTAACACCCGTCCCATGTTGTAGAAAATCTCCCAAGCTTCGCGTGGACAGTAAGATCGCTGAAAACGGATTATAGAACTCCAGATATGGCCAAAACAGTGTAGACTGCGCAACCGTCCCGGAAAATCCAAATTTTAATCAATTTAACCTCCAAAAACGATAGAAGCATCCACCTTAATCGACATTCTTGCAAACCTACACAACTACATAAAACACATCAAAACTACAACAAACTTGAGTCCAAGACAATCAATTTAAGCCGATATGGAACGTTCCAAGTGGATTTAAAATCCACTTATCACTGATTTTATCTGATTTAATCTTATCGCTGTGATATCTTCCTGATTTGAAGAATATCGTTTGGAGATATTTTCCGTTATTGATTGATTGAGATTGAATTTTTCCTCATTTCAGAGAGAGGATAAAACTTAGCGATTAAGCAATAATTATTAATCTGAATTAATAATTAATAAATATTAGAAATTTGGGAGATTATTAGACATGCCAAAATTATGGCATAACAACTAGCCCCCAGTTCTTCAGTGTAGCTTGATGCAGTGGAGAACTAAGAATTCTTCAAGCTTCCAAATTTCTTGAGTCGCTGAAAAAACTGAAAATAGATGATTAGAAAAACACTTAGAGCATCCCTGTGCTCGTTAGGCGTATGCGGGTGCAAGAGTGATAACATGCAATGACCAGTTGTTAGGTCCAAATGTGTTGTAGAGGGGGGGGTGAATACAACTTTTCGAATATGAGTAGCAATAAATACGATGCAATAAATGAACACGCAGATTCAAGGAATATATTTCTTTATATATAACTTGAAAAGGTTGCTACAACATTCATTACAAAGTATAACAGAAGTTCAGAGAGAAGTGAATGATTCTAAGCTCTGTGAATATACTCTCTCTCTTTTTCTTGTGTTTTTCTCAATATTGCTCACTAACTAAAACATTACACAAGTGCTTCTATTTATACTACATGTAATCTATGTCTTGTAGTCTTCAAAGACTAAGATGTACATGGCCCAATGATGTCCACATAAATCTTGCCTTATCTTGAAAGCTTGGAAATCTGCCAATCAGAAGATGCCATGTGTCATGTTGAAGCTGCACTCTAAGTAGAACTTCTACTTGAGAATTTCTACTTAGCCATCTCGAAATTTCTAAGTCGAACTTCTACTTAGAAATATTCTACTTGGCCATCCAGAACATTTAGTACTTAGAAAATATTCTGGTCTTCAACTTGAAACTTCAATGCACATCTTGAGCTTGTGATATCTTCATGTCTTCTTTATTCTTCAGCAAGCTCTTGAACATGGATCTTTATTACTGACATAAACTTGCTATCAATGTCCTGACACTTGATGCACTGGTCTGGTTCATAAGTGACTAGTCTTGATAGTGTTTCTGCTTCTTGAATAAATTACCATATTCACTTAGTAACTTGGCTTTCCAATATTCGCTTTCCTTCTTGTTCACTTGAAATCAATTGGTCTTGTTGATACTGATAGTTATGATCTTGATTCTCGATTTCTCAAATCACTGAGGCCTGAACAACTTTGACTTGAACTTCTCTCAATGATTTCTTCTTGGCTTGATCATAGTTAACATGTTCAATTGTATCAATTACCTTGTCTTCATTTAGTGTTGATTTCTTGTGACTTCTTGTTCTTGATTGTCTTCTGGTTAAGTATCTTTTCTTTTAATTGAGTTACATTAGTTATAGTGTTACAAGTTTATACACTCTGCCTTTCAATCTCCCCCAATTTGATTGTCTAACAATGACATTCAAATTAATGAAGGATAACTCAACTAAACAATGAGACGAGAAAAGATAATTAACATTACAGTCTTGAAAAATATACAATTGAAAAATACTTGAAAACAATACAAAGAACTTAAACTAGAAACAGAATTCGAACCTCGAATTAAAGATCATTTGAATGATTCCTATCACCTGGATTATTTCATATCTTTTAGTCAAACTTGTATCACCTTATTGGATTCACTCTAAGGTGAATTTTCCTCAAGTGAGTTAAAGCAACCGAAAGACATGAAGTTTTTCCAACTTCAAGTTCACACCACTCTGACCTTTAACCCTAATTCCGTTTCCTTTTCCTAGCTTCAGCAGCTTGGTCTTTTTCTTCTTTCTGCCTTCTGCGCTTCTCCTCCTGCTGCTTTTGTTTCTTATATACTGGATCATAAAGCTGCGTCCACCTAGCATTCAACAAACTTACTGCTTCCATTTCTAGAGGGTTCCTGGGTTCTGGGTAAGGATGTTTGAAAAGCCTTCTGAGTTTGTCCACCTCCTGAGTAGTCCTGATCTTTGGAATGTCCTCAAATATCTTCATTATAAGCCGAGGTTTCCTATGAGTTTTATCAGCTTTAAACTGACAATAGATCATTTTGGGATAGCCCTTGACACGGTTAGTATTGTGGACACTAGCCGCATCTTGCTCCAATCGCTTCTTTTCCACTACTACATCAGACAGGTAACTCACGAGTCTCTGCTTTTCTGTCACATACTTAACTTCCACATCTTCCCATTTGAACACATATAACACTTTCTCCAGAAATGCAGCATCTTGAGTCTGCAGCAGCCATTGTCTACTCATATGCAAGAATGTTTGATTCTGGTCTGCATCTATGAATACTAAGGCATCAGCTGTATTATCAACAAAAGAGTGTATCCAGTATACACTGTCTCTTCCTGGAACACCAACTGCCTCCCTTATCTCTCCTTGTTCCAGTTCTCCAGTAGGAAGATTCAGAGCTTCATCTACATTCTTCATAGCTTGAAGAATATTCCATTTCTTCTCTATTAGCTCTGGTTCAATCTTCACATTATCAAGAGGGTTTGGAGCAATGACATCACACTTCCACACCTCATTGCTCTTCTTGAATATGGCACTTTCAATGATCTTCACTGATTTATCTTTAAGCTCAGAAGCGAATCCCTTACCCATCATTTGTCTACAGACGGCTTTAAGAGATTCCAATGAAAGTTCCATTAAGTCCTTTTCCTCCAAGCTCACCCTCTTCAATTTACTGTCAACCACCATCCGGACAACATTTGGATATGCTGAGAATTCTGGACCCTTGTCCTCTGCTAGCTGCATTAACTGATCCCTATACAGAATGCTTAGATTCTCAGAATGAGAGTATTGAATTTTTGTTGCTAGCAAGAACAACTCTGATGCAGATCTTCTCGTCATGAATTGGTCATCCACATACATGAAAGACATTGGGACTCCTTCTGTCAAAGACAAGATAACCTGCCACTCCTTTTGCGTTGCATTATATCCAACCCTGACTTTAGAAATTAATCTCTTTAAAGCACTTATGTAGTCAGCAGCCATTGGATTTTGCAAATTTAGGTTGTAGAACAGATCATCTGCCTCCTTGTTATGAACTCCTTTCGTACAGGGTCCCATCAATATCTTCCTTGCGTCATCCCATTTCTGCCCTAACCTTCTATTGTCCAGATCAATTTGAGGATCAGCTAGCCTTGCAAGCTCATAATCGTACTGCTTCCCTTGTAGCTCCGCTTTCTTTTCTAGAAACACAGCACGTTCTTGCATTGCCTTCATTTTAAAGAACTCAGCTTGTTCCAAGGCTAACCGTTGAGACTTAAGGGTTTCCTCATCAACAGTAATTTCTTCAGGCAATCCGAAAGACATTCTAGCACCTCCACCTTGATCCTTCAATGATCTCTTTATAGCATGTTTCAAAGGTGCGTCTTCCATATCGGAATCTGAGTCAAGTACCCCCTGTACTTTTTCTTGATGACTCAGGTGAACGAATGGCTCATCTTGCTCAATCGCTATGGCCTTACCCTTTTTCCTTCTCAGAGCCTCTTCATCAATAGACGGCTCAATTTCTATTTCTTTTACAAGATCAGCTTGTTCTGAAATTTCTTCGATTTGAACTCCCTGCTGTCTCGTCTCCTTTATACTCTCCCCCTTAGGTGAGTTATCCTGAACTCCACCCTGGTCTCCAGATCCACCAGCTACGTAAGAATCTTCAAAACCAGAACCATAGGGTCCTGCTCCACTAGCACCACCTGTACCAGCATCGGGGGGAGGTTGTTGCGGCGCGAAACACTCTGGGGGCACAAAACTTCTGATTGCGAACATAACTCTACTGATCTCCACAGCCAGAGTATCCATTGTAAGCTCCATTGCTCCCATCCTTTCATTCAGAGTGTTTCCCAAGACACCACCAGCATGGCCCAAGTCATTTACCTTGTTTGTCAAATCATTAAAAGCTGTAGCTTGACTTGCCATTCGTGCTGCGTAGTCATCAAGAGCCCTTTGATTGTTTCCAATGTTCATCCCTAACTGCCCCATCGTCTGCCCAAACTGCTTCATTTGATTTTCCATAGAAGTTATACGAGTATCAAGATTTTCAATATTAAGGGACGGTGTTTGGTTTAGGTGACCTCGCTCTAATACTCGTTCTGTTGGTATTTGCCGCTCGGTTTCGGGCCTTAAAAATGAAGGTCCCTCTCTCCCTAACCTCTCACACACACTCCCTGTCTCACGCTCGTGTATGTCTTCAATAATTGATCCAAAATATGAAGCAGTACCTGCAGAAACTGGATAAGCAATATAATTTGCAGTTATGGGATCAATTGCTGTTTGTTCCTGAGTTGGAATCTCAGGCTGAGAGGCTACAAAGTGTTCTTGTACAACATCAGAACCGATCCTCTTTGCAGCATCAGTACGTACCGGTGAAGGTACGGTGGAAGCTTTTAAAGCTTCATGTCCTTTTGAAGCAACAGTATCTTCAAGAGGTACATAATCATCATCAAAATCCCTATGTGCAGATTGTTCAAGGGGTGAACCACTCTCGTGAGGTGGAGTGGTTGCGTGTGACACGCTAGGGTTTGACTGAGGTTTAGAAGTAGGAGCATGAGAAATTTTGGCTTTCTTTCGAGTAAGAGGCTGCTCTTCGGGGTCACTCTCCTCATCATTTCCTACATCTATATGTGCTGGCTGTTTGGATTCCGGTGACATGGGTGACAAAGAATTAGAAATATAGCTCTCACCCTGGGATAGATCCTGCGGGCTAGCAGTCTCTTGGGTCTGGGAATCAGAAACATAGGAAGAGGAATGAGTAGAATGTAGAGAGAGATTACCTGATTCATTACCTTGTTCGTCACCGCTTTGCTCATCAGGAATCTCTTCAAATGCCTCAGCATGAGCAGACCGATTCTGAGCATGTGATGAAACTTGCGAGAATTCCATCAAAGTGGTAACTCCCTCATCATATGTAAGCCACTGTTGTAAGGTATCAGGAATTGACATCGGTTTTCCATGATGTTTATTCTGATTATCAATTGTCGAAAGTGACTTAGTGCCCATCCCTAGTGGTGCAGATGTTTGACTTCTGGCAAAACTCTGTCTAACTGCAAGAGCATCCTTCGGTATTAAATCATTAATCAGCATCTGTAGGAACCGAGGAAACCAGCAGATAACATCTTTTGTGTTGAGGTCTCTGCTTGCAAGAGATCCCATTACACCAACTATCTCCGAGAGAACTATGCGTCCATAATTTATATTCAGTTCTCTTGCTAGGGCAATTCCAAGGTTTTGCATGGGAATGGAAATTTGATGGTAATCGCTTTCTCATGCCCGAAAACATCTTGTGATGGCCTCGAAAAAGTAATTCCATTCCACATGAAAGAATTGTTTTTGGATGTTTCCAGTGATCCGGCCAGACGGAGGATAACATCCTATTTCTTCAAAGAAACTGAGGCGTTCGGCAGCTGTAGGTTCTGGATCATAAGCATCTTTTATCGGGAATCCCAGAACCCTGTTGACAATTTGTTCAGTCACCTCATATTCCTGACCCGCTAAGGTAAACCTGAAACCAAAGGGGGTTGATTTGCTCCCAAAAGAAACTGCACTAGTCCATAATTGCTGTAAAGCATCATGTACTAGTGTAGGTTTAGCAGTAAAAGCATCGCTAGCTTTGGAATACAAATTGAGAAATCGTATCCAAGACTTAAAGCGCGGGAGTTGATCACCAATTTCCGTAGAAATATTATAAAAATTGTTTTTAGCAAGTGAAAATTGGTGAGCCATTTTAATTAAAATGTTTTTCCTTAACAAAAATGTGAATTTTAATATTAATTTCTGAAAAACAATTAATTTTAGAATTAACCGTTATATCCCTTTTAATTTATCAAGAAAAACAAAAGTCCCTTTTTGAAAAATTAAACTACGGGATCCAATTAACAGTTAATGGAAGGCAAATTTCAACCAAATAACTAAATCTGCTTTAACAGTGAAGTGCGTGTGTGTGAAATTGTGTATGAACAGATCTGTGAAATTGTGTGTGTATATATGTGTGTATATATCTCAAGAAAGATGGACCGTTACACAAACACACAAGAACAGAGATTAATGATAACACACAGATGATAGCAGTCTAAAATTGGGCATTAATTCGTGGTTTGTATGAGTTTAGTCACAAAAATCACGAACAGTGGTTGTAAGTCGAAATCGCCTGTATGTATATGGGGCGGCTGTAAAACTCAATTAGGTAAAAGTGAAAGAATAGATCGAGTTAAAGATGTATATATAGACATTAATGTGAAATGACAAAAATGTCCCTGTTAAAAAGAGTGAAAAACACTAAGTACGTACAGGGAACACTCTATCTCGAACATCAAGTCGAAAGTCGAGATGAAGTTCGAGATAGGTGTCAACTCGAACATTTAGCACTTAGCCATTTTACAGCAAAAACCAACAAGGAAATCTATCTCGAAATTCTAAGTCGAAATTCGAGATAAAGTTCGAGTTAGGAGTTAACTCGAAAAATCCCCTTAACTAACTAATTGAGAATTCCATCTCAAACTCTAAGTCAAACTCTAAGTCGAACTCTAAGTCGAACTTCGAGTTGAACTTCGAGATAGAGATTAACTCGAAGTTATTCTCAATTCTTTTCAAAATATCCCCAAAAATGGAAACCTCATCTCAATTTCGAGATGGAGTTCGAGATAGACTTTATCTCGAATATTTTGAAGATAATAAATAAATAGGCACACTGGTAACTCTAAGTCGAACTCTAAGTCGAATTTCGAGTTGAATTTCGAGATAGAGGCTAACTCGAAATTCTTCCCAGACTTAGAATTTTCAAAACTTCACTCTGGAAGCTCAAATCGAAATTCAAGTCGAATTTCTAGATGAGTTTCGAGATAGAAACTAACTCGAAATTTTGAAGATACTTAGAATAATTTGACAATTTTTCAAGAAACTCAACAATTAAATTTTTGTCAAATTAATATAAATATCAATTCAAGGATTTTTAATATATGACATAATTAAAACATTCCTTGATAATTCTAAGGCCTCTAATTACATGAAAAACATAGGTAAATTCATCTAAAAATCATGCAAAATTTAGAATATTATGAATTTAACTCCCCCTATGATCATGCAATCTAACAAGCATGAATTCAAAGATTTGTGCTATAAAAGACACTTAAAACACACTGAATTCATGTAAAATCACACTATATGCAACCTATAATAATCATTAATTAGGCATTTTAAAGTCTAAGCACATAATGATTAAGTAGCTTGCATATACAATCATAAACATGGATTTTACAGATAGAAGGCTTTACTAACTTGTGTTAAGCATTCCCAATTCACCAACCAACCTATTGAATGTTACTTCATCAAGAGGTTTGGTGAATATATCTGCAATTTGTTGCATTGTGGGCACAAAATGTAGATCCACAGTCCCCTCCTCGACATGTTCTCTTATGAAGTGATACCTGATGTCGATGTGCTTGGTTCTTGAGTGATCTACAGGATTGTTGGTTATGGCAATGGCACTTGTGTTGTCACACATAATTGGAATTTTCTTGTGCTCCATGCCATAATCCTTCAATTGGTTCCTCATCCACAGTATTTGAGCTACACAGCTTCCAGCAACAATGTACTCAGCTTCAGCAGTAGAAGTAGATACTGTATGTTGCTTTTTACTTTGCCAGGACACCAATCTTCTGCCAAGAAATTGACAAGCACCAGATGTGCTTTTCTTATCAATCCTGCAACCTGCATAGTCTGAATCCGTATAGCCAATTAGATTAAAACCTGTATCTCTTGGGTACCAAATTCCTAGATTTGGTGTGCCCTTGAGATACCTAAAAATTCTTTTGACGGCTATGAGATGTGATTCTCTAGGATCCGCTTGGAATCTTGCACATAAACAAGTTGCGAACATTATATCGGGTCTACTTGCAGTTAAATAGAGAAGTGAGCCAATCATACCTCGATAGCTTGTGATGTCAACTGATTTACCTGATTTGTCTTCATCAAGCTTCGTGGCTGTTGCCATGGGAGTCTTAGCTGCTGATGCATCTTCTAGATTATACTTCTTGAGTAAATCTCTGACATACTTGGATTGACAGATAAAGATACCATCTTTTCTCTGACTGATCTGTAATCCAAGGAAGAAGGACAGCTCTCCCATCATGCTCATCTCGTATTTCTCTTGCATTAGCTTAGCAAATTTCTCGCACAAGCGCTCATTAGATGACCCGAAGATAATATCGTCCACATAGACTTGAACAAGTATTAAATCATTCTTCACATTCTTATAGAACAATGTTTTGTCAATTACTCCCCTAGTAAAACCACTTTCAATTAAGAATACGGATAGGGTTTCATACCAACATCTTGGGGATTGCCTGAGGCCATAGACAGATTTGAAGAGAAGATACACAAAATCTACAAGTTCTGGATCAATGAAGCCAGGCGGCTGTTCCAGATACACTTCTTCTTCTAACTCTCCGTTCAGGAAGGCACTTTTCACATCCATCTGGAAAACCTTGAAGTTCTTATGTGCTGCAAATGCCAAAAACATCCTGACTGCCTCAAGTCTTGCAACTGGTGCATAGGTCTCATCATAATCAATTCCTTCTCGCTGAGAATAACCTTTTGCAACCAAACGAGCCTTGTTTCGTGTTACAAGTCCGTTTTCATCCATTTTATTTCTGAATACCCACCTTGCTCCAATTACTGATTTGTTCTTTGGTCGGGGTACCAGCTTCCAAACTTTCTGCCTTTCAAACTGATTGAGTTCCTCTTGCATTGCAATCACCCAATCAGCATCACCAAGAGCTTCTTCTATTTCTTTAGGTTCAAGCTTGGATAAGAACCCAGAATATAAGCAAATATTAGCCAGGTCAGCTCTTGCATTTCTTCTAGTAGACACACCAGCATCTGGATCACCAATAATTAATTCAAACGGATGGTCTCTATTCCATACCCGTTCTCTTGGAAATTGTCTTGATGATTCAGCATGACTTTCTGAGTTGTGGTGCTGACTACTTTGATTACTTTCACTAACTCCCCCTGAGTTAGTACCAGCTCCTACAGAACTAGAGTCAACTCGACTCGAGCCTTGAACAATAGTTCTTGAGCTGCTATTTACTCCCCCTGAGTTGTTGCCGGTTCGTACTGAAGAAGTCTCTCCTGATCTTGTAGAATTAGCTTGTTCACTAGACTCAGGTTCTTCACGTACACTTGGAACATTTAATGGGACAACCAACTCAGGTTCATCTTCAAGTTCTTCTAAGTCCAGATTCTGAAATTTTAGGGACTCAGGTTCACTAGAATCTCTTGAAATTGATGAGAGTTTGGTATCGTCGAATCTGACGTTGTAGCTTTCAGTCACTTTTCGATCATTTACTAAGAACACCCTATAAGCTGCTACCACATCTGTGGAGTAACCAACAAAGATTCCTTCACGAGCTTTTGCTGCAAACTTGCCTAGATTTTCATCATCTATAAGTACATAACATTTTGCTCCGAAGACATGAAAGTATTTGATTGTTGGTCTTCTTCCATTCATTAGCTCACATGGTGTCTTTTCTTTATCTTTTATGATCAAGGATCGATTTTGAGTGTAACACACGGTACTCACTGCTTCTACCCAGAAATACAGAGGAAGTTTCGAATCATACAACAAAGTTCTTGCTGCTTCAACCAATGTTCTATTCTTCCTTTCAACTACTCCATTTTGTTATGGAGTTCTCGGGGCTGAATACTGACGACGTATTCCCTTAGATACACATAAGTCATTTAGCACTGCATTTTTGAATTCAGTGCCATTGTCTGATCTAATCGTCTTCACAGTAAGTGTTGAAACATTCTCAATTTGAGTGATGTGATCAATGATTAGGAAAGGTACTTCGTCTTTCGTCATTGCGAACAATACCCATGTATACTTGGAGAAGTCATCCACGATTACCAATGCATATCTTTTCCTAGACAAAGATAGGACATTCACTGGGCCAAACAAATCCATATGAAGAAGTTGCAGAGGCTCAGTGATACTAGAAATTTCTTTGCTTTTATGCGAGGCTCGCTTCGACTTTCCCATTTCACAGGCTTCACAGAGTCCTTTCAGAGCGAACTCCATTTGAGGTAGATCTCTCACCAATTCTCGCCTCGCGAGAGCATTCATCGTTTTGAAGTTTAAGTGAGATAACCTTTTGTGCCATAACCAGCTTTCATCATCCGAAGCTTTGCTGTAGAAACAGGTGACTTCATTCTGATTTGCTGAATCCATGTCTGCAACAAAAAGATCTGTCTTTCGAACTCCTCTCAAAGCCAGTGAACCTTCCTTGATGTGAGTGATTGATACACCTTTCTTGTTGAAGACAATTTCGTAACCTTTGTCACAGAATTGACTGATACTCAACAAATTATGCTTTAATCCCTCAACATAGGAAATATCTTCAATGATGACATTGCCAGTTTTCAGTTTGCCATATCCCTTTGTCACACCTATGCTGTCATCTCCAAAGGTAACATAAGGGCCAGCTTTCATAACCATCTCTGTAAGCAGGGACTTGTTTCCAGTCATATGCCTCGATGCTCCACTGTCTAGCACCCATATAACTTTATTTCTTTTCTGCTTAATGCCCTGCAATGACAGATTGGTTAGACATTCTTCGGAACCCAACTTTGATTGGGCCCGGCTTTTCGATAAGATTTAGAATCAACAGATTTAACAACAGGAGATGCACTTTTCTTAACATTACTAGAGCTTTCGACTTTCTCCTTTCCTTTCTCAGACTTGACATATTTATCAGTCCTAGGAGAAGGTTTGTCACTCCTAACTTTAGGAGGACTGACAGTCTTGGCTCTCACATGCTTTTTCTTGATGTTTGAACTAGCAGCAGTATTTAAGCATGACTGGCTAGATGCATTCATTAAATTCACAAAAGTTTGCATGACATTAAAAGTGCATGGCATACAATTAGATTGACCACACTGTGCATGATTCTGATGCAGATTATTCATTGTATGTGTGACAGGCATGGCATGTGCAGCAGGAACATTTATGTTAGCTTTACATGCATAAGAAAGATGTTCAGTAGATTTGCAGTGATAACATGCTTTCTTTATTCGTTCAGCCTTAACCTCTTTTATGCCTTTCTTCCCTTGTTGTTTAACAGCCTTAGCTCCTATTCCTAGTCTAGATTCATCACTAGGGAAATTGATTTTAACTTGTTTAATAGGAGTTATAGGTTGTGCTTTCTGACGATCTTCCATCTCAATCTCATATCTAGCTATCAATTCAGTCTCTTCTTCTTCTATTCTAGGAACAAGGTGTTTGTAGATGGGTTTGACAGAAGGTTTAAAAATGCTAGGAATATCATTTTTAAGGTCACTGGAAGTAGTGTCGATAGGTCTCTTCCCTTCTTTCTTAGAAAGGTTAGAATAATCAAGTCCTACACCTACTCCAGTTATCTTCTTAAATACGTCATTATCTACATACACTTTACTAGCAGCTAGTTTGTAAGCTTCACATTTAGTTTCTAACTCAGCTAGTTTGTTCCTTAAACATGATTCTATTTCTGCCTTAAGGACGAGCTTGTGTTCCAAAGATTTAATAAAATCTCTTAGCGAAGTATCTACAGTGCAAGCAGCCTCTAACTCTTCCACTTTTGCCTCAAGCATTCTGCTTTTGGCGACAAGTGTTTTCTGTTCCTTTTGAGAAGTGTCTAGGCTTTTGCACAACATGTAGATCTCTTCGCTAAGAGCCCCGTTCTGTTCCTTATAATCATCAATAGACATTTCTACTTTAAGGGTTAGAACTGGTACCTCTGGTTCCTCTGATGTCTCAGCCATGAGCGCAAAGTTTGCTACATGAGTAACATCTTCCTCATCTGAATCATCCCAAGCTCTTCCTTCTGTTACTACTAAAGCTCTTTTACCATGTTTTTCTTTCACCAGCGATTCATACTTGCTTTTGAGGGCTTCAAATGTCTCTTTTGGATAAGTCTGTTTAGGCTTTTTGCAGTCCGAGGCAAAATGTCCAGGTTCACCACAATTATAGCAATTGAACTTCATTTTGAAATCCAACGGAGATTTGTAGCTGGTACTCTTGCCTTTGTTTTTGTAGCCTGACGAACTACCACCACCCTTAGCAGCCCGATAGTAAGATGAAGAATTTCTCTGTGGTCGGTTGCTCTTTCTGAATCTCATGTTGCTGAACTTCCTTGCCATGTATGCCACGACACTATCGTCCATGTTGTCCAGCTCTTCTTGGGTGAAGTAGTCATCATCACTGTTAGATGCGCACTCGTCATCATTATCAACTTGATGTGGTGCAAGTGATGATTTAGGCTTTGCTGCAACCATTGCCTTCTTAGACTCTTCCTCATCAGCAACTAATCCTGATGCAGTTTCTTTTCCTTTTGAATCATTGTCCCATGCTTGATCTTGAAGTGTCTCCAGCTCATAGGTCTTCAGAATTCCATAATATTCTTCCAGAGAAGTTGTATGCAAATCTCTGGTTTCTCTGATTGCGTAGACCCTATGTTCAATGCTCTTTGGCTGGTTCCTCAGATATCTCGTATTGGTCTCAACCATGGGGAGAGTAACACCTCTCAGATTCAAATCCAATACCAACTGACTGAATCGTAGATAGACATCTGTTATGCTTTCTCCTTTTCGTATTCTAAAGGTGTCATACTCCATCTTGAGTATAAGTGTCTTGTTGCTTCTAACCTCTGCAGATCCTTCCATGACAACTTCTATCTTGTCCCAAATCTTCTTTGCTGTATTCAAACCTTTGACTATGTTGAACATTTCATGATCAAGGGATTCCATCAAGGTTTGTCTTACAGAAGTATCATAAGCTATTTGCTCCTTGTCAGCATCCGTAAAGTCCGCTGCCTTTTTAAGCTCAGACCGAGCAGGTATAACCTCCTCTCCTTCCGTACGCTCAGGAATAGCTTTCATTGGAACGAATTTACCCTTTTCAAGGACTTCCAGATACTCAGGGTTAATAGTCTCTAAGTAGAGTCTCATTCTGAAAACCCATTCTTCATAGTGATCTCGGTTGAACATTGGGATCTTGAAAGAATTTTTAGGAGCCATTTCAAATCTGGTCACTAAAAGTTTCTAAGTACCCAAGACTAGGCTATGTAGAAAATCTATGTAGAACTTTTGCCTAAGTCGAAATTTCTCTAAGTCGAAATTTTGCTCAAGTCGAAATTCACCAAGTAGAAATTGTCCAAGTCGAAATTCTATGTAGAAATTCTCAAGTAGAAATTCTATGTAGAACTTTTGTCCTTAGAATAATTTTCTGCAGATTACTTTAATATTGAATAAACAATATCACCTTTTTGACTTTTGATACTTTACACACCGAAAGCAACTAACCCACTTGCTAGGCACTGAGTATGTCTTGTTACACTTTCGGCCAAGGAATATTTATCAAATCAAAAGTACAAAAACACCTTTTTGACTATCTTATCTGTTTGAAAAAGGAGATCAAAAAGTTGTTGGGTTATCTTCTTTGATAAGAACAGATGATGAACACTCAAGAACACCAAATATCAATGAACCCAGATTAATTCACAAAAATTAATTAAAATACACCCAAGCTAAATAATCACACCTGGAGTATTTAAATAATTTTTCGGATGAGTTTTCACTACCAACGAATTAAAGCACACTTTTCGAAAAAATGAAAAGTAGATCTAGAAAATGAAAACTCACGATTCTTCTACCAAACACAAGGATCTATGTTTTGTATGTTAAACATCCGCTCTGATACCAATTGTTAGGTCCAAATGTGTTGTAGAGGGGGGGTGAATACAACTTTTCGAATATGAGTAGCAATAAATACGATGCAATAAATGAACACGCATATTCAAGGAATATATTTCTTTATATATAACTTGAAAAGGTTGCTACAACATTCATTACAAAGTATAACAGAAGTTCAGAGAGAAGTGAATGATTCTAAGCTCTGTGAATATACTCTCTCTCTTTTTCTTGTGTTTTTCTCAATATTGCTCACTAACTAAAACATTACACAAGTGCTTCTATTTATACACTACAAGAAAAGGGTCAATAGACATCAGTTTATGGCCGATGTCTATGTTATTTTGGATGTGATGTCTAGGTTGGAGATGTCTATTCTAGACATCAGTTAGAAACTGATGTCTGTGCTAACATAGACATCGATATTTCATTCAATACACATCAGTTGTTCTACAAAATAGGTTAGATATAATTAATTTTATAAACAACTTGCATGCCTTATATTCTAGAAAACATATAATAAACTAAGTTATTTTTCACATACACATCACTTTCTTTCTTTGGAAAAGATGTCTATTTGGATATTAGACATCATAATTTTAGCAGATAAAGTGATGTCTTTAGTTAGCTTAGACATCACCCTAGACTGATGTCTAATGTTCTTATAGACATCGGTTTTTTCAGAAAAAAACTGATTTATATTGTTCTCTTAGACATCATCCTATACTGATGTCTAATGTAAATATAAACATCAGTTTTTACAGAAAAAACTAATTTATATTTTTCTCTTAGGCATCAGATATTGTAGAAAAATGTGATGTATATCTTTGTTTTAGACATCATTTTTGCCATAATAAAATTGATGTATATTTATGTCTAAGATACTAAAATTGATGTTATTTTTCATCTGGTTACAAATAGATCTTTATTCATAAAAAATTTTAACATCTTTATACACACAATTAATGGAGAAAATTGATTATAGTATATACATGTAAATTATATGTATATGTGAATATCTCGTGTTACATAGTACTACAGAAAACATCCACAATGTAAACACGAAGACACTGCTGCATGATTGGTTCCATTTGTTTTTACTTGATCGATACCACACTACAACTTAGTAAGTAACAAAATAAATAAAAAGAAAACCCGCAGCTAGGCCAGAAGCAAGAAACTCCAACAATCCTTCTCTCTTCATACATACACAGCTACCAGGAAATCAAATCCTACACCATCATACTCCTTTGTAACCTGCACATTAATGCAATGCACTTAGGCTATTTATATGTTTAATGCAAGCAACGAAAGCAATTGCTTCATCTATATTATAGCCACTTGTCCATGTGACTGTCATCTGAAGAGCAGTAAAAGATGGTCTAGTAAATCATTGTAGGACAAGTTCACTTGAATTCGTTCCTCATTTGGGTACTTTATGACATAATATAGAGAGGAACTTCCATAAGCAATCAAGCAGCCTCATGTTCAGATATTATAATAACATTGAGAAACAGAATATCATAATGTGTCTAATCGCAAGCAATTTGTTTGTCACCCATGAAGCAAAATATGCCAGACGACTGATGGATAATGTAAACTTACTTCATTCCAGGAAGCAATTTGTTTGTCACTCTTTTGCTTTTGTCGTAACAGTTGTGCTTGAGCATCTTGTTTCTTCTTTAACTCAGAAACCTGACAAGTAGATGGCTATTAAGCTATGTAACTTAGTAGAGATTACACCTCAATTGTTTGATCTCATTCTACAAATTGATCACAATATAAGTAACAAATACATAGCATAATCACAAGCATGTGTAAAAAAAATCTAAAGTGTGATGAGACTTCAACCTGCAGAGTCTTTTTTTCCTGTTCCAAGTCCAGAACCTTTTTCTCGTAATGCTTTTTGAGAACCGATATGTCGGCACCCGCAAACTACTTAATTTCAGCCTTTGATCACATGAATTGGCAATGTCGGCACCCGTAAACTGCTTCACTAAAGAAGACAAAGGAGGCCAAGACCGTATATGATAGAGTACCAAAATTTCTGCCAAGTACTTTCTCAAGGTAAAGTACATTAATGATTTCATCAAGCATGACTGCTTTGCCTGTAACCTAAAATTTTCAATGAATATTTATGAATGAACAGCTTAACCAAACTACTACAATGTATCAGATATTTAGCTAAAATACACCGACAAACCTTACTGCAACCTGGTACTAGGTCCTGTAAATACTTCATCTTTTCACTTCTGTTAATATTTATGATTTTTTCCCTTCTCACCTGTTAAATTCTCCATTAAAATTGCAAATTGATCGTAAGTGTAGCAATCATACATAATTAAACAAACTAGAGATAGACTTATGTAGTGAAGTGCAAGTAAGGTGATCAACATTCTAAATCGCTACTTGTTTAACATAGCTAGATTTTAGAGATATGCTTGAAAATTTCACTAAAAACCTAATCAACTCTTGGTTTCCTTTTTTTGGGACATGGTGATATATGTAAAAGAGAAGTTAAAACAACTGTAAGTCAAAGCTGATTCTAACCAATCTGAAAAAAACTCATAAGTGACAAATGTCACAACACCGGCAGGAACATTACCCTTGTAGAGCCAGCCCAACACTCTTTCTGCAGAATTCGATAAAGAGCATCAACCATATTAGTGTAGGCTCGAGGTTCCAGTACAGCTCCATATTTAGTGCGTCTTCGAAGTCCTTATATATCTGCAACAAAATAAGAATTAAACAGATGGATGTTTTAGCTGGACTGGCAGACTGCTACCACCTGAATGTATACAACTATACAAGTGACAGAACCATCCCTTGATCTATGTTTTCAGTTTTCCAATTTTACCTTTTTCACTTAAATGTTTTGTACCATCTAGTATACTTGTTCTGTCCCTTATCTATTACCAACACGAGAACCCTATGCGGTATACTAGAGCACGGAGGACTCTCCTCTGGGTTTTAGGACACGATAGTGACAGTAACAGTTACAGAAATAAAAATAAATGATTTGAAAAGACATACATGCATTTCTTCCTACCTGAATAGCTAATGATTTTGCAAGCTAGCATAAATATTTACTCTTTGTATTATAATCTTTCTCAATAGAGGATTGAGACACCTTAAAAAGTGCTTGCTTCAAGTAATCAGGTGGATGGTAGACAACTTTAGCACATGTACCTGCACCTAACCCATACACAAATAGCTTGAAGCTGGAAATATAATCGTCAGCTTTGATCTTCAAACCAGCAACTGAAAATAATAAACAAGTGTTGTGTTCACATTGTGATGCATCCTTACACAAAGATAACCAAGAGCTATGCTAACATGTTTATGAATAATATAAATTATATCAAAAAGTTGACTTGTTGGAAGAAATCATAAACCAAGTGCAGAAGTCATTATAAAGTAAGTACACATTATGTAGTAGTTTGTAATGGCAGAACATAGTAAAGTAGTATACATGTGTGAAGTGTACATAATCACAAACAAGATAAAAACTTCCCAATTTCAAACAATTAACAACTTTTAAGAACCAAGCGTGAACCCAGTAGCAAACCCAATTTCTACTCATTAAACCCAGTAGTAAATTAATATTTACTCATTTAAATAACAACCCTCTTCGATAATAATAGTCAGATAATCATATGATATAACACATATCAGAAATTCAAAAATGAAAATTACCTAAACTAATAGCCACAACCATAACCAAGTGAATGAGGTCCTGTAAAAAGAATAAATTCAAAATAATTAGGGTATAACAAATACATCCAAGTAAATAAAAACACCCAATTTAAGAAATTAGGGTTTTCAATTAAAAAACCCCAATTTAAGAAATTGGGTTTTGATTTAAAAAAACCTCCAAATTGAAGCTCATCAATGTCAATAAAGAAGACCCTATAAATCGCAGAGGAGATATTCGTGTAGAGACTAGAGGAGACCCAAATATTCATACCAATTTTGACACGAGCAAAGAAGGTATGAGCAAAGGTGAGTACACAGCAGGCCGGACGAAGGTGATTATGTAAAACAGGTAGTCGTGGTAAATAGATCAGTGAGTGGTGGTGGAGGTGCGAGAGAGATTCAGTCAGACAGAGAGAGAGAATGAGAGTGTCGAGAGTTTAGTTTTTAGTTTTTGTGTTTTAGTTTAATTAGTTTTGTGATTTAATTTGTTTGAAGGGGGTTGAATAATTGTAGGCGGGGAGAATATTTGGTGAAAGGGGGGAATATTTGATTTAGGGGGAAAAATTTTAGCTAAGGGGGAAACAAATGAAGAAGGGCACGTGTTTGAATTTTTTAAGGTTGATTTTAGACATCGGTTTTAAAAAAAGTGATGTTTACGGAAAACAAAGACATCAGTTTAATGCGGGGTGATGTTATTACATCTTTTAACATCAGTGGCATTTATAACTGATGTCTAATGTGTGATGTCTATTGAACTTTTTCTTGTAGTGATACTACATGTAATCTATGTCCTGTAGTCTTCAAAGACTAAGATGTACGTGGCCCAATGATGTCCACATAAATCTTGCCTTATCTTGAAAGCTTGGAAATCTGCCAATCAGAAGATGCCATGTGTCATGTTGAAGCTGCACTCTAAGTAGAACTTCTACTTGAGAATTTCTACTTAGCCATCTCGAAATTTCTAAGTCGAACTTCTACTTAGAAATATTCTACTTGGCCATCCAGAACATTTAGTACTTAGAAAATATTCTGGTCTTCAACTTGAAACTTCAATGCACATCTTGAGCTTGTGATATCTTCATGTCTTCTTTATTCTTCAGCAAGCTCTTGAACATGGATCTTTATTACTGACATAAACTTGCTATCAATGTCCTGACACTTGATGCACTGGTCTGGTTCATAAGTGACTAGTCTTGATAGTGTTTCTGCTTCTTGAATAAATTACCATATTCACTTAGTAACTTGGCTTTCCAATATTCGCTTTCCTTCTTGTTCACTTGAAATCAATTGGTCTTGTTGATACTGATAGTTATGATCTTGATTCTCGATTTCTCAAATCACTGAGGCCTGAACAACTTTGACTTGAACTTCTCTCAATGATTTCTTCTTGGCTTGATCATAGTTAACATGTTCAATTGTATCAATTACCTTGTCTTCATTTAGTGTTGATTTCTTGTGACTTCTTGTTCTTGATTGTCTTCTGGTTAATTATCTTTTCTTTTAATTGAGTTACATTAGTTATAGTGTTACAAGTTTATACACTCTGCCTTTCACCAGTATAAGATATTTTTTTCCAAGGTTTTCAAATGTGCGAGCGTAAATAATATTTTTGAAATCCTTTGCAATCCTTGTTGTCTAGTTAGGACCTTGGCGTTTGTATATATCCCGAACTAGCATACACACTTTTCAAGTGTCTGATGCAACCACATAAGGATGTGTCTTCGTTTGTGACGAGACTGTTGATAAGAGATGTAGATGTAGTTCTGGCGAACTAGTTTGCATATGGATGCCTCCACTCATTCGATATTCGATATAGAGAGATCTCATGGGCCTTCAATAAAGATAGTTTGCATAGGGATGCCTCCACCCATTCGATATAGCGATATCTCATGGGATTTCAATAATCCAGAGGGTGCTGCACTTTACTAAGCATGTTGCATTGTGAGATTTATAGCTTGTCCAGGCTACCCAACTTGACAATTTAGTTCGCAAGTTTGAAAATATTTGACATATATGTACTATCGCGACAATATATGAAAAATATTTCACAAATCCAAATGCAATAATAAATATGCTCTTTTAAGAGTGTCGCGATATTTATTTTCTTCGAAAATAATGCTCCTTTTTGTAGAAAATATTTTACAAAATTATGCGTCTCGTATATGTATTTTTTTCCTTTGAAACATGAAGCTCGTACGGGATTGTAAAATAAATCCACAATCAATCAGCATAAATATGTCGTACGAAATTTTCTAAATCGCAATAATTTTACAAGCACAAAAATATACTGCTCGCACGAATTTTTGAATAATAAATATTGAATGCATGCATGGCAGGATATAATTTTTATAATCGCAAAAATTAAATTAAGAAGAAGAAATAAAACTTATCTTTATTTTTCCGTTTCCTGTTGGGCTGGATTTTTCAAATGCTTCGTGTTTTCTATTGCTGACGTATGACGCCGCTCAGTGTTCCGTCCATGATTAATCATGTAGTATTATTCAGTTCTGCGAGCTCCATTTGCCTTTTTTCCATGCTTCTTTTGTCTTTATTATCAACGTAGCCTCCTTGTTCTGGCCTTTTTTTTTTACCGCGGGTCCCATTGTAAATCCATGTATTATACTACATGAATAAATCCATTAACAGTTGTTGACTTGCTGCCGTGCTCCGTGGACCGTGGTGCTCCTTTTTTTTCCTTCATTTTTTTCTTTGCCTTGCCGCGCGTGGATCCTGGCCTCCATTCTTTCTCATGTTTTTCTTCGCTTCTGTCATGATTTTTTTTTCTTTTTTCACCACTACTTGATTGCTTCTCCTTTTATTGATCCCACGAACTCATCAAGTCGCTCTTCCTTTATTGCCTTGGCTCCATTTTTATTTTTACCATGGTTTTTGTTGTGGCTTCTTCTTTTGCCTTTCATCGTTGCTTCTTATGATTGTTGATTTTTGTGATTGCCGACGTTTCATGCCTCGCGTGCTCACCAATCGCTAATTATTTTGTGTTTTGTAATTATTGATCCCTCCATCGCCATCCTGTTAGAACAACTTTGATTGTGTTCCAACACCATGAATTATGAATTATTCATCCTCCTCGAATAATTAAAAGCCCCTCCTTCTAGCGCCAAATGTTGTTGGAGTAATTTCGTAACAACACGAAATCGGAGGGGTGCTGGAATAATAGAGCGATTGTGTATGAATATGTGGCTGTATTAGGGGTTTTAAGGTTTATGAAAAAAGAGGGGGCTGGACTTGGCAGGTGTCTCAATTTGTCTCGTGTATCGGTCGCCGTATGCCAAGATGCCTACGTACCTATGTTTATATAGGATCAAGCCCACGCAGTTCTGTGAAATTGATTTGTGTCTATCCCTTAGAGACTTTAGGGATAAACTTCGTTAATGTGGTAATTACTGATTTTATCTGATTTAAACTTATCGTTGTGATATCTTCTTGATTTGAAGAATATCGTTTGGAGATAATTTCCGTTATTGATTGATTGAGATTGATTTTTTCCTCATTTCAGAGAGAGGATAAAACTTAGCGATTAAGCAATAATTATTAATCTGAATTAATAATTAATAAATATTAGAAATTTGGGAGATTATTAGACATGCCAAAATTATGGCATAACATAACTAACGGGAATCTAAATGCAAGTATTGTTCGCCTATAGTAAAGGGCACCCAAACAATATATATATTACTAAGAGCATCTCCAACGGTAATAGCTAAAATCATTAGCTATATAATGATTATCTAAAAATTTACTGAACTGTAAGATGTTTTACTCCAATGGTATTAGCTATAATGAATAGTGTTGTGGAATAAAAACTAGGTTACGAAATTGTATTTAATGCTAGGGTTGGTGAGCTTCGAGCTTTAATGGTTGTTTCCGTGTTCGAGACTGATCGGTCCTCACAGAGTGCCTACGTATCTCGTATTGAGAATCAAGCCAAAAAGGTAGTTCTTGGTGATCCTGGCTTCGAGGCTGTGAAGGCGAGAGCTCACCTAGGACGCAGTGGCTTGCATGTCCTTATTCGAGGATTAAGCCAAAACGTAGTTCTGAGAATGAGGGGTCAGGCCCTTATGTAGGATGTAGGAGCATTAGAATTATGGCAGGATTCAGATACTTGGTGGGCAAGCCACCGCCTTGAGGAAGGTTCTAGACTCCTTCCTTGAAGGAATCAGTTTCCATGTTGAAGTAGGTGCTTTGGGGGCTAAGTCAGGCAGGAGTAATATCTTTATTTAACTCTTATTGTTGAGCTGGTTATTACCCTTAATATTAATTACGAAATTAATATCATAAATAGGGTTTGGGCCCATCAGGTGGGCCCCACGTTTGGACCATATTGGGTCTAATTAATGCCACATTAAATGTGTCTTTAGGGCTTATTTTTAGCCCATATCATTTGCCCCCCAACTTCTAGGAAAACTGATCAGGTTTTCCTAAAAGTTTTAACAATCCTTTTCAAGACTTGGGTCAAGGTTCATTTTCGTTCCCTTACCGGGGATTTAATACACTAGTGTTTCACGAATATCGCCTTAATGTAAAGTGTGGAGCGACCTACACATTTACGACGATGGGCCTTATTCGAGGCTAAGCAATTTTTTTTTCAATAACTTTTGTTATTGAATTTTGCTCATTTATTTCAAGGAATTATTTATAAAATTCCTCGTATTTTTCCATATTTATCCTAATTTTTTGGGATTTTTCTAGTACCCACGGGTATTTTTCCTTTATTTTTGACTTATCAATCAAAAATATTAAATTATGCTTCAAGCATAAAATAATTTAAAAATTATTTTTCTACTTTTCTGGAATTTTTGGAATTTAATTTCCAATTTTTCCTTATTTTAGAAAATAATTTAATAATTATTTTCCACTTTTCAGAATTTTTGTGTACCAACATGTATTTTTATTTATTTTTGATAAATTACCAAAAATAAAATAATTGGGCTTCCAGTCTTAGAAATAATTTTATAAATTATTTCTGAATTTTTCAGAATTTTATAGGTTTTTTTAAACCTATTTTTTTGTTTTTTAGAAATTAACAAAATAATTTCCAAAATAGAAGCTTTTTATTTTTTACAAAACAAAAGTAGTCAGCTTGTTGTTGTTCACCCTAGGCGGGGGTGACAGCCGCCTAGGAGGCTTCCTGCCTTCAACGCCCAGGGACAAGGCCTGGGTAGCGTTCATGGTTGATTTGCTTTTTTTTTTTTTACATTCAGGTTTTATATATTTTCACTTTTGATAATCTTTATCAAAAATAAAAATAAATCACTAGGCCTCATGCCTTAGAAATAACTTTACAAATTATCTCTTTATTGTTTTTGATTTAATAGGTATTTTCACCTATTTTATTATTTTTCAAGAAATAGCTTATGAATTATTAAGCTTTTTCTTTTCTATTTAGCAAAAAAAAAAAAAATTTCCTTTAGAAAAAAGGAGCAGCTTTATTGATGCTTGCTGGGCGTTGATGTGCACCGCGTAGGAGACATCCTTGCATGCACGCCTAGGGTACTAGCCTTCTTGGCATGGCACGAAGAGAACTAAATCTCTTTCCTTTCTGAAAATATGTATAAATATTTTATTTTTATAGAGTTAAATATTTTAGCTCGATTTTCACTTTTTCTCAGACCTTTTTCCAGGCTTTATTTTTGCGAGCCTCATTTACTGGACTTTAACAAATTAGCCCCACCTTTTTCGTGGCTTAATAAATTGGCCAATTTTATGTGAGCTTCCTGAATAAACTGACCTAAAATTTTTCGAGGCTTTTTACTGGGCTTAATAAATTGGCCCATTCATATGCTTCGTTTTGAAGAATCAACCTGGGCGTGGGTCATGTTTGCCTAGGAGGCTTATTACTTCCCACGCCTAGGGGGATGGTTTTCTGGGCGTAATTAATGTCCGCTATTTTAGATTTTAAGAAATACAATCTCGTGGCCTTCTTGCCTTTTAAACTTATGAGACGGGAGCTTGCTTGAACATCTTGATCCCATTTTAAGGATATTCTTATATCTTTTGATCTTAGGATTCAAGGTTCTTGTTGGTCTTCATCCTTGGATTCTCAATCCGAGTACTTAAAAAATATTGAAGAGTAGCTAGTCCTTAGCATCCATGACCTTGCATGGCTTTGATTGCCACATATGGCTTTATTAACTTGTCTTTTATCCCGGGTCCTTTAAGGACTTAAACACTTATTTGGTTTTGTTGTAACCTAACTCTCGACCCTTCGGGATTTTTATTTATGCATTTGTTTGTTTCCATTCGTATTTTCTTTTATTTACAGTACTTGGTCATCTTGACTTACACACATCAGGTGCTTGGCACATAAAATCACATAATCAATGAATGAAAAACAAACTTTCATTAATAATCTGAAATGGGTTCAACCCTTACATAGATACTCTACTTCCTACTCGGGGCGATAAGTCCTAGAATGGTTTAATCGAACCTTATTTCTACTTTTCCTAATAAATAGATAAAAAGCTAGGTCCTTGCTAGGATAGCTTAAACATAATAAATCTTTAGGTTCAAGGCATGCCAAGTACAGGGCACCTCGTTCCCGTCCAAGGTCTCCAACTTATAGGATCCTCGTCCTAGTGTCTTCCTGACTCGATATGGCCCTTCCCAATTGGGGGCTAGCTTTCCTTTCTGGCCAACTCTAGAGGCCTCTATCTTCCTTAGAACCAAGTCGCCTTGTCGAAAGAACCTCTCTTTAACCCTATGCTTGTAGTGGAAAGATGCTCTCTTCTGGTGCTCTGCATTCCTAGCATTTGCTTCATCCCTAACCTCATTAATTAAATCGAGGGCGAGCCTCAGGCCTTCTTCATTAGTCTCTGGTTCATATGCCTCAACTCGAGGTGATGCATGCCTAATCTCCAGGGGCACAACTGCCTCGGCTCCGTAAGCCAGCAAGAACGGGGTTGCTCCGGTTGTCAATTTACAGGTGGTGCGATATGCCCAAAGTATAGGCAGCAACTCATCCACCCAAGTGTTCCTTAAGCGTTCGACCCTCTTTTTCAGTCCATCAAGGATAATCCGATTGGCTACCTCGGCCTGTCCATTAGCTTGCGGGTGTGCTACTGAAGTAAAACGAAGCTCAATAGCGTTTTCCTCACAATACTTCTTGAACTCTTCATTGTTGAACTGTGTCCCATTATCCGTCATAAGGATTCGCGGGATTCCATATCTGCAAATAATGTTTTCCCAAAAGAACTGGGCAACTTGCTTAATGGTTATCTTTGCTAAAGGTTTAGCCTCAATCCATTTGGTAAAATAGTCGATGGCCACTATCAAGAACTTCCTTTGTGCTGAAGCCATAGGGAAAGGACCAAGTATGTCCATCCCCCACATTGCGAACGGAATAGGAGAGTTAACTGACGTTAACATCTCAGGCGGCTGCCTTACAATTGGGGCGTGCTTTTGACATCTATCACACTTCTTGACATAATTCTGCGCATCGGCCAACATCTCTGGCCAATAGAATCCCAAACGAGTGATCTTGTGAGCTAGGGCTCTACCCCCCAAGTGTTGCCCACATATCCCTTCATGAACTTCCTCCAATGCTTCTTTTGCCTCTTGGGGCCTTAAACACTTCAAGTACGGAACGATAAACGATCTCTTGTAAAGGATGCCTTCGATCAAGGCATATCTTAATGCTCTCACTAACAGCTTTCGTGCCTCCAAGGCATTGTCAGGGAGTCACCCAGTTTCAAGGTGAGCTTTAATAGGATCCATCCAACCGCTTTCTAAATCAATCAGTGCTACCAACTTAGAGTTGATAGTCGGGGCCTTCAAGACCTGGAAGTAAACACTCCCTGCATAATTCTCTATCTCAGAAGAAATGAACTTGGACAGGGCATCAGCTTTAACGTTCACTTCTCTATGGATGTGCTCAACATAGGACTCATCAAACTGAGTCATAACAGCTTTCACAACTTTCAAATACTTTGCCATGGTTTCGTCCTTGGCTTCAAATTCACCATTCACTTGCGATACTACTAGTCTTGAATCCCCACAAACTTTGAGATTCTTGACCCTCATGATTCTGGCCAAGCCCAATCCGGCTATCAAGGCTTCATACTCAGCTTCGTTGTTGGTTGTTGGGAAGTCCAACTTGAAAGCCTACTCAACTGTGAACCCATCGGGGCTTTGCAAAACCAAACCTGCACCACTAGATTTTGTTTTTGATGCTTCATCAAAATAGAGCACCCAATATTTCTTCTGATCAGGTGCAAGCTCTTCATCTTTATCCTCTCTTCCAGGGGTGGTCACTATCTTCTGCCCCCCGACTTCTTAGTTGTCAATGGTACATTCAACCACGAAGTCAGCCAATGCTTGAGCCTTGATGGATGTCCGAGGCTTGTATGTGATTTCGAACTCTCCAAGTTCAATCGCCCACTTGATGAGCCTTCCACTAGCCTTTGGGTTGTGCAATATATTCCTCAACTGCTGGTCCGTCAGGACTTCGATCTTGTGTGACTGAAAGTATGGTCGTAGCTTCCTCGAAGCTGTTATCAATGCCAAAACAAACTTCTCGATGGATGAGTAATTTAACTAAGCCCCGTGCAACACCTTGCTCACATAATAGATAGGTTTATGAACCTTATTCTCTTCTCGAATGAGGATGACACTCAATGCTTGCTCAGATACCGCTAGGTATAAATAAAGAGTCTCTCCGGGACTAGGCTTGGCCAACAACGGGGCTTCCGCCATGTACTTTTTCAATTGTTCAAAGGCCTCTTGGCTTTAAGGAGTTCACTCAAAAATTTTCACCTTCTTCAATGCTTGAAAGAAAGGCAAGCACTTGTCACCAGACTTGGAGATGAATCTCCCTAGGGCTGCAACTCGGCCAGTTAGCTTTTGTACATCTCGTATAGAGCGGGGTGGTTCCATGTCTAGAATCGCTTTGAACTTGTCAGGGTTGGCCTCTATGCCTTTTTTTGAAACCATCAGACCCAAAAACTTTCCTGATCCAACGCCAAAAGCACACTTGGTTGGATTCCACATCATCTTGTGGTGCCTCAGCACTTCAAATGCCTCTCTGAGGTGCTTGATGTGGTCTGCCTTGAAAAGGCTCTTGACTAACATGTCATTAACATAGACCTCCATGGTTTTTCCAATCAGATGGGCGAATATCTTATTCACTAGTCGTTGGTAAGTAGCGCCTGCATTCTTTAGACCAAAAGCCATAACAAGATAGCAGAAAACACCAAAGTTAGTTATGAAAGATACATTTGGGATGTCATCCTTGTGCATCTTAATCTGATTGTAGCCGCTGAACCCGTCCATGAAGCTCAACATCTCATGTCCAACTGTGGCATCTATCAACATGTGTATCCTTGGCAGGGAAAAACAATCCTTCGGACATGCGTCAGTCAAATCGGTGAAGTCTATACACATCCTCCACTTCCCATTCGCCTTCTTGACCATCACAGGGTTAACTAACCATTCGGGAAACTGAATCTCTTCAATAAACTCAGCCTCTAGGAGCTTATCAACATCTTGCTTAATGGCCTCTTGCCTTTCATGAGCAAAATTCCTCTTCTTCTGTTTTATTGTTTTCCGCTCAGGATCAACATTCAACATGTGAGTTATGAGTTGGGGATCAATCCCTGGCATATCAGCTACGGTCCAAGCAAAAACATCACTGTTCTCTTGTAAGAAGGCCGTCAACTTTCCCTTCAAGGGTTTCTTCAGTGAAGCTCCTATATAAGTAACTTTCTCAGGGTCGCCCAACTCTAGAGGTATGGGGATCAAATCCTCTACTGGCTTCCCTCGGTGTTCATCATCACCACGGACATCCATGTCTTCAATCGGGAGTACCTGCCCCCCCCCCCCCCCCCCGACTCCATCAGCCCTTAATGTAGACACATAACAACTTCTTGCCATCTTCTGGTCGCCCTTCTGTTCTCCAACACCATTCCTGGTTGGAAACTTAATCTTCATGTGGTAAGTTGAGGCAATAGCCTTGAACGCATGAAGTCCAGTCCTTCCCAGGATTGCATTATAAGTCGAGGATGCCTTGGTTACCAGAAAATTCAACATCTGAGTAGCCTCCTTAGGTTCTTGCCCGATTGTCATGGGCAACTGAATAGTCCCTTCAACTTTGGACTCAACTCCATTAAACCCATAGATGGGCATGTTGGTTGGGGTCAACTGAGAGTCAGTGTACCCCATTTTCACAAACACGACATGAAACAAAATATCAACAGAAGCTCCATTGTCTATCAGGACTCGCTTCACCTCTGAGTTTCCAATTACAGGAGTTATGACCAACGGGTCGTCATGGGGGAACTTCACCCCTTCAAGGTCAGAGTCATCAAAACCAATTGCGATTTCAGTCCTAGCACGTTTTGGGGCCTCTCCCACGATGTGCATCACCTCTCTGGCATACGCCTTTCGAGAGTTTTGAGTTGTGCCGGCCGCTGTCGGGCCTCCCCAAATCATGTTGATAACTGGCCCTCGGGACTGTGTGTTACGATCACGATCATTATCTCTTCTATTATTGTCTCTCCTATCATAATCCCTTTTTTGGGTACCATGATCTTCACCCTTCGTAAACTTGCTCAACTTTCCTTTTCGGATCAAGAACTCAATCTCATCCTTTAACTGCCTACAATCATCCGTATCATGTCCCACATCTCGGTGGTACCTACAGTATTGCTCCTTGTTTCTCTTTGCGGGGTCACCCCTAAGTGGCTTCGGCCATCGAAAGTCTTTATCTTTCTCAGTATCTAACAAGATCTGACTCCTAGGGATATTCAGTCTTGCATAGTCAGAAAATCTTGGTCCCAAATTCTTCTTTGGTTGTGATTCAGAGTCTTTGCTAGTACGGGGATACTTGTCCCTAGCATCATACTCTTGGTCTTGCTTTCGCTTCTTGGAGTCATTATTACCCTTGCCATTGCTTCCTGCGGCTTCTTTCTTTATGCTATCCTCAACCTTGATATACTTGTCAGCTCTTCGTTGGAGCTCGGCCATGTTTTCAGGAGGATGCTTTGCCAATGACCTTTTAAAGAATATATCAGTGGTTCCGTGTTCCAGGGCTACCATGGCCACCTTGTTTTCCAAGTCAGTGATGTTCAATGTCTCCTTAGTGAACCTCTTGAGGTAATCTCTCAAGTTTTCATTCTTCCCTTGCACCACGTACATGAGGGATGCAGAACTTTTCTCATGAACTCTCCCGCTAATGAATTGGCTAACAAAAGCGACGCTCAACTCCTTAAAAGAGCCAATAGAATTCGCAGGCAGGCGGCTATACCATCTTTGAACCATGCCCGACAGGGTTTGAGGGAACGCCCTACACTTCAAGGCGTCACTTGCAGGTTGCAATAGCAGTGCGTTTGAGAACGTCCTAACGTGGTTCGCGGGATCACCCGTTCCATCATAAGCCTTAATTGTCGGCATCTTGAACTTCTTTGATATATGAGCACTCCTCAGTAAACGGGGTGTGGGATCATCAGGATCCCCAAGTGGCATCAGATCCTTGGGGTTGCTCCTGGGGGTTTCTACCCTTGTTGTTCTTCCAGTTAGGGCGTCAGCCCTTCTCTGCATTCTTGAAGACCTCTCTAAGTCTAAAATGGGAATCGGTCCTGAGGTTGGAGGAGGTTGAGTTTGATTCAACCTAGCTTGTTCTCTTGCAATATCTTCCTTTATCCTTAAAATCTCGGCCTCATGAGCCTTGATTCTCTCAGCAGCTGTCAAAGGGGGTCCGTCATGGATAGTTTGTGTTCTCCTTCTAGGTTCTCTGCTAGCACGTCGCCTCCTCGGGGCTTCATCACGATCATCATCATCAGACGATGAATCATTAGTATAGGGGTCGGAGTAGTCAAGATACTCTCGATCACGGATCTGCAAGGCATGGCCACTTGGTCCAACACCCTAAGTAGTGGGAGGATAGTTAGGTAGACCATTCATCGGGTTGGTATTCATGGGGAGATCCGTAGTATGGATCTGTACCCCCGGTGGTAACGGGTGATTAGGATTAACTAGAGGAGAAACCATCATCTGAAGAGAGCTGGTTTCTTGGCTTGGGTGGATGACCATGGGTAACGTTCTCTCAGCATGGGGATTCGTCCCTGGAGGTTGAGAAACTTGAGTTTGAGTGATCGCCCCTGTTGTTGGGGGTACTTGCTCAATGGCAGGCGGAGCAGAGCTTAGAGGCATGGCCTCAGTAGAGGTTGGTGCTATTCTTCGTGTGGTCACCATGGTTGATGTATTTTTCTCACAGACGGCGCCAAATGTTGTGGAATAAAAACTAGGTTACGAAATTGTATTTAATGCTAGGGTTGGTGAGCTTCGAGCTTTAATGGCTATTTCCGTGTTCGAGACTGATCGGTCCTCACAGAGTGCCTACATATCTCGTATTGAGAATCAAGCCAAAAACGTAGTTCTAGGTGATCGTGCCCTCGAGGCTGTGAAGGCGAGAGCTCACCTAGGACGCAGTGGCTTGCATGTCCTTATTCGAGGATTAAGCCAAAACGTAGTTCTGAGAATGAGGGGTCAGGCCCTTATGTAGGATGTAGGAGCCTTAGAATTATGGTAGGATTCGGATACTTGGTGGGCAAGTCACCGCCTTGAGGAAGGTTCTAGACTCCTTCCTTGAAGGAATCAGTTTCCATGTTGAAGTAGGTGCTTTGGGGGCTAAGTCAGGCATGAATAATATCTTTATTTGACTCTTATTGTTGAGCTGGTTATTACCCTTAATATTAATTACGAAATTAATATCATAAATAGGGTTTGGGCCCATCAGGTGGGCCCCACGTTTGGACCATATTGGGTCTAATTAATGCCACATTAAATGTGTCTTTGGGGCTTATTTTTAGCCCATATCAAATAGCTATATTTTAAAAATAGTATTTTATTATTATTTTAATAATAATATATGATGTGTCACGATATGAGTGGATAATGTGGATTTTATATATTATCTATAATTCATAGGCATTAGCCAAATATAGAAGATGTGAAATCCATTATCTAAAAATTTACCTAACAGTGTGCATAGTTGGAGAAGAAAAAAATACTATTAGCTAAAAATACTGCCACGTCACTATTATAGCTAACAGATTGTTAGCCTTGAAGATGCTCTAAGACTATGTAGTAAAAATAGTTTATGTAATTGTAATCATTTTTATATGATTGATCAACTGAAAAATCTGATTTGATTTCATTTGGTCTCAAATTTTTCATGTTTGTCAAAGTAGTAGGGACATTTCACCAAATGATCCTTCTATTCAGACTAACATACCCCACATTGAAATTAAAATCGAAATCAGAGCTACCAGGATCCAATCAATATATGAAAGATTACAGCTTGTAAAAGCTGAAAGTCAAGCTAAGAAGAGTTAATCAATATATACATCAGCATATAAAGACTTTTTTTATTTAAAAGTTTTTAGAAATTGTTCTAAAAATTCTCGATTCAATCGATTAATTTCGATTAATTCTCTAAAATGTCCCTAGTCGATTTGATTTTTAAAATTTTTAATTAATCTTTGTAACTACTTCTTGATTGGAGTATTTATAATAAATTAATAGAATTAAAATAATATATTAATCAAAGATGAATTATTATATATTTTATGATATGATAAATACATATTATTTAATAAAAAAACTAATAGAATCGTAACAATATACTAAATAATATTAAAATATATCCGATTTTTATTTCAATTAATCTTTCCTATTAATCTCCAATTTAACGATTAATTCTTTTACCCATTTTGTCCATATCATTTTTGTAACACTAAGAGCATCTCCAACGGCACTAGGTATAATGGTTAGCTATAATAAGTATTAGCTAAAATTTGATGAAGCTGTAACACATTATGTTCTAATGGTGTTAGCAATAATGGTTATCTATAATTCAAAAATAATATTTTATTATTATTTTGGTTCACCTTTATCATTACTTCACCACTGATATAATTTAAATAAGGTAAAAAAGTGACGTGGATATTTTAAATAATGGCTACAGACTAAACAGATATAGAAGATAAAATAAAGGATATCAATAATTTTTGCTAACAGATCTTGTGGTTGGAGCAGTATATTTTTTAGCTAATGTGTATATCATAGTGCCACGTAGACTTTTTAGCCAAACAAGTGGTGATGGGTGGAGATGCTCTAAGAGCATCTCCAACGGCGTTGGCTAAAAATGGTTGGCTAAATTACATAAAATACTGATTATGTAAAATTTGTCGGACTTGTAAGATATTGTGCTCCGATGGTATTGGTTATAATGATTGGATATATTTTAAAAATGGCATGTTATTAATATTTCAAGTTGTTATTAATGCAATATATTATTTTAATATAAAAATAAGTGATGTGCCAATTCACTACAGGTCTCTAGAGGTTCGACAAATATAGCCAACATCAAGAGATTATCTATAATTATAGATAAGGGTTTTGTCCCATTGAAGTGGTTAATTTTTTACATATTATGTATAAGTTTTATTTTTGGAAAACCATGTAAACTTTTAGCTAACGACTTGATATGGTTGGAGATGTTCTAACTACCGGTAATGAAAGTGTTACAAAACATTTCTATTTTTAGCCAGGCAGCTAGAATTCTACCAAAATCACTAAATCGGTCAAAATACTGATTGTACACTTGCAGCAGCTACATGCTTCTAAATTAAAAACTGTATGAGTTTATCTCTTGGACTCGTCGGTAGTGTTGAACGATTTTCGCTCATTTTCAAGATTTATTAGAGTAGATATTCATTTTTAAATTATATAAAGTTATTTATTAAAATAGTTATATTTAAAAACTCTTTTTTATTTTATTTTATCAACTATTGAAAAAAGATTAAAAACTCTATAATTAATTGTAGGGGTTTTTTTAAAAATACCTGTCATCAAATTATTTTTTTAAAAATACTATCACTTTTAAAATTATTTATAAAAAATACCTTTCTTTAAAATTCTTTTTTAAAAAATACGGTTTGCAACCCAACTTCAAGGCGGCGCCAACCGTATGAGTTGCAAATGAGCTTGCAAAAGTTGCAACTGAAAATTGGAAGTTGCAACTGAAAACTGGAAGTGCAAATGAGGTTGTAACTGAAAACTGGAAGTTGCAAATTAGGTTGCAACTGAAAACTGGAAGTTGCAAATTAGGTTGCAACTGAAAACTGGAAGTTGCAAATGAGGTTGCAAAAGTTGCAATTAAAAACTGGAAATTGCAAATGAGGCTGCAAATGAAAATTGGAAGTTGCAAATGAGGTTGCAAAAATTGCAACTGAAAACTGAAAATTAGGTTGCAAAAGTTGCAACTGAAATTGGAAGTTGCATATGAGGTTGCATATCGATTTCAAAAAATTGGTCGAAAATGACAGCTGAAAACTCACACGGCTAGCACCGTCCTGAAGTTACAAATGAGATTGCAAAGGTTGCAAACCATATTTTACAACAAAGAATTTTAAAGAAAAGTATTTTTATAGAAGGTGGTATTTTTAAAAAAAATAGAAGTTAAAAACAAATACGGTAGTATATTTACAAAACTGAAAATATACATTTGAAACTCCATTTTAAAGACAGTAAAAATGTAAAAGAAAATTAAAAACATATATTTTTTTGTAAACATATTAGCTAGCCCGCTGTTGACTAATATGTCATTAAGAAATAAAATATGTTACAGCCTTACAGGTCAATCACAAAAGTCAAAAATTCATGGCGCCAATGATAATAATCTGCACAACTGTACGCTCATGGATCTACATGCAAACAATTCAGCATAATGTAATACGGAGTATGTAACAGGCTAACAGCTTCTTCGTTTCTCTTTTGGCTGCCTAACTCTATCCTTCCCAGAAACTCCGTTTTGATAAGATTGTGTTCTTCCCCCTTATCCGGAGGCTCCTTATTTATATATATTAGATTTAGAGGGTGTTTGGGATTGCTTAAAATAAGTTACTTTTAACTTAATGGAGGTGTTTTTAACTTAAAGGAAAAAGTGAAGTTGTTTACTTTAAGTTGAATGAAAGTGTTTGGGTAATTTTACTTAAAGTTAAATGGGGGTTTAATAATTTTGATTTAAAGTGAAATTTGACTTTAAAAAATTTAAAAATCATAATATTTAAACTTTACAAGAATTGTAAAAAAAGAAAAAAAAAACTCCATAAATCATAAGTCATAAGTCAAAAGTACCTAAATGGAACTTCTGACTTAAAGCAAGTTTTTAACTTAAAGTCGGCTTAAAGCCATGGTTGCCAAACATGCAGAAAACAACTTAAAGCCAGCTTTTGCTTTAAGTTCGGTTTCCCAACCAGGCTCTTAATTATAGGAAGATGGTCTCAACTATTGTTTTATGCACATAAATGGTCTAAATATTTTTTTAAACAGATGATTGCATTCCATCTATATTTATCTAAAAATTGTTGTTTGTTTTTATTTTTCGGCCATTTTTTGTATTAAAAAACATTGTTCAACCATTATGTTATAAGTAAGTCATAAATTGAATACACTCATTTGTTTAAAAATATAATTAGGTCATCACATTATTTATTTTTACATTTGGACCATTTTTGTGTCAAAAAAATAGTTGAGGTCATGCTCATACAATTAAATCTATATCATATTATATTCATAATTTTCATTATCATAATTACTAAAATGTTATTGGCGTCATGTACTTTTACAAGTTGATTAACAAAGCCCAACGGGCTGATATGGAATTTTCTAGATAAATTTTGGAATGAGTATGAATCGAACCTAAAATCGGAAAGATAAGAAATAAATTCAAACCACTTAGCTATCTACTTATTCAAAAAAAAATATCACTAACAAAGTAACAAATATTTAAATTAAATAAATGAGGATGAGAAGACTAGAACCTAAGATACTTCTTAAACCAAATTTTTATACCATGTAATATATCCATTTAAATTTTAAGTTGTCCAAGAAAGATTTCAATAGAATCTTGTACTACAATTAGGGGTGAGCATTCGGTCGGTTCGGTTCGGAACCGAACCGAACCGAAAGAACCGAGAACCGAATTTTCAATTATTTTAGAACCGAATCGGACCGAATAAAATTCTGGACCGAACCAGACCCGAACCGAAATAATTTGGTCGGTTCGGTCCGATCCATAAGAACCGAATTTTTTGAATTTTGATTTATTATTGTATATAATTATTAATATAAATATAATATTATTATTATAAATATATTATTATTAATATAAATATAATATATATATTTTTATATATTATTGTATATATTATTATTAACTATTAACTATTTATTGTATCTATTATTATTAATATAAATATAAATATATATATATATATATATATATATAATTCGGGTGGTTCGGTTCTAACCGAAATTACTTACGGAAGAACCGAACCGAACCGAAATTTATTTCGGTTCTAACCAAAAGAACCGAACCGATCGAAAAAGAAAAAAAATTGGACCGAACCGAAATTGTGTAGTTCGGTTCGGTTCTTCGGTTCCGGTTCGGTTCTGCTCACCCCTAACTACAATAAATATTATTCAACAATTCAAACATATGGACTACCATGTAAGGACTAGAGAATTATGCTCTTCCCAACTCTTAAAGTATTTCAAGTTACAAGTATAATATTAGATTTGCAAATTTATCAGTTCTATCAGCAAGAATGTTCGTTTAACATGCGTATAATTTGATTTTGTACATGTAGAAATTTATTCATTGTGAATTTTTCAGTGAGAGTCATAGTAAATTAATGTTTCTATCAAGCTTATAACGTATAATTTGATTCTATATACGTAGAATCTTATATGTATACTGAAAATTATATGTACATATCATCTGTCTACTTCATTCTACCAGCTATGAAACCTCAAGTCGAATCTTAAAAATGTAGTTGGACTGACACTATAACTCAAGACTATAGGGTTAAAAGGAATAAAGGCAAGAAGGTCTATTAATGACTTTAGTTAATTAGTCATGTTAATTACAAATTAATGTGGTCCATAAATATTACATATATGCTTACCGACTCTTCGAGACTCTAAACGAGCAAGCATGGAGGTTTATTCTGATTTGCAAGTACAAAGCTAGCTAGCTTCTTTACTTCTTTAAACACATAAAGACTATAACACTGATTAATTAATCAAATTATTTATGCTAGTTCTTACTACTATTTGTGTACACGAGCTAAAGTAATGAGTTTGCATGTAAACCATCTGTTTTAGCACTGGATGATGCTGTCTCAGTTTAATTACATTAATTAATAATTTATTAAGCTAGTCTAAATGTTGAGTATCAGATTGTACGCCCACCACCACAGAAAGAGAGAAAGAAAGTTTTGCATCAGAATCCATTTGCGAATACTAAAATGAAGAGTGCGTCATCTTTTTTTTAATGATCCGAGGGGTCAAATTTCGCGCATCTCGAAATTAGAAATATTGGTAATATATTCATATATATCAATCATCATGATAGTTCACTTACTTCCGTGTTTCGAGATCAAAATTATAATCTTCAAACAGTAAATTTTTAAATCACGATTTCAATTAATTGGGACATCCTTGATAGGTTACTCACGTTTGTTTGGCCTCGAGTAATTACCTAAAGTTGGCTTTATGATAGTATTTTGTTTGGTTTTTATATTATTTGGTTGTAAGACTTGAATATTAAGAAATGACAAGAGAATCCAGATCAAAGCCTAGAGAAATTTATACCACCCCAAGGCAAATATGTAATCCATGCTTTTGTGCCCACCCAATCCATGTTAGTGCCATCTTTTGTCATAACATTTTAAATATTTTCTCCTTTCCTTATAGTGAGGAATGAGGATGAATAAGTAGTAGTTCATGATCAAACTAATTATGTAAGTTATAATATAAGAAATAAAATTCCTGTACATGAGATAAAAAAAATGCTAAAATTTTCATAATTTGATTAGATATGAAATATGTAATCGACATAATTTAGTTTGTTATCTTAAGCATTGACCAAATCCGTGTGCATACTTACCTAAAATTTTCAGAAATTTTGGTCACCGAACTTCTAAAATATGGTATTAGCTAGAACTCCTAGAACGGTTTTTGTGTTCATTTTAATTGCTAATTGTTAGAAAATGGAGTTTTTAAGGGCATAATTATTTTATGTTCTTGATGTTAATTCCGGATTTTAATGATTGGAAATTGTTCCTTGATCGATATGGGAACTTAAATTTTCATATATGGGTCTAAGTAATTTTCTTAGTGAAACCCATAGAGAAATGGAGTTGAAGTTAGTAGCTTGAATAAGCTTGAAATGAGAATGTGTATTTATCCCACATTGAAATAAATAAGGGGGGTTGTTGGCTTTATATAGAATCACACACATGGGTAGTGTGTTGGGAATATTGACTACTACAGCAACATAGAGGCAGTTATATATCGTATTTAACAAGTCCAGGCCAAGCATACAATTAGCGAAACAAAACACGAAGGTAAAACACATGCAAATCAGTAACTGATAGAACAAAGGAAGATAAGAAATCATACCAGAAGCCATAGCTATGCAGGTATAAAATAAGAAACAATCAGCTGAGTCACCAGGCCTTGCAAAGAAGTCCTGATTGTTCTTGAAGAGATAATTGCCTCCACTTACACTGTGTCAGGATGCTGGCAATATTCTTCCAGGATAAAACAACTCCGAGTTAGATGGTCACAGCAACCAGAAAACTCAACTTCGACTAACACCTCAGTCGCCAGAAAAACCTACTGGCGGAGTACAGAATATAAAGGGAGAACAGAGTGTATAGAGAGAACAGAGAATGTATGGTGTGGACAGTATGTTCAGTGTATACAGTGTATACAGTGTGTATCACAATCAGTTGCTTAGGTCTCTATTTATAGGAGAGGCCAAACGTAACTGATACCACCCAATTAATATTGTAACTCCCATTCTAATTAATTAGAATGAAACGGTCGATTTAATATAATCAAAACGGCTGTAACAGCTGATTTTATATTAAATAAATCGTAACAGTTACGTTATATATTTATCCACATTATGACTTCCAATTAATAGAATAAACGCTCAGACTCTACTGTCAAAACCACGCAGAAGTTACTGTCAACAAGTCTCGACAGTACCTTTAAAGTAACTGTCAATAGTTTGTTCCTGACAGTAAGTTTACTTCCTTGACAGCAACCTTGTTCCTGACAGTAAGTTTACTTCCTTGACAGCAACCTTGTTCCTGACAGTAAGTTTTACTTCCTTGACAGCAACCTTGTTTCATGACAGTAAGTTTTCACTTCCTGACAGCAACCTTGTTTTTGACAGCAAGTTTTCACTTCCTGACAGTAACCTTGTTTCTGACAGCAAGTTTTTCACTTCCTGACAGTATGTTTATAATATTAAAATAAATCAATAATCCATGCAATAAAATTCCTCGCCCAGGTCGCCTCGCGTACGCGAGACGCCGAGACATTCGCCCAAATCGCCCTTCGACCGAGCCGACCCGAGTCGAGACAAGACGTGACGTGCCGTGGCGTGTCGTGACGTGGCGGGGCGGGCGGCGGCGCGCGCGCGTGTGTGTGTGTGTGCGCGTGGAGCACACAGTAACACCATGCACCATCATACACCTTAGTAGTTGTACACTACCCATGTGTGTGATTCTATATAAAGCCAACAACCCCCCTTATTTATTTCAATGTGGGATAAATACACATTCTCATTTCAAGCTTATTCAAGCTACTAACTTCAACTCCATTTCTCTATGGGTTTCACTAAGAAAATTACTTAGACCCATATATGAAAATTTAAGTTCCCATATCAAGGAACAATTTCCAATCATTAAAATCCGGAATTAACATCAAGAACATAAAATAATTATGCCCTTAAAAACTCCATTTTCTAACAATCCCCCACAAATCCATACAGAAATGTTTCAGGTTTTCCATCATGACTTGTTTTTCAGAGTTGGTACCCTTCCGGGTTTGAACCCTCCTAAGTCCCCTACTTCAATGATTACCGGATTCAGATGGAATGTTTCACCTTGAATCTTAATCCGTTTGGTGTAACCATGTTCCATAGACGACGACAAGTCAAAGGCTATGGTGCCAATCTACGGCTTTGAGACATTAATGGTCTTGTCTCGATCCTGTTCGTCGAATGTTTCAAGGAATAACCCTTTCCTCTAATTGCGACCACACAATTACATTCGCTTAGCTGGGCATCTCCAGAGATGTACTGCTACCATCTCGTCAAATGACTTGACCCCATTCAGAGTTATAATAACTCTTGCTATCTAGCAGTATCAGTACCTTCTAGGTTTACAGGGAATAGACTCAGATACAACAGTATCATTTATGTAGCAAAGGTACTACCAATTCATCCTTACAGCTTGTTATTACCACATTGAATACACTTCAAGGGATCTCCTCTCATGTGTATTGGGTTCCCACTGATGATGAACTTTGATGGGTTGACAGCCCCATCCCCAACCTCGACTTAAGGACCACTGCAGGTTCCAGTCCTTTAGTTAAAGGATCAGCTATATTATTCTGAGTTCCTATGAACTCTACAGCTATAATCCTATCAGACACTGAACCCCTTATAGACTTTAGTCTAACTTGGATGTGTCTCTTTGTTTTAGCATTATACTTTTTACTGCTAATCTTGTCGATAGTTGTTTTACTATCACAATGAATAGCAAGCGCAGGAAGCGGTCTGCTTACTACAGGTATCGCGGACATAAGTCCATGTAACCATTCAGCCTCCGTCCCCGTGGCATCAAGTGCACACAACTCAGCCTCAAAAGTAGACCGAGTTACTATAGTCTGTTTGGTCGACTTCCAGGATATTGCTCCACCTGCTAAAGTGAACACGTATCCAGTCACTCCATTGGAACCAGACTTCTTAGCTATCCAACTTGCATCACTGTACCCCTCAAGTACACCAGGAAATCTCCTATAGTGTAAACTTAGGTACATTGTGCCTTTCAGATATCTAAGTACTCTATCAAGAGCATCCCAATGAGTTCTGTTTGGACAGCTTGTATATCTAGCCAACTTAGACACAGAGTATGAAATATCTGGTCTAGTACAGTTAGCAAGATACTGCAAACTCCCTATAATCTGAGAATACCTTAACTGAGACACAGGTACTCCTGAAGCATTCTTAACAAGGGCAACTTTAGGATCATAGGGTGTACTAGCGATTCTACACTGTGAATAACCATATTTCTCAAGTATAGATTTCTCTATATAATGAGACTGCGATAAAGTTATTCCCTCAGCTGACTGTGTCAGTTTGAGACCAAGAATCACACTAGCCTCACCCATATCCTTCATTTCAAAGTGCCTTTTCAAGAAAGCTTTTGTCTCGTTAATAATCTCAATATTGGTTCCAAACAATAGTATGTCATCTACATATAGGCACATGATGACACACTCACTACCTTTAACTTTGGTGTAGACACACTTGTCACTATCATTAATATCATAACTGAACGGCACTATAGTTTCATCAAACTTTTTATGCCAATCCCTAGGAGCTTGTTTCAAGCCATAGATGGATTTGATCAACTTACATACTTTCCTTTCGTTACCAGATGCAACAAATCCCTCAGGCTGATCCATATAAATCTCTTCTTCAAGTTCACCATGAAGAAAAGCTGTCTTTACATCCATTTGATGGATGATAAGACCATGTACGGATGCCAATGCTACAAGCATTCGGATTGTTGTCATCCTAGCTACAGGAGAGTATGTATCAAAGTAATCAATACCCTCCATTTGCTTAAAACCCTTAGCTACCAGTCTAGCTTTGTACTTATCTATTGAGCCGTCAGGATTCAACTTTCTCTTAAAGATCCATCTGCACCCGATAGTAGAACACCCAGGAGGGAGATCAACTAACTCCCATGTTCCGTTAGAAACAATAGAGTCAATTTCACTCTTTACAGCGCCCTTCCAGTGCCTAGACTCTGAAGAATCCATAGCTTGTCGGAAAGTTAAAGGTTCATCCTCGACATTGTAAGTGATAAAATCACTTCCAAAATCCTTGACTACCTTTGCACGCTTACTCCTTCGTGGTTCCTCTACCTCCTTAGCAGTAGAGCTACTACTAGGTTCCGCCCCCACATTTGTCATCTTTTCCACATGATCAGGAATAGAACTTGATGTGTGAGTAGGATCTTCATTAGAAGTATCTTGAGGCATACCAGTCTTCATAGGGTAGACATCCTCAAAGAATGTAGCATCACGAAACTCAACTATCGTGTTTGCCACTATACCATCTATGTCAGATTTTAACACTAAAAATCTCATAGCTGTAGTGGTCTCAAGATAGCCTAGAAAGATACAATCAACAGTCTTCGGACCTAGTTTCTTTCTCTTGTGTTCAGGGACAAGTACCTTGGCAAGGCACCCCCACACACGAAGATACTTAAGACTAGTCTTCTTGCTCTTCCATAACTCATAGGGTGTCTTATCCATGTGTTTCAGAGGAACTCTATTCAGAATATGGCAAGCCGTATTCAGAGCTTCTCCCCACATGTATTTAGGCAACCCAGAATTAATAAGCATACTATTAATCATATCTTTAAATGTTCTGTTCTTTCGCTCAGCAACCCCATTAGACTCAGGTGTGTATGGTGGGGTAACTTCATGAACTATACCATTGTTTGCACAAAATTCATTAAAAGCGTTACTCGTATACTCACCACCTCTATCAGATCTCAACCGTTTAAGTACCTTACTAGTTTGTTTTTCTACTTCAGTTTTATAAATAATGAATTTACTAAGTGCTTCATCCTTATGTCTAAGTAAATAAACATAACAATATCTACTACTATCATCTATAAAGGTAATGAAGTATCTAAAATGGTCCTTAGTCAACACACCACCAAATTCACAAATATCAGTGTGTACTAAATCTAACAAGTCTGAATCCCTAACAATATTATGAAAAGGTTTCCTTATTTGTTTAGCAGACACACATACTTGACATTTAGAATTCTTTTCTATAGTGTGTTTTGGAATCAACTCTAAGTTCATCATATTTTTAAGAGCACCAAAATTTAAGTGACCAAGTCTAGCATGCCATAAATCAGAAGATTCAATACAATTAACAGAAGGAGTAATATTATTAATCAAACTACCCAAAACGGGTTCAACATTAATCACAAATAAACCATTCGACAAGTAACCCTTGCCAAAAAAATGTACCAGTATGAGTAAGAACTACTTTATTACATTTGAGAGAAACTTCAAAGCCATTAGCTACTAAACAACTACCACTTATTATATTTCTACGCATGTCAGGAACATGATGCACTCTCATCAGGGATAGAATACGTCCCGAAGGAAACTTCAGGTCCACGTTTCCTACTCCATGTACTTGAGCAGCACTTGCGTTCCCCATCGTCACTGTCAAGCTATGACTCTGTTGATAAGATACAAATAAACTAATGTCAGCACAAATATGCACATTAGCTCCAGTATCAATCAACCATTCATTTGACAGATAAGTGGAAAATAGTACAGGGTTGTAGGTAACGTACCGGTCTACATTGGTTTCAGAAGCCAAAGCCTCACCAACAACCATGTTCGCTACAGGCCCACTTGAGGTTCCAAGCACAGCATTCGCTTGAGCTACCCCCTCGGCTTTCTTTGCTTTCTTTGTAGGGCAGTCCTTACTCCAGTGCCCAACCTGCCCACACGACCAACATGGTTTGTTTGCCTTTGGTTTCTTGGCCTTATCCTTGTCACTCTTAGGTTTATTACTATTACCCTTCTTAGAGACAGCCTTCCTTTTCTGTCCTACAGTAGCTACATTTACCTTCGAGCTTCCATGCTCAGTTGGCATCACATGTCCCTGTTTGGACTTGTGTTGTTCTTGCACCGAGATGTCCAGCATAAGGTTGGTCCATGTGATCTCTCCTTTCTGTCTTTTCAGGGAGAGAGAGAACTCTTCCCAAGACTTTGGAAGCTTTTCAATCACACTCATCACCTTAAACTTTTCGGGGAGGTCCATTCCAGACTCCTTCAAAGCATGCACTATCATCTCGAATTCATGCACTTGCTCAGTCATGGACTTATTGTCCACCAGCTTGAAATCAAGGAACCTAGCCACAGAATACTTTTCCAGACCTTGTGAGTCAGTATTATGTGTTTGGTCCAGCTTATTCCATAAGAGTTTTGCGGTGTAGGCATCAGAGGAGTACACATCAAACAATGTGTTGGTTAGAGCAGCCAGAATTGCTGCCCTAGCAACCCCATCCTTCTCAGCCCACTTCGCATAACTCTTAACTGATTCAGCCTTCTCTTGATCCACAACCGGCTTCTCATATTCCACAACAGGCCACAAACCCTTTACAGTCAACCACAACTTCATCCTTTTCTGCCAACGAGAAAAGCCAACGCCCCCATTGAATTTCTCTGGCAAGCCAGTTAATTCAACAGGTTGTGGAAAACTGTAAGTGGTCCAATCAATGACCCCAACAGATGCAACCGAACTACCACTAGCAGGAATCTCACTCTCGTTAACCATTATGCTAAATACTATATAACGATTTATCTCTTCAAGAATGTTGGGAATATTGACTACTACAGCAACATAGAGGCAGTTATATATCGTATTTAACAAGTCCAGGCCAAGCATACAATTAGCGAAACAAAACACGAAGGTAAAACACATGCAAATCAGTAACTGATAGAACAAAGGAAGATAAAAAATCATACCAGAAGCCATAGCTATGCAGGTATAAAATAAGAAACAATCAGCTGAGTCACCAGGCCTTGCAAAGAAGTCCTGATTGTTCTTGAAGAGATAATTGCCTCCACTTACACTGTGTCAGGATGCTGGCAATATTCTTCCAGGATAAAACAGCTCCGAGTTAGATGGTCACAGCAACCAGAAAACTCAACTTCGACTAACACCTCAGTCGCCAGAAAAACCTACTGGCGGAGTACAGAATATAAAGGAAGAACAGAGTGTATAGAGAGAACAGAGAATGTATGGTGTGGACAGTATGTTCAGTGTATACAGAATAAAGGCCATTCTATCCAAGACCTCAGAGTCACATCTCCCCTTTTATGCATTTTACCACCAAATGACCAGAATAAAGGCGGTCGTGGCTAACCTTCCTTCGTCTTCATCCTTTTATTTCGATAAGCCATGATTTTTACCCCGTTTTTTTTCATCTTTTTGTATCTCTTTTTCCAGAAACTTTATTTCCCAGTCCATATACATGATATAATCCGCCATATCTCGATTAGTGACCTCCTTTCTCAATTTCGTGGTCACCTCCGTTGTTCTTCGGTGTATGTTCATCGCCGGAGCTTTTCATTATCTTTCCTCTCAAAAGATCATCCAATGCCCTCCTTCTAGCGCCAAAAATGTTGTGAGAGGAATTTGGTACAACACTTCGAGAGAATATCGCTGGAATAACGGATGAATCGCTTGATTTCCGGCTGCAGAATCGGCGTTCAAGCGGTTACAGCCCGGCGTTCAACTGCCAGAATGGGCGATTGTTTGTAATGATTTTGGGACTGAGTTTGCAAGGCCACCGGACAACAAGGACGGAGTAATTCCTACTCAGTCGATCCCAACTGCCAGAGATGTGTATTGCTCAAGTTTTCTACATAATCCATGTAGAGTGAAGTGAGATTCAACCCTTGCAAAGTGCCTACATATCCCATATTTATAGGAATCAAGTCCCATGTAGTTCTAGGGTTTTGGAGTCCTTATTGATAGCTCAGCCACGTTTTGATATGCCTTATCCTCCTGACCATGCTGATCCGTTTGTTATTTTGTGATGAAGATGAGTCCTAGTTCCCTTAGGACACTGCCTGAACCCTGGCCTTCCGCTGTACAACCGCCTATATATATACGCAGTGTATATATCATATATGTTTTATATTTATCTTCCTCAACTGAACTGATCCAGCTAATTATCCCAGATGATATGTTTATCCAGTAGTTATCCCTCCATAAAATCATAATTATCTTCATATTTATATGATTTTCCATCATATATCCGCATATATATACATAATCCATGCATAGATGATGATTATCCACGATTCCAAAGGTTGTTGGGCCACTCCTGATGTTTAGGAGTTATCCACAAGTCTGTTAGAGTGATATATATTCGTTCTCCTACAATTTATGAGGCTGCGGGACTGCTGGTGCGTTTTCTGGGAATTGTCGGGGTACGTGCACGTACCCCCTGCCTGGAAGCCTATCACCCGGATAAACCCCTATCAAGCCTCCACACAGCAGTACCCCTATATGAGGTTCAAACACCTGAACCCCTGCATGATGGAACCCTGAACCAGATGTCAGAATCTTCATCCTTCAATATATTTTAAAGGCATATTGGGCCAAAGCATTCATACCTAGTCCAACATATCCTTCCATATCTTCATTATTCGAACCCGTAACCTTAATGGGCCTTAAATCAAGCCCAAGGCAGATTTTGGGCACAACACTGCAGATTCTTGCTTTCTAGAACACTGATCATGCAAATGATTAAGTAGTTTATACAGAAAGTATAGTTGAGCTGTTCAGGTCGTAAATTTTAGTAGGTACAAGAGACAAGTTAATGCCTCGAGCCCGTAAAAGAAGTTGAGCTGGCCAACAACATGCTTACATCAATCAAGGTCCGAGGTTAACTTTATGGGTAGACAATGCATGGATTTCTGGGATCGAATCTCAACTGGCAAGCATAATTATGAGGATCATCAGCAATTAAGATCGTGTGTCATTTTCATAATCTTAACTTAATGACAGATAATTTCACAACCATTTCGCATCTGCTATGCAAGTGGAATTATATATTTTATACATATTTGGTACGAATTTGTGCCTTTGAGATTTATTTTTGTGCTTTGGTCACGATATTCAACAGACAAAGAGAATAATAGATGATAAATTAATGTGCAGTACGGATCATATAGGGGCAAATTTTCATTGAGAAAACTGGGTTTGAGGTTGTCCTCAGGCATCTCTCCTAAGGTTATATAATAGATTTCTATTATAATGTAAAGGGCCTCGCAGGGGCATTTTTGTAATTGTAATTTTTTTTCTAGTAATTTACATAAATAGCCTTAATTTTATATGAAGATTGTTTTAACCTCAGAGTTCTACCTGAGCTCAACCTCAAGCACTTGAAACCCATTTTCATTTATATTATTATATTAAAATCAAAATATTGAAAATTTGAAAGTTTGGTTTTCGATTTGGTAATCGATTGTTTTTTTCTAATTAAAATACATTACATTTTAATTAAAAGATATTAACTTTTATAAATATCTAAAAAAATTAATTGTACCATATCTTCCAATCATTAATATTTCTTTTCTAATCAATATAAGTTATCTTTTAATTTAGTTATAATCAAAACAAGTTGCATTTTAATTTAAAATATAATCGTGCAATCATTAATACATATCCAAAAATAATCCTTAATAATAATAAAAACACGAGTATAATTATTTTTACTTTGGTTCAACAATTCAACCAAATGAACTTGCAGTTACCCCCGTTGTAGGAGATGTAAGAATTGGTACTTATAATAACTTTTTATTTGATTGATAATCATATAAAGTAGAAGATATTTTAGCCATTTGCATTAAACTCAAATTTCTTTATTGCATACACGCCTCCGAAAGCACATACGATAATATAATAATAGGAAGAAATTTGTTAGTAGCGTACTCAATCAAACGGGTTATTTTCTCCCCAATCACGGATTCCATACTACCCCCATAAACTGAAAATCCATAACCCCAAGTGCTATGGGAATATCGTTTAATCATCAGCCTATACTTGTTTGAACGGCTTCAATTAATCCTGTCTTTCGTTGATAAGAATCGATACAATCTTTATAAGGCTCCTCTTCAGAATGAAATTAATGGGATCCAAAGAAACCAAGTCTTCATCCATAGCATCCCAAGTATCTGGATCCAGAAGTTCGATTCTATCGGAACTACTCATTTTCAAATGATATTCACATTGTTCATAAAAATTCATTTTTGATTTTAAAATTTTCGTATAATTTAATCCATAACAATTTTCACATTGAACCCACAATATCAAACATGTTCTTACAATCATTAATATATACCAAAAAATATCACATCATATATTTCAATCATTAATAAAATATATTAAAAACACGTTTACGTTAATAAGGAAACATGAATATAATTTATTTTGGTTTAATGGTTGAACCATATAATGATCAATAGATTCTTAGTAAATAAATAAGAACAGTTAGCTCTAATGATAAGATATATTATATATTTAAATAATCATGCTAAAGTTCCAAACTTTCAATCCCGTTAAAAACTTATTTAATTTCAAATTTAATAATACTAGTTTTAAACCATGCATGTCATTAATTAAATTTATATTAAATTAAAATTAAAATAACTATTGAAAATAATAATTATAATAAAATATAAAATTTATAATATATCAAAAGAAAATATGTGCATCGCACGGGTTATATATAAGCTAGTACTTACGAAAATAAGTACGAGAAAATAATGAACTATAAATATTTGGGATAATTAGTTCAAACGTCTCTAAACTGTACGCTATTTATTGTCTAGGTCCCTGAACTATTTTTTCCAACATTACGATCCCTAAACATTTAAACTTTTCTAATTCACATCCTTTCGTCTAAATTTAACTAACAGACGTTAGTCAATGCTGACGTGGCAATCGAAATTCACGGAATGAATTGAAATTTTGACATGTTAATCTACGAGTGATTACAAGAATACGGGTGGTGAAAGTTTTCGATTTCGAGTTCACTAACATATGAAAATCTAAAAAATTTAGTAAGTTTTTTTTTCGTATTCTTGAAATTAAAATACAGTTAGTTAAACGTATTAACTACACTACCATGAAAAACTTGCAATCTAGGACTGTCAGATTTTAACTCAGTGTAAAGAGAAATGTTACTAAGCTATGTAAAGAGAAATGTTATTAAGCTATGTTCAGAATTATGTACTACTCACTTGGGAATGATTTATCTTCTACAAAGGACTGGAAAAGAAAGCCTCCCAAGAGTCCAGTCCCAAAGACCATAACGTAGCCTATAACTGTGATAACCAAAATTCAAAGAACTATTTTACAAAGGATAATTTAAGTTTAATTTTCTACTCGGGACACAGGATAATATCAGCTACATAAAATTTCACCTGCAGCAGTCTTCAAATTAGAAAATATTGCAGCTACTAAAAAGGCCAGTGAAATTTGCAAGTTCACATAGATTAGATAAATCACAAATTGAATGATGTAGTCGTTAAGGGTGAAAAGCTTCAATCCTACAAGAGACATGAATTTAAACAATTAAGATAGGACTCGAAGAGTGAAAAACAACAAGAGGAGGGGTGAGTATGTTTGTGTTTGAGCCATGCTCTTGTTTTCTATGGTGCAGCTTGCTCCCAGTTCGAGTTGTGGACAGGTATGGCCTAATTGCTATTCTTTGTACATTCTTTCTCTCCTTTTAATATATAACAATTTAGCAAAAAAAAAAAAGGTTGGAGAACAGGCATGACATCAGATCATGATGATGCATGGAAAGATATAAAAGATCCCCTCAATTCTTCAATAAAATGTAGTTGCACATTAGTATTACTCCTTCCATATTCAGCTGTATATCCCTCAACAGTGGGACAAATCTAGAACAAAACTGAATCCTTTAGAAAGACAGGTTTAGTCAATAGGTGATCTTTCATGAAGTGGATGAATCACTTGATTAGCCACCACAAAATAGATTCACAAACTGATGCAGGATTCAGGCAGTCTCATCCTATATGCTGTTGAAATTTTGATGAAATCGAATATTTAAGTTTGAAGGGATAAACGGGTTATTTCGGGTCAAATTCGGATTGATCATGTCATTTTCAGGTTTTGTCTCTGTAAATAGTGTCACTGATCGGGCAGATTTGAAACATGTTCGGCGTTGTGTCTGATATGGCCTCACCTAATAGATATGTAATAAGTAAAATCAAGATTAGTAAAGCATTTATAGGCATAGAATTTGGAAAATCATATCAAGACTTTTTATGAAATGCACTTAACCAAAATAAAACTAAGCCAGAGAATAATTAAGACACAGCTATAAATTTCTTAATGAGGAGAATAAAACTAAACAGTCTAGATAAATAGAGTAGCATTTGCAAAGCAGACTTCAATGACCAAGCTAAACTTGAGAAATTAATAACCCGGCAGAGCCGATCCATTGTGTGTACAAACACATATTTATTATAGCCATGTAGAAACTGGAGCAAGTTTGTTTGACTGTCACACCGGCATTGTCTGCAACCACATCTGGTTGATTTTCTCCTGGTTTTTTAAACATGTAGCAGCCTCAGTTAAACCATGGGATGCAATTTCTTTTATCGCATATGCCCCTTCTTGCATTGCATAATCAATAAGGCCTTCAGCTTTTGCACTAAAGTTCTGGAGCATGAAGGCTTTAGGATCCATCCGACTAGGAGGTCTTCCAATACCAATTCTTAAACGAGCAAACTCTGTGTTCCCGCCAAAATGACGAATCACACTTTTTAGGCCATTATGTTTTCCACGACCGCCCTTGGGTTGAAGACGGAGAACTCCACAAGGCAAATCAATGTCATGATGAAATACAATGACACGATTAAGAGGGACCTTATAGTAATCAGCAAGAGGTCCAGTAGATTCACCGCTCAAATTCATATAAGTTTGAGGCTTGGCTAGCAAAACAGGAACACTCTTCGCACCTTTCCCCACATAACCTTTCCCAACCAAAGCATTGAATTGAAATGTCCACATCGAAATGCCTTGTGACTTTGCAAATGCATCTATCATTTTAAACCCGACATTCTGTCTAGTTGTTTTATATAAATCACCAGGATTCCCGAGACCGATAAACAACCATGGTTGAACTTCAGGAGTAACAACAGTGCAAAAACCGCGCCTTGCGATTCTACTCAACATCCCTCCCTGCTTAACAAGTCAGGCTTGAGAAATTAGTTAAGTATGCATAAAATTTCCTTGCTTTCTTTCACAGCCATTTTATCAAACAGGTGATGGACATTAAACCTCTATAGACTATAAATAAATATCCTAGGATCCAAAAATTTTATTCATTATATTGGTTTATCAAATTGCACGTATATTACTGGAATTTGAAAACCCCAACATTTTTACAACTATTTTAAACAAGAATTAACTAGAGCAAAAGAGAGAGACAATTAATAATTAAAAGCTTCAAATTAAACCCTAGTTTTTGTTTAATGGATGTAGCAAGATATAACACATAGATAAACACAAGAGATTGGTACGTGTGTGTATATATAAGATTGATAGATGTATATATTAGCCGAGTCTAACCTTTTGTTGCTGGCTGCTTCAATGCTGATTTTCACGAGCTACTACAAAGAGTATAGTTTTACCTTTTCATCAAGCTTTTTAGTGATTTTAGTTTGGGGTAAAATAGCTAATTGATCACTTAAGTCACTAATAACTTGCAAGTAGGTCATGAAGTTAAAAAAGCTTTCAATCAACTAATAAGGTACTTAAAAACATGCAAATCGGTAATTGCCGTCAATTCCGTCAAAAACTCTAACGTAAAGATGACGTATATGCTGACATGACACAATGAAACTTGCAAGTAGGTTAGTGAACTTGATAACAATTTTCAATTAGTTCATTAATCAAATTTAATTTTAATGGTTTAAAATTTTAAAAAAATTCTGAATGATTTTTCTTCAATAAAATTTAAAATTATGCATACCAATTCAATACATATGCTTATTAATAAATACAAATGAACAAAAAGATAACAAGTTTTTTTCGATAATGATAAAAGGTAAAAAAATCGAATGTTTACATTTTTTCCAAATAATTACACTTTAATTAAATGTAATTTGTATATACCACTTCAACTCGTATGCTTATAAATCGATACAATTGAACAAATATTTAGATATCCCTTTTCTCCATTTATTTAATTTATAATTTAATTAAATTTAAAATTGAACATATCCATTTATTTTATATGCTAGTAAATTGTACAAACAATATTTAAAAAAAAATATCAAGTTTCCGATCCATTTTTTCGATATTAATAAGTGATATCAAAAGTGTAATTTTTTTTAATATTAATTTTTTTTGAATAATTACAATTTAAATTAAAAAAAACTTAATCATTTAAAAAATAATTTCTTTAGATATTTTTTGAATATTTAATATTTTTTTTCAGTCAGTGACTTAACTGAAAATTAGCACATAGTTCAGTGACCTAACCGTAATTGTGCTGTCTTTTAACGGAGAACCGTTAAAAGTCAACATAATTTAACGGTCGTGCAAATTTTTTTAAGTCTAGTAATGTGATTGCAAGCTAATTGTAATTTTATGATGCGATTGAAAGTTTTTTTTAACTTCGTGACCTACTTGCAAGTTATTAGTGACTTTAGTGATCAATTATCTATTTTATCCTTTTAGTTTTAGTTTTACTTCATCACGATAAATGAGAAAATTTCGATGAATTTAGATTGTAATGTTATTTTTTTTAATAAGAAATGTGTTTAATTTGATTTTTTTTCATTAAAAAATAACTAAAAAATAGATCTATTTTGGGGTTCAAAAATCCAACAATAAAAATGACAATTGAACGGTATTGGAATGTAGAGAGTGAAAAGACGTTTCTAATAATATATGGTATGTTAGTGAACGAAGAGGGAAAGATGGTGAACGAAATCGTCGAAAAATTAACCAAAATATGTCTTTATTCATGTTTTCAAGAAAGATGATGAACAATGCCAATACGTACCTTCAACATTCAACATGTGCATCTGCCAATACGCATGTTGAAGATGTGTATTCAGACACTGTTTATCGAGTGCAAATTTGCAATTTACAAACTTCATAATCTATACGCATCTTCAACATGCGTGGTCCGTGAATATTTTGGAGGGATCATTCCGTCTATGAGCATTTCGAACGATTGATTTAGGATGGTGGGTATTTTAGTTTTTTAACCAATAAAGTTTGATAATTGAGTTTGACTTCAAAAATTAAGAACAGTAAATCGCGTATCCTAAATAAGACCCGACCACCATCTTTAAAAAAAAATTAATGCAAAAAATATATAAAAAAATTAAAGCGTGTACTGTCTATAAAAAAAACGCATAACTGGACTTGTTTAACATTTTCTTGTTGTACAAAGGACCGTTTTTCAATAATATATTCTTAGAATATTTTAATCGTAAGACCTAATCATATCACAAAAAAAATCAGTATTTAGTATTCACTGATAATATTTATTGATTTATAGTGGTTAAAATGAAGCCTCATTTAAAGAAAAAATCATGGTTATAAAAATCGTAATCGGTATAAATCGGTTGAGATACCGATTTAAAATTAATCGGAGGAATTAATTGAAAGGATTAATTGGATATTATAATAATATTTAATATATTAGTCTAATTTACAATTAAACATATCATTTTAAATAAATTTACAGGATTAATCGAATTTCAAAAATCGAATCAATTGGTTACCTTATAAAGAAGATTAATCGGTTACCTTATAAAGAAGATTAATCGGGGATTAATCGGCTAAATTGAGAATTTTTATAACCATGAAAAAGTATGTATTATAGTATTTAACATGGTTCTAAAAATCCCCAATTTAGCCGATTAATCCCCGCGATTAATTTTCTGTAAGGTAACTAGTTGATTTGATTTTTGAAATCCGATTAATCTTGTAAATTTATTTGAAATGATATGTGTAATTGAAAATTAGACTAATATATTAAATCATCATCAATATATATATATATATATATATATATATATATATATATATAAAGGAGGATACGCGGGCGCTTAGATGGCACTCTAAGATCGTCTCAATCTATTTTTCTAATTTTTTTAGAATTTTAGGATTTTAAACACTAATAAATGTAAAAATATCTTTTAACATATTAGAATTAGAATACGTGTTCGAATTTATAGATGAGAAGAATTCGAATTTATAGTATATGATTAGAAGTTCTACACGAAGTAGAATAAGTATTTATAATGCAAATGATTAAAAGTTCTATTGGAAGTAGAATAATAGTTCGAATTTATAGAGAATAAGAGTTCAAATTTATAGAAAAACCATATAAATAAAAGTTCTATTAGAATTTTAAACACTAATAAATGTAAAAATATCATTTAACATATTAGAAGTAGAATACGTGTTCGAATTTATAGAGGAAAAGTTCGAATTTATAGGGAAAACATATTAGAAGTTCTATTGGAAATAGAATATGTATTTATAATGCATATGATTAAAAGCTCTATTAGAAGTAGAATAGTAGTACGAATTTATAGAGAATAAGAGTTCGAATTTATAGAAAAAACATATAAATAAAAGTTTTATTAGAAGTATAAAAATATCATTTAACATATTACAAGTAGAATAGGTAGGTGTTCGAATTTATAGAGGAGAAGAGTTCGAATTTATAGGGAAGACATATGATTAGAAGTTCTATTGGAAGTAGAATAAGTATTTATAACGCATGTGAATAAAAGTTCTATTGGAAGTAGAATAGGAGTTTGAATTCATAGAGAATAAGAGTTCGAATTTATAGAAAAAATATATAAATAAAAGTTCTATTAGAATTAGAATATGTGTTTGAATATATAGAGCAGACATATAATTAAATATTTTATAGAAAGTACGATCTTCTTAAATTATATTTTTTTATATAAGTTAACTATACTTCTATTAGGAAAATTTATTCATAAATCCAATACTATTGTCATAAAAAAGTCATCGTTTTTTAAAAAGAAAATAATTGATGTATTAACATAATAAAAGAACATTGTCATGTATGAATCATAAATAAATACAGGAGTATCTCTAATATAAAGAGAAAATAAGATGTGTTTTCATTTTCTAAAACTCCATAATTTTTAGAAAGTCTAGAATAAGTATAAATTGGAATTCGCTCTATTTTTTTGGTTTTAATTTTAAGAAATGAGTTGTTGTGTAAGATAAGTATCATCAATAATATGTAATGAAGTTGGAATTTCGATCCCAAATGAGAGCGGCTCTAAACGTGTTTAACGGAAAGACGACTCACTATAAAAGATTGTATTAACTATTAAAATATTATATGGTGTTATAAATTTTATTTTATTTTTAGGATTTGATTTTTATGGATAAACACTATCATACAAGTGATATATGTAAAAGTTAGGTTTTTGGTTTTAACGAGAGAGCGGATCAATAGTAATAACCGTGTATAACGAGAAAGCGGTTCATTAGAAAAGACCTTATAAAAGATGTTTGAATATATATGGAATACATATAATAAAATGTTTTATTGGAAGTAGAATATGAGTACGGTGGAGACATCTTATACAATTTTTCAAAACTATATATTTTTTTCTTAGAAATCCTTTATTTTAACTTTTTTATACAAGTTAATTATACTTGCATTAGAAAAATATATCCATAAATTTATTATTCCCGTAACAAAAAGTCTTCATATTAATTTTTTTTTTGATATGTTAACATAACATAAAGACATTCCCATGGGGAAACTGTAAGTTTAAAGAATACAAAATTGGAATTTACTCTCTTTATATAATGAAGTTAGAATTTCGATTCCAAATAAGAACGGCTTGAAAGGTATTTAACGAGATGACGGCTCACTAGAAAAGATTATATTAGCTATTGGAATTTGATACTGATGTCATAATTTTTTTTATTTTTACGGTTCGATTTTATGGATAAACATTATTATATAAGTATTTAGCCAACAACATGTTGGTGCAGTGGTTGAGCCACTGGCCTCCTTTGAAGGAGGTCAGGGGTTCGACTCCTGCGTGTGCGTGAGTTTCCTAGTTGGTATTAGATTTCTATTCTGTATTTGTAATTCTGTACTAGGCCGGGGGTCCTCTCGGAAACAGCCTCCCTATTGTATAGGGGCATGGTCTGCGTACATCTACCTTCCCCAAACACCACTTTGAGTGATATTATAACTGGGTACGTTTGGTTTGGTTTTGGTTTATTATTATATAAGTCTTTATAATATATGTTAAAGTTGGGATTTCGGTTTTAACGAGAGAGCGGCTCAATCGAAAGAATCATGTTTAACAAGAAATCGATTCATTAGAGAAGAATGAAGATTATTTAATTATTAAAATTTAAAATTAATATTATAATATAACATAAATGTATTGAATTTTTTTAAAAATATTGTAACGCCGCCTCGAAGCGCGACTTTATCGACTAGTATATCAATATATCCTTTATTATCAAACCTGAGTCTACCACACCATCCAGTTAATTAATCACGTAGCCAGTTAACCAATCAGAAAACTATGAATTATTTTAGAACCAATCATAAACCACTTCTAAATTATGGACCAATCAAATTAAAACAAATCTATTTCCTTATATAATTTAACTTGCTATTTTTTAACCAAAGTCAGTTAACCAATCAGAAAACTATGAATTATTTTAGAATCAATCAAAAGTCAATTCTAAATTATGAACCAATCAAATTAAAACAAATCTATTTCCTTATATAATTTAACTTGCTATCTTTTAACCAAGGTCAAACCCAATTTTAGAATAGAATTATAATTAAAAGTAATCAGAATTGAAATATAAATTTTATTCTAATTACCAGATACTACGATCTACGATTCATAATTATATTAAAAGATTTCCTTATTTACTATTCTTATCCTATTATACTAACCATGATTATAATAAAACTCAGGTATTATAATAAAGGATCAGTTAACAATTCTAATTTTAAATAGAAAATTTACTTGATTTAACATATTAATATATTACATATTTTTTAATCTATCAAAGTATGTAGCTAGATGTAGTTGGCCAATCAAAAAATTATGAACCAATTATATTATATTAAAAGTTTTCCTTATTTATCATTCTTATCCAATTATACTAATTATGATTAGTTAACAATTTTAATTTAAATAGAATAATTACCTGATTTAACATATTAATATATTAAATATTTTTTTAAGGTTATAATAAAAGGACACTTTTATTATGAATACTTACAGAACTAGAACTTGATCGGCATATTTAAATTCCGGTTGGATTACTTTTTTTTTGTCATAGCTTATATCTGGTGGAGAGCGTGGACTATTTTTACTGTATTATCAATTCATTTTGATATTTTATTTACTTACATATTTCATTATTTTTTAATTTTATTAAGTATCCATCCTTTATTATAATAGCTTATATATGGTGGAGAGCGTGGACTATTGTTAATGTATTGTCAATTCATTTTAATATTTTATTTACATACATATTTCATTATTTTTTAATTTTATTAAGTATCCATCCTTTATTATCAAACCTGAGTCTACTGGTGTGCACTTAAAAAGTCAAAAATTTATGAATTATTTTAGGAACAATCAGAACTAATTCCTAAATTTTAGACCATGTAATATTAGAAGTTTTATTTATTTACATTCTCACCCTACCTCATTAATTCTGCTTAGTCAACACTTCTAATTTAAATACAATAATGGTTTTATTTCCTAACTTTTTATACCAATTATATTATATTAAAAAATTTCCTTATTTAGCATTCTTATCCTATTATACTAACAATGATTAGTTAACAATTTTAATTTAAATAGAATAATTACTTGATTTAACATATTAATATATTAAATATTTTTAAGGTTAAAATAAAAGGACCCTTTTATTATGAATACTTACAAATACTTACAGAACTTGAACTTGATCGGCATATTTAAATTCCGGTTGGATTACTCTTTTTTTTGTCATAGCTTATATCTGGTGGAGAGCGTGGACTATTTTTACTGTATTATCAATTCATTTTGATATTTTATTTACTTACATATTTCAGTATTTTTTAATTTTATTAAGTATCCATCCTTTATTATAATAGCTTATATATGGTAGAGAGCGTGGACTATTGTTAATGTATTATCAATTCATTTTAATATTTTATTTACATACATATTTCATTATTTTTTAGTTTTATTAAGTATCCATCCTTTATTATCAAACTTGAGTCTACCATTATGCATTTAAACAGTCAAAAATTTATGAATTATTTTACGAACAATCAAAACTAATTCCTAAATTTTAGACCATGTAATATTAGAAGTTTTCTTTATTTACATTCTCACCCTACCTCATTAATTCTGCTTAGTTAACACTTCTAATTTAAATAATGGCTTTATTTCCTAACTTTTTATACCAATTATATTATATTAAAAAATTTCCTTGTTTAGCATTCCTATACTATTATACTAACAATGATTAGTTAACAATTCTAATTTAAATAAAATAATTACTTGATTTAACATATTAATATATTATATATTTTTTAAGGTTAAAATAAAAGGACACTTTTATTTAGCCAACTAGAAATTATGAATTATTTTAAAACCAATCAAAGTTAATTCCTAAATTTTAGACCAATCATGTTATATTAAAAGTTTTCCTTATTTACAATATCAACCTACCTCTTTAACCATGGTTAGTTAACACTTCTAATTTAAATACAATAATGGTTTTATTAAACATATCCATAAATACATATTTTTAAATCAAAAAATATTTACTAGAAAATCAAAATTATAATTTGAAATCAATCAAGATATACTATTAAATATTTCAAATTAAATTTCATAATTAATCAATCATTGATCAACCATTCTTTTAATATAAAGTCAATCAAAATCATATTATCATACATTATAAATTGATTTTCATAATATATATTGTACAATTGTAATCCATTTTAAGAAATTATAATCTAACTCAACTAGAAATCTGAAAAAATTGGATTCGAAATTAGATTTAAAATAACTTGGATAAAATCCATACCTTCAAAATTTAGATTTTTTTAAAAGTTCAAAAAAAATATTTATTAATAATTTGTTTAAAAAAATTAATTAATAAATGCATATAAGCCAACACTGATCGAATTAATTAGAGCGACCATATTTTTGGGAAAAAAAATATTTTAGTTAAAAAAGTTAGAAAAGGTAATAGATTAAAAAGGTAATTTGTTAGTTATTATTTAGGATAAAATGAGATATTTTAGTTATAAAACATATACCTTTTAGGTGGAAAAGGTAATCAGTAAGTTATTTGTGATTATAATATTATTAGTTTATTTCATTAATTAGAATGATCGGATTTCAAATCAAATTTTAAATGACTAGGATAAAATCCATACATTAAAAAATTTAATTTTTGTAAAAGTTCAAAAATATATTTATTCATAATTTGTTAATAAAATTAATTAATAAATGCATATACGCCGACGCTACAAAATCGGATTTGAATCAAATTTTAAATTGCTTGGATGAAATCCATATCTTCAAAAACACGATTTTTTGAAAGACTCAAAAATATATTTATTCACAACTTTTTAATAAAAAAATTATTAAATTCATATAAACGAATACTACATACATTTTAATTATTAATATACACTGGAAGAGTATTATTATTGGTTGGTGAATAAATTACCAATCAAGAATTTAAAATTATTTTAATGCCAATCAGAATTTACTTCTAAATTTTAAATCAATCAATCATGTAAAATTTTTTTATTATTTACCATACTTATTCTAATTTACTAATCGCGATTAAATTAAATTTAAATATAATAATATCTTAATTTAATAACTTCGTATATCACATGATTTTTAATTTTAAAAAATTTCTACTAATCGTAAATATTATTTTCTATAACTCCACATAACAATATGTTATATATATATATATATTTATACATCTTTTAGCTATGAATGGTTTTTGAATATCATTTATTATAATAAATGATACCCGAATGTACCATATACTACTTTTTTTTTTTTGAAGCTACCATATACTACTTTACCATTCACAAGATTGTGAAATATTTTAACATTAATCAGAATCTACTAAATTTTAGACTAATTAAACTTAATGTAACATGTTTCTCTATTGGATCTAGATTCTACATTTCAACCAAGATTAAACTCAACTCAAGTTACACTCAATAACAGTTAATTTTTATTTTTTCATATCAATAAACATTATAACTACTAATTTTATTTTAACGATTAACTAATAAACAATTTATATAAAATAAAATTTGTACATACTAAAGAAATATAATTATTATATTAATTTAAACATTAAGGGAAATTTAAGTCGCATATTCTTTATTCCCCATCAGACCCAGCCAACTTTGATAAACTAAGTGTATGTATCAATTCTCCTCATTCCTAAATCATATCAATTTTGGTTAAGGTACTACTTTATATCTTTTTATTATATGACATACTATACTTGGATATATTATCTTTTATTTCGATTATATATATGTATTGTATGTTTCGTGTTTTAATTGTCCAATAAAATCAACAAAAAAAAATTCTAAAAAAAAAATTAGAATACGATTTAGGTTATCATTTTCCCCAGTCCATATTCTCCCAGAATTACATCCCATTAGAATATTAAGTGGCGAACTCCACTAATTCTGCGACTTACTGAATTTTAGGCATCAATCATTACCACATTACACTGATTTGTTACATTATTAGGTGTGCCTATAGATAAATGTCTTTTACAGTGTTGGGTTGTCGAAGTTATTAAGTGATAACTTAACAATTTTATTCTAAATACGATAATTATTTAATTATAAAAGGACATATGTTATCCACAAAAATAATCAAACCTGCAAAAATCATCAATCAAATGGCATACAACATCTACAAAAACAATTAAAATTGAACAAATACATAGTAAAATTAATCACTAATTTCCTTTATCCAATCATTGAACAAGTCTTCAATTATGGTACATCCATCATCTATGTCTCTAAATTATGCAGCCTTTTCGGTGAGATAATCTAACAATTTGTTATAAACGTGAGTAATATGTATATCTGATTTGTCAGAAGGTGTTCAAACAACCGACTAAAATTGTGATTCTACACTATCGAAATCAATGAACTAATATAACAAAATCTAATATATATGTATACAAAATCCACGAATATGATATTAGGCTCTCAACAAAGAAAGATATTTATTAAAAGCCAAAGTAAAATAAAGGAAAAGAAAATGAGGCTTATCATTTACAAGGAGATAATACAAAATCTAATATTTCGATAGATAAAATCCACCAACGGGCAACGAGGTACTAGACTCTCAATAAAGAAATTTATTTGTTGAAAAATAAAGAAAAATAAATTAAAAACTATAAAAAAATCTAAAAAACCAAAAGGGTGATATTAGTACCTAAACTTTAGTATTGCATATTTTGGGAGAGGTGGAGAGAGAGAGAGAGAGCAGTAACTACGGTCTTTGTTATTAAAATTATTAATATTGATAAATAAAAAGGTTGATACACTTAAATTATTTATTATTTTCAATAAAAGGGTGTTTTTTTGACTTTTGTATTCTGGAATTAAAGTAATCGTATCAATTCCCATATCTTAACCTAAGAGCATATATATATTGAATTTGCTTGGTTGGTAGATTATAATTTGTTTTTTAGTATCAACAAAGCATAAAATATGGGTAAAAAAACTCAATAACTTGGCAGAAAAATTCTACACAAAGAGAGATATTTGTTAACAAAAAACAATTTTAAGAAAAAATAAAAAAGATAGTTTCTTTTTTGTTTTGGAGACTTTACATCGTGCATACTACTCTTAGTTTAGTTTTGTAACATCTCAATGTTGTTCTAAGACACATAATTATATATTTATACAACTTGGATACATAGTGATATTTCATGTAATTGTCATACTTTTTCTATTCGCATATTTCATGTCATTTCATGTACACGAAAAAATTCATGTAGTTTAGTATCATTTTGTGTTATAATTTCGGTACACGATTCAATATCATGTCATTTTCGTTCAAGATCCTAAAGTACACGACATTAATGTACAAAACGATTTGTTTGACCAACATAAGCTATTTTTTTGTTCTAATTCGGGTACACGATTCAATATCATGTCATTTTCGTTCAAAACACTAAAGTACACAACATGAATGTGCAAAATGATTATTAATTAGTCTACATTAGCTATTTCTTCTTATATATGTCGGAAAAATATACTCACTCTTAAAGGCAAATGAATTTCATGTTATTCAACCGAATATCTAAATTACAAGAGCACATATATAACAATGTGATTATGTGTTTATATATTACACACTTGATTTTAATTTTATGAACAGTAGCTTATTTTCACAAGTTAGTCAAATAAAAAAAGATAGGTAATATTTATTTTCATATGTTTATTTTAAGGTTAAATTAAACTTAAATTTATTATACCATGTTTTACTAGAAAAGATCGAATAAAAAATCTAACATACAAACTTCCAAACTGAAAATGCACATTTTAAGTTGTCTTTACAAATAAACTAAGGACAATCACCATAAACTCTAACAATCATAGGTTCCTCCAAGAGCGCGATATATTGAATTTGTTTGGTTACTTAATAATATTTATTTTTCAATAGCAAATCAATTCATTAATAAAAGGATGAAAGTTTCTATTGTTATAACTACGTTCGTTTCACGTATCTTGCACTGTAGATATCCTTTCTAATATCGCTGCAAACTTTTTTGATAGATAGTCTAATGATTTATTGGAGTTGTGAGAATTGACTGTCTATATATGTAATTGAAAAATTAACTACGACCATACAAATATTTTCAATGTATTAATATAATAAATATTTTAATAATCCGATATTGAATAAATATACCGAATTCTCAGAATATGGGTGAAAAATTTGTTAACATGGTACTTAAAAATATTCTCTAACAAAGAGAGAATTAAAATGAAAGCTAAATTTTAAAAAAAAAACAATGAAGAGGGGTTTTGAACTTTTGATTGAGGGTTGTATTTGTTTTGATTATTGGTTCATAATATTAATATTAATTCAATTGGTATGAATTCACCGATAAGCAATTTTTATACTTAAGTTAATTAACATTCCAATAAAGTTATATTTTTTCTAAATAATAATTAAAATAATATATTTATATTAATTAATTAATATAATTTATCGGTCGGTGCGTAGCACGGGTAGAACGCTAGTATATATATAAAGGAGGGTACGCGGGAGTTTAGGTGGCGCTCTAAAATCGTCTCAATCTATTTTTCTAATTTTCTAGAATTTTAGAATTTAAACACTAATAAATATAAAAATATCATTTAACATATTAGAAGTAGAATAGGTGTTCGAATTTATAGAGAAGAAAAGTTCGAATTTATAAGGAATACATATGATTAGAAGTTCTATTGGAAGTAGAATAAGTATTTATTAGACATATGATTAAAAGTTCTATTCGAAGTAGAATATAAGTTCGAATTTATAGAGAATAAGAGTTCGAATTTATAGAAAAAAAACATATAAATAAAAGTTCTATTAGAAGTAGAATAAGTGTTTGAATATATAGTGAAGATATATAAATAAATATTTTTTAGAAAGTACGATCTTCTTAAAATATGTCGTTTCATATAAGTTAATTATACTTCTATTAGGAAAATTTATTCAATACTATTGTCATAAAAAAAATTATCGTATTTAAAAATAAAATCATTGATGTGTTAATATAATAAAATAACATTCTCATGCAGGAATCCTAAATTAATACAGGAGTATCTACAATATAAAGAAAAAATAAGATGCGTTTTCATTTTCTAAAACTCCATAAATTTTAGAAAGTCTAGAGAAAGTAAAAAATTGGAATTCACTTTATTTTTTATGTTTTGATTTTAAAGAAAAAAAGTTGTTGTGTAAGATGAGCATCATCAATAATATGTAATGAAGTTAGAATTTCGATCCCAAACGAGAGCGGCTCGAAATGTGTTTAACGGGAAAACGGCTCACTATAAAATATTGTATTAGCTATTAAAATATCATATTAATGTTATAAATTTTATTTTATTTTTAGGATTTGATTTTTATGGATAAATATTATCATACAAGTGATATATGTAAAAGTTAGATTTTTGGTCTTAACGAGATAGCAGATCAATAGTAATAACCGTACGTGTTTAACGAAAAAACAGTTCATTAGAGAAGACCGTATTTAAGATGTTTGAATAAAATAAATACAAGAGTATCTATAATATAAAGAGAAAATAAGATGTGTTTTCATTTTTTAAAATTCCATAAATTTTAGAAAGTTTAGCGAAAGTATAAATTGAAATTCACCCTATTTTTTAGATTTTGATTTCAAGAAAAAAGTTGTTGTGTAAGATAAGTATTATCAATAATATGTAATGAAGTTGAAATTTTGATCCCAAATAAGAGTGACTTGAAACGTGTTTAACGGGAAGATGACTTACAATAAAAGATTGTATAAACTATTAAAAATAGTATATTGATGTTATAAATTTTATTTTATTTTTAGGATTTGATTTTTATGGATAAATATTATCATACAAGTGATATATGTAAAAGTTAGATTTTTTATCTTAACGAGAGAGCGGATCAATAATAATAACTGTGTTTAATGAGAAAGCAGTTTATTAGAGAAGATCATATAAAAATGTTTGAATATATAAGGAATACATAAAATAAAATGTTTTATTGGCTGTAGAATACGAGGACGGTTGAGACGTCTTATACAATTTTTTAAAATTTTATATCTTTTTTCCTAGAAATCCTTTATTGTAACTTTTTTATACAAGTTAATTATACTTGCATTATAAAAATATATCCACAAATTTTATATTATTCCCGTAACGAAAAGTCTTCGTATTTATATATATATATATATATATATATATATATATATATATATATATATTAACATAACATAAAGACATTTTCAGACGGAAGTTGTAAATAAATACAAGAACATCTATAACATACAGAAAATAAAAGATGTATTTTCATATTTTAAAATTCCATAAATATTAGAAAGTTTAAAGAATATAAAAATTGGAATTTACTCTCTTCATATAATAAAGTTAGAATTTCGGTTCCAAATAAGAGTGGCTCGAAACGTATTTAACGGGAAGACGGCTCATTAGAAAAGATTATATTAGCCATTAGAATTTGATACTTATGTCATAATTTTTTTATTTTTACGGTTCGATTTTATGGATAAAAATTATTATATAAGTCTTTATACTATATATGTTAAAGATGGGATTTCGGTTTTAACGAGAGAGAGGCTCAATCGAAAAAATTGTATTTAACAAGTATTTTTTCTTGATTCATTAAAGAATATTATTTAATTATTAAAATTTAATATTAATATTATAATATAACGTAAATGTATTGAATTTTTTTAAAAATATTGTAACGCCGTCGCGAAGCGCGGCTTTATCAACTAGTCAATATATATATATAAAGGAGGATACGCGGAAGTTTAGGTGGCGTTCTAATATCGTCTCAATTCGTTTTTCTAATTTTCTAGAATTTTAGAATTTTAAACACTAATAAATGTAAAAATATCATTTAACATATTAGAAGTAGAATAGGTATTCGAATTTATAGGGAAGACATATGATTAGAAGTTCTATTAGAAGTAGAATAAGTATTTATAATGCATATGATTAAAAATTTTATTGGAAGTAGAATAAGAGTTCGAATTTATAGAGAATAAGAGTTCGAATTTATAGAAAAAACATATAAATAAAGTTCTATTAGAAGTAGAAAAATGTCATTTAACATATTAGAAGTAGAATTGGTGTTCAAGTTTATAGAGGAGAATAATTCGAATTTATAGGGAAGACATATGATTAGAAGTTCTATTGGAAGTAGAATAAGTATTTATAACACATATGATTAAAAGTTCTATTGGAAGTAGAATATGAGTTTGAATTTATAGAAAAAAACATATAATTAAAAGTTCTATTAGAAGTAGAATAGGTGTTTGAATATATAGAGCAGACATACAATTAAATATTTTATAGAAAGTACGATCTTCTTAAATTATACTTTTTTTATATAAGTTAATTATACTTCTATTAGGAAAATTTATTCATAAATCCAATACTGTTGTCATAAAAAAGTCATCATTTTTAAAAAAGAAAATAATTGATATATTAACGTAATAAAAGAACATTGTCATGTAGGAATCCTAAGAATCCTAAATAAATACAGGAGTATCTATAATATAAAAAGAAAATAAGATGTGTTTTCATTTTCTAAAACTCCATAATTTTTAGAAACTCTAAAATAAGTATAAATTGGAATTTGCTCTATTTTTTAGGTTTTGATTTTAAGGAGTAAGTTGTTGTGTAAGATAAGTATCCTCAATAATATGTAATGAAGTTGGAATTTCGATCCCAAATGAGAACGTCTTGAAACGTGTTTAACGGGAAGACGACTCACTATAAAAGATTGTATTTGCTATTAAAATATCAAATCGGTGTTATAAATTTTATTTTATTTTTAGGATTTAATTTTTATGGATAAACATTATCATACAAGTGATATATGTAAAACTTAGGTTTTTGGTTTTAACGAGAGAGCGGATCAATAGTAACAACCGTGTTTAACGATAAAGCGGTTCATTAGAGAAGACTGTATAAAAGATGTTTGAATATATAAGGAATACATATAATAAAATATTTTATTGGAAGTAGAATACAAGTATGGTGGAGATATCTTATACAATTTTTTAAAATTATATATTTTTTTTCTAAGAAATCCATTATTTTAACTTTTTTACACAAGTTAACTATATTTGCATTAGAAAAATATATCCAGAAATTTAATATTATTCCCGTAACGAAAAGTCTACGTATTTAATATCTTTTTTGATATGTTAACATAACAGAAAGGCATTCCCATGCGGAAGCTGTAAGTTTAAAGAATATAAAAATTGGAATTTACTGTATTCATATAATGAAGTTAGAATTTTGATTCCAAATAAGAGCGGCTTGAAACGTATTTAAAGGGATGACGGCTCACTAGAAAAAATTATATTAGCTATGATAATTTGATACTGATGTTATAATTTTTTTTATTTTTACTATTCGATTTTATGGATAAAAATTATTATATAATTATATAAGTCTTTATAATATATGTTAAAGTTGAGATTTCGGTTTTAACGGGAGAGCGGCTCAATCGAAAGAATCATATTTAACAAGAAATTGATTCATTAGAGCAGATTATTTAATTATTAAAATTTAATATTAATATTATAATATAAAATAAATGTATTGAAATTTTTTAAAAATATTGTAACGCCGCCGCGAATCGCGGCTTTATCGACTAGTTATTATAATATTCGAATAATACTCCGATTAATCAATCCTATTAATCTCCGATTACTGATTATCTATTTTTACTACCATGGTATTTAATAAAAAAGAAAAAAGAAAAAGAGGAGGGGACACGCGGCGAGTGAGCTCCGATAGCAATGGCGAAGTCGAGGGCGGTGGTAGAGTTGACTGAAAGCAGCAGTAGCATCCACATTGCTGCATCTTCTTCGTCTCTCCTCCTCCTTATGCTTCTCCTTATCTTACTTGTTATCTTCTTCGCCTGTCGTCCATGGCGCTTCCTCTCTCGCTTTCTCTCCTCCTCTCGCCTCTCCTCTCGACCGATCAAGGTCTCCTCTCTCTCTCTCTCTCTCTCTCTCTCTCCTCTCTCTCTCTCTCTCTATCTCTCTCTCTCCCTCTCTCTCCTCTCTCCCCCTCTCTCTCCTCTCTCTCTCTCTCCCTCTCCCTCTCTATCTCTCTCTCTCTCTCTCCCTCTCCCTCTCTGTCTGTATATATGGCATATATAATGTATGATTTAGGTTTTTTTTAAGTTTTGTGTCGGTTGTTGATCAATCGTGAAATAAAAGTAATGCGTCAAATACTTTGTTGTTTTGTTTGTTTATGTTAATGTTTAGTTTGTGATTTGATGAGTCGATGATTGTCTGATTGATATTGTTTTGTCTAGTAGATTCTAGTAGTGAAAATGAGAAGTTGTTGAGGTCTGATAAGGATTTCGTATCTGCGGTTTTGATTACAATTTGATTTCTCGATTTTCCAGTTTTTCAAGATAAGTTAAATTTAATGGAATATTTGTAATGCGTTTTGGCATCCGGAAGAAACTTGAGTGATTTTTGGTGTATAGTGTCATCCTAGTGAAATGTATTGAACTATTGATATATTTATTTTGTATGATTGACATCCGGAAGAAACTTAAGTGATTTTTGGTGTATAGTGTGATCCTAGTGAAATGTATTGAACTATTGATATATTTATTTTGTACAATTGACATAAGTAGCAATGTCGCAGCTCATGTAATTAGGAGTTAATCTTATTGTGTAGTTTTCGTGATGTATACATGACATTTTGTACTTGTAATAGAGTTTTAAGTCGAATCTTTATCATTAAGAAGATTTTTGAGTAATAAATGTCTTGTGATAGGCTGAGGACTTAGAGAGACCTCTTGTGTCGAACGATTCCGAGCATAACACTGAGTTTTCTAGGACATATAATGTAGACGTGCCATCTCATCAAACTGAAGGCCTGTTGAACTCATCACGGAATCAAGGCCTTGCTTATAAACATAGGCTACCGCATACCGCAACCAAGTTGGCTCTCACTCACAGTATATAACTCTACCATCCTTGGTTTTTTCATTATATTGCTTGTTATTACAAATGAAATTGGTTTCTTGTATTCTCTTTTATAAATTAGGGCTTGATTAGATTAAAGCATTTTAATTCTACACTTCTCCAGGTGATAGCCTTATTCTAGACGTATCGGAAGATATTTTAGTTGGTCAGACTCTCAAGCGTCCTTCTGTGACAAACCAATCCAATGATTTACAGAAAGTAAAGGAAGATTCATGTCATGAATCTGGATTTGGTCTAGAGGATAAAGCTAATGAGTTTGTGCCTGAATACTCTGCGGCTCAAAGTAATTTGCTTCTCTCACTTTTATAAATAAGTCACTTTGTTGATCATCAAATTATATTATTATTTATACTTTTATAGTAATTATGTACCAAAAAAAGAAGAAGATGAAAGTACTTAAAATGATTTTCTTTGTTTGTCATCAAACTATTTTGACGTACTGGCTGTGCCCAAGAAAGATAAAAGTAAATACTTGTAAAATAATTTAGCAAGTGGATTACCGTACTTCTTTGAGTTCTATCAGTTGTAGAAGAGGTAAACATGTCATCACATCCATCTGTTAGAAGTGCAGGAAGCATTCTAATGCTGGAGGTTGTATCTGGTCCTTCGCTTGGTCTTCGTTATTCCACACAGTCAACAAACAAATCTGGCCTTCCACTCACTCTTGGAAGAACTCCACCCAATGCTTTGTTACTGAAAGATTCAGAGGTTTCAGGAAAGCATGCCATGATAAACTGGAATTCAAAGGTAATATTCTTGAAGCTATGCTACTCAATGCTACATATATAGTGCACCGTATTGGTAAAACATTTAATTTTCGATGCCATAAATGTGCAGAAGTTAAAGTGGGAGTTGGTTGACATGGGTAGTCTGAACGGAACACTTTTGAACTCCCAGGTTATTAGCCATGCTAATTCTGGGAGTAGACACTGGGGTGATCCAAATGAGCTTGCAAGTGGAGATACTATAACTCTTGGTTCAAGTTCAAAGATAGTAGTAAGTACCTGTCTTTAGCTGTTACTAGTCTTTGTTATGCAAGAAAAATATTATAGAAACAATTTACATTATTATTGGCTCATCGCACAACGGGTTAAATTCTTTAGCTAGCTGGGTTGTGTAAAGCATTAGAGCTTGTCTTTTAGAATGCCTTCCGGCTAACCTGTATTTGCTGATTATATCCCCTGTGAGAGTATTTCTCTGTTGTTGGAGAATTTTAGTCAATTGAACTCATGCAATACACATCATAATGAATACATAATCTCCTAATCTTTCTGTAGTCGATGAACAAACATAATTAGCGCGGGGAAAACAGTTATTTTTCCGCATGGAAACAATTCAATATTGTTGCTTTCTTGTATGACATTATAGATGCAGCTAAACATAGTTATTTTGAATGAACTGAAACAAGTGCCTGTAATGCACTGGTTTTTTTTTATCTAGTCATGGTATTTCACTAATTGGCCTTTTTGTTCATATTCATAAAATACAGCTAATTTGGTAGTGTGTGTGGCTTAAAGTCCCCAATTTCTTAATTATATCCACGAGAAACTATAAAATATTTTAAGTGCACAATGTCCCATTGTAGCTGAAAATGTTGAACCAAATGAGCTTATTTTATTATTTTGTTTAAATTAGATCGGCAGACTAGATTACAACTTGAGGACCAACATATACTTTTGGCTCATAAGTTGCTTTCTAACTTGTAGGTTCTTTTAACAAATAGGCCTTTAATCTGATTGATTAAGTATATAGAAAAACTATAATTTAATGATTAATTTATATACTAATCACAATACATCAAGTTCATTGGTTTAAAATGAATAAAGAAGCTCTAGCTTTTTGTAAAATATATCTGAGATTATTTGTTATTAATTTGACAATCAAATAATATACAAATTTTTTGATCGGTCCGTTTATACCAAGCCTATATTAGTCAAGTTTATATTGTATAAACTATCCTCCCCTAACCTTTCTCTTATTTTTTTATTTTAAAAAATATTGAACTGAAAAAGAAAGGAAAAAATAATCGGTTCCTTGCGATCTCTTTCATTTCTACCCAAAATTTCTTCAACAGATAATGTGATCCTTTTGTTAGTGATACATCTTTGTCCTTGATATATTGCAGGTTCAGATAATATCTCAAACTGAGAAGATTCCTTTTGGAGTTGGTGTGGCATCAGATCCCATGTCTTTGCGTAGAGGAGGAAAGAAATTTCCAATGGAAGATGTTTGCTATTACCAGTGGCCTCTTCACGGGATTAATCAGGTTTGGTATCTTGCGAGTCCTTTTTAGAAATTTATGTTTCTGACACAAGGCTAATATGTTCGTTGCTGATAATGCAGTTTGGTCTGTTTGGTGTATGCGATGGACATGGTGGAGCAGCTGCTGCTGTATCGGCTAGCAAGTCGGTATTTCATTTCTCTCTTTGGCTAATGTGTATATATATTTGTTTTTTTTATTCTTTTAGCTAATTTACTTCTGTTTTACCAGAAGAATTGCTTGCCGATTTTTTCCGATGTGCTCTCTAGGTGGTATCAAAATTTTTAAAATCAAAATGCTGGCAGATGCATAAGTTTTTCCTGTCCATGTACTGGAAACTGACATTTTTATGTTTGTCGAGAATATTTTTTGTGTACAATATTTCTCATTATAAGTAGTACAGATTAATTGCATATGCAGCATGAGCCGCCAAATATAAACAGGCAGCAGACTGTCAGAAACCCGGTCTTTTGAAGTTGATATGTTCTAAAAAACTGGACGTTACTTTTGTGTCCTACACTATGTTGGAATTTTGACATAGCATGTTTAATAGTTCTTGATCTCTTCTATCTGTTGGGCAGTTTCAGGACCAAATTTGTGGCATCTTCTTGCATGTTATGACTTGCCTTACTCTTATATAATATCTCTTCAGATTATTGCAGGAGATAGTTGCTGATATCTTAGCAGACTCATTTAGACGAGAAAAGATCTTAACAACATGTGATGCTTCGGATGTACTGCGAGAAGCATTTACGAAAACAGAAGCATGCATGGACCACTGCTATGAGGTTTTTCTCAAACCTCCTTTAGCTCAATTTGTAGTTTACGCTTTTTCTTGATTTAAGTTCTAATCCTCTGGGTTGTTTTTATTTGATAATTTCGCATATTTGTTCTCCTTTTGCAGTTATGTTTAAAATTTTACTTTTGAAAAGTTTTCTTTGGGCTTATAAAATCACCACTATGGGTGTATGGTTTAGATGACTTTGGATATTACTTCTATCATCACGTGTCATTGATAAACACATGATGCTACATTTTCTCGTTGTCTCGGACTCTTGATTGTGGTTTTTTGTGTCTGAAAATGCTGTTTACAATGTTCTGCTGGTGCATCAGTTTTTTTCTTTTTTCTTTTTCTTGTCTGCTAAAGTAGTTGCAATCACAGGGTTGTACTGCAACAATGCTTATGGTGTGGACTAAGGATCATGAAAGTTTCTATGCGCAATGTGCAAACGTTGGAGACTCTGCTTGTTTTGTAAAGTATGTGGCACTTTCTCAATTCAACACTAACTTGCTAACTATAGATTGTTGTCACCACTAGAGAGTGAGTGCATAATTATGCTATTTTAATATTTCATTAATATCTCACATTGTTATCACAACTCACAACGTTTACGTACAAAGTTGGTAAAGATATTAATTTGCTACCTGAACTTCCTTTTATCTATCTGATTAGTTTAAGATAATGGCTGCTATAAAATCTTCCCTGGTTTTAGATTTATTAGAAAAAATGTGATACTTATAAGTTATAACCCAACTTCAGATGGTAAGTTGCGACTACAATGTGATGAGGCACACATGCATGTTCTTCCCTTTTCAGGCATGGGGTTCCAGTCTTCCAGATGTTTGTACTTGGGTTTCTGCTTTTTCAAATAAGCGTCGCTATTTCTTAATAGGAATCCTTTCAATCTCCCCCTTTGTCTTGTTTTTGATATATTGTCGGGTATCAGATTCTATTTTGTAAAATCGCTGTCTAAAAAGTTTGTTGAGACAAAATGTTCTTTTCTGTAATTTATTGTCAGAAAAAATTCTAATCAGGTGCAAGCAACTACCGACTGTAGAGGCAAATAGAAGTGTTTTTTCCCTCTCAGTTTTGGCAAGTAGGTTGATACTTAATGCAGTGTGCATTTTGCCGGTGGTTGTTCCTCATACCCACATTTATTCTGGTAAGGCATACCCAATTGATTAACTTTTCTGGAAACACTGGCAGAATCATACAAAGGCAGCCTGAGAAATAGTCTCCCGTTGCAAAAGTTCAGTGGAAGCAGTTAGAAAACAACCGGATATAAGTATATGGACTAAAATATTGACCTGGTTCTCTGATGTATCCACATTTTACACTCTCACATAGTGTGCCTCACCTTGCCAGAGAGCACCTTGCGGAAGTATGAATAACTTAATTATCTGTGGACTTGCCCAGTCATGTTGTTGCCTGTGCCTGAACAAGATGATAAGGGCTTTGTGTTCGCTGGATATGTGTGGCTTAGTGTTCTCTGGATATCAAACACAAGAAATTAAGGAAATACACATGAGAAACAATATAAATCATACTTTTCTTTTAACATTAAGAAGCAGAATAAACATGTACTTTGTTGTGCTACCTAGTGTTGGATATCTATTAACAATATAGCATACTAAGTGTTTACAGAAGAAGAAGTGTTTTATATATGTTGTATATTACAATGAGAGAAAGATCCTATATATAGAAAACTTAATGCCCCAAAGTCTAGAGGTGCCTAACATTGCCCCAAAGTCATAGACGGTGCCTAACATATGAGCCTAACATTGCTGACATTTTGACACTCCCCCTCAAGTTGATGCATATATATCACTCATGTCCAACTTGCCAATAAGTGGATGAAGCATCTTCTGATTTAAACCTTTGGTAAGTATGTCAGCTATCTGGTCCTCCGATCTTACAAAGTGAATACCAATGGTATCATTATTGATTTTCTCTTTTATGAAGTGTCGATCAATTTCGAATTTTCGATATGTTTGGTCCGATCATGTTGAACTGGATTATGTGCAATGGCAATAGCGGCTTTGTTATCACAATGTAGCTTCATTGGAGTTGCAGATGCAAGTCCCAATTCTTCTAGGAACAATCTTATCCACAATAATTCACGTACTGGAGCTACTGGAGGCCATGATATCAAGACTCGAATAGAGGCCATCTTTGCTACTGGAGCAAAAGTTTCCTGATAATCAATCCCGTAAGTTTGAGTATACCCTTTTGCTACAAGTCTCGCTTTGTACCTATCAATCAGCCCATTAGGTTTCTGTTTCACAGTGAATACTCATCTCCATCCTACTACCTTCCTTCCAGCGGGAAGATGAGTTAACTCCCAAGTGCCATTATGTTTCAAGGCATTCATTTCCTCCATCATAGCATCTTTCCATTTAGGATCACATAAAGCATCCTGCCAAGTATGCGAAACAGAAACACTAGACAAGGATGACACAAAAGCAAGTGAAGATGGAGATGATTCATTATAAGATACAAAGTTTGAGATAGGATGGTTAGTGCAAGAGCGTACACCCTTTCTTATAGCAATAGGAAGATCTAGAGTAGGATCAAGAGTATTACCATTTTCTGGCTCAAACACAGGAGATGCAGGATCTGTCTCGAGGTCAGAGGTCTCTGGATGTGGTAAAGTGGTGATATCATTTCTTTTCCGCCTGGAATATGTAATCAAATATGGAATATCCAATCTATTTAGATCATCTGACTCATTACTCGTATGTAGAGGAATAGATAATCTGTTTGAACTAGTGTTTGGAATAGGTATATTAATAAATGGAAGTGTCTGTGACTCATCTGTTGCTTTACTATCAAGACTGTGTCGGTTTATCTCCCCCTGAAGCAAGGAGGAGGAACCCGGAGAAAAATAAGAAATGTTCTCCCAGAAACTAACATCATGACTGACAAATATGCGACGTGAGGGAGGATGATAACATTTATATCCCTTCTGAGTTGGTGAATACCCAATGAAAACGCAGCGGAGGGCCCGAGAATCAAGTTTATCCCGAGAGGGAGCATGATTATGAACAAAACATACACTCCCAAATACTCGAAGGGGTAGTGGGTGCGAAGAAGGTGCAAGAACACAAGACAATGGTGTTTTGAATTTTAGGACACTAGAAGGAAGACGGTTTATAAGATATGCAGCAGTCATGACTGCCTCTCCCTAAAGATATTTGGGAACATGCATTGTTAACATAAGCGACCGAGCAACCTGTTGTAAGTGACCAATTTTCCTTTTGGCTACCCCATTTTGTTGAGAAGTTTTGACACACGAAGTTTGATGAATTATACCACATGTGTCCAAATAAGATATAAACGGGCCTCCATATTCAGTACCGTTATCACTCCGAAGAATTTTAACAGAAGCACTAAATTGTGTTTGTACCATGTGGTGAAAAGATTTAAAACACTCGAAAACTTCACTTTTTTGTTTAAGGAGATATACCCAAGTAAGCCTAGAATAACAATCAACAAAGACAACAACCATCTATACCCATCATGTGTAGGATGTCTAAATGGACCCCAAACATCAGTATGAATAATAGAAAACAAAGTAGAACTTTTATTTCTGGATGGATAAGATGATCTTTTATGTTTGGCTAGTTCACATGGTTCACAAAAGAAATCTTCCTTCTTACAGTGTTTTACTAAGGCAGGGAATAGATGTGTTAAAACACCAAAAGATGGATGATCTAGCCGTCTATGCCACTGATACAAAGATTCAAAAGCAAAATTTAACTTGGATGACACCTGATAAGTTGAGGGAGAAATAGAATTTCCTTCCATAACATAAAGTCCATCTACCACTTTACCATTGCCAAGGACCTTGCCTGTCGCCAGATCCTGAAATACACAGTGGGAGGGAAAAAAGGTTACTGAACAATTAAGATTTTCAGTAATACGTTGAACAGATAATAAGTTTGCTGTTAAGGAGGGAACATGTAACACATCAGATAGTGGCAATGATGATGAGAGGCAGTGAGAAGTGCCTTGTCCATGAACAGGTACAATAGCTCCATTGGCAACACGAATATTGCCTGTTTCACCATTATATGTTTTTAGGAAACTAGAATTTTCAGTCATATGTGCTGATGCTCCGGAATCAATAATCCATGCATTATGACATTTATCGGAGGTAAAGTGACAAGATGTACCTGCATGAGCAGAATTAGCTGTAGGTGGAGTGGTGTTCATTTGTGACATTAATTGGCGGAGGGTGTTGACCTCTGAAGCAGTCATCGTCCCTGTTGAAGAATAAGACTCACATTCTGATGCAGCATGATGAGCACTAAAGGGAATACCTCTACCCGTGCTTCTGCCAGATGAGATACCACGGTAACCACCTCGGCCACGCCTCGTCCTCGAATTTCGAGATGAGGGTGCAGGATAAAACATGTTTCACGAGTGTGGTTTAACTTCTTGCAGTAGTCACATTGAAGACTGGATTTTTCACCCATTAAAGCCATTGGTATCTGTTCAGGTTGTTCTGGCTCAGATTGCTGAACATTTCCAGTTAAGAGTGCAGATCGTTCAGAAGAGACGACCGGAGCCATACTTTGCTTTCGACTTTCCTCTAATCTGACACGACCATAGGCTTCTTCCACAGTAGGAAATGGAACTTGTCCGATAAGTTGATTTTTTATTGAATCATACTCATCAGACAATCCATCAAGAAACTTCATCACTTTCTCTACAGTCATCATCTTTTGATATTTTTCTTGATCTTCAGCATGTTTACACTCAAATATAGTGTAATGTCCCAATTCACTCCATAATGATGTAAGCTCAGAATAATACTGAGCTAATGTGTGGCTTCCCTGAGCCAATGCCCACATCTTCCGTTTGATCTCCAATTGCTTGGCTACATTTCCGGAGAAGGAATACGTCCGAGTGAGAGAATTCCACACATCTTCAGCGGTATCAATGAAGATATATGTTTTTCGAATATCAACCTCCATAGAGTTAGATAGCCATGAACACACCATGGCATTTTCAGATTCCCAATCATCGAAACTAGTATCACTTTCCAAAGGTTGTTTGGCTTTCCCATTGATATATTTCATCATTTTATGAGATTTAAGTGCCATTGTACAAGCTTTGGACCATTCCAGAAAATTCTTTCCGTTGAATTTAGGGCTTACATACGGAGTACTATGAAATCCAGATTTCATGCTACTTGTAGCACTACTTTCGGATGTATTATCTAACACCCTACTACTGGATGTATTATCTAAAACTTCCACCATTTTATATTAAAATAATGTAATACCCAATCAATAAATATTGAACTTAATATAATAATATCTACTGAATAAATAGTCCAGAAGACAAAAATATCCAGCAGAAAAACACTGTCAGAAGCAAAACAATTTTGACAGAAACGAAAATTGCTCAGATTCAAGAGATAGTACCACAGTTGGATTCGGATTTTGGAGGAGAAAAAGAGTCCCTGAAGAACAATTCCCAGAAAATGGCCGGAAATTACCTCACGCGCCGGCGCGTGGGCGCGTACGGCGGCGCGTGAGGGCGCGTGCGAGAGTGTTTTTCCAGTCTGCTTGCTTCTGTAGTCTCCTCTTCCAGTCCTCTATTCAGTGGTATATTTGTTTTTTTGTTTTGATAAGATTCGAATTTCTCGAATTCTTAGCAGTTGTGGTTTTTCTTTGGTTGATTGTTTCTGCGACTTTGATATATGCTTTCCTAGGATATAACCCGCTCTGATACCATATTAACAATATAGCATACTAAGAGTTTACAGAAGAAGAAGTGTTTTATATATGTTGTATATTACAATGAGAGAAAGATCCTATATATAGAAAACTTAATGCCCCAAAGTCTAGAGGTGCCTAACATTGCCCCAAAGTCATAGACGGTGCCTAACATATGAGCCTAACATTGCTGACATTTTGACAATATCTTAAAATTTAAATGAAGTGTATCAGATGCCCTTTGATATCGACAAACTTTTTAATACAGTATTTATCTCTTGAACAGCGTTGACGAAAAGCATATTAAGATGGCAGAAGACCACAGGATAATCAGTAGTTCTGAGAGACAACGCATCCAAGCAACAGGAGAGCCTCTGAAAGATGGGGAAACCAGACTGTGTGGTAATTTGTTTTTTGTTTCACCTTATTTCTCACTTTTCTGTAAACTTGAACAAGCAGGTCATGTTTTCTCTGGGTTATATCAGGTTTGAATCTTGCTCGGATGCTAGGAGACAAATTTCTTAAGCAGCAGGAATCTCGCTTCAGTTCAGAACCTTATATAAGTCAAGTCGTGTACATACATCAAGCAAGCAGAGCATTCGTATTATTAGCTAGGTGATTTTATTCCCTCTATATCTTTACTTGACTCGTTGCCCAGCATTTTATACCCACTTTGTTCCTAAAAAGAATCTGATCTAATTTCAATATATTTAGAATTTCACTTGGAAGATCGAAATTTATGTATATTTTAAAATTTTGAAATATGAGGTTTGCAATGAGTTGGAATCTTCAAGTGGTTTCTGATTTTTTTTTTCCTCTTAATGAATCAAAATTCAAAACTAAATAATTACACATGAAGATAACTTTATAAATTAAGAGACGTGACATGATTAATTGCGTTTTGACACTTTTTTCTGCAAATTAAATCCTCCTTTTTATTGGAATTGCACAACTTTATTCTATTAATTGTTGTGTGTGTTTGTTTGACATTATGATTTTGTTGCATTTGGAGCAGTGATGGTTTTTGGGATGTTGTTAACTTCAAAAAGGCATTTCAGCTTGCCCAGGAGGTACTTATTTCTTCACCATCTCTATCCGTCTTACTCTTTGAATGTCCCGGATATTCTTACTCACACCATTTGAAGTCCTAACAAATTCTGTATCTTAAAACTTCCACAGGTGAGAGACAGAAGTGCCACAAATGAAGAAAATACTGCAGAGAAGATTGCTAATATATTGTTGGCACAGGCTAGAACGCAGCGTACAAGGGATAATACATCTATCATATTTTTAGAGTTTGATAGCAACAATAGAGTCGATCATTCTTAATTGTGATTTATAGAGTAAATTTTTTGATTATCCTGTAATACAAATTTTCAGTTAGCTCTCGATGTTCATGTCTTGCTTCTCTACAAGTAGTGCAACAAACAAACATGGGCAATTGGATAAACAATGCATTCTTTGCTTTTGTGTACCATATTATTCTCATCTCATGTTTATTGAGTTTTTAAATAATTATTTATATTTTTATACACATACAAACTGACAAAGGTGTATGTGTTTACTACTCTCTTCGTGAAGTGGAAATACATTGAAGCAAGGGTAATCTTTCTGCGTTATGCATACACACTTTTCATTCATACCTTGTTGCCTACCGTTTAGACTTTAAACTCCGTCACTACCTGTCACATTTTCTTTACTCAGATTCTGTCCTAGACATATTAATGCTGTTAAATATTTCCAGGCTGCCGCATATTATTATCATAGGTTGATCCTCGATGAAGGAAACACAGAGAAATCGCATGGGATGGCTGTAGCTGCTTTGCAAGCAGCAGATGAATATCTCAAAGAGAGTAAGAAGACATGTGAAGCCTTCAACATGGCTCCTCTCTCACGGTAATATGTTTTGTCTTGTAAAGATATTGTTGATATCCAAGTATTCGTACTTGACGGAGAAAAGAAAATTAAAGGTGAAGCACAATGTACTGAAATGTTAACCAACTAACAAAATTAAAATTTCAGGGAGCTTATGAATCCTAACTTATATAATTCATTTACCCTATTAAATTTGTTATGGCACTGAATGTGCATTGTACTCTATGAATGATATTTACGATGGGTGAAAAACCAAAATACCCATCATTTAATTTCAGTTGTCCAAAATACCTATCGGGGGAAACCTCCGCCCTTTTTACCCACGAAACACGCATGTGTCACATGCGTACACAGTACACGCATGTCTCACATGCGTGTTCTTTGTTTTTATTTTTTAAGTAGGCCACGCATATCGTGTATTTTTTTTTTACATAAAATAAGCCCACGCATTGTACCAATGCGTATAGCTCATTGGTAAGTTCTCTGTCAAATGGACAACGCATTGGTAGCATGCGTATGGTTCAATAATTTTGAATTTCACTTTTTTTTAGCAAAATTTTGGATTTCACAACCCTAAACCCTAAGTTCGTATACGATTTATTCTTCGTTTCAAATATTTTAAAACCCAAAATGGAAACGTTAAACCCCAAAAGTTAATTGTTGAACCCCTAAATTTAATTTAAAATGTATTTTTAAATTTTAAAATTTATTTTAATGAGGTCCAAATTTTTCCACACCAAGTTAGCACCATTCAATTTATTTTCTTTTCCACCAATCTATTCCACCACTTAGTTTTTTGGTTTTATTTTTGTTTCCACCGGTCTTCTTTTCCACCACTTAATTTTTTTGTTTTATTTTTGTTTCCACCAGTCTTCTTTTCCACCAATCTTTTCCACCACTTAGTTTTTTGGTTTTATTTTTTTTCCACCAATCTGTTCCACCACTCAGTAGCAAGTGAATTTATTTAATACGCATGATACAGTTGGGTATTCAGGGGTTACCCAAACAACCCTAAACCCCAAACCCTAACCCTAAGTTCGTATACGGTTTATTCGTCGTCCCGAATATTTCTAAACCCAAAATGGAACTGTTGAACCCCAAAGGTTAACCGTTGAAATCCTGAGGGAATACAGATAAAATTTAAAATTTTAATAAAAAAATTGAATCCGGCGGCCTGATTTTTAAACGCTAACGCGTTTAAAAATCAAGTTAGGGTTTAGGGTTGTAAACAACCATAAACCCCAAACCCTAAACCCTAAGTTCGTATACAGTTTATTCGTCGTCCCGAATATTTCTCAACCCAAAATGGAACTGTTGAACCCCAAAGGTTAACAGTTGAAATCCTGAGGGAATACAGATAAAATTTAAAATTTTAACAAAAAAATTGAATCCGGCGGGTTAGCGCTTAAAAATCAGGATAAGTTATGGTTTAGGGTTGTAAACAACCCTAAACCCTAAGTTCGTATACGGTTTATTCTGTTTCGATGGTCATTGTTCCAAATATTTCTAAATCCAAAATGGAAACGTTGAACCCCAAAGTTAATTATTGAAACCGTAAGTTTAATTAAAATTTTAATTTTAAAATTTAAAAATAAATAAATTAAATGACAATTTATTTATAAATTTTTAATATTACTTAAAAAAAGTAAAACTCTCGATACTTAGTAACCATCGGATAGTAATGTACCCTTTTTCTTTTTTATTTTCTTTTTTCCCGATACTTAGCAACCATCGGGTACTCAGCATTTTTTTTAAAAATAAAAAGCTATACGCATTAGTATCTTGCGTACCCATAGTAAAAAAAAAAAACACTATACGCATTAACGTAATGCGGGGACAGTGGAGATAACAAAAAAACTATGCGCATTACTGTAATGCGCATACCATGGATATTTAGGGCGGCTGCTCGCGCTAAACGGCATTTTGGGCAATGGAATGCTGAAAAAGAGGTATTTTGGGCATTTTCTCATTTATAATTTATTAGTTGTAATTATATTCTTTAATTAAAATTATATTTATTTTGCAAAATAGTGAAATAATATATTCTTTACGAATGAGTAAAATTTTCATATAAATAAATATTAGTAGATATATAATTAAAGAGAAAAGAATGAGAGAAAGAATAGAGAGAAAAGAGAGAGAAAGAGGAGAGAGAGGGGATTTCAAATTTCAAAATTTGAATTCTAGGTTCTCGTCTTCACGGCACAACAACCAACCTTCCGATGGATGGTATGTTGTGGGGCGTAATCATAGGGGTAAGAGGGTCAATATTCCATCGGAGACTAGTCTCAATCCAGAAGAGAGACAAGGATCTTTTAAAGTACCAAATCAGACTTATGCAGAAGTCTTACAACACCCACCTCCCAGGAAGCAAGATTACTCATTTAAGCCTACCCCCATCATGCATACTATCTTTGTTCTAAACATCCCCCATATTGCTATTGTGAAGGAACTATGGGGTTTTTTCGGGAGATACTACGACGTCAAAGACATTATCCTTCCAAGAAAAAGAGATGTCAATGGAATTAGGTTTGGGTTTATTAAAACCTCTCACGAGGACACTGCAACAAGTTTGGTCAAACACTATAATGGCTCCTTTCTGTTTTCGAATAAGCTCATTCTCAAAATCAACAATCAGAGGACCCCAAAATCGCCTCAGAATACTAATCCCAAGCAAAAAGCAAATTCCTCGTCCTCGCTTCCTAAGCAACACCCTGTCTCTAAGCCAATAGGTAATGCTACTCTGCAAGAACAACCAAGGCACATAACGATTTCCTTGGACGTGGAGGCAAGCAAAATTGAGGAAATGGAGAGAAGCATTATAGGTCTAACAGCAGAGGATGAATGGGCAGATGCACTTCAAGAAAAAATATGGCTAAGTGGGTTTAAAATGGTGGAGGTGAAGGGTATTTCACACAGGAAGTTTGTCATTATCTTTTCATCAATGGAAGATAAAATCACATTTCCACTTAATTCTCTACGAGAATGGTTTCTCGAACTTAAAGAAATCTCTCATCTCGATCTAGTTCCACCAAGAATGGCCTGGGTATTTTGTGACGGTCTACCCATGACAGCTTGGAGCCTTTCCAACTTGAAGAATATTGTCGGAAACTGGGGTCAGGTAATTACTCGTAACTTCAATCAAACCAATTGCGGCATGGCCCAACATCTTAGGATCTGTATCCAAACTCATAGTGTTTTGGACATCGAGGAAACACTAAAAGTTAATATTCAAGGTATCGGTTACTGGGTTAAGATAAAAGAATCCAAATTCTGCTTCAATGAGCGAGAAGTTCAACACCCTACTAGTCCTCCAATCGATACTCAATACACCGACAGCGAGGAGGACATTGATCCCATAGATGACGACACCACAGGAGTGCAAAGCAATCCTTTGAACCCTGGAACGGATGAAGATATCCTACCCGGAGATGCGCTGGATGCTATTATTGACGAAGTGCCTAATAACAGTGAGCCCCTACATGAAGTAGTTAGAGTTAGGGATCCACCCAGTTTCCCACAAATGGAAGATCAAGAGGACATCACCCTCAGAGAGGAAGAAGTAGAACAGGGCCAAGACACCTCGGAATATGCTTGGCAAACCGGAGATACGCTGGACGCTATTATTGACGAAGTGCCTAATCACAGTGAACCCCTTCAAGAAGTAGTTAGAGTTAGGGTTCCACCCAGTTTCCCACAAATGGAAGCTCAAGAGGACATCATCCTCAGAGAGGAAGCTCAAGAGGACATCATCCTCAGAGAGGAAGAAGTTGAACAGGTCCAAGATACCTCGGACTATGCTTGGCAAATGAGAAAAGAAGTATCCTCATCATCCTCAGAAAGTAATTTCCAAAATGAATACTCTGTACTGGAAGAGCATAACACGAAACTGGCTACTATAGAAGAGGAAGAAGAGGTTGAACAGGCAATCGACTCTGGATTGGATGAAGTATTCACTGGTAAATTATCATCACTAGGGCTTGGTAAAAGGAAAGGAAGGCCCAGAAAACTGCCCAGAATCAACCACTTCTTTGATTACTCCTGTAATTTGAGAAGAAGAAAAAGAGCGATTAAATCTGGGAAGAAAAAAATTCAGGCTTCTCCTTCTCATCAGTCGTCTCCAGGTATCCCTATCCCTCTTCCTCAGGATCTTGCTAGTGAAATATTAGAAGCTACCGTCTTAATGGGACTCACAATCAACACGGATAGAGACAAGGCGCTACAATCCATCAATGCTAGTTTAGGTGTGGAGAGTTTAGGTGTGGAGGACCTTTAGATATCTTTTTAAATGACAGACATTCAGAGATCAAGTAAGTGGGGGGAGGGTTCTTTTTCTGTGCTAAGCTGGAACATTAGGGGTTTAAACAATTCGATTGCAAGACGTAATCTGAGAAGCTTGTTGAAACAAGCTAATCCTTCAGTTTTATTCATCCAAGAAACTAAATGTAACACCATTACGGAAGCTGTAAAAGACTCTATCTGGGATAGTATGTCTCATGGTTGGGTGGTTACTCCTTCGGTGGGGTTGTCAGGGGGGCTGTTAACCACTTGGGATAAGAATAAATTAACCATAGAAAATTCAAGAACCAGCCATAACTGGGTTTGGGTGAGAGGTTCGTTAACTGGTTCTTTGGTTTCAATGGTAAATTTCATCAACGTCTATGCTCCACAAAAAAGAGATGAGAAGTTTCTCTTCTGGAACGAATTACAACAGTTAATCAACAACTTTCAGGATGAACCTTTTTGTATAGTTGGAGATTTCAATAGTGTCAAGGATCAGTCAGAATGCTGCAACTGTACTTATAGAGCAAGGGAATCAGATTGGCTAAGGTTCTTCACCTCAGACAATAACCTCTGGGACATGCCAATCTCTAATTACAACTTCACTTGGTTTGGTCCTAACAATAAGTGTAGTAGATTAGATAGGGCTCTTGTCAACCAACAATGGATGTCAACTATTAATTGGATGCTCAAGGGTCTAGGAAGAAAATCTTCAGATCATATCCCAATTTTGCTTTATAATGCTGAGCAGACTAATTGGGGGCCAAAGCCCTGCAAAGCATTCAACATATGGCTCGAGGATCCTAATTTGGTCTCATTGATGCATAACACACTTTTAAGCAGTAACATAGGATCCAACATTCATGTCAAGCTGAGATCCTTGAGAAGGGCAATCCAATCATGGAACATTAATGTCAACGGCAAGAGTGAGGCCAAGATCAAACAATTAGAAGCTCTTCTTGAGGCTTCTGACCAAGATTCGACGTCTTCCAACAGAAACTTAGTACAACAACTGTTGCGCAGAGAGTATGAGCAACTGGAAGCAATCCTCAAACAAAAATCAAGAGACAAATGGATCACTTTAGGAGACTCAAATACCAAATTCTTCCATGCACAGGTTCAGCGAAGGAAGGCCAGCAATTCAATATCAGGAATCTGGGGTACCACGGGTTGGACAGAGGATCCATACCTCATCAAAGAGCATTTTGCTCAACACTTTGAGCTTAGATACAAGGCAAGGACTCTGGAGAGTTGCATTTCCATGGATTCTCTGTTGATGCATAAAATATCACAAGAAGAAGTTCTGTGGTTAGAACTTCCGTTCGACATCGAGGAGATTGTATTAGCACTCGAGGATTTAGGACCAGACAAGGCCCCCGGACCAGATGGCTTTAATGTCAAATATCTGAAATTCTTGTGGGGCTATTTAGAGAAAGACATACTGAAGCTATTCCACGACTTTCATTCCTTCAGCTCTCTACCTGTTGGGATCAACTCTTCCTTCATAACGTTAATCCCTAAGATTATGAATCCAGTTCTAGTCTCGGACTTCAGGCCGATTAGCTTAATAAATTGTTCCCTCAAGATCCTATTAAAGGTATTAGCTAATAGATTAAAAGGAGTTCTTCCTAATCTGGTCTCAGTTGAACAATCAGCATTTGTACAAGGAAGACAAATCACTGATACAATTCTCATTACTAACGAGGTGGTGCACAGTATCCAAAAGGGGCATACAACAGGTATAATTTTGAAGTTAGATTTTGCCAAAGCCTTTGACACTGTAGACTAGGATTTCTTAATGCATACTCTCCTTCTAATGGGGTTTGGCTCAAAATGGAGGTCATGGATACGAACTATTATATCTACTGCTAAACCTTCCGTCCTAATCAATGGAAGCCCTTCACGTCAAATTAACATGGAGCGTGGGCTACGTCAAGGAGACCCGATTTCTCCCCTTTTGTTCATATTGGCTACGCAGATCCTGCATGTTTTAATAGAAAAGGCCAAGATAGTGGGCATCATCAAAGGTGTTCAAATAGGACAGACTATGAATATATCGCACCTCCAATTTGCGGATGACACGATTCTTTTCCTTGAAGACTCCTGGGAATCTGTTAAAGGTATTAAAATCGTCCTATCAATCTTCGAGCACCTTTCAGGGCTAAAAATTAACTTCTCAAAGAGCTCTCTTTATGCTCCGCACACGTCAATGTCGTTATCTTCCTCATGGGCTAACTGGCTGGGGTGTTCTCTGGGTTGTTTACCCTTTACCTACTTGGGAGCATCGATAGGCTCCACTCCGAAGAGGAAATCTTTCTGGAAACCCCTCACTACCAAAATAAGAACCAGATTGACCAAATGGAGAAGCAATACTCTATCGAAATCAGGGAGACTGGTAGTCATTAATGCTTCTCTCGATTCTTTGCCTGCTTACTGGCTTGCTTTATTCCGTTTGCCAAAAGGAATATCCAATGAATTAGAGAGCCTGAAAAGAAATTTTTTTTGGAAGGAGATAGGTGAGGGTCCCCAGAAAATTAGGAAATTGCATTCCGTAAACTGGAATTTGATTTGCAAGCATAAGCTCCAGGGTGGATTGGGCATCAAGAATTTGGAAAAAAAGAACATCGCTATGTTAGCAAAATGGTGGTGGAGAGCCAAAACAGAGAAAGACTCATTATGGTTTAACATTCTGAAAAGCAAATATGGAAATCAATTCCTATCAAATCCTCAAGGGCAAGGTAATTCTCTATCTCCCATCATGAAAAGTATCACTGGAATAAACACCGTTCAAGAGCTAAAAATTTTCAAAAACTGTGATTTCCATTGGATCTTGGGAGATGGTCGTACCATAGAATTCTGGAATGATGTGTGGTTTAACAAAGTAACCCTATCTCAAAAATTCAAGAGATTGTATAATCTTCATTTGTGCAAAGGAATCTCTGTCAGAGAAATGATCCAAGACTGGCATCAAAATCGCACGGTTTCACATTGGCGTCGAGAACTTAGAGGTTGGGAGGTGCAGGAAGCTTCTGAAATGCATGCCATTATTGATACTATTATTCTATCTAACAGACAAGACACAGTATTGTGGAACAAAATCAACCATGAGTATTCTACTTCTAAAGGATTTGATTTGCTAAACTCATCGGATACCACGGTTGCACCGTGGCCTTTATTATGGAAATTAAAGGTTCCACCTAAAGTCAAACTCTTCATGTGGCATGCACTCCACAATGCCCTGCCAACTCTCTCCTTTCTTAACCATAGAGGTATTATCATCGACACGACATGTAAATGGTGCAAACACCATACAGAGGATATTGATCATCTTCTTTGGTCGTGCCACCTTGCTAAAGCGTGCTGGGATATCTTATTCAATTGGTTTGATATCAACCACAGTCAAAGGACATTCTCATGTCTTAAATCAGCTTTGGTTTTCTTCAACAAAGGCCCTAACTCACTGGGGGGTAGTACTTGCCTACTTGCTATGTTATGGTCCCTTTGGCTAATCAGAAATAATTGTTGCTTCAATGATACTAGGGTAGACCACATTGTAATTGAGAACCTTATCAAATCAACAGCTTGGTCATGGAGCATATCTTATGGTCTCCTCAACAAGGAATTCTATTCTCAATGGGCCATAAACCCATCTTTGGCCTACAAGAGACACACTCAATGGAGCCTACACTCCAAAATCTCGCATTGGTTGGGTCAGGGCCACTATGTGGGCTTTGTAGACGGCTCTTGGAGTAACAAACCAGATGGAACGTGCTCTACAGGAATTGGAGGGTTCTTATTAAATAAGGAAGGGTCGGTAGAATTCATCTTTTCAGGACCTAGTCTGAATCTCTCAGGATGGGAAATTGAATTACATGCACTATTCTTCTTATGTTCAGCCATCCAAACAAAAGGGATTAATCAGGAAGTTTGCATCATTGCCACGGATTCGAAAATATTGCTGAATAATTGCCTCAAATGCAAATCAAGTCTAAGGCTACCTACTTCTGTAGACCATCCCCTCACCACTATCGCTAGAATGCAGAATATCCAAGTTGTTCACATTAATCGCACCTTGAACAGTGAAGCTGATAGACTGGCAAAGGAAGGTTGCAGAAGGATTAATATGGTTGCAGGTTGGTTTTAATCTAATAAGTACTCACATTACTAATTGGCATCAATTTGGTTAGGGGTGGTTAGGGGGCAGTAGCATTAACCTCATCTGGGGACATCATCATGATGAGTACTACTTGTTGATGTAAGTAGCCGCGAGAATATTTGCTCTCTTCTCAGATTTGCACTGCAGTTCATTAATATTAGCATCTTTCTTAAGGGGTTCCATAAATTTCAAGATATCACCTACGATACTACAGGTTACTATTTGTAGTATTTATCCACTGCACTTACTCCAGTTAGTTGAGAGATTATTAATGCTGCGGGCTTGGCTTTCAATATAAATACTGAGGGTTTCTTTATTATACATCACCACCTTACTCCTCCAGAATTTCTTCCACCTTTTCCCCCGGCATCAACCTTCAGAATTCCTTTTCAGTTCATAACTCAGCATCATGCAGTATCATTGGGTTCCCCCACCACAGGGCTCACTCAAAATCAATGTTCATGGGTCAGCTTCTGCCACTACTCTTCCTAATGGTAATGATACGGGAATGGCAGCTATCTATCGTGACTCGGTAGGAAATCTTAGACACTTAACTATAGGTGTCATTCCCAATCTAACCCCCCTGGGTAACCAGCTCTGGGCCATATTTATCGCACTTAAACGTGTGTTTCTTGAAGGCTATCGTGATGTTATTCTCGAAACAGACAACCTGCAGGCTTACCAACTAATTAGAAACTTCAATGTGGGCGCACCTGCAGCGGTCTTTGACATCATCTCTCAGATTGACATCCGCATTCGAGATCCTCGTTGGTTCTGTATGTTATCATTTGTCTTCCCAGCTCGCAATAGGGTGGCTAGATATGCAGCTAGGGTTGCAATGGAAGTGGGAGATCGACTCTATACTTTTGATAGGCCGGTAGCAGGTATCGAAGAGCTGTTGGATTGGGACATGGGAATGGGTCCTGAACACCCAGACTACGATGATGTGGTCCTCCATAATAACGCACCAGATCCTGTCAACTTTGGTGGAGCACTGGCACTGTCAGATCAGCTAGATAATCTTGGTTTAGGTCAAGTTGGTGCTCCAGGGGTGCCAGTGTTGGATATCGAAGTGGGAGAGAATCAAGAAGACATGGAAAATCAAGAAGACATGGAAGGGGTGGTAGAAGATCACTTTCAAGGAGGTATAGCAGCTGATGAAGCAATCCTGTTTGCAGGGGATATCCCTCTAGTGGACGTCGACTAACTCAATGGATTTATCAGTCCCTAGAGCCATGTCAACCTTTTGTTTGATTACCACGTGCTAGTTAAGTAGTTTGTAGCGGTGATGTAGTAGGTAGTGGCTTGCTATAGTATTATCCTACATATGTGCGCCCATCTCACCTTGTTTTTTCCAAACAACAAGGGACACAGATGCTATTTGCTGATGTAGGCAGGTTTTATTTCCTTAGTCTGTTGTTAGGTTTGTGGGTCGAAGTTTGTAACCTCCTGTTAAAGGCCTTGTGCCTTCTGTTCTCTAATCTAATTTCGTTTATCAAAAAAAAAGATATATAATTAAGTTCAATGCATTTATTAAAAAATGTTTTGGTTGCATTTTTCTGAGTAATCGAAATGTTTATATATACTTTTAACAATAAAGGTCGGAAAAAACAACGTTTAATTTATTAGTTGTAATTATATTCTTTAATTAAAAAATTATATGTATTTTTCAAAATAGTGAAATAATATATTTTTTTACGAATGAGTAAAATGTTCATATAAATGAATTTTAGTAGAGACAAATACTTTGACAATCTTGTGGCGTCACGCTACTATAGTCCTACGTCTTGAACTTGAACTCATGCACTTAGTTGAACTCATGCACTTAGTATTCATATAAGGGTCCTGGTCCCTGACAATCGTTTGTCAGGGACCGGTTATTTAACAATCAGTTCCACAGCCGTTGGATTAACGATCCAACGGCTGAGATTAAAAAAAAAAAAATTACTGTCCGCTATAATTTTCCGTTGCCTATCCGCGGAAAATTTCCGCGGACAGACAATCTGCCTATCCGCGGAAAATTATAGCGGACAGTAATTTTTTTTTGTAATCCAGGGGGGGCCGTTGGATCAACGATCCAACGGTTTAGAAACCGATTGTTAGATAAGCCGTCCCTGACAAACGATTGTCAGGACCAAAACCCTTCGTATAATAGGGGCATCAATTTGGGTAAAACATAAACTCATATAATAGGGGGCATCAATTCATATAAACTCATGCCTCTCTACATAAATGGCTAAAACAGTCGAAACATCAATTTGGAATTAAGAGCCTGTTCGGCAATTCTGTCACGCAACTTATAAGTTACTTATTTTTAAAAAAAATTCGTATTTACATAATTTTTTTTAGAAAAATATGTGTATGGGAAGTTTAATATTCGTAATCTTGCAAAAATAAGTTATTTATTTAAAAAAAAAAGTACGTATTTCCTAATTTTTTTCCAGAATAAGTAACTTATTTCTGAAAAATAAGATTTCCCAAACGGACCTTGAAATATATAAAGTCTTTCATAGTTATTGGTTTCTAATATTGGAATTTGGAATTAAGATTGAAACACTCTGTTCTAAAAATCGGTGATTAATCACGATTAATCACCGATTAATCCCTGTTCCATGGGTTACCGAACTGATTAATAATCCGATTATTCGATTAATCATTCCGATTAATCTTCAAATACCCGATTAATCCCCGATTAATCCCTGGACAGTGCCTCTACCGATTAATTCCGATTCCCGCTTTTTACAACACTGTTGAAACATCATAGTTATTACATGTAATAATATCATTATCACCCCTACCGCCTAAAAGTTCCTCTAGTTACGGCCTGAAGTTCCCCTGAGGCCCTGACTACGTTTTGAGATTTACACTTGGATACCGTCCAAAATATTAGAAAATTAGTAATATTAACTCACATATGAACCAAACACATATAAAGAATGATAACGCCTCTATTAATTTGTAAGTGATCAATCATATCACAAAATTGCTACTTTTGAGCCTTTTGTTAGTATTTGTTTCTAGTATTAGTTCATACTAACTTTAGCCCATGCAAAGCACGAGTTACTTTTAAATATGGGATATTCCAAATGGTATAAAATGAATGAAGTCAAAAGTGCAGGGTACCACTTGGAAGTCAAAAATGTTGGATGGTACCAAATGGAAAAGCCAATTGTACAGTGGTACCATTTGGAATATCCCTTTAAATATTTTTAAAACTATATGATTAAACAAAATAGAGTATAATAATTTATTATGGATATAATTTAACTTTGTAATTAATTAATAAAATTATTAGTAATAATAATAGTTATTTAATAAATGATATGTATTGATTAGAACTAATAATATAAAATTTTAATGTAAATTTGTTGTTGACGGGATTCGAATTAAAAAGATTTTGGATCTTTAGAAGAGGGATTTAAATATAAAATATTCTTTATTATTAGATCTAATGACTATCATCTATTTACTAAATATCTAACGGTCACTATCTTTTAGATGGTTGAACCAAACAACCAAATTATACCCCTATTTGCTTATATTATATAATAGTATATAGTATATTACATAATAGTATAGATAGTATAGATATGAAGAGTCCCACTCTATGAAGAACCATCTTACGTGGAGAACCGTGGAGAACCACTTAAAATGCATTAAAATTGTCCTTTATATAAGGCCCATGGCGGGGCCCCTTTACAAAAAAGTCTTATAATTCTACCCTCTATCCATTTGTCAAAGAAAAAGAAAGAAAAAAAAAATTCACTGTTCACGTGATGACGTGGCAGTGGATTTCACTGGTTAACGGTGCTTCGCACCTTCTTGTACGGCGCTTCGCGCCTTTATCATTCTAAAGTTGTAAGGAATGGCAATCAATGGTAAAGGCAATAGACGATTGACGGGTGTGTCGAGAGCCTTCGGCCCTCATGACTAACTAACTCATCCGTTTACTGTCTTAAATGCTTCGCATTTCCACGACAAGTTTTTTTTTTTTTTTTTTTTTTTTTTTTTTTTTTTTTTTTATGGATGGAGCCAATTATTTTAAGCATTTTTTGTGAAGGTACCCTTGGCGGGGTCCTTATATATAAAGCAATTTTAATGCATTTTAAGTGGTTCTCCACGGTTCTCCACGTAACATGGTTCTCCATGGAACAATGGCCTAGATATGAATTAGTTATGCGATGGAATAATGATGCTTTATTTCCGTTCCAGAGTTAGATCAAAGAATTTAAAAAGTTACTTAATGTCATTCGAGTCATTATTTTATTTAACTACAACTATACCTCATTGTCGACATTGCTTATTGTATAAACTAGTCGATAAAACTGTGCTTCGCGGCGGCGGCGGCGATACAATATTTTTTAAAAAATTCAATACATCTATGTTATATTATAATATTAATATTAAATTTTAATAATTAAATAATCTTCTCTAATGAATCGATTTCTTGTTAAATACAATTTTTTCGATTGAGCCGCTTTCTCGTTAAAATCGAAATTTCAACTTTAACATATATTATAAAGACTTATATAATAATTTTTATCCATAAAATCGAGATAAAAATCAAATCGTAAAAATAAAAAGAAAAATATTTTGAGGGTAGTATCAAATTCTAATAGTTAATACAATATTTTCTAGTGAGGCTTCTTCCCGTTAAATATGTTTCAAGCCGGTCTCATTTGAAACCGAAATTCTAACTTAATTATATAAAGAGAGTCAATTCCAAATTTTATATTCTTTAAACTTTCTAGTATTTATGGAGTTTTAAAAGAAGAAAATACATCTTATATTTTCTGTATATACAGATATTCTTGTATTTATTTATAGCTTGCGCATGGGAATGTCTTTCTGTTATGTTAAATATAAAAAAAATATACGAAGAATTTTCATTACGGGAATAATATTTTTATGGATATATTTTTCTAATGCCAGTATAATTAACTTGTATAAAAATTAAAATAAAGGAGGATTTCTAGGGAAAAAAATATATAGTTTTAAAAAATCGTATAAGACGTCACCATGCACCGTCCTCGTATTTTACTTTCAATAAAACATTTTATTTTATGTATTCCTTATATATTCAAACATCTTTTTTACGATCTTCTTTAATGAACCGCTTTCTCGTCAAACACGATTATTACTATTGATCCGCTCTTTCGTTAATTCCAAAACCCTAACTTTTACATATATCACTTGTATGATAATGTTTCTCCATAAAAATCAAATCCTAAAAATAAAATAAAATTTATAACATTAATATGATATTTTAATAGCTAATATAATCTTTTATAGTGAACCGTCTTCCCGTTAAACACTTTTCGAGCCGATCTTATTTGGTATTGAAATTTCAACTTCATTACATATTATTAATGATACTTATCTTACACAACAACTTTTTTCCTTAAAATCAAAACCTAAAAAATAGAATGAATTCTAATTTATACTTTCTCTAGACTTTCTAAAATTTATGGAACTTTAGAAATGAAGACACATCTTATTTTCTCTGTATATTATAGATAGTCCGGTATTTATATAAGATTCCTGCATGAGAGTGTTCTTTTATTATGTTAACACATCAATTTTTTTTTAAAAATACGATGATTTTTTTTTATGATAATAGTATTGGATTTATGAACCTATTCTACTTTTAATAAAACTTTTATTTATATGTTTTTTCTAGAAATTCGAACTCTTATTCTCTATAAATTCGAACTCCTACTCTACTTCCAATAGAACTTTTAATCATGCGCGTTATTAATACTTATTATACTTTCAATAGAACTTCTAATCATATGTCTTCCCTATAAATTCTAACTCTTCTCCTCTATAAATTCGAACACCTATTCTATTTCAAATATGTTAAATGAAAATTTTCTACTTCTAATAGAACTTTTATTTATATGTTTTTTCTATAAATTCGAACACTTATTCTATATAAATTCGAACTCCTATTCTACTTCCAATAGAACTTTTAATCATATGCATTATAAATACTTATTCTACTTTCAATAGATATTCTAATCATATGTCTTCCCTATAAATTCGAACTCTTCTACTCTATGAATTCGAACATCTATTCTATTTCTAATATGTTAAATGATAATTTTCAAATTCTAATAAAACTTTTATTTATATGTTTTTTCCATAAATTCGAACTCTTATTCTCTATAAATTCGAACTCCTATTCTACTTTCAATAGAACTTGTAATTGACAAGGCCGTCGCGAGCCTATCAAATTATAAATCTAACAAATCCTTCTAACTATGTAGTAGGGTAAGTCAGAGTCGATCCCACAGAGACAAACGTATCAATCACTAGTTGTTTCTGATTTAATTCGGCTAAGCAAGTAACACAATAAATATTGAGAGATTATTAAGCTAATTTTATACTAAAGAGAATTGTGTTTGTATTAATCAAATATTAAAAACATCCAGAATTAAGTATCCCCACTAGCATGAATCAATGCAATTACGATTTCCCGTCCCAATTAATCATGTACTACTCAAGAGGAAAGATGCGCCCTATAAATACCAATAACCTCTCTCGAGTATTAATGGCTTCTCTAACTTACAATCAAACCTATTCTCATGGTATCATGCAATTTAGAGACATTAAACACGGCATCCTAACTTCCTAACAATTCGTTCTACCTATTCTCATGGAGAATTTCATGTCCTCATTGGATAAATCACAACCATCTAAATCCAACTCTCGTTGATAAATAGACAATGGTTCAAACAATAAACATAATCACGTCTGATTTGTAATTGCTAATTAAAACAACTCAATAAGCAAGAGCAATTATCATAACCAAATTGGGGGAATTGGGAAAATCATGCACCAATCATAACTAGGGTTCAACTTAACCCTAGATTAATAATCTACTCACTCATAATTGAATTAACAAAACAAGAATAATTAATTGAACACATAATTGTAAGAATAGAAGAAAAACCTTTAATCTTCGATCTTGAAGAAAATAATTAATCTCCCCAAAAGTCTCCAGAAGAAAGAGTTACAAAAGTTCTCCTGTTTCTCTCTCTCTGTGTATCTATACGTACGTCTGTATACGTATATATATCTCTAATGTTTTTATATGCCTCTAATAAAAAATATTTTACAAGTACGTTTCCTAAACTGAATAGATTTCCCATGAAAATTCGTAGTTGTCTCTTCCCAAGTAATTCTGGGCCGCTCCAATTGTAATATGACATCTGGACCATCTTAGAATGATAGAAAATTTAATTATCTTCGCGTGGGCAGTTGAATCACCCAATTCTGACTTGTAGAACTCAAGATATGGCCAAAATAGTGAATGGCGCGCGTGCAGCCCAACAAATCCGAATTTCCTTCTAATAAATCTCCAATTAAGCTCTTTATTCTCAAATCCTTCCAAGTTTAGAATTTCCTTGCTTCCTATAATAAAACATTAAAATCTATTAAATAAAAATCCAATTAAATGCAAAATATAATAAATATGAGGAATATAATCATATAAAATATATATAAATATACATTTCTATCAAACATCCCCACACTTAGCATTTGCACGTCCTCGGGCAAATAAAGAAATAAAAATTATCCTAACTAACTAACAAACATCACTTTCGTAGATGACACGATTGCATTGAGCGTATGCAACAAGCCGTTAAACCCCTAGGCAGCCCTAGTAGGACGAGTTTTGTCTCGTGAGGGTTTATAGTGAATGTACCCACAAAATTCATCTAACCATGCAAAAGATCAATGCTAACACAACACCACACACACAAGTCCTCTCATGCCACATCAACTTAAGAATCAAAGCAAACATACGATGTCTTGGTGTCGAAAGTGCAAGTATTCACGTAGTCTACTCAACCAACATGCAGAAGGTCATAAAAATTCATGTCAAGTGTAAAAATCGTTGGTAATCATGCTAAGCCCACAAGAAATACATCTTTAAGTCTAAACCCGGGATCTCCTATGCCAAAACAAGTAATAACTCACCTTTCACTCAAAAACGAATATTCACTCAAGAACAAGGTTAAGTGTATCACTCAATTCCAACAAAATCATAAACACAACTTGACACTCGCAATCAATCTCACTCTCAACACAACATACATCACTGATGACAATCAAAAGGTCTTTATTCGGGTTGTAGCGTGGGCTAGGGACCAGGTATGTCAAGTAAAGCTAAAACAGGTTAATGTCAAAAGCTAGTACCCAACAATAATCATTATTCAATTCCCTTTCTATTAAAACAAATACTTCCCCACACTTGGATTTTTCAATATCCCTTATATAACAACTTGACTAGTCGAATGAAGAAGGATCATAAAAGATAAGTATGCTCTCATATTTATTTTTTTTCTTCTTTTTTTTTTTTTTCTGTTTTTTTTTTCTTTTTTTCTTGAGAGCTAAAGAATAAACACAATGATCCATAGATATTTTATGAATTTCGACTAGCAAGCATCAACCCAAAATTAATATTCCCCAAAAGTATGATCATCAATAACCCCCCCTTTTTATGAACACCTTATTACTCCCTTAAGCACGATACTAGCCTTTGACAATTTAGGTTCAAATTCAATGTAAGGCCAATAGAATAAAAAGGATAATGGCAAGTAATGTAGTGTGTCACCGAAAGAATAGGATTAAGCTCAAAGGGTTAACTAATTGATCATGTATAAAAGGTGTGGAAATATGGGAAATACGAGGTTATACCTAAGTGCCTTTATCATCTCATCATCAAGTAATGTCATGCATTTCAAGAAAGATCTCAAGTAAGTGCTAGCAATGTAAACAACATGTGGACACTCAAGCAAACGAAAAATCATGCAAAAGATATGCATATAGGCTCAAAACTCACTTGGTGTGACAAAACATAATCAATCCCAGGTAACAAGACTCTCTAACGCACCTACTTGTACTCAAAGCATGAAAACCAAGTCATCTTGCACATATTCATGTCATTCTAATCACTTACAACATCCAATTAAGTCTACCAGCTTCAACTTGCTAGTGTAAGTGTGTGCACAAGAACAAAGCACGTCACTTCTCATACAAAAGCGTCCATAAACACAAGAATTCTACGCATGCATGGGTGTATCAAGCAAAATACAACAACTAATCAAATTGCATGGCTAGAATTATTTTTGGTATTTTTAATTTTTTTTTAATTTTTTTTGGAATTTTTTTTTTTTTAAACAAGTAATACACTACGTTGAGAACACCTCCCCACACTTAAGTGCTTCATTGTCCTCAATGAACTAATGAACAAGATACAAAACTACAACTAAAAACAAAATAAAACTACTCTAAAAAGAAAAGAAAGAAAACTCCCCTGAAATCAAGGTGTCGGGTGTAAAAACCATCCCTCCTTTGCTTAGGAGCCATAATAACCAAAACTGCATTCAACAATAGCTTCACCAACAACCACCAAGAAATATCCTACCAAAAACCACCAAGCAATATCACACCAAAAATACCCAATTAACAAGAAATTTACAAAACCCCCAATTTACAAGAACACAAATTCGTAATAAAAAATTATAGAAGAAAAATCCCAACTACGAATCAAAGAGGTGAACTTGTACTAATTTTCCCCCAAACTTGAATTTTTTTAGAGAGGTAGAGGAAGAAAATAATAAATTGGGTGTGTATGTATGGGTATAAATAGATAATGGAATGATAGGATGGATTTAAGAATTTTAAGGTGAAAAGGAAAAAATTTGGGTGGAATTTGAAATTTGATGTAGGATAGAAATAGGATTTAGGGAATAAAAATAAAAATAAAAATAATAATAATAATATAAAAAAAAATAATTATAATAATAATAATGATAATAAATAAGAATTAGAATAGAAATAGGTTTAGAAATTTGAAGAAAAGGTGGGAGGTTTTGGAATTGAAAAAGGATTAGAATTAGAGAGAATGGGGTGTATAAAAAGAATGGGGGTGAAGAAAGATTTTTTAATATATAAAAACACAGCAACACACGCACAAACACAGGTGACCAAGCTGAAATCTCTTTTTTTCTCTCCTGGAACTGGCGCAAACCGCGGCAAGTTGAATGCAACTTGCTTTAATTCCAGACACGCAACAGCAAGTTGCGCCTCCGGGCCGCAAACTGCCTTATGGACAGAAACGCAACCGCAGGTTGCGTTACAGCCCCGCAACCTGCTCCTCTTCCAGTAACGCAGGGGCTACCTGCGTTACAGCCCCGCAATTTGCCCAGTTTTTTTTTTTTTTTTTTTTTTTTTTTTTTTTACAACAACAATTTTTTTTTTTTTTTTTTTACACTAATGCATGGGTTGCCTCCCACGAAGCGCATTTGTTTAATGTCGTTAGCCCGACACCGTCTCATCAATCATTCTGTAGAAGGGGAAGATAGCTGAATATTCACCTCCTCGTTAATTGGTTCACCAGCTCTATAATGTTTCACTCTTTGCCCATTCACCTTAAATGACTCTCCATGGCTATTCATCAATTCAACTGCACCATATGGAAAAACCTTGCGTACCTTGAACGGACCCGACCACCTAGAACGAAGTTTTCCGGGAAAAAGTCTCAACCTTGAATTAAACAGAAGAACTAGCTCCCCTTCCTTGAATTCTCTTCGTAATAACCCTTTGTCATGCCACTTCTTTGTTTTCTCCTTGTAAAGCTTAGAACTTTCATAAGCCTCAAAACGAAGCTCATCTAGCTCATTAAGTTGTAGAAGTCTCTTCTCACCTGCTGCTAACATATCAAAATTCAGACCTTTGATAGCCCAAAATGCACGGTGCTCTAACTCAACGGGAAGATGACATGCTTTTCCATATACCAATCTGTACGGAGTTGTCCCAATAGGTGTCTTAAACGCAGTTCTATAAGCCCAAAGTGCATCATCAAGCTTCATAGACCAATCCTTCCTTGATTTTGCGACTGTCTTTTCCAAGATATTCTTTATTTCACGGTTAGAGATCTCCACTTGACCACTGGTTTGGGGATGATAAGAAAGTCCCACCTTATGATAAACTCCATATTTCTTCAACATAGCTTCAAAACGATTTTCAAGAAAATGCTTTCCTCCATCGCTAATTAAAATCCTTGGCACTCCAAATCTAGGAAAAATCGTCTTCTTAAAGAATTTGCTTACAACACGAGCATCATTAGTGGGAGATGCAATGGCTTCAACCCATTTCGAGACGTAATCCACAGCTACCAAGATATACCGGTTCTTAAAAGATGGAGGGAATGGTCCCATGAAATCTACTCCCCAAACATCAAAAAGCTCCACTTCAAGAATGCTATTGAGAGGCATCTCATTGCGTCTTGAAATATTTCCGGTTCTTTGACAACGATCACAAGAATGAACATACTGGTGGACATCTTTAAAGAGAGTTGGCCAATAAAAACCGCACTGAAGAATCTTTGCAGCAGTTTTCGTAGTGCTCGCATGACCACTGATAAGTGGATTTTATATCCACTTGGAGCGTTCCATATCGACTTAAATTGATTGACTTGGTCTCAAGTTTGTTGTATTTTTTATGTGTTTTGTGTAGTTGTGCAGGGTTGTAGCTATCGGTTAGTGTTGGTGTTTCTAATCGATATTAGAGCGGAATTAAGTATTGGAATGAAGATGGTACACTTTTGTTATGCTACCAAGGAGTTACATGTGTCATGGTATTAAAGATGTTAGCTAATGCGAAAGAAACGGAGGAGAAAGGAGCAAATTGTGTAAAATTCGGATGGTTGCGCAGTCTTCACTGTTTTGGTCATATCTGGAGTTCTACAAGTCCGTTTGAGGCCCGTAAGCTGTCCACGCGAAGCCTGGGAAGTTTTCTATAATTCTGAACAGTAACAGACCGCGCAGACTGCGCTGATACCGCGCAGAGTGCGCCCGAACTCGCTGGAAATTCTGAAATTCTATCCTGTTTCGAATTAAATTGTATTTTTAGGTCTTTTCTTGTTGGAAAAGTATTCTAGGGCCTATATAAACACTACCTATCATTGTATATCATGATTATTAGGAAGATACATCTCCAAGCTAGTGACAAGCAAGGAGTAATCTTTGGAACTTTTGTATTCTTCTACTTTGGGGAGTTATTTCTGAACCTTATTTTCTCTCTTCTTTTAATTATTTGTTGTTCTAGAATTATGTTATCAATTGAACCCATGATGGCGATGAGGTCGATTATGGGCTAATTCGTTGTCATGGGGTTTTAATGGATTTTTCTATGGATTCTAGTAATTGAGTGTTATTTATGCCTTGGTATGTGATTGATTGTATTGATTGCCTAGTATGTTTATGCTTATTCGTTATAGGTGAGTCGCGAACACCTGTAATTGTTAGTTTAATCCTAGTGAATGCGAAAGTGGATCTAGGGTTTAGAACAATTCATGCTAGCATAGGTTTTTGCATGTGAAGAACATGTATTAATTTGTGATGTAATTCTAACCGTCTTGCATCGACTATGTGGTTTAATGGGTTCTTGATTCTCAACCGGTATGTGTTCAATTGCTATAGACATATAGGGACTACATATATTTGGTGACTACTTGACTTCTATCATTTGTGGATGATCAGTAGGATGGTATATGCACAACGAAAGTTGGTGTGTATCAGTTTAGTGCATCTAACCAGTAATCAACTCTGTCATATGCTAGGCTAAAGGGCATAAGATTCTAGATGAAGTAGTAAATGAAATTGAAATCCCATGTTTGTTTATTATAAAGTTAAAGTTAAGTTATTTCCTCGTAATTGGCTTAGTTGGTAATTAATCAATAGTTAAATCAAACCAATATTGTGATTGTCTTAGCAGTGAGTGTAAATCATAAGCTGGTGCATAAGTGAACATAACGAACAATTTGAGTCTCTGTGGGAACGAATCCTATTTACCCTATATTACTTGTTGACCACGTTCTCTTGCGTGAATAAGTGCGAACAAGTTTTTGGCGCCGCTGCCGGGGACTCGGTTCATTGTTTGTTTAGTTTATGATCTTGTCATCAATTTGGGTTAAATTCACTGACTCGGACGTTTTTTTTCTTTTTATTTGATGGATTATTGGGAGCATGAATTCGTAATTGTTTGTGAGCTGTGTGCAGGTGGACATTACACTCATCAATGTGAGTATAACAGAAACCGGCCAAATTTCAGCTGGGACTACAATCAGAGTGGTATGGAGCAATCCCAATATCCATCCTACCCGCTCCAAAATCAGCAGTTTGAAGATGAGCCATACAGTCCAGGGGGATTTCAGCAGCAACAAGGGCAACAATTTCAGCATCAGTATGCCCCAATGCATCAACACTTTCAACCTCCTGAATTTCAGCAGCAGCAATTTCAGACTTGGTCTATCCAACAGTCGATCGAAGAAGCTGAATTAGAAGAATTGAGGTTGATGGCTAAAAGCAATGCATTGTCTCTCCAGAGAATAGGAGATCAGATTGGTCAAATTGCAAATGCATTACAAACATTGAATCATATTGCAAGTGACACAGAAGGCCTAGCTGTAGAGCAGGAGGACAATAACATGCCTATCAATCTTGACTGGCCTTTCTTAGCCACGGGTGAGACCATGATCGAAGTTCAGGAAGGAGAGTCTGAGGGCAAAGATGGGGAAGAAGCAGAACATGAAGCTGATAAGGAAGCAGAGTCGGAGGCAAACCAATCAGAAAATTCAGAATGTCCAGAAAACTCGATTCTGAATAATCAGCCGCAACCACTTCCTTTGCAATCTGAAAATTTTGAAGAATCAGCCCAAGATCAAGAAAATTCCAAGGCTCAAGAGGCTATGCTATTTCCTTCGAAGGATGAAGAGGGTCTCAGTGTGGAAGATGATGAATTAGAAGAGCATGTTCAGTTGTTGAATGCCGCTCCGTTGCAATCTGACTTCGACCAGCTGGAGGCCGAAGAGGAAAAGAGTATCACTCCTGTTGACAAATCTACTCCGGAGAAGACTACAGAGATCATCCAAATCGATTTTCCTCCTCCATATCCACAGAGGCTTCAGAAGCAAACTCTAGCCATGAATTTGACGGCGGAGGATGAGGAGTGTTTTAGTTTGAAATTGGTTGATGCAGGGCAGAGTAAAAAGTATGACACGGAGGAGAAGGCAAAGCATGGCCAACTGAGGATTACAGTGCCTTGGTTGATAGGGTTACGTATTCCACATAAGTTGCTTGGAGTGGAAGATCTCTGGAATTCTCAGGTGCGCCTTAAGCCATCAATTGAAGGAGCTCCCAAACTCGAGCTCAAAACATTGCTAGTTCACCTGGGGTATGTTTCTTGTAATTCAAATCCTTTGCTTGCTATTGTTATTGCTGCTAACTTTTCAGGTAGGCGGGAGAATGTTGTTAAGAGATCTTGTGAGGAGCGAATACGGGTAAAGCTTGTCGTTGAAGATGTCGCTCCAGAAAAGATCATTAAATGGCCTTATACAGATGCGGTGCAGAAAATTTTCAAGAGGAAAATCGTAGCCAAGTCTAGCTAAAGACGTTAAAGAAAGGCGCTTCGTGGGAGGCAACCCATGATTTCTTGCTTTCGAATAAAACAACAGTTGTGTTGGAGCCTCCACGTCTATCCACCACCAGACACACCACCCGAGGAGGGTGGAGATGCCGGCGTGTAGGGGAGTATCTCTTGTACCCTTTTAATTTACCTTCAATGAGGGCATTGAATATTTTAAGTTTGGGGGTGATTTGGGGGATAGTAGTTATATGTATTGTTGTATTTTGTGGTCATATAGGATATCATGTTGCATAGTAGTGATAGTTCATGCATGATTGTTATGTTCGTATTATCTACGTTTATTTCATATAGGACATTTTGTTTTATTGTCGTATACCATGTGAGTTTTCATTTAGTTGCATTTTCATGGCATGCATATTTCATGATCCCTTAGGACGAGCTGATTCTGATTGATAGGTGGATGTTGATTTGGGTGTGATGATGATGAGTAGAGGGCTGATTTATAGTTTCTATGAAATTGACTTGCATGTTACGGGAACAAAATTTATTACACAGTCTCATTGGGGTGCTGTTGGGCTAGGTTAGGGTCATGCCTGTGGGATGTTTTGAGATTTAATCACTTGTTTATATTTAGAATTTTCGTTATTCCCTTTATAGCGTAGGAACATTAAAGTCTAAGTTTGGGGGAAAACAGGAATTTCATGCTAGTTGTTAATTATTGTCAATAATGGCTAGGCGTCAAATGGCTAGTAGCCAGCTCATATTTATATGAGTAGTCTAGGGTTGGAAATGAGAAAGGCTCATTCCAGATTGCGAAAAAAGAAAAAAAAAATATAAAAGAAAAAAAAAGAAAAAAAAGAAAAAAGAAAAAAGAGTCATATAAATAATTTAAATGCAAAATTAACCAGAGTGAGCTCTTTAATACTCGAGTAATTAAGTCTGAGGGGACTTAGTCCTAGTGACCTAAGGCTTTATAGTCTGGGATCCACTGACCCAACACTCGCTACATGGGTATTATTGTATAAGCCTTTTGGGGTCTCATTCATTGCACGGTTAAATAAGCATGCGTATTGTATATGTAGTGTCGTAGTATAGTAATAAAGCATGAGTTTCTGTCTACCTTGGATAAGGGTGGAGGTGTTCCTAGGTTATGGAGTGTCTACAGTCTATTCTAGTTATAAACCTGTGATTGTCTTGACGGAAAGCATGTATGATTTTTGACCTAGTTCTGGGGGTATTTCTGATGAGCATTGCACACACGCACGTTTCTGTTCATGTATTGTTAGTATACGGGGACTTAGTCGAGCTCTGCTTGGATTTGTTGCATTCGTCGAGATATTTGCTTGTTAGTTGGTTTTGGTGAGTTTGAAGGGGGTCTTTGCATTTTTTTCATATTAGTTGCATTCATGCATTTGCATTGCATTAGGTTAAATGGATTTTGTGGGTACATTCGCTATAGGCCCTCACGAGACCTTACTCGTCCACTAGGGCTGCCTAGGGGTTTAAAGGGCTTGTTGCATGTGCCAAATGCAACCGTGATCACCTACGGAAGTGGTACTAATTCCACTAAATCGGCTTAAATTGGTTGCTTTGACCTCAAGATTGTGGTAGTTTTGATGTGTTTGTTAATTGTGCAGGGTTGGAATAATGTTGATTAAGATCGTTGTTTCCGTTGCTTTTGGAGTTGGATTCGGGCCTAATGATATAGAATGGAGTCTTGTTATGGTTCACCATGAGGATTCCAAGCATAGAGGATTGAAAACGGAAGAGAATGCAAAAAGAACGGGAGCAAACGGAGCAAAAACGAAGGAGAAAAAGCTGAAAAACGAAGGAGAAAAGAACGGGACCAGAATTTGCCCGAGCAAAGTGCGCCAGATTTGAGCAAAGTGCTCGGGAATGACCAGATTTTGGCCGAGCAAAGTGCGCCAGTTCTTGAGCAAAGTGCTCGGGGACGTGCTGATTTTCCAGTTTTGCCCTTATTTGATCTGAAATTGTATTTTAAGTGTTTTTTGACATTAAAATCGTTTCCTAGTTGTTTTTTAGGTATTTTTTATTATTGGGCAAAGGTAGGAAACGTGTTTTGGATATATCATCATCCAACCCTTGTAATTAGAGGAGAGACACACGCACGTTACATTAAGCTAGGGTTTGCAAGAGGAGAAAAGGGGAGAAGGAATTCTTCCAAGCTATTCTTGAACCTTTGTATTCTTCGATTGTGGGGATTAATTCTAAACCTTATTCTTCTTCTTCTCTATTTTATTTATCTGTTTATTTTAGAGTCATGTTTTCATTGGAACCCATGATGATGATTAGTTCAATTATGAACTAATTCGTTGTCATGGGGGTTTAGTGGACGTATTCATGAATTCTATGTGTTGAATCTTCTCGATGCCTTTAGTGTGATTGATGTGATATCCTATCATGGTTGAATTAATTCGTTATAGGAGAGTAGCTAACTCCTGTAATTGTGTGTTAATTCTTGTTGAAGCGAAAGTGGAAATAAGAGTTTAGAACTTGCCATGTTAGCGTAGGTTTATGCGTGATAATATCATTCGTAATTAGTGTCGTAACTCTAATCGTTTTATGACGACTATGTGATCAATTGAATGCTTGCACTTCAACCATTATGTTTTATTCTTTATAGACATATGAAGACTTGGCATAATTGGGAGACTAAATGATTTCTATCTTTATTGTGGATATTGTTAAGGATGGTATTTGTTTAACGGAAGTTGGCTTATATCAGTTTTGTGTGTTCGATCAGGTGTTACTAAATCACATGAACCAGGCTAGGGATTTGGAGACTATAGATGGATTGTTTAAAGAAACTAAATTCCCATGTTTTATTTGCATAAGTAATTCGATATAAATCTCAGTTCAAGTAGTTGATAATTAGTTATATTTCTTAGATAAATTTTAGTGATAACAACAATCCACTTATTTATTTGTTTTAGCATCGGAAAACAGTCATACATTGGTGAGTGAGTAGCTAGACAATACAACGAGTCCCTGTAGGAACGAACCTTATTTGCTATCTGTATTACTTGAGATCACGTGCACTTGCGTGTTGAGTTGGTCGTAACAAGTTTTTGGCGCCGCTGCCGGGGACGCGGTTTTATTTTGTTTAGTTCAATATTTGCCATCAGTGGTCATTGAATTTCGGTGACTAGGACGTTTTCATAAAATTTCTTGTTGGTGAATTTCAGGTACTTGTTGAGAGTTTATGCGTACACGAGCTCGTGCACGTAGAGACGAACTAGCACGTACAGAAGAACTAGCGAGGAGAAGACTAAATTTCGATTTAAAAGACAATCTTGAAGCAAAGGAAGTTATGGCAAATCAAGAACCAGCAGCGAAGGCTTTGAGTGAATTCTCTCAGCCGAAAGTGGAGGACATCCATTCTAGTATTGTTCGCCCAGCTATAGGGTCTAACAATTTCGAGCTAAGGCCAAACATCATTCAGATGATTCAGAACACAGTCCAGTTTGGGGGTAGTCCTGCTGAAGATCCCAATGCTCATATTAGGGACTTCCTTGAGATCTGTGACACCTTCAAATTCAACGGAGTTACAGATGACGCAATCAGATTGAGGCTATTTCCCTTCTCTCTTAAGGATAAAGCCAAGAGTTGGTTACATTCTATGCCATCAGGCTCTATTACAACATGGGCAGACTGTGCTCAAAAGTTCTTGACCAAGTATTTCTCCATGGCGAAGACAGCAGCTTACAGGAATGCAATTTCTCAGTTTGCTCAGCATTCCCAGGAATCTTTGGGAGAAGCTTGGGAGAGGTATAAGGAGATATTGGCACGTTGTCCTCATCATGGAATGCCGGATTGGATGATAATCAGCAATTTCTATAACGGGTTGGGAGTTCAGTCCCGGCCTATGTTAGATGCAGCTTCTGGAGGTGCGCTATGGGCAAAAAGCTATGAGGATGCTTATAATCTGATTGAAATGATGTCGGCCAATGAGTTTCAGAATCCTACTCAACGCTTGCCACCTGCCAAAGTGGCTGGAGTTCTTGACTTGGATGCAGCTACTGCTATTGCTGCCCAACTCAAAGCGTTGACAATGAAGGTAGATTCCCTTTCTAATCTTGGTACTAACCAGGTTGCTATGGTGTGTGAATTGTGTGCAGGGGCACATGACACAAATATGTGTGCTATCTCAGCTGAATCCGCACAATTTGTTAGTAATTTTCAAAGATCTCAGCAACCAGTGCCACAATTTTATCATCCCAACAATCGGAATCATCCTAACTTCAGTTGGAGCAACAATCAGGGAGGTGCTCAGCAACCACAAAATCAGCAGTTCAATGCAAGGCCAAGTAATCAGAGCTATCAACCACCACCTTATGCTCCAAGGCAACCATTCAATCCACCGGGGTTTCAACCATCTCAAGGAACTTCATTGAATCAGTCTGAGAAGTCGGAATTGGAAGAGCTTCGGATGATGTATAAGAGTCAGGCCGTGTCATTGAAAACTTTAGAGAATCAAATTGGCCAGCTAGCCAATGCTTTGTTGAACCGTCAACCAGGAACGCTTCCGAGTGACACAGAGGTGAATCCAGGCAAGAAAGATCAAAAGGAACAGGTTCAGGCAATAACATTACGATCAGGAAGAAGTCTACAAGGTCAGAACGTAGAAAAAGATACCGAGGAAAAACTTGAATCTTCAGTCGAGGTCGAATCTGGTTCTGATTTGCTTCCTAATGCTACTCCTTCAGCTCCTATCATTCACAGGAGTGTTAATTCTCAAAAAGAAGTAGAAGATAAGGTGTTTCCACCTCCTCCATTCCCAAAACGAATTCAAAGGCAAAAGTTAGATAAGCAATTCGCTAAGTTCTTGGATGTATTCAAGAAGCTACAGATTAACATACCATTTGCGGAGGCTCTTGAGCAAATGCCGAGCTATGCGAAGTTCATGAAGGGTATTCTCTCGAAGAAATTGAAACTTGAGGAGTTAGAGACCGTTGCCTTGACGGAGGAATGTAGTGCCATCTTGCAACAAAAGTTGCCTCCTAAGTTGAAGGATCCGGGAAGCTTCACCATTCCATGCACTATTGGAGACATCTCATTCAGCAAATGTTTGTGTGATTTGGGTGCAAGTATTAATCTCATGCCCTTATCAGTTTTCATGCAACTTGGTCTTCCAGAGCCAAGGCCCACTACCATGACTTTACAACTTGCTGACCGTTCTGTTACTTATCCGCGAGGGATAGTTGAGGATGTTTTGGTGAAGGTCGACAAGCTTATCTTTCCAGCCGACTTTGTTATTCTTGACTTCGAGGAAGACAAGAAGATCCCTATCATCTTGGGACGACCATTCTTGGCGACAGGCCGAACTCTTATCGATGTCCAAAAGGGGGAACTCACTATGAGGGTGCACGATCAAGATGTCACTTTTAATGTTTTCAATGCAATGAAGCTTCCAACTGACGATGAAGAGTGTTTCAAAATTGATATGGTCGACAAGGTGGTTAACCCCGCAACTCAACACTTGATAAAAGCTGATGTGTTGGAAAGAGTTCTTGCTAATGACTTGGAGGTTGAGACCGAAGAGGATGAAGAACAATTGAAATATCTTAATGCATCACCATGGAAGAAGTTTCAAAGCTCATTTGAATCATTGGGGTTGTCAGAATTGAAAAAGTCTCATGTTAGACTTAAGCCATCCATCGAGGAAGCACCTACATTGGAACTTAAGCCATTGCCTGAACATTTGAGGTATGCCTATCTTGGTGATTCTTCTACTTTACCTGTTATTATATCTTCTCAGCTTTCAGGAATAGAAGAGGAAAAACTATTGCGAATCTTAAGGGATTCCAAATCAGCCATTGGGTGGACTATAGCAGATATCAAGGGTATCAGTCCGTCGTACTGCATGCACAAAATTCCTTTGGTAGAGGGAGCTAATCCTACAGTTGATAATCAAAGGAGACTGAATCCTGTCATGAAAGAAGTTGTGAAAAAGGAAATTCTTAAATGGCTTGACGCGGGCATTATCTACCCAATTTCTGATAGCTCTTGGGTGAGTCCGGTACAGTGTGTGCCTAAGAAGGGGGGCATGACAGTGGTGACTAATGAGAAGAACGAGCTCATTCCTACGCGAACAGTTACGGGTTGGAGGATTTGCATGGATTATCGGAAATTGAACAAGGCCACTCGGAAAGATCATTTCCCACTTCCATTCATTGATCAGATGCTCGACAGATTGGCTGGACATCAGTACTATTGCTTGCTTGATGGGTATTCTGGGTACAATCAGATTTGTATAGCACCCGAGGATCAGGAGAAGACTACATTCACTTGTCCATTTGGCACATTCGCATTCAGACGTGTTTCTTTCGGGTTGTGTGGTGCACCAGCTACTTTTCAAAGGTGCATGATGGCCATCTTCTCTGACATGATTGGAATTAATGTGGAAGTATTCATGGACGACTTCTCAGTCTTTGGGGATTCTTTTGATGAGTGCTTGGAAAACTTGAGTTTGGTTCTAAAACGTTGTGTGGAGACGAATCTTGTTCTAAATTGGGAAAAGTGCCATTTCATGGTACAAGAAGGTGTCATTCTGGGACACAAGGTGTCGTGTAAAGGTTTGGAAGTTGACAAAGCAAAGGTGGAGACTATTGAGAACCTTCCTGCTCCCGTCTCAGTCAAGGGTATTCGCAGCTTTCTTGGTCATGCGGGATTCTACAGGCGCTTCATAAAGGATTTCTCTAAAATTTCTAAGCCGTTATGCAATCTTTTGGAAAAAGATGTGCCATTCAAGTTTGATGAGGCTTGTTCACATGCGTTTGAGATCTTGAAGAAGAAACTAATTTCTGCTCCAGTTATTACAGCTCCTGATTGGAGTCAACCATTTGCTTTGATGTGTGATGCCAGCGATTATGCACTTGGGGCCGTTCTAGGCCAAAGGAAAGAAAAAGTGTTCCACGTTATTTACTATGCAAGTAAAACACTAACTGATGCTCAGTTGAACTACACTACCACTGAGAAGGAACTACTTGCTATTGTCTACGGGTTTGAAAAGTTTCGCTCTTATCTGCTTGGTACAAAGGTGACAGTTTATACGGATCATGCTGCCATTCGCTATCTCCTTGCGAAGAAGGATTCTAAGCCAAGATTGATTCGTTGGGTTCTTCTGTTACAAGAATTCGATGTGGAAATTAAGGATAGAAAGGGGACGGAGAATCAGGTAGCTGACCATCTCTCTAGATTGGAAGATCATGGCAAGTCACCTAAAGACAACACGGTCATTAATGAGTTCTTCCCTGATGAGCAATTATTCAAAGTGCAAGATGATGAACCATGGTTTGCAGACTTCGTGAATTATCTAGTAAGCAACATCATTCCACCTGAGCTCTCTCATGCTCAAAGGAAGAAATTTTTGCACGATGTCAAGCAATATATTTGGGATGAACCGTTTTTGTTCAAGCAAGGAGCTGATCAGATTATTAGGCGTTGTGTTCCTTACGGTGAGACCGAGGTTATTCTAAGTGATTTTCATGCTACAGCTTATGGAGGTCATTATGCAGGTGAGAAGACAGCCACACGTATTCTTCAAGCAGGGTTCTATTGGCCAACTCTATTCAAGGATGCTCATCAGTTTGTGTTGAGGTGCGATCGATGTCAGCGAGTTGGTAATATTTCTCGTAGGGACGAGATGCCTCTAAATGTCATGTTGGAGGTAGAGATCTTTGACGTGTGGGGAATCGACTTCATGGGACCGTTCATTCCGTCATGTGGTAATCAATATATTCTTCTGGCCGTGGATTATGTGTCTAAGTGGGTGGAGGTCAAAGCACTTCCAACGAATGATGCTAAGGTGGTGCTCAATTTTCTCCACAAGAACATATTTACTCGATTTGGCACTCCACGAGTTATAATCAGTGATGAGGGTACACATTTTTGCAATCGGAAGTTTACATCTCTGATGGCACGCTATAACATCAATCATCGAGTTGCTACAGCTTATCATCCTCAAACCAATGGGCAAGCCGAGGTCTCTAATCGCGAAATTAAACGGATTCTTGAGAAGGTAGTTAGTCCTTCTAGGAAGGATTGGGCATTGAAGCTGGATGAAGCAGTGTGGGCTTATCGGACAGCCTATAAAACGCCGTTGGGAATGTCACCATTTCAACTAGTGTATGGGAAAGCTTGCCATCTTCCAGCTGAGTTAGAGCACAAGGCATATTGGGCATTGAAGAAGCTGAATTTTGATCTTACAGCAGCAGGTGAGAGGCGTATGGTTCAGTTGAATGAAATGGACGAGTTCCGTTTGCAAGCTTATGAGAACAACAAACTCTACAAAGAGAAAGTAAAAAGGTGGCATGATCGTCGGTTGGTTCTTAAGACGTTTGTACCCGGACAATTGGTTTTGTTGTATAACTCTCGGCTTCGGTTATTTCCTGGGAAGTTGAAGTCACGTTGGTCAGGCCCATTCACAGTCAAAACAGTTTTTCAACATGGGGCAGTGGAGATTTTTGACAAGTTACCGGAACAGTCGTTCAAGGTCAATGGTCAGCGGTTGAAGCCATATTTTGGAGAGAAGTTGAATCGCGAAATTGAGACTGCGGTTCTAATTTGTGCAAATTAAGGAGATGGAAGTCACGTCAAGCTAATGACGTAAAAGAAGCGCTTCTTGGGAGGCAACCCAAGTATTGTGGTATACAAGAATTTTTCTTCTTCTCTAAAAAAAAAAAAAAAAAAAAAAAAAAAAAAAAAAAAAAAAAAAAAATATAACAGCAGCTTCCCGCGCAAACTGCGCCATTTCAGCGCAGACTGCGCCTGTAACGCAGATTGAAACCGCGCAAACAGCGCCAGGCTCGCGCAATCTGCGCCTGCGTGACCAGACCCCTCCCGCGCAATCTGCGCCTGCGTCTCGCGCACTCTGCGCGTGTGTTACCAGATTTCATCCGCGCACACTGCGCTAAAAGTCGCGCACACAGCGCCCAACCTCCCTGTTCAGCCGACCTGTTGCATAAAAAAAAAAAAAAAAAATTTTCCCCAAAACCAATAACCCATCTCTCATCTTATATACACATCCTACTACACTTCTATATCTTAAATCAAAAACCCTAACACCTCCTTCTCCAATTCTATATCTAATTCCTCTCCTAACCCAATTCCATCTCACCTTATATATACATATCTCTATATTTATACATCATCATCCATCAAAAATTCATCCATACACTTTTCTATATATACACTTCTCATTCACCAACTATACCCATCCATCAATTTCAAGCTCAAGGGGAGGATATATTCAAATTATTGGAGGCTTATTCTTGCAAGGACACCTCTTAAATTCGTATGGTATTGTTCTAATCTCATCTTTGTAATTGCTACGAATTGTGTTCTTGCCAATTAGGGTTTGGTTGTGTTCTTGAATTGGGGGTTTTTGTTGGAATTCGAATTTTGTGGTGTGGATTGTTGTTCTTGTTGTATGGCTCCCAAAAGACAAAAATTGGTAGGTAGTAGTAGTAGTAGCCGTCCATCGGTGGATGAGGATGCTATTGTGGAAGAAGGGGTAGTGAAATTTGTGAATTCGGAGGCCGAGTCGGAGTACGGTCGATTAGTTCGTAAGGGAGTTATAAAGGAGAGGAGGTTTGTGCCTCGTGATAATGAGGAGATGGTGGCTATGGTGAATGTGAGGGGTTGGAAGGTATTTTGCGAATTGGCTAATGATGTGCCATTGAATGTTGTTCGGGAGTTTTACGCTAATGCTTCAGTAGAGCAGAATAACTCCACGATTGTTAGGGGACAACAGGTTGATTATTCTCCTCGAGCAATTCGGAATTTGATTGATCAGCCACCTAAACCAAGGGGTGTTGAGGATTGGGGACGGAAGACGGTGGGAGATGTTGATCTTGATGTTGTCATCGGTGAGTTGTGTGTTCCGGGGGCGGTATGGAGGTGTAAGGCGGGTACTAACGAAAAGAGGAATTTCCCGTCCGCTTCATTGACTAAGTTTGCCCGTGCATGGTTCTTATTCATTTGTACTAGTATCCTTCCGTCGTCTCATGTGACGGAAGTTACTGTTGACAGGGCTATCCTTTTGTGGGGAATTTTAAATGGTGAGTATGTCGATTTGGGTTACTTGATTAATCAAACTATTCTTCGGTTTTTGAAGATGAATTCGACAGCTAGTATTCCCTATGCTTCCATAATTACGGGATTGTGTGATGTTGCAAAAGTGCCGCCGCGTGTGGATGAGCCGGTGCAAAAGCCTGGGGCTCCTATTGCTGATTCGTCTATTGGGCGAATGAAGGAGGCCGAAGGTGGTGTTAGTGGTGCAGGTGGTCATGTAGCCGAGGGATCGGGAGTTGCTAGAGCCGGTTCACAGCAGAGTACGGGGAATATGTCCACTCTTGAGTCTTATTTGCGGCGATTGACTAGGCGGTTGGATGTTATGCATGATAGCAGTCGTCAATATTCAGAAGACATGGGCATAGCTTTGGAGGCAAAATTTCAGTCACCGAGTACTCCGGTTCAGTGGCCTATCTTTGGATCCCGGATTCCATATCCTCCAACTGATTCTTCGGATGAGGATGCGGATGGTGACGGAAGCGAGGATGAGTAGGTATGTTTCTTCTATCCCTTGTATTACTTCCATTCAATGAGGGCATTGAATATGTTAAGTTTGGGGGTGGTTTGGGGGATAGTAGTTGTATGTATTGTTGTATTTTGTGTTCATATAGGATATCATGTTGCATAGTATTTATAGTTCATGCATGATTGTTATGTTCGTATTATTTACGTTTGTTCATATAGGACATTTTGTTTTATTTTCGTATACCATGTGAGTTTCATTTAGTTGCATTTTCATGGCATGCATATTTCATGATCCCTTAGGACGAGCTGATTCTGATTGATAGGTGGATGTTGATTTGGGTGTGATGATGATGAGTAGAGGGCTGATTTATAGTTTCTATAAAATTGACTTGCATGTTACGGGAACAAAATCTATTACACAGTCTCATTGGGGTGCTTTTGGGCTAGGTTAGGGTCATGCCTGTGGGATGTTTTGAGATTTAATCACTTGTTTATATTTAGAATTTTCGTTATTCCCTTTATAGCATAGGAACATTAAAGTCTAAGTTTGGGGGAAACCAGGAATTTTCATGCTAGTTGTTAATATGTGTCAATAATGGCTAGGCGTCAATTGGCTAGTAGCCAGCTCATATTTATATGAGTAGTCTAGGGTTGGAAATGAGAAAGGCTCATTCCAGATTTAAAAAAAAAACATAAAAAAAAGAAAAAAAAAGAAAAAAAGAGTCATGTAAATAATTTAAATGCAAAATTAACCAGAGTGAGCTCTTTAATACTCGAGTTATTAAGTCTGAGGGGACTTAGTCCTAGTGACCTAAGGCTTTTATAGTCTGGGATCCTGCTGACCTAACACTCGCTACATGGGTATTATTGTATAAGCCTTTTGGGGTCTCACTCATTGCACGGTTAAATAAGCATGCTTATTGTATATGTAGTGTCGTAGTATAGTAATAAAGCATGAGTTTCCGTCTACCTTGGATAAGGGTGGAGGTGTTCCTAGGCTATGGAGTGTCTACAGTCTATTCTAGTTATAAACCTGTGATTGTCTTGACGGAAAACATGTATGATTTTTGACCTAGTTCTGGGGGTATTTCTGATGAGCATTGCACACACGCACGTTTCTGTTCATGTATTGTTAGTATACGGGGACTTAGTCGAGCTCTGCTTGGATTTGTTACGTTCATTGAGATATTGGCTTGTTAGTTGGTTTTGGTGAGTTTGAAGGGGATCTTGCATTTTCATAGTAGTTGCATTCATGCATTACATTGCATTGGATTTTGTGGGTACATTCACTATAGGCCCTCACGAGACCTTACTCGTCCACTAGGGCTGCCTAGGGGTTTAAAGGGCTTGTTGCATATGCCAAATGCAACCGTGATCACCTACGGAAGTGGTACTAATTAGTTAGTTAGTTGTAATTGTATATGCTTGAGGACAAGCATCAGTTTAAGTTTGGGGGTGTGATAAGTGGATTTTATATCCACTTGGAACATTCTAAATCGGCTTAAATTGGTTGCTTTGACCTCAAGATTGTGGTAGTTTTGATGTGTTTGTTAATTGTGCAGGGTTGGAATAATGTTGATTAAGATCGTTGTTTCCGTTGCTTTTGGAGTTGGATTCGGGCCTAATGATATAGAATGGAGTCTTGTTATGGTTCACCATGAGGATTCCAAGCATAGAGGATTGAAAACGGAAGAGAATGCAAAAAGAACGGGAGCAAACGGAGCAAAAACGAAGGAGAAAAAGCTGAAAAACGAAGGAGAAAAGAACGGGACCAGAATTTGCCCGAGCAAAGTGCGCCAGATTTGAGCAAAGTACTCGGGAATGACCAGATTTTGGCCGAGCAAAGTGCGCCAGTTCTTGAGCAAAGTGCTCGGGGACGTGCTGATTTTCCAGTTTTGCCCTTATTTGATCTGAAATTGTATTTTAAGTGTTTTTTGACATTAAAATCGTTTCCTAGTTGTTTTTTAGGTATTTTTTATTATTGGGCAAAGGTAGGAAACGTGTTTTGGATATATCATCATCCAACCCTTGTAATTAGAGGAGAGACACACGCACGTTACATTAAGCTAGGGTTTGCAAGAGGAGAAAAGGGGAGAAGGAATTCTTCCAAGCTATTCTTGAACCTTTGTATTCTTCGATTGTGGGGATTAATTCTAAACCTTATTCTTCTTCTTCTCTATTTTATTTATCTGTTTATTTTAGAGTCATGTTTTCATTGGAACCCATGATGATGATTAGTTCAATTATGAACTAATTCGTTGTCATGGGGGTTTAGTGGACGTATTCATGAATTCTATGTGTTGAATCTTCTCGATGCCTTTAGTGTGATTGATGTGATATCCTATCATGGTTGAATTAATTCGTTATAGGAGAGTAGCTAACTCCTGTAATTGTGTGTTAATTCTTGTTGAAGCGAAAGTGGAAATAAGAGTTTAGAACTTGCCATGTTAGCGTAGGTTTATGCGTGATAATATCATTCGTAATTAGTGTCGTAACTCTAATCGTTTTATGACGACTATGTGATCAATTGAATGCTTGCACTTCAACCATTATGTTTTATTCTTTATAGACATATGAAGACTTGGCATAATTGGGAGACTAAATGATTTCTATCTTTATTGTGGATATTGTTAAGGATGGTATTTGTTTAACGGAAGTTGGCTTATATCAGTTTTGTGTGTTCGATCAGGTGTTACTAAATCACATGAACCAGGCTAGGGATTTGGAGACTATAGATGGATTGTTTAAAGAAACTAAATTCCCATGTTTTATTTGCATAAGTAATTCGATATAAATCTCAGTTCAAGTAGTTGATAATTAGTTATATTTCTTAGATAAATTTTAGTGATAACAACAATCCACTTATTTATTTGTTTTAGCATCGGAAAACAGTCATACATTGGTGAGTGAGTAGCTAGACAATACAACGAGTCCCTGTAGGAACGAACCTTATTTGCTATCTGTATTACTTGAGATCACGTGCACTTGCGTGTTGAGTTGGTCGTAACAAGTTTTTGCTTGGATTTAACTTTCCGTTTGAGGTCTTGCTTGTAAATTTTATATCCACTTGGAGCGTTCCATATCGACTTAAATTGATTGACTTGGTCTCAAGTTTGTTGTATTTTTTATGTGTTTTGTGTAGTTGTGCAGGGTTGTAGCTATCGGTTAGTGTTGGTGTTTCTAATCGATATTAGAGCGGAATTAAGTATTGGAATGAAGATGGTACACTTGTGTTATGCTACCAAGGAGTTACATGTGTCATGGTATTAAAGATGTTAGCTAATGCGAAAGAAACGGAGGAGAAAGGAGCAAATTGTGTAAAATTCGGATGGTTGCGCAGTCTTCACTGTTTTGGTCATATCTGGAGTTCTACAAGTCCGTTTGAGGCCCGTAAGCTGTCCACGCGAAGCCTGGGAAGTTTTCTATAATTCTGAACAGTAACAGACCGCGCAGACTGCGCTGATACCGCGCAGAGTGCGCCCGAACTCGCTGGAAATTCTGAAATTCTATCCTGTTTCGAATTAAATTGTATTTTTAGGTCTTTTCTTGTTGGAAAAGTATTCTAGGGCCTATATAAACACTACCTATCATTGTATATCATCATTATTAGGAAGATCATCAACATTGTAGCCAAGAACAATTGAAAGATACATCTCCAAGCTAGTGACAAGCAAGGAGTAATCTTTGGAACTTTTGTATTCTTCTACTTTGGGGAGTTATTTCTGAACCTTATTTTCTCTCTTCTTTTAATTATTTGTTGTTCTAGAATTATGTTATCAATTGAACCCATGATGGCGATGAGGTCGATTATGGGCTAATTCGTTGTCATGGGGTTTTAATGGATTTTGCTATGGATTCTAGTAATTGAGTGTTAATTATGCTTTGGTGTGTGATTGATTGTATTGATTACCTAGTATGTTTATACTTATTCGTTATAAGTGCGTCGCGAACACTTGTAATTGTTTGTTTAATCCTAGTGAATGCGAAAGTGGATCTAGGGTTTAGAACAATTCATGCTAGCATAGGTTTTTGCATGTGAAGAACATGTATTAATTTGTGATGTAATTCTAACCGTCTTGCATCGACTATGTGGTTTAATGGGTGCTTGATTTTCAACCGGTATGTGTTCAATTGCTATAGACATATAGGAACTACACATATTTGGTGACTACTTGACTTCTATCAATTGTGGATGATCAGTAGGATGGTATATGCACAACGAAAGTTGGTATGTATCAGTTTAGTGCATCTAATCAGTAATCAACTCTGTCACATGCTAGGCTAAAGGGCATAAGATTCTAGATGAAGTAGTAAATGAAATTGAAATCCCATGTTTGTTTATTATAAAGTTATAGTTAAGTTATTTTCTCGTAATTGGCTTAGTTGGTAATTAATCATTAGTTAAATCAAACCAATATTGTGATTGTCTTAGCAGTGAGTGTAAATCATAAGCTGGTGCATAAGTGAACATAACGAACAATTTGAGTCTCTGTGGGAACGAATCCTATTTACTCTATATTACTTGTTGACCACGTTCTCTTGCGTGAATAAGTGCGAACAAGTTTTTGGCGCCGCTGCCGGGGACTCGGTTCATTGTTTGTTTAGTTTATGATCTTGTCATCAATTTGGGTTAAATTCACTGACTCGGACGTTTTTTTTTTCTTTTTATTTGATGGATTATTGGGAGCAGGAATTCGTAATTGTTTGTGAGCTGTGTGCAGGTGGACATTACACTCATCAATGTGAGTATAACAGAAACCGGCCAAATTTCTGCTGGGACTACAATCAGAGTGGTATGGAGCAATCTCAATATCCATTCTACCCGCTCCAAAATCAGCAGTTTGAAGATGAGCCATACAATCCAGGGGGAATTCAGCAACAACAGGGGCAACAATTTCAGCATCAGTATGCCCCAGTGCATCAACACTTTCAACCTCCTGAATTTCAGCAACAGCAATTTCAGACTTGGTCTATCCAACAGTCGACCGAAGAAGCTGAATTAGAAGAATTGAGGTTGATGGCTAAAAGCAATGCATTGTCTCTCCAGAGAATAGGAGATCAGATTGGTCAAATTGCAAATGCATTACAAACATTGAATCATATTGCAAGTGACACAGAAGGCCTAGCTGTAGAGGAGGAGGACAAGAACCTTCCTATCAGTCTTGACTGGCCTTTCTTAGCCACGGGTGAGACCATGATCGAAGTTCAGGAAGGAGAGTCTGAGGGCAAAGATGGGGAAGAAGCAGAACATGAAGTTGATAAGGAAGCAGAGCCAGAGGCAAACCAATCAGAAAATTCAGAATGTCCAGAAAATTCAATTCTGAATAATCAGCCGCAACCACTTCCTTTGCAATCTCAAAATTTTGAAGAATCAGCCCAAGATCAAGAAAATTCCAAGGCTCAAGCGGCTATGTTATTTCCTTCGAAGGATGAAGAGTGTCTCAATGTGGAAGATGATGAATTAGAAGAGCATGTTCAGTTGTTGCATGCCGCTCCGTCGCAATCTGACTTCGACCAGCTGGAGGCCGAAGAGGAAAAGAGCATCACTCCTGTTGACAAATCTACTCCGGAGAAGACTACAGAGATCGTCCAAATCGATTTTCCTCCTCCATATCCACAGAGGCTTCAGAAGCAAACTCTAGCCATGAATTTGACGGCGGAGGATGAGGAGTGTTTTAGCTTGAAATTGGTTGATGCAGGGCAGAGTAAAAAGTATGACACGGAGAAGGAGAAGGCAAAGCATGGCCAACTGAGGATTACAGTGCCTTGGTTGATAGGGTTACGTATTCCACATAAGTTGCTTGGAGTGGAAGATCTCTGGAATTCTCAGGTGCGCCTTAAGCCATCAATTGAAGGAGCTCCCGAACTCGAGCTCAAAACATTGCTAGTTCACCTGGGGTATGCTTCTTGTAATTCATCTCTTTTGTTTGCTATTGTTATTGCTGCTAACTTTTCAGGTAGGCGGGAGAATGTTGTTAAGAGATCTTGTGAGGAGCGAATACGGGTAAAGCTTGTTGTTGAAGATGTCGCTCCAGAAAAGATCATTAAATGGCCTTATAGAGATACGGTGCAAAAATTTTTCAAGAGGAAAATTGTGGCCAAGTCTAGCTAAAGACGTTAAAGAAAGGCGCTTCGTGGGAGGCAACCCATGATTTCTTACTTTCGAATAAAACAACAGTTGTGTTGGAGCCTCCACGTCTATCCACCACCAGACACACCACCCGAGGAGGGTGGAGATGCCGGCGTGTAGGGGAGTATCTCTTGTACCCTTTTAATTTACCTTCAATGAGGACATTGCAATTTTTAAGTTTGGGGGTGATTTGGGGGATAGTAGTTGTATGTATTGTTGTATTTTGTGGTCATATAGGATATCATGTTGCATAGTAGTGATAGTTCATGCATGATTGTTATGTTCGTATTATCTACGTGTGTTCATATAGGACATTTTGTTTTATTGTCGTATACCATGTGAGTTTTCATTTAGTTGCATTTTCATGGCATGCATATTTCATGATCCCTTAGGACGAGTTGATTCTGATTGATAGGTGGATGTTGATTTGGGTGTGATGATGATGAGTAGAGGGCTGATTTATAGTTTCTATGAAATTGACTTGCATGTTACGGGAACAAAATTTATACACAGTCTCATTGGGGTGCTGTTGGGCTAGGTTAGGGTCATGCCTGTGGGATGTTTTGAGATTTAATCACTTGTTTATATTTAGAATTTTCGTTATTCCCTTTATAGCGTAGGAACATTAAAGTCTAAGTTTGGGGGAAACCAGGAATTTTCATGCTAGTTGTTAATATTTGTCAATAAAGGCTAGGTGTCAAATGGCTAGTAGCCAGCTCATATTTATATGAGTAGTCTAGGGTTGGAATTGAGAAAGGCTCATTCCAGATTAAAAAAAAAAAAAGAAAAAAAAAAGAAAAAAAAAAGAAAAAAAAAAGTCATATAAATAATTTAAATGCAAAATTAACCAGAGTGAGCTCTTTAATACTCGAGTAATTAAGTCTGAGGGGACTTAGTCCTAGTGACCTAAGGCTTTATAGTCTGGGATCCACTGACCCAACACTCGCTACATGGGTATTATTGTATAAGCCTTTTGGGGTCTCATTCATTGCACGGTTAAATAAGCATGCGTATTGTATATGTAGTGTCGTAGTATAGTAATAAAGCATGAGTTTCTGTCTACCTTGGATGAGGATGGAGGTGTTCCTAGGTTATGGAGTGTCTACAGTCTATTCTAGTTATAAACCTGTGATTGTCTTGACGGAAGGCATGTATGATTTTTGACCTAGTTCTGGGGGTATTTCTGATGAGCATTGCACACACGCACGTTTCTGTTCATGTATTGTTAGTATACGGGGACTTAGTCGAGCTCTGTTTGGATTTGTTACGTTCATTGAGATATTTGCTTGTTAGTTGGTTTTGGTGAGTTTGAAGGGGATCTTGCATTTTCATAGTAGTTGCATTCATGCATTTGCATTGCATTAGGTTAATGGATTTTGTGGGTACATTCGCTATAGGCCCTCACGAGACCTTACTCGTCCACTAGGGCTGCCTAGGGGTTTAAAGGGCTTGTTGCATATGCCAAATGCAACCGTGATCACCTACGGAAGTGGTACTAATTAGATAGTGTAGTTGTTTATGCTTGAGGACAAGCATCGGTTTAAGTTTGGGGTTGGAAAAGTATTCTAGGGCCTATATAAACACTACCTATCATTGTATATCATCATTATTAGGAAGATACATCTCCAAGCTAGTGACAAGCAAGGAGTAATCTTTGGAACTTTTGTATTCTTCTACTTTGGGGAGTTATTTCTGAACCTTATTTTCTCTCTTCTTTTAATTATTTGTTGTTCTAGAATTATGTTATCAATTGAACCCATGATGGCGATGAGGTCGATTATGGGCTAATTCGTTGTCATGGGGTTTTAATGGATTTTTCTATGGATTCTAGTAATTGAGTGTTATTTATGCCTTGGTATGTGATTGATTGTATTGATTGCCTAGTATGTTTATGCTTATTCGTTATAGGTGAGTCGCGAACACCTGTACAAGAGACACGTCTATCCACCACCAGACACACCACCCGAGGAGGGTGGAGATGCCGGCGTGTAGGGGAGTATCTCTTGTACCCTTTTAATTTACCTTCAATGAGGGCATTGAATATTTTAAGTTTGGGGGTGATTTGGGGGATAGTAGTTGTATGTATTGTTGTATTTTGTGGTCATATAGGATATCATGTTGCATAGTAGTGATAGTTCATGCTTGATTGGTATGTTCGTATTATCTACGTTTGTTCATATAGGACATTTTGTTTTATTTTCGTATACCATGTGAGTTTTCATTTAGTTGCATTTTCATGGCATGCATATTTCATGATCCCTTAGGACGAGCTGATTCTGATTGATAGGTGGATGTTGATTTGGTTGCCTCAACACGCAAGTGCACGTGATCTCAAGTAATACAGATAGCAAATAAGGTTCGTTCCTACAGGGACTCGTTGTATTGTCTAGCTACTCACTCACCAATGTATGACTGTTTTCCGATGCTAAAACAAATAAATAAGTGGATTGTTGTTATCACTAAAATTTATCTAAGAAATATAACTAATTATCAACTACTTGAACTGAGATTTATATCGAATTACTTATGCAAATAAAACATGGGAATTTAGTTTCTTTAAACAATCCATCTATAGTCTCCAAATCCCTAGCCTGGTTCATGTGATTTAGTAACACCTGATCGAACACACAAAACTGATATAAGCCAACTTCCGTTAAACAAATACCATCCTTAACAATATCCACAATAAAGATAGAAATCATTTAGTCTCCCAATTATGCCAAGTCTTCATATGTCTATAAAGAATAAAACATAATGGTTGAAGTGCAAGCATTCAATTGATCACATAGTCGTCATAAAACGATTAGAGTTACGACACTAATTACGAATGATATTATCACGCATAAACCTACGCTAACATGGCAAGTTCTAAACTCTTATTTCCACTTTCGCTTCAACAAGAATTAACACACAATTACAGGAGTTAGCTACTCTCCTATAACGAATTAATTCAACCATGATAGGATATCACATCAATCACACTAAAGGCATCGAGAAGATTCAACACATAGAATTCATGAATACGTCCACTAAACCCCCATGACAACGAATTAGTTCATAATTGAACTAATCATCATCATGGGTTCCAATGAAAACATGACTCTAAAATAAACAGATAAATAAAATAGAGAAGAAGAAGAATAAGGTTTAGAATTAATCCCCACAATCGAAGAATACAAAAGTTCCAAAGATTACTCCTTGCTTGTCACTAGCTTGGAGATGTATCTTTCAATTGTTCTTGGCTACAATGTTGATGATCTTCCTAATAATCATGATATACAATGATAGGTAGTGTTTATATAGGCCCTAGAATACTTTTCCAACAAGAAAAGACCTAAAAATACAATTTAATTCGAAACAGGATAGAATTTCAGAATTTCCAGCGAGTTCGGGCGCACTCTGCGCGGTATCAGCGCAGTCTGCGCGGTCTGTTACTGTTCAGAATTATAGAAAACTTCCCAGGCTTCGCGTGGACAGCTTACGGGCCTCAAACGGACTTGTAGAACTCCAGATATGACCAAAACAGTGAAGACTGCGCAACCATCCGAATTTTACACAATTTGCTCCTTTCTCCTCCGTTTCTTTCGCATTAGCTAACATCTTTAATACCATGACACATGTAACTCCTTGGTAGCATAACACAAGTGTACCATCTTCATTCCAATACTTAATTCCGCTCTAATATCGATTAGAAACACCAACACTAACCGATAGCTACAACCCTGCACAACTACACAAAACACATCAAAACTACCACAATCTTGAGGTCAAAACAATCAATTTAAGCCGATTTAGAATGTTCCAAGTGGATATAAAATCCACTTATCACACCCCCAAACTTAAACTGATGCTTGTCCTCAAGCATATACAATTACAACTAACTAACTAATTAGTACCACTTCCGTAGGTGATCACGGTTGCATTTGGCATATGCAACAAGCCCTTTAAACCCCTAGGCAGCCCTAGTGGACGAGTAAGGTCTCGTGAGGGCCTATAGTGAATGTACCCACAAAATCCAATGCAATGTAATGCATGAATGCAACTACTATGAAAATGCAAGATCCCCTTCAAACTCACCAAAACCAACTAACAAGCCAATATCTCAATGAACGTAACAAATCCAAGCAGAGCTCGACTAAGTCCCCGTATACTAACAATACATGAACAGAAACGTGCGTGTGTGCAATGCTCATCAGAAATACCCCCAGAACTAGGTCAAAAATCATACATGTTTTCCGTCAAGACAATCACAGGTTTATAACTAGAATAGACTGTAGACACTCCATAGCCTAGGAACACCTCCACCCTTATCCAAGGTAGACGGAAACTCATGCTTTATTACTATACTACGACACTACATATACAATAAGCATGCTTATTTAACCGTGCAATGAGTGAGACCCCAAAAGGCTTATACAATAATACCCATGTAGCGAGTGTTAGGTCAGCAGGATCCCAGACTATAAAAGCCTTAGGTCACTAGGACTAAGTCCCCTCAGACTTAATAACTCGAGTATTAAAGAGCTCACTCTGGTTAATTTTGCATTTAAATTATTTACATGACTCTTTTTTTCTTTTTTTTTCTTTTTTTTTTCTTTTTTTTTTTTTTTCTTTTTTTTATGTTTTTTTTTTAAATCTGGAATGAGCCTTTCTCATTTCCAACCCTAGACTACTCATATAAATATGAGCTGGCTACTAGCCATTTGACGCCTAGCCTTTATTGACAAATATTAACAACTAGCATGAAAATTCCTGGTTTCCCCCAAACTTAGACTTTAATGTTCCTACGCTATAAAGGGAATAACGAAAATTCTAAATATAAACAAGTGATTAAATCTCAAAACATCCCACAGGCATGACCCTAACCTAGCCCAACAGCACCCCAATGAGACTGTGTAATAGATTTTGTTCCCGTAACATGCAAGTCAATTTTATAGAAACTATAAATCAGCCCTCTACTCATCATCATCACACCCAAATCAACATCCACCTATCAATCAGAATCAGCTCGTCCTAAGGGATCATGAAATATGCATGCCATGAAAATGCAACTAAATGAAACTCACATGGTATACGAAAATAAAACAAAATGTCCTATATGAACAAACGTAAATAATACGAACATAACAATCATGCATGAACTATAAATACTATGCAACATGATATCCTATATGAACACAAAATACAACAATACATACAACTACTATCCCCCAAACCACCCCCAAACTTAACATATTCAATGCCCTCATTGAATGGAAGTAATACAAGGGATAGAAGAAACATACCTACTCATCCTCGCTTCCGTCACCATCCGCATCCTCATCCGAAGAATCAGTTGGAGGATATGGAATCCGGGATCCAAAGATAGGCCACTGAAGAAATCTCATTATATGGAACACATCTTCTAATGACTCCATCTGCACAAGATTTATAGAGAAAAGGATCATCCCAAAAGTGCTTCCTCACATCATAGAAAAATTTCTTCTTTTGCTGCGACGAGTAACCATGAGGAACAGTTCCACTAGCTAAGAAATTAGCTATGTCAGCATACCAAGGAACCTCTAGACTTGCAAGAGAAAGTAGATGATCGTCAGGAAAAGAATCATCAAGTGGAGTAGATTTACCATCATCCTCATCAAGAGTAAGGCGTGAAAGATGATCAGCAACCACGTTCTCAGCCCCTTTCTTATCTTTAATCTCTAAGTCAAATTCTTGAAGAAGTAAAATCCAACGAATCAGACGAGGTTTAGCATCCTTCTTACTCATCAAGTATCTCAAAGCTGAATGATCAGTGTGAACAATAACTTTCGAACCAACGAGATAAGATCGAAATTTTTCCATAGAATACACCACTGCTAGCAATTCTTTCTCCGTTGTTGCATAATTAATCTGAGCCCCATCCAAGGTCTTGCTTGTATAGTAGATAGCATGAAGCTTTCCATCTTTCCTTTGTCCTAGGACTGCACCAATAGCTTGATCACTAGCATCACACATGATCTCAAAAGGTAGACTCCAATCCGGTGGTTGTATAATTGGAGCAGAGACAAGAGCTTTCTTCAATGTTTCAAAAGCCTCAGCACAAGCATCAGTGAACACAAAAGGTACCTCCTTACCCAAGAGCTCAGTAAGAGGTCGAGCAATCTTCGAAAAATCTTTGATGAAACGGCGATAGAATCCCGCATGACCAAGAAAACTTCTTATCCCCTTGACTGAAGTAGGGGGTTGCAAGCGCTCAACAACCTCGACCTTGGCTTTATCAACTTCAATGCCTCTCTTCGAAACAACATGACCCAGAACAACTCCCTCTTGTACCATAAAGTGGCATTTTTCCCAATTGAGAATGAGATTAACTTCTTGACATCTATGAAGCACCTTCTCCAAGTTATGTAAACATGCATCAAAAGAAGTTCCACCAACTGAGAAGTCATCCATAAAAACCTCCATAATGTCTTCAATGAAATCTGAGAAAATTGCCATCATACATCTCTGAAAAGTGGGAGGAGCACAACATAGACCAAACGGCATTCTGCGGTATGCAAATGTACCATAGGGACATGTGAAAGTCGTCTTTTCTTGATCATTTGGATGGATAGGAATCTGGAAGAAGCCTGAATATCCATCTAAAAAGCAGAAGTAAGAATGTTTCGCCAACCTTTCAAGCATTTGATCAATAAAAGGGAGCGGAAAATGATCTTTCCTTGTGGCCTTATTCAATTTTCGATAATCAATGCACATGCGCCACCCTGTAACAGTTCTAGTAGAAATCATCTCACCCTTATCATTCTTCACCACGGTCATTCCTCCTTTCTTTGGAACAACATGCACAGGACTAACCCACTTGCTGTCAGAGATAGGATAGATTATACCTGCATCAAGTAGTTTTAAAACCTCCTTTTTGACCACCTCCATCATATTAGGATTGAGTCTCCGTTGAGGCTCAATAGAAGAAGCTTGCTCATCTTCCAGAATAATCTTATGCATGCAGAATGATGGATTAATGCCCTTGATATCATCAATGGAATACCCAATAACATTTTTGTATTTCCTTAGGACAGTGAGCAATTGCTCAATTTGAATGTCATCAAGCTCAGAATTAACAATAATAGGATATGATTCATTAGGGCCCATAAACACATATTTCAAAGATGCAGGTAATGGTTTCAGTTCTACCTTAGGAGGCGTGGAACTCTCCTTATCTTCCCCATGATGTAGCACATTAGAATGTTCATGCTTATATGTAGGTGCTGCATCTAAAAGCTTCTCGTAACCCTGACACTCTCCATTTTCTTCATCAACATTACCCTCAAGAACAGCTTGAAGTGGATCCTCAGATAAAAGAATTTTGGCTTTCATGTCGATCACTTCCTCTAGTGCATCCACCCTATTTACAGACTCATCCGTAGAAGGATGTCCTAGTGTACTTTGCAGCTTGAATTCCATCTTCTCTTCGCCTACTTCGAAAGAAATTCTTCCATTTTTCATGTCAATGATAGCTCCAGCTGTTGCTAAGAAAGGCCTCCCAAGAATGATAGGAATATTTGCATCTTCTTCCATTTCCATGACAACAAAATCACATGGAATATAAAACTTTCCTACCTTAAGGGGCACATCTTCAAGAATTCCAAGTGGAAATTTCACACTTCTGTCTGCCAGTTGTAGAGAGATACGTGTGGGTTTTAGTTCACCCATCTGAAGCTGTTCACAAATCGATAGAGGCATCAAACTGACACTGGCTCCAAGATCACACAAAGCCCTTTTTATTTCGACATCCCCAAGCTGAACGGGAATAGAGTAGCTACCTGGATCCGCTAACTTCTTCGGAAGATCATTTTGCAAGATGGCACTGCACTCTGCCGTTAATGAGATGGTAGAGCTTTCTTCAATTTTTCTCTTCCTTGACAAAATATCTTTCAGGAATTTTGCATAAGATGGCATCTCAGTGATAGCATCCATGAATGGGATATTGATATGTAACTTCTGCAAAATTTCAAGGAACTTACCATACTTCTTCTCTAGCTTCGCTTGTGCCAACCTTTGTGGAAAAGGAACAGGCGGCACATATGGTTTGAGAGGAACAACTTCTGATTCTTTCTTTTCTTTTTCCACGATCTCTGGTTCTATTGGTTTCTCAGTTGCAATCTCCTCTTCACCTTCCTTAGCATTCACAACATTTTTGCTCACTTTCAATTCCGGCTCCTTCAATTCTTTACCACTTCTCAAAGTTATAGCATTGATATGGCCCCTTGACGGTTGCTCAGTTTGGCCAGGAAGTTGGCCTGAAGACTTATTAAGTTGGCTCAACTGTTGAGAAATTTGAGTGATCGTGTTCTCCATCATTTTGTTGTGAGCCTTTATCTCATTGATGCTTGAATCGAAGTGCTCATTCTTCTTTGATTGAGTAGAGATAAATCCTTCCATAAGACTTTCCAAGTTGGATTTCTGCGGCTGAGCTTGCTGAAAACCAGGAGGCTGAGAAAAATTATTTTGTGAAGATTGAGCTTGACCCTGATTGTTCCTGTAAGAGAAATTTGGATGATCTCTCCAACCTGGATTGTACGTGTTGGAGTAAGGATTATACTGCGGCCTCTGATTCTGATTGTAAAGAGCATTAGCTTGCTCAACTGCCATTCCAGAAGGATTGTATTGACAAGCAAGTTTGGTGTGTCCAACAACACCACATATCTCACATGAAGCAACAGTAGATGAAGAACTTCTGGAATCCAATTGCTCAATCTTTTTGACCATAGCCTGCATAGTAGTATTCAACATGGTTAGAGCATCAACATCATACTTACCACCTTTCTTAGGATGATTTCGATCACTGTATGGATAATTATCATTAGACGCTATCTCGTCTAACAAAACTTTCGCATCCTCAGTACTCTTCTTCATAATAGAACCACCAGAAGAAGCATCAACAAAGTTTCGAAACTCTTGTGTCAACCCATTATAGAATGTTTGGATCAACAACCAGTCAGGAATTCCATGGTGAGGGCATTGTCTTTGAAGTCGCTTAAATTTTCTCCAAGCATCATGAAGTGACTCGTCATCATCTTGACGGAAATTAGAGATCTCATTCCGGAGCTTAGAGGTCTTCTTCTGACTGAAGAATTTTAGTAGAAAAGCCTTCGCAAGACTATCCCAAGTAGTGAATGTATTTGGTCCTTCATCTTTCAACCAATCTTTCGCTGTATCACGAAGAGAGAATGGAAATAAGCGCAGCTTTATAGCATCATCACTAACATTGGTCAGCTTTATTGTATCACACTTTTCAAGAAAACTCTCAAGATGATCCACAGGATTTTCAGTGGACAATCCCGCGAAAGAATCATTGGAGATGAATTGGATGAACTGAGGCTTGAGCTCAAAGTGTGTAGCTGTGACTGCTGGTCTGACAATACTGGAGAGTACACCTGTAGCATCTGGCATACCATGCTCCCTGAGAGCTTTAGCTGTTGTATCAGTCATAATTTCCTTATCCTTGTTTTTCCTTCGCTTGCCTGCTTGCCTTCTTGCTGTAGCTTCAATTTCAGGATCAATTTCAATTAAGTTTTCAGTACCTGAACTTCGAGTGTGCATGCAACAAGAGAACTAGAAACGATGATCAATTAACAAGGGAATAATAGCCGAAGCAACTCAACTAAAATACTTAGCTAAATCAATTCAAAATTAACTAATCTAACACTGCTTTGTCCCCGGCAGCGGCGCCAAAAATTTGACAAGGCCGTCGCGAGCCTATCAAATTATAAATCTAACAAATCCTTCTAACTATGTAGTAGTGTAAGTCAGAGTCGATCCCACAGAGACAAACGTATCAATCACTAGTTGTTTCTGATTTAATTCGGCTAAGCAAGTAACACAATAAATATTGAGAGATTATTAAGCTAATTTTATACTAAAGAGAATTGTGTTTGTATTAATCAAATATTAAAAACATCCAGAATTAAGTATCCCCACTAGCATGAATCAATGCAATTACGATTTCCCGTCCCAATTAATCATGTACTACTCAAGAGGAAAGATGCGCCCTATAAATACCAATAACCTCTCTCGAGTATTAATGGCTTCTCTAACTTACAATCAAACCTATTCTCATGGTATCATGCAATTTAGAGACATTAAACACGGCATCCTAACTTCCTAACAATTCGTTCTACCTATTCTCATGGAGAATTTCATGTCCTCATTGGATAAATCACAACCATCTAAATCCAACTCTCGTTGATAAATAGACAATGGTTCAAACAATAAACATAATCACGTCTGATTTGTAATTGCTAATTAAAACAACTCAATAAGCAAGAGCAATTATCATAACCAAATTGGGGGAATTGGGAAAATCATGCACCAATCATAACTAGGGTTCAACTTAACCCTAGATTAATAATCTACTCACTCATAATTGAATTAACAAAACAAGAATAATTAATTGAACACATAATTGTAAGAATAGAAGAAAAACCTTTAATCTTCGATCTTGAAGAAAATAATTAATCTCCCCAAAAGTCTCCAGAAGAAAGAGTTACAAAAGTTCTCCTGTTTCTCTCTCTCTGTGTATCTATACGTACGTCTGTATACGTATATATATCTCTAATGTTTTTATATGCCTCTAATAAAAAATATTTTACAAGTACGTTTCCTAAACTGAATAGATTTCCCATGAAAATTCGTAGTTGTCTCTTCCCAAGTAATTCTGGGCCGCTCCAATTGTAATATGACATCTGGACCATCTTAGAATGATAGAAAATTTAATTATCTTCGCGTGGGCAGTTGAATCACCCAATTCTGACTTGTAGAACTCAAGATATGGCCAAAATAGTGAATGGCGCGCGTGCAGCCCAACAAATCCGAATTTCCTTCTAATAAATCTCCAATTAAGCTCTTTATTCTCAAATCCTTCCAAGTTTAGAATTTCCTTGCTTCCTATAATAAAACATTAAAATCTATTAAATAAAAATCCAATTAAATGCAAAATATAATAAATATGAGGAATATAATCATATAAAATATATATAAATATACATTTCTATCAGTAATCATATGCATTATAAATACTTATTCTACTTCCAATAGAACTTCTAATCATATGTTTTCCTATAAATTCGAACTCTTCTCCTCTATAAATTCGAACACCTATTCTACTTCTAATATGTTAAATGATTTTTTACATTTATTAGTGTTTAAAATTCTAAAATTTTATAAAATTAGAAAAATAGATTGAGACGTTTTTAGAGCGCCACCTAAACTCCCGTGTATCCTCCTTTATATATATACTAGTCGTTAAAGCCGCGCTTCGCGGCGGCATTATAAAATTTAAAAACTTATTTTAATTTATATTTGTCTTATATTATAACATCAATATTAAATTTAAATAGTTAACATGATCCTCTCTATTGAGCCGCTCTCTCCTTAAATACGATTCTTTCTATAGCTCTCTCGTTAAAATCAAAACTCAACTTTAACATATTATGAATATTTATATTATAATTTTAATCCATAAAAAATGAAACTTAAAAATAAAATAAAATTTATATTCTCACACGTGTTATAATATACTCCCTCTGTCCCATCCATTTCTTTACAATTTCCTTTTTGGGCCGTCCCACCATTTCTTTACATTACCCAAAATAGTAAGTTTTAACACTATTACACCCACTACTTCACTTATTTTAACAATACTTTACACTATTTCACCCACTACTTAACTTATTTTAACATTAAAATCACTATTACACCCACTACTTCACTTATTTTAACAATAAAATCACTATTACACCCACTACTTCATTTATTTTAACAATATTACACCCACTATCCTTGGTCTCCGTGCCCAGCCCCCAGGTAAAGAACCTGGCGGGACAGAGGGAGTATAATTATGTATTTTAGATAGGTGCACCTATCTTAGTCGATAAAATCATGCTTCGCGACTACGTTATAATTTTTTTTAAAAAAATTCAATATATAATTATCTTATATTATATTAACTATTAACACGGTACTGTCTAATAAGTCACTCTCTCGTTAAACACGATTTTTCCTATGAAGCAGTTCTCGCGTTAAAATGAAACTCATTTTTAACATATCAATTTGTATTATAATTTTAATTCATAAAATTGAAACCTAAAAATAAAATAAACTTTATACCATCAATATCAAATTCTAATAGTTAATACTATTTTTTCTAGTGAGCCGTATTCTCGTCAAATACATGTCGAGTCTTTCTCGTATGGGACTGAAGACCTAACTTCATTATATATGATTGATACTCATCTTATACAATAACTTAATTCCTTAAAATTAAAACTTAGAAAGAGAGTGAATTCCAATTTTTATTTGTTCTAAAACTTTCTAATATGTATGAAATTTTGAGAAATGATAATATATCTTATATTCACTATATATTACAGAAACTCCTATATTTATTTTCTTAGCTAAAATTTAAGACCTATAAATAGAGTAAATTTAATATTTTATATAAAATTTTTGATAAAATTAAAAAAGTTACTATAGTATAATTTTTAGAGGAACTGCCTAAAAATTCTTTTCTATATATGCACACTAATGTATATAGTATGATATATTAATTTAAAAAAAATATTGATCTCATTTCCTATTAATTTGAATTCCTTTTCTAACTTGAATATGTTAAAATAAATTTTAGTTACATGTCTACACTATAAACTTGAATTTCTCATTTCTTGTAAATTTGTGTAGCTTTCGGATTCTCATCTTTCTATAAATTCGAATGCATACCAAAAGAGAAACTTTATAGTTCCCGCATGGTAATGTCCTTCTATTATGATAATATCAATTTTTTTCAATATGAAAAGTATTCGGTATGGGAATAATATTGAATTTATGGATATATTTTTCAAATGCAAGTATAATGAACTTATGTAAAAAAATTAAAATAAGGGATTTTAAGAAATAAGATAATTAAGTTTAGAAGATTGCCACCTCAGGGGCTTCTTATTCTACTTCTATTAGAACTTTTAATTAAATGTATTTTCTATAAATTCGAACTCTTCTACTCTATAAGTTTGAACATACATTTAATTATATGTGTTACAAACACTACTTTCAATAGAACTTGCCCTCGTATCCTACTTCCAATAGAATTTTTGATTATATATCTTTTTTGTAAATTTGAAAATTTCTCCTATACATATTCAAACACTTATTCTATTTCCAATGTGAATTTAATTGTATATCTATTTTTTTTTTATAAATTTGATATCTTTTTTTTTATAACTTTGAACTCTCCTCTATAAATTTGAATACGTATTCTACTTTGAATAGACCTTTTAATTATATGACTCTCACAAATATCTATTTCACTTTCAATAGAACTTTTAATTATATGTATTTCTTATAAATTTGAACTTTTTCTCCTTTATAAGTTCGAACACCTATACTATTTCCAATAAAATTTTTAATTACATGTCTTACTTAAAAATATGAACTATTCTCGTTTAAAAATTGGAACACATACTCTACTTCCAATAAAATATTTAATTATACATATTTTCTATAAATTCGAACACCTATTCTACTTCTACCATGTTAAAAAATGAGAAAATGACCAAAATGCCTATTTTTCACAAGTTTTTGCCCAAAATACTGATTTTGAAAAAAATGGCCCGAAATACCGACGGGATACGGAGAATCGTCCTCCGTGTTAGGGTGTTGCGGAACACCGTGTACCGTATTATGCATGATACGGAGTTGCGTCCTCCGTGTTAGCATGATACGGTAGACTGTGCACCGTGTTAGATGGGTGCGCAGCACTGTCACGGAATACCGTCCACCGTATCATGCCCTGTTACGGAACACGGAGCTCTGTATCATTCCCTGTTACGGAACACGCAGCTCCGCAACACACCCCTATCACGGTACACGATGTACCGTGTCCCGTCAGTAAAAAGGGCCATCCAATTTCACAGGTGATTATTTTGGGCCATCACCCTTAAAAAATATCATTATATTTATTAGTATTTAAAACTCTAAAATTTTAAAAAATTACAAAAATAGATTGAGACGATCTTAGAGTATCACCGAACCTTCACCGATGACCATAACATCATGATCACTTGAAAATCCCTTGAAACAAATTATCGTTAATTTTCTTCAAACACAAAAGCATTGTACTATGTTTTAATATACAATCTTGTAGATCAATTTATATAGCTTAACATACAAAGTTTTGTAAAACTAAAAGTTAGCAATCATAAACAACAGAATAAAAGATTGGAAAGTATAAAACTTGACGATGTATAAACGACTCACGGAGAAACTAAACAATTATGGGCTTAAAAGTTAAAAACTTCCACCATGTTGCATGCATCCGAGTAACATTCTTGAATGCATAATTTGATCTGCCATACCTACACTTTAGAACACATTCAAAGAAAAAACAAATGTGAAGAATATCCTGCATCGTAATTTAAATTTTTTTCTCAAGTTCCCAGTACGTACTTGATCTAGCCATTGGATGTACGTGAGATATGTGTTCTATATTTTAATCTCTCGAATACCTGATCTATAAGAAATCTTGCACTTTGATTTAATACACATGCAAACTGAGAACATATTACACCCAAAAAATCTCATAAAAATTATGAAAAGATACCTCCAATATTTTTCAATTCAAAAATATAAGTTTGATATTCTAATGGTGTAATCCTTCCATCCCTCAACTCGATCTACCTGCATATTGATGACGAAGTCGAAGTCAGTTAAAAAGTATTAAAATAACGGGTACTTGTGAATGAAAATTAAGACAATTAGGAGCATATTTTATTGACTTCTTTATAAATTGCCATTGACTTCTTTATAAATTGGGATTGACTTTTGTATAAACTCGAATTTTTATTCATCATAGATTTGAATACCTTTTCTACTTCTAATATGTTATATTCAAACTCTTTTTCACTATATATACGAACACATATTCTATTTCTAATATGTTAAAGAATCTTCTTTTATTTATTAGTGTTTATTTGAACTCCTATTCTACTTCCAATAGAACTTTTAATCATATGCCTTATAATTAAATACATATTTTACTTTCAATAGAACTTCTAATTTATATGCCTTCCCTATAAACTCGAACTCTTCTCATCTATAAATTTGAACACCTATTCTACTTCTAATATGTTAAAAGATATATTTTTATATTTATTAGTGTTTAAAATTCTAGAAAATTAGAAAAATAAATTGAGACGATCTTAGAGCGCCACCTAAACTCCCGCGTACCATCCTTTATATATATATATATTGATATACTAGCCTATAAGCCGTGCGATGCACGGTTGCTTGTAAATTGTTTATTTCATTAAAATTTTAAGTTGTATATATGTTTTTATTATTTAAATATTTTTTGAATTTTATAAATTTCATGAAAATAAATGTTATTCTAATTACGTATTTTAATTATTACTTTCAAATACATATGTATATATAAAAATATTATATAAAAGTAGTTTTTTTTTACATTTTAAATTTTTTTATCTTAATATTTTTATTTGATTGTTTATAATTTTAATATTTGCTAATTAATTAGTAATAATATAAATTATAAAAGATAATAAAATATGATTATTGGTTTTTGATATAACTGATAGTTTTTTTTTAATATAAAACAGACCATTATATCTTTCAAAACTCCAAAATTTCGAAACGATCTTTTCTATTAATTAATTATTTTTTTAACTTTTTCGTGACAAAATTAATTTTAATGCTGATTACAAAAATTGTGCACTGTAACAGACAAACTACTTGACGTCTTGACGACATGTTTGTTGTAGAAAGGACTCTCGTGGGCTTTGCCGTGTGCGTGTATTTTTTTTTTGAATTTTACTAATAATAGAGATTTAACCAAACCAAAGAGTGACAAAAAAAAAGAGTACTAAAAAAGAGTGACCAAAAAAAGAGTACCAAACCAAATATACCCTATTTTGCTTATAATATATATATATATATATATATATATATATATATATATATATATATATATATATATATATATATATATATTTATATTGATGATACATCTACCTCAAATTTATTAGTTACTCCCAAAAATTCTCGTCAATAACATATTATAGTTAAGAGTTAAAACATTATCGTTTAAAATATTATCAAAAATGTATTATGATATTTTATTAATGTAAATAATTTTTTTCCCTACTAATTAATATATATATATATATATATATAATATGAGTAATAAGATAAAAATTATTAAAAAAAACATCCGTGTATCACACGAGTTATAAATTATATAGTTAAAAATTACATAAAATCTGGAAAACACTTATAATATAAAAAATTTTGTATAAAAATCGAAAAAAGGTCTACATGATTAGATAAATTTCACTCTTTCTACTAAATAAAAGTTAAAAAAAAACTACTTTTATGTAATATTTTTATATATACATATGTATTTGAAATTAATAATTAAAATTCATAAATAGAATAATATTTATATTCATAAAATTTATAAAATTCAAAAAATATTTTAATAAGAAAAACATATATACAATTTAAAATTTTAACGAAATATAATTAAAAAATTTACAAGCAACCATGAATCGCACAGGTTATAGGCTAGTCTATACTATACTATTATAAGCGAAATATGGTATATTTGGTTTGGTACTCTTTTTTTGGTCACTCTTTTTTGGTACTCTTTTTTTGGTCACTCTTTTGATTTGGTTAAATCTCTATTATTAATAAAATTAAAAAAAAAAAAAAACACACGCACACGGCAAAGCCCACGAGAGTTCTTTCTACAGCAAACAAGTCGTCAAGTAGTTTGTTTGTTACGGTGCACAATTTTTGTAATCAGCATTAAAATTAATTTTGTCACAAAAAAATTAAAAAATAATTAATTATTAGAAAAGATCGTTTCGAAATTTTGGAGTTTTGAAAGATATAATGGTCTGTTTTATATTAAAAAAAGACTATCAGTTATATCAAAAACCAATAATCATATTTTATTATCTTTTATAATTTATATTATTACTAATTAATTAGCAAATATTAAAATTATAAACAATCAAATAAAAATATTAAGATAAAAATATTTAAAATGTTAAAAAAAACTACTTTTATATAATATTTTTTAAATGGGGTATATTTGGTTTGGTACTCTTTTTTAGTAATAATTAAAATACGTAATTAGAATAACATTTGTTTTCATGAATCTTTTTTAGTAATAATTAAAATACGTAATTAGAATAACATTTATTTTCATGAAATTTATAAATTCAAAAAATATTTTAATAATAAAAACATATATACAACTTAAAATTTTAATAAAATATAATTAAACAGTTTACAAGCAACCGTGCCTCGCACGGGTTATAGGCTAGTCTATACTATACTATTATAAGCAAAATAGGGTATATTTGGTTTGGTACTCTTTTTTTAGTCACTCTTTTTTTGTACTCTTTTTTTGGTCACTCTTTTAATTTGGTTAAATCTCTATTATTAATAAAATTAAAAAAAAAACACACATGCACACGGCAAAGCCCACGAGAGTCCTTTCTACAGTAAACAAGACGTCAAGACGTCAAGTAGTTTGTCTGTTACAGTGCACAATTTTTGTAATCAGCATTAAAATTAATATTGTCACAAAAAAAATTAAAAAATAATTAATTATTAGAAAAGATCGTTTCGAAATTTTGGAGTTTTGAAAGATATAATGGTCTGTTTTATATTAAAAAAAAAGACTATCAGTTATATCAAAAACCAATAATCATATTTTATTATCTTTTATAATTTATATTATTACTAATTAATTAGCAAATATTAAAATTATAAACAATCAAATAAAAATATTAAGATAAAAATATTTAAAATATTAAAAAAAACTACTTTTATATAATATTTTTATATATCTATACTATACTATTATAAGCGAAATAGGGTATATTTGGTTTGGTACTCTCTTTTAGTAATAATTAAAATACGTAATTAGAATAACATTTATTTTCATGAAATTTATAAAATTCAAAAAATATTTTAATAATAAAAACATATATACAACTTAAAATTTTAATGAAATATAATTAAACAGTTTACAAGCAACCGTGCATCGCACGGGTTATAGGCTAGTATACTATTATAAGCAAAACAGGGTATATTTGGTTTGGTACTATTTTTTTGGTCACTCTTTTTTGGTACTCTTTTTTTGGTCACTCTTTGGTTTGGTTAAATCTCTATTTTTAATAAAATTAAAAAAAAACACAGTAGGCACTCTCTTTAAATACATTAAATCTTTATTATTACTTATTAAAAAAATCTATACTATACTATTATAAGCAAAACATGGTATTAAATCTCTTTGGTTTGATTAAATCTCTATTATTAATAAAAATTTTAAAAAAAAACACACGGGTATATTTGGTTTGGTACTCTTTTTTTGGTCACTCTTTTTTGGTACTCTTTTTTTGGTCACTCTTTGGTTTGGTTAAATCTCTATTATTAATAAAATTCAAAAAAAACACGGTAGGCACTCTCTTTAAATACATTAAATCTTTATTATTACTTATTAAAAAAATCTATACTATACTATTATAAGCAAAACATGGTATTAAATCTCTTTGGTTTGGTTAAATCTCTATTATTAATAAAAATTCAAAAAAAAATACGGGTATATTTGGTTTGGTACTCTTTTTTTTGTCACTCTTTTTTGGTACTCTTTTTTTGGTCACTCTTTGGTTTGGTTAAATCTCTATTATTAATAAAATTCAAAAAAAAAAAACACCCGGTAGGCACTCTCTTTAAATACATTAAATCTTTATTATTACTTATTAAAAAAATCTATACTATACTATTATAAGCAAAACATGGTATTAAATCTCTTTGGTTTGGTTAAATTTCTATTATTAATAAATTTCAAAAAAAAAATACATAGTAGGCACTCTCTTTAAATACATTAAATCTTTATTATTAATTATTAAAAAAATCTATACTATACTATTATAAGCAAAACAGGGTATTAATACGATAATACTTATATAAATGAGATTTCTAAAGTAATATTTTAATAATAAAAAATATATACAACTTAAAATTTTAATAATAAAATATAATTAAAAAATTTACAAGCAACCGTGCATAGCACGGGTTATAGGCTAGTATGTATAATAAAAATTTTCTTCTTTTTGATAAAGGAAAAAACTAAAACATATGGACGAGTACGAATATATCCTAACGAGTTGGGATGGGTTAAATAGGGCTAAAATTATTAAATCCAAACCCAACCCAACTTATTCGGTTTAATAATAAATCAATCCATTTAACTTTTGATTTATAATGGTTCAGTTTGTTCGGAATTTTTTTAAAATCCTAACCCAACCCAACTTATTCGGTTAGATAATAAATGAATCCATTTAACCATAAAAGGTTGTGTTGGATCGGGTTATTCGGGTTGGCCCTAACCCTCTTCGCCTCTATAAACATCATCCCACTGCCTATTTCAAACACTTTCGCGGTCTCCACATTTTTCGAAAAACTCAAGAGAGGTATGCATCTCTCTCTCTCTCTCTCTCTCTCTCTCTCCCTCCTCTCTCCCTGTCTCTCTCTCTCTCTGTTGATATATACATATGTATGCACATATAGATCTCTTTGTTTAGTCTGTTACTCTGTTTAATTGCTGTGGATCAATACTTATTAGCAGCTTCCCCTGTTTTGTGAAATGCTAATCTATCTTATTTAATTCTATTCAATTCTTATCATTCAGTTGTCCTTTTAAATATATAGAGACAGAGATAGAAATTTTGTGGCATCAATTATGCGGTGCATTCAGCTTATCAAATCCGATAATTCAGATCAACCCGATGTATTTTAATTGTTTACGAAATCCGGGCAATTAGTCTCTTCTGCCCTAGGTGAATTTTCGGAAACTTATTTCTGCACACTTGTTCAGCTAATATTGCTTGGGAGCTGCTTTGTTTGTTTCTTGTTAAGCTTCCTATTTGACCAATTAATTATGTCTGCAAATTTAATTGTTTATACCCTGACCTTGTTATTGTAGGAACATCATGGTGAAAACTAGATCTATGACTAAGAAAGAATTGTCTGAGGAAACTGTTACCACAAAGATTGTTGTTGAGAGAGTTGCCAAGCAAACAAAGAAGAAGGGGAAGAAGAGTACTTTGAGACCCGTGACAGCAGATGATGAAGCTAAGCCCACCATCATGCTTGAAGAATATTTTAGTCGTAAATTGAGACCCGTGACAGCAGAAGATGATGCGAGGGACATCTTCATGCTTGAAGATTATAGAGTCCGACATCCACTACCCCTTAGAGACAAATCCGAATCAGTTGAGGTCGACGATCGGAAATGTGTGGAATGGGACTATGCTGGCCGATTGGAATGGAGAGCATTGAGTGCCGCTGACAAAGCTCCGTACTTTGCCAAGCTTAAGAAAAAGAGTGTAATAATGCTTCCACCTTAAATTAGGAGAGTTAAAATTCTGGGTTTCTGGTTGTTTTGTTATGAGATTCTGAACTTGTTTATGTTGCTGAACCTTATTTATTATTGTGCTGTTAAGACAATTTAAGTGTTAGTGTTTTTTTTTTTATTAGAACTGGTTTTCTCTAGTACTGGCTATGTAATTTAAGTACCCTGCTTAGGTGTGTTATGAGAATCTGTTATGAAGGATGTTATGTGAACAAAATGTCTCTAGTTTTAAATATTAAACTCCAGAACTGGTTATGTGTTTTTTTAGGGGCTCCCGGTCCCCGGCAAACGTATGCCAGGGACCTCTTATTTAACATACAGCTTTTTAACTGTTGGATGGTTGATCCAACGGCTGTTATTTAAAAAAAAACTGTACCATACCGCATAAACTTTATGCGGTACGGAGTAATTACCAAAATGCCCCCTGTTTTCATATAAAAAATCTACTGTTCATCGTACCGCAGAAGTACGTGAACAGTAAGGATATTTTGGTAATTTGCACGTGCCACATAAAGTTTATGCGGTACGGCCAACTAACCCATCCCTGGCATGCGTTTGCCAGGGACCGGACCCCTTTTTTAGGTACTTCCTTATCTATAAGTACTGTGAACTGCCATGGCCTGTAATTTGAGAATGTTTTAAGTATCTTGTAAGTAATTGGTTTCTGAGCTTGTTTAAAGAATAATCTTAGGAGTATTTTGTTGTTGAGGCTTATTAACTAATCTTAGGAGTAATTGGTTTCTGGGCTTGTTTAAAGTACTAGGTTTTTTGGGAGAATGAGAAGTATGATAAGGCTTGATATCTCTCAGTAGGGTTTTAACTTGTGTACTTTATGTGCCTTACAGAGTGATAACGATTTTAGCGTGAGATGTGTTGAGGTGCTTCAGAAGCATAGCACGAAATTGAGATTAATATAGTAATTCGTTCCACTTGATATCGTGCCTGAGCTTTGTAACAACTAGCAACTGGTAACTTGGGTGGTCTCCTCTACTCTGCTGTCCCGAAAATCTGACTTAAGAACTACTTCTGGTTTCAGAGTTAATAGCGAAAATTGTTCATATGAGTTAAAGTCTTAGAGATTACAGTACAACTTAATAAATATTAATTAGCTACCAAATTTGCACAATTATGTATCTATCTAATACTCCCTCTATCCCATTCATTTTTTTACATTTTTTTAAGTGTCTTGACACACATTTTAAGATGTATAATTAATATAGTTCCATAACTTATTTTTAAATTTTTTTTTTTTATAAAAATAGGATTGTTCAAGTTTTATACAAAAAAAGAAAATTGTAAAAATAAGTTATGTAACTATAGTAGTTAGGAGGCTTAAAATGCGTGTCACGCCCCCGTCCCCCAATGTATATAATTCATTGGGACGAAGGGAGTATATAATAAGCAAACAAGGGTATAATCGTTGGTAGTTTGGTACCGTGATAGTTAGATATTTAGTAAATAGATGATAACCGTTAGATCTAATAATAAGAAATATTCTATATTTAAACCCCCTTCTAAATATCCAAGGTTCGAATCCCGTCAACAACAAATTTACATTAAGATTTTATATTATTAGTTCTAAACAATAGATGTCTATTATTAAATAACTATTATTATTACAAATAATTTTAGAAAAAATGCCCAAAATACACCACTTTTGTAGTCTGCCTGCCAAAAATACCCGTAAGCGGGAGTGGTCGCCCAAAATACCCACGGAGTACGCATGTTCGAATTGCGCAGCCAGGGATACGCATTCTGACAATGCGCATCTGGGGTAACTAGGGGAGAGCAAACCCCGGTTCGGTTCGGTTTTTGGGTAAAACCGGAACCGAAACTGGAAGTCCTCGGTTTTAAAAATCAAAAACCGGAACCGCAACTGAACCATCGGTTTCGGTTTTAAAACACCGGTTCGGTTTTTATCGGTTCGGTTTTAAAACCAAATAAAATAAAAATAAGAAAGTATTAAAAAAGTAATTCTATCATAAAAACATAAATCGTACAAAAGTATTTATACAATAATTTCAAAACTTGAAACAATAAAAAAAGGTGATAGAATTCGATTATTTAGTAAAAAAGGTAGTCTACCAACATTATTTGTCCAGGAAGCGGTGATCCTTGCATGCAACAACTTCATTTTCACTCTAGAACGAAAACATTCTTCATTTAGAGAATGCTAACATTCTTCTTTACTTTCTAAATATATATATGTGAATGTGCTTAATTTTAAATATCTATAAAAAATATAAATATTTATTTATTTATATAAATAATCGGTTCGGTTTCGGTTTTTTTCGGTTCGGTTTGAACCTATAACCGGAACCAGAACCGAAAGTCTCGGTTTTTAAAAATCAAAAAACCGCAACTGCCAATTCGGTTTCGGTTTTTTCGGTTCAGTTTTGACCGGTTTCAGTTCGGTTTCGGTTTCAATTCGGTTTTTTGCTCACCCCTAGGGGTAACGCATCTCCCATATGCGCAATTACGTCAGCTGACGTCATTATTCACGTTTTTTCAATGGCGTCTCCGGCGAGCTCCAATCGCCTCTACATTTCGTCTTCACCGTCCAGCACATTCCGGCATCCTCAACAACTACTGAGCATATTAAAATGAAGCCCACACCTCAGTCTCCGTTTTACAATCTTGATTTTGTGATTTCTGGCCCCGCAGGGCACATACGAATCAATCGAATAATTGGATCGGAAAATATAGCTTGGTTTGGGTATTTCCAATCCGGCAAAACAAAATAAAATCGAAAGGTACGGCGTTGTAGAGGGGAAGAAAACGAACATTTTGATGTGTAATACGTGTTTGCTGGATTGCTGAAAGTGGCTAAACTAAGGCTTGCCGGAAAACGCGAAAAATCGCTCAGATCGTCGTCTCTCTCTCGTGTGGATGGGTTACGCATTACCAAGATGCGTATCCCCTGTTACGCATTACCAAAATGCGTATCTTTAATACGCATGTGACCCCGAGTCACAAATTATTGAAGACCACGCATGTTTCACATGCGTGTACTGTGTACGCATGTGATGAATGCGTGGTCGGTGGGTAAAAAGGGCGAAGGTTTTTGCGCATGGGTATTTTGGGCAGCTGTAATTAAAATGTGGGTATTTTGGTTTTTCACTCATAATTTTATTAATTAATATTACAAATTAAATTATATCCATAATAAATCATTATATTCTATTTTATTTAATCGTATAATTTTAAAATATTTAAAAATAACCCGTGCTTTGCACGGGCCATAAGTTAATAAAAATTTTCTGCTGACGCAATTTAGCGGAACTACTTATCTTTCTTTGGGAATTTTATATTACACTAGCCGATAACCCCGAAGCACGGATTGTGATAAATTATCTTAAATTCCTAATTTTTAACTTTTTAAAATGAATAAAATCTTGAATCACCAAGTTGTATATAATAATATATTATCGACTTTTATTTCGATTGTTAGTTAATAGACTCCTAGTATATAATTTCAATAATAAATTAAATTAATGTTTAATTTAACTTTTTTAAATGAATAAAATCTTGAATCACCAAGTTGTATATAATAATATATTCTCGACTTTTATTTCGATTGTTAGTTAATAGACTCCTAGTATATAATTTCAATAATAAATTAAATTAATATATAATTTTATTATTTTAATTAATTAAATTCATATAACTTATCTCTGGTAATATAAGAATAGTTATATTATTAATTGTATTTATTATTAATATATTATAGATATATTATAAATATTAATTAATGAAGCCCTAAATCCTATATTCTCGGCTTTTATTTTAATTTTTAGTTTAAATTAAATTAATATTTAATATTATGATTTTAATTAATTAAATTAATTAATATTTAGTGGCATACCGCGGTATACATTAATTAATTAATTAATTGGCATACCGTATTTTAGTTCAGAGAGAACTTGTTTCATTAGTAGTTAATATTGGCCTTCTATACACTTAAAAAACAGTTTTTAAAGTAAGATCAAATAGTAAAATAAGTTATTATTAATTAATTAATTAATTAATTGGCATACCGTGCATACCCCGGTATACATGTATACCATTTAAAGGGGGTTTTTGCTTTTAATAAAGAGTATAGATACCAAATTTACGAAATTACATATTATATGCACACGAAGAAATAAATTAAGATTTTTTTTAATGGTTAAGAGGGTTGGACAAATGTTACGTTCTGCCTTTCAGTTGCATCTATTTTATATAATCTAATTTGAAATCTTAGGATGTGTATATATTTTTGGCCTAAATATTACTCCGTCCGCCCCTTTTTGAATTGTTAATGTTTGCGGATTAGTTTCTGACACGAATTTTAAGATGCATTTTAAAGATAGTTCTATAATTTATTTTTGATATTTTCTTTTTTATATAAAATTAGAACAATCCTATTTTTATACAAAAAAAATATCAAAAATAAGTTATAGAACTATTCTTAAAATACGTGTCAGACACGCAGTTTTTTATGTTAAGAATTGGATGGGACGGTTGGAGTAGTGTGTATTTAAGGGGCAGGTTGTTTCTTCTTTCTCACCCACCTTTTAATTACAATTTTTTTTTATGATGAATGTTACTCCCTCTGCCCCGTCAGATTCTTAATATGGAGGCTGGGCACGGAAACTAATGATAGCGAGTATAATATTGTTAGTATAAATGAAGTAATTGGTGTAATAGTGATTTAATCGTTAAAATAAGTGAAATAGTAGGTGTAATAGTGTAAAGTGTTAAATACGTGGAGTGAAGTAGTGGATGTAATAATGTATTTTATTGTTAAAGGTTTTTTTTTTTTTTTTGAAACCAAAAACTGATATATTAAATTAAATCATGGCTTAAAGCATCAATAAGAAAGGATGGTACATCACACCACTCCTTACGATCAGACAATGAACCAGTCTCTCTAGCTAGAGCATGAGCTACTGAATTCGCTGAACGCCTAATAAAATAAACAGAAAGGGACCCTAAGTCCTTAACAATAGAACGACAGTCTTCCATAACAGAACCCAAGTACGATGAGTCCGAATCTTTACTGTGGAATGCCTGAATAACAGCCAAGGAGTCGAGCTCAACATTAACATTCTTCAACCCCAAACTCTTCAACCAGGACAGAGCTTCCTTAAAAGCAAGAGCTTCCGCTAACTTCGGATTCACCACCCCAACCCAAGAACCTCCATACCCAGCAACAAACTGTCCCTGGTCACCACGAATCACACACCCAAAGGAACTCTTCCCATCACCTGCAAAGACTGCTGCGTCAACATTACAAGAGAACCAACCACACTGAGGCTTCCTCCATACCATCACCCCTTCTCTATTGTTCAGATTCGCCCTACCCACCTGCTTAACTTGAGCTTTTTGCCATTGATAAAGAGACGAACTCGCGCTGTTTACCACTGTCACTGGAGAATCAAACTTCTTATTCCAAACCACATTATTTCTATGAGTCCACAGCTGCCATACTATAGTGCAGATAATCTCTAACTCCCTCAGATCTGATGACTGAAACAATCCCCTCATAATATCCTGGAACGATGAGTCAGGAAATAAAACCATATCCACCTTAGCTAGACCCCAACACCTCTGAGCAAACGGACACTCAAACAAAATATGCACAGAATTCTCCAAGGCTTCTTGGCACACTGGGCATAAAGGATAGACCTCTACGAATCTACGTCTTAAATTGTCCAGCGTCGGGAGACAATTATGCAGGACTCTCCAAACCAGATTCTTCACTTTTGGAGGGATTGCTAAATTCCAAAGCTTCAACCAGTTGAAATCACCACCCAGGATAGGCAAAGCCGTAAAATCTTGACATAACATACGATACGCACTCTTAACTGTATACATACCCTTCTCTCCTTCTATCCACATCCAAGAGTCTTCTACTCTACTATGACATAAAGGAATTTTCAAGATCTGTTGCACGTCAATGTCTAGAAACAAGTCTCTCAGAATATCTATGTCCCATTCCATCTTGTCAATTACCATCAGGCTACAGACCTTAGCATCCTCTAAGCCACTCCACACAGGCGTGACAACTTTAGAATGACCCACCTTAGGAAGCCACGGCTCATGCCAAATGTTAACTGTTTCACCCTTTCCAATCTTGCGAATACTACCTTCACAAACCAGGTTTTGAGCAGCCAAAATGCTACGCCACACGTAGCTCGGGTTATTCCCTAAACCAGCCTCATTAAAACTACTCTTCGGAAAGTACCGTGCCTTGAGAAGTCTAGCGATAAAAGAATTAGGAGCAGTCAGAATTCTCCAAGCCTGCTTACCCAACATTGCCACATTAAACTCTCTAATTCGCCTAAAGCCCATCCCACCACATTTCTTTGGAAGACACATATTATTCCACGACATCCATCTAATCCCTCTACTTTTATCCACATCCGACAACCACCAGAATTTATTCATAAGCATTTCGATCTCCTCACATAACTTCATAGGAAAAAGAAACATACCAGCCACGTAGGAAGGAATAGATTGGATAACAGATTTTATCAACACTTCTTTTCCACCTCTAGACACCGTCAGACCCTTCCAGCTCTGCAACCTACTCCAAATTTTCTCCTTAACAAAGCGAAACGTTTCCCACCTATTACTCGAGACCTTCTTAGGCAAACCCAAGTACATAGCGTCAGACCGAATTGGGACTTGAAGCACTTGACTAACATTGGCTCCATCAGCCTCCAACACATTACGACTAAATGAGATAGAAGATTTCAGAAAATTAACCTTCTGTCCTGACGCCCGTTCATAGAGAAGAAGGCACTCTTTAATACAATTAGCTTCCTCCACATTAGCCCGAAAAAATAAGTAACTATCATCCGCGAAGAATAAGTGAGTGACCATAGGAGCTCCATTAGCAATTTTACAACCATGAATGTTTCCCATAATTTGCCTTCTTTGAATTAAAGCTGACAAACCCTCCGCACAAATCAAGAAAAGATACGGCGAAATGGGATCTCCTTGTCTTAAACCACGACTTGGAAGAATAGGCCCAATCTCATGACCAGACACCACAAACTTATATGCAACAGTCGACATACAGAGATAAATCCAACTACACCACCTCTCTCCAAACCCCATCTTTCTCATGACATTCATCACAAAATCCCACTACACCCTATCATAGGCCTTACTCATATCAATCTTTAGAGCAGCGTAACCTGTTTTACCTTTTGTTTTTCTGTGCATCCAGTGATTAATCTCAAACGCAACAATAGCATTATCCGTTATTAACCGGCCCGGAACAAACGCACTTTGAGCTTCATCAATAATGCTAGTTAACATCCCTTTTAAACGATTGGCAAGCATCTTTGAGACTATTTTCATCATGACATTACACAGGGAGATAGGCCTGAGGTCAGACACCGTTTCTGGCCCTTCTTTTTTTGGAATAAGGACTACTAACGTATTGTTCAAATTCCCTGGGACAGACACCTCATTAAGCATGGCTATACACTCCTTAGAAACGTCACTGCCAACAATGTCCCAAAACTTTTGGTAGAATCCAGGATTCATCCCATCCGGCCCTGGACTCTTATCTGGATGCATAGCAAAAAGAGCCTCCTTAACTTCCTCTTCAGTAAACTCTCGTGATAGCACTTCATTCTGACCCTCCGTAACACGAGCACCAATACAGTCCAAGACACTATCATCATCGATACCCTTAGTTTCAAACAGCTCCTTGTAGTGACTTTCAATAAGCTCCCCTAAACCAGAGGACCAATTCACCCAATTACCTTCACTGTTTTTCAACTGGGACAGCTGATTTTTCTTTTTCCTAGCAGAAGCATAAGAGTGAAAGTACTTGGTATTACTATCCCCCCCCCCCGCCAACCAATGTTGCTTGGCACGCTGTTTCCAGAAGTCTTCTTGTTGACTTAGAATCCTTGCATACTCGCTCTCCGCTTCCTTCAAACATTGCAGAGAAAAAACATCATCATACCCTCTCAAACTATCCATACGCTCCCTGCTCACTTTCAACCTCTCCTTAAAATCCCGAGCTAATCTCTCCCCCCAAGTTTTCAGATCCCTTGCACACCTCTCAATTCTTATACAAAAATCTAAATCCTCCGATTTTCTCCAACTCTCCCTAACAATTTCACTACATCTATCCTCCCTCAACCAACAATTCTCAAACCGAAATCTAAAATTCTTCTGCACAGGTCTCCATACACGTTCTCAAGGAAAATAGCAGAATGGTCCGATTGTATTTTATTGTTAAAGGTTACTTTTTTAGTAATGTAAAGAATTGGTGGGACGTCCCAAAAAGAAATTGTAAAGAAATGAATGAGACAGAGGGAGTAAACAACTTGCTCGAATCTGACCATGACCAATAGGTGTTTATAGGGCTGCTCATGGGTCGGTTTGGACCGGTTATACCCGTTTTAGTGACCCAACCCAATTAGTTCGGTTTGATAAAAAATCAACCCATTAATTAAAAAAATATTATGTAACCCAACCCTGACCCAACCCAATTAATTCGGTTTGGTTCGGGTTGGTTCGGGTTAAATACTGAATTCTGAAATTCATAAAACTTAGAAATCTGATATCAAGTCTTAAATAAAAATATTACAGTCTTCCGAAATATTACAGTCTTCCGAAATATTACAATCATCCAAAATATTACAATCATCCAAAATACATAATAAGTCTTAATTGAAACATGCCAAAAGATAGTCTACATAGTAATCTTTTCTGGCTCCAAATAAAAACATAAAACTAGTGGACAATCAGTCATCTGTAAGATTGATAGTCTTGGTCCTGGCATTCTCATTAGCAGCAGCAGCAGTGTCCTTTTTGCCCATATATCCTAGTACAATATATTAGATAATTAAAACCTGGAATAAACAGTATCATAGACGGATTCAAAACAGTACTTTAAATACCTCATTTTGTACCTAGGATCAAGTACAACAGCCAAAAACAGCAAAGGATTTATGTTATCCGCATTTCCCCAATATTTATCATACTTGCACTTCATGCTAACAGCCATGATAGACAACAAAGGATCGCCCTGATCCGCCAATTCAGACAGTAGAGTATGAATCTCACAAATTTCATGGTAGAAGTTATTTGAAGTTATGTGCAAAGTGCCACTAAACTTCAACGTAACTTCGTAAAATGTAGACAGAAACTTCACAAAAACATTTGCCGACTCCCAATCAGTACTGGTGGGGGGTCCAGTCCTCGTTTTACCGTTCTCTTTTTCCATGAAGTAGTTCAGAAATTTGTCGTCCTCCTCTTCATACCTTGTGAATGCTTTTTCAAATTTAAGAGCTGCATCTAACATCAAATATGTGTTGTTCAACCTTGTAGGCACGTCTAAAATCAACCCCCCCTTGTAATCAATTCGTTCTTTCTCCACACACGCCCTGAATTTTAGTAGCCTTGCAGGAGACGATCGAATGTATCTCACTGAATTGCGAATGGAAGCTATTGAATCATGTAGTTTAGTTAGTCCATCGTTGACAATTAAGTTTACGATATGAGCACCGCACCTGACATGGATATGTTCACCATCTAGAACAGATCCTTTCCAAGCATTGACCCTCCTCCTTACGAAACCAACTGCTACATCATTAGCTGTTGCATTGTCAAGTGTAATGGAAAAAACTTTTTCAATTCCCCAATCAAGCAAACAGCCCTCAATCACCTTGCCAATGGTCTCACCTTTATGGTTTGAGACTTGACAAAAGTTTATTATCCTTTTCTGCAGCTTCCAGTCAGAATCTATATAATGCGCGGTGAGGCACATATAGGACATTTGAGTTCGGGACGTCCAGCAATCGGTTGTTAGACACACTTTTTGTCCAGGTGACGTTAATTCTTTCTTCAATTTTGATCTCTCGTTACAAAAAAGTGTGTATATGTCCCTAGTAATAGTGTGTCGACTAGGGACAACAAACCTAGGCTGCAACTCATTGATGAGATCCTTAAAACCTGCCCCCTCTACAACATTGAAGGCTTGTTCATCCTTCACAACAAACTTAGCCAGTGCATTTCGACATCTCACTTTGTTAAATGTAGCAACTAACAAGCTTCCCTCTCCATCAAGACCACGTTTAAAGCTAAGTACCTTTTGCTTCTTATCAGCCATGTTTTTTGGGTATTTCTTGCATTTCTTCAAATGACCCCACATACTACTTGTTCCGCATCTTGTGGAATGGCAAGCATAATTGGCCCCACAGTAATTGCAGTTGCACCTAGGGTCATCCGGATCTCCACCAGGTATTTTGGTAAAATGTTCCCACACATCTGATTGTCTAGTAGGTTTTTTTTTGGTTTTGGGTAGAGCAACACCATCGTTCTCCTTTTTAGGAGACTTTAGCTCAACAGGTTCAATCACAGGGCTTGGAGGGGTTAGGGTAGGATTAGTTTTCTGCGAAGCATTTGGGTTTGGGGCGGTGTTTAAGGCAGGATTAGGAGTGGAAAGTGGAGCAATTTTTGGGACAGAATCAATTGGAGAAAAAAATGATTCCATTTTTTGATCCTAGAAGCACAAACAAAAATACAAACATAAAAATAGCATATATAAATCATATATACAGTTGAAGACTTGAAGTCTTGAAGATAACAAATCACATATAAATGATAACAAATCATATATAAATCACATATAAATGATACAAATCACACTCGAAGCTAACAAATCACATATATAAATCACATATAAATCATATATAAATCACAATCGAAGCTAACAAATCAGTTGAAGACCGAGCAAATATCATATATATTATATATACATATTGAAGATAGTAAATACACAAGAATATACTTACAAAATCAGCTGAAGACCGAGCAAAGATCGAGCGTCGATTGAAAATGGCGCGGCTGAAGAGTTGAAGACGGACTGCGGCGCCGCTGAAACTTGAAAGCACGAACTCGAAGTCACGAACTCATATGTTTTGTTTTAGTATTTGTGTAATTAGGGCAGGGATTTAGGTGTATCTAAATGGGTTGGGCTGGGTGGTATAGTGGACTATTACTATTTAACCGAGTCGGGTTGGTTTAGGGTTTTAAATAGTTAAACCCTAACCCAACCCATTAAATCCGGCCCAACAGAAAATAAACCCAATCGGGCTTCGGTTTTGGACGGTCCGGTTAGTTCGGCCCAAAATAGGGTCGGGTTGGGTTGGGTTATTCGGTTTGGGCCATCCATGAGCAGCCCTAGGTGTTTACCTCGTTTTATCTTCTTCTTCATGGGAGACATCAGGCATGTGCGCTGCACATGTAATTTGATATATCTGCAGCTAGCAATTCTGTACCTCTATTATTTATGTAACGAGATAAAGAGCCCGTTTGGCCCCCCTTTAAGTTGTTTTTTTATCTACTTAAAGTGATTGCAACGTGTTTGTCTAACCTTAAAATTTTCAACTTAAAGTTAGTTTTAGTTCAAAAAATTTAAGTACCTTGGAGGTACTTTTTTTCCACTTATTTTTTTTCGTATATCAATTTTTATGTATTTGAGTCACCTTTTAACTTGTATTGTATTCTTTGCATATATTTGTATTTTATACTTTCAAAAAAATATAAATTTCTTTTTTTTTAAATAATTTTTTAAAAATAAATTTACTTTAAGTGGAATTAGCCAAACAGATACACCTAACTTTAAAGTAAAAATTATCACTTTTCACTTAAAGTGAGTAAGTAGCACTTTAAGTGATAAGTAACATTTTTTAAGTTAAGCCAAACACGCTCAAAGAGTCAATCAACTTTTTTGATGCTAGGGTCTTGACAAACTGTTGACGTAAAAAAAATTCTCCTGTATGTGTAAGAATCCTGCTTGAGTTAATGTGTGGAATTCTTTGAGTTTTCCGGTGTCTGTCTGTTGATGGTTCTTTTGCATGTGCAGGCTTTAAAGACAGGTTTGCAATCACTTCATCCTGCACAACAGCACTTTCCTGGAAAACGAGTTGCTTCAGAACAAAGTGATTACCAACACCTTGCTGGCCACCAAAATTCCCAACCCACACATCAAGTGGGACCTTTTGCCAACATGAATGATTACTCTTGCTTGCCTCGGAATGAGACGCACATGCTATATGCCTTCCAGCAAGAATTTGTTGGTAATGATGCATATCAGTCAGTAGCTTGCCTCAGTTTGCCGCTGTACCTTCTGGGTATGGGAACTTTGGAGATTTAAACAACATTTCTGGAAACTATGTCATGAATCCATCCGTTATTCCTGCCGGGTCTGACATTGGCTATGATGATCTTTTAAGTACTCGGTACAAGGACAACGCTTATTCGATTCCCCTTCAGCAGGTAACAACCTAAATAATTGGTACTCCCTCCGTCCCTAAATATCATTCCTATTTTGACTGGACACGTTTGCCAACGCACACTTTTGATCGTTAATATCTTCAATTTCGTATTAGTTTTAAATATAAAAACTTCACTGTATTAAAGTACTCATAAATACGAATCCAACAAGATCACTCAGGACTATATTTGGTCTTACAGATTAAACATAAATTAGTAATTTGTCTCATATTATGAACAATCCCAACATTTCAAATAAGAATAATAAAAAGAGACGGAGGGAGTATAAAACTTAGCCAATTATTGGTATAAGACTTGTTGCTTGTGCACACTGCTAGACCAATTATTGGTTAAATTTTCGTCCTACATACCTTTTTCTCTATCTTGGCCATTTACCCTATATCATGTTGGCACTCTTTTTAACTAGGCTGTTAGTAAGCATTAGTCAATTAGGATCTATTACATAAGGATGTCGTTTGCACATGAACTTCATAACAACTTTAGTACATTATGGTTATTGACCAGCGAGGGTTCAAAAATAGGCATATGAACTGTTTGAGTAGAGAAAGTATTATATGCAAATTATTCCACATATAGACTCTCAGTTTAACAAATGTTCTTGGGAAGAATTTTTTAAACCACAAACTTTTAAAACTGATTTCTGGAATACGAATCGTTCTTTGGATTGACATGAGATTTGGCATTGTTAATTAATACTGACGACATCAGTGAACAAAAGCTAGTATTTTACTGACTCGTTTGTTTATATATTAGAAGCAATATTTGCATATTTTGAACTCACATATCCCTTTTTTCTTGTCAGATGAAAATTCAGCCATGTGGCTCCATGGACATGTTAAGTTTGTGGAGTCTAGGCTGTTCAGGCCCCTGAGTGGATGCTCAGGGCCTTTGAACAAATCAGCCAACATCAATATTTGTGCTCAGGGCCATGAGCTCAAGCTCAGGGCCCTTGAGTGCGTGTTTTTCAGCTTTGGCCCATATGTTGAGATAGGCCCACACTAGTAGAAAACAGGCCTTTTACGTCGGTTAAATCGACCTTATACGTCGGTTAAATGGCGACGTATGGAGGGGCGACGTATAAAGTCAGGGATCTTTTACGTCGGTTAAAAGGCGACGTATAAAGCCCTCTTTTACGTCGGTCAAAAAGGCGACATATAAAGTCCAAATATACGTCGCTAAAAAGCCCGATGTATAATGTCCAAAAGACCGACGTATATTGTCAAAAAAGACCCGACGTATAATGTCAAAAACACCGACGTATATTGTCTAAAAACAACCGACGTATAATACTAAAAAGACCGACGTATATTATCAAAAAAAACAAAAAAAATCTTATTATTTCTGTGCACCCAAATAACGGTTGAATAATCAAAAACCAAAATTTGTACAAACCAAAATCTTGTCATAATAGAAATTTCTTAACTTTCAAATTCAATCACAATACAATATACTATTATCAATTTTTAAAAAATGAAATTCATTTTACAAATGTTTGGGATACAGCATAAATAGCAGATTACAAAATTGAGACAACTATTACACTTCTACTGGAAATTCATTTATTGTCTTTTCTCTTTCTTTTCTACTGCAGAGGCAGGGGCATCAGGGGCATCAGCAGCACTTTTAGCATCTTCCACATGTTAACATCATTTTCAGTGGTGCTTGAAGGAGCAACTGCAGATGGAGCTTCATCTGTATCCATCTTTGTTGACTCTTTCACAACTGGAATCTCAACTTCCTCTTCTTCAAGTAGCTGAAAATTTTAAAGCACATACAAAATGCAAAACTCAAAATCCTCATGTTTAAAACATATCAGCAAAAGAATGCAAAAAGTAAGCAACACGCTTCATTGCATTTCTCATCTATGTAAAATATAACAAGAAAAATCTGTAACATAGAAGTAGCATCAATAACATATAATATTTAAACTCAAAATCTGCTAGAATAACAAAAACTTTCAAAGAGTTGCAAGTAGGGGGATCCCATCTAAGCCTTTGCTTTCATAAGAGTTTATTTTAGCTACACTGTAGACGGAAATATCGAATAGAGGAGTTTTTGATAGAATTGAAGGCATATTCAGCTGAAGAAATATAAGATTTGACTATAGTGAAAGTAAATAACAATTGTGAAACTCCATCAGTATACTTCATTAAAATGTCATTGATCCTGTAGTGAGTACAGCTAGTCAGCTACTTAATAAATAAGGGTCGGCTACAATGGAGCTGTAGCTGAAGCTGCACCTAAATTATTATGTCTTGTTTTAGTTCTAGCGACTTGCATATAAGACTGTAGACTTAGTTTCAATTTCTACTTATGAAGTATTAAGGCTTTTATGAGTTGGAGCTATTGACTATTTTTATGTTTTCACAAACTAATCCTGACTTCAACTTCCAGTATGCAAGTACGTAAGGTCTATGAGTTAGGACTCAAGTGACTATTGTTATGTTTTAACAAGCTGCTTGATTGAAGAATGATAATATATCAACTTAGCAGGTTTGATTTATATATTACGTTAAGTAAGGTCTTACATTTCGCGGAGAGGGATTTGTGACCGTGTCATGCTTTATATTCTTTTTGGACTTGTGGTGTTACAACTACCAGATAAATTTTTGCTCTAAAAGCAGACAAATATTATATCTACCAACCTGATCAATTCCTTATTTTTGAAAAATTGTACGCATGGCGTGCCCATAATTCCAGCTGCTTCGGTAACTTCTGGATCTTCTTGAATATCAATTTCAACAAAATGAACATTTTCATCATACTCACCTATGACCTGAAGATGAAGAAGATTTCAGAAGAAGCTCATATACAATTTATAAGCAGTAAACCAATGAATTTTTTTTGTCTTTTGTGCTGAGAATATTTCTTAGCGTATACCAAATTAGCATATATCAATAGCAGAATAATTTAAAAGCACAATACCTGTCTAAAGCTCCTATTTCTCACAAAATTTGGGTCATATATATAATAGGTCAATTATATTTTGTTATCTGCATAAGAATGACATGGCCACAGGACCCTGTGCTCATGTGTGTGACTTGGTGTAAGGTTTTACAGGTGGTACCAGCTGCTCATTCAAATATTGCTATCTTGATATCTTCTCTAACAGATTTCCCGTTTACTTAAACAGAAATTCATAGAAGAGCCATGAAGGGACAGAAAAGCCTGGACTGGTCATCTAGACAAGTAATGTATAATGCAATCAAATAAGATATCAGAAAAATATGGCTTTATGCCATCCAATCCCAGCCAAAACCCATATTAAGAAGATGCTAACCTCTCAATGAACCAAGAACAGAAAGATGCCTAGGAATGGCTCATATCTAACTAAAAATCATCAAATTAAGAGCATGCATACAATAAATATTGGAATTTCTCAACATATTCTTGCACGTTTTCACCCTATATAGTCTGTGTGTGGTCCAAGTCCTAGAAGTCTATATTATCTTCAGGTCTTTAATATTCCACACACCACTCTATAGCCCACACTCCCACAGAACAATACCAAATTCAAAGCATATTAGTGAGAGAAAAAAGGATATTCACATAACACAATCTGTATCTCAGGTAAGAGCATCATAAAGTATTAATCATTAGACATAAATGCCCCTTCCTTGAGTTATTATACATTAAATCTGGCATGTTACAGTAATCCTGAATTGTGTCTTAAATGCAAAAATATAGTTATACCTTGCTTACAATCGGCTTCAAGGTCCTACAGGGACCACACGTAGGTGATGTATATAGAATACAAATCAGCCTCGGGATTTCATGGTATAATTTTCTCAGAGCATATTGTGGGCCAGAAATGATCAAAATTAGAGCTATTGATAAAATGATAAGAAAAAAAAAAGACTTCTTTTCTATTTTTTTAATCAAATGATAATACAGGAATGTTGGCATACCTCAGCTTCTATTCAAAGTAACTCAACTTCATTACCAGTACCTTCTGTACCATAAGTTTGTTGTACACCTTGAAGAGCACCCTGAAATATAAATATTCTTCTGATAAATTTTGAATTACTATAATCATGTACCTACTAGGCTAAGATTAAGATTTAGCGACATATTGTCTAAGATCAAGTAAATATATATATAATTCATCAAACGTACAATCTAAAGCTTACTGTAAGTGGACTGCCACACAATCTGCAAAATTATGTCCTTACACATACAATATTAAAATTGTGCTTAAAAAATACAGCATGAATATATATAATATCTATAAATTCACAAGCTTAGTACCGACCTCCCTTTGTTGCAGAGCTCCTTCTTTTCTGCAAGCAAAATGATTCTCACAAGGTAATTCTTGAAGTATAACATTATAACATATACAAAAAAAGGAATAAAACCTTCATATTTGCCTGCTCAAAAGGCATGCTTCCACGGATCCCCCTTGTCCTAGAGTCCTAGACGAACAACCTATGAATTTCGATATTGAATTTTAAATGATATTTGATAGACAAAATCGAACATATGTATATTAGGATGGATGATAACCAGAATACAATAAAACAAAGGAATAATATTTATGCAGTAAGTTTATTCTATTGCACTCCAAATACACTAAAAGAGGATTATTTCATTCTTCCTCGTATCATTATCATATGACAATACAGACTGATGATATGAAGTAAAAAAAAATAAAATTTAAACACATACAAGCACTTGTTAAAAGTTAAGACTATATATTTCTCAGGGAAATTTCATCAAACACTTGGCATGCATAAACTAGATAGCTTCAAACTTAAAAATATAAAAGGATTCAATGCCTAATTACCCATTGTTGCTAATACATAAACTATCAACAACAAAATGAATTACCTAGAGAGCTAACGCAGTAGAAAACGATGGGAGAGAGAGAGAGATTTAAATTACCAGATTAAGAAACTGGAATCGAGAGATTGAGTAGTATGAGAATGAGTCAACACGCATTTCAGATCGAACTCGTGCGGCGGCGATATGTGATTCGCCGGTTTTACGGCGATGAGAGTTTTGTTCTTCAATATCCTACAACAGATAATAGATCGAACTGAACTGAGAATCCGATGAACAAAATTGAGAATCCGACATCTAATTTAGGGCTTGAAAGTCCAACCAATTTGCCAGAGATAGAGAGGGAGAGAGTTTGTTTTTAGAGGTCAGTTTTAATTTAGGGATAAATTGAAGTCTGAAACTGATGCCCGAGTTTTATAAATTAAATTGTTTTTATACGTCAGTTACAATAAAAGTCGACGTATATAAGCATTATATGCGTCGTTCTTTTCCTCAATCGACGTATAATGTCATCATATATACGTCACTTTTTCCTCAACCGACGTATAATATCATCATATATGTCGCATTCTCCTCAACCTACGTATATAATAGCATTATATACGTCGTCTTTTCCTCAACCGACGTATATAGTAGCATTATATACGTCGCCTTTTACTCAACCTACGTATAAAGTAGCATTATATACGTCGCCTTTTCATTAACCGACGTATAATATGACCTTATACGTCGGTTTTTTCTTGAACCGACGTATATAACTGCTTTATACGTCGCCTTTAGGCAGAACCGACGTATATAACTGCTTTATACGTCGCCTTTGGCCGGAACCGACGTATAAGAGGCGACGTAAAAGATCAATTTTGTACTAGTGCCAATTTCTTCTATTATAAATATTCTCTTGTAATTGTAAAACCCTAACACAACATAATTGCGAGAGATCAATAAAAAATTAGTGTGGCTTGTAGGGTAGGAATTTCCGAACCACGTAAATCTTTGTCTTGTGTGATTGTCGTTTATTTTCTTGTTCTTGTTTATTCGCTTTGGGTTTTGCTTTCGTTGTTGTATACTCAACAACTGGTATCAGAGCCTAGGTTTTTAGGCGAGTGGGAGCAATGGCAGAAGAAGGGAAAGTAAAGATCGATAAATTTGATGGCAAATATTTTTCGTTTTGGAAGATGCAAATTGAAGATTATTTGTATCAGAAAAAACTACACGAATCGCTGGAGGAGAAGAAGCCAGAAAAGATGGATGAGAAAGATTGGAATCTATTGGATAGGCAGGCTCTGGGTGTTGTCAGATTGACTTTGGCGAAGAACGTTGCTTACAATATCGTCAAGGAAACGACAACTTTTGGATTGATCAAGGCGTTATCAAATATGCATGAGAAGCCGTCTGCTTCGAATAAGGTATATCTGTGTCGCTTGTTGTTTGCCACAAAATTGAATGAAGGTGATTGTGTTGCTGATCATGTGAACGAATTTAACTCTATCCTATCAAGATTGACATCAGTGGATATTAAATTCGATGATGAAGTACAAGCCTTGTTGTTGGTATCCTCGTTACCTGACAGTTGGTCAGGATTTGTCACTGCTATTTGTAATTCATCTGGGAGCAGCAAGATGACTTTTGATGGAGTTCGAGATGCGATTCTTAGAGAAGATATTCGTAGGAAAAACTCAGGAGAGTCGTCAGGTTCCTTGTTGAGTACTGAGAATAGAGGCAGAAAGTCCGATTGGGGGTAGAATCAGGGGCGTAGCAGATCGAAGTCACAGAAGAGAGGACAGTCCAAAGATCGCAAGGAGATTATTTGTTGGAATTGTCAGAAGAAAGGCCACTTCAGAAATCAGTGTACGACTCCCGCAGCTCCTAAAGGAAAGAAGAAATAGGATAATTCAGCTAATGTAGTTGAAGAAGTGGCGGATGACGATGCTTTGATTTGTTGTGTTGAATGTTCCGTTGAATCATGGGTTATGGATTCTGGTGCATCATTCCATGCTACCCCTTGCAAGGATTTGATGTTAAATTTCAGACTTGGAAATTTTGGTAAAGTCCGTCTTGCTGATGATGAGACTTTGGAAATTACGGGCATGGGAGATATTAATCTCAAGACCTCTTTGGGGACTAGCTGGACGTTGAAAGATGTGAGATACATTCCTGAACTGAAGAAGATGTTGATATCTGTGGGCCAGTTAGATAAGGAAGGGTATCGAGTTACTTTCGGAGACGGACAGTGGAAGGTTATAAAGGAGAATCTAGTTGTTGCTCATGGAGAGAAAAAGGGGACGTTGTACATAGTTGAACAATCTAGCTATGTAGCAAATGTAGTTGCTGATGAGATTGGGTCTTCAATTTTGTGGCACCTAAGACTTGGTCATATGAGTGAAAAGGGTATGAAGCTGTTAACTTCGAAGGGAAAGATTCCAGAGCTGAAGAATGTGGAAGTTGGGTTCTGTGAACCATGTGTTCTTGGAAAACAGAAACGAGTTACTTTTGCAAAATCAGGGAGGACACCAAAGGCTGAGAGGTTAGAGCTAGTTCATACAGATGTATATGGTCCAACAGCAGGTGCGTCGTTGGGAGGATCTCGCTACTATGTCACTTTCATTGACGATTCCACTTGAAAGGTATGGGTTTATTTCTTGAAGAATAAATCAGATGTGTTTGCTACTTTCAAGAAGTGGAATACCGAAGTTGAAAATCAGACCGGTTTGAAGATTAAGAGTCTGATGTCAGATAATGGTGGTGAATACAGTAGTGATGAGTTTAAAAGCTATTGCGCAGAATATGGGATTAGAATTATCAAAACAATTCCAGAGACACCGCAACAGAATGGTGTTGCAGAGCACATGAATAGAACCTTGAATGAGATGGCCAAGAGTATGAGGTTACATGCAAGGTTGCCAAAGATTTTTTGGGCAGATGCAGTTAGCACATCAACGTATCTTATAAATAGAGGACCTTCAGTTCCTTTGGGATTCAAGATTCCTGAAGAAGAGTGGCAGAAAAAAGAGGTAAATCTTTCACACTTGCGAGTTTTTGGTTGTGTTTCTTATGTGCGTGTTAAAGATTCTGACAGGGACAAGCTTGATCTGAAATCAAAGAAGTGTATCTTCATTGGTTATGGCTCAGATGATATGGGTTACCGTTTCTGGGATGAACTGACGAAGAAGGTCGTTAGAAGTAGAGATGTTACTTTTAACGAAAGTGCAGTGTACAGGGATAAGCTTGTAGTCGATTCTGAGTTTGGAAAAGAAAAACCTGAGAAAGAGAAAGCAGTGCTTGAAGATATTACAGAAAAATATCTTGCAGGAAATAGTGGGAGTTCGGGGAATGGTCATGATGACACAGTTCCAGTTACTCCACAGACTGAGGTAAGAAGATCTAGCAGAATTGTGAGGCCACCACAAAGATTTTCTCCTTCAGCATATTATATGTTATTGATCGAGGATGGAGAGCCTCAGTGTTATTCAGAGGCAGTTCAGGTGGATGATTCAGTTCAGTGGAAATCAGCCATGGAAGAAGAGATGAGTTCTCTTGAGAAGAATGAAACTTGGTCTTTAACAGAATTACCAGCAGGAAAGAAGGTTTTACAGAATAAGTGGGTGTTCTTGATCAAAGAAGAACATGATGGCAGCAAGATATACAAGGCGAGGTTAGTAGTCAAGGGTTATCAACAGAAAAAAGGGTATTGACTATGCTGATATATTTTCTCCGGTTGTTAAGATGACTACTGTTAGAATTGTGCTAAGTATTGTGGCTGCAGAGGAGTTACATCTAGAGCAACTAGATGTTAAGACCGCGTTCTTACATGGTGATCTTGAGGAAGACATCTACATGGTACATCCAGAGGGATTTCAGGTAGCTGGGAAAGAAAACCTTGTTTGCAAGCTTATAAAAAGCTTGTATGGTTTGAAGCAAGCGCCAAGACAATGGTACTTGAAGTTTGATAGCTTTATGATGAAGAATGGGTACACTAGGAGTGCTATGGATCATTGTTGTTATTTTAAAAAATTTGATTCATCTAATATCATATTGTTGTTGTATGTTGATGACATGTTGATAGCAGGATCGAACATGAGGGAAATCAACAGGTTAAAGAGACAGATGTCTGAGGAGTTTGAGATGAAAGATATGGGTGCAGTAAAACAGATACTTGGTATGAGCATCATAAGGGATAGATCTGAAGGTACTTTGAAATTATCTCAAGAGAAGTATATTGAGAAATTGTTGCAGAAATTCAGTGTCCAAGATGCGAAGACCAGAAGTACACCGTTGTCGACTCACTTTAATCTCACGAAGAATATCATGGTTCTTCATGGTATCTGCAATGCGTCCAAAATAGCATATATGGCAAAATAGCTACTTGAGCTGTCGCATATCATGGTTCTACCCACCCCACACACAAAACACGCCAAACGCCTTGCGTCTTTGACAAAAAATGAAAAATGCTGCACAATGTAAAGTTTTGGAGTGATATACGTTACAATTTTCATTTGTGATATTTGGGTCATTTATCTTAAAATTGTGATATTGGGGGCTTTATTTCCTAAAAATTGTTATTTTGGACATTTTTCATCAAAAAATTGATTATTTTTATAATTGGGTGGTGATATTTGCACATCATAAATTGATGGTTTCACACTCTAAATTGTTAAATTGACTAGATTACCCTCATTTTATCTCATAATGTCCACTTTGTTCTCTCGTTCAAGCATTTACTCGATTAGAATCATTCTTTTTATTTAATTTGATTCGTGAAAATTACATTGTGATTCTTTCTTAATTTTTTTAATCTTATAATAAATGTGAAACATGAAGAAAAGTTTACTTTTAAGAAAGACTTAGTGAAAAAATAAAGATGTGATATTAATTATCATAGAGAACATTAATTTTAGTAAAATATTATAAGATAATAATAAAAGAAAAATTAGGAAAAAGCAACACAATTGGTGTGAAATAAAGAATAACATAAGTAAAAAATTGTAATTTTTTTTAAAATTATAGCTGCAGGACTTTTTAAAATCTTATACAATTAAAAATTGTGAGTACAAATGATCACATCAAGACAATAGGTTGATTTACTTTTTTTTAAAGTTAAAAAATTAATTAATCAAAAGATATACAACACCTATAAAAATAAGAGAAAATTAGCAAAATAATCATATTTGAGCTTGCTTGGCCCTATTTACCGACGGGACACGTTAAATCGTGTACCGTGATATATAGTATAACACGGTGTTTCGTTTACCGTAACACTGCCTCATACGGTATACCGTGTAACATGTTTTCAGTAATACGGTACACTGTGTCCCGTGTTAGCAGGATGCGCGCACAATAACGGTACACACTCTATCGTATCGTTCATAACACGGAAGACGTAGTTCCGTATCGTTCATAATACGGAATACCGTGCAACGCATCCAACTATTACGGATGACGAAACTCCGTATCCCGTCGGTATTTCAGGCCATCTTTTCCATAATCAGTATTTTGGGCAATCATTATTTATTTTGATTATTCTGGGTCATCACCCTAAAAATAATCAAAATTAATTTTAATTTAATATAATTTATTTAAACAAATTTTTTTTGTATCACGTAATACAGGCCGCCGCCCCTTTTTCTTCTTCTTCCCCCTACTTTTTCTTCACTGCTTCTGCCGGAATTTGGCTCCGATGAGAGTCGATTAAACTTCTCCTTCTTGAATAAAAGGGCACTCTTTTTTCCTCAATAGGTTTTTAATGAGGCTCTTCAGATAAAATTTCAATTTTCTTCTTCCTTTTCTTATCATTTTCTTGATTTTCCCTTTGGATCTAAGGTTTCTAAACCTTTTCCGATCTGCCTCTGTTCTTAGTTTCTTAAAATTCGGAGCTCCGACTATTTCTCCGTTTCCGACTAGCCACCGGATTTATGAGTGGGTTCATCTTGTTTATTGGGGATTTGATTTTTCAGATCTAAGTTTGGAGCTGTTGTTTTTTCTTGTTTCTTCGGTTTTTGTATTTTAATTATAATTTTTAAGTTCTTAATCTTCATATTATAATGCTTAGTTGTTTGGTTTTCTCGATTGTAATGTTGAGTTGTTTGGATTTTCTCTCCGTTTTGTGGGAGTTTGATTTTCTCTCCGGTTTGTGGGAGCGTGGATTTGGATTTAGTGATTCGAGCTGTTTTGGTTATGCATTCAAGGTCGATAAGCTCAGACGGGTGTTGGGAATACAATGGTATATATCTCTGTCAAAATTCGCTTTTGGTCTCATGTGGATGTCCGGCGATTCAATTATGTTTATTCTACTCGATATGAATTGTAGATGCCGCATGGCTTTGATTTATTGAATTTAATACACTTGTTTTTCAAAAAAAAACTTTAGGTGATTTAGCAAAAAAGATACAATGAATTTGACAAAGTGGAAAATTAAGGATATATTTTTTTTAACGAGGAACTACCCCACATTACTGCGGGATTTCAAACCTCGGGTTATGGACTGCCCCTACTATAACCGGGTAAATCCGGACTCAACTAGTTCGGGCAAGCGTGCCAAGCGTCTCCCGAGGGAGTCGAATACAACAAAAAATGTGCAAAGGGTGTGCAAACATGAGCACCCTTTATAATTTTATCAAGAAAAAGGGCTTGAAAATGAAGACCCCCGTTTGGCAAATCTGATGTTAAACTTATAAGTTACTTATTTCGGAAAAAATTTCGTATTTACATAATTTTTTTAGAGAAAAATGTGTATGGAGAGTTTAATATTCGTTTTCTTGCAAAAATAAGTTACTTATTTCAGAAAAAAGTACATATTTCCTAACTTTTTTCCAAAATAAGTAACTTTCTGAAAAATAAGATTTTCGAAACCGGCCATGAACAAGTGCCATGCCTAATTACAAACTGTGTTGAACCGGAAACCTAAACCCTCTTCTCTGAACTTATTCACAACTCAATAACATCGCAAATGGCAAAGAAGAAGAAGCGAGACGACTCGGAACAGGACTCACATGCTCATAGCCAGCAACTCGTAAACGAACCGAGTTGTGTTAACGGCAGCAACTCGGACGACAAAACTGAAAAGAAGAAGAAGAAAAAGAAGAAACACAAGGAAGAAAAGCGTATGGAATTGAAAGACAAGGAGAAGCCTACAGTTAGCATAGCCTTGCCTGGTTCTATTATAGACAATGCTCAGTCACTTGAACTTGCCACTCGTGTATGTCTCGTCATTTGTTGTAGCTCAAGTGTTTGATAATTTGTCTCCTAGAATCATTTACTTGATTGTGTTTTTACCCCTCTCTCTCTCTCTCTCTCCCCCTCAATATCTCTCTCTCTGTCTCTCTCCCTCCCTATTCTCTCTCTCTCCCCCTTCTCTCTCTCTATCCCTCCCTATTCTCTCTCTCGCTCCCTCTCTCTCTCTGTCTCTCTCTCTCCTCTGTGTGTGTGTGTGTGTTGATGCTAAACATTGAATTGATATGTTAACCTTACGTTTTAATGCTGTTTTTTTATCAGTTGGCTGGTCAAATTGCTCGTGCTGCCACCATTTTCCGAGTAGAAGAGGTATTCGGCTTACTATAATTGGTTTTGTTAGTGTTTGTTAATGGCAAGTTAGTTAAATTTGGTTATGGGAAGTTGGTGCAATAGATTTAATGTGTTTAAGTTTGCTTTTATATGAGGCTAAAATTGTTTGAGGTTAGGGTATAGTATAATAAAGGAGACACGAATTCAAAATATTTGGTTTATAGTACTATTGGTTCTGATATTATTGTTTGTGCAATATTGAAATAGGTTTTCATGGTCTGTGCAGATTGTTGTCTTTGACAATAAGATCAGTTCATTGGCTAATTCGAGTTTTACGTTACCGGATTCTTCAGATGAGAATGAAACTGGTTCGGCTTTCTTAATAAGGATCTTGAATTATCTTGAGACACCCCAGTATCTTAGAAGGACTCTTTGCCCATGGCATAACAGCTTAAAATTAGCGGTGTGAATTACTTTCTCTCTTTTTTCTGCATATGATGCAATCAGTTATTGTGTGTATTTTTTTCTACTGCAATTTTGTTGATAGATCTTGTTTTAGGGACTGCTGCCTCCACTTGATGCTCCACATCATTTGCGCAAGCACGAATGGGGTCCATATCGTGAAGGTATGTTTACCATTAATCTGTTTAAACAAATCAGTAATCAGTTATTAACTATATCATCATTTGTGGACTCAAATGTTCTCGTGTGGTCATCATCTGCATCTGATTTTGATGTCCCTGAAATGTGTATTGTAACAACTCTGATCAGCACGTCTTCTGACTAATAATAACTGTTTGCTTAAAGATATTTAGACCTATATGAGGATGAGGATAACTTTGCTCTTTTGGAGATTGTATGATAAAACTTACAAGCATATAAGTTGTCTATATAGATGACTGAAACTTTTTGTTGTACTCCTTTGCATCCTATAATCACTTGCAATTGTATGAGCGAAAGGGTGTAGTTGGTACTTAGGTTCTCACTTCGCCATACAGAGGTTCACCAATTCTCACTAGACATATTTTAGAGTTGCATAAATGGTGATACTTGGGTAGCAGTTCTATATGGCGGTTATTGACCATAAGAATTGGCATCTCACCAGTATTGTGTATGGCTACAATACGACTGAACTGACAGAATCACAAAAAACGAGGATCATAAAAAAATGTAACAATTCCAACTAAAGATCAAGGGAAACATTCTTTTGAATTCATATTCTTCGCAAACCTCTAACAGGCATGTCTATTTAGTTCATAATCAGGTCAACAGTTTTGTTATAGTAGTGGCAGATACCTTTAGGGCCAGGGAGTCAATTGGATGAGTTTCTTCAGCTGGACCTGGCTATACAAAATCACATGTTTGTTGTGCTATGTGGTAGTTCTAGGGGAATTGGGGCTGAAATCCTGTATGTTTATTTTTTATTTATTTATTCTTATTTTGCTGAAATCCAATATTTAAGGGTACAGTGGTTTTGAAAAATCTAATTGCTTGGGTTGAATTGTAGCCACCTTAGTACTAAATATTCTTAGAGTAAATTGCATTTTGCACCCCTTATCTTTGGGTGTTTTTTCGATTTGGTCTTACTTTATGAACCTTAGCACTTTGCATCCCATATTTCATGTTTCACATTCACTTTGCACTTTTTCCGTTAACAAATTTTAACACCGTTAAGTTTGTTTTTTTTTTTTTTTTTTTAATTTGACAGGGGCAATTATTTTTCAGAAAAAATGAAAAAAATTCAGAAAATTATATTTGTTATTTTTTTTCCTGTTTTCAAAAAATATATTTTATTTTCAAAAATAATAATTTTTTTAAAAATGAATGTATTTTTTTAAAAAGCGGTTTTTTTAATTAAAAAAATTGAAAATGACTTTTTTCATTTTTTTTGAACATTTTTGAAATATTTTTTGCCAATTTGTGTTTTAAAAATGAAAATATTATTTTCTGAACTACAGTTTTCATTTTTGAAATATTTTTTATTTTGTGTTGAGTTAGTACATTATAATAATAAGCTAATAAAAAAGAGAATATAAATAAGAAATACATTTCATTTTTGAAATTTTTATTGCCAAAAGAATTATATATTTTTTCCCAAAAAATATTTTTTAAATCATATATTTTTCAAAATCCAAAAAATGTATTTTTTAAAACAATGTAATTTTCTGAATTTTTTTCATTTTTCTGAAAAATAATTTCCTAAATACCGAAAATGCCCCTATCAAATTTTTTAAAAAAATCTAACTTAACGATGTTAAAATTTGTTAACGGAAAAAGTGCGAAGTGATTGCAAAACATGAAATATGGGATGTAAAGTTCCAACGTTCATAAAGTAAGACCAAATTGAAAAAACACCCAAAGATAAGGGGTGCAAAATGCAATTTACTCATATTCTTAATAATTAAACCCTTGTGCTACTGTGGAGTACGTTGAATAAATTTTTCATGTAATTCATAATTTCTCTGTGTTCTTGATTCTTGTTTCTTACAAGTGTTGCTTCTATTCGAGGGTCAATTTTCCACATGATTCGCTTTCAACTATAAATTATTGCATAGTGAAGAAAACAGCTCATGTCCTTGAAAAAGCTTTGAAATCTGTTGATGCTGACCCTGCTTCGTTAGGTGTTTAAATGAGGCTTCCTACAGAACTACAAATCGAATTTATCTTGGACCTATTTTATTGTTTTATTGGTAGAAATTTTAATACATTTACAACCTTTCACAGGTGTCATACTAAAGGAACCAGCGGCAGAATCCGGGTTATCACTTGCCGATGTTGGGTTGAATAAGGTAATTTCAGACGTTATACATCAAATAAGCTTTCAGCCACTTTATAAGGTTATCAAATTTTCTTCTTCTAACCACATGACTGTACAGCAACACAACTTTTTCTTAGTCAAATTTTAAAGGTTGGAGATTAATAGTTTTAGTAATCTGCTGGCAGAGTGTTGGTTGGATAACTAGTTAACTACTGTGAGTGATGTAGGACAAGGTCAAAGAAAAGGGTCGAAACAGGAAAAAATCTGTCTCAAAGAACTGGTAGAGACACGAAAAATCCCAAAATTTAGTCATTAATGATCAATTTTAAATATTCGTCTCTAATTCATAATGAGGTATTACAAGAGTTTAAATTGATACGCAATTGCTCAATGAAATCAGTGAAAGCAAGGGCATGGTTTCCTATCCATTTCGGCCCATCTGCAAGAATTGGTAAAATTGGCAGGATCCTGTTGCATATATACATTGTATAACCTTAATTGTATTAAATCTCGTATACACACTGATGTTAAAAAATTTCAGTACTGCTTCAACAGTCTTCCATTCTTTAACTTACTGATATATCCTCCCTCTTGTTTTTTTTTATCAAGACTTATATCTAATGCTTGTTAATCAATCACAATGATCTGCAGAATGTTGTTATCGATCAAGTGCTTGAGCCTGGTACAAGGGTCACTGTTGCAATGGGAACCAATCGCCATCTGGATGGTACTTTAGTTTAAAAGAGATTCCTTAGAATTTTGGATTTTTTTTATTGTCCAGGTCCTTTATATTTTTGAGCTGCTTTTAGTGGAAAGTATGTTATTTATACACAATAAGCAACTTCACAAGTTACGACTGAGGAATAAAGATACATTAGTAGTAATTAATTGAACAAAAATAGACAATCAGTTCAGTTGTTACTTGTTCCTGTAATAAAATGTCGTCTAGGGTGTTGACTTTTTGTCTAAGGTGTTGACTTTTGGTTTGTCTCTGCGCAATGTACATAAATGATTGTGTATATTTTAGCTCACATCTTATAGCATATGTTGTACAATAACATTGCATAAAGTTGTTAATTGCTATCTTCTTGCACAAATTTAATTGAAAGCGGTTCAGCCTGTGCAATTATGGAATTTAGATTCTTGCATAACTCATGAAGTGAATGGCTCTTTGATTTGATGCTAGATAAACCACGCCAGGTTGTTTCATCTTCAAAGCCTAGGGAAGAAGCAGGAGCGTATTGGGGTTATAAAGTGAGATACGCTGCCAATATAAGTTCTGTATTCCAGAGCTGTCCATACCCGGTATATTATGTTATGCAAGAATTTTCATGTTTCAATATTCATACATGAAGGGTATTACTAATCATATATCGAAGGAAATTCGTTCATTAAATTTATCATCACTTTGTAGGGTGGGTATGATCATCTGATAGGTACCTCAGAGCATGGCCTGTTTTTCAAATCTTCAGAACTTACTCTACCTCCATTCAGGTATCATCTTTTCTGGTTCAATCTTTACCTCAGCCATGCCTCTTTATAATAGTAGAGGTCCATGTTCTACCTTGACCAATACTCTTAAAAATGTGAAGTATGCATATAAGGATAGTGGCTCCGCCCCTGGTCACCATATGTTGTGTGGAGGTCTATGTCGAATTACTAGTATTGATGGGTGTCGAAACCACCAAGAAGAAATTCATCTCTATATTTATTTGTATATAGTTGTGAACAAGGTCGATCCCAAGGAATTGGTTTTTAATTTTTTAAAATACAAAACTCAATCAATTAATCAAATCAAACACTATAGTCACATTAATCTACCAAAGTTCAAGGATATTTGATCATGAATATTGTCGAGTGTCTTCACACTTATCAAGTATATGGCATTTCTTTTGCAGTGATCATAGTTGCTACGAGTGATAAGAGATACAGGAAATAGAACATTATTATTATCAAAATATCAGACATTTATTTATCTACTGCTTGATCATGATGATACATTTTCTGCAGTTGTGTGAATAAGACTATATAGTGTTTAATCAGACTATGGACTTCTTAATGTTGGTCTATAGACTTGCACATATGGTAAAACTTAGAAAACCAATCATTAATGTATCTCTACCTCTAACATTTATAATGCAATTAATCTATTTATTAGGAAACCTAAATTATCAGCTTTTGTTTATTTCACACATGTCACATTATGTAGGCATCTGTTGATTGCTTTTGGTGGACTTGCTGGTTTAGAAGAGTGTTTCGAAGAAGACGAAAATCTGAAGGTTTGGCTTAGTATAATTTTATATGATTTTATTATGTAAAAGAATGTACATGTTTGTTATCGTGGATTTAGTGTATTAATATACATGTTTGTTATTGTGAAAATCTCTCACCCCCACCTGCATATCCGTGAGCATTAGTGGGTTATTGCATAATATTCCGGTTTGAGAAAGCTTCTTAGTTTTACTTGGAATTTGCAGAAGAACATGACACAATATTTTACATTTACGGTGACCAAGGGTTTGAACCTAGTTTGATAAATAAGTGGGATATTTATGTGCATATATATTTGTTTTTTCAGGGCAAGAAACCAAGCGATGTATTTCATTCGTACTTGAACGTTTGCCCGAATCAAGGAAGCAGAACTATACGAACAGAGGTAATCCACTATGATCTGCTAGATGCACAATAACTTGTAACTTGTGAGCTACATGTCACTTATGCTGGTGTCATATGTTCACAAATGTTTCAAACAGGAAGCTTTGTTTATATCTCTTCAATATTTTCAAGAACCAATAGACCGCGCATTGCAAAATCTCTAATCGGCAGTCTATGTAATGTCAAGTCATCACATGATCACTCCTTGAAGTTATGTAACAGTGGATCAGTGTTTGCTCTAGTTCAACAGAGTTCTTCCTTAACCTGGTTTGCTTAAAGGGTGATAACCATGATGCACTAGCTGAGATTTTTGTTCATTCAAGGAGAAGTAGAAGATTTTGGGACCAATTCATTGGGCATGCACTGAGAGGAAGACTTGTGGACAAAAAAATTATGTCACTGACAAATTACTTATGAAAAACTTTGGACAGTTAAATGTTCAAATGTTGTGTAGTTAGTAAAGTTCAACTTATTCTAATTCGATTATTCCGAGTCTTTGAAAGAAAGTACTTGAGATGAACATGTTTTGCCTAGTTTATGCTCTCGATTTAGTTGTGCAAATAACAAATTTGAAGAAAAAGAACTTGGACGAAGTGCAACAAATGAAATAATCAAATATATAATTATGTTATAAGGACGGGAGGTTCTAGTTTAATGTCCTGGTGTTTACTTGATCTAAAATCTATATTATTAAAGCCGAAACATTAAAAGTTTTGCTACCTGTTTTCTGGTACCTCTTTTTTGGTACTTTGTGAATTTACTTATTTATCCTTCATTATAATGAAAAATAAGTACATATAAAATAAATAATAACATAATATAATTAATGGTAAGTCCATTACCTTTTTCACATTAACATAATAAAATTAATGGTAATTAGTCGATTACCTTTTTTCACATTTAATTTTTGTTGAAGATATTACCTTTTATAAACACCTAAAAACATCAATCGTATCATATCTTTCAGTCATTAATATTTCCTTTAGAAGTAAAACACGTAACCTTTTTAATTTAAAACAACTTTTTTCACATTAACATAATAAAATTAATGATAATTAATCGATTACCTTTTTCACATTACTTTTAATTGAATTGAAGATATTACTCCCTCCGTCTCATATTATTCTTCTCGTTTGATATGTCGGCACTGTTCATAACAAGAGATAAATTACTAATTTACATCTAATCTATGAAACCAAATATAGTCATGAGTTATCTTGTTGGATTCGTATTTATGAGTACTTTAATACATTAAAGTTTTTATATTGAATACTAATACGAAATTAAAGATATTAACGATTAAAAGTGTGCGTTGGCAAACGTGTCCAAGGAAAATGAGAAAAGTTTTTTGGGATAGAGGGAGTACGTTTTTATATAAAAAAGTAAAATACAAAATCAAGGCATGATGGACCGCCCTTCCAAAAAAATAAAGTGAGAAGAATGGACCGCTAAACCCACGTTGCAGAAGCCCATAACCTACTTTAGTTTATGTCAATGTGGCCTGGAAAACATGATTAAAATTAAAAAAAATTATTAAAAATAATGATTATATAAAAACATAATTTTAATATTAAATAAAATTTATAACATAATAAATGAAATTCATGCATCGTACGGGTATTAAAATTTTGTTGGTTCGGCTTACAGAACGATCATCCTAATTAATAAAAAATATTAAATAATATAATTAATGATAAATAGTCCATTACCTTTTTAATTAAAAGATGTTTAGTTTTAATTGATGATATTATCTTTTATAAATACCTAAAATATTTTATCTTCCAATCAAATTAAAAAAAAATTATTAAAAATAAGGATGCTATAAAAACATAATTTTAATATTTAATAAAATTTATAACATAATAAATGAAGCCGCTGCAATGCACGAGCATTGAAATTTTGTCGGTTTGGTTTATAGAACTGTCATCCTAATTATTAAAATAAATAATAAATAATATAATTAATGACAAATAGTCCATTACCTTTTTAATTAAAAGACGTTTACTTTTAATTGATGATATTACTTTTTATAAACACCTAAAATATCTTATATTCCAATCAATAATATTTATCTTCTAATTAAAACACGTTAACTTTTAAATTAAAACATAATCTTACAATAATTAATATATACCCAAAAATGTTACACCGTATCTTCTAATCATTTTCAAAATATAATAGAAATATGTATAAAACGAAAAATGACCGTTAGATTTTTAGTAAAAAATCGGAACCGTTAGATCTAATGATTAGATATATCATTTGATTAAAATAATTTACCAAAATTTTAAGGTTCGAGTTCCGTCAACGGCATATTTATTTCAAAAATTTACAATATAAGTTTTAACATGCATAAACTTATATAAAATATTTAAATTAAATTAAAAAAATTTATTAAAAATAGTGATTATATAAAAATATAATTATAATATAAAATTTATTACATAAGTTTTTGTATCTATTTCCTTCTTAATAATATAATTTTAAAGAAAATTATACAATGAAAAGGACATAATTAAAAAGGATGCAATTCAATTTTATTTATTTTTTATTAATATTTTAAAAAAAATCATATGTACTATTTGGGCTATATCTCAAGATCTATAAATCAGATTTGGATGAATTTATAGCCCACGTGAAGGTCATAAAATTATCTTTAATTTAATGATAATTTAACAATTATTATTGAAATGGAAACACTAAAAATCTCAATAAAAAATATGGTTACGAATCTTTACATTAATCATATTCAGTGTAAAGGACCTACATTGATAATCCTATTCAAAGTAGAAAGCCAAATTATATATATGATATAAATTATTGACATACACTTTTTCGTCTTTCAGTATAAATACACTTTTTAGTTTACATGTTAAAAAGTAAAATATTTTTTTTGCTAGATCCAACATTTTTCATCTATTTATTTTATGATCTAACGATTCTTATTTATTTTGTCGTCACTACATCATATATGGTGTTTTGGCAACAACCAAATAAGTGTTAAAAATGTTACCATAAGATTTAAGGCAACACTTTGGACAATTTTGAAGGTATTGGAAATTTCCATGTGGTCTTAGATGTTAAGCCAACACATTTGTCAAAATTATGGCAACATCAACATCATGTTGCCTTTGGCACTTATGTCAACATTTCGTGCAGATAGCAACACTATTTTCGGTGTATACATAAAATCTATAGCAACACTGTTTACTCAACCAACACCCTTGCGATGTTACCATATAACCTATTCCAACATATTTGTCTCTCTATAGCAACACCATTTCATATACAGTTCACATTTTTGCCTATATCCTAACATGTTATAATGACAATTTCTAGTTTATATTGTTTAAGTTTAATTTTTACAAGCTATGACAAGATCTTTAATAATAATTTTGTAACAGCTTGCTTCCTAAATGTAACATCCTAATATAAAACATAATCCATCATAAGAATCAAGCAAGACAATTAACAGATGCAACCTCAACATTTATAAATAACTTCCAATACAATTTTTCGGTAATACTTAAACCAACGATTACATAAACAAATCAAATATTGTCAAACATAGTTAATAAGACAGAAACATCAAAAGATTTTATAACTACTAATGTCAAACATAGTTAATAAGACGGAAGCATCTAAGTTCTTCATAATGTCCAACTGCATCTCTAGGTTCTTCATAAGTCTCAAAGATTTTATAACTACTAATAAGATAGAAGCATCAAGAAGCATCATAGTCGGCTTCAGATGCATCACCGTTGTTAGGTGGCTCCACACTTAACTCTTCAATATCAACCTATACGAACATTATTTTAATTGATTTTTAGACATCTAAGACAACATTTTCCGTGGCAACATTGTTTCCGAGTGTTGATAAAGACTATATATGGTGTACGTGTACTGAACACCAGATTATCGAATACTAAAATGTTGGACAAAATTACTCTTACACTTATTATTAAAACTGTATTTTTTTGTTAGTATAACTATCTTCAAATAATAAAGAAGGATATTTGATAATCAAAATGAAAGATAAGTAGATTTCATAAATCCAATAGAATTTTCAACGTAAAAAATCGTTAATTTCTTCTCTCTTTTATTTCTGTGTAGTGTTAATTGAAAAGTAATTGTTAAAAGATCACTAAATTAAAAATTATTTTGTTAATTTCATGTGGACGGTAAAATCGTCCAAATCAAATTTTAAGAATTCAAGATATAACACAAATATTAAATTGAACGTGTAAAATCTTATACTTATCAATTTTTTAACAACAATTTCATAGGTAAATTAGATATATATATATATATATATAGGGAGTTGCGCAAGAGAAAACTATTTTTTGGAGAAAACCAAGAAACTTTTCTCATCCATTGATTTTATATCAATCTAACGGTTCATGCTATTTTATCAAATATGCTAGAATCTAATAAAAACCATATAAAAGTAAACCAAATTACTCATTAATGAATGCAGATTTGAAATATTTCCTAAATTCTACTTGCCAATTTTAACAAGATTGTTCTTATCTATTTTTCAATAAATTCCAAATCTTTCCAAATATAATTGCATGTAATATCTTATCTTTTTTTAAGGAAATCAAACTTATTTATATTCATGTAATTACTATTAAAGATATGTAACTTAATATAAAAACTTCCTTTGAACACATGTAATTAGAACACATGCAATTAGTAGAACACCTAGTAGAACACATGTAATTAGTAGAATAACTAGAACACCTAGCAGAACACATGTAATTACATATAATTAGTAGAACACCTAATTAGTAGAACACCTAGTAGAACACATGAAATTAGTAGAATACCTAGCAGAACACATGTAATTAGTAGAACACTTAGTAGAACACCTAGTAGAACACATGTAATTAGTAGAACACCTAATGTAATTGGTAGAATACTTGTTAGAATTATAATTTTATTATTTAGAAAAACTAATTATATTAAATCTTGTTAAAAAATAATTGAAGAATAAATTTTATTCTAAAAATAATAGTGACATATTTATATTCATGTAATTACTATAAAAGATATGTAACTTAATATAAAACCTTCCTTGGAACACATGTAATTAGTAGAACACCTAGTAGAACACATGTAATTAGTAGAATACCTAGAACACCTAATAGAACACCTAGCAGAACACATATAATTACATGTAATTAGTAAAACACCTAATTAGTAGAACACTAGTAGAACACATGTAATTAGTAGAACACAAGAAATTAGTAGAACACCTAGAAGAACACATGTAATTAGTAGAAAACTTAGTAGAACACCTAGTTGAACACATGTAATTAGTAGAACACCTAGTAGAACACCTAATGTAATTAGTAGAATACTTGTTAGAATTATAATTTTATTATTTAAAAAATTAATTATATTAAATCTTATTAAAAAAATAATTGAAGAATAAATTTTATTCTAAAAATAATAATGACATATTTATATTCATGTAATTACTATAAAGGATATGTAACTTAATGGTACCATCGACCTTTTCAAATAGTACATCGAGGTGTGAGCAAAATATTGAATTGAAACCGAAATCGAATCGAAATCGGCCAAAATCGAATTGCAAAATCCGAAACTGAAAATACCATCGTAGTATTTGGTTTTACTCTACTATTATATCATTTCATGACATGCTTATACCATCAATTTTCGTTAATCAAACGTTATATGACCTTGTAAATGTATAAAAACACAAAAGAAAATTCTTAATGATACTCTTGTATAATCGATTTTTTCAAATGGTACACCAAATTATTTTAACTTAAAATTGTTATCACTTTACTATGATGTCACTCCATATTATAGCCCAACCGTCAACCCACGTTAATCAAATATTATATAACCTTGTAATTAATATAAAAATACAAATAATGGCAACTGAATCAATCTCATTACTTTTTTTTTGTTACCTTTAAGATCAATTGAGGATCAAATAACATTTAATTAGCGACGAGAAGGATATAACATGTAATATATAATAATAGAGTGTTACCGAATGGAAGTCAACATCATTTGGTATATTAGTTGAAAAAGCCAAATGTACATGGGTACTATTAAAAATTTTCATGTGTTTTTACTTTTTATGTTGTTTACAAGGTAATATAATAACGGAAGTTGACAGAAGAGGTTTAACATGAAATAACATAATACTCCCTCCGTCCCTTTTTAGTTGGCACATTTCCAAAAAAAAATTGTCCCTAAATAGTTGTCACATTCCTTGTTCCAATACATTTTTTTACCAATTTTTCCATATATACCCCTCTATTTCTAATACCAATGTTTGACTTTATATTTAATATACACCCTCATAACTCATCATTTAATGTTAAGATTAAGGGCAAGTATGGAAACAAATTATATAATTAAAGCTTTCTTAATATGTGTGTTTTTTGCAAATGTACCAACTAAAAAGGGACGGAGGGAGTAGTAGAATGGTATCAAATAGAAGTCAAAATCAATTGGTATACCATTTGAAAAAATCAATTCTACGAGAATATCACTGAAAATTAGAATTTTCCCAAATATGTTTTAACAAATTTGATCATATTAAAAATATATTTTAAAAGCCGTGAAATTGCTCTAATTTAAACATATATTAGGATAATATTTTAAATTTTATGTTAAATAAAACAGTGCGAGATAATTACTAAAATAATCATTTTTGGAGATATTTTGCCCAAAATAATGAAAAGCGAATTTACGACCCTATTTACCGACCTAACACATTGAATCGTGTTACGTATAACTCACGGATCACGCCATTTGGAACGGCGCAACCTTCACTGTTCATCATCGTCTCTCTCCATCTCTTCCAATCGTCTCTCTCGCCGCCTCACCTCTCTCCGTCTCTACACCATCACTGTAACCGCCTCTCTCTCTCCCTCCATCATCTTCACCGCCTCTCTCCATCCATCTTTCCCCCGTTCAACTCTTTCTCTCTCCCCGTCTCTCTCTCCGTTGCTCTCTCTACGAATTGAGCGTTTTTAATTCGACGAAACACACGGCTTGAAACTCATATAGGCATGTAGATCGTCGAGAGACGAATCGATTGGTGTATAACACTTCAAGAAAAAACCACTGGAAATGGGTGAACGGAGAACGGAGAAAAATGACAAAAAATCGCCAAAATCGCCATTGGAGTCTCCAGAGCTCGATCTATTGGAGTGGGCCCCGCAGGGCATGCGCCGTTTCGTACAGCGTAACCAATGATACGCCCATGTGTGGCGTAACCGGGCTATATCACGCTTATTGGAGGCGTATGCAAAGCATACGGAACACGCAGTAGCGTGTCATCAGACACGGTACACGCAACAGCGTGTTTAGTCGATATTTAGGGCCAAATATTTGGAGCTCAGTATTTTGGGTAAACACTATTTATTTTTGATTATTTAGGATCTTCACCCTACAATAGACTTGTATGTAGTAATACTCTATATTAAAATAACTTCTTTACAAAAATAAATGATAGTCTCAACTCGAACTAGTTATTATCAGGAATAGATTATACATTATAATAATCTTTACATTTTTAATATTTATTTATTATAAATTTTATTCTATATAATAATAGAATTGATTTTTTAAAAAAATATATGTCCAAACTTAATTATTCAGATTAATATTATTATCATTGATTATCGACTAATTACCATTAATTATATCATGTTATTATATATTTTAGGTGTTTTAATATTATAGATATCTTATATTTTTTTCTTTATAATGAAGGGTAAATAAGTAAATTCACAAAATATCAAAAAACAGGTACCAAAATTTTTAATATTTAGGCTATTATATAATTAATTAATTTTAATTTAATATTATTTAATATATTCATATTTACGGATTATACTAATGTTTTCTTAATATAAATAACGTATACAGATTTTTAATATATTTAATAATTAAAAAATATGTTGTGATGTTTTCGGGTATATATTAATGATTGTAAGATTGATTTTAAATTAAAAAGGTAACGTATTTAAATTCGAAAGAAAATATTAATGATTGAAAGATATGATACGATTGATGTTTTAAGGTGTTTATAAAAGGTAAAATATTCAATTAAAAGTAAATGTTAAAAAGGCAATCGACTAATTACCATTAATTATATTATGTTATTATTTATTTTAGGTGTTTTAATACTATAAATATTGTATAATTTTTTTTATAATGATGGGTAAATAAGTAAATTCACGAAATACCAAAAAACTTATACAAAAAAATAGGTACCAAAATTTTAAATGTTTTAGCTATTCTATAATTAATTAATTTTAATTTAATATAATTTAATATACTCGTGTTTAAGGATTATACTAATGTCCTTATTATAAAGAACATATACAGATTTTTAATATATTTTACTCCTTCGTCCTTGTTTACATTGGGGATGAGCACGGAGACCAAGAAAACGTATAAAAAATGAGTAAAGTTAGATGAAAAGTGAGTAAAGTGACGGGACCTATCAATATTTAATAATAGATTTGAGATAGTGAATGAAAGTATTGGGTGTAATAGTGTTTTTTATTATTAAATATGTGATATTGGGTAAAAGTAGTGGGTGTAATAGAGGGAGAAACTTACATGTAACATAAAGAAATAAGAGGGACGTCCCAAAATAGTAATCGTAAAGAAATAAGAGGGACATACGGAGTATAATAATCGAAAAATATGGTGTGATATTTTTCAGTATATATTAATGATTGTAAGATTAGTTTTACATTAAAAAAGTAACATGTTTTAATTCGAAAGGAAATATTATTGATGGTAAGATATGATACGATTGATGTTTTTAGGTGTTTATAAAATATAATATCTTTAATTTAAAATGAATGTGAAAAAAGTCAATCGACTAATTACCATTATGTTATGTTATTATTTATTTTGGGAGTTGTTTTAAACTTTTAATAATATAAATATTATATATATATTTTTTAGAATGAACGGTAAATAAGTATAGTCACGAAATATCAAAAAATAGATGACAAAACTTTTAGTGTTCCATCTAATTAAAACCTATATAATAATAGTATGGCTTAATGACATTTTGACCCTTCAAGTTTGCGCAGTTGTACCCATAAAGTCCTAAAATTTAAAGTCGTTCCTTTTCGCCCCTCCAACTTTAAAAATGTACCTTTTAGCCACAAACCGTTGTCTTTGGCCTTTAAAAGGCAACGGTTTTGTGTCAAAAAGACGACGGTAAAGTGGCTAAAAGATATATTTTTGAAGTTGGAGGGGCAAAAAGAAACGACTTTAAATTTTAGAACTTTATGGATATAACTGCGCAAACTTGAAGGGTCAAAAGATCATTAAGCCTAATAGTATAGATTTATTTGAGTTAAGTATATAGTATTTTGGGGACCGCATATGAGCTGATTGAGAAAAGCATACACAGAAATAAAAAGAAAAAAAGAGGCCAATTAACCCAAATCTCCAAAACCGAGATTATACATACAGTACAGCCATTTATCTCTAATCCATATCCGCACCGTTACAAATTTTACAACCCACTGATTCAACTCAATTCAATTTCTTCACATAAATAATAATAAATAAATTTAAATAAAACAAAAACAAAAAAATCTGCTTCATCTTGGCGCCATGGGAGCTCAAGTGAATGAGGAGAGAGAAAGCTCTCGCTCTCTCTCTCTCGATGATCATCTTCAAAGCACCAAGACTTTAATCTACGCCGTCAATCTTCTCTCTCGTAATCTCCCCCTTCCGTCTCATCTCTTTCACGCCGTCTCTTCTATCTACTCCGCCGGTAGCGACGGCGACTCCGCCGCTAGATCTGGCGTCGCAGCAATTGATAGTCTCGAGGTCTTGATTGTTGTGTTTTGTTGTTGTTTTTTTTTTTTTTTTTTTGTGTTTTTTTGTTGATTTAGTTAGGTTTGTGTTGTAATTGTGTGATTATGCAATTAGGTTAATTGTTAGATTTCAATTTAATTACACTGTTTGGATTATTACTTAACTAGATTATATATGTGTTTTTTGAACTGATTAGTAGCTAGATGATGATATTGCGATATATAGTGAATTTCTGCTTTTAAATTGTGTTTATTGTTCGGTGTGTGCTTGTATTACATACCTAAATTTCTACTGATTCCACGCGAAAGAGTGTAATTCCGTTTGTCTTCATGATTACTTGAAATTATATAATTATATAAATGCATATAAATCATTGTTGTTTCTTTGTTAGTTCTTGTCTTTCTGATTTTAATGATATGAAGAAATTTGATTGTCACTGTATTGTTTTTAATTCAATTTGGCAAATATACACTGTTAATTTTTACGTCATGAAGCTTTTAGTGATGATTATTTTTTTTTGAATGTATGAGTACTTTGGTTGCGGTCTTATGGTACTAAAGACAGTTGATGGCTCATGATCTAGGTCTTTTGGAGTTTTGGTTATAGAACCATATGAGAACGTAGTTAGGGGAGCGAAGGATCAAATACTAGCAGGCATATAGTAGATTTTTAACTATGTTGCTTGGGGAGTGATATTATGTAATTTGTTGTATGAATTTTTATATCTGAAACTAAAAAGTAGCAGGCTGCTAGCGGGAACATGCCTGGTTCTATAGGGCTTCAAGTAAAATAAGAAACTGAGAACTTTTGGATGATTAACTAGTCTAGGCAACTTCCAGATTAATATATCATCACTTTCCGATGTGCTTAGATATCAATGCTGTGATAGGATGGCGAGAAAATGTAATATCTGGTTATGTTTTTGTTCAGGATGGCTCTGATGTTTCGTCTGAAGAAAATTTGATGACAGACCTTGAGGATGCATTGTCAAGGCAGCGACCAAATTATATGTCAGGCGTTGGATTGACAAAACAAAGGGAAGAACGCTTACAGAGTAAAATACAGCATCGTATAACTGAACTTGAAGGTTACATATCTTTCTTGAAACTGAACTTTAAGCTATTAGTTTTTATAATTGTTATCTATATGAAGTAAGATGTCTACTGCATTTCACTAGTTTTTATCCTGTAATTTGTTGTTTAGACTATTGTACAATTGAAAAATTGGCATCGTACAGCTAAACTGTTCACGAGTGTTTAGGCTGTCATTTATTCATTTTCGAGTATGGCTTTATTATAAGACATTTTTAAGTTTGCAGTAAGATCTGAAAACCACTTTTATATACTTTTCAACGTTACATCCAAACAAAAATAGTGAAGACAAGGTAAGGTAACAAATAGCTTGTTTGGATTGACTTATATTAGACACACAAGTGTGTATTTGTGAATGTACCTGGTGAGGTACTTTTTGAAACAAGCAGTCATGGTTATCACGGTGCCAAGTCCAGCCTCGACACACATGTACCTTCGAGAAGACTAGTCAACAAGTCACCCGACTAGTCGTAAAATGTTGACAATTATTTGTTATACATATTTTTATTAGATTTAATATATATATATATATATATATATATATATATATATATATGTATGTATATGTATATATAATATGACTAAGCACATCAATTTCATAGATTAATTCAAAAGTAATAGTATAAGTTCAAATTAAGCATGGTTACTACATAATAACATCCATATACTAAATATTAAGCATGTCCAAGCAAATAAAAACAGAAGTGATGACAAAAATCAGGCAAAGTCATCCATCTCAATATCATGTTCAACTCAATCTCTTCCCTGTGTATTGTCACTGGTTGGTTCGGACAATGATACACCGTAATTATGGTTATCATGGTGTCAAGTCGAGCGTCAAAGGCCCTTGATGCCTGAGTACCTTCGAGAAGACTAGTCGGCTTCCTGATAACCATGCAAGCATTTATTGTGCCAGAATAAGTGGATCCCACCGGGGGGGGGGGGTGTTTGATTCACTCTTTGATCTTTGCACTATGGAGGCTTTGTGCATAACATAGATGCTGAGGAACGGAATTGGAAATAAAATATACTCCCTCAGTCCCAGTGAATACTTTGCCTTTCAGAATGAGGTTTTTGGCACGCATTTTAAGGGTAGTTCCATAACTTATTTTTAATTTTTTTTTTATAATATACAAATATAATGTATATATTTTTATACAAAAAGAGAAAATTTTAAAAATAAGTTATGGAACTATCCTTAAAATATACCTTAAAATGCGTGACAGAAAGTGTAAAAAAAAGGGTAAAGAATCAAGTGGGACGGAGGAAGTAGTTTTTAGCATATAATTTATTATATGCTATATATATATAGAGAGAGAGTTAAGTTCTATGGAGACCAATATTTTTAGTGGAGACCGGAGACCAATATAAATCAAAACATTGCAAAAACTTATTTATTGAAAATTATGTTCTATGAAAATCACTATACCATCTATTTCATTGAAAATTTTGAAGATCATATATGTTTTACATGCAAATTTCATTACAAATCTTACAAATCATGTATGTTCTGCAAACAAAATATTGCAGAACGTATTGTTCTCCAAAATATGTCCTGCTTGCAAATCATATATGATTTTTAAGATTTTGAATGAAATTATAATGTTAATTGAACATTCTTTGCAAATATGTATGTTCTGCAATGTTTTGAGTGCATAATGTATATGGTCTCCACGGTCTCCACTCAAAAGGTGGTCTCCATAGAACTTATATATATATATATATATATATATATATATATATATATATATATATATATATATATATATATATTTAGTGTTCAGAAAAATAATGTGTATTATAGTTATGTGCTTTAGTTATTTAGCTTTTTATAATAAGCCCGATTTTTTTATGGGCCTTGTTCCGTTATGGTTTTATTTACGTTGTATCCTGGTTTTGTAAGACTTGATAATTGGAATGTTATGAAATGTTGAATTGAGTGTCTTTTATGGGAACCCCAGGGGAAGTGATTCTTCCGCTGTTGAATCACCCTAGTTTTATCATTATCGTTTTGTTATGATATTGAATCGTTCTTTGTGAAAACTGTCCTGCATAAATACGTTCCAACTGCACATTATAGCGTGTGCACCAAAGTAATAGGCTTTAATGCATGAGCTTAAGGAAGCCAGGAATGTGATATTCGGCAGAGAACCTAATAGCTCATTGCATCACCAAATGGGTTAGTTCAGTTGGTTAGGGTAAAGGACTGAAAATACCCCAACTTTTAACCATCACAGAGGTTACTTTGTATTGTTTTATAGCAAATGTCTTAATGAACATATTACTTTACTATTTTGTCAGTTTAAGTCTTGTAGAGGATCCTTGCGTAGATCATAATAATTTGATGTGCTTTAGAAAAAATTGAGGGATACGGATGCATGTGATCTGAGGACTTTAAGTAATATTTATTTATTCATCTTTTCATTGCCTTTTGGTCAAATTGACAGTTTGTAAATTGTACCCATGTATTTTCAGCCTTTATAAAAATAATATCCATTTGTACGTGTCGCTTTTGTTTATCCTTGTCATATATCATATCCTTTCATTGACAAAACATATTTTGAGTATATCATTGCAAGTCTTATATGTTGTTTTGATACTGTCATTTTCCTATTTAGTTTTTAACTGAATTCTGTGTATTTATTTATTTATTTGTTATTGATTTTAAACAGAATTGCCTGCAAGCAGAGGAGAGAGCATCCAGTCGAAATGCTTGCTTGAGCTCTATGGACTGAAGGTATACCTGAGTTAAAGTGGTTACCAAGGCATTTTATTCATGTTTGCCACTGCATGGATAGACGTTATATATATCGGCTAAATTTTAAAAGAGTTGTAAAATTAATGAATAGGAAGACGTGATTGCAGTTACATGAGGTTCAGACTATTATGCTTCTTCTAACAAATTTACAAACATAATCTATATTTAAGAACAGAATGGAAAAGGTTCTTTCTGATTTTTAACTCTTCCCTGACAATGATGGAGCTACACAGGTGTTTTGGAATTGTTTAAAAAAAAAGCGGTAAATTAGAGTGAGAACTGAGATATAACAAATTATAATTCACCCTAAATGTTCACCCTCTCCTCAATCTTCTTCATCTTTTGTACAAAATTTAACAAATTTGTTAAAATATTAGGTTTCAAATAACATTTATGAATTTTACAACACCAAAAGTTAGCCCATGGTAATAGACTTGGCTCTCATTTAGTTGCATATATATATGGTTTTCCAGATGTATATATGTACGTGATGGTAAGACACGTACTTTTTTTTTTTTTTTTGGAGAAATGATAATCTAGCAATTTATCAGTTATGATTCTGTACTATGGTCCTCTGTCAGCAGTCACCAGGTAAGGAAGTAACTAACCAGTTGTCCGGAACAAAAATTATTGTTGCACGTTAAGTATTTAAGTTAAGAGATTGTCTTTATTTATTAGAATTGTCTTTCCTTCCAGCTAGCCGAGTTGCAGAACAAGGTTCGGTCTGAAGTAAATACAGAATACTGGCTACGCAAGATTTGTGCATGTCCAGAGAAGCAGTTGTTTGACTGGGGAATGATGCGTTTGCGTCGTCCTCCATATGGGGTAGGGGATGCTTTTGCTATGGAAGCCAATAATAATATGAAAAAGAAACGTGATGCCGAGGTAATATTTTCTTTTAGCTACCACTACGATTACTTGTCTTTTGTTAGGATCAGTAAAATTACAATCTTGAAGTTGGGCATGTAAGTTATTGAATGAAATATACAAGGAAAACAAACTATTATCGTAAAGAAGTATAGTCCATGAGCATCAGTAATACTGTAATAGTGTTCATATTCAGGAATATGAAAATATGGAACAGCATTTTGGCAATTAGTCTATCGCATTGTCTGGGAGTTTATCTTTGTTGCCTTTTTAGTTTTTTGATGGGATTGCTAGTTAACATGTTATAAGGGTTCAGACAAATATCATCTTCTCAAAGGTTCTGTATGCATATGCAATATAGCACTGATACATTGATACAAATTTGTGCAGAGGCTTTCAAGATTAGAAGAAGAGGCGAAGAACCAAATTGAGAACAAGAAACGGAAATTCTTCTCTGAGATACTTGATGCAGCTCGCGAGCTGCAATTTCAAATACAGGCTGCTCAAAAGCGCAGAAAGCAAAGAAATGATGGTGTTCAAGTACGGTATCAGCTTGTTTTTTTTTGCTTATTTTAATTCCTCTCTCCATCCTCACCGACTCATGGTTGAAAATCCCTACTCAAGTACCTCACAGAAAAATTGTTATTTCTGCCGTTCACCTTTACCTTTCAACTTAGATGTCAAAGGGAACAAAGGATGATACTTGTTCAACCTTGAACGTTTCTAAAGATAATATGAAACTGAAATTAACTCTCATCTTTCAGTCAAAAAAAAAAAAGCTCTCATCTGCTTCTGTTCCTATATTAATCTTGCTTAGGCATGGCATGGAAGGCAAAGGCAACGTGCTACTCGAGCAGAAAAATTGAGGCTCCAAGCTTTAAAAGCTGATGATCAGGAAGCCTACATGAGAATGGTTGAGGAGAGCAAGAATGAAAGGTTAACTATGCTTCTTGGTAAAACTAATGAGCTGCTTGCTCGTTTGGGTGCTGCTGTTCAACGTCAAAAAGATGCTGAGCATGATGGTATTGACTCCTTAGATGGATCCGAAGATGACATAATTGACTTGTCTCCCTCTAAGGCTGAAACCCTTGGGGATTCAGTTGGAGAAGAAGATGCTGATATAATTGATAAAGAACCTGATCAAGGTGTAAAGGCAGGCGATTTACTTGAAGGTCAACGGCAGTATAATTCAGTTATTCATTCAATTCAGGAGCAGGTAAATAAAATGATTGCCACCAGCATATTTTCTTTCCTCAGCCACTAGTTTTACTTATTTACAACAAAAACTTTCATGATTGTAATCTGCTTATTGCTTGTGCTCTACTAATTGTATACTCCTATATTTGTCATTTGGATAGCAAGACATTACCTTTTTAATGTTGATAGCAGTTTCCTTTCTGATGGAAGTTTCTCTGTCTGAACTATTATTCCTTTTGACAGTATGAGCTTCTTACTGACCTTACCATATTTAGTTGGCTTTCCAGTTTCCAATATGAAGGATTACTCAATTGCAAGAAGACAAGACTTTATTCCCTCTGCACTACCAAAATGTATTCTTCTAAAATAAGCACACCAACTGGCTCTTGCAAACAGATAATAATTATGTGAATCATATATTCGTATTGCATTATATGGATGTTTCATAGGATTCATGCACGTAATAATTAGATGGCATATATTCAATGCTCTTTGGACTTTTTGTGGCACCATATAAAGACCTCATGTGGCTTGTACAGGAATCACTGTTAATAGTTGAACTTTACAGGTTACAGAGCAGCCATCTATGCTTCAGGGTGGAGAACTGAGAGCATACCAGATTGAAGGACTTCAATGGATGCTATCTTTGTTTAATAACAATCTGAATGGAATTTTAGCAGATGAGATGGGACTGGGGAAGACAATTCAAACCATTTCACTGATCGCATATCTCATGGAGAACAAGAATGTAACCGGACCCCACTTGATTGTGGCCCCAAAGGCTGTGCTACCAAACTGGACGGCTGAATTCGCTACATGGGCTCCCAGGTATGCTAACGTATATTTGTTCCACTGCTCGTGTTTTCACTCCAATTTAAGTAAGCGATATGATGTCTCTTTGGAATTAATGTATGGAGTTTCTTCTTTCAGTATTAAAGTTGTGCCTTATGACGGAAATATGGAAAAGAGGAAGCTGTTGAGGGAAAGTTTTTTAGGAGAGGGAAAATTCAATGTGTGGCTCACTCATTATGATTTGATTATGAGGGATAAAACTTACCTGAAAAAAATTCATTGGCATTACATGATTGTTGACGAAGGACATCGGTTAAAAAATCATGAATGTGCTCTTGCAAGGACTCTTGATGGAGGGTATGTAGCATTATGAATCACACCCATTTTTTTTGTTCTCTTAGAATTGCAATCTTGTGGTATATAGTCTCTTTTATTCTTTGTATCTTTTCTCATTAAAAAATTGGTATATACTGCATATGTATCCTACTTAGTATCTAACACATTTCCTTGTATGCAAAACAATTCTTTCTATTGTAGTTGTTGCCCCCCCCCCCCCCCCCCCCCGCGCGCGGGGAACTTCTCCCCTCACCCTCTTCTTCCCTGCCTCTGACCCTCCTCACCTATGCATCAAATAGGATGATAAGATCTCCTTAAAAATGTTAGGTTGTAGAATTAATGTCAACTGAAACAATGAAGATGGATCAGTATCTCATTCATGGCAATGCAGGTGATACGTAAAGGGTAAACCATCCTTTTTAGTAACCCGTACTTTCATAATGCTTTCTTAGCTAGGGCCAACGTAAATGAATAAATAGTATTTCTCGTTTCTAGAATGAACCAGCTCCCCTCACCCCCCTCCTCTTCCCGGCTTCTGTCCCCTACCCATACATTTAATTGGATAATAGGATTTGCCCTTGTAAATGTTAGGTTGTAGAATTAGTGTCAAGTGAAACATTGAAGATTGATCAGTATCTCATTCAGGGCATTGTATGTGATACACGTAAACGGTAAACCATCCCTTTTTGTAACCCGTACTTTGCAATGTTGTCTTAGCTAGGGCCGATGTAAATGAGTAAAAGTATTTCTCGTTTGTTGAAGGAACCTGCGTAAGATGTGTAATTATCACTAATATTTGCAGATACAAAATACGACGAAGACTTTTGCTGACCGGAACTCCAATACAGAATAGTTTGCAAGAGTTGTGGTCCCTGCTGAATTTTCTTCTCCCAAACATTTTTAATTCAGTTGACAATTTTGAGGATTGGTTTAATGCCCCCTTCGCAGATCGGTGTGATGTTTCTTTGACAGATGAAGAGCAGTTACTGGTTATTCGGCGCTTGCACCATGTAGGTTTAGCTGCCTAGCTTGTCTATTTTCAATCTTCTACTAGATTTCTTACATTGTGTGCACTTGTATTAATAGGTTATACGGCCATTTATATTAAGAAGGAAGAAAGATGAGGTTGAGAAGTATCTGCCTCAGAAATCGCAGGTCATACTGAAATGTGATATGTCAGCATGGCAGAAAGTATATTATCATCAAGTCACTGACGTGGGAAGAGTTGGACTGGCTACTGGTATATAATTCCTGTCCCCCAAACTTGTCTTTTAGCTTTGTTTTGCAGCCAATTGTCTTGTTTAGTTGTTTTATAAGGTCCAAATGCTGAACAGGCAGTCATCTTAAAATAAACCTTTTTGTTGGGCATCAGGGACTTCTCATGAATAGCCGTTTTCCATGCACTGATATAGTTCTTAGGGATCCTCTTCCTCTTTAAAACTTTGTGCACTTGTCTGACCTTATAAATATAGTTTCATGACCCGTGATTTTATGAATAACCAAATGATAAATCATGATACTGGAGTACTGTCTTTAATCTTTTATATGAACTGTATATTAAAGGTCTTCTTTGCGTTAACTGTGGATGGCTTAATAAGAGTTCATTAATATATTGAAGGACTTAACTTGCACAACTCGTGCTATGATCATTCGCCTATCAGTTCAAGAATGCACTATTTTCTGAAAGATGAAAAAATGGTCTACAGTTTATTGATAAGATAAATTTTCAGGAAATGGAAAGTCAAAGAGTCTGCAGAACTTGTCAATGCAGCTCAGGAAGTGTTGTAACCACCCATACCTCTTTGTTGGTGAATATAATATCTGGCGTAGGGAAGAGATATTTCGAGCATCAGGAAAATTTGAGTTACTTGATCGTTTACTTCCTAAACTGCATAGAGCAGGGCACAGAGTACTCCTGTTCTCACAAATGACCCGGCTAATGGACATTCTTGGCGTTTATTTAGAACTTCATGGTTTTAAGTTTCTAAGACTTGATGGCTCAACAAAAACTGAAGAAAGAGGGACATTGCTAAAACAATTTAATGCTCCAGATTCCCCTTATTTTATGTTTCTTTTGAGTACACGCGCTGGTGGGCTTGGTCTAAATCTGCAGACAGCAGATACTGTGATAATCTTTGATAGTGACTGGAATCCTCAAATGGACCAACAAGCAGAGGATCGAGCACATCGCATTGGGCAAAAGAAGGAAGTGAGGGTTTTTGTTCTCGTGAGTGTCGGATCAATTGAAGAGGTAATCTTGGAGCGTGCGAAGCAAAAGATGGGGATTGATGCAAAAGTCATTCAAGCAGGATTGTTCAATACGACGTCCACAGGTTAGTATCTGAAATTTAAGCAAAGGCTTGATGATGAACAATTTCATGTTACCAAATTTGTTTTTTTTGGGGGGGGGGGGGGTGTTCATGCTAGGTAGTTTTGCAGTATACAGCTAAATCATTACCTTTTGTCACCATCACAAATTTACAATGTCTACTTTGTTCTGTTGCACTAACTACTGTAATTGTTTTTCTACCCCTACTTGTCTTTGTAAACAATACATGTTATAAATATCTTCCTAAATGCAGCTCAGGACAGGAGAGAGATGTTGGAGGATATCATGCGTAGAGGTACGAGCTCACTTGGTAGAGATGTGCCAAGCGAAAGAGAGATTAATCGTCTTGCAGCCCGATCAGATGAGGAGTATTGGATGTTTGAGAGGATGGACGAGGAGAGAAGGCAGAAGGAGAACTACAGATCTCGACTCATGGAAGATCATGAGGTACCAGATTGGGCATACTCTAAACCTGACCCCAATGACACCAGGGGAAAAGGATTTGACTACGAAAGTGCGAATATCACTGGAAAACGACGTAGGAAGGAGGTTGTTTACGCGGATACAATTAGTGAATTACAGTGGATGAAGGCTGTGGAAACCGGTGCAGAACCATCTAAGCATACCACTAGAGGAAAGAAGACGGAGCATCTTCCTCCCGTGACCAGTGATTTGATCTATAACAGTGCCAAGGATGAAAAGAAAGTGATAGAATTGAAGAGCAAACCTGAGACTGTGCCTAGTGAGTTAACTAGTGAGAAAAGCAGCATTAAGTTGTCACTGAAAAGGCGTAATTTGGAGACAGCAAATTCCCCATCGAGTGAATTCGTAGATGCAGGTACTACTTCGAAGGGCCGAACATTGTCATGGAAGCCACATAAGAGGAAGAGGTCTAGCTTAGCATAATGAATCTGTTGGTCATATAATTCTTCTATTTTGATTTAGTAACAGATTCTATGGATGAACCTCAACAAAAGGCTAGTGGTTATTTCATAACCTGTACGCTGTAACCTTTTTTTTTTTTGAAAAATGTACACTGTAACTTTAATACTATAGTTTTGTAAAACAGGCAAGCATGTAGGATAGGAGCATTGGAGGATCTAGACAAGACTCGGCACTCATAAGAGAGATTCACAGTTGCCTTGGCTCTTGAAATATTCCAAAGATCTCGTAGTTTTTCCTTCCTTGCAAATGAAAAATAAATACATAATATGTTGTTTTCGAATCATTACTCTGTCATTCTATTTCATTTTAATTATAGTTTCTCACAATTATTTAAATTTTAAATTGAAAGTGAAAGTAATTAATATTAATAAAGGTATATTTGCTCTGCTAAAAAGGTGAACATGTGTCCATTCAAATTTTGGGTTCAATTATTTATAACTTAACCATGATAAAATTAATTTAATCTTGTACGCTTATTTAAATTATATATTTTTAAAAAAATTTGTCATCTTTTTTTTTAAAGAAATTATAATTGTGTCATCTGATGTAATATAAATCGTAGTCAGAAACTCAGAATCAAGCAGCAGTCAGAGCAAAACTGAAAACAAAATTTCAATAGTTCCCTTCATTTTTTTTAGACTAAATGACAGTTTGTACCCCTTATGTATATGAGTTTTGTCAAATTGGTCCAGATTTACGTTTTTTAGCACTTTGCAATCCCTATCTTCAAATTTCGCTTCGAATTACAACCATTCACTAATATTCTAGACCAAAAAAGAAGGCTTCAAATTTCGCTTCGAATTACAACAATTCACTAATATTCTAGACCAAAAAAGAAGATTTTTATTGATGAATGAGATATATGCATAAAGGCTTAAAAGGTACTATGTTTGTCTTGAACCCTTAAAGGCCTATATCCATCAAGAAAGACTTTCTTTTTGGTCTAGAATATTAGTGAAGAGTTGTAATTCGAAGCGAAATTTAAAAATAGGGGTTGTAAAGTGCTAAAAAACGTAAATCTAAACCAATTTGACAAAACCCATATACATAAGGGGTACAAACTGTCGTTTAGTACTTTTTTTTTACTTAAACCTTGCTCTCGAGCTTTAAATTGGAGAGGAAGTGTGCTTACACATTGCAAAACTCTGAAACAACACCAATGCGTGGTTCAAAATCAAAACTTATGAGCTCTTTACGTTGTATAGGCAAACACCCAAATGTTATTCTACTGGAGACCTGCAAGACCCTCAAACAAATCAAGCAAATTCATACCCAAATGCTCATTAATGGCCTTTTTAATGATCCTAACATGTTAGGCCAATATGTATCTGCAATTGCCCTTAAACAACCCAATCATATTGATTACTCTATTCAAGTTCTTGAACATTGTGAAAGGCCACCTCTTTCTGCATTAAATTCACTGATGAGAGCTCATTGTATGATCTTGAAACCTTGTAAAAGTTTCTATTTTTATGATAAGATTGTTAAGTCAAAGCATGATTTAAGGCCTGATAATTATACATTTACGTTCTTGATTAGGACTTGTGCTCAATTGTTTGTTGAAAAGACATGTATGGCTGTTTATGGGTGTGTTTTGAAATATGGGTTTGATGGGGATCCACATGTTAGGAGTAGTTTAGTTAGTATGTTTGCTGATTTGGGTTTATTGGGTTTTTCGAAAAAGATTTTCTTGGAGATGTTTGAGCCTGATGTTGTGATTCAGACTGCTATGGTGAGTGGTAGTGCTAAATTAGGTGATTTGGTGTTTGCAAGGGAGCTGTTTGATAGAATGCCGAAAAGGGATTTAGCCACGTGGAATGCGATGATGGCAGGGTATGCGCAATGTGGGAAGGCAAGGGAAGCGTTGGATTTGTTTCGTTTGATGCAGTCTGAAGGTGTGAAGGTTAATGAGGGGAGTATGGTTTCGGTTTTAAGTGCTTGTACTCAGTTGGGTGCATTGGAGCAAGGGAGATGGGCTCATGATTACATTGAGAAATGTAGGTTAAGGATGGGGGTTACACTAGGATCAGCGTTGGTTGACATGTATGCGAAATGTGGGGACATGGACAAAGCCATGGAAGTTTTTTGGAGTTTAAAAGAGAAAAATGTTTACACGTGGACTAGTGCTATGGGAGGTCTAGCTATGAATGGATATGGTAACGAGTGCCTTGAGCTTTTTGCTCACATGAAACGTGAAGGGGTTGAGCCTAACGAAGTCACATTTGTTTCGTTATTGAAGGGTTGTAGTGTGGTTGGACTTGTGGAGGAAGGTCAAAGGTATTTTGAATCGATGAGCAAATTGTATGGACTTGAATCAAGTATTGAACACTACGGCTGCATGGTTGATTTGTATAGCAGAGCTGGTCACTTAGATGAAGCCTTTAGTTTTATTAATAGCATGCCCATAAAACCTCATGTTGATGCTTGGGGAGCTCTGCTTAATGCATGTCAAATCTATAAAAACAAGGAACTGGGTGAACTAGCATTCAAAAAGATAAAGGAGTTAAAGGGCAACGACCATGGCAAATATCTGCTCTTATCGAATATATATGCTGAAACTAAGAACTGGAGGATGGTTGAGAATGTAAGGCGTGCAATGAATGCTAGGGAAGTGAAGCAAGTGACAAAGGTCCGTTGTTGCAGTGTTGTAGAAGTAAATGGTGAAGTTCATGGATTCTTCGTTGGGGATAAATCCCATCCACGGCAGGCTGAAATTGAGGAAAAGATGGCAGAGATGTCCCAGAGGCTAAAGTTAGCAGGTTATGTTGCTAACAATAATCCTGTTGTTTTTGACATAGAAGAAGAAGAGAAAGAGAATGCTACTTGTGAACATAGTGAGAAAGTTGCAATTGCTTTTGGTTTGATCAGTTTAAGTGAAGGCGTACCTATTAGGATTGTAAAAAATCTCGGCGTTTGCTCAGATTGCCATGTTTTAACAAAATTAATATCTAAAATTTTTGACAGAGAAATATTTGTTAGGGCTAGAAATAGATTACATCATTTTAAAGATGGTGAATGTTCATGTAATGGTTGTTGGTGAACATGAGAGTTTATTTGCTCACTTTTCATGATTTATGTAATACTTTTCTGGCATTTTAACCTTCTTGTATAGCAACCTCATGAGCTTCTCAACCATTATACGATTTTTTGTTGTGATAAACGTGTGCACCGATTTCTCTAGCAACCTCATAACCCCTGACTTGTCCGGATCATAAGTAGTTTCGTCTGTAGTGTTGCTAGCTTCGAGAATCAAGGTTACAATAAACAATTAGAAAAGTCATTTTGGCCCCCCTGACATGTTAGGCTGCGTCCGCCCCTTTTAGACGGTCAGGGATATTGAGTCAACATGCCAACCCTTTATTTAATCCTACAAATGTTTTTCCTAGTGAAATATCAATTGTCATTATGTTTAGGCTCGAGTACTTGCAACTTATGAGTAAACATTATAATTGTTACTACATACGTATTATAATCCCCTCTATTTGAAATTTTGAATTGTTTGGAACACACATTAACTTTCATATATGGGGGTCAGTCAAACGGTGAAAACACGTATTGCAGAAATTCAAGAATTTCACATAAAAAATAACTAATATATGGAGACGAAAACTATTAACATTAAAATATGGGATTTGATTCAAATGAGAATCACTACTTAAAAGAGAATCGGAGATATATTTATAACCGTTGGATCAAGAACATTTTCCTCATTAAGAGCAGGTTGGTTTAATTCTAATTCTCTTATGCCCTCAGACAAAAAATGTACTAGTAGTTGTTTGCAGTATAACCATAACAGAGTGTATTATTAGTTGGGATTGGGCTTCTCTAGCACAAATGATGGCAGATCCTCATCACCAGCTGGGTGGCTTATAAACTTGTGCTCGAGATTGTGTTATGTGTAGCAACCCAAACTCCCCTGGATATGTTTTCCCTCTCATCTTAATGAACAACAGATCCACTACCCTTCCTGTCCTCCTCTCAAGCACTTTCTTTAGCTCGTCACCCTTAAAAGTGCCATTCACAAAACCCTCTTCTTCTAAAATCTTCATCAAGTTGAATTCTCCGTCATCTGCCATGAAAGACTGTGCCATCTCAACTGCTTTCTTCCAGTACTCACAAGACAAGTAGCCATGATCCACCATCTGCCTCTTGTGCAGTTTGTTCCTAAACCCCTATTACTTTGGAGGCAGCTAAGAAGTCCTGTAACATATATAGTTGACACCATATCGTCTAGGTACTCAAACCGAACGCAATAGAAACTAACCAAAACTTTCTAGATTACTTTGTTCGAAGGTAATTTAAAGATCTGGCATATGTTGCACAAGTAATTAATCATTAGATGGAAAAAAGTTACCATTCTTGATGACAAGAGATCCTTGGTATGTATTGTTTCTAAGCAAAAATTCCTGCATAGCATTTACATTGTGGAACAGTTAAAACAGGATTGAATCAACACATTGTGCGTCTCCTTTCAGAAATTGATTAGAAGAAAAAGAGGCAGAGCACGAAAACATACCAAGTGGTTTTGTTCAAGCGCTTGGGGTCTGGTAGTTGCAGGAAGCAACAAAAGGGGGAAGTGTGGTGGCGACACAGGGGATGAAGAATGAAAACCTACATGCTATCAATATCTACAATATTAGGAGACCAAACATTATATGACAAAAATCATAAAGCTAATATCCATGTAAAAGCTTTGCAAAAATGAGACCAAACAACTTATAAACATGCATCTGTGTCGCTGTACGTGAAGACTTCACATACATGACCAAAATCTCTACCACTGGAACAACAACAGAAGTTTCATCTTTGGAGAAAGTGAGCATGAAAAACCTTATTTAAAGTTATTACGATAAAGTGCATACACATTTCAACGATCAATGTTGGTTTTTGTAAAAGGTTTTCTATTCATCAACTGAGCAAAACACACACAGAATGACCTGACCCAACAATACAGAGTATTGTATTCAGGGATACAATTGCCGTACTTGATAAAGTACTGAACACAACACGAGTGCCTACATGACCTTTGTTGCTTGCCCGAGAAGTGGAAGCACCAATACGACGCAGTAGAAGACTCATTTTGACCTATATTTTCCTAAGAGAAATGCTAGAGCCCATGCATCAAAATTGTTCCCAAATCCTTGCATAATTGGTAACTTTCTTAAAATAATATGGGACCCGTGTGTATAAATATGTGTCCACGAATTAAAACCAATCACTTGTCAGACACGTCATTTGGGAAAAGTTTTGGGAATATTTTTGGGAAAGCATTGCTCTTTTCCTAATTATATTACCGGATCATGCATGAACATTACTCCATTTTTCTTACTCCCTCCGTCCCAAAATACAAGTCTCTTTTGTTAAAAAAATTGTCCCAAATTACATGTCCCCCTCTTCTTTCCATACAAATATCTCTTCTTTCGATACCGATTTAAGTATAATTTTCCAAAATTATCCATATATTTGTATTTTCAATGCTTGACTTCTTTAAAACTTAACTCTATTCTCATTTTTCAATACATTTTTTAAGGTTATTTATTGAAAAACCTTATCCAACCAACCTTTTTCTTAATATTCGTATTTTTTTCAAAAGGAACATGTAAATTGGGACGGAGGGATTATTATTTATGAGCTTAGGCCTCCTCCATCTTTAGGCCAATCAAAATTTTGGTTGTCCAAGTAGTATCCCCATTAAAAATAATTTTTGTCTATTAACTCTATTTTACGTTTTTGTTACACCTCGTAATCAATTTTGTACATTTCACCAATCTTTATATTCATTTATTTGATATTTTCAGTACCCCAAAATCAAAATACACAGGTCAATTTATCCTTCTTATACACATTTTTTAGGTAAAATTTGATGCTTATACTACCATTTTACAAAAATTATTCAAAATTGTTCAAATATATTATGTATCTATCTATTACTTCTATTACTAGATATAAAATAAGGGCAAATATTGTCATTTTAATGGTTATGAAGTTACGATTTTATCCCTATAATTTCAAAAATTATAAAAATGTCATCCTTTAAAAATTATTTAAAAAGTGGTGAAATTATGTTAGCGTTGAGATTCAAACCACTAACCTTGTTGTATCAAACTCATGTCATAACCAACTATGTTATACTTAATTTTAAATTTTATTTAAAAATCTTATAAGATAAATCACAACTTCACTTCTTGTATATTTGACTAAATAAACTAGGATATTTACCAAAAATACTATGTTTAAAGTTTCTATTTGCAAATATACTATCTCTTTGAATTAATTGCAATTTTACTATACTAAGTTTCAAAATTGCAAAAATACTACAAATTAGGTCAACCCTTCCCCCCTCCCCCATGTGCCCTCCATGTGCCGTCAGTTTCACCAGACTGTGTACTTTTTTTTTTTAAGGTGGGATGCTATTTTGGTGGATTTAGGTTGCATGACCCCGCAGGGGCAACCACTTTCAACTGAACATGCAACTAAATTTCTGATTTCATGTTCCATTTTTCAATTGTCATTTTCGACCTCTAATATATATATATATATTAGAGGTCGAAAATGACAATTGAAAAATGGAACATGAAATCAGAAATTTAGTTGCATGTTCAGTTGAAAGTGGTTGCCCCTGCGGGGCCATGCAACCCAAATCAGCAACTGAATGCAACCACATTCAATCGAATGCAACTTTTTTTTAAGGTGGGATGATTTTGGTGGATTTGGGTTGCAAGGCCCCGCCAGGGGCAATATTCAACCAAATGCAACCACATTCAACTTGTTGAAAGTGGTTGCCCCTGCGGGGCCATGCAACCCAAATCCACCAAAATAGAATCCCACCTTAAAAAAAAGTTGCATTCATTTGCTGATTTGGGTTGCAAGGCCCGCCAGGGGCAATATTCAACCAAATGCAATCACATTCAACTTTTTTTTAAGGTGGACGATTTTGGTGGATTTGGGTTGCAAGGCCCCGCCAGGGGCAATATTCAACCACATTCAACTTTTTTTAAGGTGGGTGATTTTGGTGGATTTGGGTTGCAAGGCCCCGCCAGGGGCAATATTCAACCAAATGCAACCAAATTCAACTTGTTGCATTCAGTTGCTGATTTCAAGTTCCATTTTCAGTTATCATTTTCGACCTCATTTTTGAACTCTAATATATATATATATATATATATAGTCCAAAAAAAAGGTCGAAAGTGACATTTGAAAAACGGAACTTGAAATCAGAAATTTAGTTGCATTCAGTTGAAAATGGTTGCCCCTGCGGGGCCATGCAACTCAAATCCACCAAAATAGAATCCCACCTTAAAAAAAAAGTTGCATTCAGTTGCTGATATTATATTATGTATATATATATATTATAATATATATAATATATATATATATATATATATTATAGTCCAAAAATGAGGTCGAAAATCACTTTTGAAAAATGGAACTTGAAATCAGTAATTTAGTTGCATGTTCAGTTGAAAGTGGTTGCCCCTGCGGGGCCATGCAACCCAAATCCACCAAAATAGCATCCCACCTTAAAAAAAAAGGACACAAACGGCTGATTATGAAAGAGGATGGAAGGGGGGAAGGGTTAGGGTTAGTATTTTTGCAATTTTAAAACTTAGTATAGTAAAATTGGAAATAGTTTAGTAAAATTGCAAATAGCTATTCTTAACAAAAGTAAATGTGCAAAAATTTACTTTTTCCTATTTATTTATGAAAAAAGCTCAATAAACTATTGATTTATATTATTTATAAAATATTGGATAGATAAATTTACAAAAAAATATTCTAATTGATTGAGTATACTCTACAATTCTCTTTTGCCATTTTAGATAATTGATATAAAAATAAAATTTTAGATTATATATATATAATCGAGTACAAAAAAAGATTTATTTACATGCGTCTCCATGTAGATATTAAATTCTTGAAATAAAAAATAAGATTTGGATTTAAGAAATATGTAAATTTTAGTTATCAAGTCATACATAATTAATAATTGCATCACATTAATTTTAGGTATGTAAAAATTTAAATATATGAGTTATATTATGGAATTTTGGTCAACCAACTATTTAGACTTTCAACGATTTATATATATGATTGGTCTAAAAACATAAATATTTAAAAATACAGGAAAAATAATTGAAATTATGTTAAAAAGATGAGAACTCTAAAAATATGATCTATTGTGTATATATAAAAACAACATAATTAACATTCAAATTAAAACAAAAAAGATATGAATTTTTAAATCATAAATATTATAAAACTACAATATTTATTTATAGTGATCGACTAAACTATAACTCAACTATTAAGTATGGTATATATGAATTTTTAGCTGAAAAGGTAATCAGTTAATTATTAGTATTGTATTATTATTATTTTATTTCTATTAAATAGAAAAGCCTGTGATATAATTGGGAAAAAAAGGTTTTAGTTAGAGAAAAGAAAAAAGGTAACGTGTTTTTGCTGAAAAAGGTAACCGCTCGTGATATAATTGGGAAAAAATATTTTAATTAGAGATTAGAGAAAAGATAACGTATTTTGGCTGAAAAAAATAATTGATTAGTTAATAGTATTTATAATATAATTATGTTATTTTATTAAACAAAATTGCTCGCAATTTTTTTTAAAAAAAAGAAATTTTATTTAGATCAAATGTAAAACAAATTGTATTTTACCTAACAAAGAAAATTATTTAGTTGTTAAACAATATAAAACGATAACCTTAAAAAGGAAATTGATTAGTAAAGGAGAAATTTTAATTAGATAAATTATAAAAGATAATAAGAAAATTGATTATTTAGTAGGATGTATTTTATCTATATTTTTTTTTTTACTAAAATGTTATCTGTAATTGAGTAAGAATAAATAAAAATAGGTACGATCGATCGACCAAATTTTTAATGTTTCGGCTATTATATAGATAGTATAGAGAAATTTAATGACTAAACTAACATTTTTTAAATATGTACTATCCAAAATACCCGATATCGGTAATTGTGCCCAAAATACTTACAAGAATACGCAGCATAGAAATGCGTGTGTGAAATACATTTGCTAAATATGCGTGCATGAAATTAAATACTCCGTATAAGATGATTGTTTGGTTGTTGTGAGCCCCACTTATATTCAGCCTGCTTAATTTCTACTCCCTCCATCTCATATTATGTGTCATATTTGAGAAAAAAAAACATCCCATTTTATGTGTCTTGTTCGTTATCCAATGCAAAATAGTCTTTCATTTTATATTTTCAATAGTTGAAAGGTTTTATACTCATGGAGATTAATAAAGCAAGAGTAAGTCTTGTGGAGTAATTAATGATGGTGAATCCCAAGTCTAATTATGAGAATATAGTTATATAGTTATTTGATTAGATGGGGATATTTAAGTATTTTTAATATGTGTGAAATTTGCAAAGAGGACACATAATATGAGATGGAGGGAGTATCACTGTTTGCGCATGCATGGTTCTAAATGGATCATTAAAGTTCCTTTTTCTGCCTACTTAATATACGCATTGCTTATATGCGTATATAAATGATTAAAATGGGGAACTTTCCCGTCATCGGATATTTTGGACAAACTTTATTAAAAAGACGTTAAAAAGAACATTCACCTGTATAGATATGTATAAAATTAAGACGGAAACTATTATTATTATGCACTAACTTGTAGCCCATGCAAAGCACGGTTTACTTTTAATTTTTTATAATTTATTTATAATATAATATAATATTATAAATATTAATTTAAATATGTTATTGATTCGAACCTTACATCTTTATATATAATAATTTTTAGTATTAATATAAATTAATATGTTATTGGCGGGAATCGAACCTTGAACCTCTGCATATAACAACTTTTAGTATTGTTATATCTAATGGTCATGATCTATTTGAGTTGTTGATCTAACGGTGATAAATGAGGGATAACCAAAAAAGGGGTAACCAACTACAAATTGTACCCCCTTTTGCTTATTATAATATAGTATAGATGTGAACTACGTCAATATGTTAGAAAATTCTTCAAAAATATACAGATTAGTATAGAATATTGCCGTCGTACTTGAGGTTAAGCTTAAATTTTGTAGGAAAACAACTATATTGTGACGAGAAAAAAGTGCTAAAATTAATATTTTTTTTGGATAAAAATGATGAAAATATTATATAATAATATAATATAATAGAAGCTTATGAAGTAGAGAAAATGGGAGAGAACTTCATTGTGTTTCACCTATCACATAGCAACAAGTACAAGTGCCTTTATATAGCACTTGAGATGTAGGTTACAAGAGAAATAGAGGGTCAAGAGTCTCTCATTAATAAAGGAGAACTCAAAAGCTAAGATAATCTAAGAGTCATCCACTAATTACATAACACTCCCCCTGGATGACTTGTACGAACACCATGCCTCGTTAAAACCTTACTAGGAAAAACCCTGTGGGAAAAACCCTAGTGAAGGAAAAAGAGTACATGTGTTGCACTAATAATACATGTCTCCCCCTCATTTAAATATGACTATGAGTATCATCATATATCTCGAAGTTTACGCATTCCAATCTTGTGTCTCAATTTCTCGAAAGATGATGTAGGAAGTGATTTTGTGAACAAATCTGCTGGATTTTCACACGAGCGAATCTGACAGACATCGATTTCTCCTCTTTGCTGAAGCTCATGAGTGAAAAAAAACTTTGGATCAATGTGCTTTATCCTATCACCTTTAATGTAACCTTCTCGAGTCTGGGTGATACATGCTTCATTATCTTCGAATAGAACAGTAGGACTTCCTTTATTGATTGAAAGACCACATGATTCTCGAATATGATGGACCAAAGACCTTAGCCACACGCATTCTCGACTAGCTTCATGTAATGCCAATAATTCAGCATGATTCGAAGAAGTTGCTGCAAGAGTTTGCTTTGTAGACCGCTAAGATATTGCGGTATCACCATATGTGAATACATAACCTGTTTGTGATCTACCTTTATGGGGATCAGATCGATAACCTGCATCTGCATAACCAACTAATTCTACTTTTGAGTTTTAGAATAAAACAAACCCATATCCATTGTACCTCGAAGATATCTAAAAATTTGTTTCACACCAGTCCAATGTCTTCGAGTTGGAGCAGAACTATGTCTTGCCAATAAATTAACAGAAAAAGCAATATCAGGATGTGTACAATTGGCAAGGTACATTAGTGCACCAATGGCACTAAGATATGGTACTTCAGGACCAAGAAGTTCTTCTCCCTCTTCTCTTGGGCGGAATGGATCCTTTTTCTTTTCAAGTGAGCGAACAACCATAGGTGTACTCACGGGATATGCTTTATCCATAATAAATCGCTTAAGGATCTTTTCAATATATGATGACTGGTGGACAAAAATTCCTTTGGATAGATGTTCAGCTTGAAAACCTAGGCATAGTTTTGTTTTGCCCAACTCTTTCATTTCAAATTCTCTTTTCAAATATTCAATTGTTTCATTAAGCTCATATGGGGTCCCAATGATGTTTAGATCATCAACATAAACCGCAATTATAGTAAACCCCATTTTTGTCCTTTTAATAAAAACACATGGACAAATTACATTATTAACATATCCATTTTTCAAAAGGTACTCGCTAAGGCGATTATACCACATTCGACCTGATTGTTTCAGCCCGTACAATGATCTTCGTAATTTAATTGAATAAATCTCTCGAGGTCTTGAACTATATGCTTCGGGCATTTTTAATCCATCAGGGATTTTCATGTAAATGTCATTATCTAGTGACCCATACAAGTAGGCAGTCACAACATCCATTAAATTCATTTGGAGCCCTTCTAGAATTGATAAACTTAGTAGAAATCTGAATGTTGTTGCATCCATTACCGGGGAATAAGTCTCTTCATAATCAATTCCCGGTCTTTGTGAGAAGCCTTGTGCAACAAGGCGTGCCTTATATCTCACAACTTCATTTTTCTCATTTCTTTTGCGCACAAATACCCATCTATATCCAACGGGTTTCACACCTGCAGGTGTTTGGACAATAGGTCCAAAAACTTGACGTTTTTCAAGTGATTTCAATTCTGCCTCAATTGCTTCTTTCCATTTTGGCCAATCACTTCTTCTTTTACATTCATAGATCGATCTAGGTTCATGATCCTTGATTTCTTCAGAAATTTCAAGTGCAGCTGCATATGCAAATATTTCATCCATGACAATTTCTTTTCTATTCCACCTTTTTCCTGAAATGATATAATTTATCGAGATCTCGTCATTGTCCTCAATTTCAGGTGTTTGATCATCCTTTGAAGACGTCTCTTCAGTGATCAATTTTATTTCATTTGGAATGATGTCATTTGATGTACCAGCTTGTTTATCAAGTTTCCTTGATTTTCTAAGATTTTTATCCTTGGATCCAATAGGTCTACCACGCTTCTAGCGTGCTTTAGACTCATTTGCTAGCATGATTTTATTTTCTTCATCAGGAAGTTTTACTTTACAAGGAACGTTGACAGCCGGTATATGTGACTTTGTCACTGTCTTGACATCAGTAAATGAATCAGGCAATTTATTTGGAACCTCTTGTAGGTGGATAATCTTTTGAACTTCAAGTTCACATTGGTTTGTGCGAGGATCATAATGAGACAGAGATGCTGCATTCCACAAAATTTCTTGTCTTTCCTTTTCAAATTTTGACTTATCCCCCCCTAATGCAGGAAAAACTGTCTCATCAAACTGATAGTCGGCAAATCTTGCCTTAAATAAATCACCAGTCATGGGCTCCAAATATTTTATAGTTGAGGGAGAGTCAAACCCAACGTATACCCCTAATCTTCTTTGGGGTCCCATTTTTGTTCGTTGGGGAGGAGATATCGGAACATAAACTGCACACCCAAAAACTCTTAAGTGAGAAATATTTGGTTCTTGACCATTTACAAACTGCAATGGGGAATATTTATGATAAGCAGTCGGTCTTAAACGAACAAGTGATGCAACATGTAATATTGCATGTCCCCAAGCAGTATTTGGTAAGTTTGTTTTCATTAGTAAGGGCCTAGCAATCAATTGTAGCCTCTTAATAAAAGATTCTGCTAAACCATTTTGGGTATGCGTATGCGGAACCGGATATTACACATCAATCCCAATTGACATGCAATAATTATTAAAAGACTGAGAAGTAAATTCTCCTGCATTATCTAATCGAATTTTCTTGATTGCATGATCTGGGAATTGTGTCCTTAATCGAATTATTTGGGCAAGGAGTCTTGCGAATGCAACATTACGAGTGGACAATAAACTAACATGCGACCAACGTGTCGATGCATCTATAAGTACCATAAAGTACTGAAATGGTCCACCTGATGGTGTAATAGGTCCACATATATCTCCTTGAATTCTTTCCAAAAATGATGGACACTCAATCGCAACTTTCACATGCGATGGCCTTGTTATTAGTTTTCCTTGAAAGCAAGCAACACAAGAAAAATCTTTGGACAATGGAACAATTTTATTCTTTAAAGGATGTCCATTTGAATTTTCAATAATTCTTCGCATCATTGTTGATCCCGGATGACCTAAGCGATCATGCCACATAAGAAAATTTTCCAGGTTTACTAATTGTTTGCTCATTACCATGTGTGTCTCTACTGGATTAATAAAGGTATAATATAATCCAGATTTATATGATGGGAGCTTTTCTATTATTTGCTTCCTTCCAGAGACTATAGACGTGATACATAAATATTCATCGTCATTTTTGTTTGTTGTCTTAATATGATAGCCATTGTGGCGTATATCTTTGAAACTCAAAAGGTTTCTTTTAGATCGGGTGGAGAACATTGCATTCTTAATAAATAAATGTGTACCATTAGGTAACACTATATTTGCTCTTCCGGAGCCTTCAATAATATCTGATGCACCCGATATTGTATTTACATTAGCTTTAGCTAATATGAGATGCGAAAAATATTCTTTCTTTTTCAAAATTGTATGTGTTGTTGCACTATCCGCCAAACAAAATGATTCTTCATCTTTCATAGCACATAATGAGATATTACTAGCCATAATTCTTCACAAAACAAATATATAAATGAAGATTAGAATAATATCCAAAACAACTCATTCATGCTAAAAGAGAATTATATATAATGCATAAAGCAAAGCCAATCATTATAGAGTTCGAACAGAAATATGAAATATTCAATAAGCAAAAGCAAAGTTTTAATATATGGCCTAATTATTGCCACCACCAGATTTGACCATCTCGTCATGCCCATCTTCAAAGAAATCACCAACTTCCATATGAGTGAGGCCCGAAGGATCAACTGGATCTGCACCACCGCCAAGGTGTGCTTCAAGATGAGCAATTCCTAAAGGATCATTTTGTTCAGTGAAATTAGTTTCAACATTTTTTAAAGAGGCTTGATAAAGGTCAACAAAGTGCTTGGAGGTACGACATGTACTTCTCCAATGACCTTTCATTCCACAACGACTACAGGTACTCTCACCCCTTTTAACCATCGTACTTCCCTTGGGGTTCTCCTCATTTTTTGTCCATTTCTTGTGGTGGAGCTTCCTTTTAAAGTTGGAGGGATTTTGTTGATTACGGCCTCGACCATGCCAAAAACTACGACCACGGGCACATCCACGACCACGTCCATATCCACGACCTCGCCCACGTCCAAATGGCTTATTATCTCCATATTCATTTTTAGTCACCGCATTCACTTCAGGGAGTGGTGTTGAGCCAGTTGGACGTGCTTGATGATTTTTCAGCAAAAGTTCATTGTTTTGTTCAGCAAGAAGCAAAACAGAAATCAGCTCAGAATATTTTGTGAATCCACGTTCACGATATTGTTGTTGCAAGAGCATATTATTGGCATGGAAAGTGGAATATGTTTTTTCCAACATATCTTTGTCGGTGATATTCTCGCCACATAATTTCAATTGAGATGTAATTTTAAACATGGCAGAGTTATACTCGCTCACACTTTTATAATCTTGCAATCGCAAGTGTAGCCAATCATAGCGAGCTTTTGGGAGTATCACCGTTTTTTGATGGTCATATCTTTCCTTGAGATCCTTCCACAGAGTTGATGGGTCTTTAATAGTTAAATATTCAGTTTTCAACCCTTCATCAAGGTGATGGCGGAGGAATATCATAGCCTTTGCTTTATCTTGCTCGGAAGCTTTATTTCCTTCTTTTATGGTGTCACCAAGACCCATAGCACTAAGATGGATTTCAGCATCAAGAATCCATGTCAAATAATTCTTTTCGGTGACATCAAGTGCGTTGAATTCAAACTTTGTAAGATTTGACATTTTAAGAACTAAAATAGAAAATATATTAATTCATCTCAAATAAATATTTTCAAGCACTAAGACTCCGATAATAAAATGAACAGGTCTTATAAATCTCCTAAATAATACAAAACCTCCAAAACCAGCATATCAAATCTCTAAACACTCAGTAAAGTCTAAATAATAGTTACAAGTCTAATTTTAGCACAAATAAGCATTTAAAGTATATATGCAGCTCGAAATAAGGAACACAATTAACTTAGTAAATAGGTGGTTTAGATTTCAGAGGTCTTATGTATCACATAAAACAATTGACTTATCTCTCACATGCATCTTTTATTTAACTTAATAATATAAATATTATAGACCATATGCAGCTTTTATATTATGCCAGCAAAACTCGAGCACACCACATCATGCCAGTAAAAAGACTTGAATAACTACAGATACAGAACCTTTGGTTGAAAACGTAAAACTTAATCTCGGAACTCTAAATTAAAAAATATATGAGGGAGCAAAATCAAGTTATAAAAGTATGGTAGATTGAATTCAATCTCCTGTGTTATTCATAGTCTGCATATTATAGATCAATGCTAATAAATAAGATTATGCGTACCTTCTGCTAAGATAGCTTCAAGTCTTCTTGTACTTTCCAGATTATTTTTATCTTCTCGCAATCGTGCTGATAACGTATTATATAATAATATAATATAATAGAAGCTTATGAAGTAGAGAAAATGGGAGAGAACTTCATTGTATTTCACCTATCACATAGCAACAAGTACAAGTGCCTTTATATAGCACTTGAGATGTAGGTTACAAGAGGAATAGAGGGTCAAGAGTCTCTCATTAATAAAGGAGAACTCAAAAGCAAAGATAATCTAAGAGTCATCCACTAATTACATAACAGAAAATAATAATTTTTGAAGTAGGGTGTGAAAATCAGGGGCGGACCCACTAAGGTAGTGGGTTCCTGGGAACCCACTCAAATTTCAATATATACTACACTTGTATTCATATTTCAACTTAAATTGGCTTGGATAAGTGGTAAGAACCCACTGCAATTTCGGGGGACACCCAAGTTCGAACCACACCATCTACATTTTGGCCATTTTTACTACCAGGAACCTAACATTCAGGAAATTTGGCTAGATTGACCAGGTTTCGAACTCCCTTAGCTGAAATTTGTTTTTTACATACTCTTCAGGAACCCACTTAACATTTTTTCTAGGTCCGCCACTGGTGAAAATTAACGTCTTGGATAAACATTTTCAATTTGGGTATCCTAATACGCATTTCGAATTTGGGTATCAGTGGACCCCGCAGGGGCAAAATCAAAAAAAAATAAAAATAAATAGTGATACGCATTTTGTAAATGCGTATCAGGGTCTAATACGCATTTTAAAAATGCGTATCTGGCCCCGATACGCATTTCACCATTTTTTATTTTATTTTTTTCGTTTTGTTTCTACAGGACCCACTGATACCCAAATTCGAAATGCGTCTCAGGATACCCAAATTGTAAATGCGTATCCAAAATGTCATTTTTAACACCCCATCTCAAAAAATGTTATTTTCAGTTTTTGGATTAAAAAACGTTATTTTTTTTAATTTACCCTTGTGACGACAATAGTAGACCAATATATAGGGCTGTCAAAAAATCCGGAAAATCCGATATTCGACCGAAAAATTCGATACCGAATCCGAAAAAAACATATAATATCCGTATTCGAAAGAAAAAGGATATTATTCGTATCCGAAAATAGCGGATACGGATATAGGTACATCCGTATTCGAAATATCCGATATCCAAAAATTATAAATAAACAAATATATATATATATATATACTCTTTAGAAAATATAATTTATAATTAATAATTTAATATTTATAATATAATATAATATGTTATTTATTCTATTTTACTATGTTTGAATGGAAAAACATTGTTATTTTTTAATTTTTTTTAATGATTCGGATATTCGGATTTTCGGAGATATTCAGATTTTTTTAAAAAATCTCAAAATTCGGATATTCGGATTCGAATATTCGTTTTGTTTCTACAGGACCCACTGATACCCAAATTCGAAATGCGTCTCAGGATACCCAAATTGTAAATGCGTATCCAAAATGTCATTTTTAACACCCCATCTCAAAAAATGTTATTTTCAGTTTTTGGATTAAAAAAACGTTATTTTTTTATTTACCCTTGTGACGACAATAGTAGACCAATATATAAGGCTGTCAAAAAATCCGGAAAATCCGATATTCGACCGAAAAATTCGATACCGAATCCGAAAAAAACAGATAATATCCATATTCGAAAGAAAAAGGATATTATTCGTATCCGAAAATAGCAGATACGGATATGGGTACATCCGTATTCGAAATATCCGATATCCGAAAATTATAAATAAATAAATAAATATATATATATATATATATATATATACTCTTTAGAAAATATAATTTATAATTAATAATTTAATATTTATAATATAATATGTTATTTATTCTATTTTACTATGTTTGAATGGAAAAACATTGTTATTTTTTAATTTTTTTAATGATTCGGATATTCGGAGATATTCAGATTTTTTTAAAAAATCTCAAAATTCGGATATTCGGATTCGAATATTAGTCGTATCCGGATAATATCCGTCGGATTCGAATTCGGATATAATTTTTTAATATCCATCGGATTCGGATTCGGGTGTTGGCCCTCTATATCACAATTTGGAGTCAAATGACCCTAAATCTCACACACCAGGAAAATGGCCCTTTATATCACAGAATAACGCAAGGGCGTGTTGCGTTTTTGAGTAACGCATTGGCGTGTTGCGTTACCACCATTTTTCCTTTTTTTTTTAAAAAAAATGTTAACCACGCATGATTATGTTGCGTTATCACTGTTTTTTTCTTTTTTTTTTTGGAAAATTGATCACCCCTACGGGGCCCACAGGTGTAAACGCCAGTAGGACTTACGTTTCTTAGAAACGTAACATAATGTTGCGTTTTTTTACAATTTTTTTTTTTTTTTGGGAAAATCGATTTCAGATATTAAATAGGCAATAACGCAAGACGCCATTGCGTTTTTCAAAAACGTGAGATAATGTTGCGTTTTTCCGTGATAAAAAGTGCCATTTTTTCAGTTTGTGATAATTAGGGCATTTTATCTCCAAATTGTGATAAAGAGGGCCTTTTCTCTTCGGATTCGGATAGTGATTTCGGATTTCGGATTCGGATATTGGCACATCTGTATCCGAAATACCCATTCGATTGCCCTACCAATATAACATGAGTTGATATATACAGATGAGTATGGTACACAATCCAAATATATTTCTGATAAGATATTGAAAATTCAAATACCAATAATAAAAAAGAAATTAAAGATAAGTCTAATTAATATTTAAATTGATATCTATACTATTATATAAAAGTCGAAACATTAAAAATTTTGGTACCTTTTTTTTGGTACTTCATTAATTTACTTATTTACCCTTCATACATAATATAATTAATGGTAATTAGTCGATTGTTTTTTTCACATTTACTTTTAGTTGAAGATGTTTTCTTTGATCATATCTTCCAATCAATAATATTTCCCTTATACGTTACCTTTTTGATTTAATACTAAACATTAAAAGTTTTGGTACTTGTTTTTTGGTACCTGTTTTTTGGTACTTCGTGAATTTACTTATTTACCCTTCGTTATAAAGAAAAATATATATTAAAACACCTAAAATAAATATTAACATAATATAATTAATGGTAATTAGTCGATTGTCTTTTTCACTTTTACTTTTAGTTGAAGATGTTACCTTTTATCATATCTTCAAATCATTAATATTTTCTTTCGAATTAAAATAGGTTACCTTTTTGATTTAAAATCAATCTTACAATCATTAATATATATCCGAAAATATCATACCATATTTTTCAATTATTAATAAAATATTATATATATATATATATATATATATATATACATTGTTTATAATAAGGAAACATTAGTATAATCCGTAAACATGAGTATATTAAATTATATTAACTTAAAATTAAAAAAATATATAAAATAATGATTAAATAAAAACATAATTGTAATATTTTGGTACCTATTTTTTGGTAGTTCGTGAATTTACTTATTTACCCTTCATTATAAAGAAAAATATATATTGAAACACCAAAATAAATGATAACATAATATAATTAATGGTAATTAGTCGATTGCCTTTTTCAAATTTACTTTTAGTTAAAGATATTACCTTTTATCATATCTTCCAATCATTAATATTTCATTTCGAATTAAAACATATTACCTTTTTGATTTAAAACTAATTTTACAATCATTAATATATACCAGAAAATATCGTACCATATTTTTCAATTATTAATAAAATATATCAAAAATCTATATATATTGTTTATAATAAGGAAACATTAGTATATTCCGTAAACATTGGTATATAAATTATATTAAATTAAAATTAAAATTAATATTAAAAATAATGATTATATAAAAACACAATTGTAATCTATCTATCTATATTATAGTGTCTGTTGCGTGATTTGTACAGTAAATTTTACAATTTAAGTCTTTACCCCTACTGTTCATGTTTATTTCAAGATTGCCACTACATACATGTTTACAGGTTACAGCTTTACATTCAAATTTCAAAGAAGCTTTGTGCTAATTCAAACTTCCAAATTCAAAATTAAACTTTAGATTTACATCCTCCCTCTCTCCCCCCTTTCTCTTTCAAACTTTTTTACAACTGATATAATTTGAATGTTTATCTATTCTTTGCCACTGCATGCACATATCTAACTGCAGCTTCTTCAATACGCTTTATTTGAATCTTCTAAAGATTTTGAAAATTCTGCAGCTTCTTCAATTCTTACATTTGCAGCCTTTCTCTCTTCTCTCTCTTTCCAAGAATTCAAATTGAATTCAATTTCAAATTTAAACACTACCACACTCCGTCTATCTCCATTTCAGTCTTCTTTTCTATTAATGCTTTTGTTATTAGCAAACACTCCGTCTCTCTCCACAGACCTTTAGCTGATGAAGTATTTGCATTTAGCACCTCAATTTAAACACTACTGCTTTTGTTATTTTCAGTCTTCTGTTTCTATTAATTCAATGACTAAAATCCACAACCATAATAATTTTTTTTGATTGTATTTGTAGTTCGACCTTTTGCTGATGAAGTGTTTGTTGTTTTGTCCAAGAGAAAAGAACTTGATAATTACTCATTTTAGAGGTATGTTATTCATATCTTCTGGAACAGTATATGGTGTACACTCTTTTTTTTATTTGGAGAACATAATTTATTTTATCGGTTTTGGTTGATTCAGTTACAGTTAAAGCTATTGCCAAAACAAAATTTGTTAACACACTGTGATTATGTATGTATGTATCTCTCTATCTATCTATGTGTTGTTTGATGTCCGATTGTTGCATTAATATGTATGTATCTGTATGTTGTTTGAATTCGGTTTGTTAATAGTGATATAGATAGATTAATGATTTCGTTTGTTAATAGTGATATGTATATTATTTTGATAGATATAATAATTTGTGATATGTATTCCTTTCAGTGCATTTTTTCAGGTTAGATCATTTAAATGCCAAGTAATTGTTCCAATGGTATTGAGAAGAAGTGCTCGCAGAGGCACACCCGCTGCACCAGTTCAAGGCGATATATTTATGTTTTTATGGCGAAATAAGGTATGCAATTTATATAGGGTGGTTTTGTTTTTTCAGAAATTGTATTTTCCATATTGATTTGAATGTTTTAATCATTATTGTGATGATTGTGGTCGTTGTGCTACAAGTGTAAAAACAGAAAGTGTCTGCAAGTTACTTAGTTCAGCAAAAGAATCAGGCACCTGTCCTTGCAATTGATTAGTGTTGACATCAAGAATTTCCACCAGTGCTAATTTTTCAATCTCAGGTGAAAGAATTCCGACGAGATTATTAAAGTGCAAAAAGAGACAGGTGCTGATCATTCAAGGTCTGTTTTTAATATCTTCATATTTCAGTCTCCTTGCGCCTACTAATCATTGTTTGATTGTCGCCTATTAATCGTTGTTTGAATGTCAACATGCCGTCACCTATTTATGTCTCTCAAAATTCTGAACCATGCTTATGTGCAGGTACTGTTGTGATTGTTGGTGACGTAGATTCTGAAATTGCTATGAATACAAAACCTGGCCGACCTAGAAATTATAAAGACATTTCAGTCTTAAGCGATGTATGAAATTGTTATATTGGTTGTACAGTGTTACGTGTTGTGTTAAACAATTGGTCGCTCAACACAACATTGTTTATCTTTTTGTAGGTGATTGGTAACACCAATGTTTCTTCACAAGTGATTCCTAATATGCCAAACATAAGTGAGTTTTACTTTATTCTATGTTTTCAGTACAGTTATGTTTAGTAGTTTTATGGTTGACAGTCTCTTATATGTCATGTATTAATGCTTTTCTCCATGTGTTGTTGTCTTTGATTTATGACCATTTAAAGGCTTGGTGTCAAACAAATGTGGCAGACCTAGAAAATATCCGGACATATCCATTATGAATGAGGTTTGAGGAATTGATATTGATTTACAAACTGTACTGACAATATATTAGATTTGTTACTTCTCAAAGTTCTCTTGCTGTGTCCATTCATACTAATTTCTACTATTAAATGTTATATAGAGTAAAAGCTTTACAGATTCAAATTAGATAGATAAAGCTTCTCGCCAAAGCTTCTGTCTTTCCGCCCATCTCTCTGCACTACTCTTTTCAATGTTATCCTATTTTGAATTTTTAAATTCAAACCTAATTCCATTACCAAATGATTTTCTCTTATATTAAACTAAAACTGAATTGCTATATCTATCTTTGTCTACAGATACAAAATGAGAAGGCAAAATAAACATAAGCAGCATGCAGAGGAAAAAACTAATGTTATAAATGTTTGTTTGGTGTTGGCATGCGATGTGAATTTAGAGTTATAGGGTTAAATCTCAAAGTGCTCATTGAAGTGGAGGGCTAGTATCAAATTGCTCACTCTAGTTATCGGCATCTCATTTGAATCATTAAAGTCATAATAAATATCAAATAGATAACTTTAAAATATACTCGAAAAATAAAAATAATTTTTCATTGATTTTTACACATTTTTCTTGAATGCTTCCATAACCAAACGAAAGATTAATAATTCTAGTATTTCTGATAATATATTTAGATTTTTAAAAATTCATTTACTATTTATTTTTAATTTTATTGTCATTTTTCTTCTTTTAATTAAAAATAAATAGTAAATAAACTTTTTAAATTCTAAATATATTATCAAAAATATTAGAATTATTATCCTTTCGTTTGGTTATGGAAGCATTCAAGAAAAATGTGTAGAAATCAATGAAAAATTATTTTTATTTTTCGAGTATATTTTAAAGGTATCCATTTGATATTTATTATGACTTTAATGATTCAAATGAGATGCCGATAACTAGAGTGAGTAATTTGATACTAGCCCTCCACTTCAATGAGCACTTTGAGATTTAACCCTAGAGTTATATGTATACAACTCTAGAGATATGGAGACATAAAATTATATTGGTTTAGAAAATGAAGGTTAAAAATGAAGAATGAAAAATATTGTGATTTTTTTTGTCAGGGGCTAAGAAGGCTTCCAAGCATTCTACGCTTGACTTGAATATTTGGAAAATCGCCCATTTGATTTGCTCATATCTCTTAAAAGTTGAAAGAGGAAGCATCAGTAAGTATGAAGACTCTTGGAGATCACTCATGGTCATGCAGTTTTAGAAGATCTTACTTATAATTTTGGTTGTTTTCTTATCTTGATATTAGAACTCTTATAAACTTAGCTTCTACATTGACTTGCTATTGTACAATCAGGTTAAAGGTCTTTCACCAGAAGAATTATTGCAAACCTGTTCTCCCAGGTGATTGCGCGCAAATTTGTTTTGCTGCATAAGTGGATGCTTTGATTGCTTTTTTTGTAATGTGATCCCATTTGTATCACTTATGTCATAAAGTTATAGTAATAGAAAAATGAACATGTTTATTCCTTCACTATAAATTGTGCATTGTTTCTGAGTTTGGGTGTGTTAAATATACTATCAATGTGCTCCTTGAGATATGGAACTGATGGTTTGAGGTCTCAGTCAATTTCTTTGAAAATATTAGATATAATACAAAAGTTAAATTCAAAAGTAAGTTAAATTATTATTTCAATTTTTTTATATTTGTATTAAAAAAAAATTTGTAAAAAAGTCGAGGTGCCGCCGGAGGCGGTGCCGAGAAGTTTTATTTATGATTTTAAAATTACTAATAGTGTTTATACATTCATAATTTTAAATTTTCATTCGTGGTTATTAGTCTTCATAAATAAATAGCTATTTTAGTATTAGACATATTAAGTACAAGTGTACAACCAATGTCAAACTTAAATTTTCAATCAAATTACAAGGATACATGCAAAATGAAGACTAAAATTTAAGTTGATTACTATTTGTCCTCGAATTCTACAATTAAGTATTTGTTTTTTGTAATGAATTATATTATTAACGAAGAACAACTCCTTTTTATATAACCAATTTTCCAACAATTTCAATGCATAAATCAACCAAGATATTTTTTTTTAATACCTTAAACGCCCAGCATGGCGGGCTATAATACTAGTATTAAATAAAATTTATAACATAATAAAAGAAATCCGTGCATCGCACGAGCATTGAAAGTTTGTAGGTTCGATTTTCGGCACGTTCATCTTGTTCATTAAAATAAATAATGTAATTAATGATAATTAGCCAATTGCTTTTTTAATTAAAAAAAGTTTACTTTTAATTGATGATATTACTTTTTATAAACACCTAAAATATCATATTTTTCAATCAATAATATTTCTTTTCTAATTAAAACACGTTAAATTTTAATTTAAAACATAATCTTGAAATATTTAATATATACCAAAAAATATCACATCATACCTTCTAATCACTAACAAAATAAAATTAAAATCCGTATACTACGAATAATGATCATTAGACTTTTATTAAAAAGTCAGAACCGTTAGATCTAATGATTAAATATGTTATACAAATAAATTAATTTACTAAAATTTCAAGGTTCGAATTCCATCAGCGACATATTTAATTTAAAAGTTTATAATATCAATTTTAAACCATGCATATCATTAATTAAATTTATATTAAATTATTTAAATTAAATTTAAAATAAAATATTTCAAATAATGATTATACAAAAATATTATTGTAACATAAAATTAAATTTATTATAGATCGAAATAATTCGTGCATCGCACGGGTTATAAGCTAGTAGGGTATAAAGTAGTAAAACTTAGAATTATTCTGAAAAAAAAGGATATTTGTTCATCAAAATAATAATATTAAAACGGGCCGAGGTCCATCCAGTTTCCCAAGGGCTTTGCAGGGCTTTGCTTATAAAATACACGCACTTTGCATTTTCATAGATTAAAGAAAATCCAATTGAATTGCATTGATTCAAGATAGTTCGATTGATAAGAGATCAAGATCGATGTCCACTGAACAGAAGAAGAGATCCGATGATGAAGCAGGGGTGGTGGAGGAAGAGATAGAGATGGAGGAGAAGAATGCTTTTCAACTCCCTGATAATGCTTTTGAATACGACGGCGGCGATTGCTGCTGTTACGATGATGATAGTAGTGATGGTGATGATGATTACGATGATGAACCCAAGCCCAAGGCTGAACCCGAACTATGGGTGGTCCGGAAATACAACAAGGATTGTGTCAACGATCGTACGTATTTAAAACATATATCTTTAATCTAATTTAATTAATTCTTATGTATGTATGTATCTTTTACATTACAAGTCATTTGGATTTTTTTTTTCTTTTCTCGCAGGTTTCCGTGATTATTTTATGTTGGATTGTGATTATGATTTCGTGATACCATACAATTCAGTTATGGATCCCTCAAGACATCATGTATATGACTACTCTCCCTCGGCCTCGGCCACAGATGGTGGTTCATATCTATCAGCGATTGTGGATGGTGGTCCTGATGCTGTCCTCCCACCATGCTTACAGTTGGAATCCGCCACTTCTGCCTCTACCAGCTGAGTCGATATATAGCTTTTCAAATTACACACACTTTTTGCTTTTAGGTTCCAATTTTAGGTTCAATTGTCTCGATTAAAAAGTTGTGACTCTTTTGATTCCAATTTTAGGTTCAATTGTCTCGATTTTTATAAACCTAATGTGATTAATTATTACCATTTTATCAATTCCTTGATTAACCCCTCTCTACTTTTGTCTATTATAACTTATAAGTCTAGTTCCTCAACCCGCGGTAAATTCAAGTTCTATAACATTAGCATTATGTCCATCCGTACAAGCATCCTTGCATGGTTAAATATACTACTTGATTGCATGTCTTCTGGGCAAAAGTGTCAACTCATATTATATATACTCTATGAAAGAACATATTGAAAGCATAGGCTATGCCATGCTTTGCCTTGACGATTCACGCTTAATTAGGCTATGCCATGCTTTGCCTTGACGATTCACGCTTAATTGCACTCATGTCAAACTCATAATTTACAAACTTGGTTCTAGCATATAAAAAGAGTGTGACATTGAATTGGTAAACATGGACCATGTACGTACAGGCTAACATTGAAAGGTTTCTAGGTTGGGTCTCAGTATTGTGACAAATTTAAATTCATTGCCCAACTTCCTTTTTGTTAGATACGTACTTATGCTGTGGATTTCATTACGTAGTATTTATTATTGCCTTTTGTACCAATTAAGATACATTTTTAATTCATAAACGGTAGGTTCTCTTTTGAAATGATGGATGTTTAGTTAAATTCATCATTTCAAAAGTACTCCATTTTTAATAAGATGGAGTACATTTTTAAATTCATAAACATAGGTTCTCTTTTGAAATGATGGATTACTCAGTTTCAAATTGTTCTTGTGACGTTTTTCCTATATGTAAAATCAATCAATGCTAGTCACGTTAAAACAATTTTTATGGACATGAACAACAATGTGACATATGTGTACATACTACTTCTCACACATCGGAAGAACCCGTAGCAGGGGCGGAACTAAGGTGGGGCTAGCCCTGGGGCTAGCCCTGGGGCTAGCCCGGGCGCTAGCCCGGTCGAACCAAAAAAATCAAGTAAATTTTATTTTTTTTAGCCTGGGGTATTTCCCGGATGATGACCTGATTGTGCTTTGTTCTTGACATTAAAACTATATTAGCCCCGGATGATGACCTGATTGTGCTTTGTTCTTGACATCAAAACCATAGTCTAGGTAGTAAAAATAAGTCACAAGCTCAACAGTCTCATCCCACTCTCACTCTCTGCTTTCTTTCGATTGTTTCTTAACATCAAAACTATAGTCCAAGTAGTATAAATAAGTCATTTTTTGTCCAAATAGTAAAAATAAGTCATTTATAGTGGTAACATTGTCGGATCCAAAAAAATTTCCCGTCAATGACAATATTGTCGGATCTAAAAAAAATTTTCGCCAATGACACTGAGCTATTTGAGCCCCGGCTAGATTCAGGTTCCGGTTCCGCCACTGACCGTAGGCCTCTACTTAAATCCGCCCTTGTGCACACCCTACCATCACCATGCCGGCCAACAACCGGAATAGGCTGGTTAAAAAACCAAAGACTTAAACCTTCGACCCTTGGTGACTTCTCATCTGCATGTAATCCATGTCCAAGCTTACCTCGGAACAACAACCAACATAATACACAGATCTAATATTTAACCAATATTTAACCATGTGGAGAGAAGAGCCTCTGAGTAAGCGTGAGTAATGATTTAAACAATTGAGAAAAGAATCACCAAGGTGTTACAATGGAATGTACATAATACGTGACAGTAAAAGAATCAAATTGAGATTAGTTTCTTATGTGCACTCATAATAATGTTAATGACAAAATTCCGAACATCGATACGGAAAGCCCTAACTTCGCCCCGAAGGTAGATGGAATGAGACGTGAATAGAATCGTGACCAAGTTTGCTCTCATTTCCGTGTCAATACCTTTCTCTCTCTTGTGGACACAGCAGTGAAGAACTTCCCAAGCAGCTTGCGCTATATTTTCTAACTAAAACGTACCATATTTTCTAACTAAAACGTATCATATTTTCTGTATTTCCTAATTAAAATCCCTTTTTTTCTAGAAATATTATGGGCAACATTTATTTCTCCTTTTTCCTTTACTAAAAACATTAAGTAAAATAAGATAATTATATTTTAATTACTATAGACTAATCAATTACTTTTTTCACCTAAAACATGTTACCTTTTTAATTTTCTTTAACTAAGTCCTCTTTTTTTCAAATTATATCATGAGCAATCTAGTTCGTTATGATTGTTCAATATCATTTTTACAAATTATATGTCCTTTTATTAATGAATTGTTTTAATACAAAAAAAAATTATCAACTAACCAAACAAATTCAATGTATCGTGCTCTTGGAGTAACATATAATTATTAGATTTTATGGTTATTGCCCTTAGCTTATTTGTAAAGACAACTTAAAATGTGCATTTTCAGTTTGGAAGTTTGTATTTTGGTTTTTTTTTATTCTTTTCTAGTAAAACAAGGAATAATAAATTTTAGTTTTCTTTTATTCTTAAAATAAGACATATGAAAATGAGTATCACCTATCTTTTTTTTAATTTGACTAACTTGTGAAAATAAGTTATTGTCCATAAAATTGAAATCAAGTGTGTAATATATAAACACATAATCACATTGTTATATATGTGTCCTTGTAATTCAGATTTTGGGTTAAATAACATGAAATTCATATAAGAAGAAATAGCTTATGTATTATTAAAAAAAAAAATAGCTTATGTAGACTTGACAAATCATTTTGTATATTCATGTCATGTACTTTAGGGTCTTCACTATGCCATAGATGAGCGTCCGCAATGCTTTTCTATTGTAATGCCCACTTTGTGTTACATTAGAGGTACCTTTTTTGACCTACTGAAACACTGTGGAGATTGTGTTACATTACTTGTGAAGGTACTGTTGCAGTAGAACATGTACTGTTGCAATATATTCGTTGTGTTACATTATCGATTGAGCGTTGCAGTAGTTATTTTTTTAACATTTATAAATTAAAAAAAAAAAAATTGAACATGTGGATCCCACAGAAGTGTTGCATTTTCAAGAAGCATTGTTATATTTGCTGAAATCAGTGTCACATTTGACCAACACAAGTGCCACATGGACCACTGCCACGTGGCACGTGGGCCCCACACTACCACGTGTCACGCGGGGCCACTGCCACGTGTCATTGGTGGGTCCACTTTGCCACGTGTCACGTGGGCCCACTGCCACGTGTCACGTGGGCCCACTGCCACGTGTCACTAGCTTCCCCCCCATGTGCCACGTGTCATGTGGGTCTCCACTGCCACGTGTCAGTGTGGGTCCCACAATGCCACGTGTCATCTGGGCCCCACAGCCACGTGTCAGTGTGGGTCCCACACCAACACTTGTCAGTGTGGGTCCCACACCGGCACGTGTCAGTGTGGGTCCCACACCAACACTTGTCAGTGTGGGTCCCACACCGACACGTGTCAGTGTAGGTCCCACACTGCCACGTGTCGGTGTGGGTCCCACTCTACCACCTGTCAATTGGACAGGTTGCCACGTGTCGCTTGTACAGACTGCCACGTGTCCAGCCATTTGTAGTGTAAATGGATGTTACGTGTCAGTGTGGGTCCCACACTGCCACGTGTCGGTGTGGGTCCCACTCTACCACCTGTCAATTGGACAGGTTGCCACGTGTCGCTTGTACAGACTGCCACGTGTCCAGCCATTTGTAGTGTAAATGGATGTTACTTAAAAAAAAAAAGGAAGATGGGTTTCGAACACATGACCACCACTCTACTAAATCCACAACCAAACCACTCCACCAAGTTGAGCAACATGTTGATATTATGAATCAGTAATACATAAACTATGCCCTTAGATTTTCTTCATTATATATTATTACTATTATATAGTAATGATAATTTTCGTTTTTTTGTATATGTAGATTATATTATATTATATTATTCACGGAGGGGAATAAACCATTCAAGTGTGGGGAAGTGCTCTCAATATTAAAAATAATTATATAATTTAAAATCGAATTAAATTATTTATATAATATTTATATTAACGGGTTCCGGTCAAAGTGATAGTTGACCGTTGAATTACCCGATCAAATAAATTTTTTTTTTCTAAATTTTTGGGAATAACATTTAAAATGATGTATCTCGATTCCCATGCGGTCGGGTGGTGGAGAAGTATTTTCTAAAAAATCAAATCCTTAAACCCTGACGAAACCCTATTTAGGGGTTACGGTCAAAGTGATAGTTGACCTTTGAATTATCCGATCAAATAAATTTTTTTTGCTAAATTTTTGGGAATAACATTTAAAATGATGTATCTCGATTCCCGTGCGGTCGGGTGGTGATGAAGTATTTTCTAAAAAATCGAAACCTTAAACCCTCACGAGACCCTATTTAGGGGTTACGGTCAAAGTGATAGTTGACCGTTGAATTACCCGATCAAATAATTTCTTACTTTTTGGGAATAACATTTAAAATGATGTATCTCGATTCCCGTGCGGTCGGGTGGTCGAGAAGTATTTTCTAAAAAATCGAATCCTTAAACCCTGACGAAAACCTGTTTAGGGGTTACGGTCAAAGTGATAGTTGACCGTTGAATTACCCGATCAAATAAATTTTTTTTTTCTAAATTTTTGGGAATAACATTTAAAATGATATATCTCGATTCCCGTGCGGTCGGGTGGTCGAGAAGTATTTTCTAAAAAATCGAATCCTTAAACCTTGACGAACCCCTGTTTAGGGGTTACGATCAAAGTGATAGTTGACCGTTGAATTACCCGATCAAATAAATTTTTTTTTTCTAAATTTTTAGGAATAACATTTAAAATGATGTATCTCGATTCCTGTGCGGTCGGGTGGTCGAGAAGTATTTTCTAAAAAATTGAATCCTTAAACCCTGACGAAACCCTGTTTAGGGGTTACGGTCAAAGTGATAGTTGACCGTTGAATTACCCGATCAAATAAATTTTTTTTTTTCTAAATTTTTGGGAATAACATTTAAAATGATGTATCTCGATTCCCGTAAGGTCGGGTGGTGATGAAGTATTTTCTAAAAAATCGAATCCTTAAACCCTCACTAGACCCTATTTAGGGGTTACGGTCAAAGTGATAGTTGACCGTTGAATTACCCGATCAAATAAAAAAAAAATTTCTAAATTTTTGGGAATAACATTTAAAATAATGTATCTCGATTCCCGTGCGGTCGGGTGGTCGAGAAGTATTTTCTAAAAAATCGAATCCTTAAACCCTAACGAAACCCTGTTTAGGGGTTACGGTCAAAGTGATAGTTGACCGTTGAATTACCCGATCAAATAAATTTTTTTTTTCTAAATTTTTGGGAATAACATTTAAAATGATATATCTCGATTCCCGTGCGGTCGGGTGGTCGAGAAGTATTTTCTAAAAAATCGAATCCTTAAACCCTGACGAAACCCTGTTTAGGGGTTACGGTCAAAGTGATAGTTGACCGTTGAATTACCCGATCAAATAAATTTTTTTTTTTCTAAATTTTTGGGAATAACATTTAAAATGATGTATCTCGATTCCTGTGCGGTCGGGTGGTCGAGAAGTATTTTCTAAAAAATCGAATCCTTAAACCCTGACGAAACCCTGTTTAGGGGTTACGGTCAAAGTGATAGTTGACCGTTGAATTACCCGATCAAATAATTTTTTTTTCTAAATTTTTGGGAATAACATTTTAAATGATGTATCTCGATTCCCGTGCGGTCGGGTGGTGGAGAAGTATTTTCTAAAAAATCGAATCCTTAAACCCTAACGAAACCCTGTTTAGGGGTTACGGTCAAAGTGATAGTTGACCGTTGAATTACCCGATCAAATAAATTTTTTTTTTTCTAAATTTTTGGGAATAACATTTAAAACGATGTATCTCGATTCCCGTGCGGTCAGGTGGTGGAGAAGTATTTTCTAAAAAATCGAATCCTTAAACCCTGACGAAACCCTGTTTAGGGGTTACGGTCAAAGTGATAGTTGACCGTTGAATTACCTGATCAAATAAAATTTTTTTTTTCTAAATTTTTGGGAATAACATTTAAAATGATGTATCTCGATTCCCGTGCGGTCGGGTGGTGATGAAGTATTTTCTAAAAAATCGAATCCTTAAACCCTCACTAGACCCTATTTAGGGGTTACGGTCAAAGTGATAGTTGACCGTTGAATTACCCGATCAAATAAAAAAAAATTTCTAAATTTTTGGGAATAACATTTAAAATAATGTATCTCGATTCCCGTGCGGTCGGGTGGTCGAGAAGTATTTTCTAAAAAATCGAATCCTTAAACCCTAACGAAACCCTGTTTAGGGGTTACGGTCAAAGTGATAGTTGACCGTTGAATTACCCGATCAAATAAATTTTTTTTTCTAAATTTTTGGGAATAACATTTAAAATGATATATCTCGATTCCCGTGCGGTCGGGTGGTCGAGAAGTATTTTCTAAAAAATCGAATCCTTAAACCCTGACGAAACCCTGTTTAGGGGTTACGGTCAAAGTGATAGTTGACCGTTGAATTACCCGATCAAATAAAATTTTTTTTTCTAAATTTTTGGGAATAACATTTAAAATGATGTATCTCGATTCCTGTGCGGTCGGGTGGTCGAGAAGTATTTTCTAAAAAATCGAATCCTTAAACCCTGACGAAACCCTGTTTAGGGGTTACGGTCAAAGTGATAGTTGACCGTTGAATTACCCGATCAAATAATTTTTTTTTCTAAATTTTTGGGAATAACATTTTAAATGATGTATCTCGATTCCCGTGCGGTCGGGTGGTGGAGAAGTATTTTCTAAAAAATCGAATCCTTAAACCCTAACGAAACCCTGTTTAGGGGTTACGGTCAAAGTGATAGTTGACCGTTGAATTACCCGATTAAATAAATTTTTTTTTTCTAAATTTTTGGGAATAACATTTAAAACGATGTATCTCGATTCCCGTGCGGTCAGGTGGTGGAGAAGTATTTTCTAAAAAATCGAATCCTTAAACCCTGACGAAACCCTGTTTAGGGGTTACGGTCAAAGTGATAGTTGACCGTTGAATTACCCGATCAAATAAAATTTTTTTTTCTAAATTTTTGGGAACATAATTAAAAAGAATGGATCTAAATTATATAAACAAATGTTTTAATAGTAAGTAATTCTTATTTTGCCAAAAAAAAATTACAATCTAAATAATCTAAACACTTTTTTAATTGTAAGTAAAAACAAAAGATGTAAAAATATAGGTGGGCGGCAAGTTTCCCCCCAATTCGCACAGCATTATTGCAAGTCCACTTACCATTTACCCTAAAATCGCTAAGTCCACACACACACAAAACAACCGCATCTCAACACTAACACACTCACAGCCGCTCACACTCACAGATGGAAGAACAAAGCTGCTCAATCGAAGAATACTAGCTCAATCGAAGAACACAGAGGCTTATTTCTTATTTATCCTCTTCTCTTATTTCTTTTCTCTTCCTTTTAATTCTTCACAGATCTAATTGGTTTACTTTTTCAAATTTAATCGAAGAACACAACTGCTTTTGGTTCAAGGTAATTAGGGCTTTCTCTTCCTTTTATGTTCTAATTGCTTTTGTTTTGGTTTTGTTTTGGTTTTGTTTTGGTAATTAGGGCTTTTGGTTTTGTTTTGGTAATTAGGGCTTTTGGTTTTGCTTTTTGGTTTTATAATGTTTTGGTTTGTTTATTACTTTTTATGTTTTTGTTTGTAAATTATGCATATGCATGTTTTGTCCTCGATTTTGTATGGGATTTTGTCAATTACTTTTGTTTTTGTCCTCGATTTTGTTATATTTTGAGATATTCGTAATTGGTTGATTGAACTGTATGATTCTTGTTGTTGGTATCGATTGGAGTGAATGTCTCTGTCTTATCCTGTTTAGTTCGTATCAGATTCAAGGAATATCTTCATTGTGTTCTTATTGATTAAAGGAGTCTTGTGAATGTGTTTTTATTGTGACTGTGTTTGTATTGTGACTTCTTTGACACACACACACACACACTCACTATTAGTATGTTGCATTGTCGTCGTGATGGATACATACGTGTCCATGGTGTACTCTATCTGAAATTTATTGCAAAATACAATTGTAATATTTTCAAACAGCGTATACCATGGACACATGTGACTATACGTGTCTATAGTGTTTTTTTTGTTCCAATTTGTTTTGTTTTGCGTCATCTAGGTTTTTGGGTTTTATAATGTTTGGTTTTCATATTTTGAGATATCGTAATTGGTTGATTGAGCTGTATGATTCTTGTTGTTGGTATCGATTGGAGTGAATGTCTCTGCATATACATATACTGTGTTTGTATTGTGACTTCTTTGACACACAAAATATGAAGAAAAAAGAATTGCCCGAATTCAAGAAAACGAGAAGAAATTGGAAGAATTTGGGATTAAGAAGAAGGTTGGTGAACTGAAAGGTACTGCAACCCAGAAAGGGAATGGAAAAGAGAAGACGAATCATGAGGAATGCGATGATTACATTCCATAAAATGAGGACGAAACTGAAAGTGATGATACATCTGAGGTATGAATGTGGTGAAAATGTTCATTTCTTAACCTCACATAAAAATTGTAAACCTAGTACTGAACTCCTGATAATTGTAGAGAATCAAGAATGTGAAAGGCATATGATGTAGCCTATTTGTATTTCGAGGATACAACTCAACTTAAACAAGATTGTAGTAGTAAATAGTATATAGACTGTCACAAGAAATCTCAGATTGTATTATATGTCACAAGAAAAAGATCAAGGTCAATCTACAGACTTGAAGAATTACTACATTGAAAGAAGCTCAGACATCTGATCAAGCCTCAGTGGAGTATTCGTTAAGAAGTGGATTCATTTAAAGTGACAGAGATTTCAAGGTGACAGAGACAGTACATAAGATTAAAGAGAGAGATGAGAAAAGAAAAGGAACCAGATTTAAAAGCCAATATATGAAGAACAGTCATTGCGGTTAGTCACTCATGAACCAGACAGTACATCGAGTGTCAACATTAAACAATGGTTGTTCGTCATTAACTTCAGTGGTTCAAGCTATCAAGACTGGTATGTGAGAAAATCATTGTGCAAGCAACAGAAGGGTTAAATTATTTAATCACAATGATTTTATTATCAAGTGGACTGGCTATGAGGAAAAAGAATTATCATAAAGAAATTCTAAGTGATATATTCTTATTGCTGAAACCCCGGTTAGAATTGTTGTATTTTTTGCTAAGCAAAAAGAGTCCGGTTTCACATCCTCAAGAGACCGAAGCTTACACCTGGACGGGTTATGAGAAAATAGAATTATCACAAGAATATGGAAAGTGATATATTCTTAAAGCTGGAACCCCGGTTGAAATTGTTATATTTTTTGTTAAGCAAAAGGAGTCCGGTTCCAGACGCTCAGGTAACCACAGTTTAGAGTTTAATTATAATTTTATATTAATAAATATTTTATTTATTTAGAAAATTATATTTATAAATATCTAATAATATTAGATATTTATTTTTATAATTTCTAGATTAAAATAATTATTTATTAATTAAAGATTATAAGCTGTGCGGGTTAAAAACCAATTTTACGGAGTCTAAAACAATTCGTGGCCAGGAGACTTGAATTGATATAGTGGTCGGTTGATGCTTTATTTACAAATGAATAAATTCATTTGTTTAAAAAGAAAAGTGGCCAAGTTTTAATTAACTTAAATAATGGCCAGGTTGTTCAAGTGTCATAATGGAGTTTATTGAAACTGTCATAATGAAAACTGTCATAGCGAAGTTCAGTGAAACTGTCATAATGAAGACTGTCATAATGAAGTTCAGTGAAACTGTCATGATGCTGACTGTCATAGAGGAACTGTCATGATGCTGACTGTCATAATTGAAACTGTCATGATGGACTTCACAGCAACTGTCATAATGCCTGAAAAGTGTCATAGAGGCTCATAAAACTGTCATGAAGAAACTGTCATAATGGTATTAAACATACATTATGACAGTTGGAAATTGTTATGTTAAAAGAGACAGAAGCATCACAGACACAGACGGACAACAATATAACATCAAAACAAAACACAGCCTCCTCCATTCTCTCTCTCAAGCTCAAGAACACCCACAACTCAAATTAATTCCCAGAAAATTAAGTTCATCATCTTTGTAATATTTGTTCCACTGGAAGTTAATTATTTGTGATTCTTGTACTACTAGCGAATTAAGTTTCCTAGTTCACAATTTGATATCTTGATTTTTATTAACTAAATTAGAAAAGTTCATGTCGAATTTTCTAATTAGTTATTAATTACTTGATAATCATTTGTACTGATTGTGTAACACCCATCAAGTTAATATATTGTTATATTCAACTTGAAATTTGTGTTATTTTATTCCGCACAAATTTGTTTGAATTAAATTTTATTTAAAGGACAAATTTGGAGAAAATGATATAGATTGTATTCAACCCCCCCTTCTACAATCTTATCGGACCTAACAATTGGCATCAGAGCCTATTGATTGATATACAAATCAAGATCCTATTTTTATTCAATCAAAAATTTATCTCGAATTTTTAACTCACTTAAAAATTCATCATGTCTTCAAAAGCCATTGTTAAGATACCCATATTTGACAAGGAAAATTATGAATTGTGGAAAAAGAAAATGACCCTTTTTCTACAAGTGGCCAATCCTAAATATTTAGGAATATTGAAAACCGGGCCAATAATTCATATGATTACAGAAGAGGAAGTAATTGTGGATGGAGTTGTTAAATTTGCTGAAAGGACGTATCCAAAGGATCCTAATAATTATACCCCTGCTGAAAAGGAGGAAGCTGCCCTAGATATGAACCTACAGCTGATTTTAATGGAATCCCTAGATTTGATCATGCAAAATCATGTTGTTAATTGTAAAGATGCAAAGCATATCTGGGATACCATTTTGACAATAAATGAGGAAAGGGTAGATGACACTTCTACTGCTTTGGTTGGTGAAGCCTCGGTGAAAATGAAAGCTAAGGTTGTTCAACCTTACAGCTCTGAAAAGGAGGTGATTGTAGCTCGGGAAAGGAGCTGGGATGACACAGATAGCGAAGACGAAGAATATGGAAATTTTGCGCTGGTGGCAAATGCTGAAACATCAACTCGTTATACTACACCGGTAATTCTTACTGACGCTGAGTTGATTGATAGCTTATATAATTCCATGGGTAATGCAAAGAAACAAATTGAAAGAATAACTTTATTAAACACTAAACTTGAAAATGAAGTGTTAGAGTTAAAAAAGGTGCCTGATAATAATGATCAGCAAATAAAAGAAATAGCTCGACTTAACTACAGAGAAAAGTCGATATCAGAATACATGCATAAACAAATTGCTAAAGTTGCTGAACTTGAAACTAAGATAAAGGAACAGAATGTCAAATTATCTGCTTGTTTTAATTCTGTTAAAATTTCTAAAGAGTTATTCAATAAACAAGTTGTAGAACAAACCGTAGGAATAGGGTTTGGCTACAACGAAGCTGTTGGAATGTTAGGCATAAATTCCCCTAATCCTGTTAGTGCTAAAGAAAGGGGAATACCACATGTGCTTAAGAATGTTAAAGATCCACTCTTTAAGAAGTCTGTTGCAGAGCCTCTAGATATGACTTCTCTTGTTATTCAAGAGGAGATGCGTACTGAGGACATTGCTAGTGGTAGTGTTCAACTTAATGAAAAATCTGTTAAGGCACCTACAACCAAAAATGTTAAATCTAATAAGGTTGTTTCTATGAAACCAGTGAAGTTTGTTCCCAGTTCATCTAAAATTGAGTTAGGTGATAACAAGTTGGAGCAGAATGATAACATGTCTAACATGAATACCATGCCTATTATTGATACTTCTCATAAAGCATGTGGTGTTGTCAATTGTATGTCTTGTGCTTTTAATGTTATGTCTGCTTACTTTAATGGTAATCATGCATGTGATAATAAGACTACTCCTCGACAACATATGAACAGGAATAATAATGTTAGATCAAAGACTGCTAGTCCTCCTCATGTTAGGAGAGAGACATTTGTACCTAAGCCTAAACAAAGTTTTACTAAGGCTGTTTACAAGGTCAAATGTCCAGTCAATGAAACAAGTGTTATTGCTGGTAAACAAACATGGATACCCAAAATGAAACAAAAGATTGTAAAATCTGTTTATAGGGTAAAATGCTTGTTGACTAATGGTAAAATTGGTGTTAAGGTGAAAAATGTTGTTTTGCCTGACAAAGGCCAATTCTTTAAGTATTCTGGACCCAATCAAATTTGGGTTCCGAAGAAGGTTTAATCCTTTTGTCATTGCAGGGTGTTGAGCAGGTTGAGCGAGTGACCTGGATCTTGGACAGTGGATGTTCAAGGCATATGACTGGTGACAGAACCCTGCTGACAAATGTGGTGGAGAAGGCCGGCCCAGTAGTTACCTTTGGAGATAACAGCAAAGGTAGAACTGATGGATATGGCAGACTTGAAGCTGGAAATGTTATCATTGATGAAGTCTCTTTTGTGAAAGGACTTGAGCACAATTTGCTCAGTGTTAGTCAATTCTGTGACAAAGGATATGAAGTTTATTTCAACAAGAAGAATTGTCTAATTTCACACAAGAGACATGAAAAGCCACAACTGACAGGAGTTAGAAAAGGTAATCTGTACGTAGCCAATATGAACTCAGGAAGCACTGAAGAAATCACTTGCTTCTACACTAAAGCATCTAATGACGAGAGTTGGCTATGGCACAAGAAACTTTCTCATCTCAATTTCAAGACAATGAATTCTCTAGTTAAAAGAGAATTGGTGAGAGGTTTGCCTTCAATGGAATTCACTCAAGAAGGACTTTGTGATGCATGTCAAAAAGGCAAGATGAAAAGAGCAAGTCACAGGAGCACTGACACATCTTCAATAACTGAACCATTACAATTACTTCATATGGATTTGTTTGGTCCAGTTAATGTGATGTCTATGTCAAGGAAGAGATATGCTCTAGTGATCGTTGATGATTTTTCAAAATACACATGGGTTCTGTTTTTGAATTCTAAAGATGAGACTCCACAACTGGTGATTGATCACATCAAATTAATTGAGCGAGATTCTACATATCCAGTGAGAGCTATAAGATCAGACAATGGAACTGAATTCAAGAATGCGGTTCTAAATGACTTCTGCACTGAGAAGGGTATAACCAGACAATATTCAGCTCCAAGAACTCCTCAGCAAAATGGGGTAGTGGAAAGAAAGAATAGAACCTTGATTGAAGCTGCACGTACTATGCTAAGTGAATCAAGGCTTCCATTGTACTTTTGGGCTGAAGCTGTCAACACTGCGTGCTATACCCAGAATCGAACTCTAATCAATAAAGACCATATGAAGACACCCTATGAAATTATGGCTGATAAGAAACCATCACTCAAATACTTTCATGTATTTGGGGCAAAATGCTTTGTGCTTAAAGAAGGTGATGATCAAGGTGGTAAATTCGATACCAAAGCATTTGAAGCAATTTTTATTGGTTATTCAATGAGGGCGTACAGGGTGTATGTGATTGATGAACAGAAGATGATGGAAAGTGTCAATGTAACATTTGATGACACTAAACTCCCTAGTATCCAAACTGAGGATCCATCTGAAAAGCTATCTTTCGATGACATGACAGATACAGATTCAGATGATGACAATTCACCTGAGATTTTTGCTGATGCTAATGACAACGATGATGATCAGAGTAATGGTGGTGAAAACAATGAGAATAATGAAGATACACCTGACACTCCTGAACAATCATCTAGTCAACCTGGCAACAACTCGGGGGGAGATAATGAAGGATCAACTAGTCATACACAACATCAAAATGAAGAACAAGGTGAATCATCAAGATCTAATCTTCCCAGACAGACTGTTTGGAATAGAGCCCATCCTTTTGAGCTGATTATTGGTGATCCAGATGTTGGTGTTAAAACTAGAAGTGCTACTCAAAATCAATGTAACTATTCAGGGTTTCTATCTGAAATGGAACCTAAGAAAACTGAGGAAGCTCTTTCTGATCCTGATTGGGTGATTGCTATGCAAGATGAACTCAATCAATTCAAACAACAAGAAGTATGGAAGCTGGTACCCAGACCCAAAGACAGGAAAGTGGTTGACACAAGGTGGGTATTCAGAAACAAGCTAGATGAAGATGGTACAGTGACGAGAAATAAAGCAAGACTGGTAGCAAAGGGTTATTCACAAGCTGAAGGAATAGATTATGATGAAACCTATGCTCCAGTGGCAAGACTTGAGGCTATCAGAATATTCTTGGCATTCGCAGCATTCTCAAACTTTAAGGTTTATCAAATGGATGTCAAGAGTGCTTTTCTGAATGGAAAGCTAGATGAAGAGGTATATGTAGAACAGCCCCCTGGCTTTGAAGATCCAAAATTCTTGGACTATGTCTACTTTCTCTTCAAGGAAATTTATGGTCTTAAGCAAGCACCAAGGAAATGGTATGACACTCTCTCTGAATTTTTAATTGAAAATGGTTTTGTTAGAGGTGTCATAGACAAAACTCTCTTCACAAAGAAACATAAAAATGATACAATATTAGTTCAAATCTATGTGGACGATATAATATTCGGGTCTACTAATGATCTTCTTTGCAAGAAATTTGCTAAGTTAATGCAGGGTAAGTTTGAAATGAGCATGATGGGTGAGCTGAAGTTCTTTCTTGGATTGCAAGTAAGTCAAAGGACAGATGGAATGTTAGTTACAGAGGCATGCCTGTACTCATCTAATAACAAGCCTAATTGTTTGTAATGCTTTGCATTACTTACATGACCTCTTAACTGAGGGAACCTCTAGTTGTAGAGTTTCTGTTTGTATTGTACTTGTAATAGGCATCAAATCCTAGTTGTGTAACTGTACAAATAGAGTCTAGAATAATGCTTGAAAGAAGTTCCATGGTTCATGCCTCAAGCAAGGAGTTAAAGACTGCCAAATAATCACAGTTGGGATTTGAAGAAATGAAGAATTTGCCTAAGTACCAATTCGAGAAGTATATTTGTCTATTCGAGAAGTCCAGCATTCGAGAAGTCAGAGATTCGATATCTCAAGACACTATTCGATATCTCTGAATACACTGTTCGATATCTCATTCGATATCTCAGGGATTCGATATGTCTACTACTCTATTCGAGAACTCAAGAAGTCAACAAGTCAAGATGGTATTCGAGTTCTCAAAGAGTCAACAAGTCAAAGTTCCATTCGATATCTCAAGGACTCAGAAAGCTATTCGACAACTCGAGGATTCGATAAGTCAAATGTTCTATTCGACAACTCAAGGAATCCTGATGGAAAAGAGCTATTCGAGAAGTGGTTCGATATGTCTTTATAACAGTATTCGAGAACTCAGAGTTATCGATCAAGTCAATTCTAGTTCTCGAATCACTTACTTAGTCACTTCTCGAATACATTCTTGGAGACAAAATACTGAAGAAATTGTACAAGTCAGAAACCTGCAACAAGCCAATGCACTTTATGGACCACAATCTGTAACGTGCTCTGGAAAGCCTACAAGGAAGCTTGGAGAGATATAGAAGAGACAAGGAGCTAAAGAAGTGGATCTAAACAGGCTTTGCAAAGTCAAAATCTGTAACCGTTTGGATGCTTACTCAAAAAGGATAGACAGACTAGAAAGTAATTTGTTTAGCTACCTTATTTGTAGTAAGCAGGCTGTATCCATGTTCTATAAGGACACAGCCTCACTTCATAACTTAGTAACTTTGTGAGTCAAGTTTTTCATACACTGTAAGCTATATCTCTCTGAGAAAAACGAAGCTGAGAATACTACCATTTGTATTCACAGATTGTAGCAACCTTTATCTAATATACATTAGATTAAAGTGATATTGTGTCTTGTGTTGTTTATTTATCCGCACCTTAATTTCTGCACACACAGGCACTTATCTGCTACACAGACTCAACCCAAGAAAAGTTCAAGAATCCATTCACCCCCCCCCCCTCTGTATTCTTTTACCGTGTTCAATACTCAACAAGTGGTATCAGAGCGGGCTGTTTATTCAAAAACAGAGAAACGATCATGAGTTCGAATACACCAAAGACTACAGGAACGGTGAAGGTCCCTAAGTTTGATAAAGAAAACTTCAACCTCTGGAAGATAAAGATGATGTTGTTCATCAAAGCCTCTCATCCCTTGTATCCTGAGATTCTCAAGAATGGTCCTTTTGTTCCACAACAAGAGATACCAGAGAAGACTGTTGGAACCATAACAATCCCTAGAGCTTATGAGGCCAAGGATCCATCAAAGTGGACAGAGTCAGAAAGGGAGAAGGTTGCTCTTGACAGCCACCTCATGTTGCTCATCATTGATTCCATGGATATGTCAATGTTTGCAAACATTGCATCATGCACGTCTGCTAAAGAGATGTGGGATCACATTGAGGTGTTGTGTGAAGGGACTGATGAGGTTAAAGAAAACAGGAAACAGATACTGGTCACACAGTATGAAGCTTTCATGGCACAGCCCAAGGAAAGCATCACTGAGATGTTTGAAAGGTTTCACAAGCTAGTTACTGAGTTGCAGATGAATGGAAAGGTTTACAGCACCAAGGAGTTAAATATGAAATTTCTGTTGTCTTCACCAAATCATCTGGAGCAAAGAGTCATTTCCCTTAGAGAGAGAGATTTGAACAAAGTCACCTATGATGTACTCTATGGAGTCCTAAAGACTCATGAACTTGAGTTGCTTCAGAAGAGGGCTATCCAAGCCAACCAAGGTAGGATGATAAACACATCATGTGCCTTGATTGTCAACAAATCCATTCTGGACCTAGAAGCATCTACAAGCCAACTAAGGATAGAGGAGGTGGCAGATGATGAAGAAACTGAAGCTGGGGTGAGTGAACCTGTTGAGGAAAAGGAGGAAGAAGAAGAGGAGTTTTACACTCTGGAAGAACTTGATGGGATGGAAAATACTTCATATGCTTTCATGGCCAGAAAATTTCCAAACATCAGATTTAAAAGAAATCAACCCTTCAAACCCAAAACTCAAAACCATTCAGCCAACAAAAACAAGGCACCTGTGAAACCAAACAGAAATAAGTTCAAAACCGGTTATGTGGATAGGTCATCTGTAAGGTGTTATAGATGCAATGACCTAGGGCATTTTGCCAGTGAATGCAAGAAGCCTAAAAAGAAGGATAGAGATTATCTTGAGCTAGAAGCTAAGTATGAGGCCCTTCTGAAAAAGCAGACACATGGTAAGGCCTACATAGCTGAAGGGAAGTGTTGGGATGATTCTGAGAGTGATGAAGAGGAACAAGAATTCTGCAATTATGCCTTGATGGCCAACTCCAAGGATGACTCATCTTCATCTGATTCTCAGGTACCATCTCTCACTACTATAGACATGTCTGTTTCTGAATACAAATCCATGATTGAACAATTATCTGTTGAAATGTTTAATATTCATACTAGTATGACTGCTGCTAATGAGGAGATTGCTAAACTGTCTACTAGAAATGAAGTATTAACCAAAAAGAATGAGGAACTTGAGCTAACTGCTATGCAAGTAGAAAACCTTAAGAAAGAAGTTGAATATTTGGAGAATAAGGTTCTATGTGCTAGTCAAGTAGAGAAGGCTCTTAGGGATGAATTAGCTGAGAATGAATTCAAACTTAAAACTTTCAAGAAATCATCTGGTTTAGTGCAATCCTACTGTGAGAAAATTGAAGCTAAACCTAAAGCAGCTATTGGACTTGACTATGACTCTCTCAAACAAAGGAAAGGCTATGCTGTCATTGAAGAGGACACAGCTGTTCATGAGAAAGTGCCTCACATTTTGAGAAAAACTGAAAATCCAATTTTTAAGGAATCAACATTTGAAATTGATGAGGATGCCTTACTCATCAAGCAAATGTTGAATGATGAGGATGAGGCACAATCTAGTGAACAGCAAGCATCCTCTAAGGGTGAGAGTGTCAAGTCAAAGACCAAGAAGCCAGTAGTTGATAGGCCAAGACCTAAGAAGTTTGTTAAGTTTGTATCAGCTGGGAAGAGTGAATCAGAAAAGGAAGTGACTAAAAAGAAACAGAACAGAAATGGCAAGTTAGGGATTAATAAGGATAACAACTATGCTTATATGCCTAATGCCCCTAGAAAAACTTGTCAGAATTGTCTCAGTACCAATCATCTAACTCATGCATGCAAGAAACCTGTTGGTAGTGTGTCTAAACCTTTCTATGATTGTTCTGTGCCTCTAAGACATAGAGATGCACCCTTCTGTGATAAATTTGACTGTATGCCATGCAATATGAATGTTATGACTAGTTGTTTTAATTTAAGAAGACAGTTCATTGATGGTTGTATCAGTCACAATTCTCACACACACTACACAAGGTCAAAGTCTTCAAGTCCTCCTAAAGCTAGGAAGGTACCTCTGTCACCTAAGTCTGAAACCTCAGGTTCTAAGACTTCCAACAGTGACAAGAAGACTGACACTAAGAAAGTTAACAAGCATGTTGTTTATGATAAAACTGTCTCTAAGTCACATGGACCCAAACTTGTTTGGGTACCAAAGGAAAAGTAATACCTTTGTGTTTGCAGGGCAAAGAAAGTGAGAAGAAGGTCATGTGGATTTTGGACAGTGGATGCTCAAATCATATGACTGGTGATATGGCCCTGCTATCACAGTATGAGGAAAAGGCTGGCCCAATGGTTGCTTTTGGAGATGACAGCATGGGTAACACATTGGGATATGGCAAGCTGAAAGTTGGAAATGTCATCATTGAAGATGTAGCACTAGTCAAGGGGCTCAAGCATAATCTGTTAAGTGTTGGTCAGTTTACTGATAGAGGATTCAAAGTGAATTTTGACAAAGATGAATGTTTGATCACCCACAAGAAGACTGGTGATTTTGCTCTATCTGGAGTAAGGAAGGGAAGCCTGTTTGTAGCCAATATGGACTCTGCAAACAAGGACAAAATTTGTTGCTTTTACTCAAAAGCATCAAATGAAGATTGTTGGCTGTGGCACAAGAAACTATCACACCTGAACTTTAAGGCCATTAATTCTCTAGTCAAAAGAGAGTTAGTGAGAGGCATGCCCACACTTGAATTCTGCCAAGAAGGAGTGTGTGAGGCTTGTCAAAAAGGAAAAATGAAGAGATCAAGCCACAAGCCAAAGACAGTGACATCTGTAACCAAGCCACTACAACTCATCCATATGGATTTGTTTGGGCCTGTCAACATAATGTCACTTGGAAGAAAGAAGTATGCCCTGGTAATGGTTGATGATTTTTCAAGGTATACATGGGTAGAATTTCTGGCATCAAAAGATGAGGCTCCACAAGTAATCATTGAGCATATAAAGAAAGTTGACAAGGAAGCAAAGGCAAACAATGCAAGTGTGATTGCATTGAGGAGTGATAATGGAACAGAGTTCAGAAATGCCACACTTGAAGCATTCTGCAAAGAGAATGGCATTTCTCAGCAATTCTCAGCTCCAAGGACTCCACAACAAAATGGAGTTGTTGAGAGAAAGAATAGAACTCTAATTGAGGCTGCTAGAACAATGTTACTTGATGCAAAAATGCCCACATGTTTTTGGGCTGAGGCTGTGAGCACTGCATGCTATATTCAGAACAGAACCCTCATCAACAAAAACACTGGAAAGACTCCTTACAACTTGATGACTGGAAAGAAGCCTACACTGAAGTATATTCATACTTTTGGAAGCAAATGCTTTGTACTTAAGGACAATTCTGAATATGTTGGAAAGTTTGATGCAAAAGCATTTGAAGGAATTTTTCTTGGCTATTCTATGGAAAGAATTGCATACAAGGTTTATGTCATCAGTCAAAAGAAAGTTATGGAAAGCACAGATGTAACATTTGATGACAGTAAACTACCTGGACTAGAAGAAGCCAATGATGAAGACAAAGATCCATTGAAGTTTGATAATCTAGATGATTCTGATGAAGAGACTGAAACTAGAGTTGAAACTCAAGTTCAACAAACTCAAGTGAATAATGATACAAGAGAAGAATTTGTGCCAATCAATAGTGAAGAAACAAGCATCCAAGACACACCTGTGAGCAATGGCAACTTCACAGGGGGAGGAAATGAGGATGATCATGATGAGGATGATGAAGCAACATCAAGGATGAGAAATCAGGCTGAACACTCAAGGAAATGGGATAGATCACACACTGCAGAGCAAATCATTGGAGATCCTAATGCAGGAGTAAGGACTAGGAGAGCAACTCAAAATGAGTGCCTCTATGGATGTTTTCTATCACAAGTTGAGCCTAAGAAACTTGATGATGCATTGTTGGATCCAGATTGGATTATTGCCATGCAAGAGGAGCTGAATCAATTTGAAAGGAACAAAGTATGGGAACTTGTGCCTGCACCAAAGAATAGAACCATTGTTGGAACAAAATGGGTTCTGAAGAATAAGATGGATGAAGATGGTGTAATAATAAGAAACAAAGCAAGGCTGGTTGCAAAAGGATACTCTCAACAGGAAGGCATTGATTATGATGAGACATTTGCCCCTGTTGCTAGATTGGAAGCCATTAGAATATTCTTGGCATTTGCTGCTCATTCAAACTTTAAAGTTTATCAAATGGACGTCAAGAGTGCATTTCTAAATGGAGAGTTGGAAGAAGAGGTTTATGTGCAACAACCACCTGGCTTTGAGGATCCACATTTCCCAGAATTTGTCTACAGATTGCTTAAAGCACTGTATGGACTTAAGCAAGCTCCAAGAGCATGGTATGATACTCTATCACAATTTCTTCTTGAAAATCAATTCACTCGAGGCACATTGGACAAGACACTGTTTTACAAGAAGCATGGTGATGATATGATCCTAGTTCAAATCTATGTGGATGATATCATTTTTGGTTCTACAAATGAGAAACTGTGTGAGAAATTCTCTAAACTCATGCAGAGCAGATATGAGATGAGTATGATGGGAGAGTTGACATTCTTTCTAGGGTTGCAAGTCAGTCAAAGGAAGGATGGTATCTTTATCAGTCAAACCAAGTACATCAAGGATTTATTGAAGAAGTTTGACTTGGAAGATTGTTCACCTGCCAAGACACCCATGGCCACTGCCACTAAATTGGATGAAGATGCTAAAGGCAAGAGAGTAGATATCTCAGTCTACAGAGGCATGGTTGGTTCTCTACTCTACCTCACTGCAAGTAGGCCAGACATCATGTTTGCTACATGCTTGTGTGCAAGGTTTCAATCAAATCCAAAGGAATCACATTTGATTGCAATAAAAAGGATCTTTAGATATCTGAAGGGCACTCCTAACTTGGGATTATGGTACCCTAAGGACACAGGGTTCAATCTGGTTGGCTACTCTGATGCTGATTATGCTGGATGCAGAGTGGATAGGAAAAGCACCTCAGGAAGCTGCCAGTTCCTTGGACAAAGGTTAGTTTCTTGGTATAGCAAGAAACAACAATCTGTGTCAACTTCTACAGCTGAGGCTGAATACATAGCTGCTGGAAGTTGCTGTGCTCAAGTGCTTTGGATTAGAAATCAACTTAGAGATTATGGACTTGTGTTGGAAAGAATTCCAATCATGTGTGACAACACAAGTGCAATCTCTATAGTTGCCAATCCTGTCAATCATTCTAGAACAAAGCACATTGACATCAGATATCATTTCATAAGAGAACATGCAACTAATGGAACCATTGAGTTGCATTATGTCTCTACAGATAAACAACTAGCTGATATATTCACTAAGCCATTAGATGAAGCCACCTTCACAAGGTTGGTAAGTGAGATTGGAATGCTGAATTCTTCAGATTCTGGCTAAGTGAATACATCATCTAGATTGTTGCAGCAGTAAACACTTACTTTATCTAAATCCTCAATATTTTTTTAAGTAAGTGTTGGCTGAAATATGATTTATAAATATTTCAAATCTGTTGCATATGTTGAAAATCATATTTTTATTAACTTAAAATTTCTATGAAATTTTGAGAAAATCACTATTTGATTTGCTAGAATATTTTTCAATGAATATGTCTGGTAGATTTTAAAAAGATAGTGAAAATCAAATTTTTATGAGTGATGGGTATAGTTCGATAAGTCAGACTTCTCGAATGATTCACTATTCGACATCTCTAATAAGTCTCATTAGAGTACTCTTGAGTTCTCGAATAGAGTCTTTCTGAGATATCGAATAGAGGAATGATTGACTTCTCGAATATAGTAACTGAGTTCTCGAATGACTGAGTTCTCGAACACTATATTTGAGTTCTCGAATCATTTGAAAAGGCTGAATTCTCGCTGAATTTTAATCGATTTTGGACTTTTTGTCTAAAAGTTTAATTCACTCATAAAAACACATATTATTTAATTTAGAATTATTTCTAAGTTAGATAACTGCCAGCTGTGAGTTTCTATCTGCTTGAGTTATCGATTAAGCCATTCTTGACTTCTCGAATAGTTGTTTTCTACTTCTCGAATGCCTGACTTGTCGATACAAAACTGCTAATCGACAATTCAAGCACTTCATACTTATACAATCTCACATCTATTCGATTCATTTCATTCGATTTCTCAAGCATCTACACTCTCTAAACCCCTGAAACCCTAGCTACGAAAAGCCAAATTTCTTCTTCAACCTTCAATTTCTTTTCTCTCTTCTACACAAATGGCAACAGTAAAATTCAACACCAACTTCATCGCTCTCACTAGTGATGTTGAAGCACCCAATGCAAATTTCAAGTGCTTTGTGAAATGGATGGCTGAGTCATATATCAAGGATGCACTCTCAGCCAACCCAACTCTATATCTAGATATTCTGGAACAATTCTGGAGTACTGCTATTGTGGAGGTTGTAGCCCTGGAAAACGCAATCACTTCATATGTCATTTACTGCAAGGTTCAAGATAAGGAAATCACTATCACTACTGCAGACATGAACCAAGCACTAGGCCTACAACAAGAGTCATTTGACAGAATGGCCACTAACGCAGAGTTGGAGGAATTCTTTGAGTTCATAAACTACTCAGATGGGATTAATCTTGGAAAGCTAAACAGAAAGAATCTGAGAAAGGAGTGGAGTTATGTGTTTGCAACTCTTCTCCAAGTCTTCACTGCCAGGAAATCAAGCTTTGACCAAATCAGTGCACCTGTGCAGCAAATTGGATATGCTTTGGCCTATGGAAAGAAGATAGATGTTGGCCAAATCATACTTCAAGAATTATATGGGAGACTTGGTAAGAACACAACCAAGAGAGGTACTGATATTTTCTTCCCTCGCTTTATTCAATCTGTACTTAATTATAAAAATGCTTCATTGATTGAATTGCCTGGGATTGATAAAAATAAAATAGGCTATCCTAAGTCCATGACCAAACTCATTTTTGGTAACTTGGAAACTAGGAATGATGTGGATGTAAGACTGAACATAACTCCCCATATGGAGAGTTTGTTTAAGACTTACCCCCACAACATGCCAACATTTGATGCAAAATCTAAATTAGCACAGCCCAAGCAAGTAGAACAAAATGCTAACCCAGGGCCTGCTAACCAACCCTCTCAACCAAACACTCTACCTCTTACTGAGCCAACTGCATCCTCCTCTCAAAAGGGTGATGTTAGTAAAAAGAAGAGAAAGGAAGTAATGTCTGCACCTTTAAATATCTTGTCTGAAGCAGCATTAGCTGTTGAATTAGGTCTAGGAAGTGAGGAACCTGAGTCACCCTTACACAGAACAAAGAAGAAGAAAACTAAGACCACCTCCTCAGTCACACAAATGGCTGAAGTTGTAAAATCAGGGGCACACAGCTCACTAGGTGTATCCTCTCAACAGGGTGCACCTATAGAATCAAGCATCCTCCCCAATGCACCTTCTTGTATAGAGTCAGCACATGGGAGTGATAAGGCTGGCACAACACTGAGTGGAGAGCACATCACTTTTGAAACTCCCTCTATCTCTCAGGGGGAGTTGCCAAAATCTACTCTAAAACACACTTCTCTTCCAGAATCTATCTCTGAAATTTCTTTGGAACCTGCAACTCAGGCAACTGAGATGCAAGGTATTGATCATCAAGAATTCTTTTCTCTTGATGAGCCAATAATTTCAAGTGACTTAGTGCATGACACTTTGTTCACCACTCAGAACCCACATTTAGATGGTGAGGGAATGCATGCTGAGGCATATCCTAATGACACCATCACAAACACAGAGGTTCCCCTAGTTTTTACTAGAGACTCTGTGCCTGTGTCAACTGCTGGTGTAATTCATCCCACTTCTGTGGTGACACCAGTAGTAGAGTCAATCCATCCGGTTACAGAAGTTGCATCTGTAACTGAGGAGACTAGCTTGCCTAGCTCTAGCTCTGACTTCATGTCAACATGGCTGAAGCCTGTGCAACATGACAGTGCTTCAGGATCAGGGTCTGTTCCACAACAATTGACGGTTGAAGCACTTCAAAGCTTAATTGTGGATCAGATTCCTGAGTTCACAAAGATTGCTCAGCACCTTCTCACTGCAGACATGCCAAATCCAGACTATGAGGCTATTCTGTTATGCCATAGGGATGATGTGGAAGTGCAGAAGTCAAAGATCATTGATGATGCTGAGAGAGATGGCAACATAGATGCCTGGTTGCAAGGAAAATATGATATTACTCTCGATGAAGCACTTCAGTATCTCAGGGAGGAATACATCACTTCACTGGGCTCCAATGCAAAATCCATGTCACCTGGTGAAGTGTATGAAGCTGTAAATGACTCCTACAAGGGTTTCCTCAAGGCTGCACACTATCTTGGCAAGGGAGTCAAAACTGAAGTCAACAGGGTGTGTGATAAGACAGCCACTTCAGTAGCAGAAGTCAAGAGGGCCTTTGATGCTAAATTTCCTCAACTGGACAGTGTGTTCAAGGACATCAAACACTGCAACTCTACCTGCACTCAGATGGACAATGGGCTGGCTGTGCTAAAAGATGCTGTCACAGGTCTGGGGCATAAATTTCAGAATCTATCTGACCAGACTACAGATGCCAATGCCATGCTGAGGATAATGTTCAAGAATCTCTATGGAGATAGGCTAGTGACTGATGTTCCTGTGCATGAATTGTCTAAATATGAAGTGAAGAGACTGCAGGATCAATCTTTATCTGGTTTTAAGGCCAATGAGCTATTCACTAAGGTCAACTCTCTTGAGCAGGAGGTAGCCACTCTCACCAAGACCAATGCTCATCTCACAGACAAGGTTGCATTGCTAAATGATCAGTTGGACACTCAAGCATCCACCACAGCTGATGTTCTTCTGCATCAACAAACCATGTTAGCTGCAATGATGAAGCATATGGGTCTCTCTCTACCTGATGAATCTTCAATCCCAAAGGACATTTCTACAGCCTCTGTGCCTGACAACAAGCCTAAGGGGGAGAAGAAGGCTAGGAACTCAAATTCAAAGGGGGAGACAAAGGGAGAGAAAGGCATAGTAATCAAAGAGGGTGGTCAACAAAGGGCTTCTAAGTCTCTAGCAAATGTGTCTGGCAAGGGAAAAGCCAAAGTAGATGAGCCTCCATCTATCTTGCCAGTTGTCACCTTACCAACTGTGCACATCACTACTCCTGGAGGACAAAAGCAATCCATAACTACCACAGTGGTTGCAGGGAGTATGCCATCTGACAAACCTCAAATCTCTATATCTGAGAGTGCCAAGCCTGTAGAAGTCAAAGTTGTTACTGAGGCCAAGCTACAAGAAGTTGCTAACTCCAATGTTTATCATGATAAAGCCTTCTTGGAGTTTCTGAAAGCCATAAGGGAACAGGTTGGTGACACTCAGTTTTATCTGAGGGAGGTGAAGAAGCAGATAGACTACATCACTGTCATCCCCAAGAAAGTCAACAATATATGGGTCAAGGAGATAGTGATGGTTTCCAAACTAAAGATATGGCATCTAACATACCAGACTCTACAAGACCTAAAGCACTCAGAGATAGATGCCATACTTGAGCTCATTGAGAAAAAGAATGAGAACAGCAAGAGTCTGTTTGATGATTTGAGGAATGGTCAACCTACAAGGCTACCAGAAGTGATCAAGAAGCCATGGACAATTATTTATCAGTCTGGTACCAGAATTGAAGATATCAAGCAATTGGTCATTCCTCATGATCTCACCTCCAGAAATCACAGACTGATCATTGCTATCATTGATCAATTACAGAAGAAGGTTGGAGCCAGAAATGCTGAAGAAATTGAGGCACTGCATATCCTCAGAACCTATATTGCAACTGGTGAAATTCCAGAGATGGCTCAACCTAGGAGAAATAAGGATGATGATTCTGAAGACAAAGGTGATGGGAGGAGAAGACATCACAGGAGAGATAAGGGTGATGAAGATAAGAAGAAAAAGGGGGACAAGGATGGAAAGGATGATGATGACCAGGGTAAAACATATGTGAGAAAGAGTGGAAGACAGCAAGCCTTAGGCAATGCTAGCAGTAATCTCACCACAACACAAGACTCTAAGTCTAGGGTGAATACTGTTAGTAGTGACCTAGCAAAATCTACATCTATGGCTTCTGCAACTGTCTTACCATCTCAAGAAAAGAAGAAGATTCAAGTCAAGAAACCATGTGTATGTTTCAGAAAGCAATCTGCTAATGGAATACTACTATGGTCTACCAACCAAGGTCAAAGATTTCTGCCAAGCAACCATGTCAAAAGGATAAAGTTCAAACATACTGCAAGGAGAGTGAAGCTATCCAAATCTAGAGCCCTAACAATCATTCCAGGATTAAAGCTCCAGCCACTTGATGAAGACTTTGATGAAGAGCAACTGCTATTTCTAAGAGCTCAAAAGATATGCTATGCTGCAATTGTGGATGATCACCTTGTAATCAAGTACACTGATGGGAAAGAAATGAAATTCAAACAAGGGGGTTGTCAACATTGGGGTAAATTGTATGAGATAGAAAGAATCATTGCATTGCTGGATTCTAAGGACAAGGTGGAGAAAGTATGGAAGCTGGAATTGATTGACTTTGTAAAAATGAAGAAAGATTATGCTGAGAAGATAAGAAAGGGCTGCTATGAGAAATGGTTAGAAAGGGAGAAAGAAATTGATAGACTGGAGATTGAAGCAGAAAAGCTAAGGGCAAAGGGATTGTGTAGAGTTCAGTTTGATCCCTATGTGGTGAAGTATAGGAGGAGAAATGGAGATAATGTCAATATAAGAATGAACCTACTCAGTCACTATCCTGCCAACATTCTGAAGCCAGTGCTTGAAGATTTCAAAAACTCTATTATGATTGAAGAATTGGATGCTATGACAGAAATCATGAGAGCAGTAGATGAGATTGCAAGAAAGGAGAAAGAAAGGAAACAGAAAGCATATGATGATCTACAAGCCAAAGCAATGGAGATGCAATCAAAAGAAAATGGCTAGTACCTCATCATACTGTAAGAGTATTTATCTTGTAATTTCATTTATGTGTTCAATCAAAATACATACCTGTACTTTTAAAGTTTTATCTTTATGTATGTTAGGCTTGTTATCAGACATGAAATTGTGACTAAGGGTCTCACTCACAATTTGGGGGAGATTGTTAGTTACAGAGGCATGCCTGTACTCATCTAATAACAAGCCTAATTGTTTGTAATGCTTTGCATTACTTACATGACCTCTTAACTGAGGGAACCTCTAGTTGTAGAGTTTCTGTTTGTATTGTACTTGTAATAGGCATCAAATCCTAGTTGTGTAACTGTACAAATAGAGTCTAGAATAATGCTTGAAAGAAGTTCCATGGTTCATGCCTCAAGCAAGGAGTTAAAGACTGCCAAATAATCACAGTTGGGATTTGAAGAAATGAAGAATTTGCCTAAGTACCAATTCGAGAAGTATATTTGTCTATTCGAGAAGTCCAGCATTCGAGAAGTCAGAGATTCGATATCTCAAGACACTATTCGATATCTCTGAATACACTGTTCGATATCTCATTCGATATCTCAGGGATTCGATATGTCTACTACTCTATTCGAGAACTCAAGAAGTCAACAAGTCAAGATGGTATTCGAGTTCTCAAAGAGTCAACAAGTCAAAGTTCCATTCGATATCTCAAGGACTCAGAAAGCTATTCGACAACTCGAGGATTCGATAAGTCAAATGTTCTATTCGACAACTCAAGGAATCCTGATGGAAAAGAGCTATTCGAGAAGTGGTTCGATATGTCTTTATAACAGTATTCGAGAACTCAGAGTTATCGATCAAGTCAATTCTAGTTCTCGAATCACTTACTTAGTCACTTCTCGAATACATTCTTGGAGACAAAATACTGAAGAAATTGTACAAGTCAGAAACCTGCAACAAGCCAATGCACTTTATGGACCACAATCTGTAACGTGCTCTGGAAAGCCTACAAGGAAGCTTGGAGAGATATAGAAGAGACAAGGAGCTAAAGAAGTGGATCTAAACAGGCTTTGCAAAGTCAAAATCTGTAACCGTTTGGATGCTTACTCAAAAAGGATAGACAGACTAGAAAGTAATTTGTTTAGCTACCTTATTTGTAGTAAGCAGGCTGTATCCATGTTCTATAAGGACACAGCCTCACTTCATAACTTAGTAACTTTGTGAGTCAAGTTTTTCATACACTGTAAGCTATATCTCTCTGAGAAAAACGAAGCTGAGAATACTACCATTTGTATTCACAGATTGTAGCAACCTTTATCTAATATACATTAGATTAAAGTGATATTGTGTCTTGTGTTGTTTATTTATCCGCACCTTAATTTCTGCACACACAGGCACTTATCTGCTACACAGACTCAACCCAAGAAAAGTTCAAGAATCCATTCACCCCCCCCCCCTCTGTATTCTTTTACCGTGTTCAATACTCAACATGGAATATTTATCTGTCAATCCAAGTATGTCAGAGAGCTCCTCAAGAAATATCAAATGGAGGACTCATCTTCAACAAGAACACCATCATCTACAGCTGTCAAATTTGGAGCATGTGAAAATTCTGCTAAGGTAGATATCACAAGCTACAGAGGTATGATAGGCTCATTACTTTACCTTACTGCAAGTAGACCAGATATTATGCATGCTACATGTTTGTGTGCAAGGTTCCAATCGGATCCTAGAGATGTTCATCTCATTGCTGTTAAACGAATCTTGAGATATCTTAAGGGTACGCCTAACTTAGGCATCTGGTACCCTAAAGATTCTGGTTTTAATCTTGTTGGATATACAGATTCAGATTATGCAGGAAGTGTTGTAGATAGGAAAAGCACCTCTGGGAGTTGTCAATTCCTAGGTGGCAGGTTGGTTTCCTGGTACAGCAAGAAACAGCAAACAGTTTCCATCTCAACAGCTGAAGCTGAATATATAGCTGCTGGAAGCTGTTGTGCACAGATTTTGTGGATTAGGAATCAGCTACGAGACTATGGCTTTGTACTTGACAAAATTCCTATCTTGTGTGACAATACAAGTGCCATAGCAATCTCCAACAATCCTGTGCAGCATACAAGGACCAAGCACATTGACATCAGGTATCATTTCATTAGAGAGCATGTCATGATTGGTACCGTGGAGTTGCATTTTGTACCCACGGAAGAACAAACAGCAGATATTTTTACTAAGTCTCTTGATGAATCCACATTCACCAGAATTGTTGGTGAACTGGGTATGTTAAATAGTCCTAGTAATTAAACTAGTTAATATCTGAGGTCTGCTCTTTAATAATTTATAAGTGATTACTTTGTTAATATTTGTTATTAAAATCACTTGAGTAATTATTTTATTAACTTAAAATATTGCTTGTTAATTCTCAAATCTTTGTCATTATCTTTTTAATATATTCCTACTTACTTCTTTTAATTTTAGAATATTTATATTTTCTCTAAAAATATTTTTCTCAAATTTTACAAGTTGAAATTAGTGAGAAATCTATTTTTGTTGAAAATTACTTTTGAATATTTGTGTTGATTTAATAAGTCATATTTTCTCTTTAAATGATTTTCTATAAGAAAGTTATTTTATTAAGAAAATATATAGATTTATTAATTTACTACAAATATTTATGTAAATAGTTAATAGTTTATTAAATGGTTGTTAGTGTTTGTCCTTTTGTTATTAATGTTTGATTTCGTAAAAAGGATAACCTATGGTATTTTTAGTATTTTCTTGTTTTCTATTTAGCCATTTTTTAAGTAGTTATATTGTTGTAAATATTTTTATAAATTATTTTCTTTTATTTCTAATATTCTGTAAATATTATTAATACAGTTATTTTTGAATAATAATAAAAAAAATCGTATTTTGCTTTTCTTTTTAGTTTTTATTTAATATTATTTTTATGTATATTATTTCTTATTTTTGTATATTATTTTTCATGTGTATATAAATAGTTTGTATAGTTTTTCAGTTTAGTCACTTTACTTTCAAAACTTACAAACAGGTCCCTGTACTTGTTTCTTTTGTACTTATTCTGTTTAACACACACATATCGTGCTGTTTTAACTTCTAATCTTTGTTGTGTTGTTGTTATTAACAGAATTTCTTATTAAGGAACATTGTTGGTATCAAAATGGTATATGTCAATTCAATTGTTTAGGAATTAACGTTTGATTTTCAGGTTCTAACAATTGGAAGACAAGACCTAACAAGTGTTAACAAGTGGTAACAGTTGGTATCTAACATACAGGATCTAAAACATGATAAAATAGTTTTGTTTGTAGTGGTTTAAACATTAACATTCATTAATTTGATTAATATTTATTGTTAATTGGATTTTTGTTTATGTTTTTGTTTAGTAAAACCGACTCAATCTCTTTATATTTCCTAACTCAAAATCTCTTTCTATAGTTGTGATTGCTTACATTGTAAATCTTTTGAAATCACAACTGTATATCATTCTATCTCTATATGCTCATATTCTGTGATGCAGGTTCATCTACATGGAATTTTGTTTTCTCACATGTTTAGTCATAAGGTTGTAAACCCAACAACTTTTATCCCAGACTACAGTCAAACTCAAACACATTCTATCTTACACCCTAAAAGGAAGTAACCTATCAGACTAAAGGTCACCAGGGAGTAACTGCACTTGATGCAGCAAATAAGGATGTGTGGGATATTCAGTTGGAGAGTCACTACCTTATACACTATCCAAAATATTTCATATGCTCAAAGTGAGAATGCACACACTAAGGATGAATTGACGGAAACCTGTAATCCAACTATTTGACGGTTAGGATTATAAGTTAAAGGTTCTTTAATGAACCAAGTGTCTTCACGGACATTAGAAGGGAATCTTGATCTCAATGCTAAATTTATAGATCATTGTTTACCTTCTCAGAATTCAAATCTGAAAACCCTAAAAAGGGAAATTAGCAACTTGTAGATTATGACTCAGATTCGTCTGACGAGTCTAACAAGGATTTGGGATTTGCGAACTCCCATTGCACCACCACTGACCTCTATTGAAGGGGCTAGGGTGATTTTTCCTTGCAGGTACACTAAAGGATGTTGGAGCTATGAGTGCTATGAGTGATACACTAGTGAGCAAGAGTGTAAACACAGAGAGAAATGAGACACTCAACACAAATGAGTGGAGAGAAGAGTGAAACACTTGTGAGGTACACTAAACACTATCACACACTCACAGTGAGGAAGAAAATGAAACTTCCTTTCTAACAAAGAAATCTATAATTGGTACAACTACTTTGTCAACTAGTTGATTGGAGGATTCCTCAACTAAGGGGGAGAAGTAAAGGGGTACAAGAAAAAGGAGAGTAGGTTAGAAAGGGGGAGCATTTACAGACTGTGCTTAGGAGGAGAAGCAAGTCAAGTTACTAAGGGGGAGCCTTAGATGGAGAAATAAGGGGACTTTCAGTTGAAATGAAAGTGGAGATATAAAGAGAAGATTACATCACAATACTATTCTATTAGTCTTTCAATGTACTATGTATAAAGGCTAAGTGGAGGAGTAGTAGATTTCCTAGAAGTTATAGAAATGGTATTGATTCACCATTGTCTACATAGTAGGAACAGTTGTTTTTCTTAAGTGAGAAAAGCTGTGTCAGAGAAGAGAAGTGATTGTAAATCAAGAACTGCTGATAATCATCAATGTAAGGTGTGAAGGATTATTAGGCAGAGATATGAAGAATCAGAAATGAAGATGAGTTATCTATTGAAGATCAGTTCAGTGTTAGAGGAACAATCATCTATCATTTCGTCAACTGAGGATTCTGGAATTGTTAAATTCAAACCAGAGAAATTTTTTTAATGTACTATTTGCTAAGCTCCTAAATGCTTAATCTTTTTCTTGTTTAAGTGAGTTAGTTGAGTTATCCTCTAGGTATTTGCTTGTTATTGTCTAACAAACAAATAGGGGGAGATTGAAAGGCATATGATGTAGCCTATTTGTATTTCGAGGATACAACTCAACTTAAACAAGATTGTAGTAGTAAATAGTATATAGACTGTCACAAGAAATCTCAGATTGTATTATATGTCACAAGAAAAAGATCAAGGTCAATCTACAGACTTGAAGAATTACTACATTGAAAGAAGCTCAGACATCTGATCAAGCCTCAGTGGAGTATTCGTTAAGAAGTGGATTCATTTAAAGTGACAGAGATTTCAAGGTGACAGAGACAGTACATAAGATTAAAGAGAGAGATGAGAAAAGAAAAGGAACCAGATTTAAAAGCCAATATATGAAGAACAGTCATTGCGGTTAGTCACTCATGAACCAGACAGTACATCGAGTGTCAACATTAAACAATGGTTGTTCGTCATTAACTTCAGTGGTTCAAGCTATCAAGACTGGTATGTGAGAAAATCATTGTGCAAGCAACAGAAGGGTTAAATTATTTAATCACAATGATTTTATTATCAAGTGGACTGGCTATGAGGAAAAAGAATTATCATAAAGAAATTCTAAGTGATATATTCTTATTGCTGAAACCCCGGTTAGAATTGTTGTATTTTTTGCTAAGCAAAAAGAGTCCGGTTTCACATCCTCAAGAGACCGAAGCTTACACCTGGACGGGTTATGAGAAAATAGAATTATCACAAGAATATGGAAAGTGATATATTCTTAAAGCTGGAACCCCGGTTGAAATTGTTATATTTTTTGTTAAGCAAAAGGAGTCCGGTTCCAGACGCTCAGGTAACCACAGTTTAGAGTTTAATTATAATTTTATATTAATAAATATTTTATTTATTTAGAAAATTATATTTATAAATATCTAATAATATTAGATATTTATTTTTATAATTTCTAGATTAAAATAATTATTTATTAATTAAAGATTATAAGCTGTGCGGGTTAAAAACCAATTTTACGGAGTCTAAAACAATTCGTGGCCAGGAGACTTGAATTGATATAGTGGTCGGTTGATGCTTTATTTACAAATGAATAAATTCATTTGTTTAAAAAGAAAAGTGACCAAGTTTTAATTAACTTAAATAATGGCCAGGTTGTTCAAGTGTCATAATGGAGTTTATTGAAACTGTCATAATGAAAACTGTCATAGCGAAGTTCAGTGAAACTGTCATAATGAAGACTGTCATAATGAAGTTCAGTGAAACTGTCATGATGCTGACTGTCATAGAGGAACTGTCATGATGCTGACTGTCATAATTGAAACTGTCATGATGGACTTCACAGCAACTGTCATAATGCCTGAAAAGTGTCATAGAGGCTCATAAAACTGTCATGAAGAAACTGTCATAATGGTATTAAACATACATTATGACAGTTGGAAATTGTTATGTTAAAAGAGACAGAAGCATCACAGACACAGACGGACAACAATATAACATCAAAACAAAACACAGCCTCCTCCATTCTCTCTCTCAAGCTCAAGAACACCCACAACTCAAATTAATTCCCAGAAAATTAAGTTCATCATCTTTGTAATATTTGTTCCACTGGAAGTTAATTATTTGTGATTCTTGTACTACTAGCGAATTAAGTTTCCTAGTTCACAATTTGATATCTTGATTTTTATTAACTAAATTAGAAAAGTTCATGTCGAATTTTCTAATTAGTTATTAATTACTTGATAATCATTTGTACTGATTGTGTAACACCCATCAAGTTAATATATTGTTATATTCAACTTGAAATTTGTGTTATTTTATTCCGCACAAATTTGTTTGAATTAAATTTTATTTAAAGGACAAATTTGGAGAAAATGATATAGATTGTATTCAACCCCCCCTTCTACAATCTTATCGGACCTAACAGAATGCCAAGAAAAACAAGTTGTTAAGTGGACCACAAACTCGTTCGCGAGCCAACGCTACACAAACTCGTTGGCGAGCCAATGCTACAGAAACTAGTTCGCGAGCCAATGATATTGCTGATAAGGAAGTGACAAGTTCATCTAGGGCTAAATTGTTGCAACCGACATGTAGTAAACTTTTAAAACAGTCGAACAAAGCGGAAGCATGTGGTACCCTATCTGCTTATTTGGCACTATGTTAGTTACAGAGGCATGCCTGTACACATCTAATAACAAGCCTAATTGTTTGTAATGCTTTGCATTACTTACATGACCTCTTAACTGAGGGAACCTCTAGTTGTAGAGTTTCTGTTTGTATTGTACTTGTAGTAGGCATCAAATCCTAGTTGTGTAATTGTACAAATAGAGTCTAGAATAATGCTTGAAAGAAGTTCCAAGGTTCATGCCTCAAGCAAGGAGTTAAAGACTGTCAAATAATCACAGTTGGGATTTGAAGAAATGAAGAATTTGCCTAAGTACCAATTCGAGAAGTATATTTGTCTATTCGAGAAGTCCAGCATTCGAGAAGTCAGAGATTTGATATTTCAAGACACTATTCGATATCTCTGAATACACTGTTCGATATCTCATTCGATATCTCAGGGATTCGATATGTCTACTACTCTATTCGAGAACTCAAGAAGTCAACAAGTCAAGATGGTATTCGAGTTCTCAAAGAGTCAACAAGTCAAAGGTCCATTCGATATCTCAAGGACTCAGAAAGCTATTCGATATCTCGAGGATTCGATAAGTCAAATGTTCTATTCGACAACTCAAGGAATCCTGATGGAAAAGAGCTATTCGAGAAGTGGTTCGATATGTCAATATAACAGTATTCGAGAACTCAGAGTTATCGATCAAGTCAATTCTAGTTCTCGAATCACTTACTTAGTCACTTCTCGAATACATTCTTGGAGACAAAATACTGAAGAAATTGTACAAGTCAGAAACCTGCAACAAGCCAATGCACTTTATGGACCACAATCTGTAACGTGCTCTGGAAAGCCTACAAGGAAGCTTGGAGAGATATAGAAGAGACAAGGAGCTAAAGAAGTGGATCTAAACAGGCTTTGCAAAGTCAAATCTGTAACCGTTTGGACACTTACTCAAAAAGGATAGACAGACTAGAAAGTAATTTGTTTAGCTACCTTATTTGCAGTAAGTAGGCTGTATCCATGTTCTATAAGGACACAGCCTCACTTCATAACTTAGTAACTTTGGTGAGTCAAGTTTTTCATACACTGTAAGCTATATCTCTCTGAGAAAAATGAAGCTAAGAATACTACCATTTGTATTCACAGATTGTAGCAACCTTTATCTAATAATACATTAGATTAAAGTGATATTATGTCTTGTGTTGTTTATTTATCCGCACCTTCACTTCTACACACACAAGCACTTATCTGCTACATAGACTCAATCCAAGAAAAGTTCAAGAATCCATTCACCCCCCCTCTGTATTCTTTTACCGTATTCAATACTCAACAAGTGGTATCAGAGCGGGTTGTTTATTCAAAAACAGAGAAACGATCATGAGTTCGAATACACCAAAGACTATAGGAACGGTGAAGGTCCCTAAGTTTGACAAAGAAAACTTCAACCTCTGGAAGATAAAGATGATGTTGTTCATTAAAGCCTCTCATCCCTTGTATCCAGAGATTCTCAAGAATGGTCCTTTTGTTCCACAACAAGAGATACCAGAGAAGACTGTTGGAACCATAACTATCCCAAGAACTTATGAGGCCAAGGATCCATCAAAGTGGACAGAGTCAGAAAGGGAGAAGGTTGCTCTTGACAGCCACCTCATGTTGCTTATCATTGATTCCATGGACATGTCAATGTTTGCAAACATTGCATCATGCACGTCTGCTAAAGAGATGTGGGATCACATTGAGGTGTTGTGTGAAGGGATTGATGAGGTTAAGGAAAACAGGAAACAGATACTGGTCACACAGTATGAAGCTTTCATGGCACAGCCCAAGGAAAGCATCACTGAAATGTTTGAAAGGTTTCACAAGCTAGTTACTGAGTTGCAGATGAATGGAAAGGTTTACAGCACCAGGGAGTTAAATATGAAATTTCTGTTGTCTTCACCAAATCATCTGGAGCAAAGAGTCATTTCTCTAAGAGAGAGAGATTTGAACAAAGTCACCTATGATGTGCTCTATGGAGTCCTAAAGACTCATGAACTTGAGTTGCTTCAGAAAAGGGCTATCCAAGCCAACCAAGGTAGGATGATAAACACATCATGTGCCTTGATTGTCAACAAATCCATTCTGGACCTAGAAGCATCTACAAGCCAACTAAGGATAGAGGAGGTGGCAGATGATGAAGAAACTGAAGCTGGGGTGAGTGAACATGTTGAGGAAAAGGAGGAAGAAGAAGAAGAGTTTTACACTCTGGAAGAACTTGATGGGATGGAAAATACTTCATATGCCTTCATGGCCAGAAAATTTCCAAACATCAGATTTAAAAGAAATCAACCCTTCAAACCCAAAACTCAAAACCATTCAGCCAACAGGAACAAGGCACCTGTGAAACCAAACAGAAATAAGTTCAAAACCAGTTATGTGGATAGGTCATCTGTAAGGTGCTATAGATGCAATGACCTAGGGCATTTTGCCAGTGAATGCAAGAAGCCTAAAAAGAAGGATAGAGATTATCTTGAGCTCGAAGCTAAGTATGAGGCCCTTCTGAAAAAGCAGACACATGGTAAGGCCTACATAGCTGAAGGGAAGTGTTGGGATGATTCTGAGAGTGATGAAGAAGAACAAGAATTCTGCAATTATGCCTTGATGGCCAACTCCAAGGATGACTCATCTTCATCTGATTCTCAGGGCAAAGAAAGTGAAAAGAAGGTCATGTGGATTTTGGACAGTGGATGCTCAAATCATATGACTGGTGATATGGCCCTGCTATCACAGTATGAGGAAAAGGCTGGCCCAATGGTTGCTTTTGGAGATGACAGCATGGGTAACACATTGGGATATGGCAAGCTGAAAGTTGGAAATGTCATCATTGAAGATGTAGCACTAGTCAAGGGGCTCAAGCATAATCTGTTAAGTGTTGGTCAGTTTACTGATAGAGGATTCAAAGTGAATTTTGACAAAGATGAATGTTTGATCACCTACAAGAAGACTGGTGATTTTGCTCTATCTGGAGTAAGGAAGGGAAGCCTATTTGTAGCCAATATGGACTCTGCAAACAAGGACAAAATTTGTTGCTTTTACTCAAAAGCATCAAATGAAGATTGTTGGCTGTGGCACAAGAAACTATCACACCTGAACTTCAAGGCCATTAATTCTCTAGTCAAAAGAGAGTTAGTGAGAGGCATGCCCACACTTGAATTCTGCCAAGAAGGAGTGTGTGAGGCTTGTCAAAAAGGAAAAATGAAAAGATCAAGCCACAAGTCAAAGACAGTGACATCAATATCCAAGCCAGTACAACTCATCCATATGGATTTGTTTGGGCCTGTCAACATAATGTCACTTGGAAGAAAGAAGTATTCCCTGGTAATGATTGATGATTTTTCAAGGTATACATGGGTGGAATTTCTGGCATCAAAAGATGAGGCTCCACAAGTATTTATTGAGCATATAAAGAAAGTTGACAAGGAAGCAAAGGCAAACGATGCAAGTGTGATTGCACTGAGGAGTGATAATGGAACAGAGTTCAGAAATGCCACACTTGAAGCGTTCTGCAAAGAGAATGGCATTTCTCAGCAATTCTCAGCTCCAAGGACTCCACAACAAAATGGAGTTGTTGAGAGAAAGAATAGAACTCTAATTGAGGCTGCTAGAACAATGTTACTTGATGCAAAAATGCCTACATGTTTTTGGGCTGAGGCTGTGAGCACTGCATGCTACATTCAGAACAGGACCCTCATCAACAAAAACACTGGAAAGACACCTTACAATTTGATGACTGGAAAGAAGCCTACTCTAAAGTATGTTCATACTTTTGGAAGCAAATGCTTTGTACTAAAGGATAATTCTAAATATGTTGGAAAGTTTGATGCAAAAGCATTTGAAGGAATTTTTCTTGGCTATTCTATGGAAAGAATTGCATACAAGGTTTATGTCATCAGTCAAAAGAAAGTTATGGAAAGCACAGATGTAACATTTGATGACAGCAAACTACCTGGACTAGAAGAAGCCAATGATGAAGACAAAGATCCGTTGAGATTTGATAATCTAGATGATTCTAATGAAGAGACTGAAACTGGAGTTGAAACTCAAGTTCAACAAACTCAAGTGATTAATGATACAAGAGAAGAATTTGTGCCAATCGACAGTGGAGAAACAAGCATCCAAGACACACCTGTGAGTAATGGCAACTTCACAGGGGGAGGAAATGAGGATGACCATGATGTGGATGATGAAGCAACATCAAGAATGAGAAGTCAGGCTGAACACTCGAGGAAATGGGATAGATCACACACTGCAGAGCAAATCATTGGAGATCCTAATGCAGGAGTAAGGACTAGAAGAGCAACTCAAAATGAGTGCCTCTATGGATGTTTTCTATCACAAGTTGAGCCTAAGAAACTTGATGATGCACTGTTGGATCCAGATTGGATTATTGCCATGCAAGAGGAGCTGAATCAATTTGAAAGGAACAAAGTATGGGAACTTGTGCCTGCACCAAAGAATAGAACCATTGTTGGAACAAAATGGGTTCTGAAGAATAAGATGGATGAAGATGGTGTAATAATAAGAAACAAAGCAAGGCTGGTTGCAAAAGGATACTCTCAACAGGAAGGCATTGATTATGATGAGACATTTGCCCCTGTTGCTAGATTGGAAGCCATCAGAATATTCTTGGCATTTGCTGCTCATTCAAACTTTAAAGTTTATCAAATGGATGTCAAGAGTGCGTTTCTAAATGGAGAGTTGGAAGAAGAGGTTTATGTGCAACAACCACCTGGCTTTGAGGATCCACATTTCCCAGAATTTGTCTACAGATTGCTTAAGGCACTGTATGGACTTAAGCAAGCTCCAAGAGCATGGTATGATACTTTATCACAATTTCTTCTTGAAAATCAATTCACTAGAGGCACATTGGACAAGACACTGTTTTACAAGAAGCATGGTGATGATATTATCCTAGTCCAAATCTATGTGGATGATATCATTTTTGGTTCTACAAATGAGAAGCTGTGTGAGAAGTTCTCTAAACTCATGCAGAGCAGATATGAGATGAGTATGATGGGAGAGTTGACATTCTTTCTAGGGTTGCAAGTCAGTCAAAGGAAGGATGGTATCTTTATCAGTCAAACCAAGTACATCAAGGATTTATTGAAGAAGTTTGACTTGGAAGATTGTTCACCTGCCAAGACACCCATGGCCACTGCCACTAAACTGGATGAAGATGCTAAAGGCAAGAAAGTAGATATCTCAGTCTACAGAGGCATGGTTGGTTCTCTACTCTACCTCACTGCAAGTAGGCCAGACATCATGTTTGCTACATGCTTGTGTGCAAGGTTTCAATCAAATCCAAAGGAATCACATTTGATTGCAATAAAAAGGATCTTTAGATATCTGAAGGGCACTCCAAACTTGGGTTTATGGTATCCTAAGGACACAGGGTTCAATCTGGTTGGTTATTCTGATGCTGATTATGCTGGATGCAGAGTGGATAGGAAAAGCACCTCAGGAAGCTGCCAGTTTCTTGGACAAAGGTTAGTTTCTTGGTATAGCAAGAAGCAACAATCTGTGTCAACTTCTACAGCTGAGGCTGAATACATAGCTGCTGGAAGTTGCTGTGCTCAAGTGCTTTGGATTAGAAATCAACTTAGAGATTATGGACTTGTGTTGGAAAGAATTCCAATCATGTGTGACAACACAAGTGCAATCTCTATAGTTGCCAATCCTGCCAATCATTCTAGAACAAAGCACATTGACATCAGATATCATTTCATAAGAGAACATGCAACTAATGGAACCATTGAGTTGTATTATGTCTCTACAGATAAACAACTAGCTGATATATTCACTAAGCCATTAGATGAAGCCACCTTCACAAGGTTGGTAAGTGAGATTGGAATGCTGAATTCTTCAGATTCTGGCTAAGTGAATACACCATCTGATTGTTGCAGCAGTAAACACTTACTTTATCTAAATTCTCAATATTTTTGGAGTAAGTGTTGGCTGAAATATGATTTATAAATATTTCAAATCTGTTGCATATGTTGAAAATCATATTTCTATTAACTTAAAATTTCTATGAAATTTTGAGAAATTCACTATTTAATTTGCTAGGATATTCTTCAATGATTATGTCTGGTAAATTTTAAAAGATAGTGAAAATCAAATTTTTTACGAGTGATGAGTATAGTTCGATAAGTCAGACTTCTCGAATGATTCACTATTCGACATCTCTAATAAGTCTCATTAGAGTACTCTTGAGTTCTCGAATAGAGTCTTTCTGAGATATCGAATAGAGGTATTCTTGACTTCTCGAATATAGTAACTGAGTTCTCGAATGATTGAGTTCTCGAACACTATATTTGAGTTCTCGAATCATTTGAAAAGGCTGAATTCTCGCTGAATTTTAACCAATTTTGGACTTTTGTCTAAAAGTTTAATTCACTCATAAAAACATATATTATTTAATTTAGAATTATTTCTAAGTTAGATAACTGCCAGCTGTGAGTTTCTATCTGCTTGAGTTATCGATTAAGCCTTTCTTGACTTCTCGAATAGTTGTTTTCTCTTCTCGAATGTCTGACTTGTCGATACAAAACTTTCTGCTAATCGACAATTCAAGTACTTCATACTTATACAATTTCACATCTATTCGATTCATTTCATTCGATTTCTCAAGCATCTACACTCTCTAAACCCCTGAAACCCTAGCTACGAAAAGCCAAATTTCTTCTTCAACCTTCAATTTCTCTTCTCTCTTCTACACAAATGGCAACAGTAAAGTTCAACACCAACTTCATCGCTCTCACTAGTGATGTTGAAGCACCCAATGCCAATTTCAAGTGCTTTGTGAAATGGATGGCGGAGTCATATATCAAGGATGCACTCTCTGCCAACCCAACTCTGTATCTAGATATCCTGGAACAGTTTTGGGGCACTACTATTGTGGAGGTTGTAGCCCTGGAAAACGCAATCACTTCATATATCATCTACTGCAAGATTCAAGATAAGGAAATCACTATCACTACTGCAGACATGAACCAAGCACTGGGCCTACAACAAGAGTCATTTGACAGAATGGCCACTAATGCAGAGTTGGAGGAATTCTTTGAGTTCATCAACTACTCAGATGGGATCAATCTTGGAAAGCTAAACAGAAAGAATCTGAGAAAGGAGTAGAGCTATGTGTTTGCAACTCTTCTCCAAGTCTTCACTGCCAGGAAATCAAGCTTTGATCAAATCAGTGCACCTGTGCAGCAAATTGGATATGCTTGGGCCTATGGAAAGAAGATTGATGTTGGCCAAATCATCCTCCAAGAATTATATGGGAGACTTGGTAAGAACACAACCAAGAGAGGTACTGATATTTTCTTCCCTCGCTTTATTCAATCTGTACTTAATTATAAAAATGCTTCATTGATTGAATTGCCTGGGATTGATAAAAATAAAATAGGCTATCCTAAGTCCATGACCAAACTCATTTTTGGTAATTTGGAGACTAGGAATGATGTGGATGTAAGACTGAACATAACTCCCCATATGGAGAGTTTGTTTAGGACTTATCCCCACAACATGCCAACATTTGATGCAAAATCTAAGTTAGCACAGCCCAAGCAAGTAGAACAAAATGCTAACCCAGGGCATGCTAACCAACCCTCTCAACCAAACACTCTACCACATACTGAGCCAACTGCATCATCCTCTCAAAAGGGTGATGTTAGTAAAAAGAAGAGAAAGGAAGTAATGTCTGCACCATTAAATATCTTGTCTGAAGCAGCATTAGCTGTTGAATTAGGTCTAGGAAGTGAGGAACCTGAGTCACCCTTACACAGGACAAAGAAGAAGAAAACTAAGACCACCTCTTCAGTCACACAAATGGCTGAAGTTGTAAAATCAGGGGCACACAGCTCACTAGGTGTATCCTCTCAACAGGGTTCACCTATAGAATCAAGCATCCTCCCCAATGCACCTTCTTGTATAGAGTCAGCACATGGGAGTGATAAGGCTGGCACAACACTGAGTGGAGAGCACATCACATTTGAAACTCCCTCTATCTCTCAGGGGAAGTTGCCAAAATCTACTCTTAAACACACTTCTCTTCCAGAATCTAACTCTGAAATTTCTTTGGAACCTGCAACTCAGGCAACTGAGATGCAAGGTATTGATCATCAAGAATTCTTTTCTCTTGATGAGCCAATAATTTCAAGTGACTTAGTGCATGACACTTTGTTCACCACTCAGAACCCACATTTAGATGGTGAGGGAATGCATGCTGAGGCATCTCCTGATGACACCATCACAAACACAGAGGTTCCACTAGTTTTTACTAGAGACTCTGTGCCTGTGTCAACTACTGGTGTGATTCATCCCACTTCTGTGGTGACACCAGTAGTAGAGTCAATCCATCCGGTTACAGAAGTTGCATCTGTAACTGAGGAGTCTAGCTTGCCTAGCTCTAGCTCTGACTTCATGTCACAATGGCTGAAGCCTGTGCAACATGACAGTGCTTCAGGATCAGGGTCTGTTCCACAACAATTGACGGTTGAAGCACTTCAAAGCTTAATTGTGGATCAGATTCCTGAGTTCACAAAGATTGCTCAGAACCTTCTCACTGCAGACATGCCTAATCCAGACTATGAGGCTATTCTGTTATGCCATAAGGATGATGTGGAGGTGCAGAAGACAAAGATCATTGATGATGCTGAGAGAGATGGCAACATAGATGCCTTGTTGCAAGGAAAATATGATATTACTCTCGATGAAGCACTTCAGTATCTCAGGGAGGAATACCTCACTTCACTGGGCTCCAATGCCAAATCTCTGACACCCGGTGAAGTGTATGAGGCTATGAATGATACACACAAGGGATTCCTCAAGGCTGCTCATTATCTTGGAAAAGGTGTTAAGACTGAGGTCAATAGAGTGTGTGATAAGACCACCACCACAGTAGAAGCAATCAAGAGGACCTTTGATGCCAAATTCCCTCAGCTAGACAGTGTGTTCAAGGACATCAAACACTGCAACACTACCTGCACCAATATGGATAATGGGCTAGCTCTGCTAAAGGATACTGTCACAGGTCTGGGGCATCAATTTCAAATTCTATCTGATCAGACCACAGATGCCAATGCCATGCTGAGGACCATGTTCAAAAATTTATATGGAGAAAGACTGGTCACTGAGGTCCCAGTACATGACATGACTAGATTTGAAGTGCAGAGACTCAAAGAACAATCCCTGTCTGGCTTCAAATCTACTGAGTTATTCAGCAAAGTAGATGCACTTGAGAAGGAGGTGGCTACTCTCACCAAGTCCAATGCTCATTTACAGACAAGGTTGCACTACTAAATGATCAGTTGGACACTCAAGCATCCACCACAGCTGATGTCCTTCTGCATCAACAATCCATGTTAGCTGCTATGATGAAGCATATGGGTCTCCCTCTACCTGATGAATCTTCAATCCCAAAGGACATTTCTACAGCCTCTGTGCCTGACAACAAGCCTAAGGGGGAGAAGAAGGCAAGGAACTCAAATACAAAGGGGGAGAAAGGCATAATACTAAAAGAGGGTGGTCAACAAAGGGCTTCAAAGTCTCTACCAAATGTGCCTGGCAAAGGAAAATCCAAAGTGGATGAGCCTCCATCTACCTTACCAGTTGTCACTCTACCAACTGTGCACATCACTACTCCTGGAGGACAAAAGCAATCCATAACTACCACAGTGGTTGCAGGGAGTATGCCATCTGACAAACCTCCAACCTCTATATCTGATAGTGCCAAGCCTGTAGAAGTTAAAGTTGTTACTGAGGCCAAGCTGCAAGAAGTTTCCAACTCAGATGTTTATCATGATAAATCCTTCTTGGAGTTTCTGAAAGCCATAAGGGAACAGGTTGGTGACACTCAGTTTTATCTGAGGGAGGTGAAGAAGCAGATTGACTACATCACTGTCATCCCCAAGAAAGTCAATAATCTATGGGTCAAGGAGATAGTGATGATTTCCAAATTAAAGATATGGAATCTAACATACCAGACTCTACAAGACCTAAAAAACTCAGAGATAGATGCCATACTTGAGCTCATTGAGAAGAGGAATGAGAACAGCAAAAGTCTGTTTGATGATTTGAGGAATGGCCAACCTTCAAGGTTACCAGAAGTGATCAAGAAGCCATGGACAATCATTTATCAGTCTGGCACCAGAATTGAAGATATCAAGCAATTGGTCATTCCCCATGATCTCACCACTAAAAATCACAGACTGATCATTGCTATCATTGATCAATTACAAAAGAAGGTTGGAGCCAGAAATGCTGAAGAAACTGAGGCACTGCACATCCTCAGAACTTATATTGCAACTGGTGAAATTCCAGAGATGGCTCAACCTAGGAGAAATAAGGATGATGATTCTGAAGATAAAAGTGATGGGAGGAGAAGACATCACAGGAGAGATAAGGGTGATGAAGACAAGAAGAAGAAGGGGGACAAAGATAAGAAGAATGATGATGACTAAGGCAAAATCTATGAGAGGAAGATTGGAAAACAGCAAGCCTTAGGCATTGCTAGTAGTAACCTCACCACAACACAAGGCTCTAAGTCTAGGGTGAATACTGTTAGTGGTGACCTAGCAAAATCTACATCTATGGCTTCTGCAACTGTTTTGCCACCTCAAGAAGAGAAGAAGATTCAAGTCAAGAAACCATGTGTATGTTTCAGAAAGCAAACTGCTAATGGAATACTACTATGGTCTACCAACAAAGGTCAAAGATTTTTGCCAAGCAACCATGTCAAGAGGATGAAATTTAAACATGTTGCAAGAAGAGTGAAGCTATCCAGATCAAGAGCCCTAACAATCATTCCAGGATTAAAACTCCAACCACTTGATGAAGACTTTGATGAAGAGCAATTGCAATTTCTAAGAGCTCAAAAGATATGCTTTGCTGCAATTGTAGATGACCACCTTGAGATCAAGTACACTGATGGGAGAGAAATGAAATTCAATCAAGGGGGTTGTCAGAATTGGGGTAAATTGTATGAGATAGAAAGAATCATTGCATTGCTGGACTCTAGAGACAAGGTGGAGAAAGTATGGAAGCTGGAATTGATTGACTTTGTGAAAATGAAGAGAGATTATGCTGAAAAGATAAGAAAGGGCTGCAATGAGAAGTGGTTAGAAAGGGAGAAAGAAATTGACAGACTGGAGATTGAAGCAGAAAAGCTAAGGGCAAAGGGATTGTGTAGAGTTCAGCTTGATCCCTATGTGGTGAAGTATAGGAGAAGAAATGAAGACAATGTCAATATAAGAATGAACCTACTCAGTCACTATCCTACCTACATTCTGAAGCCAGTGCTTGAAGATTTCAAAAACTCGATCATGATTGAAGAATTGGATGCTATGGCAGAAATCATAAGAGCAATAGATGAGAATGCAAGAAAGGAGAAAGAAATGAAACAGAAAGCATATGATGATCTACAAGCCAAAGCAATGGAGATGCAATCAAAAGAAAATGGCTAGTACCTCATCATACTGTAAGAGCAGTTATCTTGTAATTCCATTTATGTGTTCAATATACATACCTGTACTTTTAAAGTTTCATCTTTATGTATGTTAGGCTTGTTATCAGACATGAAATTGTGACTAAGGGTCTCACTCACAATTTGGGGGAGATTGTTAGTTACAGAGGCATGCCTGTACACATCTAATAACAAGCCTAATTGTTTGTAATGCTTTGCATTACTTACATGACCTCTTAACTGAGGGAACCTCTAGTTGTAGAGTTTCTGTTTGTATTGTACTTGTAGTAGGCATCAAATCCTAGTTGTGTAATTGTACAAATAGAGTCTAGAATAATGCTTGAAAGAAGTTCCAAGGTTCATGCCTCAAGCAAGGAGTTAAAGACTGTCAAATAATCACAGTTGGGATTTGAAGAAATGAAGAATTTGCCTAAGTACCAATTCGAGAAGTATATTTGTCTATTCGAGAAGTCCAGCATTCGAGAAGTCAGAGATTCGATATTTCAAGACACTATTCGATATCTCTGAATACACTGTTCGATATCTCATTCGATATCTCAGGGATTCGATATGTCTACTACTCTATTCGAGAACTCAAGAAGTCAACAAGTCAAGATGGTATTCGAGTTCTCAAAGAGTCAACAAGTCAAAGGTCCATTCGATATCTCAAGGACTCAGAAAGCTATTCGATATCTCGAGGATTCGATAAGTCAAATGTTCTATTCGACAACTCAAGGAATCCTGATGGAAAAGAGCTATTCGAGAAGTGGTTCGATATGTCAATATAACAGTATTCGAGAACTCAGAGTTATCGATCAAGTCAATTCTAGTTCTCGAATCACTTACTTAGTCACTTCTCGAATACATTCTTGGAGACAAAATACTGAAGAAATTGTACAAGTCAGAAACCTGCAACAAGCCAATGCACTTTATGGACCACAATCTGTAACGTGCTCTGGAAAGCCTACAAGGAAGCTTGGAGAGATATAGAAGAGACAAAGAGCTAAAGAAGTGGATCTAAACAGGCTTTGCAAAGTCAAATCTGTAACCGTTTGGACACTTACTCAAAAAGGATAGACAGACTAGAAAGTAATTTGTTTAGCTACCTTATTTGCAGTAAGTAGGCTGTATCCATGTTCTATAAGGACACAGCCTCACTTCATAACTTAGTAACTTTGGTGAGTCAAGTTTTTCATACACTGTAAGCTATATCTCTCTGAGAAAAACGAAGCTGAGAATACTACCATTTGTATTCACAGATTGTAGCAACCTTTATCTAATAATACATTAGATTAAAGTGATATTGTGTCTTGTGTTGTTTATTTATCTGCACCTTCACTTCTACACACACAGGCACTTATCTGCTACATAGACTCAATCCAAGAAAAGTTCAAGAATCCATTCACCCCCCTCCCTCTGTATTCTTTTACCGTATTCAATACTCAACACACTGCGAGACCGTCAGAAGCAGGGTATGCTAACTCCACCAACCAATAATGTTCCTGAGCCAAACTTGGAAAAAAGTGCAGAGGAAGAAACTGAAGCAGGTACCGTGTGTACAGGAAAGCTTATAAAATGAGTTTAAATACATTTTTTTCTGACTATTTATACTTCAAAAAAATATAAATGTTTACTGAGTATTTATACTTAGAAAAAAAAACATTTTTGCTAAGTACTTATACTTAGAAAAAATGTGTAAATACTTTGAAAAATATACATTTTTCCTGTGTATAAATACCTAGAAAAATATACATTTCTCCCGAGTATAAATGCTTAGAAAATATATACATTCTTTCTGACTATGACTGAGTTTCTAATGAATACATTTTTTCTAATGCTTTTTTATGTGTACCTGGTGTATAAAGTGGTAGCTCCTTAAAGATGGAGAGGAAGGACAAAAATGACCGCAGTTCTTGCAAGAGGTCGCAATGACAGACCGGTCATTTTATTGAACAAAAAAGGTCAGCCGGTTTCAAAAAACCGTAAATTATTGAGAGAACTTAGTAATTTTCTGGGTACAGTTGTAAAGGACAATGTGTCGCTTGCTTACGTAAATTGGCGTGTTGTTCCTGGCCAACTGAAGAAGACAATGTGGGACTATACTAGGGTAAACACTATTACCAAAATATTAGTTTCAATTAATTTCATGTTTATGCACTGAATTAATGAATTTAATGTTTAATATATCGTAGGACCGTTATATAATTCCGGATAACGGGCAACGTTGGGTGGACAAGACACTCAATCAATCTTGGAGGACGTACAAATCTCGTATGAAGGAGAGGTATTATAAAATGTATGAAACTGACGAGGACAGGATGGCAAATAGGCCGAATACGATTCCTTTGCAGGATTTTAAGCTGTTGGTGAAATATTGGGGAGGCGAGGCAGTTCAGGTATTCTAATACACTTTTTCAATCTGATTATTGTGATTTAAAAGATGATCAAAATAAAATTGTGCACTGAGTATTTTTGTACTTTTACAGGAATTAGCAAAGGATAATGAAACACGACGTGCTTCAGTCACTAACACACACACTCTAGGTCCCAACAGTATGGTACAAGTTAGAGAGAAGTTGGTACGTGTCTTTCTTTGTGCACGTTCATGTTTTTTTTTTAGGATAAACTGATAAAAATGGTAATAATTTGTTAACTGCACCTAACATTTTTTTACCAAGTTTTGCAATAGTACAGCCTACCCTGAAATCTGAACCATAACTATTTTATTTTATTAAGTTTAGCATCCACAATCAATTTATCTACTTTTTTTCATCTTGCCCTCCTTTGAACATGCAAATTAAAATAATGACCGTAAATTTGCCTTTGTTATTTTCATTTTAGTAATATATAAGAAATCATAATAGAATTTGTAAGTTAGAAGTCCTATTGATAATAAAATTTGCTAGTTATAAAGTTTAGAGGCCGGATACTCCCATTTTTTTCAATTTACTGTTACAATGCATTTTTTTGGCTTGTTTTATATTTATTTCTATCTGATTTGTTTTTTTTGTCTTGGTCTGCCTCTGCCACTGAATATAATGTGAAAATTTCAAATATTCTTTATTCTTGTAGTAAGTGCTAACAATGAGCTTGGATAATCTTATACTCTTCATTTTATAACAGAAAATGGGTAATCCAAAACTTGCCTCGCCATCAGATGCTCATGTTTATTTGGAATCTCATGAGCGAGAAGAGGGTCGAACATACAAGACCAATACAACTGAAATTAAAAAAAGAATTGTAAGTACCTTGTTTGATACTTATAAATCAATATTGGTTTACTTGGTCGAATTTATGGCTTTTTTTTACAAATTAAGAGAAAAAGAAAGACTTTGACTGTTGGTTTATTTGGTCAGATTATTTGGTAGGGAAGACTATATAATACCAATATAATATTTCTGGGCAGTCGCAAAGTACACCTAAAAACAAACATGTAGGTCCTTGCATTATATAATTGTATGACTAACTTGATTAATTTTTCACAATTTTTTTATTGTAGACTCAGGTTAAAGAGAAGGTGGCTGCAGGTGAGGATGCATCAGAACTGATTGCTAATGGCAAGTCTCATGGTCGAGAATGGCTAAAAGGCAGAAATGGTAAAAGTTCAGGTTCGGCATCGACTTCGGCTCCTGTTGACCCTTTTTTAGAGGATGTAACTGAAAAGATAAAGCGAGATCTGGAGGTTGAACTGGACGCAAAGGTGAACATGAAAGTCCAGGATAAACTGTCAACGTTGCTGAAAAAGCTAGCCGAAGCAAATCCTGGTTTGAATATGGACGTCGCAGACTTTTGTGCTACTGCTTCAAGCGAGGACGATGAAAATGCAACCCCAATGACTGTCGGCGCTTCTACTTAGTTCCTGTTTTACAATCAATAGTACCATGAACTACTTTGGTTATATTTTGTCGTATCTTTTGCTTAGTTGTTTAACTACTTTGGTTATCTCTAGTCTTGCTTGGTACTATGTTGCTTAGTACTCTATTATATATGTTCCTTGGATGATATATATATGGTGGAGCAAGACCATATTTTTGGTGAAATGGTGGATGATGGGAGGAGTTGGATTATATGTTTGGCTTGTAGTTTATGAGGTGTACTGGTGGAGTAGTTTATGAGGTGTACTGGTGGAGTGGTGGTGGATTATATGTTTTGTTGGTTTATTTTGTAAAGGGATTAATATATATATAAATCAAATCTTGCAAAATTTTCAATTTTATTGTTGCAATTGCTATACTTCTAGTGTTTCGATATTAAATTGTAGTGTTAAATTAGCCTTATTGTAGTGTTGCAATAGATAATTAAAGTGTTGCATTAGGTAAATATGTAGTGTTGCATTAGAAAGTGGGCCCACATCTGCCACGTGTCAGTGTGGGTCCCACACCAGCCACGTGGCAGTGTGGGCCCCACAACTGCCGCGTGTCAGTGTTGGTCCCACATCTGCCACATGGCAATGTGGGCCCCACAAATGTGCCACGTGTCAATGTGGGTCCCACATCTGCCACGTGTCAGTGTGGACCCCACAGGTGCCATGTGTCAGATGCCACGTGTCATTGGGTGCCACGTGGTAGTATGCCACGTGTCAGATCCACCGTGGCATGATGCCAGGTGTCATGTGGGCCCCCCACATGCCACGTGTCACCTAGTGTTTCTGGATAAGCTATTGTAACACTACTTACTGTTGCATTTGTTTGATTTTGTGTTACTCTATGGTCCTGATGTAACGCTTTCCCTTGTGTTACAATTGAGAAGCTGAGCGTTACATTTGAGGTCAAAGGTAACGTTAGCGGATGAAATGGTAAAAGTGCGTTACATTAGGCCTAATGTAACAGAAAACGTGTCTGATGCAACAGTAGGAGTGCGTTACATGCGCCCATCTATGGCGTAGTGCTTAAACGAAAATGACATGATATTAAATCATGTACCCGAAATTAGAACACAAAATGACACTAAACTACACAAATTTTTCGTGTACACGAATATGTAAATATATAATTATATGTCTTAGAACAACATTGAGATGTTACAAAAGAAAACTAAAAGTAGCATGCATGGTGTAAAGTCTCCCAAACAAAATGAAACCCTCCTTTTTATTTTTTTTCCTTATTTCTTGTTAACAAATATCTCTTTTTGTGTAGAACTTTTTTACCAAGTTATTTAGTTTTCTTATCCATCTTTTATGCTTTGTTGATATAAAAAAATATAGTCAACCAACCAAGCAAATTCAATATATGCTCTTAGGTTAAGATATGAGAATTGATACTATTACTTTAATTTAAGAATACAAAATTCAAAAAGGCACCCTTTTATTAAAAACAATATATAATTTTAAGTGTATCAACCTTTTTATTTACACCTTCGATAAAAATAATTATAAATCTAAAATATTAATTTTCATGCAAGTGAAATTAATTTTTAAATTTCTTATTCAACCACATTTCTTAATTCGTATGAAGACTTTGTATATAGACTTAATGAAATACAAACATTGCAGTATGAAATATTGTGATACTAAATAGATAAAGATGGGCTAGCGCATTATAATTGATCTCATAAGCCTCTATAATAAACTATTACTAGGCAGTAGGTACTAATAAATCAAATAGCTTGCAAACTATCGCTTAAATTATTAACAAAATACTAACATAATATATATATATATATATATATATATATGTTAGTATTATATATATAGATTATGATAGTATTATATATATATATATATATATATAGGCTAGCGTTCAAACAGAAACCAATCTTAGAATAGAAACTAGAAACCTACAATAAATAAATTATATTTCATTTATTTTAATGGCCCCGCTAGGGGCACCTTCACAAAAAACTTATAAAATTCTTGGCTCTATTCACGAAAAATATAAAAAAAAAAAAAAAAAGTTACTGTTCACGTGCCACGTCATCACGTGAACAGTAACTTTTTTTAAATTTTTTTTTTGAATAGAGCCGATAATTTTAAACATCTTTTGTATTGGGGTACCCCTAATTTGGTCATTAGATTAACTTGAAATATTTAATTTAGGTTTAGTTTCTAGTTTCTATTCTAAAGTTAGTTTCTATTAGAACAAGACCCTATATATATATAGGGGGCTACTCCAATACAAACCTCCTTAAAATACAAACCTACAAACCAAGCATAATCTAATATTTCAAGCTAATCTAATGACCAAACTAGGGGTACCCCAATACAAAAAATGCTTAAAATAATTGGCTCTATCCAACAAAAAAAAAAAAAAAAAAAATCACTGTTCACGTGATGACGTGGCAGTGGATTTCACTGGTTAACGGTGCTTCGCACCTTCTTGTACGGCGCTTCGCGCCTTTATCATTCTAAAGTTGTAAGGAATGGCAATCAATGGTAAAGGCAATAGACGATTGACGGGTGTGTCGAGAGCCTTCGGCCCTCATGACTACCTAACTCATCCGTTTACTGTCTTAAATGCTTCGCATTTCCACGACAAGATTTTTTTTTTTTTTTGGAAATTTTTTTTTTTGTTGGATAGAACCAATTATTTTAAGCATTTTTTGTGAAGGTACCATTGGCGGAAACCTTAGAATACATGAAATATAATTAATTTAGTGTTGGTTTGTAGGTTTGTATTTTAAGATTGGTTTGTATTTGAGCACTTGCCTATATATATATATATAAAATATTGCGGTGCGGTGCGGTTTGAACCGCATTTCAGAAAACTAAAATCGCAACCCGCACCGCACCACGCAGTTTGTCAAAATTTGAAACCGCAACCGCACCACAGAAAATAAAAATCGCGCGGTGTGGTGCGGGCGGTTTTTGCGGTTTGGTGCGGTTTATGATCACCCCTACCTTTAATCATATCTTCCAATCAATAATATTTTCTTTATACGTTACCTTTTTGATTTAGAAAGAATGCCCTAAATACCCATTTTTTGCCTACCCACTATCCAAAATACCCGTTTTCCAGAATACCGCCCAAATTACCCATGGGATACGCCGTTCCCAGGGGCGTATCCCAAGCCACTGTAGCGCTCAGAAAACAAGTTTTCTCGCCGTCTCATGGAGAGCTCAAGTCGCCGCGTTCGTCATCGTTTCCTCGATTAAGCATCTCAGGCGTCTCGTCCACTCACCAAAGGACCACAAAATGACCAGAAGCTTGTCCTCTATCTCCTCCCAATCTCTGCTTATCTCCTCCGGCCCCGCAGGGACGTGTATGAAGGTCGTCGGACGTGGAATCGCCGTTTTAGGCGTTTTAAATCTGACAATAAAAATGTCATGAACCTGGTATGGTCTTGCAGAGAATAGAATTGCGGTTCCAATGGTATATAGTAGGTAGTCGGAAACGTCAAAATGTGTTTGAACGGAAATCGACAAAAAAACCCAGCCGGAATCGATGGAAATCGAGTTTCTGGGGGAGGAGACTAGCATGAGTTACGCCTGTGTGTCCGGCGTATCTTCTGATACGCATACCACAGTGTCGTATCTTGTGCCTGATACCCCCATGGAAGTGTTGTAATCACAACTTGCGCCTACGTGGGTGACGTATCACCATAACTCGCGTCGACTGTAACGACGTATCCTCATAGACGCCCATACAAGTGGCGTATGTGGTGGGCATTTAGGGCAGTGCTTCCCGAATCTGGGCATTTTGGTAATAAAACAATAAAAAATGGTTATTTAGGGCACTCACCCTTTGATTTAAAACTAAACATTAAAAGTTTTGGCACCAGTTTTTTGGTACATGTTTTTTGGTACTTCATGAATTTACTTATTTACCCTTCGTTATAAAGAAAAATATATATTAAAACACCTAAAATAAATATTAACATAATATAATTAATGGAAATTAGTCGATTGCCTTTTTCACTTTTACTTTTAGTTGAAGATGTTACCTTTTATCATATCTTCCAATCATTAAAATTTTCTTTCGAATTAAAATACATTACCTTTTTGATTTAAAACCAATCTTACAATCATTAATATATATCCGAAAATATCATACCATATTTTTCAATTATTAATAAAATATATAAAAATATATATACTTTGTTTATAATAAGAAAATATTAGTATAATCCGTAAACATGAGTATATTAAATTATATTAACTTAAAATTAATATATATATATAATAATAATGATTAAATAAAAACATAATTGTAATATTTTGGTACCTATTTTTTGGTAGTTCGTGAATTTACTTATTTACCCTTCATTATAAAGAAAAAATATATATATTGAAACAACAAAATAAATAATAACATAATATAATTAATGGTAATTAGTGGATTGCCTTTTTCAAATTTACTTTTAGTTGAAGATATTACCTTTGATCATATCTTCCAATCATTAATATTTCCTTTCGAATTAAAACACGTTACCTTTTTGATTTAAAACTAATTTTACAATCATTAATATATACCCGAAAATATCGTACCATATTTTTTAATTATTAATAAAATATATCAAAAATCTATATATATATTGTTTATAATAAGGAAACATTAGTATATTCCGTAAACATTGGTATATAAATTATATTAAATTAAAATTAAAAATATATTAAAAATAATGATGATATAAAAACACAATTGTAATATTAAATAAAATTTATAACATAATAAAAGAAATCGTGCATCGTACGAGCATTGAAAGTCTGTCGGTTCGGTTTTCGGCACGTTCATCTTATTCATTAAAATAAATAATAAAATAATATAATTAATGATAATTAACCAATTGCTTTTTTAATTAAAAAATTTTTACTTTTAATTGATGATATTACTTTTTATAAAAACCTAAAATATCATATTTTTCGATCAATAATATTTTTTTTCTAATTAAAACACGTTGAGTTTTTATTTAAAACATAATCTTGCAATAATTAATATATACCCAAAAATATCATACTATACCTTCTAATCACTAACAAAATAAAATTAAAATCCGTATACTACGAATAATTACCGTTAAATTTTTATTAAAAAGTCAGAACCGTTAGATCTAATGATTAAATATGTTATACAATTAAATTAATTTAATAAAATTTCAAGGTTCGAATTCCATCAGCGACATATTTAATTTAAAAGTTTATAATATCAATTTTAAACCATGCATAACATTAATTAAACATTTATATTAAATTATTTAAATTAAATTTAAAATAAAATATTTCAAATAATGATTATATAAAAAAATTATTGTAACATAAAATTAAATTTATTATATATCGAAATAAATTCGTGCATTGTAGGGATTATAAGCTAGTAGGGATTATAAGCTAGTAGGGTATAAAGCAGTAAAACTTAGAATTATTCGGGAAAAAAAGGATACTCCTATTTGTTTATCAAAATAATAATATTAAAAGTTTAAAACGGGCCGAGGTCCATCCAGTTTCCCAAGGGCTTTGCTTATAAATACACGCACTTTGCATTTTTATTGATTAAAGAAAATTCAATTGAATTGCATTGATTCAAGATAGTTCGATTGATAAGAGATCAAGATCGATGTCCACTGAACAGAAGAAGATATCCGAAGATGAAGTGGTGGTGGAGGAAAAGATAGAGATAGAGATGGAGGAGAAGAATGCTTTTGAACTCCCTGATAATGCTTTTGAATACGACGGCGGCGATTGCTGCTGTTACGATGATGATAGTAGTGATGGTGATGATGATGATTACGATGAACCGAAGCCCAAGGCTGAACCCGAACTATGGGTGTTCCGGAAATACAACAAGGATTGTGTCAACGATCGTACGTATTTAAAACATATATCTTTAATCTAATTTAATTAATTCTTATGTATGTATGTATCTTTTACATTACAATTCAATTGTATTTTTTTTCTTTTCTTGCAGGTTTCCGTGATTATTTTATGTTGGATCGTGATTATGATTTCGTGATACCATACAATTCAGTTATGGATCCCCCAAGACATGATCATGTATATGACTACTCTCCCTCGGCCTCAGATGGTGGTTCATATCTATCAGCGATTGTGGATGGTGGTCCTGATGCTGTCCTCCCACCATGCTTACAGTTGGAATCCGCCACTTCTGCCTCTACCAGCTGAGTCGATATATAGCTTTTCAAATTACACACACTTTGCTTTTAGGTTCCAATTTTAGGTTCAATTGTCTCGATTAAAAAGTTGCGACTCTTTTGATTCCAATTTTAGGTTCAATTGTCTCGATTTTTATAAACCTAATGTGATTAATTATTACCATTTTATCAATTCCTTGATTTTTATAAACCTAATGTGATTTATTACCATTTTATCAATTCCTTGATTACCATTTTTTACTACGGGTTGTGATGACGTTTTTCCTACATGTAAAATCAATCAATGCTAGTCACGTTAAACAATTTTTATGGACATGCATTAACAACAATGTGACATATATGAACATATATACTACTTCTCACACATCGGAACAACCCGTAGGCCTCTACTTAAATATTCCGCCCTTGTGAACACCCTACCATCAGCATGCCAACAACCGGCATAGGCCATTATAGGTTAAAAAACCAAAGACTTAAACCTTCGACCCTTGGTGACTTCTCGTCTGCATGTAATCCAAGTCCAAGCTTACGTACCTCGGAGCAACAACCAACTCGGAGCAACAACCAACATAATGCACAGATCTAATATTTAACCATGTGGAGAGAAAGGCCTCCGAGTAAGCGTGAGTAATAATTTAAACAGTTAAGAAAAGAATCAGCAAGGTGTTACAGTTGAATGTACATAATACATGAGTACATGACAGTAAAAGAATCAAACTGAGATTAGTTTCTTATGTGCACTCGTGGGAGCTCCCTTCTATCCAAAATAGGTTCAATGGGCTGGCTGTACTTGATAAGATATGAGATATGATCGTGTCTTCTGGAAAGAGATTATATGGTGGTTGTTCGATGTTGTGTTGAAGTTTTCGATTTGTGTTTGGTCTGGGCGTTGTAGTTGTTTTCTGCTAATATGCGAAGTGACTCAGGTGAGTTAGGTGCTCTGTTTTTGGTGTTTATTTGTTCCTGGTGATCGTTTTTTTGGGGGTCTGAGAAGGGTTTTTGCTGTATGTTGGGAGTGGTAAGATTGGTGTGGTTGCTGCTGGGAGGAGTTAGGGGGGGCTTTTGTTGGAACTTTATTAATCTAAACTTATTATTAGTTGTTTGTGTTTGAATAAGCTTAGTGGGTTGCAACAACATGTGCAGCAACATGCAGTGTGTTCGAGTGTTTAGTTTCTTTAATATTTGGACCATGCAGTAGCCATGTTATACTGTAAGGTTTTGTTGTTTCTGAGTAAAGTTCTTAGGTGCCCATACGGGCGTGTGTGTAACCATGATGCTTTGTCTACTTTGTGTGGCTATTTATTTGCTGTTGTAGTAACGTTGTAATACAGATTGAATACATTTCAGTTTCCTCTCCTTTCTAAGTTTCACAGTTAAACATTGTTCTTCAGTTGAGTTCCTACACTTGGTATCAGAGAATCAGGTGGTTCGAGCTTCAGGTGAGGTCGTGGTTCAGCGATGGACTTGGCCTCACCTGGCAGGTGATTGTGAGGAGCCTGCAGTAGTTTCTGAGGAGCTGTTTCTGAGGTTGAGGAGCAGTTTCTGGGCAGCTTGGTGCGCCTGGTCTGTGTATGGCCTGGGCACAAATCATAACAGAGAAAAAGAGAGAGATGAGGCTGCCGAGAGAAGCTGCGAAAATGAAGGTGTTAGTGTCGGGTGTATTTGAAAATGTGGGAGAGATCTTCATGTGCAGTATGGGATGCATATGGCGTTCTCCTGCACTGCCCAGAATCTGTATAATCGTGTCTGCTAGTCAGTTTATGATGGACATGGAGGTAGTAAGTCTGCACAGTTTATTGCAGAGAAGTTACATGGTAACATTAAGGAAATGTTTAAGAAAATTTCTGAGAATGGAGATAAGGAAGACTGGAAGAGGATGTTGAAGATGTGTGTTTGAACAAGATTCTTGTCCTCAAGGTGGAGTACAAGAAGAAAGCCAAACGGGATGATAAAGTTAGTCGCCAGACGGGCAAGTTTTTAGCCAGACGGGCAAGTTTTTAGCCAGACGGGCAAGTTAATAGCCAAACGGGCTCAGATTTATTAGCCATACGGGCTCAGTTTAATAGCCATACGGGCTCAGTTTTATTAGCCAGACGGGCTCAGTTGAATAGCCATATGGGCTCAGTTGAATGCCATACGGGCTATATTAAGAAGCTGCAGAGAACAGTTTAGCTTAAGGGAGTGATTGGTGGTTGAAGCTTCTATTTGATGTCAAGTTTAGATTAAGGGAGAGATTGTTGGAACTTTATTAATGTAAACTTATTATTAGTTGTTTGTGTTTGAATAAGCTTAGTGGGTTGCAACAACATGTGCAGCAACATGCAGTGTGTTCGAGTGTTTAGTTTCTTTAATATTTGGACCATGCAGTAGCCATGTTATACTGTAAGGTTTTGTTGTTTCTGAGTAAAGTTCTTAGGTGCCCATACGGGCGTGTGTGTAACCATGATGCTTTGTCTACTTTGTGTGGCTATTTATTTGCTGTTGTAGTAACGTTGTAATACAGATTGAATACATTTCAGTTTCCTCTCCTTTCTAAGTTTCACAGTTAAACATTGTTCTTCAGTTGAGTTCCTACAGCTTTGTTGTAGTGCTTGGATGCTTTTTGATTGACATTGGAGGATCTGTTGGATTTGGTGTGAGTTGAATGTGAAGGTAGCAAGTACTAAAGGGGAGGTCTTCTGCTTGTTGAGGTGGGTGAGGTCCTGGTTAGTTAGGCTGGGCGAACTATGCATGGATTTGGAATTGTGTCATTGACTCGTTGAAAGCGATTGTAGTGAGCTGCGTAAAAAGCAAGTTATTATACATATTATAAAGATACTGCTTACAATACTCACACAAATAAAAAATAGAGTAAACTTCAAAGTGGTGGCCAGATTTTACACTCATTTTTAAAAAAATGACCGGACTTTCAATTTTGCAAAATGGTGGTCAGACTTACCTTTTTTCTTTCAAAAAAGTGGCTACAGACGATTTTCAGCTTTTTAGCAAGGGTAAAATGGGAAAAAAATGCTAGAGATCCCAAAAATTGTCCACAAAAATTTCTTAATTAATGTGTCATCATATGATTGGTTATATTCGTAATAATAATAATGCCCCCCATGTATGCACATCAATTCACCAAAAAATCCACAAATATGAGTTGTCAAGATTTAATTAGTCAATTTATGTGCATGTATGGGGGGACATTATTATTATTATTATTATTATTATTATTATTATTATTATTATTATTATTATTACGAATATAACCAATCATATGGTGACACATATTAATTTGGGGATTTTTTGATTAATTTTTGGGGGTTTTAGCATTTTTTTTTTTTTAGTAAAATAACACATTTTCCCATTTTACCCCTGCCAAATAAGCTGGAAATCATCTCCAACCATTTTTTGAAAGGAAAAAGGTAAGTCTAGCCACCATTTTGCAAAATTGAAAGTCTTGTCACTTTTTTGAAAATGAATGTAAAATCTGGTCACTTTTTTGTAATTAACTCTAAAAAAATATAAATATATTTGACAAAAATAAAAAAGATAATACACGGAAAGAAAATAGTTATACCTTAACATCCTTCTCGATAATTTGAGCAATTTGTGCAGTTGTTTCACGTTTTATTTTATCACGATCATCAACTTTTAATTCAACACCGGTAGATATTGTGAATAGCCCATTATTCTACGGAGAACCATCTTACGTAGAGAATTATGCAGAACCATTTATTTCATCCAAATTTCGATTCTGATTCTACGGAAAAACTAAAGTTCTATTTTTTTTGCTTCAACAAAAAAAAATTCGGTTCTACAAAAAAAAAAATCTGGACATTTATTGACATGGTAGTGCCACATCATAAGTGTTACGTGGCAGTGCCACGTCATCGATGACGTCATCATTGATGATGTGGCACTGCCACACCAATAGTAATGACGTGGTAGGTGGCGTGACAGCGCCACGTCAGCACTGCTAACGTGGCAGTGATGCCGTGGAAGTTTCATTTTTTTTAAAAAAAAATTTGGTTCTGTTACGGAATTAGAAAAAAAAAAAATTTGGTTCTACTACAGAATCAGAGAGTTCTCCACGTGGTTCTTCATAGAGTGCTACTCATTGTGAATAATGGCATTGTTTCTCCTTATATATATACTAGCATATAATATGTGCTATTCACGGTTGCTTTAAGTTATTATTTTAAAATACATATGTATATATATAAATATTACATTTATTTTACTTTTATTTAATAAAAAAATGAAATTTATCTAATCATGTAGACCTTTTTTCAATTTTTATACAATTTTTTTTATATTGTAAGCGGTTTCCATATTTTATGTAATTTTTTACTATATAGCTTATTACTCGTGTGATGCATGGATGTGTTTTTTAATATTTTTGTTTTATTACCCATATTTTCATATATATTTTTTAGTTAGTAAGAAAATAAATTATAATAGATAATAAAATATTTTAATACATGTTTAATAATATTTTTAACGATATTGTTTTAATAATTAATAATAGAGAAAAAGTACCCTGAAATATATCTCGGGGAACTTTTCCTAAGATATATGCAAAATATCCTTTAAATCTTGCTGGACCCGCAGGACTAATTAAAAATATTTGAATTTAATCAAATACCCACCCGATTTTTTATATGTAAAAATTAGGTATCTCACGTAACTTAGTTGAGGTATATCTCACGCTCCCTACTCTCATTAATTAATAATATGAACAAATTAAAACGGGCGAGGCCCATCCAGTCACTTTTGCTTATATAAATAAATACTTATAAATACACGCACGCACGCACTTTGCCTTTTCATACATTAAAATCCAATTGAATTGCATTGATTCAAGATAGTTTGATTGATAAGATCAGGATCGATGTCCACTGAACAGAAGAGATCCGAAAATGAAGAAGTGGTGGTGGAAAAGATAGAGATAGAGATGGAGGAGAATAATGCTTTTCAACTCCCTGATAATGCTGCCGATTGCTGCTCTTACGATGACGATGATTGTCATAGTGGTGATGGTGATGATTACGATGATGAACCGAAGCCCAAGCCTGAACCCAAACTACGGGTGGTCCGGAAATACAACAAGGATTGTGTCAAGGATCGTACGTATAAAAAAACATCTTTAATCTAATTCTTATGTACGAATATATCTTTTACATTACAATTCAATTGTATTGATTGTATCTATCTATCTTTTTTCTTTTCTCGCAGGTTTCCGTGATTATTTTATGTTGGATCGTGGTCGTGATTTCGTGATACCATACTCTCCAGTTATGGGGCTCCCAAGTTATAATCATGTATATGATGACTCTCCCTCAGATGCTGGTTCATATTCATATCTATCAGCGATTGTGGATGGTGAGCAGGGTGTCCTCCCACCAGAGTTGCAATCCGCCACCACTAGCACGTCTGCCTCTACCAGCTGAGTCGCTTTTCAAATTACACACACTTATGCTGTGGAATCAAATTGAGATTAGTTTCTTATGTGCACTCATAATAATGTTAATGACAAAATTCCAAACATCGATACGGAAAGCCCTAACTTCGCTCCGAAGGTAGATGGAATTAGACGTGAATAGAATCGTGACCAAGTTTCCTTTCATTTCTGTGTCAACCCTTCTTCTCTTGTGAACACAGCAGTGAAGAACTTCCCAATAGCAGCTTGGTCTACATATATATATATTTCAGAGATTCGACCTATGCTGTCGACTTTATACTAATTAATTTGTGTGCAAGAATGGGTACTTAGTCGATCCAAATAAGTCGTTTCCAAAGGCATAGATAGACCTTACCAGCATCGCTTATTTAACTTAGTCCTTACAGCCCCAGCAGTGGCTTTGGTTACCACATATTCCTTGAAGAGATTTGCAGCCTAATGATCTCTATTAATTTTCTCGCAGAGTTCCGTTTTTTGTATTCTTTAATTCCTTGTTAATTAGCATACATCCACTGAAACGATGAAAAGTACAAACTTGATACGGAGAGGACTCCACTCCTTCCCCCTGGTGCCATGACCAACCTATCCTGATTGATCAGAGGCAAATGAATAAATATGCAGTTCCTTTTGGTTACAGTACATATAATTCCACTTCTGGAATTATATGTATCAGGATTCTACTTAGGCTGTTGAGATTCTTATAGGTTGGCTACTAGTGTCATGGTGCTATAATTTTATTGTCCCTAGGCTCTATCTTATTTGAATACAGTTCACAATGCTTTACTATGGTAGTACATGCTTAAGGATAAAAGTTTTGTGAATAAATTACCTAGAAACTATTAATAAAGGTGATCAAAATGCTAACTGAGAAATGAGGACCTATAAAAAAATCAACCACAAGACGGTCAAGGATATTGAGTCAACATGCCAACCCTTTATTTAATCCTACAAATGTTTTTCCTAGTGAAATACCAATTGTCATTATGTTTAGGCTCGAGTACTTTTGTAACTTATGAGTGGACATTATAATTGTTTCTTACTGTATTATATTATAGTCCCTTTCATCCCCTCTACTTGAAATTTTGAATTGTTTGGAACACACAATATCCAATGAACAATGTACTGCCCAATACTCAGTCTAGTTCGTTGTTTCAACCAATTTTCTAGACATTAATCATTACCTAATTTTACTACAAAATTAATAAAATGAAGTACAACTCAAATATTTCTTCAACATTTGAAGAGATTCACTAGACTCAAGCTTTCTCCATCTCTAGTTAGGGGTGCTGGCAAGTTTTTTGCTAAAACCATGAAACTATCAATACGCATTTGGTCAATTTTTCATACAACGCCCATACCACATCACAATAAATGGCATAAACCATACATCGCAAAAATGCATTGCAGTACGATGTAAAAGAAGGGTTTGTCTAGTGTGTGCACAAGGACATGCTAAGAATCCGTGATTGATGAGTTGTCAAATTTTGATTGGTAGATATTTATGTGAATGCAGTGGGGGCCATCATTATTAATGAAATCCCCACCAATCAAAATTTGACAACTAAGCTAGCACGGATACTTAGCATATGCCCTTGGGCACACACTAGAAAATTCGTTAAAAAAATAGCACTACATTAAAAAATATACATCAAAGACTAGATAGAATTGCTCTACAATATACCTAAATTTTAGCGAATATACCAGACTGAGTTACAAATCAAAATAGCTACTCAGTGTGTGTGTGTGTGTGTGCAGGCAGTTTTTGCAGAGGGCAGTTTCATGAACACCCCTGGCAGTAGCCAATTTTATTGCACATCATGAAATAAACTTGTTCAAACAAAAGTTGAAGTGCTAAACACAGACAATCATGCATCTGACTACTGCCAAATAATCCTACACCCACTAGTTAGAGTCCTGTGTATGAACCTATACAGGATCTAAAGATATCACAGAGTATCCATTTCTGATAAAAATTCAGGATGTAGTGACCAAATATTTAGCAATGCAAGATAATCTTTACAGGCAGGCTAGGATTTCTTTAAATCTTGACGAAATTCTTCCTTTTCCATAGGAAAAATTAAATGTGATAACTCATAACACAATGTTCTAAAGCCACACATAAATTGAAGAAAGTAAATGTTGCAATGAATGGAAGGATACATGATTACACCTGATACCTATTTTTTTGGTACACAAAAACTAGACCAATTCACAAACAGAGCAGCATTGCCTTGAGCAACGACATAACACAATGTTCTAAAGCCACACATAAATTGAAGAAAGTAAATGTTGCAATGAATGGAAGGATACATGATTACACCTGATACCTATTTTTTTGGTACACAAAAACTAGACCAATTCACAAACAGAGCAGCATTGCCTTGAGCAACGACAAGCACAAGACATACCAAAATGCAAAATGTAACCGAGTAGCATAGTAACTTCATCAACATCATTTAACAGGTAATGTTCATTATCTCCATCCTATGAGAAGAGGTCAGAACAGCAATCAACAGTTTTTGAAGACTACTTACAATTTATTTGATTACGCTTATCAGCTTGTGCATCTATGCAATATCTATTAACATATTTCGTAAGAAAAAAAAAATTATACACTCACCAAAAATTGCATATTTGAATAGAGAGCCTGGTGGAGTGAGGTTCTACACTACCACCAGACACATGCCTCACGCTTTAAGTCAAATGAGGCAAAAAACTGAACTACAAGCATAAACCTAAGATTATTGTTCCAAACCATAAAACATAAAACAAGCATACAAATTAGCTCCAACACCAGATAACCTTTAGTTGGTACACAATAAAATTGGGGCAATTCATTAAAAAAAATAGCATGGGACTGTGCAAGGACAGCAACCAACATAAAAATTGCACGAAATACCTCCAAAGAATGGCAACGTTGTCACGTAACTTATCTGGTCATGTTTAATTTTCATTCATAATCTCTATCCTATTAGCAGAGGTCAGAATATCAAACAAAGATCAATGGTACTAGAAGACTCCATAATATACTTTTGACTATGTTTATGCATCTGGAACTATTATAAATTTAGTAATAAGAAAAGCAAAAGTTGGACAATCAATAGATTTTTAACCTTTACATTCACCACAAGTTCCATTTTAAAAATCAAGATCCTCGTGGAATGAGGTGCAACACTAGACACAAACGTCTTGAGCTTTATTTCAAATAAAGCTAAAAAAATATATTACACACATAAACTATATATTGCATTAAAACTAAAACAATTATACAAAAAAGATCCAAGGTGATAAATGATAAACATATAAATGATATTAAACAATGATACTGAACATTAAAACGACTATAAAATAACAACAGAAATATTAACAAAATGTATAAAATGCCAAAACACTACGACACATTCATCACAAAACAGCAATTAAAAGCTAGCACGATAAAACGATGAATAGATAAACGCAAATCAAAACAATAACCGACAGTAAAGCATGAAAAACACAAATTCAACAGAAATGCAGATAACAACCAATTATAACACAATCTCCGAATGAAAATTTAAAATACTAATCCATCACTTATCAAAATCCAAAATAAACAGAAACATAACATAGATAATCCAATTCAAAATTACTAAAATAGCAGCAAGCAAACCGATAACCGTATCGTCTCGTTTCGCATTTTCGATAAATTAACGATAAGACTTCTGGAACCTCGCACGAGCACCACGACCTCCAAACTTCTTCGGCTCACACCTTCTAGGATCAGCAACAAGCAAAGTCCTATCATACCTGACCAAAATGTCCTTAATCTCCTTCTTCGACTCTTCATCAACGAACTTCTGGTAATACGCAACTAGAGCCTTCGCAATCGACTGACGAATCGCGTAGATCTGCGAAGTGTGACCTCCGCCTTTCACGCGAATCCTCATGTCAACGCCGGCGAAGCGGTGGCGACCGAGAAGGAGGATAGGTTCGAAGGCTTTGTAACGGAGGATCTCTGGCTGAACGAGCTCGATTGGAACGCCGTTGATTTTGATTAAACCTTTGCCGCGCTTGCAGTGAGTTACGGCGACGGCGGTCTTTTTCCGGCCGAAGCATTGAACTGATTCCGGTGGTGTCGCCGCCATGATTCTCTCTTTTTCTCTCCCTCTCTCTCTCTGTCTCTCTCTCTCTTTCTCGCTCTGTGAAATGTGGAGGCTTGAAAACTAGGGTTTTATGAGACTTGTGGGACTTAATAGGGTCATGTTGATTATTGGGCTTATGGCCTGCCTAAACTCTTTGTTTCATGGATATTGGGCTCATTTAACCTTGTTTGATGGATAATGGGCTCATGTAGCTTCTAGAGTAAAATAGTAAAATGAATCGATGATAAGCTGAGAACAATTTTATTCTGAAGCATAATAATATAATAATGAAAATATCAAAAATATGCAGAATAATTATTCTACACTTTTTTTTTTTTTGCTAGTTGATATATATATATTTACCTCCGGGCCAGCTTACGCGCACCTCGAGGTTTACCCAGGTCTCAAGTTGTACGGTGACTTAGGAGATTATTATCCAAAGGTCATAGGTTCAATCTCATTGGGAGGCACGGAAGTAAATGAATTATCATGTTCGATGGGTATGAGTGTGTTATCAATTCTCCGGATTAGTCGAGATGCGTGAAAAGTGGCTCATACACCGGATTATCAAAAAAAAAATTGTTCTACACTTTTTAAAAGAGTGTATAATAATTGTTATCACTATTCTTACGTATAAATTGTTCTCGCCTTAATCATACCCTTGATAAAAATTGTATATTATATACAAGTAAAAACATGTACAAGCATGGGGTTTTTACATATTTTATTTCTTATAATTTAGTAAGTACATATGTGTTATATTTTTAATTTTTATATAATGTATACTTGTGTGTTGTTAATTAAATTTATTAATCTACAAAAATTATATTAAAACTAGATTATGCAAGATATATATGTTTTTTCAATATAGTTTGTATTATTAATAAAATGATGTAATATAAATACTGAAACTAATAATAATACAATACAATACAACTATAACCATTATATAATATTGAAACAATGTAATTATATTAAAGTTGATTGTTAAGTTGGTTGTCTTTTAAATTAATACAATACAACTAATAAAAATTTCCAAAGCGTAATAATTAATTGTTTAATAAATTCTTTTTGGACGACAATTTCACATTACTAATGGTCGGGTACATGGGTTATTTTCTGTCTAATATTTTTAATGAAGTTCCAATAGATACTGGTGCAAATGTCAAACTAAAGAAGGTTAAAAATAATTTTAATGTGTAATAAAAAACAAAAAACAAAAGAGCAGTGCTACGTATCCCGAATATTTTCCCAAAAATATTCTCGAATGACATGGCATAACACATGATTCATTTTGATTTATGGACGCATCTAAATACACGCGAGATTTCATATTATTATCGGAAAATTACCAATTATATAAGTGCCATATCAGCATTTGGGAAACGATTTTGAAACCGTTTCGGGATATCTAGCATTTACCAAAACGAAATCTTATTTACTTCATTTTTTAGCAAATACTCCCTCTGTCCCCCTTGGTTCTTTACCTTGGGGGACGTAATTCTGACACGGATTTTAAGGTGCAATTTGCGGATAGTTTCATAATTATTTTTTTAATTTTCTTTTTTTTTATAAAAATAGAATTGTTCTATTTTTATACAAAAAAAGAAAATTTAAAAAATAAGTTATGGAACTATACTTTTTAGGAGCCTTAAAATGCGTGTCGAACAGTGAAAAAGAAATGTAAAGAAATGTGAGGGACAGAGGGAGTAAATGATTGTAATGAGGCATTTGTTCAACTAATGTGTAAGAATATGCATGACAAATACATTAGAAAATTATGTACCTCACTTTTTTTTTTCAAGCGAACATTAAACAATAACAAGGTAATATTATTTACTTATATTGTAAAAATATAAATAAAATCACACACTCACCCTCATCTTTTTATCTATTAATTCATTTGTTACACGCACATATGTTATTAAAAATATAGTTAAATAACTGGTCATAAATCATCTCCGCCATTCAACAAATGGCTGGAGATCCCTGACAATCATTTGTCAGGGACGGCTTATCTAACAATCGGTTTCTAAACCGTTGGATCGTTGATCCAACGGCTCCCCTGGATTACAAAAAAATTTTATTTCCTTGCCTATCCGCAGAAAATTATAGCGGACAGTAAATTTTTTTTTCTTTTAATCTCAGCCGTAACGATCCAACGGCTATGAAACCGATTGTTAAATAACCGGTTCCTGACAAAACGGTCCCTGACAAACGATTGTCAGGGACCTGGACCCTCAACAAATTGCCATACATTCTTTAAACAATCAACTGTCACAGGTTTCGAATAGATATGTTCTGTGCCTTTTATAAGTGCATCCATGGCAACATCTTCTCTCTAATTTGAGGGTAAAATAGCTAATTGGTCACTGAATTTACTAGTAACTTGCAAATAGATCACGAAGTTAAAAAAAATTTTCAATCACATTATGAAATTACAATTAGCTTGCAGTCACATTACTAAGCTGAAAAAAAATTGCACGACAGTTAAATTATGTTGACTTTTAACGGTTCTCCGTTAAAAGACAACATATTTTCGGTTAGATCACTGAACTATGTGCTAATTTTCAGTTAGGTCACTGAATGAAAAAAAAATATTCAAAAAATATCTAACGAAATTATTTTTTTTAGAAGATTATGTTTTTTAATTTAAATTGTAATCATTCAAAAAAATTAATATTTAAAAAATTACACTTTTGGTATTACTTATTAATATCGAAAAAGATGGATCAGAAATTGATATTTTTTTAAATATTTGTTTGCTTTTACCGATTTACTAGCATATAAAATAAATGGATATGTTCAATTCTAAATTTAATTAAATTATAAATTAAATAAATGAAAAAAAGGAATATCTAAATATTTGTTCAATTGTATCGATTTATAAGCATATGGGTTAAAGCGGTATATACAAATAAAGTTTAATTAAAATGTAATTATTTGGAAAAAATATGAACATTCAATTTTTTTTACCTATTATATTATCGAAAAAAAACTTGTATCTATTCGTTCACTTGTATTTATTTATAAGCATATGATTGAATTGGTATGCATAATTTTTTATTTTATTAAAGAAAAATCATTCGAAAAATATTCTAAAATTTAATCAGTTAAAATTAAATTTGGCTAATGACCTAATTGAAAATTGTTATCAAGTTCAGTGACCTACTTGCAAGTTTCATTGTGACATGTCAGCATCTACGTCATCTTTCCGTTAGAATTTTTAACGGAATTAATGGTAGTTACCAATTTGCAAGCTTTTAAGTACTTCACTAGTTGATTGAAAGTTTTTTTAACTTCGTGACCTACTTGCAAGTTACTAATGACTTCAATGACCAATTAGCCATTTTACCCTATAATCAGATGTAATGATTGAATATAAAAATACATATTTTATTTTTATTAATTAGTTGAATGTGATGTATACAAGACAACACGAAAGCTCAAGTTCAACATAAATAATTCATACAAAAATTAAAGATATAAAAAATATTGAACTTCAAATGCGAATAAAGTCTCCATAAAATTTAAAACAACCCTCATCTCATATAAAAAAAATGTCAAAATATTAAATTCGCTTATATTAATATTTATATGCATAACAAGTATAAGAAAATATTAAATTAACTTATCAAGGTTTTTGTTGTGATTTTTTTAGCAACATGCAAAAACTTAGCATATAAGTGGACTTAAAAATTTAAAATTAGTAACTCTTGTATAACGCAAACTCACAAATTACGGATAACTTGAAATCTTGATGAATTTGTTGCATTAGTTTAACATCTTTTAGGTGTGTTTCATCTATAACTAAATCAAACAATTCAATCTTCATCACACTCAAAGCCTCTTGCACATCTTTTACACCTGTCACTAAAATTCAGTTTACAAGAATCATTAGCAATGTACATATAATCAATTAAAAAATTATTTCATACTAACATCTTTCTTTCAGTGAATTTTATTTTAACAACATGTATATCTATACTATTATATAAAAGCCGAAACATTAAAAGTTTGGTTGGTTGGTCGGTCGGTCGGTACGGTATCTGTTAATTTTACTTATTTACCCTTACTCATCCTACTAACTAATCAATTTCTTTTTTTAAGTTAAACATATTATCTTTTCCATTTTTCAATAACTAATTAACAATTTCTATTTTCAGGTAAAATATAATATCTTATATATTTTATACTAAAATTTAACCTCTATTAATCAATTTCCTTTTTCAGGTTAAACATATTGTCTTTTCTATTTTTCAAAAACAAAATAATTTTCTTTTTCAGGTAAAATGCAATATCTTTTACATTCCTTTTTTAAAATTTAATCAAATAACGTAATTGTATTATAATTAATATTAACTAATCAATTACCCTTTTCAGCCACATTGCTTTTTCTTTTTTCTCTAACTAAAATCTCTTTTTTTCCAATTATATGGCGATTACCTTTTTCAGCCAAAACACGTTATTTTTTATTTTTTCTTACTAAAACCTCTCTTTTTCCAATTATATCACGAGCGTTTCTATTTAATAAAAATAAAACAATCAATATATCTATCTATCTATACTATTAATACCTTATATATAATAAGCATAAGGGAGATCTTATCCAAATTTTTGGTCGTCGTCGCTGTACTATCAAAAGCATATGATCCGTTGGATTAAAAGTCATCCGTTGGATAATATCTTTATAAGAGGGATCTTATCCAAATTTTTGATCTGGTCGAAATTATATGATCCGTTGGATTGAAACTAGACGATCAAGATTATATCACATAAAAAAGAAATTATAATCTAAAAAGGATATAATTAGAAAAGGTTGTATTAGAAGTGAATTTTAAAAGAAAATTATAATCTAAAAAGGATATAATTAAAAAATGGTTGTATTATAATTGAATTTTAAAAAGAAAATTATATTCTAAAAAGGATTTAATTAAAAAAAAGTTGTATTAGAATTGAATTTTATTTTTTATTTATTAGTATTAAAAAATTTCATATTTACTATTTGGCCTCTATCTTGAGATCCAGAATTCAGATTTGAATGATTTTACAATCCATGCGAACCTCATAAAATTATATCCTATTATATAATATAATAAGAGTAAGAGGGATAATAAGCGAGTACTACCATAGGTCAAGAGTTCGATTCTTACCAACATAATAAAATTATATAAATTATATTCTATTATATAATAAAAATAAAAAAAAATATTATATTAATATTCAGTACGCACCTACATAATGATATCAATATTACGTTATTACTTTGAGTTCTATTAATACTTGGTTTTTGATTGGACCCAAACTGTACTCAATGCTTTAGATTCAAAGTGCCCAATAAATGATTTACCACAGTTTTGTTTGATTTACCACAGTTTTGTATTTATTGTTAATAAGTTCTGTCAAAGAAAATTAAAGTTGGCTACGCAAGATAATGGTACCCACCATCGAGAAAATGCCCAAAATGCCTAGATTTGGAGATCCATGGTCCAAAATACTGATATGCGGGAGCAGCGGCCCAAAATACTGACGGGTCACGCATTCTGGACATGCGTGACCTGTGTTGCGCATTCCTCACATGCGCAACAGGGGTCACACATTCTCAGAATGCGTGATGACGTCATCTCGTCAGTTTTGTACAATTCACGCCGGCGTTGCTCTGGAGCTCCAAATCGCCTTACAATCGCCCACATCGGTTCTCCTTATTCCGGCCACCCCCAGTAATTTTGAGAATAGAAAAATGAAGCCTGGGACAGCCTCTCCATTTATCCCCGATTGCTTTGTGTGTTTTGGCCCCGCAGGGGCGTGTTCCAAGAAATTGAAATCGAAATCGGAAAATAACATACGAATTGGGCGATTTAAATATGGCAAAACAATTGGAAATCTACAGTTATAGGGTTGTAGAGGAAGTTAACACGAGTAATTTGGTATATAGTATGACACTGGAAGATGCCGTAATAAGACGGAATAGCTTGGTCAAAATTGTTGCCGGAAAAACGACGTTGCTAGAGCTCGGGTACGATGAACAGTGCTTGAAGATACGTAGTTGGGACATGCGTGTCTGGTGATACGCAGTCTTCAAATGCGTATCCCAGACACTGTTCAAGAGTGTAGATTTCAGTTTTGTAAAGAATGCTCATTTCTCAAATGCGTGTCCGGATACTCCTTCCTCAAATGCGTATCTGGTCGGTATTTAGGGCCATGCAGATTGGATATGGGCATATCGGGCCATTGTTTCCCAAATCTGGGTAGTTAGGGCCATCACCCCCAGCATCTATATAAGATTGAATATCAAAAGTTTTGATCGGTCGCTCCTTTATCGGTACATAATTATTCTATTTTTTTTAAAAAAATGTATGTTAGCGAATCTATTTTTTGTTAAAAATTTTAAATAAAATATCTTAATTACTGTAGTTGATAATTTTTCTAATATATACAATTATTAAAAATTAATGACGTGCAAAATTATATTAGAACATATTCAATTATAACAAATATAAGTAAATTAATAAGAACAAATTTCCATGCCTACTTATTTTAAAAATCTATCACAACACCCTAAATTATTTTTAAATAATATATAATTATTCAAAATTAACAAATATCAAAACAAAATCAAATATAACTAAAATTTATACAAAAGTTTTATAACTAAAATTTATATAAAAGTTTTATAACTAAAATTTTATTAGAACATATTCAATCATAACAAATCTAAGTAATTTAATATGAACAAATTTCCATGCCTACTTATTTTAAAAATCTATTATAACATATCAAATTGTTTTTAAATATTATATAATTATTCAAAATTAACAAATATCAAAACAAAATCAAATATAACTAATTTTTTTATAATTAAAGCAAATTCTGGTGCATGAAAAGGAGTCGCAACTCTCAATTGATGTTGTGAGTTTTTTACATTTTAATATTGAGTGCCTTTTCTCATCCACTTAGAGGGGTTGGGTGATATTAGAAAAAAACAACATGTTGTTTAGATTTTTTTTCGACTACAATATTATTATATACTAAATTTTCTATATGATAAGTGTAATAAAAATTTATACAAAATTGTTAATTAGGATATATTATCATAAAAAATAAAAATTATCATTATATCCTTATTAATACCTTATATATAATAAGCATAAGGGAGATCTTATCCAAATTTTTGGTCGTCGTCGCTGTACTACCAAAAGCATATGATCCGTTGGATTAAAATAGACGATCAAGATTAGATCACATTAAAAAGAAAATTATAATTTAAAAAGGATATGATTAATTACAGTTATTATATATAATAAGCATAAGAGAGATCTTATCCAAATTTTTGGTGAAAATTATAATCTAAAAAGGGTATGATTAATTAGAAAAGGTTGCAATAAAAAAGGCGGCATTATAAGTGAACTTTTTTTTAAAAAAATATAATCTAAAAAGGATATAATTAAAAAAGGTTGTACTAAAATTGAATTTTAAAAAGAAAATTATAATCTGAAAATGATATAATTAAAAAAGGTTGTATTAGAATTAATTTTTTTTTTAGTATTTCAAAAAATTCATATTTACTATTTGAGTTTCATCTTGAGATCTAGAAATCAGATTTGGATGATTTAACAATCCACGCGAATCTCATGAAATTATTTTTAATTTAATGATGATTTAATAATTATAATTCAAATAGAAATACTTAAAATCTCAATAAAAAGTATAATTACGAATTTTTACATTGATCCTATTCAATATAAAAGTCATACAATTAAAATGTTATTCAGTGTAGAAAACCTAATTATATATGATTAAAATCATTGACATATTTGTATTATCACATTACAATATAAATACACTTTTTAGTTTATAACATATTAAAATATAAAATATTTTTTAATCCAAAAGTTTTCATCTATTTATTTTAAGATCTTTATCGTGCGGAGTACCAGACTGCAGATTATCAAAGTTTTGGACAAAATTCCTCTTACACTTATTGACCAGACTACCGATTATCAAAGTTTGAACAAAATCCCTTTTGCACTTATTATTAAAACTAGCTTTATACCCGTGCGATGCACGGGTAACTTTATTAATAATTTTTAGTATAATTTTCATTATAATTTTTTTTCTTGAAAAAATAGTTTTATAATATTTTGAATAATATTTTTACTTTTAATGATAATAATACAAATGTTATATGATTGTTAAGTATACATTTGTTTTTTTCTTGTAAATGATTTTTCTATAATTTATATTTCAAAGTTTAGGCTAACATATTTTTTAGTATTTCATAATTACTTTTTATTATTTTTTATTTTATTAGATTACATATGATATACTTAAAATATAGGTACTATATTCGTATAACAATTTATTATTATCTTTTTATCTTTTTGATTATGTAATTTAATTGTTATCTTGATTTTTTTAGATATTTTGTTATTGTGTTTTTATAATTTTTAAAGGCAGTTTTTAACCTTTTTGGAAATATGTGTGGTATTAAATTGTTTTATTTGTTTGAATATTAATTATTTTTTCATGTTAATTTTATATTTTTGGTGTGGTGTTTATTAAGTGTTTTGTTTATATACATTAGACGTGTGGGAACTTAATGTTTAACTATTCTTTATATATGTATATGTGATTATGTAATTGTGAATACACTTATGTTTGTACTTTTTTTTAAAGAAAGTTTTTATTATCTTTTTATGTTTTTGTGTTGGTATATATTTGTTTTAAGTGCATTATATTAAAGTTTATTGTTGTTTTTAGTTTTTTACATTTAGAACTTTTTTTTGAATTGACGTTTATTTTGTATAATATATTTTATTGAATTTTGGTGTCATTTATGACATGTTTTTTTATTACTTTTTTATTATCTTATTTTACCATATATTTTCTTTAAAACTTCTTTTTTGTTTTGTAATTAAATGTACATTCTTGTTTTTTAAAATTATTTTTTGAATTGAAATTCTAATGATATACTTTGTTTACTTGTTTATTATATATAAAGAATGAATTTGAGAGTTATTTTTAATTATGATTTTTTGCTAATTTATCCTTGTTTGTTAATATCAGAAACATATTTGTTGTCAAACCTAAAAAAGATTTTTATTAAAATAATATTTTTATTAAAACACCTTTACTTAGTAAATGATTTGTTTAAAAATTATATTTTAAGCTTTAGCCTAACATATATTTTAATAATAATATTAGGGGTTTCTATGTTGTATTATATTTAGATATTAATATAAATTTATTTTGTGGCTATTTAGATTGCTTTCTAATTTAAAATATGTTCATTTATTGATTTGTGTTCACTTTTATTAAAATAATAAAGTAAAAAACATATTTATTTTAGAAACATATTTATTGTCAAACCTAAAAATAGAATCTTTAATTATTTTTATTAAAATAATTTTTCTTAAACCACTTTTATTTGGTAAACGATTTGTTTTTTGTAAATTATATTTTAAGTTTTAGCTTAACATATATATATTTAAATATTTCATATTTTTTGGGAAATTTTTATTAGATATATTAATTTTTTCTTTTGGTGAAGATACACTATTTATTGACAATATGTATATTTTTATAAATACACTATTTATTGACAATATGTATATTTCTTTTATTAGTTATAGTTATAGTTATTTTTTTTGGATTATAAATTACATTTTTGTTTATGTTTTTTTATTTTTGTTTATTTTTTGTTTGTTTTATTGACAATAAATTTTTATAATTATAGATTACATTTTTATAGATACACTATTTATTGACAATATGTATATTAGTTTTTTCTTTTGGTGAAGATACACTATTTATTGCTAATATGTATATTTTTATAAATACACTATTTATTGAAAATATGTATATTTGTTTTATAGATACACTATTTATTGATAATATGTATATTTGTTATAATTATAGATTGCATTTTTATGCATTTTTGTTATCAATAAAACAATTTACATTTGTTTTTTTTAATATTTATTACTTTTGTTTATGTTTTTTTATAGATTGCATTTACAATTTTAAAATATCAATAAAACAATTTACATCTTTTTTTATATTTGTTGAAGATTAGATTATTTGATTTTTTATATTTGATAATTTTATATGATCGGTTTGTGTGTACTTGATTCCAGTGTTGTAGAGTCCGTGTTTTACTCTTTCTCTGATTATTCTTTCTCTTTTTACCCTGACGACCAGACCACCCAAAGTCCTTACGCTAATTATATATAGGATATAATTGTATTTGGTTGTTAGTGGAACTATCTTCAAATTATTACAAGGGTATTTGATAATCAAAACGAATTATGAGTAGAATTCATAAATCAAATATAATTTTCAGCTTAAAAAATCGTCAATTTCTTCTTCTCTGTTTTTTCTGTGTAGATTTTACAAAAAAAATTATTAAACCATAACTAAATTAAAGATTATTTTGTAATTTCATGTGGGTTGTAATTGTCCAAATCAAATTTTAAGAATTCAAGATAGAATATAAATATTAAATCAAACGTGTAAAATCTTATATAATAATAATTTGATATGTAAATTAAAAACATATAAAATTTTAAAAAATTAACATAATTATAGATATTAAAAAAGGTACCGTGCGTTGCACGGGTTATAAGCTAGTATACATTATAATATTATACATATATAAAATTTTAACTCGATATTTATAAGTTAATAATCAACAAAATAATACCATCATAATATTCACACGTCTTAAGCATATTACATATTTCAGTTCTGCAATTCTCGTCACCGTCCACCGCCAAAATCCTGTACATTTTTTCTTTTATCTAAACAAATTAGGATGAACCCAATTTATAACCATTTATCACTATTAAAGCCACATAAATATTTTTTTTGGATAATAAAAGATCATCTACTATTAAAAATATCCGAGGAATATCTGAAATATATACCATCTTATCAATTATTGTAATATCTCGATTTTCGATTGATAAAAATTTAATGATTTTAAGTATGGCTTTAAAATTAATTTTAAATATTATAATTATAAGTAGTATCGGGGAGAAAATTACCAAAATAATCATTTTTGAGACTTAGTGACCCAAAATACTGAAAAGCGAAGTTTTAGCCCTTTTTACTGACTTTTACTAACTTAATACGGAGCATCGTCCTCCGTATCTCCCTTCAAAACGGAGTACTGTCCTCCGTATCTCCCTTCAACACGGAGTACCGACGTACGTATCTTAAACAATCCCAGAGTTCACCTCTCGTGAAAGTGCCAATAACGCAGTTCTTGAATTTCTCAATGCCTTCTAAAAGCGTCTCATCCGGAGGGGAAACAATACTAGTATCACTTGGTAGAGGGTAGTAATCAAACTTTACCTTATTCGAAACAGGCGGGGAAGAATTTAGTACTTGACTCCAATTTTTCTTGGGACCTTCACCTCTAGTACCTGCCTCAGTAGCATCTTTATTTCCCAGATTATAAGAATATTTCACACATTCGGTAACAATTTCTTGAGCTGGGTGCGGCATCCCATCAAACATCTTGCTCCCAGTTGCTTTCTCAAGCATATGGAGTCCAAACTCATTTAAACCTTGAATAAAATGAGTTTCATTTACTTACTAGCCCAGAACTAAAATCATCTTCTTCAGCTAAATTAAATCTATCGAACTCTAGTAGCTTCAAGTTTCTGCCTATCAGATTGGTTAATCATAAATGCTGCTTTTACAGCTGGGTTAGTAGAGTGCCAAGGTATGACATCTTCTTCTCCTGGAAATAACCCATCTTCATCCCCAGAACTATCAATATCTTCCACCACAACATCGTTTAAGATGGTGAGATTAACGTATCTGGTGCTTATGTCGGCCCCGTAGGGGCACAAATTAAACAATCACCCATCTCCGACATCGTTGCCTTGAAATGACATGAAACTAAGTCATTGAAATGAGAATTGTTTTGTTACCTTGGATTCTTGGAATGATTGAAGAAAAATATAGGCTATGTGCATCACGTCGGACAGTGTACCATATCTGCTTATATCACGGAACACGGGATAATGTATTTGTGTAATACGGAACACGAAATAACGTATCATAAGTAATACGGAACACGGAATAACGCATCCGTGCAATACGGAGCACGAAATAACGTATCCTGTCAGTATTTAGGGCCAAATATTTGGAAATCAGTATTTTGGGCAAACAGTATTTATTTTTGATTATTTAGGGCCTTCACCCAGTATCGGGTAGATTTGGGTTTTGGATTTAGACGGGTTTTTATGATTTTCTATAACAAATACTAGTTTATAACAAGTGCGATGTACGGGCATTTTTTAATATGTTAAAATTTATATTTAATATTACAATTATGTTTTAATAAAATCATTATTTTAAAAAAAAAAATTAATTTAAGATAATTTAATATAAATTTAATTAATGACATGCATGATTTAAAACTTGAATTATAAAATTTTAAATTAAATATGCCATTAACGAGTTTTGAACCTTCAGTTTTCAGTAAAGGAATTTAATCATATAGTATATCTTGTTATTAGATATAGCAGTTGTTATCTATACTATCTATCTATCTATCTATATAATCTATACTATTATATAAAAACCGAAACATTAAAAGTTTGGTTCAACGGTACCTATTGAATTTACCTAATTACCCTTACTCAATTACAGATCTATTAACTAATCAATTTCCTTTTTCAGGTTACGCATATTATCTTTTCTATTTTCAAGAACTAAATAATTTCCTTTTCCAAGTAAAATACAATATCTTTTATATTTTATCTAACTAAAATTTCTCGTTTATTAATCAATTTCCCTTTTCAGTTAAACATATAACCTTTTCTATTTTTCAATAACTAAATAATTTTCTTTTTCATTTAAAATAGAATACCTTTTACATTTTATCTAACTAAAATTTCTCCTTTTTAAAAACACTACGAGTAACTTTGTTTAAAAAAAATAACTTAATTATATATAATTGCTATTAACTAATCAATTACCTTTTTCAGTCAAAACACGTTACCTTTTCTCTTTTCTCTAACTAAAATCTCTCTTTTTCCAATTATATTATGGATGGTTACCTTTTTCAACAAAACACATTACCTTTTTTCTTTCTTCTTACTAAATAATTATATATAATTACTATTAACTAATCAATTACCTTTTTTAGTCAAAACACATTACCTTTTCTATTTTCTCTAACTAAAATATCTCTTTTTCCAATTATATCATGAACGGTTACCTTTTTCAGCAAAATACGTTACCTTTTTTCTTTCTTCTTACTAAAACCTCCATTTTTCTAATTATATTACCGGCGTTTTTATTAAAAGTTTGGTTCAACGGTACCTATTAAATTTACCTAATTACCCTTACTCAATTACAAATCTACTAACTAATTTCCTTTTTCAGTTACACATATTATCTTTTCTATTTTCAAGAACTAAATAATTTCCTTTTCCAAGTAAAATACAATATCTTTTATATTTTATCAATTTTGTGTAATTAAATAACATAATTATATATAATTACTATTAACTAATCAAATACCTTTTTTAGTCAAAACACATTACCTTTTCTATTTTCTCTAACTAAAATATCTCTTTTTCCAATTATATCATGGACGGTTACCTTTTTCAGCAAAATACGTTACCTTTTTTCTTTCTTCTTACTAAAACCTCCATTTTTCTAATTATATTACCGGCGCTTTTATTTAATAAAAAAATATATTATAATACTAATAATTAACCAATTATCTTTTCAGTTAAAAATAACATAATTATATATAATTATTATTAACTAATCAATTACCTTTTTCAGTCAAAACACGTTAGCTTTTCTCTTTTCTGTAACTAAAATCTCTCTTTTTCCAATTATATCATGGACGGTTACCTTTTTTCAGCAAAACATGTTAACTTTTTTCTTTCTTCTTACTAAAACCTCCATTTTTCTAATTATATTACCGGCGTTTCTATTTAATACAAATAAAATAATAATATTATAATACTAATAATTAACCGATTACCTTTTCAGCTAAAATATATCATCTTTTCTATTTTTTCTAATTACATTCCCTTTTTTTCTAGAAAAATAACGGGCGTTAATTTCTCATTTTCTAAAAACTATGAACAATTTTATTTCGTAAAATAACATAATTAAATTATAACTACTATAAACTAATCAATTATTTTTTCACATAAATCATGCACGTTACTTTTCTATATTCTCTAACTAAAATCTCTTTTTTTTTCAATTATATCACGGACGGTTCTGTTTAATAAAATAAACTAATAATATTATAATATTATTAATTAACCGATTATCTTTTTCAGCTAAAACATATCATCTTTTTTATATTTTCTAAATAAAATCCCTTTTATAATAGAAATACCACGGACAATATTATTTTCTCATTTTTTAAAAACATTACAAGCAATTGTATTTAGTAAAATAACGTAATTAAATTATAATTACTATAAACTAATTAATTACCTTTTTCACCTAGAACATATAACCTTTTTAATTTTCTCTAAGTAAATTCTCTATTTTTCTAATCATACCATGGGCATTCTATTTAATAAAATGAAGTAATAATTTTATAATTACTAATAATTAATTGATTATTCTTTTTAACTAAAACCTATCATCTTTTCTATATTTTCTAACTAAATCCCTCATTTTCTAGAAATATCACGAATAACATTTATATACTTATTATCAAATCATCTCATATAAAAAAGTAAGCCTCCAAAATTCATGTTTTAAAAAAAATAATTTTAATTAATAAATTAATTTTATATAATATAAAAAAATTTGTGCATCGCACGGGTTAATATATAATAAGCAAACATGGGTATAATTTGGTTGTTTGGTTCAACCATCGAAAAAATAGTGACCGTTGGATATTTAGAGCATGTTTGGGTAACCTTTTATTATTTTGAAGCCCACTTAAAGTGATTATGAGGTGTTTGTCTAACCTTTTTTTTTCCACTTAAAGTTAGTTTTAGTTCAAAGAAAAAAAGTACCTCGAAAAAAAGTACCTTAGAGGTACTTTTTTTCCACTTATTTTTTTTCTCATATCAATTTTTATGTATTTGAGTCACCTTTTAACTCGTATTATATTCTTTGCATATATTTGTATTTTACACTTTTATATCATGTTTAAAAAATATAAATTTCTTTTTTTTAGTTAATTTTTTAAAAATAAATTTACTTTATGTAAAATTAGCCAATCAGATACACCTAACTTTAAGTGAAAATTATCACTTTTCACTTAAAGTGAGTAAGTAGCACTTTAAGTGATAAGTAACATTTTTTAAGTTAAGTCAAACACGCTCTTAGTAAATAGATGATAGACGGTTGAATATTTAATAAATAGATGATAATCGTTGGATCTAATAATAAAGAATATTCTTTATTTAAATCCCTCTTCTAAAGATCAAGGTTCGAATCCCGTTAACAACAAATTTACATTAAGATTTTATATTATTAGTTCTAATAAATGCATATCATTTATTAAATACATATCGTTTATTAAATAAATATTATTATTATTATTAATTTTATTAATTAATATTACAAAGTTAAATTCCATAATAAAATATTATACTCTATTTTATTTAATCACATAATTTTAAAAGTATTTAAAGCTAACTCGTGCTTTGCACGGGCTGTAAGCTAGTACTAATATATTAAAGTCGAAAGATTGAAAGTTTGGTCGGTTTGGTTTTCGGTTTGGTTATCCTAATTATTAAATAAATAATGACACAATATAATTAATGGTAATTAGTCATTGCCATTTTCACATTTACTTTTAGTTGAATATATTATCTTTACCATATCTTCAAATCATTAATATTTCCTTTCTAATTAAAATATGTTACCTTTTTTTTTTAAACTCATCTTACAATTATTAATATATACCCAAAAATATCACACCATATTTTCAATTATTAATAAAATATATTAAAAATCCCTACACGTTGTTTATAATAAGAAAATATTAGTATAATACGTAAATATGATTATATTAAATTATGATTTAAAAAATTATTAATTTGGTAATTATATAAAAACATAATTGTAATATTAACTAAGATTCAATAAATACCTAAAATATATTATCTTTCAATTAATTTAAAAGACATTTACTTTTAATTGAACATATTACCACTACACCATATATGGTCTATCCCAACACTGAAAACCGATGTTGCCACGTTAAATGTTGCCTTAGATGCTAAAAATCGAATAAATTTGATATAAGCCAACATCATAACCCGATGTTGCCATTCACGTTGCCTTAGATTCAATTTAGTCCTCAATGCCAACACATGAATTGGTGTTGCCTTAGACACCTAAAAAATGTTAAAGATTTTGCCGCTATTACTGAAATATAAGAGGCCCGCTAAAATTTTCAGTCCTAAGTTAAATTGCCCGCTATTCAGATAAAACAAAAGAAAACAAAATAAAATATAGAAAGCTCACTCTCATCTCCTCTCTCTCGCTCACTCTCACAGCTCTCATCTCTCTCACTCCCTTCTCTCCCTCTCATCTCTCATCTCCGCTGTCCATCTCTGGTGTTCTTCTCCGTCCATCTCCGGTGCTCATCTCTGGTGTCGCTATCTCTCTCTCTCAATTCGTGCGTGGTATGTTTCAAGCCCTAAGTTAAAGTTGATTCAATTGATTCGTGCCCTAATTTTTGGGGGTTTTATTTTGTTAAAGTTGCAAGCCCTAAGTTTTTACTTTGAATTACCTCCATTCTTTAGAGTTTACAAACACTAATTTTTTGGGGTTTTATTTTGTTAATTTTGGGGGTTTACAAACCCTAATTTTTGGGGGGTTTTTTTCTAATTGAGACTGTTTTTGGGGGTTTGTTGTATGCTTGAAGTGTTTGTGTTCAATAGATTTGTTCTTGAAACAACCCACTGTTTTGAACCTCGAGGCACCTATTGAAATAGCCCACTATTTTTATGTGTTGATATTTGATAAGTTTAGTTTATGCTTGAGGTGGGCCTGGAAGTTCTTGATTGTGTTTTCTTGGGTACTTGGCTAATTGATATATAGGTTCTATACACTGAAGATAGTTATTGAAGTTGACTTGATTAAGTTAGTAGTTCTGTATTCTTGATTGCGTTTTTTGTTAGTAGTTGAATTGACACAGTAAGATTTTACTTGATTAAGTTAGTAGTATTTTCGGTTGTAGATTCTACTTTTACTGTGAATTTTAATTTTTTTGGGGGTTTGTTGAATTCTTGAAGTGTTTGTGCGTAAAATGAGTGATTTTATACCGAATACAGTGACTATCTTCAACAGTATTTTTATTCTGTTTGTTTTGTTTCTCTAGGTGAGGTTCTTGTTGGAAGTGAGGATCTTAATATTTTGAAGTGTAGATATAGAGTTTCGTGCAAATGATGCGTTGGTCATTTATTTGGTGGTTGATAGATGATATTGAACATGTCGGAGTACTAGTACTACTTTTGTTGGGTATTTAATATGTTTGTTGGATATGTAATGATCTAGTACTAGTTTTGCGAATGTGATTGGATGTTTTTATATATGATTCGATGTTTTTGTCGAATATGTAATGTATTTATTGTACTATTACAGGTTTAGATTGATTTTAATGATTTTTGATAGTGAATTCTGTAATTGTTTGTATAGGAAATAGATGGTAGGAAATGGACAATATTGGTAGGAATTGATTGGTAGGAAATAACAATTTACATGGCTTCTGTTATAAAACCTACCAAATTGACATGCCTTTTCCGTTGGTAGGAAATAGTCATTGACTTTGGTCAATGACTTATTTCCTACCAATGTTGGTAGGAAATAGGTCATTGACCAAAGTCAAAATGACTATTTCCTACCAATGTTGGTCGGAAATGGTCATTGACGAAAGTCAAAAATGACGTGGCAGAAATGACGTGGATGGGTCCTACTTGACACGTGGATGACACGTCAACATTTGGGATCCATTTTCAGATGACGTGGCATGTGATGTGTCTTGGTCCTACGTCACCTGGCATCCCATGTGGCGAGCCACATGGGCAGCCACCTGGCATGTGGGGGCCTTTTGGAAAAAAACCTTTTGAAAAAAAACTAGCAATTCCTACCAATTAGCAATTGCGACTGTAGCAATTCCTACCATTCGAGTTGGTAGGAATTGATGGCAATTCCGACCAAAAAAGGGCCAAAACCGACCAATCGCGTGGTCGGTTTTGGCCTTTTTTCTTGTAGTGAAACGAACCACCCATCCCAATTTTCGAATTATAATTCTAGTCCAGATTTTAGGAAAAATAATACCAAAAAAAAAATATAATTAATATACGTTCGATCATTATAAATCTAATTTCATTCCTTTGCAGTCCAAATATCAACCCAGTCTATTTTTTTTAGATATTCAAAACTAGTACAAAACAAAGAATAATTTAAGAAAAATGCTATATACCCCAAATTGGGTACAAAAAGATTTACAAAATTCCATGTGTCTTAAATTGATTGGTTGTAATTAACTGGCCCCCCATGTATACACATTAACTTCACCAATTAAATCTTTCCATGCTGCCAAATCACCCTTGCCATGTCATTTTATACATTTTTTTGGCACCCAATTTAAAACTAGCAAAGAAACAAAGCCAAACGATTGACCATGTCTTTTGCTTTCTCACTATCATAGTCGAAAAAATGAAAGGCATGGCCCTCCCCTTCCACTTCAAACAAGTCCACTTCTCCTTTCCACCCACTTTCTTTCACTGCTTGACAATAATAAACTCCTCTGTCTCTTAGCTCATCCTTTGATGCCACACAAACAAACAACCTGCGACATTGGTCCGAGAACCATAAGCAAAAGGATTGATCATGGGATTATCAATCCTTCCCTTTGCATTCGGATACGCAAACATCCATGTATCGTGTAGAAGTTGTTTTTCGACTAAAGATTCATTTCCAAATAATTTCGAACCACAAAAATAAGGTTGGCAAAGAAATACACCATGAATTTTTGTATCACCGTGCAACGTATCAATACCCGCTTGCATGGCCATGTTATGAGCTATATTAGCTCCCGAGCTATCGCCACCTAGATAAAGTCGATTAAAATCACCGTGACGATTCAACCAAGGATCTTTTTTGGTAGTTTTTGTAGTGGTATTATGTGATGCAACCCATTGTAGAGATGCCCAGCTATCTTCATAAGCTATAGGCAAAGGATGCTCCGGTGCTAACCTATAATCAACTGACACCGCTATGACTTTTGATTGAGAAACTATGGAATTAATGTATCGATGACAAAGTGTCGAAAAAGGCGATTCAATGCAGAAACCTCCTCCATGAAAGTAAACTAAAATTGGAAGTTTTTCATTTGCTGAAGGTAAGAGTTTAGGGAGGTATAATCGGGCTGAGATATCGGGTGTAATAGCAATATCTTTTGATAAAACACCATTAGTATTGCCTAGCGGTGATGGTGGAGCATGCGGTGAATCGAAAAAACGGTCCACCGTGCCATCTTTATAAACCTTGAGGATCGGTAAGAGCTCTGACACAACCTCTTTGTTGTTGCTAGAAACCATCTCAGGTCGATAGCTAGAAAAATTTATCTGGAATCTCAATGATATCTCACAGTGAAAGAAACTGATATCCTACGACCTGTGCATATGGGATTTTATTAGAGATGCTGCCACTGCTTACCTTGCTTAGTGCGTGTCACGTTTTTTAATTTATGAAAGGTTAGGAGACCAAAGACTTGCGCGTTTTCAGGTCTTTTTATGTTAAAAAACCTTAGCATGCAGTTCAGGTTTTTAGGGAGTCAAGTCCTAGTTAAATAGTTCAATTTTTTTTTATATATATTCAATTAAATAGTTCAAATTTGAAGCAGCCACAAAAAATCAAGTCGGGTGGGAAACATAAATAATAGGGTAAAAAAACACCGATAATAACAAGGCAAACAAACACGTTATCGACTTGAAGACTTGGCAGTTGGCACAACAAGAAAAAAATTGGTGACCAAGTTTTTTTTTTTTTTAATAATTGGATGTTCGGGCACCAACTTCCGCGCGGCTCGACAAATTTGGAGAACTGCTACCATATCCGTATGAGAAATGCTACATGCACAGAAATGGTCACAGAATTCTTTTACAGAATGACGTGTCGTGCCAGTTGTATTTTATATTAATGAGCTTGTCGGCCACTTTCTTGTATTCTGCTAAATCAATGGTTTTATCAACTTTTTTTCCTATTCTCTACTATTTATTTTTATGTTCTATCAAAATTTTATAATTTTTTTCCTAGTCCTATATTATTTACTTTTTTATGTTCTATCATTACTATAAATTTTATTAAAATATAATATTATTTATATTTATGTAAAAACTAATTATTACAAGTGATAAATGATCTCAAATCAAGGATATATTTAGAGTCATCAAAAAAAAATTTAAAAATTTTTAGTTAAATTATTTCAAACATAAAAATTGTCTAAAATAATGAAATTCATTATTTAAACTCTACTTTAAAATGAGTTAACATTATAACATAAAAAATGTAAAATATAATTTTCATCTTAATTTATCTCATGAATAAATTTATATTAGGTTTAATCAAAAAAAATATCACAACTTATTTAATTTTATTGAAAGTAAAGTAAAAATATGTTTAACAAAACAAAGGTAAAGTAAATATCATAATAGCGTGGTTTAAGTTGAAAATTTATGAGATGTTTTTATTTGAGCTAATTTGGCATAATTTTGTGTTTATGATTCTCAAGATATATATTTTAAGATGAAAATTATATTTCACATTTTCTACGTTATAATGTTAACCCATTTTAAAGTAGAGTTTAAATAATGAATTGCATTATTTTAGACAATTTTTATGTTTGGAATAATTTAACTACAAAATTAAAAAAATCATTTTTTATGACTCCAAATATATCCTTGATTTGAGATCATTCATCACTTGTATTAATTAGTTTTTACATAAATATAAATTCTTCCAACAAATTATAAAAAATAAATAAAATAATTTTATCGAAAAATATGTGAAAGAGAATCAATCATAGTTAAGTGAACAAATATAATGAAATAAAATACGTTGTAATTTTTTAGGACACTTAGTTGAACTTTTAATAATATTATATTTTAATAAAATTTATAGTAATGATAGAACACAAAAAAGTAAATAATATAGGATTAGGAAAAAAATTATAAAATTTTGATAGAACATAAAAATAAATACTAAGAACAGTAGTTAAAATAGAGAATAGGAAAAAAGTTGATAAAACCATTGATTTAACTATAGTTAGAATACAAAAACAGTGGCCGACAAGCTCATTAATATAGGATACAGTTGACACGACCACGTCATTCTGTAAAAGAATTCTGTGACCATTTCTGTGCACGTAGCATTTCTCTATTCGTATTAACCAAGTATGGTAGTCTACTGTGCCTCCCAAAGGGTAGAACACCTGTGATGGGTAAGTTTCTTAGTAGGAGCAGGTTCATTCAAAACAAATAGAAAAAAAACTAGAGCAGACGAGCAGGTAATTAGTTAAATATTTTTTGAGTTCATTTTATACACCATTAACTTTGTAAGAATTGAACATCGATTATATTTAGCATATCCAAATTTTTTAAAGAAATTGTTAATTTAAAATATGAAATTGATGAACGTATATAAAACCAGAGCATCTCGAGGTGGAAAGAGGTCTGGTTGTTAGATCTAAATAAATAACTAGAATCATCTTATGCGATATTATCAAGGTTACACGATAAAACTGTAGTACGGAAGCGTACCTGATTCCATGACGATAGATATGAATACGGATTATGGGACTTGATCTTCCACAGACTTGATTCGCCTCTAGCTGTATCTCTCTCTAATTGATGGGAATAGGAGGAGTAGAGGTTGCGAATAGCCTTGGGGACCAAAACCCTATTATGTTCTTTATATAGTACTCTAATTAGACCCCATTAACTCTAATCAGATTACTATTGGGTATTACACATTACAAAGCCCATACCGAATAAGATGTTATTGGACACTTTATTTTAGACCACTTAATTAGTCCAAATAGAATAAACATTAAATATAATTGTCTTTAATTTGTAAGCCCACAAATTATTATTAGATTATAAAAAATAATCTAACAATCTCCCACTTGGGCTACAAATTGTTCCAAACAACAATTACATTCAATAACCATAAGTGCGCACCAAACTGTTTATTCTTTAGAAAACATCTTCCTTAATCAATCTGGTACATCTCATATACAAACATGGAACCAAAGCGACCTTTGTCACATTGTCGTAACTGGATCCTCAATGATCACCATATAAATATATTCAATGACATAGATCAAGTATGGATGTGTAACTGGAAATTACATGCAATGTGATCTCAATCATGCCTATTTCCAATTGGTCCTTAATACCTTAGCGAGATCAATCTTTATTCTTTCAAACTTAATGTCAAAACCACAATTGAAAGAGATAGCTCATATAGAGCAATAGAGAGAAATAAATAAAATAACATTATTCTGCAGAATACTCAAAAAACATAAATATCACCGTAGTGTCAATAAAAAAACTGAGTACCTGAATATAAGAACAAAACAAAAAAAAAAACTCCCACTAAAACTGAATATCCTCCAATGAGACAACACCCATATGAGCAGTATGCCCAAGAAAACTTTATGGTGTCAAAGCTTTAGTAAGTGGGTCTGCTAGCATAAAATTTGTTCTTATATACTCAATAGACACTAATTGATATTGCATTCTCTCTATAATGACTTGATACTTAATGTCTATATGTTTAGACATAAAAAAAACTTAACCAGAAGTAGATTTTCTTGTATCTACACAACCAACATAATCAGAATCAGAATACATAATGATCTCCAAATTTTCCGATTTCTGTTAAACGAGCGTGTAATATTTTTGTTCATTGCAAGTACCTTATAACCCATTTAATTACAATCCAATGATCCATTCCAGGGTTACTTGAATATCTGCTTAACATACCCATAATGAATGCCAAAACCGGCAGGGTACTAACCATACATAAGACTCCCAATAGCCAAAGTATAGGGAATGTTCTGCATCTCTTTTCCTTCAAGATCATTCTTAGGGCACTGTTTGAGACTAAACTTATCTCCTTTAGCAACAGGAATACTTTACTCCCACTGAATGTGTGATATATCCACAAGTGCCATTATTGTCTTTACTAGAGGATCTACTAAGTGGCACTTCATCTTGAGCTTGTTGAGTTTGCTCTTCTTGAGCATCATCTTGATTTTGAGTAGGAAACTGTACAGGTATATCCACATTGTTATCTTGAACTACATGAGGCAAAGAAACTGATTCTTCCTCAAAGACAACATCCCTGACTTTTATCTTCCCCCTCAAACTCAACATCCTCAAGAAATCTAGCATTTCCCGTTTCGAAAAAAAACTTTACCAAAGGATCATAAAACCTGAAACCATTTATTTTTTCAGGATGCCCAACAAAATAGCAACTAACAATTCTTGAGTCCAGTTTATTTTCATGCGGCTTGTAAAGCCTTGCCTCAGCTGGACAACCCCACCAAAAATAATTGATTGACCACAATTCATAAGGGGTTTTAGCTATTGCTTTGTTAGGTACTCTATTTAGTATGTAGGCTGCAGTCTTAAGTGACGTTGTTCACCGGATCCGTCATACCGACCATAGTACTCACCACCACGATCAGATCTGACAGCTTTAATCTTCTCACAAAGCTGATTTTTAAACTTCGGCTTTGAAGACTTTAAACACGTCCAAAAATTGTGACTTTTCATGAATTAAAAATAAGTACCCATATCGAGAATAGTTGTCTATAAAAGTGATAAAATACTGTTGACCATTCCAAGAAGCTGTAGGGAATGGACCACATTATATCAGTATGTATCAACTGTAAGACACTAGTACTCCTATTTGCACTTAATTTCCTTATGTTTGTCTGTTTACCCTTAATACACTCAATGCATACATTAAGGTTTGAATAATCAAGAGATTCAAGTATTCCATGTGACACAAGTCTCTCTAGTCTCCCTTTAGAGATATGTCCTAAGCGCTTATGCCATAACATAGCAGAATTCTCTCTTGATAATCTACGTTTTGTACCTCTTGATGTTACTTGCAAGGTTTCATTATGTGAAGCAATTGTATTTAGCAAATATAAATTATCAATCAAAGAACCAGTCGCAACCAAAGAAAAATTAAGAAATAGACTAAATTTATTATCTCCAAATGAACAAGAGTAACCATATTTGTCCAAAACAGAAATAGAAACCAAATTCCGTCTAAATGACGGTACTACATAAGTCTCTCTTAATTCAACAAAATGACCAGTCTCAAAAGACAATCTAAAAGTGCCAATAGCTTCAACTGGAACTGCATTGCCATCACCCACATAGATGAATCTTTCAGCATCACTTGGTTTCCGGCTCCAAATGCAACCCTGCATAGAAATACTTATGTGAGTAGTAGCACCAGAATCTACCCACCATGTATTACTAGGCACAGAAGTCAAATTAACTTCAAAACAGACAAAGGTGAAAAATCTACCTTTCTTTATACGTCATGCAGCGTATTTGGGACATTCCTTCTTCACATGCCCAGATTCCTTACAAAAGAAACAAGTTACAGCTTGATCCTGAGTCTTTTGTTTCTTAAGCTGTGATTTTCCCACTGCAGTCTCATTATCTTTAGTCCTCTTTCGGTGATTAGCCTTTGAGGTAGTTGCAACATGAGCACTTTCAGTCTTTTCACGCTTCAATCTATCTTCCTCTTGCACACAATGTGAAATGAGCTCATTCAGAGTCCACTTATCCTTCTGAGTATTATAACTCACTATAAATTGACCGTATTGTACAGGAAGAGAGATGAGTACCAAATGCACAAGCAAGTCATCAGACAATTCAAGCTTTAGTGCCTTAAGTTTTGAAGCGATGTTAGACATCTCCATAATGTACTCACGAATATTTCCTTGAGCTTTATACCTCATCTGAACAAGATCAGCCAAAAGCTTACTTGTCTCAGCCTTTTCGTTTTTCGCAAAACGCTTTTCAAGCTCATCAAGGAAATCCTTAACAGATACCTCATCGCAGTCATCAGACATACCGCCCCTGAATGCTTCAGGAATGCTGCGCTTTATCATCATTAGACTTAAGCGATTCGAACGCTCCCACTTCTCAAAGTTCAATTTATCAGTATTAGAACTTTCATCCGTAAGAGAAGCAGGTTGTTCTTTCCTTATAGCATAGTCTAAATCCATGCAGCAGAGAACTAACAGAACGTTCTCTTTCCAGCTCTTAAAGTTTGTGCCGTTAAGCACAGGAATGGAGTTCATGTTGGCAGTTATATTTGTAGCAGATGCATTAACTAGCAATTTTAAACAAAAAAAAACATTTAAGCTCGCATAATGGAAATTCATGTCATATGCATACATAATAGCACACAAAAAAAACATGAATTTAAATACTATAGTGTGTGTGGGCTCATTTAAACAAGATACCTAGCACAACATTAATATTTAGTCTTTGGACAGAAATATTAACTTGCAAGTGGTACTCTCCACGCAGAAATCAAATATTAATAATAAATTCGGTCAAGCAATAACCTTCCTTTGGGCCGGTTTATTACTCACATGAAAAATTTATAATTATTACATATTTATTTCCGCACGTATATTCATTATTTGGCCATTACATAATCTTCCTTTGGGTCGATTATTATAACGCATAAATAATAAACATACACATCCTAATATTTCAAAATAAATAAATCTACACATAAATATCACTTTTGCAATATTTTGCTTCAACTCATTTATTCACGAAATAAAAGGACAAGAAAAAAAATTCTTTCTTAAAAAAAATGTGCCCAAATCCATATTGTTGTAAAATATTAAAATTAATCACCAAAATATTTTGATACTATTTACAACCATTTATGATTTAATCACAAGAAAAATCAATCATAAACATCACTAATCCTGTCATTATATCATCTGATTCCATATCACGTTAATGGGTTAAAAAAAAATAACTCAGCCTGATAAACATATATATAACGTGACCAATGAATGACAACCAGATTAAAAAAAAGGGTTTTGGTCCCTGACAATCATTTGTCAGGGACCGGTTATTTAACAATCGGTTCCTAAATCGTTGGATCGTTGATCCAACGGCCCCCTGGATTACAAAATTTTTTTACTGTCCGCTATAATTTTCCGCGGATAGGCAGATTGCCTGTCCGCGGAAATTTTCCGCGGATAGGCAGATTGCCTATCCGCGGAAAATTATAGCGGACAGTAAAATTTTTTTTTTTTAATCTCAGCCGTTGGATCAACGATCCAACGGCTGTGGAACCTCTGCCTATCCGCGGAAAATTATAGCGGACAGTAAAATTTTTTTTTTTTAATCTCAGCCGTTGGATCAACGATCCAACGGCTGTGGAACCGATTGTTAAATAACCGGTCCCTGACAATCATTTGTCAGGGACCAGGACCCTAAAAAAAAATGCAATTTTACACACGAATCTTAATTGAGCATAGCAAATACATAAATTGCTAATGTTAGTTACATGTGATCAAGGCCAACTAAACATGGTTATAATATTTGCGCAGAAACTTAAAAAATAAATTCATGGCAATTATATCCGAAATTCTGGACTGATTTTGTACATGCTTTTCTGTGTATTAATAAATTAATACAAAACATCGGATGATGACACTTACAAAATCCCAAAAAATAAATTGAGATTTAAACTATATATAATCATACACGATTGTATAACAATCATATTAAAAAATAATATGATCAACCCTAATAGCTCGACATAAGATAGGCTCGGATACCAATTGTTAGATCTAAATAAATAACCAGAATCATCTTATGCGATATTATCAAGGTTACACGATAAAACTGTAGTACGGAAGCGTACCTGATTCCATGACGATAGATATGAATACGGATTATGGGACTTGATCTTCCACAGACTTGATTCGCCTCTAGCTGTATCTCTCTCTAATTGATGGGAATAGGAGGAGTAGAGGTTGCGAATAGCCTTGGGGACCAAAACCCTATTATGTTCTTTATATAGTACTCTAATTAGACCCCATTAACCCTAATCAGATTACTATTGGGTATTACACATTACAAAGCCCATACCGAATAAGATGTTATTGGACACTTTATTTTAGACCACTTAATTAGTCCAAATAGAATAAACATTAAATATAATTGTCTTTAATTTGTAAGCCCACAAATTATTATTAGATTATAAAAAATAATCTAACACTGGTTTCAAGACTAGCTAGTAGTGTTTGGAGAGAATCAGATAAGTGCATTCTCAGTTTGGAATAGTATAGTTTAGTTTGGTTTTCTAATTGTATTCCTAGACGCTCCTTCATATTATGATTGACGACTCGGAGGAAATAAATGACCCAGGATCGGATGCAAGTGTGGCATACAGAATTACAGATGGTACATTGAAATGTGCGTTGTAACCAACAGAGGACTCGGTGGATCATCTATTTTTTGAATGTGGTTTCAGTCGGGTAGTATTGATCGAATTGTTTTTGTGGGAAAGGCCTTCAAGCTGCTAATTATCACAACCGGGGGGAGTTAATTCCACATGCTATAAGGAGGAAAGTCAATGAAAGCTATGAAATTGGAGATATTTTAGCCTCAAAGACCCTCTCCTAATTAATCAGGCCATTGTAATTATCGAATAAACTTTTAAATTATAGCTAGCTCATGGGTATGTAGCTTAAGAATTAGCAGTAGAGTTGTGTCTGGGAGATACCTTCAATCCAATAATGTTTAAATAAAAGGGTCTTTGTAGGTGCTGTAATGTGATGGAGGTGTTTTTCTGCTGGTTGCTTTTTTTAGTTAAATTTAGGTGGCTTGTGCAGAGAAGTTTGCAGGGTCTCGACTCGCGAGGGTATAGAATACGCAGGCGTGTATCCGACAATTATTTACTCTTGGTGTGTTGATGTTAATTAATGGGTGTAATTATTTCTTGCTTGCTTCGTGCTCGCAGGTTTTCTTCTCCTTCTCCTTCTGGTGTAGATGTTATATCAGTACTAGGCTATGCACGGTTGCTTGTAAATTTTTTAATTATATTTTATTATTAAAGTTTTAAGTTGTATGTATATTTTTATTAATAAAATAATTTATAACTTTATAATCCCATGTAAATAAATATTATTAAAATTATTTATTTTAAATTATTATAGTTGTATTTTGAATTATTATATTTGTGTATGTGGTGCATATTAATATTAATACATATTATTTAGGCTATGTGTGTTTTTTTTTTGAATTTTATTAATAATAGATATTTAACCAAACCAAAGAATGACAAAAAAAAATTATCAAACCAAATATACACTGTTTTGCTTATATTTTGAATTATTATAGTTGTATTTTGAATTATTATATTTGTGTATGTAGTGCATATTAATATTAGGGTTTGATGTTCCTGAGGTAACCTCAGGAAAATTACCTGAGATAACATAGATTTTTCATATTAATGCACGAGGGTATAATTGTAATTACAGGATTTAAAAAAAAAATTCAATATTTACAAAAATGCCACAAATATTTACAGTGCTACCTCAGGTAACTCTCCTGAGGTAACCTCAGGGCCTTTTTTCTCTTAATATTAATACATATTATTTAGGCTATGTGTTTTTTTTTTTAATTTTATTAATAATAGAGATTTAACCAAACCAAAGAGTGACTAATAAAAGAGTACCAACAAAGAGTACCAAACCAAATATACCCTATTTTGCTTATAATAGTATAGTACTAGCTTAAAACCCGTGCGATCCACGGATTTCTTTTAATATTATATGATATGTTTTATTAATTCGATTTACTTTTTTTAAAATATGAATTTTGGAGGTTTACATTTTTAAATGAGATGATTTGATAATAATTATATGAATGTTAATTAGCAAAAAAAAAATTATATAAATGTTATCCGTTATATTTCTATGAAAAGAGGGATTTTAGTTAGAAAATATTGAAAAGATAATACATTTTAGTTCAAAAAGGTAATCGATTAATTATAAGTACTTATAAAATTATAATTTTATTTTATTAAATGGAATGCCGTGATTTAACTGAAAAAAGTGAGTTGTTAGTTAGAAAAAATTAAAAAGGAAACATGTTTTAGGTGAAAAAGGTAATTGATTAGTTTATAGTAATTATAATTCAATTATGCTATTTTACTAAATAAAATTGCTCGTAAAGTTTTAAGAAAAGGAAAAATTAGTGTTGCCCGTGATATTTTAAAGAAAAGAGATATTTTAGTTAAAAAATATAGAAAAGATGATACATTTTAGCTTAAACTTAATCGGTTAATTATTAACATTATAATATTGTTATTTTATTTTATTAAATAGAACCGCCCATGATATAACTGAAAAAAGATAGATTTTATTTAGAGAAAATAGAAAATGTAATGTGAAAATTAAAAAGATGACATGTTTTAGGTGAAAAAGGTAATTGATTAGTTTATAATAATTATAATTTAATTTATGTTATTTCACTAAATTAAATTGTTCGTAATGTCTTTAGATTGTGAGAAATTAATGTTGCCCATGATATTTCTAGAAAAAAGGAATTTAAATTATAAAATATGGAAAATATGATACGTTTTAGCTGAAAAAGGTATTCAAAAAGGTAATCGTTTAATTATAAGTACTTATAAAATTATAATTTAGAATGCCGTGATTTAACTGAAAAAAGTGAGGTGTTAGTTAGACAAAATTAAAAAGGAAACATGTTTTAGGTGGAAAAGGTAATTAATTAGTTTATAGTAATTATAATTTAATTTATGTTATTTCAATAAATTAAATTGTTCGTAGTGTTTCTAGATAGTGAGAAATTAATGTTGCCCGTGATATTTCTAGAAAAAAGTAATTTGAATTATAAAATAGGGAAAAGATGATATGTTTTAGTTGAAAAAGGTAATTGATAATTATTAGTATTAAAATATTATTATTTATTAAAGAGAACCACCCATGATATATTTGTAAAAAAAGATATTTTAGTTAAAGAGATATTTTAGTTATAGAATAGAGAAAAAGTAACATGTTTTGGCTGAAAAAGGCTGAAAAAGGTAATTGATTAGTTAACAGTAATTATAATATAATTATGTTATTTTCAAAATTTCTTGTAGTGTTTATAAGAAAGGAGAAATTTTAGTTAGATAAAATATAAAATATATTGTGCTTTACCTAAAAAGGGAAATTAATTAGTTAGTGACAAATAGAAAAAGTAATATGTTTAATATGAAAAAGGAAATCATGTAATTAGTTAATAGTTAAGTAAGGGTAATTAGGTAAATTCAATAGGTCAACCAAACTTTTAATGTTTCGGCTTTAATATAATAGTATGCAAGATAGATATATAGTTGGGACGTGTGGTGGGGGGAATGTAACTTGGTGTGCTCGTTTTTTCTGATGGAAGTTCTTATACTCCTTGTTGAAAGCTCACTTGTAATAAAGAACTTTAATTTATTTATTGTACTACGTAATTTATTTATGTTATACTTACTACAGTATTTTTTATTTGCTAAATTTTTTGTCAAGAATGGATAAGATGCTAGAATAAAGAGGTTTGTTAGAGAAAACCCATTGAGATGATAAATTTTTAAGAATCTAGTTTATTACACTTGCATTATACCCATTTGTAAAATTATTTAAAAGTTTTTTTTATAATAAATCAAACTATATTTTAATTTTTTATGCAAATATTGCAAAATAATACATGCATATCCCTTTAAATTATTGGCATTAACATTTATAATTTCAAGTTATTTTTATTTTTTTCATGAAATTTTATGTTTTTTTTAATTCTAAAATCATTGAATTTTAAATTTTTTATATTTTCACTTAGTAATTTTGAATATTATATAGTTAATTTTGGATTCTTTGACAAAGTTATAAAATAATATCTTCAAAGCCTATTCATAATATTTACAATAAGTTGTACAATTTAACAATACTTTCTTAATTTCTATTAATAATATTTATAAATTGTAATTACTACTAATATTTTTAAAATAATAAATTTGTCCCTGACAATCAAAACACGTTGATAGTAATGTTATAATTATATAATTATATTATTTTCTATGATAACATAACATAATTATATAATAATATAATATTAATAGATAATGTTATATCCTATATATTATTTTTATTAATTTTAAAAATCTGTCAAACATCTTATCAACTTATTACTTAAATATTAACATAAAGAATTTCTTTAAAATATTGTGCTATATATAAACCAATTTATAGTTCTTTGAAATTTAAGAACCCCATCTTTCTTACTTTTAAAGAGTTTTCAAAAGAACCTCCAATATACTTTTAGTTATTTTTCTATAAAGAAATACAAATTATTGGCTACTAAGTATTTTCAAGAGTTTTTTTCAAATATTCATTTTTTTTTGCAATATTTTCAAGAGTTTTTTTCAAATATTCATTTTTTTTTTGAAAAAAAAAACATTTTTAAAATTTTACTTTACAAATTTTGCAAATTTTTAGAAAAAAAACAATTTTACAATCAAATGCAGTACAATCTCAAATGCAAACCAAAACAACTTCAATCATTTAAAAAAAATGTAAAAAGAAGTTATTTTTTGTTACAAACCATATTGTTGTAAATACATTCAAAAAATAGTAAAATCGTAAAAAAAATTAAAATAAAGGGAGGAATGACTGAAATACACAATTTTTGAATGGAAGCTGCCCAAATATACATATTCAATTGACTCCGTCTTTTTTACCTACGGGCTACGCATTATTCACATGCGTACACGGAATACGCATTATGTTTGTACTAAATCACGCAAGCGTACGTGGTCACAAGACTCACAAGTAATATAGATATAAGTCAAGTTCGTTCCCACAGAGATCTGGTTTATGTTTCAATTCAGTTAATGCACCTATGCAACAATGTATGGTTTTTATTCACTGCTAAGACAAATAACAAGATTGGGTTTTGATTAACTATGATTAACTAAAAAGCAAATTAACAAACTAAGAATTACTTAACTAACGAGAATTAAATCGAATTACTTATGCTAGAGAAAATATGGGATCCTAACTTCATTAAATACTTCGCTTATAGTTGATGCCTTTAATCAAAGTATGCGATGGTTATGATATCTGATCGGACAACACGAAACAAGTACACGCTACTTCTCAGTATACGACTACCAAACTAAACATACATCCACAAAAGAGATAGAAGATGAATAGACACCAATTATGTTTAGACCCTATATCTCTATAAGATTTGAAAACATAACGGTTGAAGAATGTTTGCACAAAATCACGCAAGTGTACGTGGTCACAAGTAATACAGATAGAAATTAAGTTCGTTCCACAGAGATCTGGTTTTGGTTTTAAATCAGTCGATGTACCTATGCAACAATGTATGGTTTTAACTCACTGCTAAGACAATTAACAAATTGAGATTTGATTAACTAAATTATACTAAGATGCAAATTATAAAACTAAGAATTAATAAACTAAGGAGAATTAAATTGAATTACTTATATGAGAATAAACATGGGATCCTAACTTCATTAAATACTTCACTTAGAGTTGACGCCTTTAATCAATGCACGTGATGATTTTGATATCTGATCAGACAACACGAAACAAGTAGACGCTACTTCTCAGTATACGAATACCAAACTAAACATACATCCACAAAAGAGATAGAAGATGAATAGACAACAATCATGCTTAGACCCTATATCTCTATAAGATTTGAAAACATAACGGTTGAAGAACAAGTTGTCTATTAAGATCACATAGGGCAACATAATATCTCTATTTACGCCACAAATCATGATGTTAAAACATCAACCTATCCTATGCTAGCATGGCAAGTTCTAAATCTCAAGATCCACTCTCGCTTCACAAGAGATTAACAGATTAGATGTTAGCTACGCATCTAAATTCAATAAGCACAACCATACGAGGATATCAAGAATTCACCACACGTAATCTTTAAAGCAATCAAACTACTAAGCCACATAAATAACTCCGTTAGAATCCCATGACAACGATTAACTCATAATTGAACCGTTCATCGTCATGGGATTTGATGGAAACATGATAAAAAAACAAGGTATGCATAAAAAAGTAATTATATTAATAAAACAAAGAGTTGAGAAAACAAATTTAGAATCCAGAATAACACAAAAGATGAAGTAGATCTAGATCCGTGCTTGTCACCGAGCGTTGAATCCTTCTCTCCTTTTCTCCCTTGCAGATCTAAGCTATGATATAATAATAAAAGCGATGATACAAATTACAATGCTAATATGTGTTTAAATAGGCTCTAGATTTCTTGCCCGGAAAGAAATTACCTTCTAATACAATTAGAATTCAATTAAGGTACTAAAAACTGCCCGAAATACAATTAGAACTTGAAAAGGGCAAAACGGTAATTTCCCTGCTCCCAATAGACTGCTTGTCGTGCTGCCTGAGCCCACCACACGCAACCTGCTCATGTAAGACCTGTCCCATGTTATAGAAAATCTCCCAAGCTTCGCGTGGGCAGTAAGATCGCTGAAAATGGACTTCTAGAACTCCAGATATGGCCAAAACAGTGTAAGCTACGCAACCCTTCTCAGAAATCCGAGTTTTAATCAGTTAATCCTCCAAAAACGATAGAAACATCAACCTTAATCAATATTCTCGTAAATCTGCACAACTAAGAAAAACACATCAAAACTACAACAAACTTGAGTCCAAGACAATCAATTTAAGCCGATATGGAACGCTCCAAGTGGATATAAAATCCACTTATCAAAGAACAAGTTATCTATTAAGATCACATAGGGCAGCATAATATCTCTATTTACGCTACAAATCATGATGTTAAAACATCAACCTATCCTATGCTAGCATGGCAAGTTCTAAATCTTAAGATCCACTCTCGTTTCTGATAAGTGGATTTTATATCCACTTGGAGCGTTCCATATCGGCTTAAATTGATTCACTTGGCCTCAAGTATGTTGTGATTTTGATCCGTTTTAGTGAGTTTGTGTAGGGTTACTAACTTAAGGTTGGAAGATACAAATGGCATATTTTATGGTGGATTTGAGTTCTAGAAGTGAAGAATGACAATTTGCAAAAGAAACCAAGGAAAAAGGAGTTAAAACGAAGAAAATCAGCAAAAATAGCCTCCGGCAGCAGCACGGGCGCAGCCAACGCGCAATTGGGCGCAGCTAGCGCGGAAATCAGCCAGAATTTCTGATTTTTGTTTTGGCCATATCTTGAGTTCTACAAGTCCATTTTGGACGATCTTACAGTCCACGCGAAGCTAACGAGATTCTCTATCATTCTAAAGTGGTCCAGATGTCCAATTACAACTGAAATGACCCAGAAATACTGGAAAAAAAAAGTCAGCTACAAATTTTCCTTAAAAACAAAATTAGTGTAAGAAACGTATTTTGTGCTAAATTGCAGAAATTCTATTTTAACTCTATTTTGGGGAATTTCTTGTTGGAAAGACTTCTAGAGCCTATTTAAACACATCATACCATTGTATTTTGTAACATCATTAGTTAGCATATTATAACATAGAATTCATATCTTGTTTCATTATCATGGGTTCACTTGATCCCATGATGACGAGAGGTTCAATTACGAACTAATCGTTGTCATGGGATTCTAACGGATTTATTTATGGAGCTTTAGTATCTTGATGCTTTAAAGATCTTTGTGTGATGTATATCTAATATCCTCGTATGGTTATGCTTAATTGTTAGATGCGTAGCTAACATATAATCTATTAATCTCTTGTGAAGTGAAAGTGGATCTTGAGATTTAGAACTTGCCATGCTAGCATAGGTTCATGATTGTTTATCAACATGATTCATAGTATGAGATGTGAATATTTATATTGCTATATGTGATCTTTATGGATAACTTGCTCTTCAACCGTTATGTTTTCAAATCTTATAGAGATATAGGGTCTAAGCATAATTGGTGTCTATTCATCTTCTATCTCTTTTGTGGATGTATGTTTAGTTTGGTATTCGTATACTGAGAAGTAGCGTGTACTTGTTTCGTGTTGTCCGATCAGATATCATAACCATTGCATATAGTGATTAAAGGCATCAGATCTAAGCAAAGTATTTAATGAAGTTAGGATCCCATGTTTTCTCTTGCATAAGTAATTATATTTTAATTCTCGTTAGTTAATTAATTCTTAGTTTGTTAATTTGTTTTTTAGTTAATCAAAAGACAAAACCCAATCTTGTTATTTGTCTTAGCAGTGAATAAAAACCATACATTGTTGCATAGGTGCATTAACTGAATTGAAACCTAAACCAGATCTCTGTGGGAACGAAGTCAACTTATATCTATATTACTTGTGACCACGTACGCTTGCGTGATTTTGTGTTAACAAGTTTTTGGCGCCGCTGCCGGGGATCATCGATGTTTTATTTTTAGTTTATGTGCTTGTCATCAGTGGTCGTTAGAGTTCACTGACTCGGATTGTTTCTTACGTAGTTGTTTAGTTCTTTGTGTTTCAGGTAGCAATGGGAGAACCAGCAACAACAACGAAAGCATTGATGTATTATTCTCAACCAAAGATCAATGACGTCCAATTTAGCATTGTCAGGCCAGCTATTGCAGCTAATACTTTCGAAATCAAGCCTAGCATAATTCAGATGGTGCATAATTCGGTTCAGTTTGGGGGTGCTCCGACTGAAGATCCTAACATGCACATCCGGAATTTCATTGAGATCTGCGACACTTTCAAGATCAACGGGGTGTCGGAAGATGCTATCAAATTGAGACTTTTCCCATTCTCTTTGAGGGATAAAGCTAAGGGTTGGTTGCACTCTCTACCAGCAGGTTATATTTTAACATGGGAGGATCTTGCTCAGAGATTTCTCACTAAATTTTTCCCCATGGCAAAGACCGCAACAATCAGGAACGCTATTACTCAATTTTCACAGTAGTCTGAAGAATCTTTGTGCGAGGCTTGGGAGCGATATAAGGAGATGCTAAGGAAGTGTCCACATCATGGGATGCCTGATTGGATGGTGATTAACTGCTTCCATAATGGCTTGGGTGCACAGTCAAGACCCATGCTAGACGCAACATTAGGTAGAGCTTTGTGGGCTAAGAGCTATGCGGAAGCTTATGAGCTAATTGAGATGATGGCTGCGAATGAATACTAGAATCCAACTCAGAGATTATCACAAGGCAAATTAGCAGGAATTCTGGAAGTTAATACAGTCACAGCTCTAGCAGCTCAACTAGATGCACTTAATAAGAAATTGGATTTTATGTCAAAGCATGGGGTGCCTCAAGTTGCTAGTGTTTATGAGCTATGTGAGGGCGCACATGAGATGAGTCAATGTGTCATATCTTCTGAATCGGTACAGTTTGTGAGCAACTTCCAGTAACCTTCGCAACTAGCTCCAGCCACCTATCATCCCAATTTCGGCTGGAGCAACAATCAAGATTTTCAGCAGCAACAGTTTCATGGGGATGATGGTCAATTTTTGAATGAAAAATCTGAATTGGATGAATTGAGGTTGATGATTAAAAGCCAGGCGGTATCTCTCAAGACATTGGAGAATCAGATTGGGCAAATTGCAAGTGCCTTTCTCAACGGACCGCAGAGAGTTCTTCCTAGTGACATAGAGGTGAATCCAGGAAAACAAGATGGCATGGAGCAGGTTAATGCCCTAACACTCAGATCTGGAAAAGTCACGAACGATCAGAATTCAGCAATTGAGGATGAAGAAGAAATTCGAGATCAAAACCCTACAGAAAAAGAAGAACATTCTGTTTTGTCAGTACCTGTGGTGGATAGTGATGAGGAGGAAGAGTGTGAGTAGCTAGGCTTGGCTGATCTCTGGGATTCTAAGGTGCTGATTGATGAGGTTGTTTCATGGTCAAATCTTGAGGATAGTTCAATTGAGTCTTTTCTTGAGGAAGATGCTTTTTAGACTATGAGAGCAATAAAGAACTTCATGAGTTGTATAGGAATTTTACTTCTGATGAGATGTTAGATGAATTAAATGCTATTTGTTCTAAGCATGAAATTCAACTTGAGGATAGTTCTTTTGATCCTAAGTCCTTTGTTAAGACCTCTGTTGGTGAACCACCCACTTTCGTTCCTAATCCGTCTATTCCTACTCTTGATCAGTCTTGGGAAGTAAATAATGAAAATCATCATATTAAAGAAGCTTCCAAACTCGAGCTTAAACCACCAGATCAACTGAGGTATGTATATTTAGGTCAATCATTTACTTTGCCTATTATTATTGTTGCTAACTTGTCAGGTAGTGAAGAGAACAATGTTGCTGACACCTTTGAAGAGCGAAGAAGGCTGAAAATTGTTATCAAGGATGTAGCATCGGAAAAGATAATTAAATGGCCATATTAAGCTACGATGTAGATATTTTCAAGAGAAAAAGTCATGGCCAAGTCTAGCTAAAGACTTTAAACAAAGGCGCTTCGTGGGAGGCAACCCACGTGTTTCGGTATTTTTAGGTATGTTCCCTACTATCCCTCGTAGTTATTTCCATTCAATGCGAACATTGAATCTTTTAAGTTTGGGGGTGATTTGGGGATAAGTAGTGTGTAGTAGTGATTTTGTGTCATTGTGTTCATGTAGGATATTATATTTTGCATATTAGTAGTATTTCATGCATGTTTGTTCGTATTAGTTATGTTTGTTTCATATAGGACATTCTGTTTTTATTTTCGTATATCATGTGAGTCCATTATAGTTGCATTTTCATGGCATGCATATTTCATGATCCCTTAGGATGAGCTAATTCTGATTGGTAGGTAGATGTCTAATTGAGTGTGGTAATGATGAGTAGAGGGTTGATTTATAGTTCTTATGAAATTGACTTGCATGTTTCTGAAACAAAATTTTTACACAGTATCATCGTTTGCTTTTAGCTAGGTTGAGGTCATGCTTGTTTGGATGTTTTGAGATTTAATCACTTGATTATATTTAGAATTTTCGTTACTCCCTTGATGGCGTAGGAGCACTAAAGTCTAAGTTTGGGGGAAAACAGGGATTTCATGCTAATAATTGTCAATAATGGCTAGGTGTCAAATGGATAGTAGCCGGCTCATATTTTATGAGTAGTCTAGGGTTGGATGAGAATTCTCATTCCAGATTGCATGTAAAAAAAAAGTCAAAAGTTTCAATTGTTAAATGCAAAATTAACCACGAGTGAGCTCTTTAATACTCGAGCAATTAAGTTCTAGGGGACTTTGTGCCTAGTGACCTAAGACTTTTTCGGTCTGGGATCCACTAACCTAACGCTCGCTACATGGGTATTATTGTATAAGCCTTTTGGGGTTTCATTCATTGCACGGTTAAATAAGCATGCGTATTATATATAGTATTATGTGTCGTAGTGTAGTAATAAAGCATGAATTCCTGGCTAACTTGAATGAGGATGGAGTGTTCCTAGGTTATAAAGTGTTTACAGTCTATTCTATTTATAAACCTGTGATTGTCTTGGTGAAGAATGAGTATGATTTTTGACCTAGTTTTGGGAGTATTTTTTATGAGCATAGCACACACACACACACACACGTTTCTGTTCATGTATTGCTAGAGTACGGGTACTTAGTCGAGCTATATTTGGATTTAGTTGCATTCTTTGAGATATTTGCTTGCTAGTTGGTTTTGGTTAGTTTAAAGGGGATCTTTGTATTTTCATATTAGTTGCATTCATACATTGCACTGCATTAGGTTAGATGGATTTTGTGGGTAAATTCGCTATAGGCCCTCACGAGACCTTACTCGTCCACTAGGGCTGCCTAGGGGTTTAAAGGGCTTGTTGCATATGCCAGATGCAACCGTGATCACCTACGGAAGTGGTACTAGCTAGTTGTATATAGTTATATTTGTGTATGCTTGAGGACAAGCATCGGTTTAAGTTTGGGGGTGTGATAGGTGGATTTTATATCCACTTGGAGCGTTCCATATCGGCTTAAATTGATTCACTTTGCCTCAAGTATGTTGTGATTTTGATTCGTTTTAGTGAGTTTGTGTAGGGTTACTAACTTAAGGTTGGAAGATACAAATGGCATATTTGAGTTTTAGAAGTGAAGAATGACAATTTGCAAAAGAAACGAAGGAAAAATGAGTTCAAACGAAGAGAATTAGCAAAAATCAGCCTCCGACAGCATCACGGGCGCAGCCAGCGCGCAATTGGGCGCAGCCAGCGCGGAAATCAGCCAGAATTTCTGATTTTTGTTTTGGCCATATCTTGAGTTCTACAAGTCCGTTTTGGACGATCTTACAGTCCACGCGAAGCTAACGAGATTATCTATCATTATAATGTGGTCCAAATGTCCAATTACAACTGAAACGGCCTAGAAATACTGAAGAAAAGTCAGCTACGAATTTTCCTTAAAAATAGGATCAGTTTAGGAAACGTATTTTGTGCTAAATTGCAGAAATTCTATTTTAACTCTATTTTGGGAAATTTCTGGTTGGACAAGACTTCTAGAGCCTATTTAAACACATCCTACCATTGTATTTTGTAACATCATTAGTTAGCATATTATAACATTGAATTCATATCTTGTTTCATTATCATGGGTTCACTTGATCCCATGATGACGAGAGGTTTAATTACGAACTAATCGTTGTCATGGGATTCTAACAGATTTATTTATGGAGCTTTAGTATCTTGATGCTTTAAAGATCTATGTGTGATGTATATCTGATATCCTTGTATGGTTATGCTTAATTGTTATATGCGTAGCTAACATTTAATATGTTAATCTCTTGTGAAGTGAAAGTGGATCTTGAGATTTAGAACTTGCCATGCTAGCATAGGTTCATGATTGTTTATCAACATTATTCGTAGTATGAGATGAGAATACTTATATTGCCCTATGTGATCTTTATGGATAACTTGTTCTTCAACCGTTATGTTTTCAAATCTTATAGAGATATAGGGTCTAAGCATAATTGGTGTCTATTCATCTTCTATCTCTTTTGTGGATGTATGTTTAGTTTGGTATTCGTATACTGAGAAGTAGCGTGTACTTGTTTCGTGTTGTCCGATCAGATATCATAACCATTGCTGTTGGTCCCGGAGTATTGCAGAAGGGGGGGGGGGTTGAATGCAATACTGATAAAATCGAATCTTTAAATCAACAACGAAGATAAAGATTATAGATTATCAGTAGATGTATGCAAGCAATAAGTGAAACAAGATTTCTCACAAAATAAATGTTTTATTTATTTTGTGTGAAGTGTTGCTACTGATAAGTGGATTTTATATCCACTTGGAATGCCTCCGTTCGGCTTAAATTGATTGTTTTGGACTCAAGTTGTTGTAGTTTTGATGTGTTTTGCTTAGTTGTGCAGATTTACGAGAATGTTGATTAAAGTTGATGCTTCTATCGTTTTTGGAGAATTAATTGATTAAAATTCGGATTTTCCGGGAAGGCTGCGCAGCTTATACGGTTTTGGCCATATCTGGAGTTCTAGAAGTCCGTTTTCAGCGATCTTACTGCCCACGCGAAGCCTGGGAGATTTTCTACAACTTGGGATAGGATTCCCACGAGCAAATTGCTCCGGGTAGGAGCTATCTGCGCGAAGAACAGACTGTTGGGCGCAGGTTGCACGCGCGCGGTGCTGAAAAATTACAGTTTTTACTATTTTGGCCATATCTTGAGTTCTACAACTCCGTTTGAGGCCCGTAAGCAGTCCACGCGAAGATAACGAGATTCTCTATCATTCTAAAGTGGTCCAGAGGTCCAATTACGATTGGAACGTTCCAGAATATCTGAAGAAAAGTCAGCTACGAATTTTCCTTAAAAACAGAATCAGTTTAGGAAACGTATTTTGCAGAAATTCTATTATAATTCTGTTTTGGTATTTTCTTGCTGGGCAAGACTTGTAGAGCCTATATAAACACATCTTGGGTATTATTTTAGGGATTTTCATAACCTATTGGAGAGAAGAGAAGGAGCAAGGATTGAAGGTGTTCTATCCAAGCTGTATTCAATTTTCAAAACGTGTAATATCTAAACTCCATATTTTTAATATCATGTTTTCATTCAATATTATTGTTTTGTTTTCTTTAGTAATTATGTGTAACTAATTCTTTAATCTGAGGATTGGGTAGTATTACTTGGTATTCATGCATGCTTGATTATGTGATTTTCTGCTTTGCTGATCTGTTAATGAGATCTTAACACAATTAGGGGAGTCATGAACCTTTGATTGTATTCTAGGGATTGTAATAATCTTGGGAGAGAAGTTGCAATCTTAGTACATGATTTAACAGACATAATTTGAATATTAGATCGAGAGATTAATAGGAGAATTGTGAGACATATAATTCTTGGCACTTAACAGTTTATAGATATACTTTGATTGTATCACGGGAGTGACAATTAGGGTGTAGCTGTAGGCACTATATTGTAGCCTGGGAGGGTACAATATAACTTTAGAAGAATTGTTTTCAGCAAGGTAGGAACACAGATATCACATTAATATTGAGCATGTATTGAGACCAAGTGAAGAACCCTAGTTCTTAGATTGTTTTCCTCATATATTTTATTCTCGATTTATAATTAGTCTTAATTAGTTTATAAACAAACCAAACATTCTTCTACACTTCTAAATTGTGAGAGATAAGAAACTTGAACTTGATATTACATTCAGTCCTTCCCTGCGAACGAACACATAAAAATACTACTAACAAATTGGCGCCGCTGCCGGGGAAGGCAGCAATGTTGAGTTTGAGTTAATTGTTTCTTGTAGTTTGGATTTTATCTTTGTATATATTTTTCTTTTCTTTCTTTTTGTATTTCTTTCTTTGGTGTGTCTACAGGTTCTTTGAGGTAGACAACTTAAACAGGTTTTGAGGAGAGAGACTAGACGGAGTACAACTTTGGTTGGAACAATGCTCAGAATTTCTACAACAGTCAGGAACAATATCAAGACTTCAATCCTTACCCACAATTCAATTCCTATGAGGATTGTAATGCATATCAGGTGAATTCGTTCTATTCTGAGAACTCATTTTATGCTCCATATGCCCCTAGCAATGATTATTCATATTCGTTTGAAAATCAATATCATGATGATCTTTATCCATATATGTGTAATGATGTTGATACGAGTTTAACTCAGTCTAATCCTTCTTTACCTGCTGATTGGGAGATTGCGCTCAATAAAATGATTCAAGGAACTCACTCTAATCCTCCCTTACTTTCTTTGGGAGTTTTTGATGAACCAACTTTAGAGATCGCTAGTGACAATGATATTCCATGTGATTCAATAGCTTGGTACGAGGAGAATGCTAAACTAAATAATTTTATTTGGGAAGTTCGAGCAGTGTGGCATGACGGTTGTTATCGAACTCCTCCTTGTGTCAATTTTCCTCTATGCCATGATTCTTGTTTAGCAATTGATGATAATGTTGTGTCTGATAAGTCTACTTGTGTAGTTGATAATTGTCCCATGCGCATTAATGATAATTTGGATGCAATTGAAATTCTACCAAATCTAGAAAATTTTGAGCTTAATACATTGGTAGACGAGATTAAAATTGATGAGTGTCCAATTATAAAAGAGAAGGAAGTTAAGATTGAGGAAGTTGAAAATCTTGCTTTAGAGTATAAGGATCCGATTTGGGAGGAGTATATGAGTCGTACTTATAATGATTATTCTGACGATTTTTCTAGCTATTTTGATGTTTCCAAGTCTCTTGAGCATGATAGGTTCTTGAAAGTTTTCGTACCTTTCAATGAATCTAAGGTTTATTTGAACAATAAACTTATATTAGAAATTCGTAGATGATAAGTGGATTTATATCCATTTGGATCATTCTATTTTGGCTTAAATTGGTGTATTGTATCTCAAGTTTTTGTGTGTTTTAATGTATTTTTGTGTAGAAGTGTGTAGGACATCAGTTGCAGGTTTCCAGGAACTTTAGAGTGTAATTGAAGTCCATGGATCAAGTGCTAGGAGTTGTCATTGAGAGCGGCAAAGAAATCAGCTAATTGAAGTGGCAGATCTGCAGGATAAAGTATTCCAGCGCGGGCGCGCCTGGAATGAGCAGGTGGAGCGCGCGGGCGCGTTAAGGGACAGACTTTATTTATAGCGCGCGGGCGCGCTGGGAGACAGCATGAAGTGCGCGCGGCCGCGCTCAGCTACGCCAGGAACTGCCCAGTTTTGTCAGAATCTGATTTAAAAAGGGAAACTCCTACAAATTCTATTCCTAATCATTGTGGAGTATCTTGGACGGTCTGAAACTTCTAGAATCAGTTCTAAACATGGAATTTGGACTTCTAATCAAATCAAAGAAGGAAAATTACCGGAATTCTATCCTATTTCAAATACGGTAATTGCTTGGTCAAGGAGGCAATTGGGGGCTATAAATACACACCTTGGGGCACAGAAAAATTATCATCTACACATCCTACACACAAAATTCGTTCAGAGCAAGAAAGGAGAGAAGCCAAAGCGAGGATCGTGACGACAAGAAGATCTAGACATAGTTTTCTTGTATTCCTTTGTTAGGCGTATCTTGTGGATGCTCATTACTTTTCCGGATTTGTTCGCTAAACCTTATCTTATTATTGATTTATTCATCTTCTTTATCTTGTTTAATATCATGCTTTCATCAAATCCCATGGTGACGAAAGGTTCGATTATGAACTAATCGTTATCGTGGGGTCCTAGTGGATTTATCTATGTAGCTTAGTAGTTTGCATGCCTTAGAGATTTATGTGTGGTGAATTATTGATATCCTTGTATGGTTGTACTTATTGAATTTAGGTGCGTCGCGAACATCTAATTTGTTAATCTCTTGCTAAACGAGAGTGGATCTTGAGATTTAGAACTTGCCATGCTAGCATAGGATAGGTTGATGTTAAGCATCATGATTTGTGGCATGAATAGAGATATTATGCTACCCTATGTGATCTAAGTGAATAACTTGTGCTTCAACCTTTATGTTTTCAAATTCTATAGAGATATAGGGTCTAAACATAATAGGTGCCTATTCATCTTCTATCTCTTTTGTGGATGTATGCTTAGATTGGTACTAGTATACCGAGAGGTAACTTTTACTCTTTTCGTGTTATTCGATCAGATATCAAAACCATCGCATGTTTTAATCGAAGGCTGCAACTCTAAGTGAAGTAGATAATGAAACTAGGATTCCATGTTTATTCTCATATAAGTAATTCAATTTTAATTCTCGTTAATTGTTTAATTCTTAGTTTTATAATTCGCATCTTAGTTTAATTTAGTTGATCAAACCATATTTGTTATTTTTCTTAGCAGTGAATTAAAACCATACATTATTGCATAGACATATTTTCTGAGTAAAACTTAACCAAGATCTCTGTGGAACGAACTTTAATTGTATTACTTGTGACTACGTGCGCTTGCGTGAATTAGTGTAAACAAGTTTTTGGCGCCGCTGCCGGGGATCATCGGTGTTTTTATTTCAGTTTATGTGTTTGTCAATAGTGGTCGTTAGCGTTCACTGACTCGGATTCTTACTTAGTTTATTTGTTTCGTGGTGTTTCAGGTACTTGAGTTTGTATGCAAACACGTTTGCAAGCTCGTTTACAAAGACTGGCAGAAGACGATCTTGTAGAGAATTTAGAGAATAAGGAAGAGGAGACTGAAACTACGGTAGCAATGGCAGATGCAGCAGCAGCTAAGGCATTGAAGGACTATTCTCAGCCGAAACTTAATGACATTCAGTCTAGCATTGTTAGGCCAGCTATTGCAGCGAACAACTTTGAGATCAAGCCGAGCACAATTCAGAGGGTGCAGAATTCAGTCCAGTTTGGGGGAGCTTCTACAGAGGATCCAAACATGCATGTTCGGGACTTTATTGAAATCTGCGACACTTTCAAGTGTAATGGTGTGACGGATGATGCTATCAGGTTGAGGCTTTTCCCATTCTCTCTGAGGGATAAGGCTAAGAGCTGGCTACACTCTTTACCACCTGGTTCCATTACTACATGGGAAGATCTTGCTCAGAAGTTCCTTACTAAATTCTTCCCGATGGCGAAAACTGCAGCAATAAGGAATCAGTTGACTCAATTCCAACAGCAATCTGGCGAGTCCTTGTGTGAGGCTTGGGAACGCTACAAGGAGATGCTAAGGAAGTGTCCTCATCATGGCATGCCTGATTGGATGGTTATTAATGGATTCTACAATGGGTTGGGAGCACAATCTAGGCCTTTGCTAGATGCAGCATCAGGTGGAGCTCTTTGGGCGAAGAGTTATGATGAAGCTTATGAACTTATTGAGATGATGGCTGCTAATGAATATCAGAATCCAACCCAGAGACTTTCTCAAGGCAAAGTAGCAGGAGTTTTGGAAGTAGATACAGCTTCAATGATTACGGCTCAGTTGAAGGCTCTTGCTATGAAAGTGGATTCTCTTGCTAATTATGGAGTTCAGCAGGTGGCTAGTGTTTGTGAGTTATGTGCGGGCGCACATGAGACGAATCAGTGTGCTATCTCTTCTGAATCAGCACAGTTCGTGAGTAATTTCCAGAGACCTGCTGCACCGGTTCCAGCCACTTATCATCCTAATAATAGGAATCATCCTAACTTCAGCTGGAGCAACAATCAGAATACTCAACAATCTTATCAGCAAGCGAAGCCGTATAATCAAGGCTATCAACAACCTTATAGGGCACCATATCAACCCCCAGGATTTCAGCAGCAACAACCTCAGTCGCATGTGGGGCAATCATCTAATGATAAATCTGATGAGATGTGGATAGCATTGAAGAACCTACAAGCTGGTCAGAAGCTCTTGGAAACTCAGATAGGACAGATTGCAAGTGCCTTAGGTAGTAGGCCACAAGGAACTCTTCCTAGTGATACGGAAGCAAATCCAGGTAGGAGGGACTTCAAGGAGCAGGTGAAGGCCGTAACTTTGAGATCAGGAAGGGTCACATCAGATCCTAAATCAGCCACTAATGAGGATGAAGAAGTACAGAATCAGCAAGTCGAAAAATCTGCATTGCCCGAAATTGAGAAATCTGACTTGGTAGCCGATCAGCTTGAAGGTGAAAAAGAGAAGAGCAAGGAATCTGTTGATAAGGCTTCTCCGGAGTTGTCTACGAAGAATAATCAGATCTATCCTCCTCCTCCATATCCTAGAAGGCTCCAGAAGCAGAATTTGGATAACAAATTTGCTAGGTTCTTAGAAGTGTTCAAGAAGTTGCACATCAACATACCTTTTGCGGAAGCACTTGAAGAGATGCCGAGCTATGCCAAGTTCATGAAGGGTATTCTCTCGCGTAAGTTGAAGCTCGATGCATTAGAGACCGTTGCCTTAACGGAAGAGTGTAGTGCTGTTCTGCAACAGAAATTGCCTCCAAAGCTAAAGGATCCGGGTAGTTTTACTATCCCATGCACTATTGGTAATCTATTCTTTGAGAAGTGCTTGTGTGACTTGGGAGCTAGCATCAATCTTATGCCCTTGTCAGTATTCTTGCAACTGGGTCTACCGGATCCAAAGCCAACTAACATCTCGCTACAGTTGGCTGATCGTTCAATTACCTATCCTAGAGGCATAGTTGAGGATGTCTTGGTGAAAGTTGATAAGCTCATCTTCCCTGCTGATTTTGTTATATTGGATTTCGAGGAAGATAAGAAGATTCCCATAATTTTGGGAAGGCCATTCCTAGCTACGGGTAGTACCTTGATCGATGTGCAGAAAGGAGAGCTCACCATGAGGGTACAAAATCAGAATGTCACCTTTAATGTGTTCAATGCTATGAAGCTTCCATCTGATGAAGAAGAATGTTTCAATGTTGATTTGGTTGATTCCGTGGTAGCCAAGGATCTTGATCATTTGTTGCTAACAGATTCTTTGGAAAAAGCATTGAGTGGGAACTCTGAGGTGAAAGATGAGGATGAAGTAATGCAAATTCAGATGTTGAATGCAAATTCGTGGAAGAGAAAATTTGACATGCCATTCGAGTCTCTTGGGTTAAAGGAGCTGGAAAAGTCACAAATCCGTCTTAAACCATCTATTGAGGAGGCTCCTACTCTTGAACTCAAACCTTTGCCTAATCACTTGAGGTATGCTTTTCTTGGTGATACCTCTACGCTACATGTTATTATTTCTTCTAATCTATCAGATATCGAGGAAGAAAAGCTCTTGCGTATTTTGAGGAAATTCAAGACAGCAATTGGTTGGACTATAGCAGATATCAAGGGAATCAGCCCTTCGTATTGCATGCATAAAATTCTGCTGGAAGAAGGAGCTAAGCCTACTATTGAACATCAACGACGACTCAATCCGATTATGAAGGAGGTGGTGAAGAAGGAAATTCTAAAGTGGTTGGATGCTGGTATTATCTATCCTATCTCAGATAGTTCTTGGGTGAGTCCGGTTCAATGTGTGCCAAAGAAGGGAGGCATGACAGTTGTTGCTAATGAGAAGAATGAGCTCATCCCTACTCGAATAGTCACGGGGTGGAGAGTTTGCATGGATTATCGGAAGCTCAACAAAGCCACAAGAAAAGATCACTTCCCTCTGCCTTTTATTGATCAGATGCTAGACAGGTTGGCTGGGCACGAGTATTATTGTTTGCTTGATGGCTATTCTGGCTATAATCAGATTTGCATTGCTCCGGAAGATCAAGAGAAGACCACATTCACATGTCCTTTTGGCACTTTTGCTTTTCGTCGAGTTTCGTTTGGACTTTGTGGTGCTCCTGCCACTTTTCAAAGGTGCATGATGGCTATTTTCTCAGACATGATTGGCTCGAATGTGGAAGTTTTTATGGATGATTTCTCAGTTTTTGGTACATCTTATGATGAGTGCTTGTATAATCTTGGTTTGGTTTTGAAGAGGTGTGTGGAGACGAATTTGGTACTTAATTGGGAGAAGTGTCACTTTATGGTACAAGAAGGAATTATTCTTGGGCACAAGGTATCTAGTAAGGGACTTGAAGTGGATAGAGCCAAGGTGGAGACAATCGAGAATCTTCCTCCACCTATTTCAGTTAAAGGAATTCGCAGTTTTCTTGGTCATGCAGGATTCTATAGGCGATTCATTCAAGACTTCTCGAAAATCTCTAAACCTTTGTGCAATTTGTTAGAGAAGGATGTTCCTTTCAAGTTTGATGCTGAATGTCTAGCGGCTTTTGAGCTGTTGAAAAAGAAGCTAACTACTACTCCTATCATTACCGCACCCAATTGGGAGGAACCGTTTGAGCTTATGTGTGATGCTAGTGACTATGCTGTTGGAGCTGTGCTTGGGCAAAGGAAGGATAAGATTTTTCATGTGGTTTACTATGCTAGTAAAACCCTCAATGAGGCTCAGCTTAACTACACCACTACAGAGAAGGAGTTGCTAGCGGTTGTCTATGCTTTTGAGAAATTCAGATCTTACTTGCTTGGTACTAAGGTGATTGTGTATACGGATCATGCTGCTATTCGATATCTCATGTCGAAGAAGGATTCGAAGCCTAGATTGATTCGTTGGGTTTTGCTATTACAAGAATTTGATGTGGAAATCAAGGATAGGAAGGGCACGGAAAATCAAGTAGCTGATCATCTTTCACGTTTGGAGGACCAAGGTAAGGATTCACATGCTAAGTCTCTAATTAATGAATCTTTTCCAGATGAGCAACTTTTTGGGGTGCAAGGTGAAGAGCCATGGTTTGCAGATTATGTGAACTATCTTGTTAGTAATGCCATCCCTCCAGAATTCTCTTATGCTCAAAGGAAGAAATTCTTACATGATGTGAAGTGGTACCGTTGGGACGAGCCATTCCTGTTCAAACTTGGTATAGATCAGATTTTGAGGAGGTGCATTCCCTATAGTGAGACGGAGAGTATTTTGCATGATTATCATTCTACCACATATGGAGGTCATTATGGTGGTAATAAAACAGCTCAGAAAGTACTTCAGGCGGGATTCTATTGGCCGACTCTGTTTAAGGATTCTCATCGTTTTGTGATGAGTTGTGATCGATGTCAAAGAGTTGGTAATATCTCTAGGAGGAATGAGATGCCTTTGCATACTATTCTCGAAGTTGAGATCTTTGATGTGTGGGGGATTGATTTCATGGGTCCGTTTGTTTCATCTTGCAATAATCAGTACATCTTGCTGGCTGTGGATTATGTGTCTAAATGGGTTGAGGTGAAAGCCTTACCAACCAATGATGCTAAGGTGGTGCTGAATTTTCTTCACAAGCAGATTTTTACACATTTTGGGACTCCAAGAGCTATAATCAGTGATGAGGGGACACACTTCTGTAATCGTCAATTTACTGCTATGATGGCAAAGTACAATGTGACGCATCGTGTTGCCACTGCTTATCATCCCCAAACTAATGGTCAAGCGGAGGTCTCGAATCGTGAAATCAAAAGGATCCTTGAAAAAGTGGTGAATCCATCTCGTAAGGATTGGTCATTGAAGTTAGACGAAGCTGTTTGGGCTTATAGAACTGCTTACAAGACACCTCTTGGGATGTCACCTTATCAGTTGGTGTTTGGTAAGGCTTGTCATTTACCAGCTGAGTTAGAGCACAAGGCTTTTTGGGCATTGAAGAAGTTAAATTTGGATATCTCAGCTGCGGGTGAAAAGCGTCTACTTCAGTTGAATGAGCTTGAGGAATTTCGTGAGCAGGCTTATGAGAATGCAAAAATATACAAGGAGAAGGTTAAAAGGTGGCATGATAGAAAGTTGGTGCACAAGGCATTTGTGCAGGGTCAACAGGTTTTGCTTTACAACTCTCGCCTTAAACTTTTTCCGGGAAAGCTCAAGTCAAAGTGGTCTGGTCCGTTTACAGTTAAGGAGGTATTTCCACATGGAGCGGTGGAAATATTTAGAGGGTCTATCAATGATGCTTTTAAAGTAAATGGACATCGACTGAAGCCTTATTATGGAGGAACGGTGAACCGTGAGAAGGTTGCCTCCGTTTTGTCAGAATTGTGAGATTTCGGAAGTACGTCAAGCTAATGACGTAAAACGAGCGCTTCGTGGGAGGCAACCCATGGTGTTAGGTATTTTTGTAGAAGTCAGTAGGTAGGTATTCATCTTCTTAAAAAAAAAAAAAAAATTCTGGAAAACAGCTGGGCGCGGGCGCGCGGGGATTACACTGCAGATGGGCGCGGCCGCGCGGAAGGTCTGGAACGAAAAAAAAAAATATACAAAACAGGGCAGTTTGTTTTTATTCTAAGTTCTTATCTTTTCTTTCCCCAACCCAAACCCTAATTATTCTAAATCATCCCTACGTGTAATCTCTAATCCCTCCATAGTATCTCATCACCATACTTACATCTCATACCCACCTATACTTACATCTCTACATACACACATTCACCCATTCATCTAAATTTTCAAACCCTAATTGGACTTCAAAGGGGCTGCGATTTTTCAAGTTTGGGGGACTGATTTGGCAAGTGCTACCTCTACTATTCGATTTGGGTAATCTCTGCTCTTGTTATTTGATATTTCGAATTGTAGTTCTTGCAAATTTTGGGTTTTTGGTGTGAGATTTTTGGACAGAAATTTGGTTCGAATTTTGGCAGTTGGGGTGTGATTTTATTGTTGTTCTTGATTACTATGGCACCTAAGAGAGCTCGGGTTGTTGGTAGCAGTTCCCGTGGACGGTCATTGTCCGGTTCTGACTCGAGTTCGGGAGATGAGGGTATGGATAAGTTTCGTTCTGAGGAGGCTAGGGCTGAGTATGTGAAATTGATGACTCGGTCTGTGGCGAAGGATAGGCTATGATTGAGGAAAGGGGTTGGCAGAATCTGTGTGAGCTTGCATCCGCTGTCCCGTTGAGTATAGTTCGGGAATTCTATGCTAATGCTAAGGAAAATAGGGATGGTTATTCATTTGTCCGAGGGTTTACTATAGATTATACTGCTCGTGCTATTCGGCTGTTACTTGGGTTGCCGGATAGACCTGTTGGGGCGGAGGACTGGACTTTTAAGGCCAGGTCCGAGGTTGATTTAGATGAGGTGGTGGCACGTCTGTGTGTGCCAGGGACGACATGGAAATTGAAGGTTGGTTCGGCTGAGAAGGCTACATTCGCATCTGCTTCGATGAACAGATATGCTAGGGCTTGGAATTCATTTATTTGTGCTAATCTGTTGCCTACTACGCATACGCATGAGGTGACAGTTGAGAGAGCTATCTTATTGTGGGCTATTCTGAATGGGCATTATATCAATGTTGGCTATTTGGTGAATCAGAGTATGCTGCGATTCTTGAGGGGGTCTACAGGGGCAGTTCCTTATGGCTCTATTGTTACGAGGATGTGTTCGATAGCTGGGGTGACATGGTCGTCTGAGGAGCAGATTCAGATGCCAGCTGGACCCATTGATGTGTCGAAGTTGGGGGAATGGCCTGGCGGCATTCCTCATCCTAGGGGTCTGGGCTATGAGATTGCTGGCGCTCCTCCAGTTCAGCAGGCTCCTGTTGCCATTTCGAGGGCGTCACATGATAGGCGGATGATGAGGCGGATGGATGCACTGTATGAGAGCCAGAGTCGTTTTTCAGCGAGGTTGACACAGGCCTTCAGTACTGCTTTTGGAGCTAGTGGTGCCCATGTTGAGTGGCCAGTCTTTGGATCGGACACTGTTTATCCACCTCCTGATTCTCCACCCGAGGAGGGTGATGACGCTGCGGCGTAGGTATGTTTCTACTTTCCCTCGTATTTACTTCCATTCAATGAGGTCATTGAATATCTTAAGTTTGGGGGTGGTTTGGGGGAAAAGTATTGTATATGTTGTATATGTTTCATTGTGTTCATGTAGGATATCATGTTTTGCATATTAGTTGTAAGTCATGCATTTTATGTTTGTATTATCTACGTTTGTTTCATATAGGACATTTTGTTATTGTTGGTTTGTTACCATGTGAGTTCATATTAGTTGCATTTTCATGGCATGCATTTTTCATGATCCCTTAAAATGAGCTGATTCTGATTGATAGGTAGATGTTGATTTGAGTGTGATGATAATGAGTAGAGGGCTGATTTATAGTTCCTAGGTAATTGACATGCATGTTCAGGAACAAAATTTTTACACAATCTCATTGGGGTGCTTTTTGGGCTAGGTTAGGGTCATGCCTGTGGGATGTTTTGAGATTTAATCACTTGTTTATTCTTAGAATTTTCGTTATTCCCTTTATAGCGTAGGAACATTAAAATCTAAGTTTGGGGGAAAACAGGAATTTCATGCTAGTTGTTAATATTTGTCAATAAAGGCTAGGCGTCAAATGGCTAGTAGCCGGCTCATATTTATATGAGTAGTCTAGGGTTGGAAATGAGAAAGGCTCATTCCAGATTGCGAAAAAAAAAAGAGTCAATTTTTGTTTGTTAATGCAAAATTAACCAGAGTGAGCTCTTTAATACTCGAGTAATTAAGTCTGAGGGGACTTAGTCCTAGTGACCTAAGGCTTTTTAGTCTGGGATCCACTGACCCAACACTCGCTACATGGGTATTATTGTATAAGCCTTTTGGGGTCTCATTCATTGCACGGTTAAATAAGCATGTGTATTGTATATGTAGTGTCGTAGTATAGTAATAAAGCATGAGTTTCTGTCTACCTTGAATAAGGGTGGAGGTGTTCCTAGGTTATGGAGTGTCTACAGTCTATTATAGTTATAAACCTGTGATTGTCTTGACGGAAAACATGTATGATTTTTGACCTAGTTCTGGGGGTATTTCTGATGAGCATTGCACACACGCACGTTTCTGTTCATGTTTTGTTAGTATACGGGGACTTAGTCGAGCTCTGCTTGGATTTGTTGCATTCGTTGAGATATTTGCTTGTTAGTTGGTTTTGGTGAGTTTGAAGGGGATTTTTGCATTTTTTCATATTAGTTGCATTCATGCATTGCATTGCATTAGGTTAAATGGATTTTGTGGGTACATTCGCTATAGGCCCTCACGAGACCTTACTCGTCCACTAGGGCTGCCTAGGGGTTTAAAGGGCTTGTTGCATATGCCAAATGCAACCGTGATCACCTACGGAAGTGGTACTAGTTAGTTGTATATATTTTTGTTTGTTTATGCTTGAGGACAAGCATCGGTTTAAGTTTGGGGGTGTGATAAGTGGATTTATATCCATTTGGATCATTCTATTTTGGCTTAAATTGGTGTATTGTATCTCAAGTTTTTGTGTGTTTTAATGTATTTTTGTGTAGAAGTGTGTAGGACATCAGTTGCAGGTTTCCAGGAACTTTAGAGTGTAATTGAAGTCCATGGATCAAGTGCTAGGAGTTGTCATTGAGAGCGGCAAAGAAATCAGCTAATTGAAGTGGCAGATCTGCAGGATAAAGTATTCCAGCGCGGGCGCGCCTGGAATGAGCAGGTGGAGCGCGCGGGCGCGTTAAGGGACAGACTTTATTTATAGCGCGCGGGCGCGCTGGGAGACAGCATGAAGTGCGCGCGGCCGCGCTCAGCTACGCCAGGAACTGCCCAGTTTTGTCAGAATCTGATTTAAAAAGGGAAACTCCTACAAATTCTATTCCTAATCATTGTGGAGTATCTTGGACGGTCTGAAACTTCTAGAATCAGTTCTAAACATGGAATTTGGACTTCTAATCAAATCAAAGAAGGAAAATTACCGGAATTCTATCCTATTTCAAATACGGTAATTGCTTGGTCAAGGAGGCAATTGGGGGCTATAAATACACACCTTGGGGCACAGAAAAATTATCATCTACACATCCTACACACAAAATTCGTTCAGAGCAAGAAAGGAGAGAAGCCAAAGCGAGGATCGTGACGACAAGAAGATCTAGACATAGTTTTCTTGTATTCCTTTGTTAGGCGTATCTTGTGGATGCTCATTACTTTTCCGGATTTGTTCGCTAAACCTTATCTTATTATTGATTTATTCATCTTCTTTATCTTGTTTAATATCATGCTTTCATCAAATCCCATGGTGACGAAAGGTTCGATTATGAACTAATCGTTATCGTGGGGTCCTAGTGGATTTATCTATGTAGCTTAGTAGTTTGCATGCCTTAGAGATTTATGTGTGGTGAATTATTGATATCCTTGTATGGTTGTACTTATTGAATTATTGAATATCCTTGTATGGTTGTGCTTATTGAATTATTGATATCCTTGTATGGTTGTGCGTCGCGAACATCTAATTTGTTAATCTCTTGCTAAACGAGAGTGGATCTTGAGATTTAGAACTTGCCATGCTAGCATAGGATAGGTTGATGTTAAGCATCATGATTTGTGGCATGAATAGAGATATTATGCTACCCTATGTGATCTAAGTGAATAACTTGTGCTTCAACCTTTATGTTTTCAAATTCTATAGAGATATAGGGTCTAAACATAATAGGTGCCTATTCATCTTCTATCTCTTTTGTGGATGTATGCTTAGATTGGTACTAGTATACCGAGAGGTAACTTTTACTCTTTTCGTGTTATTCGATCAGATATCAAAACCATCGCATGTTTTAATCGAAGGCTGCAACTCTAAGTGAAGTAGATAATGAAACTAGGATTCCATGTTTATTCTCATATAAGTAATTCGATTTTAATTCTCGTTAATTGTTTAATTCTTAGTTTTATAATTCGCATCTTAGTTTAATTTAGTTGATCAAACCATATTTGTTATTTTTCTTAGCAGTGAATTAAAACCATACATTATTGCATAGACATATTTTCTGAGTAAAACTTAACCAAGATCTCTGTGGAACGAACTTTAATTGTATTACTTGTGACTACGTGCGCTTGCGTGAATTAGTGTAAACAGTAGATATGTGCATCTGTTTGTTTTTTCTCCTCATTGAAGTTTCCAGGTAGAAGTAACGTCAAGCTATTGACGTTAAAGAAGCGCTTCGTGGGAGGCAACCCACGCTTTTCGGCAATTTTATTTAGGTATGTTTTCTATTATCCCTTGTATTTACTTCCATTCAATGCGGACATTGAATATTTTAAGTTTGGGGGTGGTTTGAGGGATTAGTAGTTGTTGTTGTATTATTTGTTCATGTAGGATTTCATGCTTTGCATATTAGTGACAGTTCATGCATGTTTGTTCGTGCTATTTACGTTTGTCTCATATAGGACATTCTGTTTTTATTTTTCGTATACCATGTGAGTTTTCATTTAGTTGCATTTTCATGGCATGCATATTTCATGATCCCTTAGGACGAGCTGATTCTGATTGACAGGTAGGTGTTTAATTGAGTGTGATGATGATGAGTAGAGGGCTGATTTATAGTTTCTATGAAATTGACTTGCATGTTACGGGAACAAAATTTAGTACACAGTCTCATTGGGGTGCTTTTGGGCTAGGTTAGGGTCATGCCTGTTGGATGTTTTGAGATTTAATCACTTGTTTATATTTAGAATTTTCGTTATTCCCTTTATAGCGTAGGAACATTAAAGTCTAAGTTTGGGGGAAACCAGGAATTTTCATGCTAGTTGTTCATAATTGTCAATAATGGCTAAGTGTCAAATGGCTAGTAGCCAGCTCATATTTATATGAGTAGTCTAGGGTTGGAAATGAGAAAGGCTCATTCTAGATTGCAGAAAAAAAAAAAAAGAAAAAAAAGAAAAAAAAAAAAGAGTCAATAAGTTATTTGTTTATATGCAAAATTAACCAGAGTGAGCTCTTTAATACTCGAGTAATTAAGTCTGAAGGGACTTAGTCCTAGTAACCTAAAGCCCTTGAGGTTTGGGATTGCTGACCTAACACTCGCTACATGGGTATTATTGTATAAGCCTTTTGGGGTCTCATTCATTGTACGGTTAAATAAGCATGCGTATTGTATATAGTGTCGTAGTTTAGTAATAAAGCATGAGTTTCTGTCTACCTTGGATAAGGGTGGAGGTGTTCCTAGGTTATGAAGTGTCTACAGTCTATTCTGTTTATAAACCTGTGATTGTCTTGACGGAAAGCATGTATGATTTTTGACCTAGTTTTGGGAGTATTCCTGATGAGCATCGCACACACGCACGTTTCTGTTCATGTATTTGTTAGTATACGGGGACTTAGTCGAGCTCTGCTTGGATTTGTTGCATTCTTTGAGATATTTGCTTGTTAGTTGGTTTTAGTGAGTTTGAAGGGGATCTTGCATTTTTCATATTAATTGCATTCATGCATTGCATTGCATTAGGTTAAATGGATTTTGTGGGTACATTCGCTATAGGCCCTCACGAGACCTTACTCGTCCACTAGGGCTGCCTAGGGGTTTAAAGGGCTTGTTGCATATGCCAAATGTAACCGTGATCACCTACGGAAGTGGTACTAATTAGGTAGTTGTAATTGTTTATGCTTGAGGACAAGCATCAGTTTAAGTTTGGGGGTTTGATAAGTGGATTTTATATCCACTTGGAATGCCCCCGTTCGGCTTAAATTGATTGTTTTGGACTCAAGTTGTTGTAGTTTTGATGTGTTTTGCTTAGTTGTGCAGATTTACGAGAATGTTGATTAAAGTTGATGCTTCTATCGTTTTTGGAGAATTAATTGATTAAAATTCGGATTTTCCGGGAAGGCTGCGCAGCTTATACTGTTTTGGACATATCTGGAGTTCTAGAAGTCCGTTTTCAGCAATCTTACTGCCCACGCGAAGCTTGGGAGATTTTCTATAATATGGGACAGGTGTTGCAGGAGTAGGTTGCGCGTGGTGGGCGCAGGCTGCGCGACAAACAGACTGATGGGCGCAGGTTGCACGCGCGCGGTGCTGAAAAATTACAGTTTTTACTATTTTGGCCATATCTTGAGTTCTACAACTCCGTTTGAGGCCCGTAAGCAGTCCACGCGAAGATAACGAGATTCTCTATCATTCTAAAGTGGTCCAGAGGTCCAATTACGATTGGAACGTTCCAGAATATCTGAAGAAAAGTCAGCTACGAATTTTCCTTAAAAACAGAATCAGTTTAGGAAACGTATTTTGCAGAAATTCTATTATAATTCTGTTTTGGTATTTTCTTGCTGGGCAAGACTTGTAGAGCCTATATAAACACATCTTGGGTATTATTTTAGGGATTTTCATAACCTATTGGAGAGAAGAGAAGGAGCAAGGATTGAAGGTGTTCTATCCAAGCTGTATTCAATTTTCAAAACGTGTAATAACTAAACTCCATATTTTTAATATCATGTTTTCATTCAATATTATTGTTTTGTTTTCTTTAGTAATTATGTGTAACTAATTCTTTAATCTGAGGATTGGGTAGTATTACTTGGTATTCATGCATGCTTGATTATGTGATTTTCTGCTTTGCTGATCTGTTAATGAGATCTTAACACAATTAGGGGAGTCATGAACCTTTGATTGTATTCTAGGGATTGTAATAATCTTGGGAGAGAAGTTGCAATCTTAGTACATGATTTAACAGACATAATTTGAATATTAGATCGGGAGATTAATAGGAGAATTGTGAGACATATAATTCTTGGCACTTAACAGTTTATAGATATACTTTGATTGTATCACGGGAGTGACAATTAGGGTGTAGCTGTAGGCACTATATTGTAGCCTGGGAGGGTACAATATAACTTTAGAAGAATTGTTTTCAGCAAGGTAGGAACACAGATATCACATTAATATTGAGCATGTATTGAGACCAAGTGAAGAACCCCAGTTCTTAGATTGTTTTCCTCATATATTTTATTCTCGATTTATAATTAGTCTTAATTAGTTTATAAACAAACCAAACATTCTTCTACACTTCTAAATTGTGAGAGATAAGAAACTTGAACTTGATATTACATTCAGTCCTTCCCTGCGAACGAACACATAAAAATACTACTAACAGCTACAACCTGGAGAGAGTGTTTCTCCAGCTTCGATATCTCAAGAGATACAAATTTCTTCGTGTGCGTACATGAATAGAAAAGAATCTAAGATGTATCTAAGTACACTAAGATACTTTGTTGTCCCTATCGAATGGGGTGTTGAGCTGTTGTCATTTTCAAGTGGTAGCTCATTACAATTTGCACACCCATGTGACTTTCCCAAATTGCTATACAGACAGGATAAACCTTATAAGTAAAGCATCCTAGATTCTTTCTATTTCTAGCTGTTGTGGGAGGATTTTAGCACAACAAATTATGAGGCCTCGTGCTGGAATAGCGCCAATAATCAAGGAATCGTCCAACCACCCGGAAAGGCTCGTGGTTGAAGATCAATGGCTAGCCGCCCGGGAAGGCACACGACTAGGGTTACCGAAGAACACGGGATGTGGTTCCTCGGAAGGATCGGACTGAATCTACGGGATGAGAGCTCAAGGACCAAATGTTGGCCAGCCAAGAACCCTAGTTTGACTGTGTCACACAAGAGTGCACGTGCTCTAGCTACTCAAGGAGTGTAAAGTGTCGAAGAAGATCCCGTAAACTGCCTACATACCACTATTTATAGTGGATCAAGCCCCGATGTAGTTCTTGAATGATATGATTGTTTGTTCATGATGAGTTATCCTCTCTCCAGTGGGATAATGACTGTTATTTCTGATAATAATCGAGTGTGATGTATGAAATCAGGTTACCAAGCAGTTTAGGTAACATAGAATGATTATCTCTTGTATTTATCATGATTTTTGTATCATTTATCATGTATATATGACATATATCCTCAAATAACTGAATGTTTATCTGTTTGAGAGTGTTCTTAGATGATATAGACGTGTTCCTAAAAAATAGGAGGCGTGCCTTATCTGCATTGGCAGCCTAATCAGGCTTCCGGCGGAAGCTGGGGGTACCGCCCGGTAGCCTGGCTCCGGTACCCCCTCCGGTAACCCCTATCACGGGAGCTACTCTGGAAGCTCTACTGAATGTCTGGTAATGGTTATAGGTTATCCTCAAGGGGATGCCTTGAGACCCTTAGCCATGTGTTCCCGTGCTGCAGCGTACATGGTAACCCTTAGGGCTACCGTAGGCCTCCGGAAACCTGACAGATTACTCATTCTCTTCATGGATCTGGACCCTAATCCTCTAGTGGGCCTAAATCTAACCCATGCGAGATTTTGGTCACAACAACTACCCCCCGGTTCCCTGAAGTACTGTGTGCAAGGGGAACCTTATTATCCACGGGGTGCCGGTTGCTAAGAAAATTCGTCTTTTTGCTATCTTGCTAAATTAACACCACATGTCAATATTGAAAACTCTTAATCATGAAGTTGGGGCTAATTCTGATGTTTATAATTGGTAGCTCTTGTAATTGTGTTACAGAAGCTCGAATCAGAAGCGGAAGCCTCGTATTTTACGCATCTGAGGGTAAGTTAATTTTAATTCTCTAGAAATAAAATAAAAATTATTGAGGAGGGAAAAACAGGCTAGGACTCTACCGTTTCCACAGAGATAATTGCAAGAGATAAACAATTTTCCATGCAAAAGACGTTTCCCACCCCGTCTCGTTTTCTGTGCCACATTCATTGGCCAAGGCAAACACGCCTCTTTGACCCCCTTTTCTATATACCATCTAATATCTCAGCCTTTTCACTTTTCTTCTTATCCTCGCTCAACACTTTCTTTCTTGTAAGCAAAAGATTTCTCAAGGCTTCCAGCGAAAGCTTCTCCGGTGAAGGCTAAGTCGCCCATATACTCACCCCCTCAACTTACTCAAGTAAGTACTCAATCTCCATGACTTACTTTTTTTTAATTAATGTGGTCATCGTGCATAGATATCTCATGCAAATATCTGATTGTGCCTTTTGTATGTCTGTTTCTGTATGTTTTCGTTTGTTCATGTTCTTGAATGACGGCCGATCTTATGACTTCGGTAGCCACTGCATGTCATTTTGTTTTTATTTATCTGAATCGAATACTTCCAATTGCAGATTCTTGCTATTTCTCTTAATTTTTGAATCGTATCTAGATTAGATCCATATGCTTTATCCTCAATAATAGAATGCATGTGTGAATCTCTATTTACGACATATGTGAAAAAAGAATTTGAGGTAACTCATACTCCGGTTGCCCCTTTGATCACTCTTTTATATGCTTGTAACGTGTTTGATACTTGCCCTCACCGGATCGTGCTATTTTTAAGCCTATCTTGTCAACCGATTATATACGCTTCGTCGATTTGGGCATGTTGACAATACTTTCGAGTCAACACCTTTCTTTTTGTACTGGTTGGATAACCTTGTCACCATAGTATTTGGTCAGTAGACCGGTAGCTATCCCCCCAAGCCCTGACGACTTTTAATTTAGCCTGGCACCCCAGGGGTTACCATGGGTGTCAGCGAGTCGATTGTTGATAATCTTTACTTTTTCCAACCTTTAGTGATTCAATCACGAACCCTCCTTCTAATCTGCTTCCTCCCTGTGGTTGCAGATGTCTACCTCGTCCATCTCGGGAGGCTCATCACGGCATGTGGGAAACTTGTCGCCCGTCTCTGGTGAGCCCTCAGATTCTGAGTCAACCCACCTTAACGATGTGCTCTTACATCAACCCTTGTTGCAATCCAAGCTATCCGTTAGTTCTCGGACACGTTCCCGAGTTGAAGTCATAAATCCACTTGAGGCTGAGATTATAAGTAGGCATCTCGACCCCTCCCTAGAGGCTGGTTCGTCAAACTTTAATAATGAGGGTATTGATAGGATTTATCTGAGTTCAAACACGGATGAGGAAGAAAAATTTGATGGGGGATTCGGGAATGAGGCTGAGCAGCCATTTTTTCATAACACAGACTTACAGGATGAGGAAGAGAAACTTGATGAGGGATTGGTGATGAAGATTGAACGGAAGCCCCATGTCCCTGCAGGCTTCGTTCCATCCTGTGAAAATTTAGATTCTACTATGAACACTGATAGGCTTGCTAGGCTGCTTGAGTGGTGCAACCCGGGGTGTGACCTGGTGATACCCAGTGATGGTGAAAGGTGCCACAGGTTTGATAACTTCGAACCTGACCAATCTATACCCAGTGCAGTCCTATCTGCTTCGTTCTTTAAGCTTGGGTTCTCTTTTCCCCTGCATCCATTTATTGTTGAGTTGCTCGCCTTCTATGAAATTGCACCTATGCAGCTGACCCCCAATTCTTTCAGGGTGGCAGCCTGTATGTACATCCTTTATGACCAAGTTTTTTCCGTTCCTCTCACTGCCCGGGAACTGGGGTATTTTTATCAATTGAAGGGTGTGGGGAGGAAGATAGGTATCTTTTACCTTACCTCCTGGAATGACAAGCAAGGGGGATGTATTAAGGGAAATAAACGTGGGATGTATGACTGGCTGGAGATGTTTTTATATTGTTATGAGTGTGAAGAAGTGAGAAAAGAGTGGAATCTAACTCCGGGTAAACACTCGGTACCCTCGTACATTACTGGTAACCTTTATCTGGTTGAATCTTGATATAACCCTTTTCTCCTTTTTATTGTTTATTATATCATTTAGGGATCCCAACACAAACTTCTCTCAAGGGGATTGAGGAGGAGAGGGCTAGGAAAATTATGAGGTTAGCCGCCGACTTAGGAGACGGTGAAAGTCTGCTGACCCCGGATACCCTGGTGAGGTTAGGGTTCTCAATGCCCATGGCTCCCTCATCCCCGGTCCAAGGGGTGAAGGTTGAGGAAGGGTCTGGCACAGAACTTGAGGCACAGGGTACTAGCCGAAAGAAAAAGAGGGTTTCCCACCACTCTAGCCCTGGTAACCCAGGCTCCTGCTTTCTATATCCGCAATTTTCGTGTGTCTTTGTAGCTATTATGCCTTACTTATTTTTTTGTTACCCACAGTCTTATGGGCTTCCATGCGTATGTTAGTTGCATAGTAATTACTGTTTATCATGTAATTAGGCACTTTATCTATGTTTTTCTTTATACATGTGCACTACTATTTATGACATTTCGAATATTCTGTCGTTTCAGGTATGTCTGGCACTGTTCCGTCCTTTGTACAGCCTTCGGAGAAGTACGAGGATCTGTTCCCAGAAGACGAGCTGATGGTACTTGATCCACCAATTAATGCCACCCCTATTTCTCAGGTCAAGGCTCCTTCTTCAGGCAAAACTGGGTCTACTCCTGCCGACAAGCGAAGATTCTCACAGGCTACCGGTAGTTTGGCTTCCACTCCTGAGACCAGGTCTGCTAAGAGAGTCAAAGTGCCTCAGCCGGCCGGCATCTCTCAAGAGGTTCAACAATTCCACAAGCTGACAGATGGGCAAATACCTCTAGAGGTTATCTCTGGCTGGTCCCAGCTCAAGACCTCGGATGCTGGGCGTGCCATGCTGTTCTCTTCGGGAGAAAGTTTATTCCACCAATTGCGAATCGGTGGCCAGCTGGTGGCGGCTACCCGGGGGGATATGAAACTGAAGGAAGAATTGAAGCAGATGAAGTTTGATCTTGATGTCGCAGCAGAAGAAAAGAAAAAACTGGTTGATGTTACCAAGAAATTGAAGGGTGAAGTTTCAGCTATTACAAAGGAGAAGAACAAGCTGGGAAGGTTGGTTTTCGAGCAAGATAAGGATAAAGAGGGGATGGTGGCATCCCATGCCACCGAGATTGCGGAGCTGAAGCTACAAGTGGATACCCTCCAGGCCTCTGTAAAGAAGTTAAAAGAGGTGCTTCCCGAGAGGTACAAGCTGGGGTTTGCTAAGGGTGTCGCGGATTACATGAAGTCTACTTGGAGGGTGATGCCAAACTTGGACTGGTCGCTCCTTGGTGAGGATGCTGTAAAGCAGGTGGAGAACTTCAAAGCAGAGGCTGCCAAAGCGATACCCAAGTCACCGATAACTCTGAAGAATACCACCGAAGATGTCCAAGATACCAAGGTGGAAACTCCCGCAGGTGCGGTCGAGGTTACTCCAGGTGATGCCATTAAAAAGGTTGACCCTGTCGAGGATTCCCCTAGTTCTGAGGCTACCAAAAACCTTTCCTCTCCGCAGTGACTTTCTCTCCAGCCACTTCAAACTTTATTCTCGTTTGTTTGTGAACTTTTGGTTTTAACTTAGGGGGTGGGCTCCTATAACGCTCCACAGATGTAAGGATTTGGCTCTTTAACTCTGTTCGTCGTATGGCCTCGGGCCTGGTACTTTTGAATTTGCTTTCGTAATGCATGTTTATCTTATTATCTGATTTTTTATGTAGTAGGTATGATTGTCGCATCATTTGCAACGAGAACCAACTTGGACTTAATAATTCTTACTCATCAAACCCCCATAGTACTCATTCTCTAGGGTACCAATATGCTAAGTAAGAAAGGTACTACAATAACTTAAAATAGTGCATAACTAAACACCACCATCGAATTCTATCCGGTAAAATGACTCTCCTCACTAATTCTAAAACAGGTTTGTACAAGTTCTCAGAGGATATATGTCATATATATGTTGATTAAATAGATATTAGATCATGAATCAAGATAAGAACGATAGAATGGTATCGCAGTGTAAAAGAGTACAAGAGTAAATATGGCAACACATACCTGGAAAGGTGGCCATAGAACTGTTAGACTACTTGTACCTTTGTCTGCTTGGTTGTCACTGTGGGTGTGGGGGTACCGTCCGGTATCCCAATTCCATTTGGAAGCCCGAAGGCAGGAACCTGACTCCGGGAGCCCCGTGGCCGGTAGCCCCTATCCGGTAGCCTGGATACCGGAGGCTCAGCCTGGAAACCTTTGTTCCGGGAGTCCCAGTCATTTAATAAATCATGTGTGGTGATGCCATGTAGGCCAATCCTGCAAAGATGTCTTGTAATGAAGGGATCCAAGTGGGTCAACCAGGGTACCACACAAGCCCAAATAGTAAAGGGAACCATATATGCCGAACAGGATTCCATACATGCCCTGATAACCAAGTAAGCCATGTGAACCACTCAAGGTTCCGTACATGTCCGGTATTGAAGGGATCCAAGTGTGCCAATCAGGTTACCACACAAGCCCAAGTAATGAAGGGAACCATGTATGCCGAACAGGGTTCCATACATGCCCTGATAACCAAGTAAGCCATGTGAACCACTCAAGGTTCCGTACATGTCTGGTATTGAAGGGATCCAAGTGTGCCAATCAGGTTACCACACAAGCCCAAGTAATGAAGGGAACCATGTATGCCGAACAGGGTTCCATACATGCCCTGATAACCAAGTAAGCCATGTGAACCACTCAAGGTTCCGTACATGTCTGGTATTGAAGGGATCCAAGTGGGTAGACCAGGGTACCACACAAGCCCAAATAATGAAGGGAACCATGTATGCCGAACAGGGTTCCATACATGCCCTGATAACCAAGTAAGCCATGTGAACCACTCAAGGTTCCGTACATGTCTGGAAATGGCAAAAATTTGAAATTCTGATAATTTCAACCTGTTAAGCTGAGAGGTGTATCCACTACTACCCCCCTAGTTCTGGATGGTAGCCTAGCTGCCATGTAGAACTATGCTTGTAGGTCTTACATATATTTCTGAAAATATTTATAAGTGTTAAATGTAAAAGAAAACAATCAACTTCTACTTTTACTGAAAATCAAATAGTACGAATACATCAAATTTCATCCAGACGGGGTGTGCATCCACTACCCCCCGGGCATCTATTGAAAATCATGAAATCCTAAGAACTGAAAGGGAAATGGTGCAACCACAACTAGTAGGTTGCCTTTATTCATCCTAAGCCTGAAAGAGGCCTACATTTGCTCTGAAAAGAGTCTTACTGATAGTACTTTTTTAGGTGCTCGGCATTCCAACCACGGGGAATAGTGTTCCCATCCATGTCTTCAAGGTGGTAAGTGCCTTCCCAGAAGATAGACTTTATTTTGTAAGGCCCTTCCCAGTTTGCTCCAAAGGCTCCGTGCCCGGGAACCCGCATATTGGGCATCATTCTTCTCAATACTAGGTCGCCAACCTTGAGGGGTCGAGGGCGTACCTTGTTGTTATAGTATTTGCGGGTCCTCTGCTGGTAAGCCGCGAGTTTCAGCTGGGCGGTAGCCCGGTTTTCCTCTACTATGTCAAGGGCCAGCCTCTGATTTATTTCATTTGATTCTTGACTGAAATTGTCCCTCCGGTAGGACCCTGTCCCGACTTCCACTGGGACCATAGCTTCACAGCCATAGGTTAGAACAAAGGGAGACTCTCCGGTTGTGGACCTGGGAGTGGTGTTGTAAGACCACAAGACCATTGGAAGCTCCTCTGGCCAATTTCCCTTTTTATCTTCCAACTTAGCTTTTAGAGTGTGCTTGATGATTTTATTCACAGCTTCCGTCTGCCCATTGCTTTGGGGGTGGCAAACGGCTGAGAAATCTTTCTTTATCTCCAAGTCCTCACATAGACTTCTCATTTCTCTACTATCAAATTGCTTGTCATTGTCTGAGATCAGCTTGTACGGTACCCCGTATCTACATATAATGGCTCGCTTAACAAATTCCTTCAGCTTACCAGCAGTGATGGTAGCTAGGGGTTCCGCCTCTGCCCACTTGGTAAAGTAGTCAACGGCTACCACGGCATATTTCACACCACCTCTGCCTTTGGGAAGCTCCCCAATCAGGTCAATCCCCCATATTGCAAAGGGCCAGGGGCTTCCAATGGGTCTTAGTTCCACAGCTGGGTTGCTATTGAAGTTAGCAAACCTTTGGCATTGATCACAAGCTTTAGCAAAGTCATAAGCATCAGTTTTCATGGTAGGCCAGTAATAGCCCTGTCGGAGAATTTTGTGGGCCAGGGAGGTACCCCCCGAGTGGTTGCCACAAATGCCTTCATGAATTTCCCTTAGGATGTATTCACATTCATTTCCAGATATGCACTTAAGTAGAGGTTGATTAAATCCCCTCTTGTATAGGATGCCATCATAGATCACATAACGGGCAGCCTTATATTTGAGTTTCCGAGCTTCATCTCTGTCCTCCGGAAGTGTTCCCTTGGTGATATACTCACGTATTGGGGTTGTCCATTGGCTTTCCATTGAAGAATCTATTTCCATGGTCTCCTCTCGATGGATACTTGGTTGGAGTTGCACTTCAAGGGGTATTACCCCTAACAGGACAGCTTCTTTTTGGGATCCCAACTTGGCAAGGGCATCAGCATTGGCATTTTCCACCCTTGGGATTTGATTTAGATTTAGCAATTTGAACCTACTGATAAGTTCTTGGGCATACTTCATGTAGAGTTCAGTGCGGGGGCCTCGACTCTGGAAGCTTCCTTTAATTTGCCACACAATCAGCATGGAGTCACTAAACACATTTAGGTATTCTACCTTCATTTCCAGAGCCAGTTTCAAGCCAGCAATCAGGGCCTCATACTCTGCATCATTGTTGGTAGCCCTGAAGCCAAAGTGTATGGCACTCTGAATTCGGTGCCCCTCTGGGCTTACCAACTCTATTCCTGCACCTCCCCCATTATTATTTACTGCACCATCAACATACAGGTTCCACCATAATTGGGGGCTTTCGGCATCCCCTTCGGTAACTGGGGATACCGGGGTAGAATCTTCTCTGGTAACCTCAAAATCAGGAGGAAACTCCAGTAAGAAATCAGCCAGTGCTTGGCCCTTGATAGCAGTTCGGGGTTTGTAATCTATTTCAAACTGTCCTAGCTCGACAGCCCATTTCATCATTCTACCGGAGGCTTCCGGCTTGTGCATCACTTGCCTCAGCGGGAAGGATGTTCTAACTTCAATTTTATGGGCCTGAAAGTAAGGCCTTAGCTTCCTGGAAGCCAATATTAGAGCATATGCTAGCTTTTCCATGCTGGGATACCGGGTTTCCGCATCCAGCAGCCTTTTGCTCACATAGTATACCGGGTATTGTACTTGTTCTTCCTCCCGAATCAACACAGCACTTATAGAGTATTCAGAGACAGCTAAATATAAAATGAGTACCTCACCTTCCAAGGGTTTGGAGAGCAATGGTGGGCTTCCCAGCTGTTCTTTTAGTTTCTTGAAGGCTTCCTCACATTCCGGGGTCCACTCAAAATTTTGACCCTTCTTGATAGCCTTGAAAAACTCCTTGCATTTGTCGGAAGACCGAGATACGAATCTATTTAGGGCTGCTACCCTTCCGGTAAGCCCTTGGACTTCTTTTACATTCCTTGGGGACCTCAGTTCCAGCAATGCTTTGATTTTGGCAGGGTTTGCCTCAATCCCTCTGTGGTTCACAATGAATCCAAGAAATTTTCCAGACTCCACCCCAAAAACACACTTTTGGGGGTTCAGCTTCATCCGGTACTTCCTTAGGATATCAAACATTTCAGATAGGTGCAACACATGGTCGGCTGCCACCTTTGATTTGACCAACATATCATCAACATAGACTTCCATAGTCTTACCAATCTGTTCCTTAAACATCATGTTTACCAGCCTCTGATAGGTAGCCCCGGCATTCAATAGCCCAAACGGCATCCCCACATAACAGTACAGTCCCCTATCAGTTATGAAGCTGGTATGCTCCTGGTCCGGTTCAAACATCGGTATCTGGTTATATCCTGAGTAGGCATCCATGAAGCTTAGCAAAGCATGGCCCGCCGTGGCATCCACTAGTTGATCAATTCTGGGTAGCGGGAAGCTATCCTTAGGGCATGCCTTGTTTAGATCAGTAAAGTCAACACATGTCCTCCATTTCCCATTAGGCTTCCGGACCAGTACTGGGTTTGCTAGCCATGTTGGATAGAAGGATTCTTTGATCAAACCAGCCTTCAATAACCGGTCTACTTCTTCCTGGAGGGCGGTAGCCCTTTCACCACTGACAGGCCTTCTCTTCTGCCGGATACCCCTTCTCTCAGGGTCGATGTTCAAATGATGGCACATGACTTTCGGGTCAATCCCCACCATGTCAGAATGACACCATGCAAACACATCAAGGTTGCTTTTAAGGAAAGCAGTCAACCTTTCTCTTGTATTTTTATCTAGCTGTTGCCCAATTTTCAAGATTTTACTAGGATCTTCAGCATCCACTAGTATAGGGATAGTATCCTCGGCAGCCCCTGCCTTTTCCAGGGTACCGGGCATCCTGGGATCAATGTCAATCTCAACCGGGAGTCCTCTCTCCGCTCCCTGGCTCTCATTCTCTAGCATTGCTCCATCTAGATCATCATCTGAGGAACTTTTTACTATGCCTTCCAGTGAAATGTTATGAATTTCATCATTTTTTTCGGCAGCTTCCAACAACAAGCTTTGTGGTGGTACTACCCCCCGAAAATTAGGAACCTCTTCAGTAGGTTCATCTGGCAATTCCACTATCATGATGGCATTACACGATGCTCTTTCAAACTTCTGTGGCTCAAGCCCATGGCTTCTCATTAAGGCTTCTCCATCAGCCTTTTCTTCAACTTGAATAGGTTTGTCTGCCTTCTCGGCAGCCTGCACAGCTCTGTTATAGCATTCCCTTGACTCATGTTGACATCCTTTCACACACCCAATGCCATTTGGTGTAGGAAACTTCATTGAAAAGTGGTATATTGAGGTTACCACCCTCATATCTTTCAATACTGGTCTACCGAGAATTGCATTGTGGGATATGTCTTCATTTACCACCATGAATTCTGCCATTTCGGTGGCCTTGCAGGGATCCACACCCAATGTCAAGGGTAATTTGACCCTGCCCATGATTTGGACTGGGTTACCGGTAAACCCATATAGCTCATTATTGGTAGGCAGTAATTCTTTGTCCAAAAGTCCCAATTTCTGGAATGTGGTATATGCCAAGATATTTACTGAGCTTCCATTATCAACCAGCACTCTGTGCACATTCATTCCACCAATATTCACGGTTACCACCAAAGCATCATTATGAGGGTGGTGAACCCACTTGGCATCCTCCTCGGTAAAGGAAATATCAGCGGTTTCCCCTTTAAACAGCTTAGGGGGCCTTTCTGCAAGGTGGAACACATTAGTTAGGGGTTTGTCCCTGGCTTCCCGGGCATACCTATCCCTGGCATTCCGACTGGCACCCCCCAAATAAGGGCCGCCAAAGATGGTATGGATGCTATTAGCTCGGGTAGTCCTTTCTTGGTTTCCAGGAGCCCTGTCCTTGTTATCTCTACCTTCTTTGTATTTCTTAGCCTCTTGGGCTACAAATTCAGTCAGGTATCCACCTCTAATCAACTCTTCAATTTGATCTTTCAAATGCCTGCAATCAGCAGTCTCGTGTCCATTCACTTCGTGGAACGCACAGTACTTTCCTTGATCTTTCACTCCTGGGGGCCCTGCCCGGTAGGGCCTCCGGAATAGCCCATTCTTCTCATTCACTTCGAGAATATGACTGATTGGGACAGTCAAAGGAGTATACTCTGAGTATTTCTGAAAATTCGCCTTTGGAGTGAGTCTGTCCTTGGCAGAAACTCTATCCTTAGTTGCATTAACAGCAATAGGGGCAGTCTTGTCATCATACCGGGGGGTTCCTAAGCCGGCAGTACCACTCCCGGAAGCCCTCTTGTTCGAATCCCTTTTAGGGCTATAAGAACGATTTCTTTTGTTCCTGCTCCAACCTCGGGAACTGGAGTCTTTGGACAATTTTGCCATGGATTCCTCAATTACTTTGTGGCGTTCTGCTTGTTGGTAAAATTCCGCCAGGGTTCCGGGCTCCTCAGTTTGCAATTCCTTCCAAAACTCGGTTCCAGTCCTTACCCCGGCTATCAGAAAGTTCTTCAGAGTTTCATCAGAGGCCTTCTTCACTTTTGGCACTTGTTCATTAAATCTTTTGAAATACTGTCTTAAAGACTCGTGAGTTTCTTGCTTGATATTAGCCAGAGTATTCACCGGTGGGGCGTAGGCCACGGTAGCCCTAAATTGAGAGATAAACTGATCTCCCATCCTCCTCCAAGATTTGATAGACCCTTCGGCTAGCCTTTTGAACCATTGGTGGGCATTTCCAGTCAGTGTAGATGCCAATAGCCTACACCTTGCTAAGTCCTCCACCTGGTATACATCCATTTCCGTATTAAAACGGCTCAAGTATTCAACTGGATCTGAGTTTCCATTGAATTTCAAGTCAGTATTCATCTTAAAGAACCTTGGCAAGGCTGCCTTTTTCACTTTCACAGAAAAGGGGGAACCGGCAGTGATACCGGATTTAAACTTTTTCTCCTCCTTGATCTTTTCCAAGGCTTTTTTCCAGTCAGACATCCTGAACTGTCCATTTTCACCATCTGAAAGCGTATCACTTTCAGAATCATCATCTTCATTGGCTGTCTTGCTTCTTCTAGGGACTGAACTTTGATGGGAGCCGGAATCCTGATCGGTACCCCCACCGGTAGGGACTCCGGTAGAGCGGGATCTCCTGTTTCTATGCCAAGAAGAGTGACTGCTTTGCCTATAATTCCTTCTGCCATCAGATCTGGATCTCCTGGAAATGCTTTTTGGGGGTACCGTTTGGGACCTCTCTCGGCGTTCTCGAGAACCCTGAATTGTGGAATCCCCATTGCCATCTCTCCGATCTTTGCTTCCAGTGTGAATCAGCTTGTGACGAAGGTCTTTGTTAGTCAGTTTTTTGCCAACTCGATCAAAAACACTTAGACTTCTGGTGGGTGAACCTTCGGCACCCTGGGTTTCCGGGACATCAGATTGGTCACCCTCATATTCTTCTTCCACAGGCTCTTCTGCGTCTTCTTCAGATGGGACATGATCAGTGTTGTCCTCAATATTGTCCTCAGACTCAAAGTTCAGCCTTGTCGGAGTCACATTCTTCTTTTTTGACTTCGACTTGCACTTCCTTTGCCATTTTTTCATTTTTTCGGAACCTTTTTCCAAGTTGTTGACTCTTTCATTCATCGTCTTCAGATAGTCCATGATGTCCTTGTTACTAACATCATCACCACCTTTGTTTCGTCCATTACCATCCTGAGACGGTGTTTTATCACTTTCAGAATTGTCACTCGCCATATCTCCTCCAAATGACGATTTTTGAGGCCCCTCCTTCGGGCGCCAATTGTTGTGGGAGGATTTTAGCACAACAAATTATGAGGCCTCGTGCTGGAATAGCGCCAATAATCAAGGAATCGTCCAACCACCCGGAAAGGCTCGTGGTTGAAGATCAATGGCTAGCCGCCCGGGAAGGCACACGACTAGGGTTACCGAAGAACACGGGATGTGGTTCCTCGGAAGGATCGGACTGAATCTACGGGATGAGAGCTCAAGGACCAAATGTTGGCCAGCCAAGAACCCTAGTTTGACTGTGTCACACAAGAGTGCACGTGCTCTAGCTACTCAAGGAGTGTAAAGTGTCGAAGAAGATCCCGTAAACTGCCTACATACCACTATTTATAGTGGATCAAGCCCCGATGTAGTTCTTGAATGATATGATTGTTTGTTCATGATGAGTTATCCTCTCTCCAGTGGGATAATGACTGTTATTTCTGATAATAATCGAGTGTGATGTATGAAATCAGGTTACCAAGCAGTTTAGGTAACATAGAATGATTATCTCTTGTATTTATCATGATTTTTGTATCATTTATCATGTATATATGACATATATCCTCAAATAACTGAATGTTTATCTGTTTGAGAGTGTTCTTAGATGATATAGACGTGTTCCTAAAAAATAGGAGGCGTGCCTTATCTGCATTGGCAGCCTAATCAGGCTTCCGGCGGAAGCTGGGGGTACCGCCCGGTAGCCTGGCTCCGGTACCCCCTCCGGTAACCCCTATCACGGGAGCTACTCTGGAAGCTCTACTGAATGTCTGGTAATGGTTATAGGTTATCCTCAAGGGGATGCCTTGAGACCCTTAGCCATGTGTTCCCGTGCTGCAGCGTACATGGTAACCCCTAGGGCTACCGTAGGCCTCCGGAAACCTGACAGATTACTCATTCTCTTCATGGATCTGGACCCTAATCCTCTAGTGGGCCTAAATCTAACCCATGCGAGATTTTGGTCACAACACTAGCTAATACAATTCTAGTAGATGTGGATATTACATACTCCTCGAACATGTAACATGTCACGGGCTTTGATTGAGAAAATACCCAATTCAAATAATTCAAGGTGATAGTAACCTTAATCGCAGAGTCTGCTGTCAAAGGAATATTCAGTGGTTGACAGTACGAGCTCCCGCCAATGTTGTTGTCGGAACTCCAGACTTGCTGTCAAGTGTGAGAATGTCACTGTCTCTTGCTTCAACCAATGTTGCTGTCAAATGTAGCTTTGTCGTGACTTTGCAACATTTGTCTTCTTGTAACTTTACTGTCAGGGACATGACAGTAACTTTTATTCTTGCTGTCTTCTGAGTGTATTCCTTGAGGCTTGAACAAATGTATGAACTTCTCCCAAATCATACAATTATTACATGACAACAATTATTCGAATACGAAGACATACTCTGGCTGTGACAGTATGTTCAACTTAGTAAAAACTAAGTACAGGGAAATATAGTTAAGTTGTCTCTATGCTATCACCCATAAATCCCAACAATCTCCCCCAATTTGTTTTTATGGACAATAACAACAAATTTACAATCAAAACGTGCTGACAACTTAACTAACATAGATCAGAATAGATGAAATACCATATCTGATAAATGTTAAAGAAAAAACTAGAACATAAGGCTTATGAATTAACTGCAAATCAATTGCTCCTATTGAATGAGCAAATCAGAGTTTAACTTAGCTTGATTTTGGCAGTCTCCAGTTGTTCAGATTTTTCCCTCTCTTCTGAGAGCTTCATTTCTTGCTTTTCTGAGGTCTTCAACTAAAGCTTTTTCTTCTGGTGATATGGCATCATCTTCAATGTCTTCAATGTACCCTTGTATCACTCGAGAATTAAATACTTCGGCATCTTTTAGATCAAACCAAGTTTCAAAATCATACGTGTATGTTTTGAACTTCAGAATTCCTTTGATGAACTTGAACCTCCTTCCAGGAAAAGCATTTAAGGATTCTCTTCTTTTTCTGTCTAGCTTTGGATCTTCATCTCTCCTCTGATCAAATATCTCCTCTAGTTCCCAAGCAACTAGCATTTCGAGCTTATGAGTAGATCCAACAACTTTCCAATAGAGATCCTTCAGTATACTGGTCCTCAATTTGTGAAAACTATCAACATAGATTTCTTGCTTATCATCCTTGATTCTCAGAGGATTATCCAGTACACGGGGCTGATAACCTGCTTCCTCACTGAATAGCTTGTTGAGTTTCTTGTAGCTATTCTTCAGTTGAGCTTCTAGGTCTTCAGCACTTTGTTTTGCAGATGTGGCAGGTTTGGCAGATTGGGATGATTTAGGTTTAGCAGCCTGAAAAGCTTGTTCTGCTTCATATTCAGCCATGCCTACCCTTGTAAAAGGACGATGTGCTGCTACAAGGTCCACATCAGGCATTGGTTCCCCATCAGAACTGACTTCAAGGTCTGTATCATCATGTGCTCTCCAGTCACCATACGTCTCATAGAATTCAGCATATCTTTGAGCATAGTATTCTTTGACATGTTCTAAGATACTGCTGGAAACATCTTGGTCTGTTTCCATGAGAGTGATCATCCTTTCCAAAATGAAGAAATCAATTTTTCTCTTTACCTTTACCTTTTTGCATGAGAGATCATGCATGCCTACCACATGTGAAACTATCTCCATAGTGAAGTCTGGTTCTACAGTTATATATGTAGTTCCACAGTCCTTGAGATCATACTTGCGTACATTTTTGTTGACTGGGTCCAGTTCCACTGAGACAGATGTAATGCTCCCATCAATTGAGTTTTTCAATAGTTCAAAACTATTTACTTTTCTCTTATCAATGGGCTTCTCTGTCAAAACTGCTCCATGCTTCTTTTTCTTAGCTGCTGCAACTGTCTTCCCTTTTATCTTGGTTGTACGATAGGCTTGTGCTCTTGTCTTTCTTATGTTAGATGTGAAATTCTTGACAAGCTTTCGTACTTTGATAATTTCTTCAAGTTGACCCTTGACAACATCTTTCATGACAACAACTTTGACAGCTTCGACTGTTTGGCTCTTGACAGCATCTTTCACTTGGGTGTCTTCAGCCAATTTGACAGTATCCTTGTTGACAATATCTTTTTCAACATTAAAGCATTCAACAACTAATCTCAAGATACTTGCCTCCAAGGCTTCAAAAATTTCTAACTCCCCTTCATCATTGACAACATCTTTCTCTTCAGTACTGGGAGTTTCTTGCTCTTCTTGGGTAGCATCCATCTGAGTTTGTGTAGCAACATTCTCAGATGCTTCTCTCCTAGAACTCCTGAATTTTCCAGGTTCACCACTTCCTCCAATTTCATCCTCATCATCATCCAAAGTATCATCATAGTTACAGCTTCCTCCCATCTTGGCATTAGCATCAGAGATCAGCTTCTTTATGATTGAGCTAATTTCCTCATCTCTTTTTGCTAACAGCCTATGAATATCTTTGACAGCTTTAACCTTTTCACTTGTGATACTGGATTTGAGAAGTTTCTTCAGCACTGTCATGATTGTTTCAGTGTTTAGTCCTGAGATTCTATCGAATAGTAAGAAATCCAACCTTCTTGCTCCTGTCTTTGTGATCTTTCTGAAACACACACCATAAGGATTTTGAATCACCTCAGGGAGTTTGTCTTCAACCATCCTTTTAATTTGTGCTATCAGACTATCATTGAAGGTTGTTGAATTTCTGACTACCAGGGTTCCAAGGACTTGGAGTACTCTAGCATGCAAACTTTGTAAAAGTTGCATTGTGATGAATATGGTCAAACGGTTCTTCAAATAAACCTGAACAGCCCACCTTCTTTCCAAGTTGATTCTCATAGAGATACTTATTACTTTTCTCTTCAGTGTTGATGCCAATTTTGTAAAAGCCCCCCTGCTTCACTAATTGATTCATCCACCAACTTACTGAAATCTTCATCTTTGTTGTTCAAAGTACTCTCCATGTGATCAACCATCATCAATTCTGCATCTTCAAGGGCATATTCACTTCCATCTGACCAAATAGTTCCAATAGATATGTTCACATACTCAGGCATTTTGCCTTTGCCTTTACCTAGAGCATTTTGAATTTCTTTTTCTCTCCATTCCTTCTGCAACTTCTAGAATGGAGCTTCGACTTCCTCAGGATTTGGCTCATTGATTTTCAGTGGAGGCAATACTGTTCTTTTAGACTTTTGAGTCCCCCTTAATTGCTCCAACACTTCCTTGGATAAAAATACTACCTCACCGTCTATTTCTGCTTCAAACACTTCACCATCTCCTGCTGCCTTTAGTTCTTCACCAAAGTTTCTTTCTTCTTTCTCTTGCTCCCCATCTTTTTCTTCCAAAACTTGCTCCCCCTCACTTGTTGACTCCCCCTCACTTGTAGCTCCACCTTGTTTTTCCTTCTCTACCAGGTTTGCTTCATGCTAATCTACCACTTTCTCTCCCTTACCCTCATTCTGATCTACCACTTTCTCCCCCTTAGTTGAGTTGGCAGCACTAAGGATAGCAGAGAATGAGAGAAGAGTTTGTTGAATATCAGCAAAACCAGTAGCTACCATAGTGGACAGAGCATCAAGTTTAGCTTCCATGGATGCACATCTGCCCTCAAGCGTTTTCAACCTTGATTCAGCTTGTTTAGAAGGACCACCAGTTCTCAACCTTTTTGGATATAAAGGAAGAGACTGGGGAAAGGAGGCTATGGGGTTTCTCACACACTCATTGTTTTTTTGAGTGATCTCATCACTCCTCACAGAATGACTCTCAAGGCCTAGTGCCTTTGTGTGTGGGGTTCCCTCAAGTTCACTCTGGACATGCTCAAGTCCCTCACCTTTTACCAGCTCGTTTGGCTGCCTCTCATTTTTATGCTCACCTCTCTTTTCTTTTATCTCTCTTTTTCTTTTCACTCCCCCACTCATCCTAGATGCATGGGTATGATCAGTACTTGCATGCATTTTAGCTGAAGAAGTAGAAAGTTTAGATTTTACCTTCAAAGCAGAGATAGTTAGTTGATCATCATCTGAAGCATCTTCAACAATTACAGTATCATGATCAAGCTTTGTAGAGGTGACATCATCTTTACCCAAAATGTTGCTGTCCAGAGTTGGGTTGACAGCAACTTTTGTGGTGTCTTTGACAGCAGCTGAGGCTGTGACAGCAACTTCATGAAAGTCAGTTGCTCTTTGGAGTTCGACCAAGATGTTGGTTGTTTCATTTTCTGGCAGAGTACCATCTTGATCTAGCTCAGTGTTTGAGTGAGTGGTGTCCATTTCACTTTGAGAAATGGGTTCTTGTGGACCACTTGATGGGGGGCTCATCCATGACTTGAGATGGATGATCAAAACCTGAAGGGATTGGACTGTCCCCTTCTCTAGGTTATTGAGAAGAAACAATTGATGGATTAGAGAATAAAGAAACTTCTTTAGGGTTTCATCACTTGCAAGTTCCGTGTATGATTCTTTAGCTTGCAGTCCAGTTTCCAAAGCTTCGTTGATGCCTTTGATTGTGAGGATGCATGTAACTCCTTTAATTTTGCATTGAACGGTGTCTTTACCTGCACCTCCTGGAACATAGGCAGTGTTCCAGAATTCTTCAAGTCTTTCTAGGTTCAAGGATGGTGTAGATGTTATAGCATGACCCAGATAGAACTTGTTGATAAAGGATACGAGTCCTTTAAATCCTTCACCAGCATCTCCAGCAGTGAGAATACCAGCAAAGTTGGTTTGAGAAGAGGATTGTTTGGGTGCCATTTCTTGCTTTGAGCTTCGGAGAGAGATTTTTGCTTTTGAGATAGAGAGGTTTATTTGAAAGTTATGTGTTTGTGTGTTTGACAGTTGCTTACATGAAAATAGCAAATGTCTTACTGAAAAAGGGAAAGTAACTATGTCTTAGCCCATTAATCAGTCACGTGGTGTCGTGGGTAGTTACTTTTTAGTGGCTGTAAATCGTGGAGGTAAAATCCCAATTAATTTGGTCCACTAATCTTGATAGTAACCTGTGCGCTATAACAAATTCATTAGTAATTTTGAGAGGATGACAGCAGGTTTTGTTTGATAGTAATATCTTCGCAAGAACATACTGTCATCATTAAGCAATTTATACAATTTCCTTTAAATTTCATGACAGACTTTTTCCAATGTGTCGTCTAAGAAACTTGTTGTCAAGGCACATCGTGACAGCATCTTCACTTATTGATAGCAACTTAAGCGGAAATAATTTATGTCATGAATTTTAATCGACTTTGTCTATTGCTTAAGCGAAAATTACCAAATAGAATTTTAATCGATTTAGGCACATATTTGTTAGTTTTAGCACACATCCACAAACATCCATACACACAAACAAGCAAACAGACACATGCATTACCCAGCAGATAACCAAGGTAGGGGAATCTAGCAGAAAAAGTATGAACAGTGCAAAAGATGAAAAGATTATTTTTATTAATCATTAAAAATAATATACATCCTCTTCATCATCAGAAGCAAGCTCATACAGTTCCACTTGAACTGTTTCATCGGTTAGCCCTTCTGCCTGAAGAAGAACCTCGATGAAGACTAGTATTTCCAACCAGTCGACCTTGTCTTTGGCAGCTTTCTCTTTCTCTGCCAAATCGTCTTCCAGCGCTTCATCCATTACCTTGAAGAGCTCCTCTATTTCCTCTTCATGACCTGGTTCACACCAGACCTTTGGCTTCTGAGAGATGACATCCTTGTTCTCCATTGTAGATATCCTCCTTTTCTTTCTCAAGGCGTGAGTGATTGAGTGTGAAATGATATTTAGTCTTGTGCACATTTTATAGGACCCTAGGTGACGTTTCAGTTTCCCAAACTCTTCTTTTTAATAAAGTAAATAAACTTTAAGTTAAAAGGACTGACAAATACCCGGGGTCATTTCAAATGACACAAATACTTATCAATAAGCACGCGTATGAAATAAGTTAATGTCACGTGACTACTCATTACAAAAATTAAAACAGGCATGTGATTTGAATTTAGCATAGTCATAGCAAACATGCTGTCAAATAAACAAGTAGCACATAGGACATTAACTTCTCATGATAGTAACATTGAAAGTTAAGGTCACGAGCTGCAATTTTTAATCACATTGAAAATGTAAAAACTAGTAAGTTAACATACCAGATTTAGCATTCCCAATTCACTTACCAACCTGTTGAAGGTTGCTTCATCTAGTGGCTTCGTAAAAATATCTGCAAGTTGCTTTTCTGTTGGAACATAAATCAGCTTCACAGTTCCTCTTTCAACATGCTCTCTTAGGAAATGATGTTTGATATCAATGTGCTTTGTCCTGGAGTGTTGAACTGGATTGTCTGAGATAACTATGGCACTAGTGTTGTCACAATAAATAGGAATATTGGACATCTCCAAGCCATAATCCATTAGCTGATTTTCCATCCAAAGAATTTGAGCACAACAACTTCCAGTTGCGATATATTCAGCTTCTACAGTTGAAGTAGATACAGAATGCTGCTTCTTGCTAAACCATGACACCAATCTTCCACCAAGAAATTGACAGCTTCCTGTTGTACTTTTCCTGTCAATCTTACATCCACCATAGTCTGAATCCGAATAACCAACCAAGTCAAATCCAGTATCTTTAGGATACCAAAGGCCTAGGTTTGGAGTACATTTGAGATATCTAAAGATTCTCTTGATTGCTACTAAGTGTGATTCTTTTGGATCAGCTTGAAACCTTGCACAGAGACATGTAGCAAACATAATGTCTGGTCTGCTAGCAGTTAGGTATAGCAACGATCCCACCATGCCTCTATAGGTACTAGAATCCACTTTCTTTCCTTTAGGATCCAAATCCAGTTTGGTTGCAGTAGAGATAGGTGTCTTGGCAGGTGATGCATCTTCCATGTTAAATTTTTGAGAAGTTCCTTGACATATTTCGATTGGCATGTGAAGATACCATCATCCTTTTGATGAATTTGTAGACCTAGGAAAAATGACAGTTCTCCCATCATGCTCATCTCATACTTGCTCTTCATAAGAGATGAAAACTTTTCACACAACTTCTCATTTGTAGAACCAAAGATTATGTCATCAACATAAATCTGAACCAGAATGATGTCCTTGCCATGGTGCTTGTAGAACAGTGTCGTATCCACTACACCTCTTGTAAATTGATTCTCAATGAGAAAAGTAGAGAGAGTTTCATACCAAGCTCTAGGGGCTTGCTTCAATCCATAAAGTGCTTTGAACAGCTTGTAGACAAAGTCATACAACTCAGCATCCTCGAATCCAGGTGGCTGTTCAACATACACTTCCTCTTCTAATTCTCCATTAAGAAAGGCACTCTTGACATCCATTTGGAACACTTTGAAGTTACAGTGTGCAACATAAGCTAAAAATATCTGAAAAAATATCTGAATAGCTTCAAGTCTGGCAATAGGGGCAAATGTTTCATCATAATCGATCCCTTCCTGTTGACAGTAACCTTTAGCTACTAGCCTTGCCTTGTTTCTTGTCACATTTCCACTTTCATCAAACTTGTTTCTGAAAACCCACTTTGCGTCAACTACTGACTTCCCTTTGGGTCTAGGGACCAACTTCCATACATTGTTTCTCTCAAATTGGTTTAGCTCTTCTTGCATGGCTATCACCCAATCTGAATCCAACAATGCTTCATCAATTGACTTTGGCTCAGTTTGAGATAGAAAACATGAAAACATGCTGTCAACAGAAACATTTCTTCTCGTCCTTATACCAGTAGTGGGATCACCAATGATTAGATTGCTAGTGTGATCTATGTTCTACTTAGTGGTTCTGGGCAAGATTCTTTCTTGATCTGCTTGATCATTTCCTCTTTGAGGGGTTGACTCTCCACCATTGATGTTTTCTCCTTCATGTTCTTCAACATCTCCAGAATCATTCTCATTCTGATGATTAGCTGATATAGTTTGAGATTGAGCTGGAGTTTGAGTAGCATCATTGGTGTTGACAACATTTCTTTCAAACTCAATATCCTGAGTACCAGTAAGTTCATCAGTAACAATTTCTTCTTCTTCCAAATACCCTTTATTTTCAAATCTAAGAGGCTCCATTTGACCATCCTCTTGCAGTCTTGGGAATTTGGTTTCATCAAATGTGACATTCACACTTTCTTTAATGACTTTGTGATCAATGACATAGACTCTGTAGGCAGTCCTTTCCAATACATATCCCATGAAAATGCCTTCATAAGCTTTAGCATCAAACTTTACTTTCCTTTCATGGTTGTCAATTATCATGAAACACTTACTTCCAAATACATGAAAGTACTTGACAGTAGGTTTTTTTCCTGTTAACAGATAGTAAGGAGTGTTTCCATGAGCCTTGTTGATCAAGGTTCTGTTCTGTGTGTAGCAAGCTGTATTAATAGCTTCTGCCCAGAAGTATGTTGGTAATTTAGAATCATTCAACATAGTTCTCGCAGCTTCGATGAGAGTTCTGTTCTTCCTTTCTACAACTCCATTTTTTGTGGTGTCCTGGCAGTGGAGAATTGTTGGACAATGCCTTCTTCTTTGCAGAAGTTTCCTAGTGTGGCATTTCTGAACTCAGTACCATTGTCACTTCTCAGATATTGAACTTGAGCATTGGGAGTTCTTTCAAGAACTCTTATGTGATCAATGATTTCTTGAGCAGCTTCGTCCATTGTCTCTAAAAACTTCACCCAAGTGTACCTTGAGTAGTCATCCACCATTACCAGGGCATATCTCTTTCTTGCAAGAGATTGAACATTTACTGGACCAAACAAATCCATGTGAATTAATTTGAGTGGCTCAGTGTTGGTATTCACTTGCTTTGATTTGTGCACAGATCTTTTCAATTTGCCCATTTGACAATCCTCACATAGTCCTTCTTGACAGAATTCCTGTTGAGGTAGTCCTCTCACCAAATCCTTCCTCATCAAAATATTCATATTCTTGAAATTGAGGTGTGAGAGCTTCTTGTGCCAAAGCATGATTTCACCAACTGATGCTTTACTGTAAAAATAGTAAGCCTTGTCTTTATTGACAGAATTTAAGTCTGCAACAAAAAATCTTCCTTTCCTGACTCCTTTCAAAGAGAGGCTTTGATCTTTCTTGTGATAGATATTACAAACCATCATATCAAAATCAACCTTAAATCCCTTGTCGCTGAACTGGCTGACACTGAGTAGGTTGTGATTCAATCCCTCAACAAGAGCAATATCTTCAATGACAACATTTCCAATTTCCAAACAGCCATATCCCACAGTGTAACCTTTGCTGTTGTCTCTAAAAGTTACGATTGGGCCGAATTTCTCCACAAAATGTGATAGCAGGGCTATATCACCAGTCATGTGCCTGGAGCATCCACTGTCGATGATCCACATGACCTGCTTCTGTTTTTTGCCCTGCAAAACAGATGATTTTAATTTGCATCTGGTACCCAAACTCTATTGGGTCCTGCAGTTACAACATCATTGTTCATATCATTCTGCTTCACATTTAAATCAACACTAGAATCCTCCTGTTTGACTTCTTTTACTGTCCACTTGGTTCTAGAGTTAGACTTGGTCTTTCTCTTAGTGGAAGCTGCCTTTTTACCAACATAGGCAGGCACAGAAGTCTCAGTAGTTTCTAAATAGGAGCATCTTTCAGTAGATAGAATGGGTAGATTGAAACAAGTACTCATAACAACAATTTTGCATGGCATACAGTCAATGTTATTACAGACATCCATACTTCTTTGCATAATGGGGGTTCTATGTAAGTTACCACTAACATTGGACGCATTAACCTTATCCTGTTTGGGTTTCTTACAAACAAATGTTAAATGATGGGATGATCCACAATTATTGCAAAGCTTCCTAGGGGCATCCTTAACATGACTATATCCATTCTTCTTATCAATCCCTAACTTGTCATTCCTGTTCTTAGGCTTGTAGGCATTTGCTTTGACAGTATGTTCTGAAGTTGCTGTCGAGTCACCCTTGACAGTACCTTTCTTTGCCTCTGTCTTGATAGCAGGTTTGAAAGTTGCTGTCTTGGGTTCTCTCTTGACAGTATCTTTTGAAGTTTTTGTCTCATCCTTGCTGTCAGTTACTTCAGAACATTCTGTCTGATTGCTTGGTAGAGTTTCTGTCACGGGAGATTTGACAGTATCTTTTTCTTTGCTCAGTGTGCTGTCAATGCACTCATCTTCATCAAGTAGCTCTTGTTTGATGAACAAGGAAGTTTCATCAAAATCAGCTTGAAGATTTTTGAAAATCGGATTGGAAACTCTTTTGAGAATTTGAGGTTTGACAACATCACTAACATCAAGAGCAATTTCCTTTCCATGCCTTCTACCATACTCGAAACCTATTCATACATTCTGATTCTCAGTATGATTATCATGATATTCTTGGACTAACCTAGAAGAGTTTCTAAAAGCTTTGAGTTTAAGCTCGTTTTCTGCAATTTGACTCCTGAGAAATTCTTCTATTTCCTTAGCACATATAATATCGTTCTTCAATCTAGCATTCTCTTGAGCTAATGAATCTAGGGGACTGGTTCTTAGCAACAACATTTCATTTTCAGATTTGAGAGTTTCATTCTGTTTAGTTAACTTAGCAATTTCTTCGTGAGCAGCAGATAAACTAACATGAATGTTAAACATCTCAGCACTTAAATCCTCAATGGTATGCTTATACTCAGTTTTAGACATATCAAGTAAGACTAGAGATGGTACCTGATTTGATGAACTTGAAGCTTCTTCATCAGATTTGGCCATGAGGGCTAAGTTCACAAACTCCTCTTCTTCTTCATCTTCAGAATCATCCCAGTATTTTCCTTCAGCCACATAGGCTTTCCCTTGATTCCTCTTAAACTGATTTCCATATCCTTTTCCTTGATTCTGTCTTGGTCTTCTGCACTCAGTAGCAAAATGACCTAGCTTATTGCAGTTGTAACATCTGAACTTCGACCTATCCACCAACCTTGTCTTGTATCCTCATCTTGTGGCTCCACCAGTGGCCTTTGAAAAACTTCCCTTGTTGAACTTAGATGATTGACCCTGTGGCTTGTATGACTTGTCCCTTCTGAACTTGATATTCTTGAATCTCTTAGCCATATAAGCCATGGTTGGATTATACATGCTTTCAATCTCTTCTACTGTGTAGAAGTCTTCATCTTCAACATCCTTTAGCTGCATAATCACCTTCTCCTCGTCATCCAACACCTCATCAATCTTCAAAGATGGCATCTGTGTTGGTTGTGAACTTTGTGATGGTTCACTCGGACAAGCTACTTGTGGTTCATGAGCTATGAGGGCTCCTGACATGTTTGCTAACTTTCCTTTGGTTCCAGTTTGAATAGCTCTCTTTTGAAAAAGCTCGAGTTCGTATGATTTGAGCACACCATAGAGAGTTTCAAGAGAGACATCATTCAAGTTTCTTCCCTCTCTTATAGCTGTAACTTGTGCTCAAGATGCTCAGGGAGAGTGAGCAGAAATTTGATGTTAATCTCCTTTCTATCATAGAACTTTCCATGAATTTGTAACTCAGCTATTAGCTTACTGAACCTCTCAAACATGTGTGTAAGTTCTTCGCATGGTTTAGCCATAAAGGTTTCATATTGTGATACAAGAATTTGTCTTTGGTTCTCGCGAACTTCCTCACTTCCTTCACACAGTAACTCTATCTTGTTCCACATCTCTTTTGCAAATCTACATCCCATGACATTACCACACATGGCTTTGTCTAATGTAAGTGAGTCGAGCAAGATGAGTTTTAAATAGTCATCCAAGACTACTTTCTCCTTTTCGGACTCTGTGTACTCTGAAGGCTTCTTTGCAACCCAGTGGGCTGGAATGACTTCATCATTCTCAGTAGCAGCAGCTACTTCCTTCTGAGGTATGAAGGGGTCGTTCTCAAGAATTCCCAAATACAGTGGATGGGCAGCTTTGATAAATAAGAAGATCATTCTTTTCCAAAAATTGTAGTTCTCTTTATCAAAGACTGGATTCTTGATTCCACTTGACTTCTGAACACTCGTCATGATCTTCAGATTTGTGTATCAATCTGTACGCTTTGATACCAGTTGTTGGTCCTGGAGTATTGCAGAAGGGGGGGTTGAATGCAATACTGATAAAATCAAATCTTTAAATCAACAACGAAGATAAATATTATAGATTATCAGTAGATGTATGCAAGCAATAAGTGAAATAAGATTTCTCACAAAATAAATGTTTTATTTATTTTGTGTGAAGTGTTGCTACAACCTGGAGAGAGTGTTTCTCCAGCTTCGATATCTCAAGAGATACAAATTGCTTCGTGTGCGTACATGAATAGAAAAGAATCTAAGATGTATCTAAGTAGACTAAGATACTCTGTTGTCCCTATCGCATGGGGTGTTGAGCTGCTGTCGTTTTTAAGTGGCAGCTCATTACAATTTGCACACCCATGTGACTAAATTGCTATATGTGACATCCCATAAATCCGGGGTATAGATTTGGGGCCACTAACTACAATCAACATAACATATACCTGGATATATACATAAAATAATAATAAAATACCCCTGATCCAAGACCGCTTACAGGTTATGGTATGAAACAACTATCAAATTTAATTATTACAATCCAACCTCAGAATAAAATTGGTACACAATCTTTTAACAAACTAAGTCCACTGTCAAACTAGCTTACCCACCTTGACAAATTCCAAAAACCACTATCCGACGAAATCAACAACTCGAACGTCACCTCTCACTGCTGGAACAGTAGTACCAACTGACCACAAGATCCACTAATCTCCTCCATTAACTGGAGAGAAAAAAAATAAACAACAAGCAAGAGTGAGCCAACAATGCTCAGCAAGTGTAAACAGCTACAGCAATTTCAAGAATAATATAGGTTCTGATCAACAAGAATAATCATCATATGGTACGAAAGAAATCAGCTGAATAAATTAAATATAGGAACTCCAAGATGAGCCAACAGGACTCCGCTAGAATAAAATGCATCAACAATGTAAATTGATAAAAGTTCTGATAATCAAAGATAATCTTCATAGGCTTCAAAGGAATCAGGCTTTGAATCAACTCAACCTCAATGTATGGATTAGAATTGGATTTTTATATTTTTTTAAAAAAACTTAGTGGAGTTAGGCGGCTGATCAGACCCGCACTAACCTCGGACAATGCACACAGCAAGGTCCCTCTAAATGGATCCATGGCACACATTGGCCTCAACTTCTGACCATTAAACTGGTCTCCCCGAAGAGACATCTGTTGACCATTAAACTGGTCTCCCCGAAGGGACATCCGTTGACCATAATATGGTCTCCCCGAAGGGACATCCGAAAACATTCCAATTCTATATCCAACGCACTAGGTGTCGGAACAATCGACAACCTCTGTCAATCAAACAATCTGGAACACTCACGTTCCAGAACAACAACTCTCAACTGGTCGAATAAAAGGAAACAACGGTTCTATCTTCGATATCAACGAGATCGATATAGTAAAAGGGGTGATAACTGAATAACCAACAATAAGATTAAATGTCGACGAGTTCAACAATAATTGAGGTGATAATTGGATAAACAACAGTAACAATAAATGTCAACGAGATCGACAATAAATGAGGTGACAACATAATCAGAATAATTAAAATAACTTTCACTTGAACAAGAAGGGAAGGGAAAACACTTGCAATATGATTAACAACAATTGGGACTACAAGAATAAGGGTATAGTCAAGTGTTAAACATCTAGTAAAATTCTCCAACACATTTTAAGTTTGCACCAACATAAGTGAAATAAGTGGTTTAAAACGCACATTTGTAAGATAATCTCAGGATAGTCAATTTGTAAATCAGTTTGAAGAAAAACATCCCTTAAAGAGGGTCTATTGGGTGAAGTTATATTATAATCAGGAATCATGTTAAAAGATTTTTATAATATTTTAAAAACTTGGATTTCCTCTGTTTTAGAACGTCTCTTAAAATTTTTAAAGAATAAAATAAAATAAATAAAATAATTGGTACTCTCCTGAGGAATCCAATAATATATCATGTTTTAAAAATATTATTGAAGAAAAGAGTATTTGTAAGATCATGTGAAAATTTGCACTTGAGCTATAGGAGAAAAATATAAATATTAGCACGTCATCCGAGAAGAACGTCACTTATAAACCTAATTTGACCGACATATTGATATATAAATAAATAGGATTGCATCACTTGAACAATAAGTGAGGAGCGATGACACTTGCCTCAATACATGCAGTTTCCATTTCCATATCTCAATTCGTTATTCACTTCGCTTCAGACTCTACTTCTCTACACGTTGGCCTATACTCAATCATATATCCTCTTTCGGTTATCACTGGTCAGCCTCTATACGACCACACTCGACCACCCCGACAATTATCTCCTTCCGCGAGATTCCATCGACACGCACTGCTCTTGGCTGACCTCCTACTCGTACCTATACCAAGTAAAGTACTACTTCAGTACAAACCAACCAAAACCTTACTAATCATTCTAATCTACCCAGACGTTTCCTAATGCATTTTACAAATACAACACATATAGCACATAACATGTATATCATACCGACTTACAAATAATTCTTATCAATTTACTATAAGAATTACGAAATAATTCTAACGAAAATTGGACAGCACCTCCTTTGTAAAGTAGACTTGCCCGTCGGAAAACAACCGACTCAAATAACTCAAACAGCCACTTAAGGCAACAATCAACAATTATTACGACAATTCCAAGTAGTAAACAGTTTAACTTATAACTACTCCATAACCGAACAATTCCCATATTAATCTAATTACAACCACCGGATATATCACTTTTCGGAATTAAAAACTAACAATATCGAATAATTGATAGAATTAACTTCAGTTCAGGAATTACAAAACTCTACCAATTTCGAACCACAATAATCACCCAACAATAATTCATCATTAAAACAAATTACTTGAACTTGAAGGATAGACAAATTCGAACTCATTTCCATCGACCAAACTCACGTATACACGCACAGCCAGAGACAACATAAGCCCAAACCATCTCAACAACACGGCCATGGCACAACCAAACTCATTGCTCTCCCTGGATCGCCACCACCCGAGACCCAAACACACCCCTGTTCTCCTGCCTTAACGCCCACAACAACAACAAAAAACTATACTTCCGAACTCAGCATACACCACCAACAACTCTTTTATTCCCTCAAACTCTCAGCCCTCTTTAGCCCCAAAATTACAACACAGAACAACACACACTTCGCCATAGGATACATCACACCCTTCTCCTCCCTCCCCTCTGATAAACTATGAACACAGTATTTGTAATGCAGTGAAAAGCAATAGTACTCTGTTATTGATAAACAATAAAATGGGGCTATAAGTAGCCTTACAAGCAAAACAGAAATATCTAAAATTAAGCCAACGTTCCCACAATATGAGTAAACGTGGTTTCATGCATTATCCTAATCTGATAAAACCAAACTCCTAATTTCTAGGAACTTATTAACAACTAGTAGACTACTTCAAACTTAACATAATCCCCCCTAAACTAAACATGTAGCAGACATGTTAGTTTATCTCAGACTTGCTTTTAACACCAAGTGCAGTTCTGAGTTTCTCAAATTGAGCTAGCTTCAACGGCTTGGTCATAATGTCAGCTACTTGTTTACTCGTGCCACAATGTTCCATACTGATTGCACCATCACTTACAAGATTTCTCAGAAAGTGAAATCTTACATCAATGTGTTTACTTCTCCCATTGAAAATTGGATTATTAGCCAACTTGATAGTGGATGAATTATCACAGAATATTTTGACAGAATCACTTAGTGTACCTTTGACTTGCTTTAGAACTCGCTGCATCCAAACACTTTGGCAAGCACATGAGGCAGCAGCTACATACTCAGCCTCCGTAGTAGAAAGGGTAACTATAGGTTGTTTCTTAGATGCCCAAGCTACTGCCCCTCCACTTAACAAGAACACATAACCTGAAGTACTCTTTCGATCATTGATATCCCCAGCATAATCACTGTCGGTATATGCCATTAATTCATGTGTACAACCTCTTTTGTAAAAGATGCCAAGATCAGTGGTAGCTTGAATATACCTTAAAATTCGTTTGGCTGCAAGCATGTGTATCTCCATTGGATTTGACATGAATCTGCTTATAAGACATACACTGTACATCAGATCAGGCCTTGTTGTTGTCATGTACATCAAGCATCCCACAATTTGCTTAAATAATGTGACATCAGTTTTTGCACCTTCTTCGTTTAACAGCTTGTTGCTTCCTGGAACCACCGGATTCTTCACCCCGTTGCAGTTACTTAATCCAAATCTTTCAAGTACTTCTCTGGCATATTTCTTTTGACTGATATGGATCCCGTAGTTGCTTTGACACACTTCTACTCCCAAAAAATATTTCATCTCCCCTAAATCAGACATCTCAAACTCATTTTTCATTGAGTTTTTGAAGTCTTCCATCATACTCAAATCATTACTTGTAAATATAAGATCATCAACATAGAGACTTACAATTAAGATTTTGTTCTTCTCCAACTTCTTGATAAACAACGTGTGATCACAGCAGCTTCTTTCAAAACCTTCTCTCATAAAGTACCTTTCGATTCGACGAAACCACGCCCTAGGAGCTTGCTTCAACCCATATAACGCTTTCAACAGTTTGTACACTTTATCTTCTTCTCCTTTCACCTCGTAACCTTGTGGTTGTGCAACATATACTACTTCAGTTAGCTCCCCGTGCAAAAAGGCACTCTTAACATCAAGTTGATACAGCTTCCAACCACTTCTTGCTGCCAGTGAAATTACCATTCGAATGGTATCCCATCTTGCTACCGGGGCATACACCTCATTGTAGTCTATCCCTTTTTCTTGCGCATACCCTTTGGCCACCAACCTGGCCTTACATTTGTCAATTTCTCCATTCTCGTTCAATTTTGTTCGATAAACCCACTTAACTTCTATCACCTTTGCATCCACTGGAGCTTTTACCAGCTCCCAGGTTTTGTTCTTATTTATTGACTCAATTTCAAGATCCATAGCGTCCCTCCAATTTTTACACTTAACTGCTTGTTCATAGAATAAAGGATCATTAACAGAACTGAACAAAGCAAAATTTTGTACCTCGTCATCTGAAAGCCCTTCTCCACTGGTGTAGTCTTTTAGATATGATGGAGCTCATACATGTCTTCTTTCATGAGTTGGTGACGCCATTGCATCATTTGAGGTGTCTTTTTCACTTGCATTTTCTTCATCTGAGTCTGCTTTTTCTTCATTTGAGTTTGTTTCAGCTTCACTTTCCTCATTTTGATCACATATTTCTTCATAAGCTTCACCCCAGTCTAATACATCACTTTTGACACCTTTTACTGTTCCCCAAATCCATGATTCGCTTTCATCAAAGACCACATCCCTGCTGATTTTTATCTCCTTGTTAAGAGGATTAAACATCTTGTATCCCTTGGATTCTTCACTATAACCAATTAAGACATGCCTTTGACTCCTTGCATCTAATTTTGATCTCTTAGCATCAGGTACATGCACATTTCCAATGCAGCCAAAAACCCGAAAATGTTCAATGTTGGGTTTATCGCCTGTTGTGGAATAAAAACTAGGTTTAAATTATTGCGGCTAGGGTTTATGTATTTGATGCTAGGGTTCGTGAGCTTCGTGCTTTAATGGCTGCTTCTGCGTTCGAGACTTAAACGGTCCTCACAGAATGCCTACGTATCTCTGTAATTAGAGAATCAAGCCAATAAAACGTAGTTCTGAGAATGAGGGGTCAGACCCTTTATATAGGCTGAGAAGCCTCAGAATTAGGGTTGGGTTAGGAGACTTGGTGGGCAAGTCAGCCTTGAGGAAGGTTCTAGACTCCTTCCTTGTAGGAGTCAGTTTCCTTGTATGACTGTGTGGCTTGGAGGCTACTCTTAATAAAGATAATGTCCTTATTTGACTCGTATCTCCCAGCTGTTAATTATCCCCAAATATTAATTACGAAATTACTATCATAATTGGAGTTTGGGCCCATCTGGTGGGCCCCACGTTTGGACCATTCTAGGTCTAATTAATGCCACATTAAATGTGTCTTTAGGGCTTACTTTTAACCCATATCATTTGCCCCCCAACTTCTAGGAAAACTGATCAGGCTTTCCTTGAAGTTTTAACGGCCATTCCGAGGCTTGGGTCAGGGTTTACATATGTACACTAGTGTTTCACATATATCGTCCTTTGTAAAGTGTGGAGCGACCTACACATTTACAACGATTGGCCTTGTTCGAGGCTAAGCGATTATATTCCATAACCTTAGTTACAGAATTTTATATATCTTTCTCAAGGAATTATTCACAGAATCCCTTGTATTTTCAGCACTTACTCTAATTTCTAGGGTTTTATAGTACCCACAGGTATTTTCATCAAAATTCTATGTCCATGAAGATTCGCTATCAAAAAATCAATTTTTACAACAAAATTTCGACCAGGACTGTCATTTTTCGACCAGAAATTCGACCAGGAATTCGATCAGAATTCTGGTCGAATTAAGGCTTCAATTTTCTTCTGGTCGACAGGTTTTTCGACCAGGAATCCTAGTCGATTCGACCAGGATTCTGGTCGAATTAAGGATCCGTTTTTCTTCTCGTCGAAGGACTTTTCGACCAGGAATTCTAGTCGATTCGACCAGGATTCTGGTCGAATTAAGGGTCCATTTTTCTTCTCGTCGAAGGACTTTTCGACCAGGAATTCTAGTCGATTCGACCAGGATTCTGGTCGAATTAAGGGTCCATTTTTCTTCTCGTCGAACGAGTTTTCGACCAGGATTCTTGGTCATTTCGACCAGGATTCTGGTCGAATTAAGGGTCCAAAAATCTTCTAGTCGAACGAGTTTTCGACCAGGATTCTTGGTCATTTCGACCAGGATTCTGGTCGAATTAAGCATCCAAAAATCTTCTAGTCGAACGAGTTTTCGACCAGGATTCTTGGTCATTTCGACCAGGATTCTGATCGAATTAAGGGCTACTTTGCCTTGGGCTCATTTCCTATTGGGCCTTCTGGGCTTAGTATTATTTCAAAAATTCATAAAATGTATATATTTTTTGTTGGGCTCGGCCCAATGGCTGTAATTGGCCTGTCCGGGCCTTTTTAGCCCAAATTCTAGATCCTTCGATGGATCTACAAACCCTAATTCTTCAAAAATATCTTTGATATTTTCTCAAAATATCTTTGATATTTTCTCAAAATATCTTTGGTACTTTGGGATATTTTTATAAGAATGTTCCAGAATTGGGCCTATTTTAATTGGGCCGATTCCATGGGCCTTTTATAGGTCACTTTTATCATCTTGACCTGTTACAGTAGGTTTTTTGACCGTTTGTAAGCATTTTAACCGGCTAAGAATTTCTATAAAAGAGTGAGAGTGGAGAGTTCATTTCTCACACTCTCACTTCTCACTTCATACTTCTCAAGTTTTAGCTCAGAGTTCCTTCCAAATTTTCTGTTGAAGTTTTCTTGGCTACTTCCGGCCTTCTTCTCCGGTTGTCTTCTCCACTTTCAGTCAAGGTTTTTAAGCTCTCTCTAATGGCGGACAAAGCTCAAGCTCGACTCATGAAAATGAACTCTGCTTCTTCTAAAGGTACTATCACCATTCGCTCTCCTTACACATCTTTATTAGATATGCTAAATGAGCGAGCAGATGACTACCCTAGCCTAACCGAGTTAGATGCATATGATTGTTGTAATACGTATCATGATGTTGAGGAAATAGCTAGGTATAATAAGTTGTTTAAGATTAAAAAACCCTATAAACTCGTTCCAGCTGGGCCAGGTGACAGGCCTTGTCATTGGAGGCCCAATGCCTTGTGTATCTATAGGGAGTGCCTAGTAGCAGGGCTCCGTTTTCCTTTTCATGAGTTTATCCCACGTCTTTTAGCTGATATCCAATGCAGCCCTTGCCAACTACCTCCAAATGCATGGAGAATAATTCTTTGTTTTATGGTTTTATGCCTGAGGCAAAATCTGTCTTTGTCTGTGCCTCTTTTTCGCAAAATCTTTCAAATATATAACAGCCCAATTTTGCATACTGGTTGGGTATATATCAAACTTCGCCCCAAAGTCCCCCCTATTTTCAACGGTAAATCAGTGCCAGATAACAACCCTGGTTGGAAAAAAGAGTTTGCATATCTTGAGTGGGAGGGTGGTGACTGGGGCACCCTTTTTAGAAAAACTTTTTCCAAAGTTACGGATGGAAAAGCTAAGGGGATCACCCTTAGTACAGAAGATCAAGCCGCCTTTGACACCCTGACCAAAGGTGATGGTTTGTCTATAACCTGCCAGAGTCTCATAAATGAAGAATCTCTGAGGGCAGTAGGCCTCTCATCAGTTTCTGAACATGGTAACTTTCTTTCCTTTCTTTGTTTTTATATTTTCATACTTGACTTATTTAGTTGTATCTATTCTTGTTAATGCAGTGGCCAAGATGCTTGTGGAGGCTTCTCCTGATCCTGATGATAAGACTTCCAGGATGGCCCGGGCCAAGAGGAATGCAGATCCTCGAGAGAAAGGGGCAGAACCCTCATTCTTACGCCCACACAAGGTTCAGAAAGGGAACCTTAAGTTTGGTGACATAGCTGACTTGGAGGGTAGCTCTCAAGTCAATGTTCAATCTGCTGTGTTTAGACCATCTTGGGGATTCAGGAAGCGTGATTCTGTGGTGGGCTCAACAAAGCATGCTGTGGATTGGTCGTTGAACTCAATCACCCCTCCTGACTACAAGGACTTAGTTCTTAATGGAGGCATTGGTGAGTCTGAAGCACTTGGCTCTCAGGCTCTTGCTGTGGTAAGCCTTCCATCCTACTAGTTTCTTATTTCAAACACTCCACTGTTTTCATTATTAAAACTCTGCTTTCTATATGTAGGCCAATGTTCATTTCCAAAGCCTGATTTATCAATCTAAAGCTTGGAAGGAGAAGGCCAAGGGATTTGAGACTGAGTCCCAGAAGAGAAGCTTACATATCCACCAGCTTGAGGAACAGCTGAAGAAAAAAGATGAGGAGCTGGTGAGTGCCTATGCAGAGGTGGTGGCTTTGAAGGATGATAAAGAGAAGCTGATTGATGACTATCTTGACTCAGATGAGTACAAGAGTCTCATGGATCAGCACGATGAGATGCTTCACCCCAGCCAGTTCACAGAGGGATGGAACAAGGCACTTGAGGCTGTTCTTAGGAGCCATCCTGGCCTATTTCAGTCTTCTGCCTTTCCTAGCCCTCATCCTCCTAGGACCATGACTACTGTAGCTGAGGCTGGCTCTAGTGAGGAGCTATTTGGTGAGGATGATTCCTTGGTCAGGAAGCATACTGCAGCAAAGTCTTCGAACCCTGAGCAGCCTCCTGTTCGAGAGGAAGATACTAACTTGGATGAGGAAGCTTCCACCACTGCTACCAGCTCTGAAAGTGGTTCTCCTGTCAAGGAGGCTCCTAAGGCCACTTAGCTTGCTTGTTATGCCTTTTGTTTAAACCATCAATTTGTGTAACTTAACTTTAATAGCCTTCGGGCTTTTATTTATGCAACTCTTTAATTTAACTTATTCGTATAGTTAATTTCCTTTCCAGCTTTTTATTTCTTGCCTTTGCTCGTAATTTGTTAAGCTTTAGAATTCTCTAGGTGTTTGGCCCCTTGGCTTGCACCAGGCTCGTGATTTTATGACTTGTTTAAAATAGCAAAGCAAAAGATGTAATTCAGAGAAGAATCAAAACAAGCTTTATTAGGCTGTCAAAGGAATACTGATAAAATGGGCTCAACCCTTACATAAATACTCTACTTCCTACTAGGAGCAGCATGCTCTGTTATGGTTTCATTCGAACCTTATTTCTACTTCTATTACATAGGCAAAAAGCTAGGTCCTTTTCAGGAGAGCTTAAACATAGTAAACTTTGAGGTTTAATGCATGCCAAGTCCGGGGTACCTCAACCCCGTCCAAGGTTTCCAGTTTGTAAGATCCTCGTCCTAGTGTTTTCTTGACTCGATACGGCCCTTCCCAGTTCGGGGCTAGCTTTCCCTTCTGACCAACTCCAGAAGCCTCGATCTTCCTAAGAACTAAGTCACCTTGCTGAAAGAACCTCTCCTTAACCCTGTGGTTGTAGTAGAAAGATGCTTTCTTTTGATGCTCCGCATTCCTGGCATTCGCCTCGTCCCTGACTTCATCAATCAAGTCTAGGGCGAGCCTCATGCCTTCTTCATTAGTTTCTGGTTCAAATGCCTCAATTCTAGGTGATGCATGCATGACTTCTAGTGGTACAACTGCCTCGGTTCCATAAGCCAGTAGGAAAGGAGTTTCCCCAGTTGTTACCTTGCAGGTAGTACGATATGCCCAAAGTATAGGCAGTAATTCATCCACCCAAGTATTTCTCGATCGTTCGACCCTCTTCTTAAGTCCATCAAGAATAATCCGATTAGCTACCTCTGCCTGTCCATTAGCTTGCGGGTGAGCTACTGAAGTAAAACGAAGCTCAATAGCATTTTCCTCGCAGTATTTCCTGAACTCTTCATTGTTGAATTGTGTCCCATTATCTGTCACAAGGATTCGGGGAATTCCATACCTGCAGATTATGTTCTCCCAAAAGAACTGGGAAACTTGTTTGGTGGTTATCTTTGCTAATGGCTTAGCTTCAATCCACTTAGTGAAGTAATCGATGGCGACAATCAGAAATTTCCTTTGAGCTGAAGCCATGGGGAAAGGACCAAGAATGTCCATCCCCCACATTGCAAACGGAATAGGAGAGCTGATTGAGGTTAACCTCTCAGGCGGCTGCCTTACAACAGGGGCATGTTTTTGACACCTGTCACACCTCTTGACATAATCCTGAGCATCTGCTAACATCTCCGGCCAATAAAATCCTAGGCGGGTAATCTTGTGAGCTAGGGCTCTGCCCCCCAAGTGCTGCCCACAAATCCCTTTATGAACTTCCTCCAATGCTTCTCTTGCCTCTTGGGGCCTTAGGCACTTCAAGTAGGGGATGACAAACGACCTCTTGTATAAGATGCCTTCAATCAAGGCATATCTTAATGCTCTCACTGACAATTTCCGTGCCTCCAAGGCATTGTTAGGGAGCCATCCGGTTTCTAGGTGAGCTTTAATAGGATCTATCCAACAGCTTCCAACATCGATAGGTGCTACCAACTTAGAGTTGATGGTCGGGGCCTTCAGGACCTGGAAGTAAACACTGCCTGCATAATTCTCTATCTCAGAAGAAGCGAACTTAGAGAGGGCATCGGCCTTAACGTTCTCTTCCCTAGGAATGTGCTCCAGGTAGCACTCCTCAAACTGAGTCATAACAGCTTTCACGACTCTGAGGTATTTTGCCATAGTTTCATCTTTGGCCTCAAACTCACCATTCACTTGCGAGACTACCAGTCTTGAATCTCCACACACTTTGAGATTCTTGACCCTCATAACTCTGGCCAATCCCAATCCAGCTATCAATGCTTCATATTCAGCTTCATTGTTGGTTGTAGGAAAGTCCAACTTCAAAGCGTATTCAACTGTGAACCCATCGGGGCTTTGCAAAACCAAACCTGCACCACTAGATTTTGTTTTTGATGCTCCATCAAAATAGAGCACCCAATACTCTTTCTGATCAGGTACAAGTTCTTCATCCTTACTCTCAACTCCAGGGGTGGTTACTATCTCCTGCCCCCCGACTTCTTGGTTGCCAATGGTACATTCAACCACGAAGTCAGCTAATGCCTGAGCCTTGATGGCTGTCCGAGGCTTATATGCAATGTCAAATTCTCCAAGTTCGATTGCCCACTTAATTAGCCTTCCACTGACCTTCGGGCTATGCAAGATACTTCTCAATTGCTGGTCCGTCAGGACTTCAATCTTGTGTGACTGAAAGTAGGGTCTTAGTTTCCTTGAAGCCGTTACCAATGCTAAAGCAAACTTCTCAATGGTGGAATAGTTCAACTCAGCTCCATGTAACACCTTACTCACGTAGTAGATAGGTTTCTGAACCTTGTTCTCTTCCCGTATGAGGACGGCACTCAATGCTTGCTCAGATACCGCCAGGTATAGGTAAAGAGTCTCTCCGAGGTTAGGCTTGGCCAACAACGGGGCTTCAGCCATGTATTTCTTCAATTGTTCAAAGGCCTCTTGGCTTTCAGGTGTCCATTCAAAATTCTTTACCTTCTTTAATGTTTGAAAGAAAGGTAAACACTTATCACCAGACTTGGAGATAAACCTCCTTAGGGCTGCTACTCGGCCTGTCAACTTCTGCACATCTCTTATCGAACGTGGTGGTTCCATGTCTAAAATTGCCTTGATCTTGTCAGGATTGGCCTCAATGCCTCTCTTTGAAACCATCAGTCCTAAAAACTTTCCAGATCCAACGCCAAAGGCACATTTAGCGGGATTCAACATCATCTTATGGTGCCTCAGCACTTCAAATGCCTCTTCGAGGTGCTTAATATGATCAGCCTTGAGTAGGCTCTTGACCAACATGTCATCAACATACACCTCCATGGTTTTTCCAATTAGATGGGCAAATATCTTGTTCACCAAGCGTTGGTAAGTAGCTCCTGCATTCTTTAGACCAAACGCCATAACAAGATAACAGAAGACACCAAAGTCAGTTATGAAAGATACCTTAGGGATGTCATCTTTGTGCATCTTAATCTGATTATAGCCGCTGAATCCATCCATGAAGCTTAACATCTCATGCCCAGCTGTGGCATCTATCAACATGTCAATCCTTGGAAGGGGAAAACAATCTTTTGGACATGCATCATTCAGGTCAGTGAAGTCTATACACATCCTCCACTTCCCATTTGCTTTCTTGACCATCACAGGGTTTGCTAACCATTCGGGAAAGTGAATTTCTTCAATGAAACCAGCTTCCAAGAGCTTATCCACTTCTTGCTTAATGGCCTCTTGCCTCTCCGGAGCAAAGTTTCTCTTCTTCTGCTTTATTGTCTTCCTCTTGGGGTCAACATTCAACTTATGAGTTATGAGTTGGGGGTCAATCCCTGGCATATCAGCTGCTGTCCAAGCGAACACGTCGCTATTCTTTTGTAAGAATTCTATCAACTTGCCCTTCAAGGGTTCTTTCAGAGATGCTCCAACATAAGTAACTTTTTCAGGATCATTCGGCTCTAGGGGTATGGGAATCAAATCCTCTGCTGGCTTCCCTCTATGTTCTTCATCATCACGGACATCCATGTCTTCAATTGGAAGGACCTGCCCCCCGACTCCATCGGCCCTCAAGGCGGCTACATAGCAACTTCTTGCCATCTTCTGATCACCCTTTTGTTCTCCGACACCATTCCGTGTTGGAAACTTAATCTTCATATGATAGGAAGAGGCCACAGCCTTAAACGCATGTAATCCAGTCCTTCCAAGGATTGCGTTGTATGTTGACGCTACTTTAATCACCAAGAAATTCAGCATCTGAGTCGCCTCCTTAGGCTCCTGCCCAATAGTCATGGGCAACTGAATAGTCCCTTCAACGTTGGACTCCACTCCATTAAATCCGTATATAGGCATGTTTGCAGGGGTCAACTGAGAGTCGTTGTATCCCATCTTTACAAACGCATCATGAAACAAAATATCCACAGAAGCTCCATTGTCTATCAAGACTCGTTTTACTTCTGAATTTCCAATCACAGGAGTTATGACCAGCGGGTCATCATGGGGGAACTTCACCCCTTCCAAATCCGAATCATCGAACCCAATTACCATCTCAGTTTTAGCACGCTTCGGGGCCTCTCCCACAATGTGCATTACCTCCCTTGCGTATGCCTTTCGAGAGTTCCGAGTTGTACCGGCCGCTGTTGGGCCTCCCCAGATCATGTTGATAACCGGCCCTCGGGGCTGCGTGCTACGGTCACGATCATTATCCCTTCTGTCATTGTTTCTCCTGTTGTAATCCCCTCTTTGGGTTCCTTGATCTCCACCCTTTGTGAAATTATTCAGCTTTCCTTTACGGATCAAGAATTCAATCTCGTCCTTCAACTGTCTGCAATCATCCGTGTCATGTCCTACATCTCGGTGGAACCTACAGTACTGATCCTTATTCCTCTTTGCGGGGTCTCCCCTGAGTGGCTTCGGCCATCGGAAGTCTTTATCCTTTTCAATTTCCAACAAGATTTGACTTCTAGGGGCATTCAACCTTGCATAGTCAGAGAACCTTGGTCCCAAGTTCTTTTTTGGTGGCGAATCAGAGTCTTTGCTAGTTCGGGGATACTTGTCCTTAGCATCGTACTCCTGCCCTTGCTTACGCTTTTTTGTATCATTGTTCCCCTGGCCATTGCCTAACGTGACTTCCTTCTTCGTGCTATCCTCGGCCTTGATGTATTTAGAAGCCCTTCGTTGGAGATCAGCCATATTCTCCGGGGGATGCTTTGCCAATGATCTCTTAAAGTACAGGTCGGTGGTACCATGCTCCAAGGCTACCATTGCAACTTTATTGTCCAGATCAGTGATGTTCAGAGTCTCCTTGGTGAACCTCTTAAGATAGTCTCTCAGACTTTCGTTCTTCCCTTGTACTATATACATAAGAGATGCAGAGCTTTTCTCATGCGTTCTTCCGCTGATAAACTGAATAATGAAGGCAGCACTCAATTCCTTAAAGGAACCAATCGAGTTTGCAGGAAGCCGACTATACCATCTTTGAGCCATGCCCGACAAAGTTTGAGGGAAAGCCCTACACTTCAAAGCGTCGCTTGCAGGCTGCAACAGCAGTGCGTTCGAGAACGTTCTAACGTGGTTGGCAGGATCACCCATTCCATCATAGGCTTTGATTGTTGGCATCTTAAACTTCTTTGAGATACGAGCATTCATCACGTCCTCAGTAAACGGAGGTGTGGGATCATCAGGGTCCCCAAGCGGCAGCAGATCCTTGGGGTTGCTTTTAGGGGTTTCCACCCTTGTAGTTCTTTCAGGTGGGACGGTAGTCCTTCTTTACCTCCTTAGGGGCCTCTCCAGATCTATGAAGGGAATCGGTCCTGACGTGGGAGGTGGCAAAGTCTGTTTTGATCTGGCTTGCTCCCTGGCCATATCTTCCTTTAACTTTAAGATCTCGGCTTCATAAGCCTTAATCCTTTCAGCAGCTGTTGAAGGGAGTCCATCATGGATAGTTCGAGTTCTTCCCATAGGCTCTTTACTTGCACGTCGCCTCCTCGGGGCTTCATCACGCTCGTAATCATCGCCAGAAGATGATTCATCTGAATAAGGACCAGAAAAATCGCGATAATCTCGATCTCTAATATACAAGGCATGGCCACTCGGTCCAGCTCCGTAATTGGTCATCCCATACATTGGATTGGTGCTTATGGGGATATCCGTAGTGTGGATTTGAACCCCTCGTGTAAGGTTGTTGGGGTCTACAATCAGGGAAGAAATCCCCGGGTTAGTCCCTGGAATTGTGTGGACGATCGGAGGTAGTGTACTCTCAACATGGGTAGTCGTCCCTAGGGGTTGAGAAACTTGATATGGAACGATAATCCCAGATGTTGGAGGTACTTGCTCAGATGTCGGTAGCACTTGTTCAGTACGGGGCGGAGCAGAGCTAAGAGGTAGAGCCTCGGTAGCGATTGGCTCCGTAGTGCTTGGTGGAGTTCTTCGTGTTTGAACCATGGTTGATGTCTTTTTCCCACAGACGGCGCCAAATGTTGTGGAATAAAAACTAGGTTTAAATTATTGCGGCTAGGGTTTGTGTATTTGATGCTAGGGTTCGTGAGCTTCGTGCTTTAATGGCTGCTTCTGCGTTCGAGACTTAAACGGTCCTCACAGAATGCCTACGTATCTCTGTAATTAGAGAATCAAGCCAATAAAACGTAGTTCTGAGAATGAGGGGTCAGACCCTTTATATAGGCTGAGAAGCCTCAGAATTAGGGTTGGGTTAGGAGACTTGGTGGGCAAGTCAGCCTTGAGGAAGGTTCTAGACTCCTTCCTTGTAGGAGTCAGTTTCCTTGTATGACTGTGTGGCTTGGAGGCTACTCTTAATAAAGATAATGTCCTTATTTGACTCGTATCTCCCAGCTGTTAATTATCCCCAAATATTAATTACGAAATTACTATCATAATTGGAGTTTGGGCCCATCTGGTGGGCCCCACGTTTGGACCATTCTAGGTCTAATTAATGCCACATTAAATGTGTCTTTAGGGCTTACTTTTAACCCATATCATCGCCAGTCCAACATCCCTCAGGAGTCTTACCTTTTACAGCACTTGTGGGACTTCTGTTCAGTACATAGCAAGTCCACTTCACAGCATCAGGCCAAAACATCTTAGGCATCTTCTTTTCCTCAAGCATACATCTCACCATATTTAAAATTGTGCGATTTTTACGCTCAGCAACTCCGTTTTGCTGAGGCGTATAAGCAGTGGTTAATTGTCTTCTGATGCCTTGAGCTCTACAGAACTCTATAAATTCCTTAGAGTTGAACTCCCCTCCCCTATCAGTTCTCAAACCACATATGGATAAGCTAGAATTTTTCTCCACCATGATTTTAAAATTTTTGAATGTTGTAAATGCTTCACTCTTCTCATTCAAAAAATACACCCACAATTTTCTGCTAAAATCATCTATAAAAGTCAGGATGTACCTCTTATTGGTGTATGACGCAGGTGAAATTGGACCACATATATCGGAGTGAATCAATTGTAGCCGTTTTTCAGCTCTCCATTTGCTTTTTCTTGGCATGACTGATCTGTGTTGCTTCCCTGTCATACAGACTGTACACACATTTGTTGGAACTTTGATGCTTGGAAGCCCATAAACCATCTTCTTATCATGCAGCAATGTTAGATTATTGTAGCTCAGGTGGCCATACCGTTTGTGCCAAATTTCACCACACTCTTCAACTTTGGTATTAAAACAAGAGGATGCTGACATGATGATATTTGTGACAACTGCGAACATTCTATTTGCTGCCATTTTGCTCTCCATTATGCAACCTCTGACTGGATGATATAACTTGCAAACTCCGCTCTTGATTAAAATGGTAACGCCCCGATCTTGTAGTTGACCAACACTAAGGAGGTTGTTACGTAAATCTGGTATAAAGTACACATCACATAAAATCTGGATCTGACCTTGCACCTCCATTCTTATATTTCCCTTTCCCATTACCATTAATTTGGAGTCATTCCCGAGTTTGACAGAATGCCTGAAATTTTCATCAAATTCTGAGAACCATTCTTTATTTCCAGACATATGATTTGAACATCCAGAGTCAAGAAACCATGTTCCTTCTTTCTTACTTTGTTTAACATCTACATGTGGCGCCATTAAAAGCATTGCATCCTCATCATTAAACTCCACATAATGCGCTTTCTTCTCCCAACTTGGACACTCATATTGATAATGTCCTAGATTGTGACACTTGTAGCATTCCACGACAGCTTTGTTAACAAAAGACCTGCCTCTTCCTCGACCCCTGATCATGGCTCTACCTCTTCCACCTCGATCTTCATGTGTGACCTTTAAAGCTTGTTCTTCTTCGGATGAGCATTTCATCCTCTGTTCATGAATTAAAAGACTGCTCTGGAGTTCATCCACCGTTAAAATATCCACATTATTTGACTCTTCAATTGAACATACTACGTAATTGAATTTCGAAACTAAGGATCGAAGAATCTTTCCTGTGATGTCAGCCTCTTTAACATTCTCACCGCAAGATTTCATCTTTTTCGCTATGGAGAGTGTCCTTCCAAAATAGGCATTGATAGTCTCTCCTTCTTTCATTTTTAAGGTCTCAAATTCGGTCTTAAGAGTTTGAAGCTGTGCTCTCTTGACTCTTGTCGATCCCTTGAACTTTTGTTTCATCGAGTCCCATATTTGTTTGGATGTTTCATCATTCAGAATGGTATCCATGATCTCTCTATCTATAGCTTGATATAGATAGTTCTTCACCTTCATGTCCTTGAGTCGTTGTTCTTCAATGATCTTCATTTTCTTCAACTGATCTTCACTAAGCTTCTCCGATGACTTCATCTCTTCAGGAATCTCATCTATTCCATCTTCTACCAGGCTCCAATATTCTTTCGCTCGAAGAAAATTCTCCATCAATTTTGCCCAGTGCTCATAAAAGCCATCAAACTTAGGGATAGCAGGTTGTACGAACGTACCACTGGTGTTGCTGCTATCTACCATTTAAAACTCTCTTTCTCACTATTGTTTCTCTCTTAATCAGGCCTAAATTAATAGCGCTCTGATACCATATGATAAACTATGAACACAGTATTTGTAATGCAGTGAAAAGCAATAGTACTCTGTTATTGATAAACAATAAAATGGGGCTATAAGTAGCCTTACAAGCAAAACAGAAATATATAAAATAAAGCCAACGTTCCCACAATCTGAGTAAACGTGGTTTCATGCATTATCCTAATCTGATAAAACCAAACTCCTAATTTCTAGGAACTTATTAACAACTAGTAGACTACTTCAAACTTAACACCCTCTCTCGCCCTTACTCCGAGGCACACACACACAGCCCCTCACTACCTCCCCTTCTTAACACGTATATACCAACAACGCAACCCATAAAGACACAAATAGAGTCCCCTGTTGAAACTCAGCACTTAACCAGGCAACTTGACTCAGCACAAACAAAGCAAAAATCACTGCAACTCAAAAAATAAAACACCCAGCCACAAACCCAGCTCGGAAATCGACTCAAACCCAGAGGAATTACACACAAAACGCAACCCAATTACACACACGGCTATACAGAGAATCGTAACCACACCCACCTCAAGAACATTCACACACGCACGCAGCAGCTGATTATACACATACACACACGGATCGCAGCACACACAACAATAGTAAATAAAAACCGAGGGGAGGGGACCGATTCCTTGCAAATTCGAAGTTCATCACTACACATCCACATAGTACACAGTTAATACACACACTAACACCAAGATTTACACACGCACAGCAAGGGGCAGCCAAGATAAACAGAAAAGAAAGAGAGATTTACTGTGAGAGAGAGAAAGAAAAGAGAACAGCGAGAGAGAGGGGGATAGAGAAGAGGGATTAGAGAGTGAAAGAGAAAGTAATGAACTCTCCCGAAAACTCGAGAAGCTGTGTGACTGGTAAAGAGAAAAAACAGGGGCATTCCTGTCATTGTATGATTCTGAAAAGCACATAAAAAAAACTTAATTAAATCACAACTAAAAATTGAAATTAAATGGAGAATTTACAAAAAAAAAAGTTTTAAAGTTTTAAAATTTTAAAATCAAAAGCTTGAAATTACAAGCATCCACATATTTTTAAAATATTTTTAGGACCAAAACTGAATTAAATATGGATTTTACAAGTTTTGATCCTTTAAATACATCATAAATCTTAAAATCATTTTAAAATACCTAAACACCCAAAATAATTCTTTAAAACTCAATATTATCATAAAGATGATAACGCAAAAGATTTCGTGATTTTTAACAACTCCGATGATTTTATAAAATTTTCAGAAGATCATTAATGCATGGTTTAAATGGATTTAAATCATCAAAAATAAAATAATAAAAAAAAATACACGGATTTACACGGCGCACGTAAATCATCATTTAAGCATGTAAATACGATATCACATATACTTGGCCTTCTAGAAAAATTTCACATAATATAATTCCACATTTAATATTAAATAAACACTTATAAATACACGTTTTTCTAAGGCGTTATACTATACAGACAGGATAAACTCTATAAGTAAAGCAACCTAGATTCTTTCTATTTCTAGCTAATACAATTCTAGTAGATGTGGATATTACATACTCCTCGAATTGACCAGCCTTGTCTTGTGAATCTCTTAAGCTTCTGTCGTAGTCTTGCAGGTCTGCTACAAACGATAGTGTGTTGCAGCAAATCTGTTTCTTGAACATGTCACGGGCTTTGATTGAGAAAATACCCAATTCAAATAATTCAAGGTGACAGTAACCTTAATCGCAGAGTCTGCTGTCAAAGGAATATTCAGTGGTTGACAGTACGAGCTCCCGCCAATGTTGTTGTCGGAACTCCAGACTTGCTGTCAAGTGTGAGAATGTCACTGTCTCTTGCTTCAACCAATGTTGCTGTCAAATGTAGCTTTGTCGTGACTTTGCAACATTTGTCTTCTTGTAACTTTACTGTCAGGGACATGACAGTAACTTTTATTCTTGCTGTCTTCTGAGTGTATTCCTTGAGGCTTGAACAAATGTATGAACTTCTCCCAAATCATACAATTATTACATGACAACAATTATTCGAATACGAAGACATACTCTGGCTGTGACAGTATGTTCAACTTAGTAAAAACTAAGTACAGGGAAATATAGTTAAGTTGTCTCTATGCTATCACCCATAAATCCCAACAATTGCATATATTGATTAAAGGCGTCAGATCTAAGCAAAGTATTTAATGAAGTTAGGATCCCATGTTTTCTCTTGCATAAGTAATTAGATTTTAATTCTCGTTAGTTAATTAATTCTTAGTTTGTTAATTTGTTTCTTAGTTAATTTTTAGTTAATCAAAACCCAATCTTGTTATTTGTCTTAGCAGTGAATAAAAACCATACATTGTTGCATAGGTGCATTAACTGAATTGAAACCTAAACCAGATCTCTGTGGGAACGAACTCAACTTATATCTATATTACTTGTGACCACGTACGCTTGCGTGATTTTGTGTTAACAGTTTCGAAAGAGATTAACAAATTAGATGTTAGCTACGCATCTAAATTCATAAAGCACAACCATATGAGGATATCAAATAAACATCACACACAGATCTTTAAAGCATCAAGATACTAAAGCTCCATAAATAAATCCGTTAGAATTCCATGACAACGATTAGTTCGTAATTGAACATTTCGCCATCATGGGATCAAGTGAAACCATGATAATAAAACAAGATATGAATTATTTTAAAAAAAAAAACAAGATATGAATTCTATGTTATAATATGCTAACTAATGATACAAATTACAATGGTAGGATGTGTTTATATAGGCTCTAGAAGTCTTGCCCAACAAGAAATTCCCAAAAATAGAGTTAAAATAGAATTCTGCAGTTTAGCAAAAATACGTTTCCTAAACTGATTATGTTTTTAAGGAAAATTCGTAGCTGACTTTTCTTCAGTATTTCTGGGTCATTCCTGTTGTAATTGGACCTCTGGACCACTTTATAATGAAAGATAATTCCGTTATCTTCGCGTGGACTGTAAGATCGTCCAAAACGAACTTGTAGAACTCAAGATATGGCCCAAACAATAAATCAAAATTTTTTTCCAGCGAATTCAGGCGTAAAGTTCTGTACAGATTTTTATTTTGCTCTATTCTTCAAGGAAATTTTCCAAGCTTCGCGTGGACAGTAAGATCGCTGAAAACGGACTTCTAGAACTCCAGATATGGCCAAAACAGTGTAGACTGCGCAACCTACCCAGAAATCCGAATTTTCCACAATTTGCTCATTTCTCATCCGTTTTCTCTTCCGATTCTTTTGCCACTTCCCGTTCTTCAATTCTTGACTTATGAATCCTCATGGTAGCCTAGGAAAATACACCATCCTTCATTCCAATGCTCAATTTCAACTCTAAGATCGACGAAAATCAACAACCCTAGCCGACATTTTACTAACCTGCACAACTACACAAAACACATCAAAAACGCAACAAACTTGAGGCCAAGTGAATCAATTTAAGCCGATATGGAATGCTCCAAGTGGATATAAAATCCACTTATCATACCCCAAACTTAAATCGATTCTTGTCCTCAAGCATAAACAACTAAAAACTAACTAACTAGTACCACTTTTGTAAGTGATCACGGTTGCATTTGGCATATGCAACAAGCCCTTTAAACCCCTAGGCAGCCCTAGTGGACGAGTAAGGTCTCGTGAGGGCCTATAGTGAATGTACCCACAAAATCCATCTAACTAACAATGCAAAAACAATGCAATGCATGAATGCAACTAATACGAAAATGCAAAGATCCCCTTCAAACTAACCAAAACCAACTAGCAAGCAAATATCTCAAAAAATGCAACTAAATCCAAATAGAGCTCGACTAAATCCTCGTACTCTAACAATACATGATAGAAACGTGCGTCTGTGCGATGCTCATCAGAAATACTTCCAACACTAGATCAAAATCATACTCATTCTTAGCCAAGACAATCACAGGTCTATAAAAAGAATAGACTGTAGACACTTCATAACCTAGAAACACCTCCATCCTTATTCAAGTTAGCCAGGAATTCATGCTTTATTACTACACTATGACACATAATACTATATACAATATGCATGCTTATTTAACCGTGCAATGAATGAGACCCCAAAAGGCTTATACAATAATACCCATGTAGCGAGTGTTAGGTCAGCAATCCCAAACCACAAGGGCTTTTGGTTACTAGGACTAAGTCCCCTCAGACTTAATTACTCGAGTATTAAAGAGCTCACTAGTGGTTAATTTTGCATTTAACAATTGAACTTTTGACTCTTTTTTCTTCTTCTTTTTCTTCTGATTTTTTTTATATATGCAATCTGGAATGAGAATTCTCAATTCCAACCCTAGACTACTCATATAAATATGAGCCGGCTACTAGCCATTTGACACCTAGCCAACAACTAGCATGAAATTCTTGTTTTCCCCCAAACTTAGACTTTAGCATCCCTACGCCATCAAGGGAATAACGAAAATTCTAAATATAAACAAGTGATTAAATCTAAAACAACCAAACAAGCATGACCTCAACCTAGCCCAAAAGCAAACGACGAGACTATGGAAAAATTTTGTTTCTGAAGCACATGCAAGTCAATTTCATAAGAACTATAAATCAACCCTCTACTCATCATTACCACACTCAATTAGACATCAACCTACCAATCAGAATTAGCTCGTCCTAAGGGATCATGAAATATGCATGCTATGCAAATGCAACTAAAATGGACTCACATGATATTAAAACAAAATAACAAAATGCCCTATATGAAACAAACATAAATAACACGACAAAACATGCATGAATTACTACTAATATGCAAAATATGCAATCTACATGAACACAATAACATAAATAACTACCACACGCTACTTATCCCCAAACCATCTCCAAACTTAAAATATTCAATGTCCCCATTGAATTGAAGGTAATACAAGGAATAGCAGGAAACATACCTAAATAAAAATGCCGAAAAGCGTGGGTTGCCTCCCACGAAGCGCCTTTGTTTAAAGTCTTTTAGCTAGACATGGCAATGACTTTTTCTCTTGAGAATTTCTACACCGTATCTCTATATGGCCATTTAATTATCTTTTCTGGGACTACATCCTCGATGACAAGTTTCCGCCTTCTTCGCTCCTCAAAAGTGTTCGTAACATTGTTCTCTTCACTACCTGACAAGTTAGCAACAATAATAATAGGCAAAGTAGATGATTGACCCAAATATACATACCTCAGTTAATTTGGTGGTTTAAACTCGAGTCTGAAAGTTTCTTCAACATGATGATTTTCATTATTAACCACCAAAGACTAAGCAAAAGTGGAAATAGACGGATTAGGAACGAAAGTGGGTAGTTCACCAACAGAAGTCTTCACAACAGACTTAGGATCAAAAGAACTCTCCTCAAGTTGAATTTCATGCTTAGAACAAATAGCATTCAATTCATCTGACATGATTTTCATTATTAACCACCAAAGACTAAGCAAAAGTGGAAATAGACGGATTAGGAACGAAAGTGGGTAGTTCACCAACAGAAGTCTTCACAACAGACTTAGGATCAAAAGAACTCTCCTCAAGTTGAATTTCATGCTTAGAACAAATAGCATTCAATTCATCTGACATCTCATCAGAAGTAAAATTCCTATACAACTCATGAAGATCTTTATCACCCTCATACTTTAACAAAACATCTTCCTCAAGAACAGACCAAATTGCACTATCCTCAAGATTTGACCATGAAACAACCTCATCAATCAGCACCTCAGAATCCCAGAGATCAACCAAGCCTAGTGACTCACACTCTTCCTCCTCATCACTATCCACCACAGGTTCTGACAAAACAGAATGTTCTTCTTTTTCTGTAGGATCCTGATCATGAATTCCTTCTTCATCCTCAATTGCTGAATTCTGATCGTTCGTGACTATTCCAGATCTAAGTGTTATGGCATTAATCTGCTCCATGCCATCTTGTTTTCCTGGATTTACCTCTGTGGCACTAGGAAGAACTCCCTGCGGTCCGTTGAGAAAGATACTTGCAATTTGCCCAATCTGATTCTCCAATGTCTTGAGAGATACCGCCTGACTTTTAATCATCAACCTCAATTCATCCAATTCAGATTTTTCATTCTAAGATTGACCATCATCCCCATGAAACTGTTGCGGCTGAAAATCTTGATTGTTGCTCCAGTCGAAATTAGGATGATAGATGTTGGGAGCTGGCTGCTGCGATCTCTGAAAATTACTCACAAGCTGCGTCGATTCAATAGATATGGCGCATTGAGTCATCTCATGTGCGCCCGTACATAGCTCACAAACACTAGCAACTTGAGGCACCCCATGCTTTGACATAGAATCCAATTTCTTATTAAGTGCCTCCAGCTGAGCTGCTAGAGCTGTGACTGTATTAACTTCCAGAATTCCTGCTATTTTGCCTTGTGATAATCTCTGAGTTGGATTCTGGTATTCATTCGCAGCCATAATCTCAATCAACTCATAAGCTTCCTCATAGCTCTTAGCCCATAGAGCTCCACCTGATGCTGCATCTAGCATGGATCTTGACTGTGCACCCAAGCCATTATAAAAGAAGTTAATCACCATCCAATCAGGCATCCCATGATGTGGACACTTCCTTAGCATCTCCTTATATCGCTCCCAAGCCTCGCACAAAGACTCTCCAAACTGCTGTGAAAATTGAGTTATAGCATTCCTGATTGCTGCGGTCTTTGCCATGGGGAAAAATTTATTGAGAAATTTCTGAACAAGATCCTCCCATGTCAAAATAGAATTTGCTGGTAGAGAGTGCAACCAACCCTTATCTTTATCCCGTAGAGAAAATGGGAAAAGTCTCAATTTCACATAATCCTCAGACACACCATTGATCTTGAAGGTGTCGCAGATCTCGATAAAGTCCTGAATGTGCATATTAGGATCTTCCGTTGAAGCACCCCCAAACTAAACCGAATTCTGCACCATCTGAATTATGCTAGGCTTGATTTCAAAAGTATTAGCTGCAATAGCTGGCCTGACAATGCTAAATTGGACGTCATTGACCTTTGGTTGAAAATAATACATCAATGCTTTCGTTGCTGGTTCTCTCATTGCTACCTGAAACACATAGAACTAAACAACTATGTAAAACACAATCCGAGTCAGTTAACTCTAACAACCACTGATGACAAGCACATAAACTAAAAATAAAACACCGATGATCCCCGGCAGCGGCGCCAAAAACTTGTTTACACTAAATCACGCAAGTGTACGTGGTCACAAGTGATATAGATATAAGTCAAGTTCGTTCCCACAGAGATCTGGTTTATGTTTCAATTCAGTTAATGCACCTATGCAACAATGTATGGTTTTTATTCACTGCTAAGACAAATAACAAGATTGGGTTTTGATTAACTATAATTAACTAAAAAGCAAATTAACAAACTAAGAATTAGTTAACTAACGAGATTTAAAATCGAATTACTTATGCTAGAGAAAACATGGGATCTTAACTTCATTAAATACTTCGCTTAGAGTTGATGCCTTTAATCAAAGTATGCGATGGTTATGATATCTGATCGGACAAAACGAAACAAGTACACACTACTTCTCAGTATACGAATACCAAACTAAACATACATCCACAAAAGAGATAGAAGATGAATAGACACCAATTATGCTTAGACCCTATATCTCTATAAGATTTGAAAACATAACGGTTGAAGAACAAGTTGTCTATTAAGATCACACAGGGCAACATAATATCTCTATTTACGCTACAAATAATGATGTTAAAACATCAACCTATCCTATGCTAGCATGGCAAGTTCTAAATCTCAAGATCCACTCTCGTTTCACAAGAGATTAACAAATTAGATATTAGCTACGCATCTAAATTCATAAAGCACAACCATACGAGGATATCAAATAAACATCACACACAGATCTTTAAAGCATCAAGATACTAAAGCTCCATAAATAAATCCGTTAGAATCCCATGACAATGATTAGTTCGTAATTGAACCTCTCGTCATCATGGGATCAAGTGAAACCATGATAATAAAACAAAATATGAATTCTATGTTATAATATGCTAACTAATGATACAAATTACAATGGTAGGATGTATTTATATAGGCTCTAGAAGTCTTGCCCAACAAGAAATTTCCCAAAATAGAGTTAAAATAGAATTCTGTAGTTTAGCACAAAATACGTTTCCTAAACTGATTCTGTTTTTAAGGAAAATTCGTAGCTGACTTTTCTTCAGTATTTCTGGGACGTTCCAGTTGTAATTGGACATCTGGACCAATTTAGAATGAAATAGAATTCCGTTATCTTCGCGTGGACTGTAAGATCGTCCAAAATGGACTTGTAGAACTCAGGATATGGCCCAAACAATAAATCAGAATTTTTTTCCAGCGAATTAGGGCGCACCCTGCGCACTCTGGCGCGCACCCTGCGCACTCTAGCGCGCACCCTGCGCGGTCACCTTCAGTCCAGATTTTTATTTTGCTTTATTCTTCAAGGAAATTTTCCAAGCTTCGCGTGGACAGTAAGATCGCTGAAAATGGACTTCTAGAACTCCAGATATGGCCAAAACAGTGTAGACTGCGCAACCTACCCATAAATCCAAATTTTCCACAATTTGCTCATTTCTCATCCGTTTTCTCTTCCGATTCTTTTACCACTTCCCGTTCTTCAATTCTTGACTTATGAATCCTCATGGTAGCCTAGGGAAATACATCATCCTTCATTCCAATGCTCAATTTCAACTCCAAGATCGACGAAAATCAACAACCCTAGCCGACATTTTACTAACCTGCACAACTACAGAAAACACATCAAAAACGCAACAAACTTGAGGCCAAGTGAAATGCTCCAAGTGGATATAAAATCCACTTATCACATTCTCCAAATGCGTATCGCCACTATTCATTGTCTCCTTTCGTTTATCCCCTTTCACTTGCCGGCGACCCTCGTCTCCCTCTCGTCTCTCTCTTGTTTCTCATCCTCCTCCCTCCGAGCATATAAAATAATCACCATATTTTTCTCTCCTTTCCCCCAATCTGTTTATCAAGAACTAGCCCCGTCGTAGGAGCGTGTAAAAATCGATTGAAAAATTGATCAAACATGAAAAAATGAAAATGAGATCTATATTGGGGATTCTAAATCCCGCAATATAATTGAAAATTAAAGGCTACAAAGTTGTAGAGGGGAAAAAGGTGATTCGAATGGTATATGCAATGTGAATGGACGAAGGTCGGATAATGGTGAACGGAGGTTTGCCAAAAATTCGAAGAAAATCGCCTCTCTCTCGCTTTTGTGAAGACGATGAACAAGGACGATTGCGCATCTTCCAGATGCGTGTCTGGCGATGCGCATTCTCCACATGCGTATCTCGGATACGCATGTGACATTCGAATTCCAGTTTGTGAAGACAATGCATAAGGTACATGCGTATACTCTGTACGCATATGGTACATGCGTAGTCCGTGGATATTTTGGGAGGAACATCCTGTATGTGGACATTTCGACCATTTGGTTTTAAATGATGGATATTGTGATTTTTCACCCAAAATAAAGTTGTATTTTTGGTAATTTTTCATTAATCAATGGTTGACATCTTTCAATTGATACAAATTTTATCACGCAAAAAAACTTTTTCTTAATTTCTCTTTTCTATATTAATTTTCACATCTATTTTTCAAAAAAAAAAACACTTCAACTGATGTAGATAAAATTTTTAATATAAATTGTTAGGAATAATTCATAAGTTGTGATGTTAAGAATAGAATTTACACATTATACTTCTTGTAATCCTGATCTTATAAAGGATTTAGCACTGTATATAGGTTTTATGTGTAAAACAGTTATCTGTATAGTTTAATCAGGAATGAACAGTGTATCGGAGACTACATGTCAGGAACAGAGAGCAAATCCTGATGACGTGTCCAATACTGATGGTTGATCAGATACTGATGCAGTGTGCAGATCCTGATATCAGTCGTGTTACTGATGATGTCATTATGGATGCTACAGAAACTGGCAAGTGCTATAAAACAGGATCGTTGTTTGAAGAACAAGCAAGAAGATATTATGAAGGAAAGAGTTTTCTATTGAAGGAAACTATCGACTAGAAGGCAGAACATTGTCATGTATAGATTATATCTTTCTGTTATTAGTTGATAGGTAGCATTATAAATACTCTCTCAATTTCATTGTAAAGAGTGTGAGGCGTGAGACGAAATTGTGAGTTCGTGTGCGTAGCTCTGTATAAGGTTTGTATTCGAGAAGTTCGAAACAAACAGAGAGATATTTGTATTGTCAGCAGCTGCTAAAGGTATTGTACACCTTTGGTAGAGTTTGTATTTGATCTTATTAATACAAACAAGAGTTTGATTCATTCGTTTATTCTTGTTTTTATAATCAAGCAAAAATCAGACAGGATTATATAACTTGTATTCAACCCCCCCCTTCTACAAGTTATTCGAGTTAACAATTGGTATCAGAGCGGGTTGATTTCGAATAATCATAAAGATCTGCAATCATGTCTGGTTACAAGGATGGGAATACTAAGATTCCTATGCTCAAGAGAAACGAATATACTCTATGGGAAGTAAAGATGTTGCATCATCTGGAAGCAACAGATCCTGATTATCTTGACAGAATCAGAGATGGACCTTTTGTTCCAACAAAGGTCGTTGGACAAGCAACTGTTGATGGTGAGGTTGTTCCAGAATATACAGCAGAGAAGCCAAAATCTGAATGGTCAGATAAGGACAAGGAGAATGTTCTCAAAGATGCTAAAGTGAGAAACATATTATTCAACAGTCTTGATTCTGTTCTCACTAACTATGTTCTCTCTTGTAAAACTGCTAAGGATATATGGGACAATCTTAAGGTTCACTGTGAAGGAACTAAGCCTGTCAGGAAGAATATGAGGACATTACTTATACAACAGTATGAGTACTTTGAATCCAAGTCTGGTGAGTCACTTACTGATACCTTTGATAGGTTTACAAAACTCATCAATGAGATGGCCATGCATGGTAAATATTATGACTTGGAGGATATGAATACAAAGTTCATGAAAGCTTTGCCTGATTTCTACAATGAGAAGATATCTGCGATTGAGGAAGCTAATGATCTGGATGAGATTTCATTAGAGGCAGTCTATGGAAAATTGAGAGCTTATGAACTTGACAAGCAGCAGAAGAAGAGCAGGAGTGAAGGAAAGATGAAGACTATTGCACTTACTGCTCAATCTGAAGTAAAGAAGCTTCCTGAAGAACAGCATGAAGAGATTGCTGTAAAGAATTCGAGGAAGAAGAAAAGCAAAGAAAGTTCTGATTCAGAGTGTAATAACCCTAACTTTAGCCAAACTACAGTGATCACATGAATAGTAAATTTCGAGGATTTAGAGAAATGGTATATAAGTACTCCATAATGGAAACGGAAAAGGAATAAACAGAAACCATATTAGTGTTGTATATTGAAAATAAGTGACTCGAAATGACGATAGATTTCAGAAATTCCTAAAGATGGATTTTTGAGGATTTAGACTTCCAAAGAACTTCTATTGGATATTGAGGAGCATGGAAATATTATAAGAATGACAAATTGAGGGATTAGTGAATTTAGATTTGAGCCAGGGGATTATTAAGTTAAGAGAATACCAAAGGAAATTGGATTGTTAAATGGTTTCAAAACCACTGAGATAATGAGGTACATTCGAAACGAACCACAATTAGACGAGTATGGAATCCAAGCAACCAAGATTAGCGATATAACAAGGATACATACCACATTATTATCTACCAATGTGATTGGCATTTTACTTAGGAAAACAAGAAAAGAGGTTATTGGATTATCAAAGTGGTGTCATTAGTCATTAACTTGTTTTTAATGGTAAATTAGTAACTTTGCAAGGTTTTAAACACAAAATATCTTTCCAAGCTTCCATAACACTCTAGTATTAGCAAGATTAGATGAGATAAGATCAAAGAAATCAAAGGAAAACTCCTCCCCCATCCATTTCTTCCAATTCGGCTATTCAAGAAAAAAAAAGAGAAAAATCAAAACCAAAACCCTAGCTCTCTTCAACTACAAATCTAAGGAAAATTCATGGGTGTTCTTGGAGGTTAGGAAGGATCATCTACAAAGTTTCATAGCAAACTAACATCATTTGGCAAGGTAAATAAATTCTTAAAGATGATGATGAATAGTAAATGAATAGTAAAATCTTAGTATTAACTTTGTTTTAATGGCTCCTTTAGTTAATTCAAGCTAATTCAAGGTTGTTCAAGGTGTGCCCAAGGATTATTAAGGATTATTAAGTGTTCTTCAAGCTTCAAAGAGGTATAACAACCCTTGCCCTTTTGTATTTATGATGGATATTGTGGTGTTTAGTGATTAAGTGGTATAAAGGTTATGTTTATGATGTTATAAGTGTTTGTAAGTGGTTTGAGTTGATTTTGGAAGGAGTTTGGGATTGTAACCATGGCTGGTAATGAAGGCCACATGGTGTAGGTGATGATTATTGTGTTTGATGATTGGTTTTGGAGGAGTTTGATTTTGGAAAGTATGAAATTACAGCAGTTATAATGTCCGATTTTCGTTAGAACGAAAACTGCCCTGTTTTGTGACCCCTGTATTCATACGGTACCTCACTGCCTAGGTTACCAATTGACCATGAAATGATAGAGCTTAGTTCATAGATCGTTTTGATATAAGGTGCGTTAAAATCTGATGAACGGTTTAGGAGAAAAGTCAGTTTTAGTGAAAGGTGTTCGAAAACCGAGAAACTGTAATTGTATCAACTTTGAGGCTATGATCAACCTACTTAGACATTTTTAAAAATTATGAAACTTTGGGATAGTGTAGTAGGGTGTTCAGAGGACCCTTGACAGTTGACCTTGTAGTAAAAGTCGAAATTCATATTTTCTGATAATTTTTACAGTTAAGTGTGGTCATTAGGGGAAATGGTGAAAACCCCTGAAACTTCGATTGAGCTTATAAATGGTTAAGTCCTTGAACCTTTGGGGTAATAATAATACGTTAAACATATGTTGAAGTGTAAAGGGTTTTGTTATATAAGAGGGTAGTGAGTAAGAGATGTGGTATGCTAATGATGGTCCTTTTGTGTTTATAGAAATTCCGGAGGAGGGACCAGTCATACTATCAGGATACAGAAACCAAGGCAAGATTTTTCTATCCCTACTTGGAAATTATTTATCTTCAAAGAAACTGGATTTCATGAAATATATATATATGTGATGCTATTGTTACTATATTGTTAAGAAATGATTTTTCTCGATTATTGATGTGAAAAGGGAAGGTATATGAGTATGGTATGAATATGGATATGAGTATGAGTATGAGATGGATATGAATATACATAGGGATGATTATGCATGAAGTTAACAGGCCTTATGATTAAGGGAATATGAAAGAATGGTATCAGTTGTTATCCAGGGTTATATGATTTATAATACTATATTAAAAATATTCTTTTTAGTGTTAGTAGCATTACAAATATTATTTGATTATTAATTACTACCCTTTAAGTAGACGGAATATGATATAAAAGCATAATTGAATTCTTAAATATAAAAGAGATGTTTGAATCATAATCAGAGTATTATGTTATGTATATATTTTATAGAAATAATGTGCGAGAATGAAAATGATATGAGTGAATGATGATTGATAATGGAAGTGATATATGGAAATGGAAATGTGAAATGGTGATGATAAATTGAATAATGATCTTATAAAAAAGGGGGATTAGCAACAAACTTGCATAAGAGGCTATGTCAGGGCTGTGTGCGACATAGTCTAGTATTCATGATTCGGCACGAAGATGCCAAGGGAGGATGTTAGCAGGTGGCCTTCCTCCAGGAGGATGTTAGCAGGTGGCCTTCCTCCAGGGATGATGTTAGCAGGTGGCCTTCATTCCTTCTACCGGTAGTAAAAAGGGACGGATACGGAGGGCGACTGATCATCGTGCCTCACGTATTCGGCAACAGTGAAAACCCCTATAATATTTGAATAAAGAATGAATGATAAAGTCAGATTGGTATACTGAAAAGGAAAAATGATATGAAAGATGAAATTATTGTTATAGATGAAGAGAAACTGATTTTATATTAATTGATATAATTGTTGCATAAGAAGGAAATGAGAAGATGATAGAGAGAGATTTATTCAAGTTTTCATTCTATTTTGAAATATTACACTGAAAGATTATATTGATTGTTATATTATTTAAGAAGAGAAACTGATACTGTATTATTCTAGATTTCTTTCTTATAATAGTAAGTGGATGATGTATTATTAAATAAGAGTTTTATTCTTTCTTAAAGTTTATAATTGATTTCCGTTTACATATGTATATACATGTATACTTGGTTACATTTTTAAATTCTAGTTTATAATAATATCTTGCTGAGCTATTATAGCTCACTCTTGCTACTTATCTATATACAGCTAGGTACGCCGATACTCCGTACTACACCCCGGAAGAGGGTACTGGAAAGACGAACTTTTGAGAGAGTGTTGGCAACGCTTTCCGAGGTAGCTATCGGACGGTTGGGTATTGATAGATTGTGTACATTAAGGGTGTAAGTTGGTGTAATAACTTTTGATTGTTGAAATGCTTCATGTCGAAGTATTATTCAGCAATGTGTTTAAGTATGATTCTGGGTTTGTAATAACTGTTTAACTCTAAACTTTTATTATGGTGAATGATGTTCTCTGAGCATATGACTGGTGTGTGTGTGTGTTACTGTGGGGTCAATTGCATAAGTATAAAAAAAAAAAACCCAAGAGATATTGATTTTGAATGGAAGTTGGTCCGTGATGGCCCAGATTCATGACCCCGGATTTGGGGCTGTCACACAGAGACTACTGATATGGACTCTGACAACAATGATTCTGAATCTGAGATGCAAGAACTCTTTGCTATGTTTGCTAAAGCCTTCAAGAAAGGCAGATTCAACAGGAGAAGATTTAGCAAAGGACCTTTTCAAAAGAAGGAGGAGAAGAAGAGTGACAAGAGCAAAAGTACAATTGTCAAGCTTGATAAGGCCAAGATCAAGTGCTTTAACTGCAGCGAGCTTGGACACTTTGCTAGTGAGTGTAAGAAGCCTAGGAATTCAGGAAAGGGTAATGCACTTATGGTCACACAGAAGGATTGGGCTGATTCCAGTGACTCTGAAGATGAATTGGATTATGAAAACATTGCATTGATGGCCAATAGTTCAGACAAACCTGGATCTCCAAAGAAAACTTCTCCATCCTCTGATAAGGGCACAGGAAAGAAGCATTCAATTATCTTGGACAGTGGATGCTCTGGACACATGACTGGAAAGAAGTCCCTGCTTACAAAGTTTGAGAGGAAAGCTGGCCCAGTAATATCTTTTGGAGATGGCAACAAAGGAGAAACTCTGGGATATGGCTCAATTATTTTGGGGAATGTCATCATAGAAAATGTAGCACTGGTTGAAGGCTTGAAACATACTCTTTTAAGCATAAGTCAACTGGGTGATAAAGGTTACAAATCAATCTTTGACAGAGAAGGATGCAAAGTCTTGAATATGCAGAATGGAGACATTGTTCTAACTGGTCAAAGGCATGGTAACATATATGAAGCCAGCTTAAGTGATACATCTAAAGGAATTGTTAGATGTCTCTACAGCAAAGCAACAAATGATGAAAGCTGGAATTGGCACAAGAAGCTCTCACATCTTAATTTCAAGAAGCTTAATCAACTTGTTAAATACAATTTGGTGAGAGGCCTACCTCAGGCGAATTTTGTGCAAGATGGACTTTGTGATGCATGTCAGTTTGGAAAGCAAAGAAGAACCACTTTCAAGAGCAAGACTGAAAATTCAATTACTGAACCATTTCACATGCTACATCTTGATCTGTTTGGTCCAGTAAACATTATGTCTATCAGCAAGAAAAGATATGCTCTAGTTATGGTGGATGATTTCACAAGGTTTACATGGGTGTTCTTTCTACACAAGAAGGATGAAGCTCCTCAGCAAATCATTGAACTCATCAAGAATATTCATAATAACTCTGAGTACAAAGTCAAAGTACTTAGGAGTGACAATGGTACAGAATTCAAGAATTCTACAATGGAGGAGTTTTGTGCAGACAATGGAATTACTCAACAGTTTTCTGCACCTGGTACACCTCAACAAAATGGTGTAGTGCAAAGAAAGAACAGGACTCTCATAGAGGCAGCAAGAACCATGCTTGCAGATGCAAAACTTCCAACCTACTTTTGGGCAGAAGCTATTAACACTGCATGTTTCACTCAGAACTGTACCTTGGTAAATAGTCATGGAAAGACTCCCTATGAGATGATCAAAGGAAAGAAACCAAGTGTGAAATATTTTCACATCTTTGGATGTAAATGCTATGTCCTAAAAGTTCATCCAGAACAACTTGGAAAATTTGAAGCCAAATCGGATGAAGCAATTTTTCTAGGATATTCAGCATCTAAGGCCTTCAAAGTTTATAATCTCAGAACTCACATTGTTATGGAATCAATTCATGTTGCATTTGATGATAAGAAATTTGGAATTTTGCAAACTGATGAAAGCCATGACAAATTGGAATTTGAAAATCTGAAGATTTCTGAGATACTCTCAAGTGATGATGAAGGTTCTCCAGAAGGAATTTCTATTGCTTCTCAAAGGAATGCTACTGTTGAGGGGGAGCAAATCAATCAGAGAGAACACAGTGATCATCAGGAGCAGACTAGTCTTTCAGAGTCTATTCCATCAGGAATTGACGTTTCAGAGTCTACTCCATCAGGAACTGACCTTTCAGAGTCTACTGAGGAAAGATCAGTAACTAGCAGTAATATGGAATCTACTGATTCTATTGATCAAAGGAGAGTTTTTGAAGGTAGAGAGAATTCTTCTACAAAAGATACCACTAACTTAGGGGGAGAGACTAGCAGAGTTAATCTACCACCTGTTAGAAAATGGACAAAGGATCATACTGAAGATTTGATAATTGGTGATCCAAATAGTGGTGTTTGAACTAGAAGATCAATTCAAAATGAATGCTTGTATAGTTGCTTTCTCTCAAAGAATGAACCTAAGAAGGTTGAAGAAGCCTTACAGGATCCTGATTGGGTAATTGCAATGCAGGAGGAGTTAAATGAGTTTGAGAGAAACAAAGTTTGGAAACTGGTACCAAGACCTAAAGGTAGATCTATTGTTGGTGCAAGATGGGTTTTCAGAAACAAGCTAGATGAATCTGGTATGATTGTAAGAAACAAAGCAAGACTGGTGGCCAAGGGATATTCTCAGAAAGAAGGCATTGATTATGATGAGACCTTTGCACCTGTAGCGAGATTGGAAGCAATCAGAATGTTTCTTGCATTTGCAGCTCATTCAAAATTCAAGGTATACCAGATGGATGTTAAGAGTGCTTTTCTAAATGGCAAACTTGATGAAGAAGTATATGTAGAACAGCCACCTGGATTTGTTGATCCAAAGTTTCCAAATCATGTCTACAAACTTGACAAGGCACTCTATGGACTAAAGCAGGCACCAAGAGCATGGTATGAGACTTTGTCTAAATTTCTTCTTGAAAATGGCTTCACAAGAGGTACAATTGACAAAACTCTATTCTTTAGAAAGATAAAAGGTGAATTGCTTTTAGTTCAAGTATATGTTGATGATATTATTTTTGGTTCTACTAATGAGAAGTTGTGTGCTAAGTTTAGCAAGCTTATGCAGTCTAAGTATCAGATGAGCATGATGGGTGAACTAAATTATTTCTTAGGCTTGCAGGTCAAACAGACTGAGACTGGTATTTTCATTAATCAGTCAAAGTATATCAAAGATCTTTTAAGAAGGTTTGACTTTCAAGACTGTGCAGTTGCAAAAACACCCATGGCAACAGCCACTAAACTAGACTCTGATCCTAAGGGGAAGAGTGTGGATAATACTAGTTATAGAGGCATGATAGGCTCTTTGTTATATCTAACTGCAAGTAGGCCAGATATAATGTTTTCTACCTGTTTATGTGCTAGATTCCAAGGTGATCCTAAGGAATCTCATTTAATTGCTGTGAAGAGAATTTTTAGATATCTCAAAGGAACTCCAAATCTTGGTTTGTGGTATCCTAGAGAATCTGATTTCTTTCTAATTGGCTATTCAGACTCTGATTATGCAGGGTGTAAGATAGACAGGAAAAGCACTACAGGTACATGTCAATTCTTGGGAAATAGATTGATTTCTTGGGCAAGCAAGAAACAACAATCTGTTTCAACCTCAACTGCAGAAGCTGAGTACATAGCAGCAGGCAGTTGTTGTGCACAGCTCCTTTGGATAAGAAATCAGTTGATGGATTATGGTATGACACTTAGTAATATTCCTATGTTTTGTGATAATACTAGTGCTATTAAAATTGCAGAAAATCCAGTTCAACATTCAAGGACTAAGCACATTGATGTCAGGTATCATTTTATTAGAGAACATATTGAGAATGGTACTGTGGAACTTCATTTTGTTCCTACTGACAAACAGCTTGCAGATATTCTAACTAAACCACTTGATGAGACTACATTCAGTAGACTAGTAAGTGAGTTAGGAATGTTAAATTTTTAGATCTTTAACATCTGCAAAAGTAGCAAGGTATGTTGTTCTTAGCTTATAGACTTGATATTCTTGTCAGGATCTATATTTGATTGTTAAATGTTTTAGCTATAACACATTGCCTTGATAAATTTCAGTATGATAGACTTGTTAATAATCATCAGGATTAGATTTGTTATCAGGATGCTGACGTCATCAGTATTGTGTCAGTATCAGGATTATGAAAATTGTTTCAGATCCTGACGTTTACTTTGTGTAGTAATCTGATTCTGTGATGTGTTAAGTCTATGCTAGCAAGTTTTGATATTTGCATACTGATAATTTATACATCATTCAGAAATCAAAAGACAAGCAGATAACAAGAAATTGTATTTTCATTAATAAAAATCATTACATGGAAATGAAATACAACATCTTTTTGTCTAAATTTCTATTCTATACTTGTCTATTGATATGAACTCTGAGGTACAGGACAAGGAGCATCTCAAGAAATCCATCAGGGGATGAAAGCCTCGTTTGCTCTTGGATTCCTTGTCTGGGCGACTTGAATGAGAGCAGCTAACTTAAATGAATAGCATCTCCATCAAGATCAACCTCAGACTCTCGGCCAAATTCTTCATCCTCAAGTTTTGAGGAGGTTAGGGGAAGATTGTATCCAACAGATGGATGTTCTAGGAGAAACCTCTGGATATTATCGAAAACCAATCCATTCATGATTAGTTCGATGAGAAGAGTCGTTTGTTCAAAGAGATGATCAAGAACAGGATATTCATCGACCAAGAAAAATCTTAAAAATGGGTTTGAAGGGATTTTTGGTTTTAGAAGCATTGTTGAGAAGAAAAGAAATTGAAAGGTTATGGAGAATGGCATAAGGCGTTTGGTTCTTTTAAAGAAAGACGTGAGAAGCTGAGCAGTCACTTGGAAGTCTTAATGAAGTCAAATGCTAATTATTGCATGAGACTGTATTTCTTGTTTCAAGAAATATTGAAAATATCTAACCAATTGATTTTCTGTTCAGATTAATTGTTTATTTTCTTTTTCAGATAAAAGAAAAATGCCACGTGAAAAACTCCATATTAAGTCTCTGATGATATTGATCAGGATTTCATGAGTGATCATCAGGATTTGAAAATTGCATTTGGTGATTATTTTGATGAGAGGTCATCAGGAAAAGGAAGCTGATCAGTATTGCTTATTTATACCCTGATTTATTTCATGAAAATCAATTTTGGATTTTATTTTCCAAAAATCATGGGTAACCGCATTTTTCAGGGACTGACACCTGTCAATCTACGTGTCAACGTGGGATAGTGGTCTGAAAGATTTGTGAAATATATTTGTTTTGAAACTCTAATTGTGTAATTGCTTTCTCTAATTTTACATTCTCTAAAGCAAAAATCACTCGTGAGTTTTCAAAATCACTAATCCATTTCAAGAATTTTTCAAGTTTCTTTTCAGATCAAGAATGGCAGCTCAGAGAAGATTACCTAAATCAGTAGCCTTCAAGTTTGGTGACTTTGATTTTATGACAAACAATCATGTTGCAGCTATCACCAACAAGGAAGGAGTGTCATCTGATTTTCATCCAATCATGGACTTTCTGGCGTATGGACCATTAAGTTATGCATTGACAGCATCTCCACAGATTAATCAAGTAGCTGTTTCACAAGCTTGGGAGAATGCTGAGGTAATTGATTCTACTCAGAGTCAATCAGGTAAGATTGTTCTACATTTAGGACAAGATTTATTTGACATTACTGAATCTGTTGTTAGTTCAGTACTTTGCTTACCTGTTACTGATAGTTATGAGAATGTACCATCTGATGATAATATAAGAACTATGTTGTTTGAATTAGGTTATAGTGGACCTCTAGATAACATGAGCCAGTTGAATAGAACTTTTCTTAGAAAGGAATGGTCTTTTTACTTTGATCAAATTGCTAAATGTTTTACTGGCAAATGTAGTTCTTTTCAACAAATTACTTCTGTTACATCACATATTGCTTATAGTTTGCTTTATGACAGAGTAATTAACATTGGTCATATTATCTTAAGTCAGATGAGTATTAAACTTGGGTCAAGAGATCAAAACAGGAAAATGGTTTATTATCATAGATTTATGCAATTGTTTATTAACCATTTTATTCCTGATGTTGAAGCTAGATTTGGTAGGGAACATTGTGTTTCTTCTTATGAACAGCAAAAGAGAATTTTCTCTGATATTACAAAGAAGGACAATGAAAAGAATCTAGATGAAATACCTGCAATTCATTATCCACATCATTTTCAGGTAATTCTTAACACTCATCTTCCTACTATCTACAATTCTTCTTTCTTTTGTGGTGAAATGGCTCAGGAATCTCAATTGGAGGAGAACCCACCTGTGTCTACCCAAGTAGCCCAAAACATCATAGTCTCTGAAACAATTCAAGAACCAAATTTTGATCCACAGCCTATTGTTTCAAAGAAACCAACCTCTGGTGTTTCTCAAAAGACATCAGTTGTAAGGAAGAGAAGATTTGTTGTGTCAAGTAGTAGTAGTAATTCTAGTGAAGATGATGATGATTTAACTCTTGCAGAGAGAGCAGAATTGAAGGCTGCAATTCAACTTTCTTTGTTAGCACAAAGAGATGAAAAACCTAGTCACAGCCAGGCTGCAGTCTCTCAAAAGGCTGTAGTTCTTAAAAAGGGAAAACAGTTACTGGATACTGTCTCTCAAAAGACTGTGTCTATTGAACAAAGATCTCATCCCAAGATCACTTCTGTGTCTACACCTCTTGAGTCTTCTCAGGATAAATCTTTTGCTCACTATATCGGGAGAACAAGGAGAAAGATTCAATTGTCACCTACACACACAGAGTCTAGTCCAACTAATATCATGCAGGTTTCTACAAATCAAGCTACATCTATGTCAGTATTTGACAAGAGAGATCTGGATATTGATTCTTCATGGGAAACTACATTATCATACAGACTGGCTATGGGACTAATTTCTCTCAAAGTGAAGTTGTCAAGGCCTGTTCTAGACTTTTTGGTTGAAAAAGTACCAAAACTTTTATTTCCAGATGAATATGGACTTCTACATCAAAGACTTGACTTAATGAAGATGTATTTCTATGTATCTGTCAGAAGACAATTAGTCAAGAAATTTGGACTCTCGAAGCATGTTGCACTTCAATCACTTCATGCATATTTATTTGACAAGGATGTAATTATTGAAGATGCTTCAGCTCAAGGTGAACAACTGGAGGAAGTAGATAGAGGGAAGCAGTCAACAGAAGATACTATTGCACCAGTGGTGAATAGTAGGAAAGATCAGATCACAGTCACTGTAACACAAGAACCATCTAGTCAGAGGAAGGATGACTCAGGAGCTGTGATAGCTGATGTTGAAAGGTCTTCTGTGATGACTGAGAATGCAAGTGAGATACCCTATGATATGGGAGGAATGACTTTGGTTGATTTTTCTGAAGATCAAACAAATTTTGTTCAGTCAGAGTCTATCCACCTTGAGGGTGTGTCTCAGCAAACAACACTTAAAGACGGTGATGTACTAACTATGGTGTCTAATGAAGGATTACTGAAGACATCAGAGTCTAGTAAACAACCTGAAAGTGGTATACTGGAGCCTGTAGTTTCTGAAAGGAAAGAAGATGATTGTATGGGTTCAGAGACTATAGCAGCTCACTCCTTGGAGAAAACCTCAAGCCACATGCCATATGAGGAACCCTCTCTCCATGTGAGTTCAGGTATAAAAACTCCTTCTAAACTCTATTTTTCTGTAGGTCATGAGAGCACTTATCTAAATTTGAGTGATACAGTTGAAAATATGGACTTAGATCCACAATTTGAGCGGCTGGCTCCTGACCAGGCAAAAGGTGAGGTAGAAAGAGTGTTGACTTTAGAAAGTCAAAGTGAGAATGAGGGTATGGATGATCAACTCCATAGTGAGGGAGAGAAAATTAGGAAACCATCATTTGATTTCTGGGATCAGGTTTTTCCTGAATCTTGGTCTGAAAATTTGGGTATGGATGCTGGTACTTATTCATTCATCAAAATGTATCAGAAGAATGACCTAGCACATCACAATGCAAAGCCAGAAGTTAAAGCTCAGAAGCAAAAGGAGAGGCTTGCAGGAATTATTAACAGAAGAGGTGCCAGGATAAAGCAATCTCTTGATACATATGTACCAGATGAAGATCCTAATGATCCTAGTGTTCCTTTGTATGTACTTCCAATATCAGCTAGAATTGAGACATCAACAGTCTCTGATCACTCTAAGGAGGAGTCAGGATTTGAAGATGTTAGTACACAGAATACTGGTGAAGGAGATGATGATCATGTTTCAGTTCCAGAACAGAAAGATGAAGACGCTGATACTTCTAATCAGGTTTTATTACTTGAATATCATACAACTCAAGCAACTTCTTCTACAAGACTTGAAGATAAAGTTCTTTCTGATTCTGATACTGAAGATACTAGAAGCACTTCCAACATTGAAGTTCATTCTGATGTTTTGAAAGATATTCAGAATTCACAAATTGCTATTCAAACAAGACTTCAATCACTTGAAGATAACCAAGTCACAATTATGGAAAATCAAGCAGTTCTTATGAATCTCATTTGTTCTGTTTCTGAATCTCTTGGAATTAATGTTGCTGATGTCAAAAAGGGGGAGATAAAGACAATTCAAAGACAACAACAACACTACCAGACTGAAGGAGATAAAGATGCAGGGGGAGATAAAGATCAGACAAAGGGTAGTAAAAAGAAGAACCAGGAGTGACAGTGGTGAATCTCAGCTAGGAAGTGGTAAAGGAAGAGCAGCATTAATAGTTAAAATTCTTTCTTCTAAGTACTGGATAAATGTCTACATCTGAGAAGGAGGTACTTAACTTCATAATTCTACATTCATAAATTCTATTCTGGTTGTATTGTTATATGTTTTGACATCCACAACTTAGATTTATGCTTCAGATTGTAAAGCATAAATAGGGGGAGATTGTTAGGAATAATTCATAAGTTGTGATGTTAAGAATAGAATTTACACATTATACTTCTTGTAATCCTGATCTTATAAAGGATTTAGCACTGTATATAGGTTTTATGTGTAAAACAGTTATCTGTATAGTTTAATCAGGAATGAACAGTGTATCGGAGACTACATGTCAGGAACAGAGAGCAAATCCTGATGACGTGTCCAATACTGATGGTTGATCAGATACTGATGCAGTGTGCAGATCCTGATATCAGTCGTGTTACTGATGATGTCATTATGGATGCTACAGAAACTGGCAAGTGCTATAAAACAGGATCGTTGTTTGAAGAACAAGCAAGAAGATATTATGAAGGAAAGAGTTTTCTATTGAAGGAAACTATCGACTAGAAGGCAGAACATTGTCATGTATAGATTATATCTTTCTGTTATTAGTTGATAGGTAGCATTATAAATACTCTCTCAATTTCATTGTAAAGAGTGTGAGGCGTGAGACGAAATTGTGAGTTCGTGTGCGTAGCTCTGTATAAGGTTTGTATTCGAGAAGTTCGAAACAAACAGAGAGATATTTGTATTGTCAGCAGCTGCTAAAGGTATTGTACACCTTTGGTAGAGTTTGTATTTGATCTTATTAATACAAACAAGAGTTTGATTCATTCGTTTATTCTTGTTTTTATAATCAAGCAAAAATCAGACAGGATTATATAACTTGTATTCAACCCCCCCCTTCTACAAGTTATTCGAGTTAACATAAATATATTACAAAAATAATTTTTTATTTAAAATCTAGTCTATAAATGAAGTTTACACATGTTAGGTCGAATTCACAATAGTTAATCAAATACTGTATGAGTAACTTAACAAGAACACACTGTTTAATACTCAAAAACTGTTTGGAATTAACAATTCCTCTCTCAGTGATGTAAAATATCACAGAGAGCTGCTCAGGTTACAATCAATAAATTTCTCAATGTTCGATACCCTTCTAGGGTTAACCTGACTGTATTTATAAAACATACAGCTTCATACAATCAGTAATTGATTCTCCTATAATTAAGCTATACAATTGATAACAATCACGATTGCTCTAGTCTTCCAAGTCAACTCAATCTCTTTGACAGCTTTCCAATCTTCAAAGATATTGCTTCCAAATTTATCTTGTATCAATCTTCAAACACTGTTGACTCTTCAGACAATACCGCTACAGAGTTTAACAATCTCTGTTGCGCTTCCAGTCAGTGTTTAACTAAACTCTGACTGCTTCCAGCTAAACTCTGTTTTGTCACTATAGCTTCCAAACACTGTTCTCATCAATCATTTCTAACAATCTCCCCCAACTTGTCCATTAACAAGAATGTACAAGTTTACAGTAAATGATGATGTCAAAACAAATACAAAGTTTTACAGTGTTTAACATACAAACAGAGTTTAAGCTATTACTTAACAATTTCTACAGAAAATAAGAAAATTCTTACAGACTTTAATTTCTAATCTCTTGTAGATCTGGCATTGTTCTGAGATAGTCTATAAGCAATCTTCTTTCAGCATTTTCAAGCTCTATCTGCATGGCTTCCTTGATTTCTCTCAACTGAGGATCATTCTCATCAGTTTGATAGATAGCAGCTCTAAGATCATAGATTTTGTTTCTTCTCATTTCATTTCCCAGCCTGATATATTTCACTTCCTCAGACTTCACATTAAAATCCAGAACAGTGACTCCAAGATCAGTCTTCAGCTTTGTAGTTCCCTTCTCCATTTCTATCAGATTGCCATTCCAATCTCTGTATTTAGGAACATACTTACTGTTGAATTTCATTTGTCTTCTTGCAAGGTTTTGAATCATCCTTTGTCTGAGCACATTTGCAACTGACTGAGCTCTTTGATTTCTCACTCTGAAAAGATACAGAACATATTCAAGTTCTTCCCAGTATTTTAATTCAATATCCTTTTCAGAAACTTTAAACACTGTTCCATCAGCCATGAAATACAGCAAGAAATCCTTCTCTAAACTCTTCTGATATACAAGCTGTACTGACTCCAGTCTGTCTAAACTCTCTTGAGTGACACCACTACCTGGAACAGACAGTGAAGAAGGATCTCTGGGACCAACATATTGCCTTTTGTCTCTGTGTGAGCCTATACCTTCTTTGTTGTATCCAATTTTACCAGATAAAGCTCTACTATCAGTGAAATCCATTGGAACTGTAGCTTCTAACCTTGAATCATGAAGAACACCTTTTCCAAATGTTGTTTTCAACTGAGAAGACAATAATGATGTAGTCACAACTTGTGCAGTAACAGAGGTTGTGTCTTCATTCTTCTGTACAACATGTGTATCAACAGAGGTTGTAACAATACTTTTCATCTTTTGCTTAGCTTCTGCATCAGTTGGTTTTCTGAACACTTGCATCCTCTGATTTGTACCAACTGGTTCTTTGATTTGAATGCCTTTAAGAACAGGCTTTGCAGCTTTAACAACTTTCACATTCTTCTTCAATTTATCAGACTTTAAAGCCTTCAAATGCTTTTCTTGCAGACTCTTCTCTTCAGCTTTAGCATCTTCTATAGTAACTCCTTCTGCATTCTCCTCCATGAAAAGCTTAACAGCTAACTCCTCATCAGTCTTTGGATTTGATATTAATTCCAAACTCTTGGTTTTTGAAGTACCTTGAGTTTCAGTGTTTATTCCAACAGACTGTGACTTAAGAGATTTGCCAGATCTCAGAGTTAGTGTTTCAGAGTTTAAAACCTTACTCTTATCACTTGCCCCTCCATCTCCAGCATCATCCTTTTGAGACAGAGTTTGAGAAACTTTGCATTTTGACTTAGCAACTCTCTCCCCCTTTTTGACATCATCAGGAATGAGTATAGATGTAATGAGCTCCAAAGAGTTAGCAATGGAATCAACCTTAGCAAACAAAGTAGCTTGATTTTCTTCAACCTTTCCTAGCCTGGCAAAGAGAGTATCATGAACTTTAGACAGCTGTGCAGCTTTGATTCTGGACTCTCTTTCCATCTTCATTTCTCTTGACTGTATCACAGTCTTCAAAGAAGCAATTTCTTGTTTTGTATCAGCAAAATTTCCATCCAGAGTTTTGACTTGTACCACAGTTGCCTTTAAACAGGATAAAATCTCTGGATTTGAAATTTGACTAGCAGTCTGCTTAACAAAATCAGCTGCTCTCCCTTTTGGAAAAATACAGTCTTGTTTATACCAATTAGCAGCAGATTTAGCAAGATACTCTTCTTCAATTGCATGAGATGGACAAGGCTGATCAAAAGATTTATGCTTATTATCAGTCTGTGCTGGTGCACTCAGAAAAGAATCAGAGTTTGCACTGTTCTCAGATTCATCTTCAACACTTGCATCATTAGCATGAGCATCTTGTAAAGAACCACTGTGCTGAGCTGTGTCAGCCACAGTTTCTGCAACAACTTCTGCAATTTTTTCAATAGTCTCTTCATGTTGCACAGGCTCTGCAACAGAGTTTGTATATGGAGCTTCAACAGTCATATATTCAGAAATTATCTTAGTTGCCTGATCAACCTCATCACCTTTATCTGGAATTGGAGAAGCATTAGATATCAGTTCTGTGTGTGATGCTGCAGCTTCAGGTAAATTAACTGCAGGCTCATCAGCTACACCAGGAGCTTCAGTGTGAACAACAGGTGAGATAGAATCAAGGATTGGTTGAAATGAATCAAGAACATCATTCACTGGTGAAAAACCATCTCCGTGATCCTCTTCTACAGGCATGTTATCCTCTGTAGGTACTTCAACATTGACAGCATCCTCTGCAGGTATTTCAACCTCTGCAGGTATAGCAACATTGACAGCCACAATATCCTCTGCAGGCATTTCAACCTCTGCAGGTATAGCAACATTCTCTGCAACCTCAACAGTAGGTGTTTGCAGTGAAACCACCTCTGGAGCTTCAAATACATGCTCATCTTCAGATTCTGAAAGAATTAATCTTCTCTTCTTGACTTGAGGCACTACAATCTCCTCTTCTTCTTCTTCACTAGAGCTCTCCTTAGGTGGTGAAAGTGAAGGTCTGTTTGCCTTTTGTTTCTTTCTTCTAGTATAAACAGCTCCAGGTAATGTCTGTTTAGCCTTTGAGTGTTTAGTGTTTTGGGCGGTGTGTATTTTTCTTTTTGGTTTGGATTTGGGTTTTTCAGTAGGTGCTGGCTCAGAGTTTAAGGTTTCAGAGTTTAGTGGTGGAGAGTTTATTGTTGGAGAGTTTATGTGTTCTGGTTGTGGTTGATGAGATGTAGTAGGTACAGTGGTTGTGGGTGTTGTGGGTGTTGGTTCAGAATGTATAGTGTCTAATGGTTCAGGCATGTGTTGTGGTGATTGAGAATCTTGAGGTTGGTTAACATAGTTTTGTAAGGCTAATGGCATAAACATATCAGGTATTTGCTGTTTAGTGAGATCTTTATTTGTCAAATCAGAAAACATCCTTTTAGCAACTTGAAAAGACTGAATTTCATCAGCTTCATCAATTATAAGATTAGGCACACAAGCAGTGAATAACATTTGACAAAAACGAGCAAAATAAACAGTAGTAGGCTCAGACAAACGCTCTCCCAAATTCATTAGCACTAGTCTACCAAAATCGAAATTACCTCCATGTAGTAGAGCATGACCAATTTGGAGAGTGTCAAGAGGAAGTGCATCCCAATTTGTTGTCTTCTTTCCAAAAGCTCTTGTAATGCAATCGAAAAAGAAGCTCCATTCCTTTCTCAAAAGCGGCCTTCTCAGAGACCCTAGCTTATTCAAGTTGCCTGCACATCCAATTTGCTGCAACATTGTCCTCAAGCGATCATGACCAACAACACTGTAAGAAGTGTGAGTCTCAAAATCCAGAGCATCCCTAACCGTAGTTGGAGTAATGATATACTCTGATTCAGCATGAGTGAAAGTGATTGTTGGAGTGCCAGACTCTTCTCCATCATCATACACAGAGTTTGTCCAGAAAGTAGCAATTTGTGAAGCAGAGAGTATTGGTGGTGCAGTTAACGCCTTCCCTATTTCAGAGTCTTTCAAGAAATTTTGAAACAAATGAAACGCCTCTAGAGCATTTGCATTCTCCAGTGGTGCTGCATAGTTGCTAGGAAGAAAAACTAATCCTGCTGCATCAAACGCTTTGGTTGCCATTAGTAAGATATGATACGAAGATATTCAGAGAAAAGATGTATGGTAAGTGTTTACCAAAATGTGAAGGAGAATGAGAATTTTGAAAGTGAATGAGTATGCAAGTAACTGTGAGTGGGTGAATATGAATAGATGTGAAGTGAGAGAACAAAAACGATTAGAGTAAAACTAAAACTCAATCGTTTATTTAGTAAAAGCGCTCAACTGATTGTAGAGTAATGTGTGAGTGGGACACTATCATGGGACACGTGTCACACAACCAATGGATCACTTAATAATTACCACTGTCATTCCTATAATCACGACACTTTGACATATTTACACTAATTAACAGTTGTCAACTACCCCAATTACTCCAAAATAGTCAAATCATCTCAATGAAACTTTACCTTAGAGTACTTAATACAACTCAACAGTGTTTATCAATTTTCCAACTTTATCACTAACAACCCTTTCAAACATTGCACAGTTGTGAATATGAGTGTGTGTGAAGCAGAGTTTACTAAAATCAATTTTTAGAGCATCTAATATTTCATAAATCCATAACAAAAATCAATAAACACTGAATGCACAAACTCTCATATTAAACACTGATTGTTTGATGAATGCTAAACTCTGTAGTTACTGTAATACAGAAATCTGAAAACTTCCATTCCCTTTGATGTCCATGATTATCCAAGTAAGCACACAGTCTTTGAAGACAAAAAGATCAAGAGATAGAAATCAGAGCATCATTCAGTGAATAACAGTCATGAATTTGATAATCTCACAAACTCTCGAAGCACACAAGTGTTTAGGTGAAGTGTTTACACTCACATTCAATCAGAAATAGCAGAATCTACCATATGCTTGAATGTCCACCAAATCTACACTACTTTGAGTACATGTATGCACAAATCAAAAGGACTTTATTCAGGGTTGTAATGGAGTAAGATCAAACAGATGAGTAGAGATGTTTTATTCATGAGTGAATTTCAAGCTGAACATTTTAATAGAGCAAAGTGTTCAGTCACACTGTTAGTACATATTTGTACAAGGTCAGTATATATGCCTTTTTTTTCTTTTTTTTCTTTTTTAATATTTTTTTTATTTATTTAGCATATATACTGAGTAAGCTTTTCTTTTCTTTAGAAACACTCACCTGCTTGATTTTTTTTAAAAAAAAAGAAATATAACTGCTCTGAATACTTCAGAGTTTAAGAAAAATGAGCAGTTAATTAGGCTCAAAGGGGTTTACTAAGGGTGGTATTTATGAACAGTGTTTATACAGTGTTTGAACAGTGTTCAAAAGAATTTTGAACAGTGTTTGAAGGAATGGTAAATCCTATTGCCTTTATCATTTTCATGCACACACATATCATGTAGTCTCAAGATGGTTTAATACAAGTTCTAGAGAAACATACTTCCTGATGAATATCACACAACAATAAATACTGATTAATAGAAAGTGTATCAATCACTGATTTGGCTCAAACTCTCACAGGGTGTAGACATGAATCTGAACTCACCAAACTAATCAATGACACATCTCAAGTTTTATGGTTTTCACAAGTACAAACAAGGAATCATCAGGAACCATACCTTTGGAAACAGAATGTCACTTATCAGAGTTTAGAGTTCATCAATAACAGAAATTTTCTTATGAGAGGCAATGCACACAATATTCATATACTCAGAGTTTAGGACTGAATAAACTAAGAGATGCTATAAATATGAAACAGTATCATGCTGTGTTGATTTACTGCACAAAGTCTGATTAGATTACAGTGAATCAGAAAGAATCATGATTTAATTACTGAGAATCATGCTTCATACATTTTTCTTCATTGGTGTTTTCATTCAGACAAAAAACAATTCTGAATTCACTGAGTGTATCCAACATGTTAACAGTGTTTAACAGACAGACATGCTGACAGAGTTTAACAAGTTTTAAACATAAGCATGCAGAACAGAGTTTAATACTAAGGTTCACATAGCACTTAACAATTTGCAGAAACATGAGCAATATATTTTAGAGATAAGTCTTTGAGTCTAACCAACATCTCTAGTCAAAACTAGAGACCATTCCTAGTTCATTGACCAGTCTTGTAAATGTAGCTTCACTCAATGGCTTGGTGAAGATATTTGCAAGTTGTTGTTCTGTAGACACAAAGTGAAGCTCAATGTTGCCTTCCTCTACATGCTCTCTGATGAAGTGATACCTTATGCTGATGTGCTTTGTCATTGAATGTTGTACTGGATTACCTGTCATTGCAATAGCACTTTGATTATCACAGTAAATAGGTATCTTGGTATATCTTAATCCATAATCCAGCAGTTGATTCTTCATCCATAAAATCTGTGCACAGCAGCTACCAGCAGCAATATACTCTGCTTCAGCTGTAGATGTAGATATTGACTTCTGTTTCTTGCTGTACCAGGAAACAAGTCTGTCACCCAGAAATTGACAACTTCCACTGGTGCTTTTTCTGTCTATCTTACAGCCTGCAAAGTCTGCATCTGAATAACCAAGTAGTTTAAACTCTGATTCTCTTGGATACCACAGCCCCAAAGTTATAGTGCCCTTGAGGTACTTAAAAATCCTCTTTACTGCTGTTAAATGTGGTTCTCTTGGATCTGCCTGGAACCTTGCACACAAACAAGTGGCATACATGATATCAGGTCTACTAGCTGTTAAATAGAGTAGAGAACCAATCATTCCTCTGTAACTTGTCATATCTACTGATGACCCTGCATCTTTGTCCAATTTTGTTGCAGTTGCCATGGGAGTTGTTACAGATGAACAGTCAAGCATACCAAATTTCTTGAGAAGATTTCTGGTATATTTTGCTTGATTTATAAAAATTCCATCATCTGTTTGCTTCACCTGTAAGCCTAGAAAATAACTAAGCTCTCCCATTATACTCATTTGATATCTTGACTGCATGAGTTTGGCAAACTTCTTACAGAGTTTATCATTAGTAGATCCAAAAATGATGTCATCTACATATATCTGAACTAAGAGCAAGTCACTACCAGATTGGAAATAAAACAGAGTTTTGTCAATAGTACCTTTGTGAAATCCACTTTCTAGTAAAAATTTGGCAAGGGTTTCATACCATGCCCTTGGTGCCTGCTTAAGTCCATAGAGTGCCTTGTCTAACCTGTAGACATGGTCTGGATATTTTGGATCTACAAAACCTGGTGGTTGTTCCACAAACACTTCTTCTTCAAGTTTTCCATTTAAAAATGCACTTTTCACATCCATATGAAACACTTTGAATTTTTTGTGAGAGGCATATGCTAGAAAGATTCTGATTGCCTCCAATCTAGCAACTGGAGCAAATGTTTCATCATAGTCTATTCCTTCCTGTTGTGAATAGCCTTTTGCAACCAGTCTTGCTTTGTTTCTTGTGATAACACCCTCACTGTCAGTTTTATTTCTGAAAACCCATTTAGTACCAACAATGGATCTGTTTTTGGGCCTTGGTACAAGGGTCCACACTTCATTTCTTTCAAATTCATTTAGCTCTTCTTGCATTGCTGTTATCCAGTCAGCATCTTTAAGAGCTTCTTCCACTTTCTTTGGCTCAGTTTGTGACAAGAATGCATGAAACAGACATTCATTTGTTGTTGCACTTCTTGTCCTTACTTTTGCATCTGGATCACCAATAATTAAATCAGGTGTATGTGACTTAGTCCATTTTCTTGCAGAAGGCAAATTGCTTCTGTCATCATGTGATCCTCCCCCTTGATCCATGCTCTCCTAATTTCCTTGGTGCCTCTCTTCATTTTCAGATGCTCCCCCTGAATGTGACTGCTCAGAATTATCAACAGAGTTTGAATCAACAGAGTTTGATTCAGAATTATCAACTGAGTCACTTTCAGTGTTTGAATTTTCACTTTGATGTGATTCTTCATGCTCCCCCTCAACTGGTTCTTCCCTTGTTTCTGATTGAAGAGTTTCTTCAGTATTTACCAGTAGAGGTTCAGAGTTTAGATCAACAGAGTTTGTCAGATCAGTCTGATCAGAGTTTACTTTTTCAGAGAATAAATCTTCATTTTCAAAGTGGAGTAGATCATGTTCATTGACATCTTCAAGTCCAGTTATTTTCTTGTCATCAAATGACACATGAATTGATTCCATGATCACTCTAGTTCTCAGATTATAAACTCTGAATGCCTTAGTTGACAGTGGATAGCCAACAAAAATTCCTTCATCTGCCTTTAGATCAAATTTGGTCAACTGCTCAGGATGAGTCTTCAACACAAAACACTTGCATCCAAAAATATGAAAATATTTTAGATTTGGCTTCTTCTTTTTCACCATTTCATATGGTGTTTTACCATGCTTATTGATCAGTGTTGCATTTTGAGTAAAACAAGCAGTTTGAACTGCTTCTGCCCAGAAGTATGTTGGCAATTTTGCTTCATCTAGCATGGTTCTGGCAGCTTCTATCAAGGTTCTATTCTTCCTCTCCACTACACCATTTTGTTGTGGAGTGCCAGGTGCAGAAAACTCTTGTTTGATTCCTTTACTCTTGCAAAATTCTTCCATTGATGAATTCCTGAATTCAGTTCCATTGTCACTTCTGATTATCTTCACTTGATTCTCTGACCCTTTGTCCAGTTGGATTATATGTTCTGTCAGTGTTAATGCAGTTTCATCCTTCTTTGCAAGAAAATATACCCATGTGTATCTGGTATATTCATCAACAATGACTAGTGCATATTTCTTCTTTCCAAGAGACATCACATTCACTGGTCCAAAAAGATCAACATGTAGGAGATGATAAGGATCAACAATTGAAGACTCAGATTTGCTTTTGAAGGAGGCTTTTCTCTGTTTGGCCTTTTGACAAGAATCACACAGGCCTTCTACATTCAACAAAGACCTTGGTAGACCTCTTACAAGATCATTCTTGATTAGCTCATTGATGTTGTTCAGGTTCAAATGAGAGAGTTTCTTGTGCCACTTCCAACTCTCTTCACTGGACATTCTTGTTGACAGACACACTTCTTTGCCTTCATTGTTTGTTGATAATTTAATTTCATAGATGTTATTGTGTCTGTTTCCAACTAGAGCAACTTTCCCTGTAGATTTACTGATCACTTGACAATATTCAGGCTGAAAATCCACATGATATCCTCTGTCACAGATTTGACTCACAGATAGCAGATCATGCTTGAGTCCTGGAACCAGAGCTACATTAGGGATGATGACACTCCCAAGATTAATATTGCCATATCCCAGAGTATGTCCTATGTTGCCATCTCCATAGGAAACTTTTGGGCCAGCCTTCTCCTCATACTCTGATAGCAGGGCTTTATTTCCAGTCATGTGTCCTGAACATCCACTGTCCACGACTAGGGTACTTACCCTGGTGCCCTGCAATCACAAACAATCATTGATTGTTAGTTTTAAGGATCCAGACTTGCTTGGATCCTTTGGCTTTCTTGATTCTGTTAGCTTTTGCAGCGGAATTCACATTATCAGAGTTTAAGCTAACTTCTTCAGAGTTTACATTTGCAGAGTTTACTTTCACCCATTTCAAATTTGGCTTGGGTTCATAGTAATTATAGTAAATAGCATGATAATCTCTGCAAGTGTAAATAGAATGCCATGTACTTCCACAGTGTTTACATAAAGTCTGTGGTCTAGTTCTCACATAATCATTTTTAACTGCAGTTTTAGAGGGCAAAGAATTAATGTTCTTATTCTTACTGCAGAAACTAGCAAGATGATTAGTGCTACCACAATTAAAGCATGTTTTTCTAGGAGCTAATGAAGCAAGCATTGGCTTAATTCCTGATGTTATGCCTACCTTTCCATTTTTGTTTTTCCTAGGCATTTTCTGTTTGTTGACAGATTTTATCTCTTTAAGCTTATGCTTGAGTTGTTTATCTGTCATTAAACCAATGTTAGCCTCTTTAACAAAAGTCTTAGCATATGATTCTTTAACAGCCTTTTTCTCAGCTTCAGTCTTAGGTCCACCTGTTCCTATGACATTACCTTCAGATGAACGATGTGGTCTAACTTTTACCAAATTTTCAAATCTAAGTTCATCTCCCTCAGAGTAACCTAGACCTACTGTATCTGACTGAAACACTTCTTGAGTGTCTTTACCAGAGTGTGTCCAAGTTTTAATAATGTGTTTAGCATCCTCTAATTCAGATTCTAGTTTCTTATACTTCCCTAGCAACTCCTGTTCAATAAACACAGCATCATCTCTCTCCTTCTGAATTTTATTCATGTTCTCAAGCTTTTCCTCAACAAGTTTGTTTCTATCTTTGAGTTGAGAGCACTCAGTCTTTATCCTCTCATTTTCTAAAGTCTGATCCCTATAACTGATATGCAATGCTTTAAGATAAATTCTTAATTCAGTTATATTATCAGTATTATAAGCATAGGTAGTTGGGGGTACCTTTAGATCATCATCTTCATTTTGAGTAGTAGCCATGAGTGCATAGTTGACTTCCTCATCTGAATCTGAAGTGTCTGCCCAATCTCTGCCTTTGGTGTAGAGTGCCTTTTCAGTTTTACCCTTCTTGCACTCAGGAGCATAGTGACCCATCTCCTTACACTTGTAGCATTGAATCTCAGACTTATCTTTCTTACCAGATTTGAAGTCCTTTCCCTCAGATTTCTTGAAATTCTTCTTGTCAGACTTTGAGTAGTCCTTGGAGAATCTCTTTCCCCTCTTGAAGTTCTTGAATCCCATCTTCTTGAAGGTCTTTGCCATCAATGCAGCCATTTGCATCATCTCTTCATCATCTTCAGAATCAGATGTTCCATCTATGTTTGAGTCAACATCAGTGTTTGATGACTCACTTTCTGAGTGTATGACTAAAGCTTTTCCTTTTGCCTTTTTCCTTGATGCTTCCTTCTTTGATGGTTTCTCCTCAACCTTAAGTGCAACAGACTTTGACTTTCTACTTGATCTTCTGTTTCTCTGCTCCATTTCCAATTCATGAGTCTTGAGCAGTCCATAGATTTCATCAATCTCAGTATGAGCAAGATCATAGTTGTCTCTTATGGTGGTTGTTTTCACATCCCACTTTTCAGGAAGAGAAAGAAGAAACTTGAGATTTGAATCTTCCAGATCATATTCTTTGTTAACCAATGATAGATCATTGAGCAGTTTACAGAATCTATCAAATGTTTCTGTCATGGTTTCTTCAGACTTTGCCTCAAAGTGCTCATACTCCTGTGTGAGTATGTTCCTTCTGTTCTTCTTAATTGCAGCAGTTCCTTGACATCTAACCTCAAGTGCATCCCATATTTCCTTTGCAGTTGTGCAATTAATCACTTTATTAGACATAACATTGTCTAATGCACTGTGAAGTAAGTGTCTTACTTTTGCATCCTTTGCAATAGATGAAAGATCCTCAGCAGTTAGATCTTTCTTTTCTTTTGGAATGACCTTTGATTCCTCACCAGCAGTAGCAGCAGTTAACTTTGTAGGTTTATGAGGACCTTCATAAATTCTATCAAGGTATTCTGGATCTGTAGCCTCCAGAAACATGGTCATCTTAACTTTCCAAATTGCATACTCTGATGGCTTCAGAATTGGTACCCTAATTGTTTCATACCTACTAACAATAGTAGGTGCTTTCTCAGAACCTGATGGAGGAGGAATCTCTGCCATTGATTACTATTGTGTTTTGGATCTTTAACTGTAATAAAGTAACAGATTGGCTCTGATACCACTTGTTAGGTCGAATTCACAATAGTTAATCAAATACTGTATGAGTAACTTAACAAGAACACACTATTTAATACTCAAAAACTGTTTGGAATTAACAATTCCTCTCTCAGTGATGTAAAATATCACAGAGAGCTGCTCAGGTTACAATCAATAAATTTCTCAATGTTCGATACCCTTCTAGGGTTAACCTAACTGTATTTATAAAACATACAGCTTCATACAATCAGTAATTGATTCTCCTATAATTAAGCTATACAATTGATATCAATCACGATTGCTCTAGTCTTCCAAGTCAACTCAATCTCTTTGACAGCTTTCCAATCTTCAAAGATATTGCTTCCAAATTTATCTTGTATCAATCTTCAAACACTGTTGACTCTTCAGACAATACCGCTACAGAGTTTAACAATCTCTATTGCACTTCCAGTCAGTGTTTAACTAAACTCTGACTGCTTCCAGCTAAACTCTGTTTTGTCACTATAGCTTCCAAACACTGTTCTCATCAATCATTTCTAACAACACATAAAATGTCAACTTTTGACACCCCATATTACTTATTTTAACATTTCAATGATATTTGAACTATTTCAACATAAAGTTAATAAGACTATCATTCCATATTATTTTATCAAAAAAAATTTATTTCACATTACGCGAACATCTCCCGAAGAGCATTCAATAGAAACATCCTTTATAAATTCCAAACATTATCACAGTTGTGTTCGCATCTTAAGTTGTGTTTGCATTTAGTGACATTTGCAGCCTAAGTTGTGTATGCACATAGTGACGTTTGCAGCCTGAGTTGTGTCTACACCTAGTGACGTTTGCAACCTGAGTTGTGTTTACACCTAGTGACGTTTGCAGCCTGAGTTGTGTTTGCACTTAGTGATGTTTGTAGCCAGGTTGGATAGTCCAAATGCTCCTAATAAGTTGAAGAGCCAAATGCATTATACTTGATCGTTGAAGAATCAAGAATGAAGACTAAACATACATGTTTGAAGACCTGATTATGTATTTCAATAAGTTGTCATTCTTGGGGATCAGTGGTAATTAAGCCTGTCGATACGCTCTAGGGATCCTACATTTTTGTAAGTTGTCCTTACGAGGGGGTTTCGAGATGTCCTGCATGACATTCGTTTGTGAGAACTTGTCATATAGTCTAGTGGGTTAGCCTCATCGGGGATAAGGACAGGGGGTAATGATGCGTTCGTATATTTAGAGTAAGTCATGACTGTCCATGCAACTGTTAAAGAGGAAATAGTTGGTAGCGATTAATGTTAGCTCTGATGGTTAGGGCTAATGTTGTATCCGTGAAGTCCTCATTCACAATTATGCATTAGGATCATTTGGGTTACGGTCCTCGCATGGGGTTTCCAGCCTACCGACTATATCACATATTTTGAATTCGACAAATAACCTCAAATTTTGTATCACAAATTAATTCGTTAAAATTCCAATATTAATAAAATACTTTGATAAATAAATGAAAGAAAAATATGATAAAACAAAGTTGATGTAAGCTACATATTCCCTCTGTCCAATGAGTTGTTTACGTTTGAGACAGAGAATTCAGCACGTATTTTAAGACTCCAATAAAGTATAGTCTCATAATTTATTTTTACTTTTTTTCTTTTGAATAAAAATTTAATGTTTAAATTTTTATTCAAAAAAAGATAATTTTAAAAATAAGTTATGAAACAATGTTTACAAAAATTTTAAAAATTTTGATTTTATAAAAATGCCTATCTTATATTTACATATAAAATCTAAGTATCTCAGGAAACTTATCTCATAAATATCTCAACTCCCTACTCCCTTTTTTTGATAAACAAATATATTTAAATGAACGGATGGCAAGAGAATGACACCGTTGCAACTTCGATAAACAAATATACAAGAATGTCATCTTACATAGATATTTGATTAGTTTGATTCAGTGCTGCAAAAAGCGAAAATCGGATTTAATCGGTAGAGGCACCGAACAGCGATTAATCGAAGATTAATTTCGATTAATCCCGATAATCCCGACTAATCCGATTCGGAGAGGTACCGAACAACGATTAATCGGTGATTAATCCCGATTAATTAATCCCAACTTTCTAGAACAAAGGTTTGATCAATAATTCAGTTTATGTAATTCGAATAGTAAGTTTTGTGTTAGTGACTTAGTGAGCATTTTAATATTTCATAAGAACTTAAATTCAAATTTAAACTATTATCTACCATAATTATGTTAAAATTATAATTTCATGTTACACACAGCTATGGACTAAAAGAAAAAATAATGATAAATGTTCACACTTTGAAGTATTCTTTTAATAAAGAAATTTATTTTTTGCATTTTCGAGTTTATATAAAAATATCGTGCAATATTTTATTCCTGACTGACTAGAGATTTGATGAAGAAACGTTTTTCATTTGTCCGAAATTATTATGTGTTAATATTATTTTAATCAGAAATCTATCTATTCTATTATATTAAAGCCGAAACATTAAAAGTTTGGTTGGTTGGTTGGTTGGTTGGTACCTATTGATTTTACTTATTTACCCTTACTTAATTACATATAAAATCTTTTTTTATATTTTATCTAACTAAATTTTTTTCTTTACTAATCAATTTCCTTTTTCAGGTTAAACATGTTACCTTTAAAATTTTTGCTTTGCTAATCAATTTCCTTTTTCAGGTTAAACATGTTACCTTTAAAATTTTTGCTTTGCTAATCAATTTCCTTTTTCAGATTAAACAAGTTACCTTTTCTTTTCTTTTTAATAACTAAGCAGTTTCCTTTTTCAGGTAAAATATAATATCTTCTATATGTTATCTAACTAAAAAACATATTATAATTACTATTAACTAATTAATTAATTTTTTCATTCAAATTATCTTTTCGCTTTTCTCTAACTAAAATATCTCTTTTTCCAATTATATCACGGGTTACCATTTAAAAATCTTCTTTTATATTTTATTTAACTAACTAAATTTTTTTCTTTACTAATCAATTTCCTTTTTCAGGTTAAACATGTTACCTTTAAAATTTTTGCTTTGCTAATCAATTTCCTTTTTCAGGTTAAACAGGTTACCTTTTTTTTTCTTATTAATAACTAAGCAGTTTCCTTTTTCAGGTAAAATATAATATCTTCTATATGTTATCTAACTAAAAAGCATATTGTAATTACTATTAACTAATTAATTAATTTTTTCATTCAAATTATATTTTCGCTTTTCTCTAACTAAAATATCTCTTTTTCCAATTATATCACGGGTTACCATTTAAAAATCTTCTTTTATATTTTATTTAACTAAAATTTAATCAATTTACCTTTTCAGGTTAAACATGTTACATTTTTCTTTTCTTTTTAATAACTAAGCAGTTTCCTTTTTCAGGTAAAATATAATATATTATATACGTTATCTAACTAAAAAGCATATTATAATTACTATTAACTAATTAATTAATTTTTTCATTCAAATTATCTTTTCTCTAACTAAAATATCTCTTTTTCCAATTATATCACGGGTTACCATTTAAAAATAATCTTTTATATTTTATTTAATTAAAAATTTTAGTTTACTAATCAATCCACTTTTTCAGGTTAAACATGTTACCATTTTTTTTTTAATAACTAAGCAGTTTCCTTTTTCAGGTAAAATGTAATATCTTTTATATTTTATCTAATTGAAAAACAAATTATAATTACTGTTAACTAATAAATTAATTTTTTATCTTTTCTCTTTTCTCTAACTAAATTATTTTTTTTCCAATTATATCACGGGTTACCTTATTCAGCCAAAACAAGTTACCTTTTTTATTTTCTCTAACTAAAACCTCTCTTTTTCAAATTATGATTCTATTTAATAAAAATAAAATCATAATATTATAATGTTATTAATTAACCGATTACCTTTTCAGCTAAAATGTATCATCTTTTCTATTTTTTCTAATTAAATTCCTTTTTTTAAAAATATCATGGGTAACATTAATTTCTCATTTTCTAAAAATATTATCAGCAATTTTATTTTGTAAAATAACAATTAAATTATAATTACTATAAAGTATAAACTAATCAATTACTATTTTCACCTAAAGTATGTCACCTTTTAATTTTCACGTTACCTTTTTCTATTTTTTCAAACTAAAATTTATCTTTTTCCAATTATATCATGGACGACTCTATTTAATAAAATTAAATAATAATATTATAATACTAATATTAACGATTATCCTTTTTAGCTAAAACGTATCATCTTTTTCTTATATTATCTAACTAAAATTCATTTTTAGAAATATCATGAGCAACATTAATTTCTCCTTTTCTAAAAATATTACGAGCAATTTTATTTTGTAAAATAACATAATTAAATTATAATTACTGTAAATTAATGAATTACCCTTTTCACCTAAAATATATTACCTTTTAAATTTTCTCTAACTAAATCCTCTCTTTTTTCAATTATATCACGGGCATTTTATTTAATAAAACAAAATAATAATTTTATAATTACTAATAAATAACTTATTACCTTTTCAACTAAAACCTATCGCATTTTCTATATATTTTTTTAACTAAAATCATTCCTTTTAAAGAAATATCATGGATAACATTTATATAATTATGATCATCATCTCATTTAAATATTTAAGCCTCCAAAATTCATATTTAAAAAAAGTTAATAATTTTTTTTACAATATTAAAAAAATCCGTGCATCGCACGGGTTTTAAGCTAGTACTATTATATAAAAGCGAAACATTAAAAGTTTGGTTGGTTGGTTGGTCGGTACCTATTGAATTTACTTATATACCCTTACTTAATTACACATAAAATTAATCTTATTAACTAATTGATTTCCTGTTTTAGATTAAACATATTCCCTTTTCTATTTTTTACTAACAAAATAATTTCCCTTTTCAGATAAAACACAATATCTTTTATATTGTATCTAAATAAAATTTCTCCTTTCTTATAAATACTACGAGCAATTTTGTTTAATAAAATAAAATAATTATATTATAAATACTATTAAATAATCAATTACCTTTTTCAGCCAAAACATGTTACCTTTTCTATATTCTGTAACTAAAATAACATTAAAAGTTTGGTTGGTTGGTTGTTCGGTACCTATTGAATTTACTTATATACCCTTACTTAATTACACATAAAATTAATCTTATTAACTAATTGATTTCCTGTTTTAGATTAAACATATTACCTTTTCTATTTTTTACTAACTAAATAATTTCCCTTTTCAGATAAAACACAATATCTTTTATATTGTATCTAACTAAAATTTCTCCTTTCTTATAAACACTACGAGCAATTTTATTTGATAAAATAACATAATTATATTATAAATACTATTAACTAATCAATTACCTTTTTCAGCCAAAACATGTTAACTTTTCTCTATTCTGTAACTAAAATAACATTAAAAGTTTGGTTGGTTGGTTGGTCGGTACCTATTCAATTTACTTATACTAGCTTAAAACCCGTGCGATGCACGGATTTTTTTAATATTATATTAATTTTTTTAATTATTTGAATTAATTATTTTAAAACATGATTTTTGGAGACTTAAAATTTTAAATGAGATTATATGATGATAATTATATAAATGTTATTCGTGATAATTCTAGAAAATGGGGAATTTTAGTTAAAATTTTTGAAAAGATGATGAATTTTAGTTGAAAAAGATATTCGGTTAATTATAAGTAATTATAAAATTATTTTTTTTATTAGATAGAATGCCCATGATATAATTGGAAAAATAGAGGATTTGGTTAGAAAAATTAAAAAGGTAACATGTTTTAGGTGAAAAAGGTAATTGATTAGTTTATAGTAATTATAAGTTAATTATGTTATTTTACTAAATAAATTGCTTGTAATGTTTTTAGAAAAAGAGAAATTATTGTTGCCCGTGATATTTCTAGGAAAAGAGATATTTTAACTATAAAATATAGAAAAAATGATATGATTTAACTGAAAAAGTTAATCGATTAATTATTAGTATTATCATATTACTATTTTATTTCATATAACAGAACTGCCCTTAATATACTTGAAAAATGAGATATTTTAGTTAGAGAAAATAGAAAAGAAAACGGGAAAATTAAAAAGGTGACATGTTTTAGGTGAAAAAGGTAATTGATTAGTTTATACTAATTATAATTTAATTATGTTCAATTACTAATTAAAATTGCTCCTAGTGTTTTTTAGAAAATGAGAAATTAACGTTGTCCGTTATATTTCTAGAAAAAAAAGAAATTAATTAGAAAAAATAGAAAGATGATATGTTTTAGTTGAAAAGATAATCGATTAATTATTAGTATTGCAGTGCACGGGTTTCTTGTATTATGTTATAAATTTTATTTAATATTAAAATTATGTTTTTATATAATTATTATTTTAATAATTTTTTTAATTTTAATTTGTTATAATTTAATATACTCATGTTTACAGATTATAATAATGTTTCCTTATTATAAACAACGTATATGATTTTTAATATATTTTATTAATAATTGAAAATTTTGGTGTGATATTTTCGAGTATATATTAATGATTGTAAGATTTGTTGTAAATTAAAAAGGTAACGTGTTTTAATTAGAAATATTAATGATTGAAAAATATGATACAATTGATTTTTTTAGGTGTTTATAAAAGGTAATATCTTCAACTGAAAGTAAATATGAAAAATGCAATCGACTAATTACCATTTATTATATTATATTATTATTTATTTTAGGTGTTACATTTTACTTGAAAATTATGGTGTGATATTTTTGGTTATACATTAATGATTGAAAGATTTATTTTAAATTAAAAAGGTAATGTTTTTTAGTTCGAAAGAAAATATTAATGATCGGATGATATGATATGATTCATGTTTTTACGTGTTTATAAAATGTAATATCTTCAACTAAAAGTAAATATGAAAAAGACAATCGACTAATTACCGTTAATTTTATTATATTAATGTGATATTTTCGGGTATATATTAATGATTGTAAGATTTGTTTTAAATTAAAAAGATAACGTGTTTTAGTTTGAAAGGACATATTAATGATGGAAAGATATGATACGATTGGTGTTTTTAGGTGTTTATAAAAGGTAATATCTTGACTACTTACCATTAATTATATTATGTTATTACTTATTTTAGATTGTAAGATTTGTTTTAAATTAAAAAGGTAACGTCTTTTAGACTTTTAGTTCGAAAGGAAATATTACTGATGGAAATATATGATACAATTGATGTTTTAAGTTGTTTATAAAAGGTAGTATCTTGACTAATTATCATTAATTATATTATGTTATTACTTATTTTAGGTGTATTTTTTTTTATAATGAAGGGTAAATAATTAAATTCACGAAGTACCAAAAATAAATACCAAAAAATAGGTCCCAAAAAATAGGTACCAAAATTTTAATGTTTCGACTTTTATATAATAGTATAGATTTGTTTTAAATTAAAAGGTAACGTGTTTTAGTTCGAAAGGAAATATTAATGATGGAAAGAAATAATACGATTTACTCCCTCCGTCCCTTTGAATTCTTTACGTTTGCGGACCTGTTTCTGGCACGGATTTTAAGGTGCATTTTAAGGATAGTTCTATAACTTATTTTTGATATTTTTTTTTTGTATAAAAATAGGATTGTTCTATTTTTATACAAAAAAATAAAATATCAAAAATAAGTTATATAACTATCCTATAAAAACTACAATTTATTAAAGTGATTTTAGGGCAGATATATCATTTAACATTATTATTCAATTTTTACTCATTCCGATATTTATTAAAAAAATATAAATATCGGAGTATATTCACATATAGTGCCATTTTTTTTAGGGCTAGAAAAGTTGTGGTTTCACTCAAGCACGGAAGCACCATTTGTCAACAACCCGTGTTGTCAACAACCTGTCTTCTTAAACATCTTTTCCAATGCATTCATAAATTCGCACAAATAATTTTGATAAGTTTCCTTTCAAACTAACAACCTGTCTTCTTAAACATCTTTTCCAATGCATTCATAAATTCGCACAAATAATTTTGATAAGTTTCCTTTCAAACTAAAACACGTTACCTTTTTAATTTAAAACAAATCTTACAATCATTAATATATACATGAAAATATCACATCATAATTTTCAAGAAAAATATAACATCTAAAATAAATAATAACATGATATAATTAATGATAATTAATCGATTAACATAATAAAATTAATGGTAATTAGTGAATTGACTTTTTCACATTAATATAATAAAATTAACGGTAATCTGTCTTTTTCATATTTACTTTTAGTTGAAGATATTACCTCTTATAAATACTTAAAAACATCAATCATATCATATCTTTCGATCAATAATATTTCCTTTCGAACCAAAACACGTTACCTTTTTAATTTAAAACAAATCTTTCAATCATTAATATATATTCGAAAATATGAAAAATACAATCGACTACTTACCATTAATTATATTATGTTAATATTTATTTTAGGTGTTTTAATATATATTTTTCTTTATAATGAAGGGTGAATAAGTAAATTCACGAAGTACCAAAAAATAGGTACAAAAAAACTGGTACCAATTTATATAATCATTATTTTTTACATAATTTGTAATTTTAATTAATATAATTTAATATACACATGTTTACGGATTATACCAATGTTTCCTTATTATAAACAAAGTATATTTTTAATATATTTTATTAATAATTGAAAAATATTGTATGATATTTTTGGGTATATGTTAATGATTGTAAGATTAGTTTTAAATAAAAAAAGGAAATGTATTTTAATTCGAAAGGTAATATTAATGATTGGAAGATATGATAAAAGGTAACATCTTCAACTAAAAGTAAATATGAAAAAGGCAATCGACTAATTACCATTAATTATATTATGTTAAAATTTATTTTAGGTGTTTTAATATATTTTTTTTTATAATGAAGGGTACATAAGTAAATTCACGAAGTACCAAAAAACAGGTACCAAAACTTTCAATGTACAATGAGAAATTAACGTTGTCCGTTATATTTCTAGAAAAAAAAGAAATTAATTAGAAAAAAATAGAAAGATGATATGTTTTAGTTGAAAAGATAATCGATTAATTTTTACTATTGCAGTGCACGGGTTTCTTGTATTAAGTTATAAATTTTATTTAATATTAAAATTATGTTTTTATATAATCATTATTTTAATAATTTTTTTAATTTTAATTTGTTATAATTTAATATACTCATGTTTACAGATTATAATAATTATAAACAACGTATATGATTTTTAATATATTTTATCAATAATTGAAAATTTTGGTGTGATATTTTCGAGTATATATTAATGATTGTAAGATTTGTTGTAAATTAAAAAGGTAACGTGTTTTAATTAGAAATATTAATGATTGAAAAATATGATACAATTGATCTTTTTAGGTGTTTATAAAAGGTAATATCTTCAACTGAAAGTAAATATGAAAAATGCAAGGGCTTTTTTCATAAATAAATAGGAAAAAGTAAATTTTTGCAAATTTACTATCTTTAAGAATTGCTATTTGCAATATTACCAACCTAAGTTTCAAAATTGCAAAAATACTAGGTCCCCCTCCTCCCTCACTTTCTCTCTCCTCCTGTCCAGGTGCTTTCAGCACCTGTTTTACTCTTTCTTTTTTCTTTTTTTTTTCTTTTTCTTTTTTTTTTTTTAAAGATGGGTGCTATTTTGGGTTGGATGGCCCCGCAGGGGAAATATTCAACTTAATGCAACCACATTCAACTAAATGCAACTAAATTTCTGATTTCAAGTTCCATTGTTCAGTTGTCATTTTCGACCTCTTTTTTGAACTCTAATATATATATATATATATATATGTGTGTATATATATATATATATATGTGTATATATATATATATATTAGAGTTCAAAAAAGAGGTCGAAAATGACAACTGAAAAATGGAACTTGAAATCAGCAACTGAATGCAACCACATTCAACCACATCAACTGCAACAGACTTCAAAACCATTTTTTTTTAATGTGGGATGATTTTGGGTTGCATGGCCCCGCAGGGGCATATTCAACTTAATGCAACCACATTCAACTAAATGCAACTAAATTTCTGATTTCAAGTTTCATTTGTCAGTTGTCATTTTCGACCTCTTTTTTGAACTCTAATATATATATATATATATATATATTAGAGTTCAAAAAAGAGGTCGAAAATGACAACTGACAAATGGAACTTGAAATCAATAACTGAATTCAGTTGAATATGCTCCTGCTGGGCCTTGCAACCCAAAACCACCAAAATTAAGGTGGACTGCTTTTGGGTTCCAAGGCCCCGCAGGGGCATATTCAACTAAATTTTAATGTGGTTGCATTTGGTTGAATATTGCCCCTGGCGGGGCCTTGCAACCCAAATCCACCAAAATCACCCACCTTTAAAAAAGTTGAATGTGGTTGCATTTTGTTGAATATTGCCCCTGGCGGGGCCTTGCAACCCAAATCCACCAAAATCTTAAAAAGTTGAATGTGGTTGCATTTAGTTGAATGTGGTTAATGTGGTTGCATTAAGTTGAATATGCCCATGCGGGGCCATGCAACCCAAAATCATCCCACATTAAAAAAAAATGGTTTTGAAGTCCCTGGCGGGGCCTTGCAACCCAAATCCACCAAAATCACCCACCTTTAAAAAAGTTGAATGTGGTTGCATTTGGTTGAATATTGCCCCTGGCGGGGCCTTGCAACCCAAATCCACCAAAATCTTAAAAAGTTGAATGTGGTTGCATTTAGTTGAATGTGGTTAATGTGGTTGCATTAAGTTGAATATGCCCCTGCGGGGCCATGCAACCCAAAATCATCCCACATTAAAAAAAAATGGTTTTGAAGTCTGTTGCAGTTGATGTGGTTGAATGTGGTTGAATGTGGTTGCATTCAGTTGCTGATTTCAAGTTCCATTTTTCAGTTGTCATTTTCGACCTCTTTTTTGAACTCTAATATATATATATATATATTAGAGTTCAAAAAAGAGGTCGAAAATGACAATTGAACAATGGAACTTGAAATCAGAAATTTAGTTGCATTTAGTTGAATGTGGTTGAATGTAGTTGCATATTGCCCCTGGCGGGGCCATGAAACCCAAATAGCATCCCGTCTAAAAAAAAAAAAAAAAAAAAAGAGTAAAACAGGCGCTGAAAGCAGGCAGGAGGGAGGGAGGGAAGAGAGAGGAAGGAGGGAGGAAGGGTGGAGGGGAATTGGAAAGATGGTATTTTTGCAATAAATCTTTTTTCTTTTTTAAAAGATGGTATAATTGCAATTTATTTAGAAAGATGGTATTTTTGCAAAAATCATTTAAAAAGTTGGTATTTTTGTCAAATTCCCTATCGACTAATTACCATTTATTATATTATATTGTTATTTATTTTAGGTGTTACATTTTACTTGAAAATTATGGTGTGATATTTTCGGTTATATATTAATGATTGAAAGATTTATTTTAAATTAAAAAGGTAATGTGTTTTAGTTCGAAAGGAAATATTAATGATCGAAAGATATGATATGATTCATGTTTTTACGTGTTTATAAAATATAATATCTTCAACTAAAAGTAAATATGAAAAAGACAATCGACTAATTACCGTTAATTTTATTATATTAATGTAATATTTTCGGGTATATATTAATGATTGTAAGATTTGTTTTAAATTAAAAAGATAACATGTTTTAGTTCGAAAGGACATATTAATGATGGAAAGATATGATACGATTGGTGTTTTTAGGTGTTTATAAAAGGTAATATCTTGACTACTTACCATTAATTATATTATGTTATTACTTATTTTAGATTGTAAGATTTGTTTTAAATTAAAAAGGTAACGTCTTTTAGACTTTTAGTTCGAAAGGAAATATTAATGATGCAAATATATGATACAATTGATGTTTTAAGTTGTTTATAAAAGGTAGTATCTTGACTAATTATCATTAATTATATTATGTTATTACTTATTTTAGGTGTATTTTTTTTATAATGAAGGGTAAATAATTAAATTCACGAAGTACCAAAAATAAGTACCAAAAAATAGGTACCAAAACTTTCAATGTTTCGACTTTTATATAATAGTATAGATTTGTTTTAAATTAAAAGGTAACGTGTTTTAGTTCGAAAGGAAATATTAATGATGGAAAGAAATAATACGATTTACTCCCTCCGTCCCTTTGAATTCTTTACGTTTGCGGACCAGTTTCTGGCACGGATTTTAAGGTGCATTTTAAGGATAGTTCTATAACTTATTTTTGATATTTTATTTTTTTGTATAAAAATAGGATTGTTCTATTTTTATACAAAAAAAATAAAATATCAAAAATATGTTATAGAGGAGTATGTTTTTAGGTGTTTATAAAAGGTAATATCTTGACTAATTACCATTAATTATATTATGTTATTACTTATTTTAGATTGTAAGATTTGTTTTAAATTAAAAAGGTAACGTGTTTTAGACTTTTAGTTCGAAAGGAAATATTAATGATGGAAAGATGTGATACGATTGATGTTTTTAATTGTTTATAAAAGGTAGTATCTTGACTAATTACCAATAATTATATTATGTTATTATTTATTTTAGGTGTATTTATTTTTTTTATAATGAAGGGTAAGTAATTAAATTCACGAAGTACCAAAAAGTAGGTACCAAAACTTTTAATGTTTCGGTTTTTATATAATAGTACTAGCTTAAAACCCGTGCGATGCACGGATTTTTTTAATATTGTAAAAAAAAATTATTAACTTTTTTTAAATATGAATTTTGGAGGCTTAAATATTTAAATGAGATGATGATCATAATTATATAAATGTTATCCATGATATTTCTTTAAAAGGAATGATTTTAGTTAAAAAAAATATAGAAAATGCGATAGGTTTTAGTTGAAAAGGTAATAAGTTATTTATTAGTAATTATAAAATTATTATTTTGTTTTATTAAATAGAATGCCCGTGATATAATTGAAAAAAGAGAGGATTTAGTTAGAGAAAATTAAAAAGGTAATATAATTTAGGTGAAAAGGGTAATTCATTAATTTACAGTAATTATAATTTAATTATGTTATTTTACAAAATAAAATTGCTCGTAATGTTTTTAGAAAAGGAGAAATTAATGTTGCTCATGATATTTCTAGAAAGGAATTTTAGTTAGATAATATAAGAAAAAGATGATACGTTTTAGCTAAAAAGGATAATCGTTAATATTAGTATTATAATATTATTATTTAATTTTATTAAATAGACTCTTCCATGATATAATTGGAAAAAGAGAAATTTTAGTTTGAAAAAATAGAAAAAGGTAACGTGAAAATTAAAAGGTGACATACTTTAGGTGAAAATGGTAATTGATTAGTTTATACTTTATAGTAATTATAATTTAATTGCTATTTTACAAAATAAAATTGCTGATAATATTTTTAGAAAATGAGAAATTAATGTTACCCATGATATTTTTTAAAAAATGGAATTTAATTAGAAAAAGGGAATTTGACAAAAATACCAACTTTTTAAATGATTTTTGCAAAAATACCATCTTTCTAAATAAATTGCAATTATACCATCTTTTAAAAAAGAAAAAAGATTTATTGCAAAAATACCATCTTTCCAATTCCCCTCCACCCTTCCTCCCTCCTTCCTCTCTCTTCCCTCCCTCCCTCCTGCCTGCTTTCAGCGCCTGTTTTACTCTTTTTTTTTTATTTTATTAAGACGGGATGCTATTTGGGTTTCATGGCCCCGCCAGGGGCAATATGCAACTACATTCAACTAAATGCAACTAAATTTCTGATTTCAAGTTCCATTGTTCAATTGTCATTTTCGACCTCTTTTTTGAACTCTAATATATATATATATATATATATAGTCATTTTCGACCTCTTTTTTGAACTCTAATATATATATATATATATATATATATATATTAGAGTTATATATATTAGAGTTCAAAAAAGAGGTCGAAAATGACAACTGAAAAATGGAACTTGAAATCAGCAACTGAATGCAACCACATTCAACCACATTCAACCACATCAACTGCAACAGACTTCAAAACCATTTTTTTTTAATGTGGGATGATTTTGGGTTGCATGGCCCCGCAGGGGCATATTCAACTTAATGCAACCACATTAACCACATTCAACTAAATGCAACCACATTCAACTTTTTAAGATTTTGGTGGATTTGGGTTGCAAGGCCCCGCCAGGGGCAATATTCAACCAAATGCAACCACATTCAACTTTTTTAAAGGTGGGTGATTTTGGTGGATTTGGGTTGCAAGACCCCGCCAGGGACTTCAAAACCATTTTTTTTTTAATGTGGGATGATTTTGGGTTGCATGGCCCCGCAGGGGCATATTCAACTTAATGCAACCACATTAACCACATTCAACTAAATGCAACCACATTCAACTTTTTAAGATTTTGGTGGATTTGGGTTGCAAGGCCCCGCCAGGGGCAATATTCAACCAAATGCAACCACATTCAACTTTTTTAAAGGTGGGTGATTTTGGTGGATTTGGGTTGCAAGACCCCGCCAGGGACTTCAAAACCATTTTTTTTTAATGTGGGATGATTTTGGGTTGCATGGCCCCGCATGGGCATATTCAACTTAATGCAACCACATTAACCACATTCAACTAAATGCAACCACATTCAACTTTTTAAGATTTTGGTGGATTTGGGTTGCAAGGCCCCGCCAGGGGCAATATTCAACCAAATGCAACCACATTCAACTTTTTTAAAGGTGGGTGATTTTGGTGGATTTGGGTTGCAAGACCCCGCCAGGGACTTCAAAACCATTTTTTTTAATGTGGGATGATTTTGGGTTGCATGGCCCCGCAGGGGCATATTCAACTTAATGCAACCACATTAACCACATTCAACTAAATGCAACCACATTCAACTTTTTAAGATTTTGGTGGATTTGGGTTGCAAGGCCCCGCCAGGGGCAATATTCAACCAAATGCAACCACATTCAACTTTTTTAAAGGTGGTGGATTTGGGTTGCAAGACCCCGCCAGGGACTTCAAAACCATTTTTTTTAATGTGGGATGATTTTGGGTTGCATGGCCCCGCAGGGGCATATTCAACTTAATGCAACCACATTAACCACATTCAACTAAATGCAACCACATTCAACTTTTTAAGATTTTGGTGGATTTGGGTTGCAAGGCCCCGCCAGGGGCAATATTCAACCAAATGCAACCACATTCAACTTTTTTAAAGGTGGGTGATTTTGGTGGATTTGGGTTGCAAGACCCCGCCAGGGACTTCAAAACCATTTTTTTTTTAATGTGGGATGATTTTGGGTTGCATGGCCCCGCAGGGGCATATTCAACTTAATGCAACCACATTAACCACATTCAACTAAATGCAACCACATTCAACTTTTTAAGATTTTGGTGGATTTGGGTTGCAAGGCCCCGCCAGGGGCAATATTCAACCAAATGCAACCACATTCAACTTTTTTAAAGGTGGGTGATTTTGGTGGATTTGGGTTGCAAGGCCCCGCCAGGGGCAATATTCAACCAAATGCAACCACATTCAACTTTTTTAAAGGTGGGTGATTTTGGTGGATTTGGGTTGCAAGGCCCCGCCAGGGGCAATATTCAACCAAATGCAACCACATTAAAATTTAGTTGAATATGCCCTGCGGGGCCTTGGAACCCAAAAGCAGTCCACCTTAATTTTGGTGGTTTTGGGTTGCAAGGCCCAGCAGGAGCATATTCAACTGAATTCAGTTACTGATTTCAAGTTCCATTTGTCAGTTGTCATTTTCGACCTCTTTTTTGAACTCTAATATATATATATATATATATATTAGAGTTCAAAAAAGAGGTCGAAAATGACAACTGACAAATGAAACTTGAAATCAGAAATTTAGTTGCATTTAGTTGAATGTGGTTGCATTAAGTTGAATATGCCCCTGCGGGGCCATGCAACCCAAAATCATCCCACATTAAAAAAAAAAAATGGTTTTGAAGTCTATTGCAGTTGATGTGGTTGAATGTGGTTGAATTCAGTTGCTGATTTCAAGTTCCATTTTTCAGTTGTCATTTTCGACCTTTTTTTTAACTCTAATATATATATATATATATATATATATATATATATAAGAGTTCAAAAAAGAGGTCGAAAATGACAATTGAACAATGGAACTTGAAATCAGAAATTTAGTTGCATTTAGTTGAATGTGGTTGCATTAAGTTGAATATTTCCCCTGCGGGGCCATCCAACCCAAAATAGCACCCATCTTTAAAAAAAAAAAAAGAAAAAAAAAAGAGTAAAACTGGCGCTGAAAGAACCTGGACAGGAGGAGAGAGAAAGTGAGGGAGGAGGGGGACCTAGTATTTTTGCAATTTTGAAACTTAGGTTGGTAATATTGCAAATAGCAATTCTTAAAGATAGTAAATTTGCAAAAATTTACTTTTTCCTATTTATTTATGAAAAAAGCCCTAGAAAAAATAGAAAAGATGATACATTTTTAGCTAAAAAGGTAATCGGTTAATTAATAACATTATAATATTATGATTTTATTTTTATTAAATAGAATCATAATTTGAAAAAGAGAGGTTTTAGTTAGAGAAAATAAAAAAGGTAACTTGTTTTGGCTGAATAAGGTAACCCGTGATATAATTGGAAAAAAAATAATTTAGTTAGAGAAAAGAGAAAAGATAAAAAAATTAATTTATTAGTTAACAGTAATTATAATTTTTTTTTAATTAGATAAAATATAAAAGATATTACATTTTACCTGAAAAAGGAAACTGCTTAGTTATTAAATAAAATGGTAACATGTTTAACTTGAAAAAGTGGATTGATTAGTAAACTAAAATTTTTAATTAAATAAAATATAAAAGATTATTTTTAAATGGTAACCCGTGATATAATTGGAAAAAGAGATATTTTAGTTAGAGAAAAGATAATTTGAATGAAAAAATTAATTAATTAGTTAATAGTAATTATAATATGCTTTTTAGTTAGATAACATATATAATATATTATATTTTACCTGAAAAAGGAAACTGCTTAGTTATTAAAAAGAAAAGAAAAAGGTAACATGTTTAACCTGAAAAAGTAAATTGATTAAATTTTAGTTAAATAAAATATAAAAGAAGATTTTTAAATGGTAACCCGTGATATAATTGGAAAAAGAGATATTTTAGTTAGAGGAAAGCGAAAAGATAATTTGAATGAAAAAAATAATTAATTAGTTAATAGTAATTATAATATGCTTTTTAGTTAGATAACATATAGAAGATATTATATTTTACCTGAAAAAGGAAACTGCTTAGTTATTAATAAGAAAAGAAAAGGTAACCTGTTTAACCTGAAAAAGGAAATTGATTAGCAAAGCAAAAATTTTAAAGGTAACATGTTTAACCTGAAAAAGGAAATTGATTAGTAAAGAAAAAAATTTAGTTAGTTAAATAAAATATAAAAGAAGATTTTTAAATGGTAACCCGTGATATAATTGGAAAAAGAGATATTTTAGTTAGAGAAAAGCGAAAAGATAATTTGAATGAAAAAATTAATTAGTTAGTTAATAGTAATTATAATATGCTTTTTAGTTAGATAACATATAGAAGATATTATATTTTACCTGAAAAAGGAATCTGCTTAGTTATTAAAAAGAAAAGAAAAGGTAACATGTTTAATCTGAAAAAGGAAATTGATTAGCAAAGCAAAAATTTTAAAGGTAATAGTAAAGAAAAAAATTTAGTTAGATAAAATATAAAAAAAGATTTTATCTGTAATTAAGTAAGGGTAAATAAGTAAAATCAATAGGTACCAACCAACCAACCAACCAAACTTTTAATGTTTCGGTTTTAATATAATAGAATAGATAGATTTTATTAATAATTGAAAAATATGGTACGATATTTTCGGATATATATATTAATGATTGTAAGATTAGTTTTAAATTAAAAAGGAAACGTATTTTAATTCGAAAGGAAATATTAATGATTGCAAGATATGATAAAAGGTAACATCTTCAACTAAAAGTAAATATGAAAAAGGCAATCGACTACTTACCATTAATTATATTATGTTAATATTTATTTTAGGTGTTTTAATATATATTTTTCTTTATAATGAAGGGTAAATAAGTAAATTCACGAAGTACCAAAAAATAGGTACAAAAAAACTGGTACCAATTTATATAATCATTATTTTTTACATAATTTTTAATTTAATTAATATAATTTAATATACACATGTTTACGGATTATACTAATGTTTCCTTATTATAAACAAAGTATATTTTTAATATATTTTATTAATAATTGAAAAATATTGTATGATATTTTCGGGTATATATTAATGATTGTAAGATTAGTTTTAAATCAAAAAGGAAACGTATTTTAATTCGAAAGGTAATACTAATGATTGGAAGATATGATAAAAGGTAACATCTTCAACTAAAAGTAAATATGAAAAAGGTAATCGACTAATTACCATTAATTATATTATGTTAAAATTTATTTTAGGTGTTTTAATATATATTTTTCTTTATAATGAAGGGTACATAAGTAAATTCACAAAGTACCAAAAAACAGGTACCAAAAAATTGGTACCAAAAAACAGGTACCAAAACTTTCAATGTTTCGGAATTTATATAATAGTATAGATACCCTTAATTAATTACACATAAAATTAATCTTATTAACTAATTGATTTCCTTTTTTAGATTAAACATATTACCTTTTCTATTTTTTACTTACTAAATAATTTCCCCTTTCAGATAAAACACAATATCTTTTATATTTATATTGTATCTAACTAAAATTTCTCCTTTCTTATAAACACTATGAGCAATTTTGTTTAATAAAATAACATAATTATATTATAAATACTATTAACTAATCAATTATCTTTTCCAGCCAAAACATGTTAACTTTTCTCTATTCTGTAACTAAAATAACATTAAAATTTTGGTTGGTTGGTTGGTCGGTACCTATTGAATTTACTTATATACCCTTACTTAATTACACATAAAATTAATCTTATTAACTAATTGATTTCCTTTTTTAGATTAAACATATCACCTTTTCTATTTTTTACTAACTAAATAATTTCCCTTTTTCAGATAAAACACAATATCTTTTATATTGTATCTAGCTAAAATTTCTCCTTTCTTATAAACACTACGAGCAATTTTGCTTAATAAAATAACATAATTATATTATAAATACTATTAACTAATCAATTACCATTTTCAGTCAAAACATGTTACCTTTTCTCTATTCTGTAAATAAAATAACATTAAAAGTTTGGTTGGTTGGTCGGTCGGTACCTATTGAATTTACTTATATACCCTTACTTAATTACACATAAAATTAATCTTATTAACTAATTGATTTCCTTTTTTACATTAAACATATTACCTTTTCTATTTTTTACTAAATAAATTATTTCCCTTTTCAGATAAAACACAATATCTTTTATATTTTATCTAACTAAAATTTCTTATTTCTTATAAACACTACGAGCAATTTTGTTTAATAAAATAACATAATTATATTATAAATACTATTAACTAATCAATTACATTTTTCAGCCAAAACATGTTACTTTTTATCTATTCTGTAACTAAAATATCTATTTTTCCAATTATATCACATGTAGTTCTATTTAATAAAATAAATAATAATATCATAATACTAATAATTACCGATTACCTTTTTCAGGTAAAACGTATCATCTTTTTCATATTTCATAATTAAAATTCCTTTTTTCTTGAAATATCAAAGACACTACAAGCAATTTAATTTAGTAAAATAACATAAATTAAATTATAATTACTAGAAACTAATCAATTACCTTTTTCATCTAAAACATGTCATCTTTTTAATTTTCACATTACCTTTTCTATTTTCTCTAATTAAAATCTATCTTTTTTTTCCCAATTATATCACGGACGATTCTATTTAATAAAATAAAATTAAAATATTATAATATCACTAATTAACCAATTAAGTTTTTTCACCTAAAATGTATAATCTATTCTATATTTTCTAAATAAAAACCCTCTTTTTCTAAAAATATCACGGACAACATTAATTTTTCCTTTTCTTAAGACATTACGAGTAATTTTATTTAGTAAAATTACATAATTGAATTATAATTATTATAAATTAATCAATTACCTTTTTCACCTTAAACATGTTTCCTTTTTAATTTTTTTATAACTAAGACCTCTCTTTTTTCAATTAAATCACGACATTCTATTTAATAAAATTAAATAATTATTTTATAAGTACTTATAATTAAGATTACCTTTTTAAACTAAAATTTATTATCTTTTCAATATTTTCTAACTAAAGTCCCTCTTTTCATAGAAATATCACGGATAACATTTATATAATTATTATCAAATCATCTCATTTAAAATTTTAAGCCTCCAACATTCATATATCAAAAAAAGTAATTCAAATTAATAAAAAAAATCATATAATATTAAAAGAAATCCGTGCATCGCACGGGTTTTAAATAATTATATTAAAAATCTATACTATACTATTATAAGTGAAACAAGGTATATTTGGTTGGTTGATTAACGCATTCTAATAAAATTGTCAACACATTCCTAAAAATAATAAATTAGAAAAATATATTAAAAATATAATTAAAAGAGTATGTAGTTGAATTTGAGTTGAAGTATAACTAATAGAGTATGTATTTATGTAAAATACATGTACTAAGAGAAGTTGTGTGTTGATGAAGAATCCTAATTAAAATATAATCGAAATAGTATGGAAAACAATAGTTTATTTTTTTAATTAGAATTAAATACATTTTGTTTTGTTTTGTTTTTTATTTTTAGAAATGTGTTAACAAACTTTTTAGGGATGTGTTAACCAAATAACCAACGAATCAAGATACAAAAATATATTTTTAAAAAATAAAAAAACGTGTCAAACATTCGAAATTCAATTAAATTATATATACTTTATTAAAAATAAAATACCACGTATTTTATAGAATTATAAACATTTTCAATTATATCCCGATTAGAATCACACTTCTTCCTACGATTCGTTCTTCTACGATTTTAGGTTATAATTAATGATTTTTTTTTAAAAATCTATTGAATTCTTAAGATATTTAACAATAAATTTAAAAAACAACTTTTAATTAATAATATTTTTTTATGTAATGAAATTAAATATGGAGCATATTTAAATTTAAAATTAATAATAAAATTTATTAAAATAAATTAAAATATACATTAAATTAAATAATTTATATATTAATTCATGATAATAATATATGATAGTCCGTGCTTTGCACGGGTTATAGGCTATTATCTTTTAAAAAATAAAAGAGATGAAAAACTAATGTTTTGGTACCTGTTTTTTGCTACCAGTTTTTTGGTACTTCGTGAATTTACTTATTTACCCTTTATTAAAAAGAAAAATAAATATATGATATTTATACTTTTAAAACACCTATAATAAATAATAACATAATATAATTAATGGTAAGTAGTCGCTTGCCTTTTTTCACATTTACTTTTAATTGAAAATATTGCCTTTTATAAACACCTGAAAACATCAATGTATCTTTCAATCATTAATATCCTTTCGAACTAAAACACATTACCTTTTCAATTTAATCATTAATATATATCCGAAAATATCACACCATATTTTTCAGTTGTTAATAAAATATATTAGGTGTTTATAAAAGGTAACATCTTCAACTAAAAGTAAATGTGAAAAAGGCAATCGATTAATTACCTTTAATTGTATTATGTTATTCTTTATTTTGGGTGTTTTAATAGTATAGATATCATATATACTTTTCTTTATAATGAAGGGTAAATAAGTAAATTCACGAAATACCAAAAAACATATACCAAAAAAATAGGTACCAAATTTTTTAATGTTTCGAGTATTATATATTTATTAATTAATTTTAATTTAATATAATTTTAATATACTCATATTTACGGATTATACTAATGTTTCTTTATTATAAACAACGTATGCAGATTTTTAATATATTTTATTAACAATTGAAAAATATGGTGTGATATTTTCGGGTATATATTAATGATGAGAAAAATGAGCCTGAGGATGACCTCAGGTAACTCTCATGAGGTTATATCCATTTCCCATATAAATTTAATGGCATTTTTGTAAATACTAATGACTCATCCTGAATTTACAAATCTACCCTCCTGCATTCATATTACCAATACTTATAACCTCAGGTAGCACCCTAAGGTCAACCTCAGAATTGTAAAATTAGTTTTAAATTAAAAAATAATGTGTTTTAATTCGAAAGAAAATATTAATGAAAATTAGTTTTAAATTAAAAAGGTTACGTGTATTAATTCGAAAGGAAATATTAATGATTGGAAGATACATTAATGTTTTTAGGTGTTTATAAAAGGTAATATCTTCAATTAAAAGTAATTGTGAAAAAAGACAAGCGACTACTTACTATTTATTATATTATGTTATTATTTATTGTAGGTGTTTTAAAAGTATAAATATCATATATTTATTTTTCTTTTTAATAAAGGATAAATAAGTAAATTTACCCGAAACATTAAAAATTTTGGTACCTTTTTTTTGTATATGTTTTTTGGTATGTCGTAAACTTACTTATTTACCCTTCATTATAAAGAAAAATATATATGATATCTATACTATTAAAACACCAAAAATAAATAATAACATAATACAATTAAAGGTAATTAGTCGATTGCCTTTTTCACATTTACTTTTAGTTGAATATATTACCTTTTATAAACACCTAAAAACCTCAATCATATCATATTTTCCAATCAATTCATATCTAGCAATAATTAATATATACCCAAAAATATCACACCATATCATATAATTAGCAACAAAATATAATAGAAATTCGTATTACGAATAATGAACATTAAATTTTTAGTAAAAAATCAGAATCATTAGATCTAATTATTAAATATATAATATGATTAAATTAATTTATTAAAATTTTAAGTTTCAAATTTTATCAACGACATATTTATTTTAAAATTTTATAATATAAGTTTTAAACCATGCATATCATTAATTAAATTTATATTAAATTATTAATATTAAAATTAAAATAAAATATTTTAAATAATAATTATATAAAAATATAATCATCAATATATATATATAAAGGAGGGTACACAGGAGTTTAGGTGGCGCTCTAAAATCGTCTCAATCTATTTTTCTAATTTTCTAGAATTTTAGAATTTAAACACTAATAAATATAAAAATATCATTTAACATATTAGAAGTAGAATAGAAGTTCGAATTTATAGAGAATAAGAGTTCGAATTTATAGAAAAAAACATATAAATAAAAGTTCTATTAGAAGTAGAATAAGTGTTTGAATATATAGTGAAGATATATAAATAAATATTTTTTTAGAAAGTACGATCTTCTTAAAATATGTCGTTTCATATAAGTTAATTATACTTCTATTTGGAAAATTTATTCAATACTATTGTCATAAAAAAATCATCGTATTTAAAAATAAAATCATTGATGTGTTAATATAATAAAATAACATTCTCATGCAGGAATCCTAAATTAATACAGGAGTATCTACAATATAAAGAAAAAATAAGATGCGTTTTCATTTTCTAAAACTCCATAAATTTTAGAAAGTCTAGATAAAGTAAAAATTGGAATTCACTTTATTTTTTATGTTTTGATTTTAAAGAAAAAAAGTTGTTGTGTAAGATGAGCATCATCAATAATATGTAATGAAGTTAGAATTTCGATCCCAAACGAGAGCGGCTCGAAATGTGTTTAATGGGAAAACGGCTCACTATAAAATATTGTATTAGCTATTAAAATATCATATTAATGTTATAAATTTTATTTTATTTTTAGGATTTGATTTTTATGGATAAATATTATCATACAAGTGATATATGTAAAAGTTAGATTTTTGGTCTTAACGAGATAGCAGATCAATAGTAATAACCGTGCGTGTTTAATGAAAAAGCGGTTCATTAGAGAAGACCGTATATAAGATGTTTGAATAAAATAAAAACAAGTGTATCTATAATATAAAGAGAAAATAAGATGTGTTTTCATTTTTTAAAATTCCATAAATTTTAGAAAGTTTAGCGAAAGTATAAATTGGAATTCACCCTATTTTTTAGATTTTGATTTCAAGAAAAAAGTTGTTGTGTAAGATAAGTGATATGGGCTGGAAGTAAGCCCTAGAAAATATTTGATCATACATTAAATCTATATATTATAAATTGTTGGATAATCCTTTCCTCAAGTTCGGGATCCATATTCAGGTTTGATAGATATCCATGACCCATTATAATATTAAATTATATGCTTAGGATTAGATTCGGGATCCGTTTAAATTACCCATCCAGTTATATGACATGATCCATATTTTAAAATATATTGACCCGATATTATATAAAATACACATCATGACAAACGACTCTTGCCAAAAATTATTTCCTTGATAATACCAAAAGTTTGGCAGTTGTTATTATTAATTCCAAATAATTGGTTATAATTATAATGGGCCCGCCAGGGCCATCCAATTAAAACAATCTTGCCAAAAAAAATTTACTTGACAAAAACAATCTTGCAAAAAAAAAATTTCCTTGACAAAACATGAATTATTTTGTTTCCAAAAATTATTTGCTTTCTAACAATTGTCAATTATAATTATAATGGGCCCACTTTAATTTTTTTGATATTATGATTTAATTATTTTAATTTATTCTTTATATCTACTACTATTACATTCATGATATAGTTGACATCACTAAAATAATGTTATAGTGTTCAATTTTTTGATGTTTTTAAAATAAATTAATATATTAATAATTTCTTATATTAATTGTAATTTAAATTATCAAAACAAACTCATGTTCTTAAAGAATTTAACATTTAATTTATTAAAGTAGGCAACTTTTTAATACTACTACCAATTTTTATTTCTATATTGTAAAATTATATACTATAATTTATTAAAATTTAAAATAAATTTTATTTAAAATATGAACTCCCGTGTGCGAAGCACGGGCATTAAACTAGTAAACCTAAGTTGGTCCAGGGTCAAAGCCCAATTACGAGGCCCAAACCCTTATTTATTATGATAAATTCGTAATAAATAAATCAGCCAGATTTAAAGTCCAAGATTGAGTCTTAAAAGGAAACTAAATCATATCAGGAGTAGCCTCCAAGGCATGTACTTCTAATACTTATCTTCTTATCGATTGGAAGGCTCTAGAATTGGGCCAAGGTAATAACTTGTCCACCAAGTATCCTAATTCTACCCTAATTCAAGGGTTCTCAGCACCTATATAAGGACCAGCTCCTTCATAATCAGAACTACGTTTTTTGGCTTGATTCTTGATAATTGCAAGATACATAGGCATCTGGTGAGGACCGAGTTAAGTCACGAAACACTAGATCAGCCATTAAAGCTCGAAGCTTCCACAAACCCTAGTATTAAATACGCAATAATTATACCCTACTTTCATTCCACAACATTTGGCGCCGTCTGTGGGAAACACGGATATTAACCATGGTTACCACTCGAAGAACACCAACTCTTTCCGAAACTACTACCAATACTACCGCACCCCCGGTCGGAGAACAAGTACCCCCAGGAACGGGATCTCAGCCACTGGTTACTCAGCCACCAGCGATTGAAACGACGCAAACTCATGGATCGTTACCTTTAGTAACGAATTCCTCCATTCAAGGGACGAATCCCCTACAGATGGTACATGCCCCTCTTGGAGGGCAATCCGCACCTCCTACTGCTCACATCTCCACCATTGTGATTCCAGCAAGCACAAATCCGATGTATGGATTGCCCAATTATCCCCCGCACCAGTCCGGTCCAAGTGGTCATGCTCTCCAGATACACGAGCCGTACAACCCATCATACTCTAGAGATTTTTCCGATCCCTATTCTGATGACTCATCTTCAGAAGATGAAGATCGAGATCTACCCCCGAGGAGGCGCCGCTTAGGCAAGGATCCCGTTGGACAAACTCGTCAAAGAGTCTATGATAGACCTCCTCTAACAGCTGCTGAAAAAATAAAAGCCCATGAGGCCAAAATTCAGAAACTAAGGGAAGACATAGAAAGAGAACAACAGAGACAAAATCAGACTAGACCCCCACCAACAACAGGAGGAGAAACTCCTCTTGTTGATTTGGAAGTAACCCCAAGGAGACAGAAGAGGACTGAAGTCCCGCGAGATAGAAACACTAGGGTGGAAATCCCCAAAAGCGATCCTAAAGACTTGATGCAGCTTGGAGATCCTGATGATCCAACTCCTCCCTTTACTGAAGAAGTAATGAATGCTCACATATCCCGAAAGTTTAAGATGCCCACCATAAAGACTTATGATGGAACAGGAGATCCTGCCAATCATGTAAGGACATTTTCTAACGCCTTGTTGTTACAACCCGCCAGCGACGCTTTGAAGTGTAGGGCGTTTCCCCAAACCCTAGCGGGCATGGCACAACGATGGTACAGTCGCCTACCACCAAACTCTATTACCTCTTTCAAGGAGTTGAGCAATGCTTTTGTTAGTCAGTTCATTGGTGGAAGAATTCATGAGAAAGATTCTGCATCCCTCATGATAGTGATACAAGGAAAGAATGAAAGTCTTAGAGATTACCTCAAACGGTTCACCAAGGAAACACTCAACATTACCAACCTGGAAAACAAAGTGGCCATGGTGGCTTTGCAAAACGGAACTTCGAATGTTTATTTTAAGATGTCGTTGGCCAAGCATCCCCCTGAGAACATGGTTGAACTTCAACAAAGGGCGAGTAAGTACATCAAAGCTGAGGATAGTTTGAAGAAAGAGTCAGGAGCAGGGAATAATGGGAACGGTGACAATTCTAAGAAGCGGAAAGCGGAGCGGGAGTATGATGCTAGGGATAAGTACCCGCGCACAGGTCGAGATTCTGATTCAGCCCCTAAAAAAGGTAGTCCTGGACAAAGATTCACTGATTATGCGAGATTGAATGCTCCAAGAAGCCAAATCCTGTTGGATATAGAGAAGGATAGGGACGTGAGATGGCCGAAGCCACTGAGGACAGATCCTGAGAAGAGGAACAAGAATCAGTATTGTCGGTTTCACAAGGACGTAGGACATGACACCGACGAATGTAGACAATTGAAAGACGAGATTGAGTTCCTCATTCGAAGAGGGAAATTGAGTAAATTCTACAAGGATGGAGATCAAGTGAACCCAAGAAGGGGTTATGATAGGAGAGATGATGATCGCAATCGCAACCCACAGCCCCGAGGGCCGGTGATAAATATGATTTTTGGTGGACCAACAGCGGCAGGGACTAGCAGAAATTCTAGGAAAGCATATGCGCGAGAGGTGATGCACATTGTGGGAGAAGCACCAAAGCGTGCAAAAACAGAGGTATCGATTGGATTCGATGACTCGAACCTTGAAGGGGTGAAATTCCCCCATGATGATCCTCTGGTAATTTCACCAGTCATAGGTAATTCCCAAGTGAAGAGAGTCTTGATAGACAATGGGGCATCAGTAGACATTCTATTCCATGACGCCTTTTTGAAGATGGGATACACCGAGTCTCAGTTGACACCATCAAATATGCCTATATATGGATTCAACGGAGTAGAGTCCAAAGTTGAAGGGACGATTCAATTACCCATGACTATAGGGCAGGAGCCACGGGAGGCCACTCAGATGTTAAATTTCTTGGTTATTAAAGCCACATCTACCTACAATGCTATTCTAGGGAGAACGGGACTTCATGCTTTTAAGGCGGTTGCCTCCACCTATCATCTAAAGATAAAGTTCCCAACCAGAAACGGTGTAGGAGAAGAGAAAGGAGATCAAAAAACGGCAAGGAGTTGTTATGTGGCCGCACTGAGGCCGGATGGAACTGGGGGGCAGGTCCTCCCGATTGAGGATATGGATATTCGTGAAGATGAAGAACGGAGAGGAAAACCAGCAGAAGACTTGGTTCCCATACCTTTGGATTTAGACGATCCTGAAAAGGTTACTCACATAGGAGCATCTCTGAAAGACCCTTTGAAAAGCGAATTGATCACCTTCTTACAAGACAATAGTGATGTCTTTGCATGGACAGCAGCTGATATGCCAGGGATAGATCCCCAATTGATAACACACAATCTGAATGTAAATCCGGACAGGAAGGCGGTGAAACAAAAGAAGAGAAATTTTGCACCTGAGAGACAAGAGGCCATAAAACAAGAAGTTGACAAACTCCTGGAGGCAGGGTTTATTGAAGAAATCCAGTTCCCGGAATGGTTGGCCAATCCCGTAATGGTCAAAAAGGCCAATGGAAAGTGGAGGATGTGTATAGACTTCACTGATCTGAACGACGCATGCCCAAAGGACTGTTTTCCTTTACCAAGGATTGATATGTTGATAGATGCCACGGCTGGGCACGAGATGCTAAGCTTCATGGATGGTTTTAGCGGCTACAACCAAATCAAGATGCATAAGAATGATATTCCTAAGGTATCATTTATCACTGACTTTGGTGTGTATTGTTACCTGGTCATGGCCTTTGGATTGAAAAACGCAGGGGCCACCTATCAGAGGTTGGTAAATAAGATTTTTGCTCATCTCATTGGGAAGACTATGGAAGTTTATGTGGATGATATGCTGGTGAAAAGCCTACACAAGGCAGATCACATTGAGCACTTACGTGAAGCATTTGAAGTGCTGAAGCACCATAAGATGATGTTAAACCCGGCAAAGTGTGCTTTTGGTGTCGGGTCAGGGAAATTCTTGGGTCTTATGGTCTCAAAACGAGGAATTGAGTCTAACCCCGACAAGATAAAAGCTATCCTGGACATGGAACCACCACGTTCCATAAGGGACGTACAGAAGTTGACCGGAAGAATTGCTGCATTGGGGAGATTCATATCCAAATCAGGTAAAAAGTGTTTACCATTCTTTAAAACCTTGAAGAAGGTAAAAAACTTTGAGTGGACAGAAAAAAGCCAAGAGGCCTTTGAGCAAGTGAAGAAGTATATGGCTGAAGCCCCGCTGTTGGCCAAGCCAAGTATGGGAGAAATCCTTTATCTTTATTTGGCTATTTCGGAGCAAGCTGTGAGCGCGGTACTGGTGAAGGAAGAAGACAAGGTTCAGAAATCGGTATATTATGTGAGCAAGGTTTTGCATGGAGCTGAGTTCAATTATTCCACCATTGAGAAGTTTGCATTGGCATTGGTAACTGCCTCTAGAAAATTACGGCCCTATTTTCAGGCACATAAGATTGAGGTTCTTACAGAACAGCCACTGAGGAATATTTTGCACAGCCCTAAGGCCAGTGGTAGGCTCATTAAGTGGGCAATTGAGTTGGGAGAATTCGACATTGGGTATAAGCCAAGAACGGCCATAAAGGCTCAGGCACTTGCTGACTTCGTGGTTGAATGTACCATTGACAACCAAGAAGTCGGGGGGCAGGAGATACTTCAGGAAGGCAATAAGAAAGACAAGGAATCTGTGATAGAAGAGAAGGAATTCTGGATGCTCTATTTTGATGGAGCATCAAAAACAAAAACAAGTGGTGCAGGCCTGGTCCTACAAAGTCCCGATGGATTCACTATTGAATACGCCCTGAAGCTGGACTTCCCAACAACCAATAATGAGGCGGAGTATGAAGCTCTAATAGCCGGGCTCGGATTAGCAGGAGCGTTAAGGGTCAAAAATCTAAAAGTTTGTGGAGATTCAAGGCTAGTTGTGGCCCAAGTCAATGGAGAGTTTGAGGCGAAAGATGAGACTATGGTTAAGTACTTGAGGGTTGTCAAGGCTGTAATGACTCAGTTCGATGAATGCTACGTTGAGCACATTCCAAGGGAGGAAAACGTCAAGGCCGATGCCTTATCTAAGTTTGCCTCTTCCGAGATAGAGAATTATTCTGGTAGTGTCTATTTCCAAGTTCTGAGAGCTCCAACTATTGATTCAAAGCTGGTAGCACCTATCGGAACTAGAGAGTGTTGGATAGACCCGATTAAGAGGCATATTGAGACCGGTTGGCTCTCGACTAATGCCTTGGAGGCACGAAGACTGTCAGTAAGGGCGTTGAGGTATGCTCTGATTGAAGGGATCCTCTATAAGAAATCCTTTGTGATTCCGTATCTGAAGTGCCTAAGGCCCGAAGAAGCTAAGTCAGCACTAGAAGAGGTCCATGAGGGAATTTGTGGACAGCACCTGGGGGGCAGGGCCCTAGCTCATAAGATAGTCAGACTCGGGTTCTATTGACCTGAGATGATGGTCGATGCCAAGGAATACGTAAAAAAGTGTGATCGGTGTCAGAAGCACGCACCAGTGGTTAGGCAGCCACCGGAGATGTTGACGTCTGTCAGTTCTCCCATTCCTTTTGCTATGTGGGGGATGGATATATTGGGGCCTTTTCCTATGGCCACCGCTCAAAGGAAGTTCCTGATTGTAGCTATTGATTACTTCACAAAATGGATCGAGGCTAAGCCTTTGGCTAAGATCACAACTAAGCAAGTTATGCAGTTCTTCTGGGAGAACGTCATGTGCAGGTATGGAATACCGCGGATCCTGGTTACGGACAATGGGTTGCAATTTAATAACAGAGAGTTTAAGGATTATTGTGATGAGAATGGAATCGAACTTCGGTTCACCTCGGTTGCCCATCCTCAAGCTAATGGGCAAGCTGAGGTTGCTAATCGGATCATCCTGGATGGACTCAAAAAAAGGGTGGAACGCTCCAGAAACACTTGGGTGGACGAGTTACTACCTATACTCTGGGCATACCGTACCACATGTAAAGTGACTACTTGAACAACCCCATTCATGTTAGCTTATGGAGCTGAAGCTGTTGTACCAGTAGAAATTATGCACGCATCCCCGCGGGTGGAGGCCTTTGAGCCTGGCACTAATGAGGAAGGAATGAGGCTAGCCCTTGACTTGATCGATGAAGTAAGGGATGAAGCCCTTGCTAGAAATGTTGAACATCAGAAGAAAGCCTCCTTTTATTATAACTTGAGGGTGAAAGAAAGGTTTTTCCGACAAGGAGACCTAGTGCTCAGAAAGATTGAAGCATCCAGAATTGGACAGAAGGGGAAGCTGGCCCCGAATTGGGAAGGCCCATACCGGATCAAAGGAACGTTGGGACGAGGATCGTACAAGCTGGAGACTTTGGAAGGGAATGAGGTGCCCCGCACCTGGCATGCATCAAACCTCAAAGTCTACTATGTTTGATTATCCTAAGTAGGATATAGCTTATATCTAGTAAGAAGGTTGGAATAAGGTCGACGAAACCATACCATAGTTTACAAACTCCAAGTAGGAAGTAGAGTATCTATGTAAGGGTTAAACCCATTTTATCAACATTCTTTGTCAGTTTATTAATGAAGTTTGTTTCTTGCTTTCCGTCAAGTTACTCTTTTTGTTTTGTTATTTTAAGCACGAAAGACAAATGTGGTACCAAAGCACCAGTTTAGTGCAAGCCAATAGGCCCAGTACTAAGAGAGCTCAAAAGCATAACAAACTATAAGCAAAAGATAAGAATGTAAAGGCAAAGGAAACCAACTACATAGATAGTTAAGTTAGGATCCCCGAAGGGTAAAAGTTCATAATAACAAAACAAAAGTAAGCCGTGTAGGGCTATCTAAATATCTAAGTCCCCAATGACATCATCCTCAAAAGGGGGATCCTTCTCCTTGGGGGAGCTATCCAACTCAAGAGGAGAAGAAATTGCATCCTGTGACGGCTGAGAGTCACCGCCAGCAACTGTCTCTGTAGCCCCTTCCTGAGTAGTTGTGGCAAGGCCTGGAATAGAAGGAACAGGGAACTTCTCCAAAGTAACTCCTTCGATCTGTGCCCCCAACTCCTCGATGATTCGCTCCCAGCAGGTCTTAAAGGTCCCGAGTAAGTTAGCATCATACTCAACATTCAGGAGATCATCAAACTCCTTAGATGCCTTATATTCAGATAAGACATCTGCACGAGCCCTTGCAGCCTCTAGCTCCATCTTGCGGGTCTTCTCCTTCTCCTGGGCCAATTCCAGCTCCACAGTCCTAAAGCGCTCAAAGTTGGATGTAGAAGCCTCAAAATATCTGTCACGGTCGCGCTCAGCAATCGTCAAATCAGCCCTCATTGTCTTCAGGTTATGCAAGGCAGCCTGGAAATATGTGTTGGCCTACAAACCAAGAAAATAATAACTGGAATATGTTTTAACAAAACTAAAAATGGAAAATGACAAAGAAAAGTTAAAGGACGTACCGAGGCAAGAGCTTGAGCACCAAGTAGCTCGATCTGGAGATCATCCGAAGACTCCACCACGTGAACCCTATCACGAGGAGTCATCACATTCTTCGACCACTCAGCTACAGCTCTAGAATCTCCAACAATTGTGTCTTTGTTGAGCAACCCCCATTGCACTACGTATGGGTTGGGATCCTCGTCAATAGCCATGGGCTTCTCAGCCAGAAAGGCAGGAACTCGCTCAACAACCTCAGCATCGCCCTTCTTCCTCTTCCTAGTTCTGGAGACCTCGACTGCAGTCCCCTTAGCCGCTGCGGCCTCTCGTCTCTTGAAAATATCACTGAGAACATTCTGAGCTGCAAAAAGAAAATAGAACGATTAGAGTTAGCATAGCAAACAAAGCAATAAATCAAGGGAAAAATCTGTACCCTGAGGGCTCAAGTCACTGAGACCATATTTCTGAAGATTTGCTTCAGAAACTAGGTTTGCAGTGTGATGCAAACAATCTCCCATAAGAATGCGAATAGCAGCATCCTCTTCAACCCCTATCTTGAGGGTCTTCATAGCCCCGTCCTTAGCCTTACAAAAATTTGGACGGAAATAATTGTCCCAATCATCTCCCTCCATAAAGACATAAAACCATTGTATCTTCCACTTGGGGAGGGAGTCGGGAGAAGTATCAGAAATGAATATGCTACGGGCTAGAGTTCTAAATTGAATTTTCACCCATCCAGAGTTATCAGAAGTATTAACAAACTTGAAGAAATAACGAAAAACGGAGACGTTAGGTGGAAGGCTGTGTTTTCTGCATTGAGCAAGATAACCATATATACAACGCCAAGCATTTGGTGTAAGTTGGGTTGGACAAACCCTAGCTTCAGCAAGAAGGCGATAGACAAAGTCAGGAGGAGGGAGCCTAAAACCAGAGCAAAAGGATTCTCTATAAATTCTAATGGCCCCGGGCTTTGGGTAGCAGGCTCGATCGTTAGGCCCCGGGGCCACGGCCCTATAAGGCCCATTTATGCCAAAGAGCAAGGCTAAAGTGTCAACTTCCTTTTGTTCATATTTAGAAGGATGGTTATAAGCATCTAAATGGAGCATATTTGGAAAGGCTTCCCCAAATTCAGTAAGCAAATCTCTAAGTGAATAAACACTAGCATGAACAAGAGATTTCTTACCTCGGTTAGCCCTAGATTGAGGAGTAATAGGTTGAGAAATCTGAGAGTGGGATGAGCTGGAATCCGCCATTGATGGATGCTTAAACGAGAGCTTCAAAGATTAAGCCGGAAAAGAAGGCCGGAAAACTTCAACGGTGGAACCCTAGCAGAGCTTTCTTAAAGAGAATTTGAGAAGATTTGAGTGAAGTGTGAAAATGAAAGCACACTCCCCCCCTTTTTATACTAGAACCTAGCAGGTCAAAAAGTTACGCCAACCTGTCATAGCAGGTAATTGGGCTTAACAACAGGTCATCGGGCTATCAAAAAGGCTTGAGCCCATAATATTTAAAAATTCAATGAGAATTCTATAAACTTCTAGAGAATTCTAGAAGGATCTACAAAAAATCTCATAAGAGGCTTGAGCCCAAAATTAAAAATAAGGCCTGGGATATGAGGCCCAACAATTTATTTTTGATAAAAAAAAATGGTGAAGAGGAAATTACGTGCAACGCCTGGTAGATATGTTTTCTACGCGTGGAAAAAAGACGGTCTCCTGGGCGGCCGTCACACGCGCCCAGGGTGAATACAAACTGAAGCCTTATTTGGTTTAAAAAAAAAAGGTATAACAAAAGAGATGCACGCCTAGCAGGCTAGTCTCCCATGCGTGAAAAAGAATGAGGTTTCCTGGGCGACCATCACCCACGCCCAGGCTGTATGAGAAACTGACCCATTTTTTGAAAAAAAAAAAAATCACGCCTCCCAGGACTGTTCTTCTACGCGTGGCACAGGCAAGTAGCCCCCTAGGCAGTCATCACCCCCGCCTAGGGTGAACCAACACAAGCGGGTGAACCAACACAACAAGTGAACTCTTTTATTTAAGCAAAAAAGCTTTTACTTGGAAGTTATTTGTTAATTTCTGGAAAATGGATAAAATAGGTAAAATACCTATAAAAATTCTGAAAAATCAAGAAGTAATTTATGAAATTATTTCTAAGGCTGGGAGCCAAAATAAATTATTTTTGATAATTTATCAAAAATAAATAAAATACCTGTTGGTACACAAAAAATTCTGAAAAGTGGAAAATAATTATTAAAATATTTTCCAAATTGGAAAAAATGGAATTAAATTTCAAAAAATTCCAGAAAAGTAGAAAAATAATTTTTAAAATTATTTTATGCATGAAGAACAATTTAATATTTTTGATTGATAAGTCAAAAATAAAGTAAAAATACCCGTGGGTACCAGAAAAATCCTAAAACTTTAGGAGAAATATGAAAAAATATGAGGAATTTTAATAATAATTCCTTAAAATAAATGGGCAAATTTCAATAACAAAAGTTGTTGGAAAAATTGCTTAACCTCGAATAAGGCAAATCGTCGTAAATGTGTAGGTCGCTCCACACTTTACATTCAAGACGATACATGTGAAACACTAGTGTACATAAACCTTTTAACTTCAACGAAAACCTGATCAGTTTTCCTAGAAGTTGGGGGGCAAATGATATGGGCTGGAAGTAAGCCCTAGAAAATATTTGATCATACATTAAATAAACCTAAGTTGGTCCAGGGTCAAAGCCCAATTACGAGGCCCAAACCCTTATTTATTATAATAAGTTCGTAATAAATAAATCAGCCAGATTTAAAGTCCAAGATTGAGTCTTAAAAGGAAACTAAATCATATCAGGAGTAGCCTCCAAGGCATGTACTTCTAATACTTATCTTCTTATCGATTGGAAGGCTCTAGAATTGGGCCAAGGTAATAACTTGTCCACCAAGTATCATAATTCTACCCTAATTCAAGGGTTCTCAGCACCTATATAAGGACCAGCTCCTTCCTAATCAGAACTACGTTTTTTGGCTTGATTCTTGATAATTGCAAGATACGTAGGCATCTGGTGAGGACCGAGTTAAGTCACGAAACACTAGATCAGCCATTAAAGCTCGAAGCTTCCACAAACCCTAGTATTAAATACGCAATAATTATACCCTACTTTCATTCCACTTATCAATAATATGTAATGAAGTTGAAATTTTGATCCCAAATAAGAGTGACTTGAAACGTGTTTAACGGGAAGATGACTTACAATAAAAGATTGTATAAACTATTAAAATAGTATATTGATGTTATAAATTTTATTTTATTTTTAGGATTTGATTTTTATGGATAAATATTATCATACAAGTGATATATGTAAAAGTTAGATTTTTGATCTTAACGAGAGATCGGATCAATAATAATAACTGTGTTTAATGAGAAAGCGGTTTATTAGAGAAGATTATATAAAAATGTTTGAATATATAAGGAATACATAAAATAAAATGTTTTATTGGAAGTAGAATACGAGGACGGTTGAGACGTCTTATACAATTTTTTAAAATTTTATATCTTTTTTCCTAGAAATCCTTTATTGTAACTTTTTTATACAAGTTAATTATACTTGCATTATAAAAATATATCCACAAATTTTATATTATTCCCGTAACGAAAAGTCTTCGTATTTTTTTATATATATATATTAACATAACATAAAGAAATTTTCATACGGAAGTTGTAAATAAATACAAGAATATCTATAATATACAGAAAATAAAAGATGTATTTTCATATTTTAAAATTCCATAAATATTAGAAAGTTTAAAAAATATAAAAATTGGAATACTCTCTTCATATTATAAAGTTAGAATTTCGGTTCCAAATAAGAGTGGCTCGAAACGTATTTAACGGGAAGACGGCTCATTAGAAAAGATTATATTAGCCATTAGAATTTGATACTTATGTCATAATTTTTTTATTTTTACGGTTCGATTTTATGGATAAAAATTATTATATAAGCCTTTATACTATATATGTTAAAGATGGGATTTCGGTTTTAACGAGAGAGCGGCTCAATCGAAAAAATTGTGTTTAACAAAAAATTTTTCTTGATTCATTAAAGAATATTATTTAATTATTAAAATTTAATATTAATATTATAATATAACGTAAATGTATTGAATTTTTTTAAAAATATTGTAACGCCGCCGCAAAGCGCGGCTTTATCAACTAGTTATAACATAAAATAAAATTTATTCTGGTATCTTTTAAAAAATAAAAGAGATGAAAAACTAAAATACTATTGTAAATATTTAGCAACATTTGAGGCATATATATACGAGGCAATACTGAACACAAACCCCTAAAACCCTAAACCCTAGTTTCTGAAACTAGAACGCAACAGAGGAAGAGAAAAAGCTCCCGTAAAATACACAAGACTATATATATACATATAGATTCTGTATCTATATCTATACAATTTCATCTCCGTTGCAGTTCCAATGGCAATTGACGGGAGTTTTCGTGTCGAGATTGAATTAGAGAGATTTCTCTCTCGCTGTCCCAAGCTTCTCAATGTTCCTTCTCTCAAACACCTCTTAAACAAGGTTCTCTCTCTCTCTCTCTCTCTCTCTCTCTCTCTCCCCCCCTCTCTCTGTCTCCCTCCCTCTCTCTCTCTCTCCCTCTATCTCTCTCCCCCCCCCTCTCCATGTAATTAAAGTTGTGTGTGAAATTGTGTTAAATTGTGGTGGTTTATGTAGGGAGATAAGTTGAGTGAAGATGAAGTGGTGAATGGAGTAGCGGAATTGTTTTTACACCCGAAGTATACGATTCCGTTAATAGGATGTTTTAGACCGATAGCTAAGAGGATTTTGGATAGAACTATTGGTTTACTGAAATTAGTACCTGATTTGAAGTCGAACGTAGATGATCCAATGATTGAATTAAATGAAGATGAATTGCTAAGAGATGAAGAAGGTTACGATAATTCTCAAATTGTGTCGATGATTGAATTGTATGTTAGAAGTGGCAAGGGGTTGAGCTTGCACGAGCTTGCCTGCTGGGCTTTTTCTCGAGCTATTGACTTGGTACCTACTTTGTTGGGGTAAGTTACTGTAACTTTGCTTTTGGCTGCTACTTGACTATGACGAAGTTATATGCCTTATGCTCTGTTTGTCTTCTGATGCAGGTCCGTGTGTAATTATTTCAAGTTTGCTCCGGTTCCTTTTGAAAGAATAATATCTGCGAAATGGGAGAGTGGGCTAATGGATACGGTATTTTGGCTTCAATAAACTTATTCTGAAAAATCTTGTTTCATGAACTGTGTTGTGGTGCTGTTAATTATTCTTTGATGTTTGAAATGTATTTACCTTCTATTTGTAGTGCCAAGTTGCTAATGAAGTAGATTACTACTTTCCATTTTTAACATATGTTCCTCACCTTTCCCCATCCAGTAGTCTTTCACAGGGAAGAACATTGTATCATTTATGATTTCCTAGTTCCTACACAGATTTAAATGGCATTATCTAAAATTTTCTGTGCAGCTATATTGCTCCAATCCCCTTTTATTCAGACTGTTAAATATTGTTTGTTCTGTGATTTATATGCTCTTCCTGTTTCATGCTCATTTTAGGCTGACTTTTGTTAATCCTGTTGTCTGGATTAATTTTTTCTTACTATAGCCTTCCCCCAGATATCTTGCGGTGTCTATCCACATTTATTATAGTCAACTTTTTATCAGTGACATGGTAAATTTGAAGTAGTTTTTCAAAAAAGGTATATGTTTATAAGTGCCAATTATTTAAAATTACAGTGTATTATCTGTAACATGTAGGGAACTAATATATAGTGATAATATTTTTTATTTTTTGTTTAAAACAATCTGAAAAGAGTAGAACAAAATCTGATCTAAAATCAGATTACTTGGAACACGATAAATAATAAATTAGGTGGTATTCGAGAGACCACCTACTCTCCACACACACTTCTGACTTCACTCAATCTTATTTTTTTGATCGTAAAACTTGCAAATGTCTGCCTATTTATAATCCCAACATGAACTCCTTATTCCTAAACTAAAGCTGAAACCTATTTAACTCCACCAAATCCTCCATTCCAATTTATTCTGATTATGTGAATGATCCACCAATTTCTCCATGCCAGATTTGTAACTGAGGCACAACTCAATTATTCAGATTATCTAACTAATAATGTATTAATTATGTTTCCCAGCATAACATAACTTTGAGGGGTTACTTTTTGTCATTTCACGTCGCAAACTTGCATTCGTAGCAGAAGATGTTTGTCCTTACTGAGTTTCTTTTAGTTTTTTATCGTTTTTAAATTTCAGATCCTTTTATATGTAATTTGAAATTGAACCATCATCGAAGAAGTTCTCTTTTGTAGCAGGCCGGAATTGATTATTTGAATGTTGTACGGATATCATTACGGCTCCTTCTATCAGATTCGGAAATGTTCAGAACACTATGGGATTGGTCCTGTTTTTTGGACTTTGTACAGTTTTGTGCAGTTTTCAAACAGCACAGCAAGCTCGAGTACACAGATAATGTCTCAGATATAAGATGGTGTACTGTGCAAATTATATCCGTTGTTTTGAAAACAAGCGAAAAAGCGACTGCAAACTATGGTCTAGGTCCCAAGGAAGCATTTGCATCTTTACTGCGGTTGGTTTCTTTTACTCTCTGCAAATATGGCTAAAACATGTCTAGGATTTTGCTCATTTTTTTTTGGATCATTTAATCACGGGTGGAAGTCCTGACAATTGTATTAATAAAGTTGTTCAGTACATGCTTAGATTTATATCAGAATATGGACTTTCTATATAAACTATCAATAAATGTTAAGTTGCCAAATATTAGTAGGTGCCATATATTATAATCACACACCCCAAGCCTGGTAAGGGGTAATCAGAGTGACAAGTTTTAAGCTGTCTACTTATTATGTAATGTCGTTACCTACTAAATACGTTTGTGCAAATTATTCTCAAGTTTATATCTTGTGTATGCAGTGCAGTGCACATTCGAAGATTAGTATAGATAGTGCTGGGTCTAATTAATATTAGAAATTTAATGCATCGTTGCATTTTTACTTTTTCATAAGTTCTAACTGACATTTTGAATTCCTATGGTTACTTATTATTTGCTATGTCCATTTGTAGTTGGCAAGAATATTGTCAGGATGTGTCTTTAGAAAAGGCAGGGTGTTATCTTGAACCATATCCATATGCTGAAAATGAGTTGGAATCAGTTAGTGGAGACATTTTTTGCGATCTACATTCCACCAGCCTTTTCTCTTCACCTGTTTCTCTTTCTAGGTTTCGTGAAATTGAGACATCAAACTCAGAAAGCGGACATGCAGCATGGTACGGTTCTCATTAAACTTATGAAGTAATTAGTTGTTTATATTATTATCGCTACTCCTACTCATCAAGTTTGTATGTTGAATAATATAATTTTCATTATTAATAAAATTTTCGAAGAAAGTCTTAGACTATCTGGTAATTTCTCTTACCCCGGGTGGGAAAGGATTGTGTTTGTGATTGGTCGAAAGAATTAAGAATGGTGGTCTGTTAATTCGTTGTCCTTAAGTATTCACTCCCATTTGTATATTTATGACTTCTTGCAATCATGTTGTTTTCAGGGATATGAAATCAAGCGAAAAACCTTTCTTCCTGACGGTCGCTATGCAGAAAAGTTTTGAAATGGCTTTGTTGGCAGTTAGCCAAAGATGGCCTGTGCTTCTATATGGCACCATGGGGTCTGGCAAGAGCGCACTGATTAAGAAGTTGGCCCAGGTTTATGGCAGCAAAGGTATCATACATTTCACATTTTTCTTCCCATAATCCTGTTATATCAAATGACCAACAATGCAAGCGTTCCTACACATGTGGCACACTGCCACCTTTTTCTGATGTGTGTGTAAAGACTGTTTTAGAAATTATTTTACTTCTATTGTTAAATCTATGACATAATAAAATTTGAAGAATTTAGATTTCAATTATTATAATTTAAATATAAGTGGCACGTCCGAAAATCATTTTTTATATAAAAGAAAACTAACCAAAATTTTTTAATAGTGACAATATCTAAACTTATGCATACTGGTTTTTTGACATTATTAAGAAGTTGGCCCAGGTTTATGGCAGCAAAGGTATCATACATCTCACATTTTTCTTCCCATAATCCTGTTATATCAAATGACCAACAATGCAAGCGTTCCTACACATGTGCCACCTTTTTCTGATGTGTACAGACTGTTTTAGAAATTATTTTACTTCTATTGTTAAATCTATGACATAATAAAATTTGAAGAATTTAGATTTCAATTATTATAATTTAAATATAAGTGGCACGTCCGAAAATCATTTTTTATATAAAAGAAAACTAACCAAAATTTTTTAATAGTGACAATATCTAAACTTATGCATACTGGTTTTTTGACATTATATTTTAAGTTAAAGGGTACTTGGTTCTAGATTTTACTATCTTATTATTCTTTGCTTTATATTCCTTATGATGTGAGCAAGTCAAAAATTGCATCTTATCTCAGTTCTGTCTATTCATATGGATGAGCAAATTGATGGGAAAACATTAATCGGAAGTTATGTCTGCTCTGAGCAACCTGGTGAATTTATATGGCAACCGGGTTCTCTTACTCAGGTTTGTTTACAAGCCCTCTATATAAGCACATCTTTATTTTTTCCTTTGATTATATTCATAATATGTAAATTCACTATTTTCAGGGTATTATGAAAGGATATTGGGTTGTATTTGAGGATATTGATAAAGCTCCTGCAGATGTACAATCCATTATATTACCTTTACTCGAGGGTGCAAGCTCATTCTTAACTGGGCACGGGGAGGTACTTTTGGCTAAACTTTCATTTCTTAATTTTTTTGTTCTTGCAACTGATCGGAGCTGATCCACAAGAATGCATATGGATCTGTGCTTAGGTCATGTCTGTTAATAATTTGAATAATTGTCCGTGTGAATGTATGTTACCAGCTTTTAAGCAGATTTTTATAAATAGGAGAAGGAAAAAAATAGTAGAAAGTTTCTTTTTAATCTTTTCTCTTAGATTCCTTTGTTGCCATTACCAGTGGAGATTTGTTGTATTATTGTTTGTCGTTGATCAGTCTGCAGTTTTATGGTACACTGTAGTGCCGGTTTGTGCTTATTTTAGGGCTTGCCCAAGCCAAAATAGTGATCGGAAGTGAAAGTGATTATTTTGTAATTATGAGTTGAGTATGTTATATTGTTTGTAATTTCCATTCTGCTGCTTTTTATCTACATATATGGATATCTCTTTTGTTCGCTAATCTCAGGGTTTCATTAGAACACTGGATAACTTCACAATCTCTTCCGCCCTGTCCTCATAATAACAGTCTTGTGTTGATGTTCTAGTTATTGGTGAACTCATTAAATGTGCTTTACTTCTGCAGGCAGTGAGGGTTTCTGAAGGTTTCCGACTGTTCTCTACTGTTTCATGTTCAAACATAGAAACTTCATGTGCTGCTGAAGGTCTGTAAGACAATAATATCCTCTGGGTATTTGTGTTAAAAATATAGTCCAGCGCTTTGATACTGATTTCCTTTTCTTTTTCCTTTTAATATGTTTACGGCCAGCGAGATGTGGTAAAAGAGGATATTTGGTTAAGTGGTTTATTTTAGAGTTTATCAGTCTGCTTGGTTTAAATTTCAATGATGTGTTTAACCTTTTAACCGGGTTAAACCTTTTGAAATATTAAAAGCGAAATTAAGAATGTTGCACAGGGATACTAGGACAAACAAATCAGTGCTATTGGATATTGAAAACTATACCTACTTTAATACTTGTTTTTGTAACTGATGCCCCTCCGTTTGTAGATAATAGTTTTTTTTTGAGAAGTTGTTGCTTCAAAAATTTAGATTTTTTCTTTGATTTGAAAGATTAAAAATGCTCCGACTCCAACTATACCCATATACATGAGTTTATAGTTTCTGCAGATTATAAGTTCACTACTAGTTCAGTAGGTTAAAAGCGGCCATTAATTTGCTTAGTGTTGATTATCGTTAATGAAGTATAATATGAGCAATATTGTAAAATAATATAAGTGCCTACTCCAATGCTCTAAAAGGTAATGAGTTATTGGTCTTGTGCAAAACTCTTAAATGCTGTTATATTGAAACAGGAGTATTAACTTGAAACATATCATGTTAGCCTGTTCTTGAAATTATAAACAATTGCTGCTGGGATGTATTTGTAAATTTATTAAAAAAAATTACCGTAAAACCAGTAAGTGGAATTTCTCAGTTCTTCCTGAATTTTGGAAAGTGCAATTAGCAGATACTATCATCCATGTTACTACTATGTATCTTAGCTGTTAGCTTAGCAATTTTGCTATGTTACTCGGACTCTTCGTTTCACCTTAGAGTACCGGTGTCGGACACTCGACACTCGGACATCGACACTCGGACTTTGACACTTATTTTAAGCCAAAAACTTCTACATTTTTTAAATTGTTTCCGAGTCTGATACTTGGACACGTACCCATGTCGGACACTTATTGCCGAGTCCGAGTAACATAGCAATTTTGCACTTTCAAATAGTCTAAACTGGATGATTTTTTTTAGGAATATGTATTTGATATAGTTTTTGAAATTCTTATTCTTTAACGTCTCAGGTAGAAACTCACTTTCTACTCTTTGGAGGAGAGTAATGATTAGGCCTTCTAGTTATAACGACTTGCTGAGTATTGTGAATGCGTGGTATCCAGAGCTGGAGCCTCTTGCTGACAAACTTATAGGTCCGTTGAAGTTTGAAAATTTCTGTCATACACTCTACTGAATATCTTTTGGCTAAGTGTTTCAATATTTCAGAAACCTTTGCAAGGGTCAACCAACTTACAGGATTTCGCTTTGGGTTGAATCTTCCCTCCAGTTCTAATGGCAGGTTTTCCTTGAGGTACTTAATGTCCACGCATTGATGTATTCTTTTTTTAAAGATTTTATACTTTGTTCAATTGGATCCTTTTTTCTCCGCAATGGCAGGGATCTCTTAAAATTGTGCAGGAGAATTGTGAATTTGGGTTTCTTCTTTGGCGGCGATATGTCCGCCTCTATGTGTAGTAGCATCTATCACGAGGTTTGTGATCATTTCTCTATTTTCATCTTCTGATTATGTTAACAGGGTAAAGTTTTAGACATTGTAATGGTTGTCTAATATTTAATTCTCTTTACAGGCTGTAGATATTTTTGCTGTGTATTCAAGTTCTGTCAACAACCGTTTGTCCATTATGCGAGAGATTGCGACGCTATGGAAGGTGCCAGTTTCTGTTGCAAATACCATATACCCAGTTGATAAACCAGTGATTCAGGTTTTGACTTTTTTCTCCCTCAAAAATATTAGAACTGTGTTCACTATGAGATTCCTAGTTCTCATGTGTGAATATTATCTGCAGGACTTGAGGTCTGATCTACGCATTGGAAGAATCTCTCTCCAGCGCATTCAAACCAATGTAAGTTAATGTCACATTGTTTTAAACAATTATATGCCTCTAGCCTTTTTACTGAACATTTGTAATGTTCTTGCCAGTTAAGCTACAATGCGAAATCTTTTGTTGAGATTCGCAGTTCACTGCATCTTCTTGAGAGGATAGCTTGCTCTGTTAAGTGTAACGAGCCTGTTCTTTTGGTTGGTGAAACTGGAACTGGAAAGACTACCCTTGTACAGAATTTAGCAAAGAGGCTTGGTCAAAAGCTCACAGTGTTGGTATGTATCGAAATCCTAACAAAATTGTCTCTCTAGTTCAAGGAATCACATTGTAAAAATTAGTCACGAGTGTTATAGTAGTGCTTTAGTACCTTTGGAATTGTAAAAAATTCCGATGTGTATCCTCCAAATCTGGTCTATTGTCCATTTTTATTTTTAGCAGTAACTGCAATTAGTATCTGACCCTAGAAAAATTAATATCTGAATTGTCTCTTGTTTCTCAGAATTTGAGCCAGCAAAGTGATGTTGCAGATTTATTAGGGGGCTTCAAGCCATTGAATGCACAGTTTGTATGCATTCCTTTATATTTGGAATTTGAGAATCTTTTTGCTACTTCATTTCCTTCAAAGGTACTGATTATGCCTTTCTTTTTCGTGTTAATTGTTTACTGTGTTGAACTGTGCCTGGTGCTCAAACTGTTTTATGTTAATTTCCAGGATAATGAAGATTTTCTTGCCCATTTAAGGAAATTTGTTGCTGATAAGAACTGGAAGATGCTACTGAGAGGTTTGAACAAGGGTGTTGAAAAGGTTGTAGCACGTGGAAAATCTGGATCCAAGCGGAAACGGCATGGTGAATTATTGAAATCTTGGGTGGATTTTTCTCGAAAACTTGAAACTGCGTGTGCTCGTATCAGTTCTTCTTCTGGAATGATATTCTCTTTTGTTGAAGGAGCTTTTGTTACAGCACTAAAAAATGGTGAGTGGATTTTGCTAGATGAGGTGAACCTGGCTCCTCCAGAAACATTGCAGAGAGTTGTGGGCGTTCTTGAAGAAGAAAATGGCTCACTTTGTTTAGCTGAAAGAGGGGATGTTGAGTATATATATAGACACCCCAGCTTTCGCGTGTTTGCTTGTATGAATCCTGCCAATGATGCTGGGAAGAGAGACTTACCCTTCTCTATTAAAAGCAGGTTCACTGAATATTTTGTGGATGATGTGTTGGATGATGAAGATCTTATTCTATTTATCAATCAGTTCGTAGATGACAGCCATTCTAACAGAGAGTTGGTAAATAAGATGGTACAATTTTATAAAGCTGCCAAGAGGGAATCAGAAGAGAGGCTACAGGATGGGGCCAATCAGAAGCCACAATACAGTCTACGATCTCTTTACCGTGCACTGGAATATACAAGAAAAGCAAGAAGAAATTTTGGATTCCAGAAGGCGTTGTATGATGGTTTCTGTATGTTTTTTCTTACCTTACTGGATGATAGTAGTTCGAAGGTAATGCACAGGTTGATTTTGTCGTACTTGATGGGAGGTAGTGAACCTCCTCAAGTTCCTTTTGATCGTTATCTGGTGTCTAAAGAAGCCATTGGACAGGATGATGTCTCTCAGAGCTATGTTCTTACTAAGAGTGTTAAGGAACATCTTAGGAACCTGGCACGTGCTATATTTATTGGAAGATATCCAGTTCTGTTACAAGGACCAACATCTAGTGGAAAGACTAGTCTTGTTCAGTTTCTCGCTTCAATTACTGGTCATGAATTTGTACGGATCAATAATCACGAGCACACTGATCTGCAAGAATATCTGGGTTCTTACATTACCGATGCTGATGGGCGGCTTGTATTCCATGAGGGCATATTAGTTAAGGCAGTTCGATACGGTTACTGGATAGTCCTAGACGAGCTTAATCTTGCCCCTTCTGACGTGTTAGAGGCTTTAAATCGCTTACTAGATGACAACAGAGAACTTTTTGTACCTGAACTATGTGAGACTGTTCGCGCACATCCAAATTTTATGCTTTTTGCCACTCAGAATCCCCCCACTTTATATGGTGGACGAAAGATGCTTTCAAGAGCATTCCGTAATCGTTTTCTGGAGATGCATGTGGATGAAATCCCGCAAGACGAGCTGAGTACAATATTGGAAAGGAGGTGCAAAATTCCCGAAAGCTACGCTAAGAAAATGGTTGAAGCTATGAAGGAGTTACAACTACACAGGCAGAGTACCAAAGTTTTTGCTGGGAAACATGGTTTCATTACCCCACGTGACTTGTTTAGGTGGGCGGAGCGTTTCAGGATATTGGGAAATTCTTATGAAGATCTTGCTAGAGATGGGTATTATCTGTTGGCAGATCGGCTTCGTGATGTTTGTGAGAAAGAAGTTGTTCAAGAAGTTTTAGAGAGACAACTACGTGTTAAACTAATTAAGAATGATTTGTACAAGCAGGTTCAGCCTTCTCATCTTCATCTTAATCTAACTTCTTTTTTGATGTATCATTTTTGTACTTTTTTGATTGCAAAACCTTGTAAATATTAGACATACAAAGGAAATGAAATAGTGATTGAACGTGCTAATTTGTTTGTTTACATACAGGAGTCGGATGAGAATGAAAGGATTGTTTTGAAGCTGGGCAAACATTTAGAGTTTTCTGGGAATCTTGGAAAGTAAGAATCTTATTAGATAATGTATGCTGTTGTGAGTTGTCATTCAGTACTGCCCTCTGATTGGTTTTTTTTTACTATATCTGTTTGCTACGGCAGAATTATTTGGACGGAGAGTATGTGGAGGTTGTACTTCCTTATTGAGCGTTGTTACAAGTTACGGGAGCCTGTCCTCCTCGTTGGGGAAACTGGTGGTGGGAAGACTACTGCTTGTCAAATGCTGAGTATATGTTTGGGTTCCAAGTTGCACATATTGAACTGTCACCAATTCACGGAAACATCAGATTTTTTGGGGGTTTGTTTTCTTTACAGATACTTCATTCAATTATTAACTTGTAATGATATAACTCCAGCCTAGTGTTTGTTTGTGTTTATCTGCCATTATAATGCGCTTTCTGTTTGCCTTCCATAGTTTCACCATAAACTCGTACATTAACATTGTTAATTAAAAATATTCAGGGCTTCTATCCAGTGAGGGAGAGATCAAGTTTATCTTTGGAGTTCAAACACCAATGTGAAAAGATGATGCAATTGAAGGCTTTTATGCATATTAGTGGTGATGCTGTAAGATTGTTTATTTGTCTCTGAATTCCAAAAATATGGTAAATTAGTTTTTTTACACACCTTGAAGGTGTTTATGTAATTTATTTATTATTATGATTATTTGTGCAGATTTTATCTTTAGACATCAACCAAGCTCCTCACACTCTCAGTCAATTGACGGTCATGATTAACAATCATAAAGATGGTCTGGTGTCCCATCCAGATGTCACTCTACTAGATCTTGATATCATTGAACAAATTAAAGTGAAACTCATTGAGTTACACAAGAAGTGGCAGTCTATTTTTTTCTGGCAAGATGGTCCTCTTGTGCAAGCGATGAAGAATGGTGACCTATTTCTTGTCGATGAAATCTCTTTGGCGGATGATAGTGTGCTTGAAAGATTAAATAGTGTCTTGGAGCCAGAAAGGAAGCTGGTAGGTATTTTTGTTATATCATTATGTATAGAGTTTATTGATATGAGCTTATGGAGTCAATTAATGCAGCCTTATATTTTTCAAGTCCCAAATCTTATGTATTTGATTATACTTTATTTGACACGTAGCAAGTTAGTTGATAACATCTCCGGTCAATAATGGTATATGAACACTTCACTTAATGCACCAAAGTCATAAAGGAATTCTAGAGTTCCCTTAATTGGTCCCATGCACTTATAGCGAAAGCGAATTGTATTTAGTCATACATGTACGATTCCAACCCCCTCTACAATTGTTAATGATAAATCCGATAAACTCTTTTGAAAGTCATATTCATTGTTTCATAAAGTAGATTTTAAACAATTTTTAGTGTGCGGCGATCCTAGCTTTAAAGATACAGATGTCCAAGTTTAGATAATGGTCATGGACCTTATATTATATTTTATTAGAATTTGCAACTTATTGATTGAATCAAGCAATTAATTAGATAGAATATTGTTAGAACCCAAAAGTGTAACCTAACTAAACAAGCATCCGGTTAGGTTAGTTGCCCAAGTGTAGCTCTTGTTGACATGTATGTCTGGTTGAAACATAATAACAAGAAGGTTAAAGTATCTGTTGATCATTTGATCTAGAAGTATTGAATTTTTTCTTAAAATACTTTTTAGTTGCCATCCTCTCTTATATGCTAAATGATGCGAAGTATATATCATGTAAATTGTAACATCTATATTTTGTATAAACGAATGGCTTTTATTGCATGAGTTGGTCTGATAGTGTTTAGTAAAGATTAATAAAGGATTTGTTCGTAACTTTCTTGTCGCTAGATGTAGATTGAGGATGCATGTAAACTTGTTGTGAAAACTATAAACATTCCTTGGTCTATAATCTATAATCTATAATCTTTTGCAATTATTTGGTTCGTAATCTATTGCGTGGTGAAGTTTTACATTCAAAATTTCTTTCACGTTATTGTTGTGGAACATTACGCACATAAAAATGTGGATATTGGTTCCTCGTAATTATCATTCAGTGATGTCATGCTCAAACATATATATGTGTGCTTATGTTTGTATTTTCCTATGTTTAGACGATATTTGACTTCTTTTTAAAAGATCTGCACATGCACTTCTGTCTGGTGAGGGAACCTTAGAGACAGTTGGATACCGATATAAGGATTTAACCTCTGTTAATAATTACGTGCTTACTAATATATGTATTTCTCTTCTTCCTCACTTTTTGCGGCCCACCTTCTAGAAACCACAGAGTGATTTAAAATTTATAAGATAACCAAGTCACAATTTGCATTTAGTATTTTTTTGGTCGTTTGTAGATGTTGATGATTGCCAGACAAACTATTTTGGATGTTGTATATTTCTCCCACCTAGGTCATAATTTCTTGTCAAATCATACTTGCACATATATTGTGATGCAGATGTTGCTTATTGCTTGCACTTCATAGCAAATGTTCTTCTTTCTTGTGGTTGGTTGTCAAATTGTATTGATTCAACTTTTTTGATCTCAATTTTCTTCTTCTGCAGTCTTTAGCTGAAAAAGGAGGTCCCAATCTGGAGAAGATAACTGCTCATCCCAATTTTTTCCTTCTTGCTACTATGAACCCCGGTGGTGATTACGGCAAAAAAGAACTATCTCCAGCTCTCCGCAATCGTTTTACTGAGATATGGGTTCCCCCAGTTGGTGACATAAGTGAGCTGAGAAGTATTGCTCAGCAAAGGTATCTAAACTAACAGTCACTTGCAGAAATAATGTTATTGTATTACATTTTAGCAATTATTCCATGTATTATTTGTTGTGCAGAATTTCAGATTTAGACCTCTTTTGGCTTGTGGATGTTATGCTTCTTTTTTGGAAGGTACTGTAATCCTACACCGCGCATGTATTGCTATGACATTACTTCTTTAAAGTCATGTCAATGTATTTTTATGCATATATTTAGGGACTTATTTCCCTAGTATAAATTTATAATTTTGTAAAATTATTTTCTGAATCTTGTCATGCTTTTCTTTTTATTGAATATTTTGTACTGTAATTGTCCACAAAATAATCTATTTTACGGTTGTCCTATTAGCATTTTGTTAGATAAGATTAATTATCTGTATTAGGATTGTCATATAAGCATTTTGTTCTCTACCTTAGTAATACTTCTTTTAATGTATGTTGGCTATTGTTTTAAAATTTTCCTATCTTGCAGGAGTTTAACGGACTACAGACAGGCAGATTGCTTACTGTAAGAGATCTTTTGTCTTGGTTAGATTTTATCAAGGCGACTGAAAAAAGTTTACAACCAGAATTTGCATTCTTGCATGGGTCGTTCCTTGTTTTGCTTGATGGGCTAACTTTGGGTAAGTCCAGGGTTGGTTTTGGTGTACAGTGCTTTTATTTGTTAACTAGTTGAAATATTGTTATTATTGTCATTTATAAAAAAATGTTTATGTGCAGTGATTATTATTATTGTCGTTATGTGGCAGAATCAATAATAGCATAGGTTTGAAAGGTTTTACCAAAATATCATTATTTGTTATTTGCCTTATTTTTTTGTAAAGATTATATGCTAGTTAAAGCGCATGAGTCCTGACTTTCCTGATATTCAGGAGAAAAAACCAAGTCATTAATGTTGTAGTACACAATACCATGAGTTCTTATATGGCCATACGATAAATAGTTTACAATGTATTTTACTCCCCCTGCATGGTTTGTAGGAGTTTAACTAATAGAATGTTCATTTTGTTGTCTAGCAAAAAATTTATTGAATTTTTAGAGGTAAAACCTATGTTACTCGGACTCGGCTATAAGTGTCCGACATGGGTACGTGCCCAAGTATCAGACTCGGCAACATTTGGAAAAATGTACATGTTTTTGGCTTAAAATAAGTGTCAACATTTGGAAAAATGTACATGTTTTTGGCTTAAACTAAGTGTCCAAGTCCGAGTGTCCATGTCCGAGTGTCGAGTGTCCGACACCGGTGCTCCAAGGTAAAATGAAGAGTCCGAGTAACATAGGGTAAAACATCAGTTGAAAGTTAGAACCTTTTTATTCAAGATACCATAGTGTACGATTTGTGAGAATGATGGAATAGTCTACCATGATGAACACATGTCATGTTCTTTTTTTCCTGAAAATTCTTGTCCCATGTATACTTGGAATGCTAGTGGAGTTTTTAGCTGCTATCGAGAGATTGTTAACAATAACGCCATTGATCACCTGAAGAGATTGTCTTTGACTCCAGGTACAAGCATGACTAAGAGTGGTGCTACTACAATGAGAGAAAAATGCCTACACTTTTTGCTTAAACAATTAAAGGTTTGCACTGTTCTTGTTTTTTGAACGTAATAAATGTGCGTGGTATTTTGTATTTACATTTTCTTATATTTTGGTACTAAAAAAAATTAAAGCCTTGAATATTTGATTAAAACAGTATTACAAATTTATAGTATCTGTGTTTTTTTTTCATTATGTGCGTGTAAACTAGTCTACTGATTAGCAAAAAGGGTCAAAGGTGGCATAAAATTGCTTTAATTGATACATCCATGAAATTTTGTCACATGTATTACTTCTATTCAATGAGTTGAGTGAATCATCATTTGTAATTGGTAGAATTACTTTAAAAAATATTGCTACGAAAATGTGGAATCCAACATAAAGGAGACTTGTTACGTTTAGGCCAAAATTGTTTGGTTTCTTGATGACAAATCACATGTATATCATTAGCACAATGATGTAAATTGTGCAGTTGTAGATGTAAACCTCCTATATGGGGAACAGCATATTGGCGAATATTTTGTTCCCTTTTCTATTGGAAATTTAATAAGACATTATATTGTTAATTTTTGGTTACTGCTTTTTTGGTGCCTTAGGAGTGCAAGCCGACCTTGAACTACACAAATCTTTGTACGATGGAAAATTATGGTTGGGCTGACTGTAAAGAATCTTTTGATACTTCAAGTATTGATATGAAGCACAGCGGGAGTCACTTTGGGATTCATCCCTTTTACATTGAGAATGGTAATACTATAGTTTATCTTTTTTTCTTTGATAAATACTATCCATTTGTGCGTGCACACATGCATAATGTCGTGTTGAAAAGAGTTTAGCTTGTCTAATGAGTGGTACACACATGAACTACTACAAAATAATAGGAAAAACTTGGATCTTTATTTTGACTGGCCACACATTATTAGCGATAAGGGTGATTACAGAGGGCAGACAACAATCGGTTAAATGAATGCTTTTTAGTTATTATCATGATATGAGCAATCAAAAGATGATGAACCGTACTCCGAGTTTCAAAGGAACATGAATGAAGTGTAACACCAAAGGTCATTACACTTTCAAGACAGAGTTTTTCTTTTATAATGAACAAAAATGTCAACTTGAAAAGTTTGCCTTCAGTGCGAGTCACCCTAATGGTGGTGAAAATCATAATAGAAAAATATGGCCAACCTACCATTATTTTCGGTCTATTCCTCTAGGAAAGATAGGAATGATTGATAATTATGATTTTAGGGTGATAGCGTCAGATCCATCATGTTATCGGATAATCAGATTGGGATTTAGCTATCCGTAGTTCCTTTTTGTAATGAACTTTTTTATATTTAAAAATGTCATATAAGAACAAAAATGTTTAAAAATATGCGTCAAGCCTTCAGTAAATCGAGTTTGCAACAATTTGTTGCTTTACTCAAGACTCACATGCTAGTGCAATTGAAAATTTGTAAATCTTGTTTTCTCAACTCATCCCTTTTTGTTATGCAGGTAATGACGTTCCAGCTGGTGATGGTTTTGAGTTTCTGGCACCAACCACTCGCAGAAATGCTTTGAGAGCGCTCCGTGCTATGCAACTTTCAAAACCAGGTATTGTTTATTTAATTCTTGTGAAGCCCGAGATTGTTTTATAATGCTTATGAGAAATGTTATTTGTTTTTTTATAATGCTTGTGGAACCTGGTTTAGTCTTCCATTGAAAATTTGAATGATTGCAGTCTTATTGAAAGTTAATTACTGTTAATTCAATGTTCTTCTTTCTAGTTCTACTGGAAGGTAGTCCTGGTGTTGGCAAGACCAGTTTAATAATGGCCCTGGGCAAGTTTTCGGGCCACACTGTTGTACGGATAAACTTATCTGAGCAGGTTAATCTTTATCAGTTTCTTAATTGAAAAAAGTGATTTCTACTTTATTATTTCTATGGAATTCAGTCAATATAAGTGTGCATTATATTTCTGTCTCTCGTGACACTAATCTGTTAAATGGCAATGTGCAGACTGACATAATGGATCTACTGGGGTCTGATTTGCCTGTTGAGGCTGATGATGGAATTCAGTTTGCATGGTCTGATGGAATTTTGCTGCAGGTTAGCTTCTTCAACCTGTTTTATTTGGTTTTGCAGTTGAGCTTGACATTTATTTGACCTTCGCGCATATTGGATTTTTAGGCTATAAAACAGGGTTCTTGGGTTTTGCTGGATGAACTTAATCTTGCTCCACAATCTGTTTTGGAGGTATGAAATATTCTTGTTTTCATATGTATGCTTAAAAGAGAAGAGGATGCTGTATATGTATATATGCTTTTAACTTTTTGCTTACAGTCTGTATCTAGATTATTTTGTGCTGCCAGCTTACACAATTAGTTTGTATTATGTCATGCAAAGAGTTGGATGCTAACATAATTTTTTATGCTAGGGTCTTAATGCTATTCTAGATCATCGAGCAGAAGTGTATATTCCAGAATTGGGTATTACTTTTAAGTGCCCATCATCTTTCAGAGTATTTGCTTGTCAGAATCCTTCATATCAAGGTGGAGGTAGAAAAGGTCTTCCAAAGTCGTTTCTTAACCGATTTACGAAGGTATAGTACTCACCAATCTTACTACCTTTGTAGTTTCTTGTTCATCCTAACAGGAGTCAAAGTATATAATGAACCAGGTTTATGAGTTAATACATCTTTTATTGCGTCTTTTCTAGGTTTACATTGATGAGTTGAATGAGGGTGACTACATCAGTATATGCTCGTCACTGTATCCATCAATTTCCAATTCTTTATTGTTGAAGTTGATACGGTTTAATAAGTTAATACACGAAGACACAATGGTGCATCACAAATATGGTCAAAAAGGCTCTCCTTGGGAGTTCAATCTTCGGGACGTTATTCGATCATGTCAAATAATACAAGGTATATATTTCTATGGTATGTGTACTGATGTATTATTGCTTATTTAAATGTCATGACTTGATTCTAGTTTTCAATCTCTTAAATTGTTTCAGATGCTCCTGAAAAGTCAAGAAATGATTGTTTCCTCGACACAGTTTATATTCAAAGAATGCGAACACCGTCTGATCGACAACGAGTCATAGAACTTTATGAAAAGGTGTTCGAACTTAGGTCGTATATAAATCCATTTCCGCGCCTGCAGCTTAATCCTGATTCCTTGATGATTGGGAGTACTTGCATTAGTAGAAATCATTCCCAGTCATATAAACTCACTAAAAGTGAGCTTCATATTATGCCGGGGTCGCGTAATAGCATGGAATCAGTGGCTCGTTGTATTCGTCACCAGTGGCTATGCATATTAGTAGGTCCTCCATCATCGGGTAAGATATCATTGTTGAGATCATTAGCACAACTTACAGGCAGGGTTTTGAATGAATTAAATCTTTCATCTGCAACTGATATCTCTGAATTACTTGGATGCTTTGAGCAATACAATGCCTTTCGTAGTTATCGTCTTGCAATTGGCCGTGTCGAAAGTTACATTACCGAGTACTCAAGCCTACATCTGGAACCCTTAAGCGAGGCATATAGAAAGAGAAAAGACCTGGTTGCTCGATGGCTGTCTTTTTTGTCGAGCATTGACTATGGTGTTTCGAGTTCTTTTACAGCAAATGATAACAATTGGGCTACAAAGTCCTTATGTTCTGTTAGGTTATTTTTTGAAATTATAAAGCATCTCTGTTCGATTTTGGAAAATGACACCTTGACTGTATCGTGGTCAAGTAAGGATCTGGACATGATTTTAAAGACAACGAATAAGTTGATTGATGACAAGGGAGGGCGTTATTCAGCAAAGTTTGAATGGGTTACCGGAATATTGATAAGAGCTATAGAAAATGGGGAATGGATTGTACTCAAGAATGCAAATCTTTGCAATCCTACGGTAATTATCTAAGTTGGTATTTTCAATTAGTGGTCTGTTACAGACTTACAGTAGCTAATTTGTTTTTTTGCCGTCTTTGTTGATTTTGTTAACTGCTGTGTATGTAGGTTCTTGATCGGATTAACTCTTTAGTCGAACAGTCCGGATTTATAATGGTGAATGAGTGTGGGAATGTGGACGGGAAGCCAGTAATTGTCCATCCTCACAAACAGTTCCGGATGTTTCTCACTGTGAACCCCACTTATGGTGAAGTATCCCGAGCAATGCGGAATAGAGGTGTTGAAATTTTTGTTATGAAGCCTGATTGGCTGCTTCATGGGGACTTAATTGAGAATCGTGATGTGATTGAACTTAATGATGTGAAGAGATTTCTTGTGCTTTCTGGTATTCCTTCTGGCAAATTGGTTGATGTGATGGCGAAAGCCCATGTATCAGCAAGGGAAAAAGGGTTGAACCTAAATGTTAGCGTTACTTATCTTGAACTTGCTCGCTGGGTGCAGCTGTTCCATCGACTTCTTCACTGCGGTAACAGGCCGGGTTGGAGCCTCCAAATAAGTTGGCAGCACACATATCTTTCATCTTTAGGAGAGGCAGAGGGAACAGATATAGTTAATAAATTGTCGAAACCTTTGTTATCAATGAGTGAAGTGCACAAGTTAGATTCGTTTAAATCAAGTACCATATGCTTAGCAGGAGGATGGCCAACACCTTTGAAGTTACAAGATCTTGTATATTACTCGAAAGAGTCTTGTGTAAGACAAAATTGCATGTATCTAGAATCCCTTGCTGCCCGATGTGCGTCTTATGCGTTTGGAAGTACCTGTGTGCAGAATCAAGGTTCAAGTCCTGCTGGTTCTGCTCAGCCTTACTTGTTGAATCTGAAGATGCTGCATGGAGTGATTTTTCCCAAGGCCTCAACTTCTGTAGTCAAATACTGTGAAGATCAGGAGGAGTTGGATTTGGAGCTTTGTAGAAACAAGCTTTTCTTTGCTGCTAACTGGACAATGGAGCAAGCGACTGAGTGGGACTTTGACTTGTATCTTCTTTGGTTAGGTTGGTTTAGTTCTAAGTTACAGCCATATGATATTTTCCTCAATGTTGTCCTGGAGATGCTGCAAGAAGAACAGAAACATTCTATTTGGCACTTCATACTCCAGTGCCGTGATCAAATGTGCCAAACTGATTTTGAGTTAAAGGGGAATCCAATTCTTTCAGTTGAGTTGGTGGATCCATCATCACAGATTCCATTGAGATCTTCTAGTAAGCTACTCTCTAATGCAATTAATTGTATAGGCTTGCTTAGGCTTAGCTATCGGCAGTGGAATGCGGAGGCTGATTATCGCTTTTCCGGTGAAACTCAGTGTTTTGTGCCTGTGCTGAGATCTCTAAAAGAGTTGGAAGAGAAAGTGCTTGATTCTCTTTACAAGTGTCCTTCTTTTATTGAAACTTTCAAGTTATACAATGACCTTCTAGCAGATCATGTCTTGTTCTGGAAGGGGATAATTTCATCCCAATTAAATTGTTTGGTTATTGCATGGCGTTCACTAATGAAAAATGCTATTAAATTGAAGGATTTTTGTCTAAGAGAAGTTGAAAACTTTCAGGTGAAATCCCTTGATAGCCTAGTTCTCTTGTTTAACACATTTTCCTTGTTACATTCGTCAGGGTTTATCTATAAACGTCTGTTTTCTTGTAGAAGGAGAGCGAGAAATTGTACTGTGTTTCCTCTTGGTCTTTACGTGCACAAAAGTCCTTGCTTTGGGTTCACGGAGGTCATCCGTTTGTACCTTCTTCTCCTGATGTATATCATGAACAGCATCGGCTTTTAAGCATCTGTGAAATGGTCTGGCCAAGAAAGGAGTCGCGGAATCAATGTACGTCATTACTGTTCATTAATTGTGGAACGATGTTCTGTTAGTTCGTTTGATTTTTACTCTGTGCTCTGACGTGGAAAATGTATAATTTGTAGCTGTTACGAACAGTCCTATTGAAGCTGCTGTATCATCTGATTATGACCTTCGAAACATTGCTTTAGAAGGTAAGATTGTCCTAATTTTATTATACGTTAATCAATACCACCGTGTCTTACCTCTTTGCTCAGATTTAGTGGTAATACAGAGCATATTGCAAGTACCTTCCTGTTATTCTATCATAAAGAGGCATTAACTTCATATTTTTTTCATTTGTTTTGCTTTGGTCTTATTATAAGGATTGTGCATGTCATCACACATCGTGAGTGGGGGCATTGATGATTCTTGGCACAATATTGTACAGAAGCTTGAAGAGATGCATCAGGTTAGTCTGCCTTGGTACTGGGAATCAGTGATCTTTTTCTTGAAAGTCTGGAACCTTAAGGTTTATTTTATTGTTTTGCAGATGCTTTGTAGAAAATTTGAACATGAAAAACACAAGTTGCAAGCGAAGACGGGTTCTGCTCTTCAAGCTTTTAACCCAGACCTATCTATTTGTGTTTTCTCTCCGACTGTGTTATGCACACAATCAGGCCTGGATAATTGGATTACCACACTTCCTTTTGTTGATGAAACAAGTTTATTGTTGGATATGTGGTTGCTCCAAGAGCTGTCAAAGATTGTTGTATTTAAAGTGGATGACATACAGCCTGTAAGATATAAGTTTCTGCTTTAGTTAGCCGAGTTATATTCATTTTTGTCATCAAAGAATGTTTCTGATACTTATCACTTGAATTTGGATGGTGGAATGCTATTAAAACACCAAGCTTGTTCCTTTGTTATATGACTTCTGATGTCCAATTTATATCCCCTAGTTATTTTCGTTTATGTCATCTAAATACGTTTAAGATACTATTCTATAAAAACATTTATCTTGCAAAGTTTTGCAATCATGAAGTGTAGTACTTAAATCACAGGGCCAGTCTTTTGTTTGCTGAAAGTGCCACATGTTTTAACAAATATCAGTTCATTTAGGTTTCAGTTCATATTATAGATGCAGTTGATGTAATTATAAACACAGCATTCTCCATCAATATGTTTTAAATACAGAATGAGCAACTCGATGTATGTTCACGTTTAATCTTTTTTTAGTTGACTTTTGTTTAATTCTTCAAAATTTTGTTAATATTATTCTTCTTACATATGTGAACAGGCTTTATCTCGGTTATCTGACAACCTTAAGTTTACATTGGACTATTCACTGAAAGTTTCATCTAGACCTCCTATGGACTTCTCAGCACATCAGAAGATAGTGTGGACTCTTGATGCTTGGGCATCAGCGGAAGCAGGTTAGTATGATGTATAATTCTTGTTTAGAAAGTAGCTGTCATCTTCAATGGCATTTAATTTCTTCCCATTGTAAAACAGAAAAACCCAAGTTTCCTAGCATTGTTCTCGAGTTTTGGTCAGAAAAATCCAAGTTTCCTAGCATTGTTCTCGAGTTTTGGTTTAAGTGGCACACGTCGTTGTGGACGCATTGTCGTACTCATCTAAAGGTATTTCTCACAGTTTAGTTTCAGTTGATTATACCATTTCAGTGGACTATGTTACAGTTTTGTTCTTTCTTCTGCGTTTATTTTTTTTTGTATGTCTACTGGTCTGCAGAATGTTATAGGAGCGCATGGTTATGATGTTATGCTCCCAGATGTGCTTTTCCAGCCGGTGAAAATGGCAGCTGTTGACAACATTCTGTAAGATAACAGTGAAAGTTGTCTATGATTTATTTGCACTGTAATCTTGTTTGTATGCGTTATATCTATGCTGTTAAGTGGAGTTGAACATTTCAATCACTAGGGTTTAGTCTATTAGAAGTTTAAGTGTAATACGAAACAGTTAAAGCGGCTTGTACGGGAAGAGGTGGAGGCTGGGAAGTGGGAACTAGATGCTCTAAGATACTTAGAGCTGTTGTATTTATTACATTGTTGCCAAGAAAAAAGAAAATAAGATAAATGGATGCTGTGAACTGTCCAAGGCTTTTTCAGGTTTGTTTTACTGTTTTAGTGCCGCAAAGGGTGAAAGTGATAGTGATGTGAACAAAAATTTGTAACAGGACGATAATATATCTAAGATATTCCAGTGCAAACTAATGTTGAAAGACTGGAGTTATGTATATTTATTTTTTTGATTTGAATATATTCCTCTCGGTCTAGATGTATCTCCTTTACGAGAAGTCGATGGTCAAACTCAAAGACACCCTTGTGAGTGTGGTCAGTATATATATATACGAATGCAATATTCTACTGCAAAATCATAATATTTGCGAAGATGTAATTTATGTTTGGTAGCATGTATAGTTTTAGTTCAAACTTTCAAATGATAACTTCATGATACGGTTGTTGTTTTAATCTCTAAACCTATCTGAGTGCTGAAAAGAATCCTGGAAAAGAGTAATTAGCACAAGGAAGTTAAGGCAAGCCTAAGATAAGGAACATACCGATTTACTTTTATTGCTATACAGTGTTTATGAATGAAATTAGGGAGACCAGGGGAAGAAGGGACAGGGATCAAGAGGAGTACTCCAAAATATCAACCAAGTGTCTCAATTTAAGTAAATCATCTTAGTTAGGTTCTTAACATAGAAGTTGGTGACATGTTCAGAACTAAAAACTCTCAAGCAGTATTAGAGCTGAGTCTTGACTACCGATAAACTTCCATGATGCATGGTTTTGATTTTCCGTTGCGGCATGACCTTGTAATTATATTTTGTAATCTGGACATTTAAGCCATATCTGCAAGCTTAGAGTACTCAAAACACTATTGGTTCTGGGAATAGATGAGCCTATTATGACTACAGAACACACACACACACGCACACAGACACACACATTTAAATAAATCTAATAAACACGTGTATCCCTTGAAATATGAGTCAGTATTACACCCTATTCAGCTTGTTACTCCAGTTGCCTTCAAATAAATAAATAAATATGTGTATGCCTTAGAGATAATTTTTGCACTTCTAAGTTCCTCACATCTTCCCTAGTTATTATGTTGTTAGTTCTTTATTTTGCGTTTTCACAACTCTGATTATTATGTCTGTTTATTACTTTTTTGTAGGCAAAGTACATCTGCTATTAGGGATCATTTTGTACACATGTTGAAACTTAGAGTTTCTTCTCATAATCTATTGCGAAGACCGTCGCTGATGGTCAATGCATATGACTTCCTTGTATCAACTGCCCGGTGTCTATTTCAACAGGTAACATTTTATTTAGAAGAATTTAGGGTCATCACAATTGTTCACTAGAATAATAATTTCGCTGTTCTAGGTCATCTTTGCACACAAGAAATCCTTTGAAGCTGACAAGTACTCTGCAATAACGTCATGGTTTTGTTTTGATCACAAGGGGATATTTGCGGTAACCTTATTGCAATACTTTTATGTTTCTGATACACATCTGTACATATGTTCTGATAGTCATGATGTGGTATATTTTTTTGAGTTGAATTTTCATATTCACAGAAAGAAAAAATTCATGAGATGATTCTTTCCCTTTCATCGTCGAACCACCGTGCATTTACCGCACTGATTGATTCCCTGATTGAGCCACTGCTCAATGAACTCTATCTGCAACGCTCATCCCCAGGTGAAACCTTGTTTTTTAAAAATCAGCGACGGTAACTCTATATTTATATATGTACAATTTGGTAATACTGTGTTTCTTGCAGACTCTGAATATAGTGTTGCATGTGCATGGTTACGAGTTGGGGCATTACGCTATCATCTTTTAATTTGCTGTGATGATCTAGATCCAGCTGTGAAGTATTCTATTAGGTATTCACAGTTAGTTGAAAAGATTGCATCACTCGAAGTAGAGATCGAGGTATCTTGATCTGAACTCCAAATTTAAATTTATATGTCACTTGCTTGTATTACAACTTTATAGGATAATGAATATAAAATGATGCTTCCGGTACATGTGTGTGTTTGGATTTTTATTTCTCATAAAAATAGAAAGTGCACTTTGAGAAGTATAGACGAGAGTTGCGCATCTGCATTTACTTGCCATTGAGCCTAGAGTGCGCATATCTGATATTTTGATAAATTAATATTAACTAGCTTTGAAGCCCATGCAATGCACGCACATTCTAGATATTACTAAACACGGGCACGTTCTAGATATTAATAAATTATTAATGTTTGCCGAATTAATAGATGTATGATGAATGGTTGAGTTATACGATCGTAAATGTTAATAAAAATCCGTGTTTAGATGTTAATCATTTTTCAGTTTATTGAGCTTCATGTTTAGTTATTTTCATGTGAATTTAAACTTATTTGTACTATAAATTTAATATTCAAAATTTGATAGAAGCAATTGCTTATTAACTAAATACATGAATAATTACAATATAAGTTACTGTCTTATAAAATATGACATAAAATGGTTTTGGTTTGTATACACTGAAAATTTTCTCATAAACATTTTCATATTATAATTCCAACAATAGTATTACATGCAAATTTGATAGAAGCAATTGCTTATTAACTAAATACATGAATAATTACAATATAAGTTACTGTCTTATAAAATATGACATAAAATGGTTTTGGTTTGTATACACTGAAAATTTTCTCATAAACATTTTCATATTATAATTCCAACAATAGTATTACATGCTATTAATTTAAAATTTGAAAGAAAACAAAATTTTATTATAATTATTTGAAAAATTGTATTTTTACTTTAAAGTGATGACGTCTATTTTTTATAAAATTCTCTTAGCACCAACGTCAAATACGTATCTTGCGATTTTAAAGAAGTGTGTATATCCATATGTATATATTTGTGTATATATATATATATATTTATATATATTCACATATTCTTATGAAAATACAATTGCAATGGATTACAAATAATTATAATGATTAATTAGGTAATTATTATTAAATAAAAATGGAGAAACATTGATTAAACTAATATCTTATGTATCTTAATTCTTAATGATCAATTAAAATTTATTCTTATATAATTATAAGTTAGATATTAGTTATAGATATTAGTATGGGTTAGTATTAATGTAACTATTGATAGATATTAATGTGAAAAATAAATAAATTAAATATTTATAGATATTAATGAGAGTATTAATTAGATTGAATAAATATTTTATTGATAATAATTAGAGTATTAATTAGATGAAATAAATATAATATATAGATATTTATGAGGATATTTATGATTAAATTTATTCAATAAAATCTTATTTATAGATATTAATGAGAGTGTTAATTAGATTGAATAAATATTTTATTGATGATAATTAGATTATTAATTAGATAAAATAAATATATTATTTAGATATTAATGAGGGTATTTATGATTAAATTTGCTCAATGAAATATATAATAGATAATAGATAATAGATAGATATGTGGTGTGTGTCAAGTATCAGCACTCAAGTGGTTGAATTGGTTTTGATAGCATTAACAAATTAAATTTAATTGTGCCACAACTGCCTGTTGTTTGCAGGTTCGCAAAGAGTGTGAACAACTTGCAGGATGTTTCTCGTCGAGAGATACTGCCAAAGAAAAATTTACATTGCTGGAAAAGCTAAGGGAAGAGCAAAGAATTTTGAAAAGACGGGTCAGTGTACTTTTACATGTATTTTCCCCACTTGTTCGTCTATTGTAAATCATTATTTAGGCCATGATTTTACCTACTATCTCCATCTATGCCAACGTAGGAAATTCGTAATAGTTGAGCTCTGTACTATCAGATGTATAGTCTATCCTCATTTAGCAGATTTCTTAGATATTTAACTGTTGTAGGTTTAAGTATCTCTTTGCCTACATGTACGAACAAAATATATGCAGTACATTTGAGCTTTGCAGCCCATCGAGTATTGATTTATATTACTTTAGGTGATTCATATTTTGCATTCACTAAATGAGTTTCTCTTGTGTGTTTCTCAGATTGTGTTCCGCTTGGATCCTGAAAAATTTATTAAATTAAAATATGAATGTGATGAGTTTATTAGTTTTGTAACAACATCGCTTAGTTTGACAAGGACTGTCAAAACTATGAATATAGAAGAGCTCGCTGTTCAAGTCCAGAACTGTCAGGTTTGTTTTTTTTCCATAACACTGGAGGAGTTCTCAGTTATTTATTACTTTCTCTGAATGGTTTATCTTATTCTGTATTTAAGTTTCCTGTGTTTGGGTTTGTGTCTGTACATATTAAAATTTTTGTGACACATTATTTACTCTCATACAACCTTATCTTCTAAATCTGCCAGGAGACGATAACCCGGTTCATTGAGCGGTTGTCAGATGAATATGTGGCATACATTGACATAGTTCAACCAGTTCAAGTTGCACTATATGAAATAAAATTAGGCCTGGCTCTGCTCCTTTCAAGTGATTTGCAGAAAAGATTTCTGGATAGTGTTGGACAGGATGACATAGATAAAGTTCTGGTAGTGTACAATACTTGTTTGCTATTACTGTTTTAGTTCCTGACATAGTTACTTAAATATGGTAAAGATTACTCTATGAGTCATATGTTATGCCAATTGATTTAAAAAAAACATAGAGCTTCTGCAAAGCTTTGAACTTGGTAATCTTACTGTGATTTTGGTTGTTTCTACTGTCCACGTTATAGTAATTATCGTTACATTATATGCATAGGCTTTGAATATATTACTGGCAGGGATGCTAAACCATAACTTAATTGTCAATATGTGTTCTCTTTGTTAACATTTCAGTACGCTGTTCATTCAATAGTACTTAATATTTATATTTGAATCGGATTGGCAGGAAGCAATATATTCATTTATGAGATTCCCTAGAGCCTACTTTTCAGAAGCTCCATCTCTTGTGCTCAACTGCATGGCTGCCAGACTTTCCTCCTCCGATATAGTTTATCCTAATCCTGTTACATCTTTGAATATAAGTTTTCTGGAAACTTTGGCGAATTTATCAACTGATGTTGAGTCTGAGAAAAAGGTCTGTAATATATCTTTGGTGGCGCACACACACACACACAGCAAGTTATATATATATGTTGCAGTTGTCGGATTTAGAGTTTCTGGTTGACTAGCTTTTATGTCATGTTTTCCTGCTTTGTACTATATTCTAGAGTGATATGTGGTTGTTACGCTGATTTTATAACGTTAACAGACATCAAGCCTACAGCTGAAAGCAGCGATCTGTAAGAATGTACTTTTTCGAGTTGTACATTTTGCCGCTCAGGCTCGTTTCATGGATAATTCATCTTTCAAGGTAATTTCTCTGGAATTTTCATTTTTTGTTGGTCTTTTAAAGGTCATATGCCAATATGTTTACCTATGCTCTGTATTTGTTTGTGTATGCTTATAATAATCAGGTGTTGGATACCATATTTGATGAATATTTGAGTTTGTGGATGAGTATGAAAGTTCAAGTAAAAACAAAAGAAGAACAAGAAGCTCAGCTGTACAAGTTTCAGCCTCGTGCATTTAAGATTGACAGCATCATTCAAGCTGACATATCAACACTTCGTAGTTCTATTGGAAATGCAGCTTTTTCAGAATGGCAGGACATGATTTCAGCAGAAGAAGAGATTGATGTACAGGTCAGAACAATTTAGCTAATTTTTTACTGCCTTGGCTATCTCTCTGCCATGTCTTACACTATCCTTCCATCCATGTAGACAAATGCTGACGAGCATAGTGAATCCTTGGAGGAAAATTGGAGGTTCTTAGAAGAAACAGTACTGGACCACATGGTTTTTCTCCACAATGCAATATATGGTTCAATAGATCTTATACAGAATGTATGTTGATCTAAAATCTAGTGTGATTATATATATGTGTTAATGCTTAGAATCATTTATCTATGTAAGAATTTGTATGTAATACTGACTATAGTATATATTTGCAAGTCTTATAATCTTTGGTATAGTATCAAGAATCAAGATGCTTTGTTGAGTGGTAGCTAGAAATTTTCATCTGATCATCTTTTTGTTTTTTTAATATGTAGAAATTTTCATCTGATCATCTTTTTGTTTTTTTAATATGTATCTATGTTTGTTTGCTTCTTTGGTATACAAGTAAGGATATTGCAGTAGGTTTTATTTATACGTATGGCAATTAGCTTGACATGGTTAGGCTAATCTTTCTTTATTTCTGGATTGTAATAGTTTCCTACTTAGTAAAATCTAACACTGGCAAATCAGAAATGTTGTCCACAAGTACTTGTTGAGTATTTTTTGTTTGTATATGTCCATGCATTCGTAGACAGATTAAATGTGCTTGTCAGTAAATATTAGTATTTAATTTTTTTTCTACCATTTCTCGTAGTTTTGAGTCCTGTAAATAATATAAACTTTCTTCTGTTCAGCCTGGAAGCATTGAAGTAACGGATTCTGCCAGACTGTCTACCTTTATTGACTCGTATACACTGGGGACCAGAATGATTGGATGTAATTATTATCGGTTCATACTCTATTCCTACGGAAATTTTTTCATCACTCAAATTGTAATTTTATTTTTTGTTTCTTAAGGTCTGGAAGGTTTGCTATCCTCCAGTTTTGATGCAAAGCTCGTGCCAGAGCATTTACTTCGCCTCTGTATAGATTATGAACAGAAATTTGTGTGCTCTCATAAAACCAAGGAAGCTTACAATTTCTATAAGGTTCTATCTAATGTTTATATTTAGAACAAGAATTTATAATTTTTTCCCCTTAATATTGTTCTTATAATTTTTTTAATGCTCTTAACTGCACTCCTCTTGTAGGATTCAAATGCACTCGTGATGGCTAAAATGGTAGAGCCAGTTTTAGCTCTTCAGAAGCGAATTTCATTCCTCCTAAATGAGAGGGATGATCATCCTGCTCTTCAGAAAATATTGGATGTGATTGAACTGGTCCTTTCTATTCCTTTGAACACTCCTCTCTCCAAGGTAATAGATTGCCCTGATGGTTTATATCATTATAACATATTTTTAATAATTGGATAGTTGAGTCCATTATAGCATTATATGCCTTTTATTGCTAGTATTACTGGGTTAGATACCATAAACTAGTATATCGCCTTACACATTTTCTTGGTTCTGCCTTAAGGCCCTATCAGCATTGCAGTTTCTTCTGAGCAGGATCCGTACATTACAGGAAACTGTTTCTAAATTTCCCCTTACTGGTAAGTTTATTATTTGGCAAAGTTCAAAATCCTAGATATTTATTATTTTCTCTCTCCTTAACGTACCAAGTTAATTTGTGTGTTGCATTGGAACCTGGAATATGCAGATGAACTGGAGCCTATTCTTATTCTAGTATCCTCATGGCAAAAGTTAGAGTTTGAACGCTGGCCTTCTTTGCTCAATGAAGTTCAAGCTCAATTCGAGACTAATGCTGGGAAGGTAAATATTGTTCAATTCTCTGGCCATTATGCTTTGTTCAGCTATCCACCCCCTATTTACGAAATGCAACAGTATAAATTGTGCAAGTATCAAAATACACTGGAAAGTGGAAACTAGGGTTTATGTGATAATTTGATAATATTCTAGCGAGTTCTTAGATAATGATTAAGTTTTATTTCAGTAAAAGTATGTAATTTTTTCTTTTAATATTCTCCGCAGCTTAGTCTTTTTATTGAAATACCAGATTACCTGTCGTCTTGCTTGCTTGTAGTTGAAGTAATGTTTTTATGAGTTCCTTAATTTGGTTTGTCTCCTTGCAGTTGTGGTTCCCTCTATATTCAGTTCTGCAACGTAGGCATTCTTATAATACGGATGAGTATAATAACTCCACTATTCGGAGGTAAGCTGAAAACCGCTTTTTGCTGAAAAGCTGCTTTTAGAGAAAGCATGTCCCCCCATGCTTTTGAAAAAAGCTGCTTATCAGCTTTTTTCTTATCAGCTTTTGCTGGAAGCAGTTACTGATTTCAACATCAAGCCTCACCAAAAACATAATTTTTTTATTAATTATATCCAAAACATTCATATATCAAATATACTACCAAACAATTACCTGTTTTTCCCAACACTTATTTTACCTGCACTTTTTTCAACAGCACAACAGTTTTTAACAACAATTTACAATCCCAAATAGAGCCTTAATTCCATGCTCAGTTGCTTACTGATAAATTTTGCAGTTTGAAGGAGTTTATGGAGTCGTCCAGTGTTGGTGAATTCCGAAAACGTCTTCAACTTATTTTTGCTTTTCTTGGACAAATTAGTGCTGGTTTACGCCGTGGTTGTGATTCTAGGTTTGGCTTACTAATCTCGGTTTCCCTCCAGTTTATATGTAGATGCAGTGACACAAACAGTTTTTACTTTTATATTTATTAATGATATGCAGGATTTAGCATGTCTTTTGGTAACTAGTCTCCTAACTGTTTTTTTTCCCTTTAAAGTACTAACCTTGATAAATTTTGTAGTTCTTACCAAAGAGAAACTATGAACATACTGTACAACACTTTTGGCTTCTATGCTCAGTTCTTGCCAATGTGAGTTCTAATTTACAAGTATTATCTTGAGTTTACATGAAATTGTTTCAAGAATGGTAATGTTGTATGTACTTCTTTCCCAGAATCTTGGTGCACATGGAAACTAACAGAAAGAGTATTGAATCAGAACTAAAGGAAATTATGAAATTATGTCGATGGGATAGAACTGATAGTTACTTGAATATGGAAATCTCCAAAAGAACAAGGCAGAAAGTAATGAAGACGATACAGAAATACACTGTAAGTCTCTCCATTTCAGCATAAATTTTAATGAAATTTTTGAATGTACAAGGGAGTTTATGAATGTAGTTATTGTGATTATTTAATTTGTAAGTCAGTGTTAACAGTCACTGTAATGTCTTATGAGTGTACCAACACCTAATAATATGAACTGATTGTTCTGTAGCAAATAGTCTAGTTTTTGGAATTTTGTCTTGTATCTATGTCTATATCCTGTATAAGCTATAGATATTAGAGTTAGAATTAAAAAAGTAGATGTTTGAGAGATTATGCCTTTGATTTGATTAAGAATTATTTAATAAACAGTAGGGCATGTTGAAGGGACTGCCACTCCTGTATATAAAGTTATAAACTGCACAAATTTTTCAGTTATTCGTTTTGCAGATTTATTCAAGCACATAATGGCAATGATTTTGTTTGATTGTGTTTAAATTTCCACAGGATCTACTGGAACAGCCTGCAGTGCGATATCTTGCCCAAGACACTGCACAAAGAGGGCCACATCCACAACTTCAGACTCCACAAGCTCCGAATCTTTTGGGAGATTCTTTTGAGATGAACAGTCTTATCCTCAATGTTGCATGTGACCCCATTCACTTCAGTGACGAAAGCCGGTATATTTATATAGTAACAACATACATTACAGTAGTACTATAATACTCCCTCTGTCCCAATCAATTCTTAACACTTTTTTTTTTCACTTTTTGGCACGCATTTTAAGGGTCCATAACTTATTTTTAAAATTTTCTTTTTTTTTTGTATGAAAATTTAAACACTAAATTTTTATACAAAAAAAGAAATTTTTAAAAATAAGTTATGGAACTATCCTTAAATACACCTTAAAATGTGTGCCGGACACCCTTATTTCAAATGTTAAGAATCAAGGGGGGCGGAGGGAGTAGTTCATTATGTTGATAGCTTCTTTCTGTGATATTGCTTAATCTTTTTGGCCCAAAGCATTGGTTTCGTACATCCTTACTTACTTATCATTCTTACTTTATTTGTTACCCTGATATAGGTCTCTGTGGTTCACCTCATTGAGGAGTAAACTGTGTAGTGCTTTACAAAACCTTCATCAGGGAATAGCAACTGAATTTGATTTCCTACCTAACTCTATAAAGGAATTCAAAGGTTGTTTGTCTATCTTCGTTTCTGTGTTGAGCTTCGAAGAAATTTACGAATGATTTTTCCTATGCTATTGTTCCTAATATCCCAAGTTGTTGCGCCTGTGCAGAGGGTACAATCAGAGAATGTGCAGCTTCCGGTTCATTTGATCATGAATACCAGGTAGATTGCGAGGAGGTACTGAAGGCAATCAAAACGATATGCAGAACTGCTGTGGATTGTAGTGAACGTTGGAAAGATGAAAAGAAAAGTTTCGGGAAGAGGAGGGCTTTGGTGGACATGCTGGATCGGTTAGATCAATCTGGGTTGTCGAAGCATAGGTCCAACTTCTTGGAGGTATTTAGTTATGCTTTGAACATTCTAGAGTTCAGGGTATATGCTATTATATGATCTTCAGTTTGAGAATTTGTGCTACAATTATAGATTTTTCCTGCTGGTGATAGTTCTCATTCTTATTATCTGAAATACAGGATCAGGTCGCCAAAAACCGCAATTCGTGGGTTCTTCAACCATCCTATAACTTGAAGCATTTGTTACTGACAGATGGTATGCTCGCAATGGATTTCAAGGTTGCGGCTTTGGGTGAAATCCAGTCTATTCCATTTGGAAGTTGTGAAATGAAATGGAAAACAGCGAACCAGTACTTCTTCAAGAGCATTGCATCAGTAGAGCATCTGCGTCAGATCTGTTTAAATTTCCACAAGGATATTAACCTTGAACAGGTGTGCATAGTTTTCGTGAGGAATAACTTATTGTCACGTTATCTTATGTGCTGTACCAAAGGACTTTTAGTTGTTTTCTTTTGCAAGGAGCCTATTGCTCAGGGATGCTCTATCTGTTATTAACATTTGATTTAATCCTAGACAAGTTTGATTAATGAATCATTATATTTCTTCCTCAGAATTAGAGATTAATTACTTCTAGTTTTAGAAGGTAAACTGCCATGTTACTATTTAAATTTATCAATCTCTGCCTGAAATTTTTCGGTATTGCATTACGGATTCCATTTGTTCTTACTTTGTATATCATCACACAAGAACTTCTAGATGCCCAAATACACTTTTTAAACTGTATCAGTATTTTTATCATTTTACTTTCTTTCTTTAAAATATTTATATGTTGTCACTGTTGGATGCATAAAAAGAAAATATCTTGCATACAGGTTACAAGGACAGGTTCTTATCTTGACCATCTCATTGCATTAGAGCAAGAACAACGTTTGGCTCTCTATAATTTTGCCGAGCACCTAAATTCCTTGAAGGATTGCATGTCAACTTTGGGAAACCTCTTTGCAGAATCTACTGCGAATGACAGCAACTGCTTGATTTCCAGTAGCCGACATGTTACTTTCAAATGCCTGTGGCAACAAAAGGTACACTGCTATTTGGGCTTGCACATGGTTCACAATAAAATAAACTTTTCTCTATGTATCCAATTTCATAGAATGATGGTCATTGACTCACCGGTCTTATCATCGCAGCAAACACTTGATATTCTGTTCGCCACAATGCTTGATGAGTGTGTGTTATTGAGAACAGTAGAAAATAACCATTTGACCACTTGTAAAGATGGTGAAAGTGCAGCAAGGAACACCCGTCTCTTCATTGAAAAGTATCGTCTCTTCATTGAAAAGTATATTCCGGATATTCGTAAATCGAAGGTACTTGACTTGTTAAAGTTCTTTTCAGAATCTGAGTTCTATACGATCTCTTATAGGAATTTTGCAACAGGATTTACTGGATGAGATTCTTTTAGGTTGTGACAGAGTTATAACAACAGAGGTTCTTGCGTTGCATCCATATGGTGTTACAAAACAAATGGAACAGATGGTAAACCAAAATTTTAGGTTAATTAGGGAGTTTGTTGACCATCTATCTGCTTTCCGCAAGCTGCCTGTGTACGGAGGATCTGTTAATGACATTCTATTTGGTCATGTGGAACATATACTTGAAAGGGTAATGCATAATTATATATACAGATCACATGCACACATGTTTTAATATTTTTTTTTAACAAATCAATCAGGTCTGATACATAAAATGTATGAGAGTGGAATGTTTGCATAGCCCCCTAATTATTGGCCCATTAAACATTTTCAGTGTAATTTGATAGCTGAAGAATATCAGTCAGCCCTACAAGGTAGAAATTGTGTGGAAAGTTCCAGTAGTGTCCAATGGAAAACTTCTGATCTGAAAGCAATGTTCAGTGGAGCCCTTGATGGAACTTATAAGCATATTCTGAAGGCACTTCTGTGTGTATGCTCATCAAGTGATGGCCATGCTCTTCCTGAAGAGTCACCAGGAAATATAACTGTATCGGTGAAGAATATTATTGCGCTGACTGAAAATCTTCAGTTGGATGTTATATGTGATGACCTAATAAAGATGGTTAATATTGCTGTAAGTTGCATTAACTTTCCCCTATATAATATTTTTGGTTCTTTATTTATACTAAATTATTTGATCTCTATTCAGGGAGATTTGGTAACTTGTGACGGTTGTGAAAATCCTAATCTATATTCTGTTCTTGGAGCACACTTGAAGCATCTCTATTTGCTGTTAGAACCATTACAGATCTTCAGTAAAGGTCTACTAGATGATTTTTTGGTCATCCATAGATCGGTATGTTTTTTTTCCTATATTTTCTGAATTTTGTCATGGAGTAAACTTTAGACTAAGCGAATACCTTGCTAATTTCCGCTTCTTGATATGTATACATGTTTATGTATGTATTTGTAGCAAGTGGGTTTTTCTTTCATTGTGACCGTTGACCAGATTTACAATTGGATGTTAAATTTATGAAAGAAACTGTAGCTGGCCAAAAGAAGTGTTATACAGTATTAATCAGTTACTATCTGCATCTGCTTTATTTAGGTATCTATGATGACACATGTGGTTGCCAGAATCTTTGCGTCATTGTTTTCCCAAGGATTTGGTGTTTCAGTGGAAGACAACGTGGAAGACAATGTGGATGAACCACCTCAGCCTGGAAAGGGAACCGGTTTGGGTGAAGGTGATGGTGTTAAGGATGTCAGTGATCAGATTGATGATGAAGATCAGCTTATTGGTATTGAAAAGGTATGCTGTGAAACTATTAGTGCGCGCATACGCATGAACATGAGCTGTTCTTCCTTTTCTTATTAGATATTTACATTGTTTTACTTTAATTTTCTGCCCCTTTTGCAGCCAAGTGAAGAGAAAGATGCTTCAAATGAGGTACCAAGTAAAGATCAAAAGGGAATAGAGATGGAGGAGAATTTTGATGCAGATGCACACAATGTAAGTGAGGATTCTGAACAGGAGGAGGAAACTGGTGAGGATGATCAGCAGTTGGACACGGAAATGGGGGAAACTGGGCCTGGAAGTGAAATTGTTGATGAGAAAAGCTGGGATAAGAATGATGATGACAATCCTAGTACACAAAATGAGAAGTACGAGTCCGGGCCATCAGTAAAAGATGAAGACTCCACTGGTAGAGAACTTAGAGCTAAAGAAGATTCTGCAGCTGAGGCAGATGAGACCGAAAACCCTGATCCTAATAAATTTGATGAGCCAAATGAAGATAATGGTGACCAGGAAGGTCCTGAAATTACAGATGATGTGCAGGACATGAACGTGGACAAGGAAGATCCTACTGACAAAAATACTACTGGATTGAAGTTTGAAGACCAAAACACAGGGTCTGACAAAGATATTGACATGGAGGAATCCCAAGGTGCTGATGATGTGGAAGATGTTAAGGAAGATGCTGGCCCGGAATTGTCAGAGCACAAGAGTGATGAAGAGACCAAGATAAATGAGGAAATATTAAATGAAGCTGAAAATGAAAAAATGGAAGGAAATGCAGAGATAGATAATTTAAATAATAGTACTGACAAAAATACGGAAATGGATATGATGGCTCCAGAGAGGAATTCATCTGGACCCGATGCTTCTGACAATCAAGCACCTAATACAGATTCTGCAACGCAACCACAAGGCGAATCACAAGCTGCAGCGGTAAGAGATGTTTCTCTAGAAGCAAAATGGTCTAATTCCAGTGATATTCAGAGTGACCTTGCTCCGTCAAGAAACTTACCTAGTTCATCTAAGAGTGAAATTGCTGTACCCGACTCATCTAATAGTGGGAAATTGAGTAATGATTTACCCAACAGTCAGTTAACACAGCCAGAGTCTTCATCTCTTCAGAAAATTCAGCCTAATCCTTATCGTAATGTTGGTGATGCACTTGAAGAATGGAAAGAAAGAGTGAAGGTGTCTGGTGATGTACAGGAAAGCAACGAAGAATCTCCTGATGATGTGGTGGATGAGAATGCTGATGAGTATGGATTTACTTCGGAGTTTGAGAATGGAACAGCTCAGGCACTAGGACCTGCGTTGCCTGACCAGATAAACAGCAACATCGGTGGAATTGAGGTAGATGGAGATGATCACAACGCAAACAGAGAAGAAAATGATGACATGGATGTTGATGAGCAACCTGAACCACACAGTTCTAAGAGTCATGCATTAAATAATGGAAACAAGTCTGAAAAACAGGTGGATATGACGGACTTGCATATGCTGCCCGAGGCATCCCCGGAAGTCCACAGAGATGATGATGTTGACGCAAGTTTATCAGAAGAAAGTTTAGTGTCCATGAGGAAGTCGTACATGAGCGAGGATATAAATCAAATCAAGACTCTTTTACCAAGAGACAGTGAACTGGGGAATGCTGGCAATAGGGAAGAAATGCCTAGCAATGTGAAAGAGAACGGTGATACTCTTTGGAGAAACTATGAATTGCGTACAACAAGGTTGTCTCAGGAGTTGGCTGAACAGCTTCGTTTAGTGATGGAACCTACTCTAGCTAATAAGCTCCAAGGTGATTACAGGACTGGTAAAAGGATTAACATGAAGAAGGTATGTCAAATTGCATTTGAAGTTATTTTATGAGCTTCGCTACTTTATTTTGTGCTCTTATTAAAATTATGTTTATTGTCCAGGTTATTGCATACATTGCAAGTCAGTATCGAAAAGATAAGATATGGCTCAGACGGACTCGTCCTAACAAACGCGATTACCAAGTTGTCATTGCTGTCGATGATTCCCGCAGCATGTCTGAGAACAACTGTGGAGATGTTGCAATTGAAGCTTTGGTGACAGTATGTCGTGCAATGTCTCAGTTGGAAGTGGGGAATTTGGCAGTTGCTAGCTTTGGGAAGAAAGGAAACATTAAATTACTGCACGAGTTCGATCATCCCTTTACTGGGGAGGCTGGGGTCAAGGTTATTATTATAGTGACACTGCTTTCGTTTGCATGCACTTGTGTTCCATTTTTGTCTTTTGTCCTTGTGGCTATGTAGTCATTCAAGAACTCATGAAGTAGTCTGTTCTTGGTTATTTAGTCACGCTGTTCACCATATCAATTTCATTCCATCCTGATCACTAATCTTTTTTGCTAATGGTGCAGATGCTCTCAAGTTTGACATTTAGGCAAGAGAACACTATAGCAGATGAACCAATGGTTGATCTTTTGAAATATCTGAATAACATGCTGGATGATGCCGTAGCAAATGCTAGACTCCCTTCTGGCCATAATCCACTACAGCAGCTGGTTTTAATCATAGCGGATGGACGGTTTCATGAAAAGGTACCTTGTTCACAGTAATTCATGTTTGAGCTAGAAGTTCTATTGAGATTGTAGTTTCATTGCTTATATGTTTATCATTTTATTCAGGAAAATTTGAAACGGTATGTTAGAGACATCTTGAGTAAAAAGCGTATGGTAGCATTTTTGCTGCTTGATAGTCCACAGGAATCCATAATGGACCTTATGGTACCTCAGTCTACTTTTTTTATCTATCATTGCTTGCTGAACAAGGAAAATGTATCTCTAATGCAATTAAATGTAAAATTGTACTCCTTCAGGAAGCATCTTTTCAGGACGGAAATGTTAAATTCTCCAAGTACATGGATTCGTTTCCATTCCCATTCTATGTCTTGTTAAAGAATATTGAAGCACTTCCTAGGACACTAGCTGATTTGCTGAGACAAGTAAGTCCTATTTTAAATTACTAATATATTTCTGTCTCCTCTATTGGTCTCTATCATTGTAAAACTTTTATCTCGTGTGCTATCTAATACCTCATTTTACGATTTTGTTATTTGCAGTGGTTTGAACTTATGCAGTATTCCAAGGACTAAGGCCATCAATGACTCACCAACTCGGGCTTCCATTCAAGCAAGTGGTGCTTAGATTGATTTGTGGACTGTAATGACTAGAACTATACTCTTACTGAGAGTATAACTAATGCAAGATTAACCTAGTGGCTAGTGCTGAGATTGTACAAGACAAGACGGTGCAAAGGGTTTTGCTGCTGCGGAATCAGACAATGTAAATATATAGAGCTCTTGGGTTGACTACTGAATACAAGCACGTAATCTGCCCTTGCTGTTATAATGTGTATATGACTAGTACAATTTTAACTATCAAGGTAGTCTGTTGTCCAACTTCATTTTTGGTGCATCCGATTCCAGTTTTGTCGACCAAAGTTTGGGGAAAGGATGGTCTGGAATTAGTGTCCTCTACAGATAGTTCAGTCCATGATTATAGGTTTTGTTGTGCTAGAAACGTAGTTTGAAGTTTGTTTTTGTTTTGGTAGTTTGAAGTTTTGTTTTTGTTAATCGTTTGGCATTTTCTATTGCTATGTTCTCTTGTTGACTCGGTAGAGAAAGTCCAACAAGTGTGTTAAAAGGCCACTCTTCTTACAGCATTTCCAACCCATGATACTATATTTAAATATGTACTAACAGCTTCATTAGTTACATGTGTTTTACTTTTAAAAAACAAAAATTAAAAATAAACGATTTAATGTATGGGGTCCGTTCCCTAGCAAACATTTCCTAGGGAATTGTTTCCCAACATATGGCTCCAGGACCGTTGGATCAACGATCCAACGGTCCTGATTTAAAAAAAAAATTACACCGTACCGCAGAAATTTTCCGCGGTATGGAGTAATTACAAAAATGTCCTCACTGTTCACGTATCGCAGAAAGTTTCTACGGTACGGTGAACAGTAGATTTTTGATGTGAAAACATGGTGCATTTTTGTAATTACCTCGTACCGCGGAAAGTTTCTGCGGTACGGTGTAATTTTTTTTTTAAACCCCAGCCGTTGGATCAACGATCCAACGGCTGGGACATCATATGTTGTGTAACAGTTCCCTGACAAATGTTGATTGAGCCACTGATTTCATAAGTTAATAATCAGTAACTCTTAACTTTTTTCCTCAAGTGCATCACAAACATCATCTATTAACATAGGAATGTACCATAACACAATTTTTTTAAAAGTAATTAAGTATCGTAACATCGAATCCAACGGCTGGGACATCATATGTTGTGTAACAGTTCCCTGACAAATGTTTGTCAGGGACCGTGCGCCTTAATGTATTAGCTGCTCGACTGCTCAAGCAAAATACAAACAGCGTCTCTGTAGCTTAGGGCTTTTTACATTTACCTTTTTTTCTCTTATGGTCAAGTAATAATCTATTCTATAACTAATACACCAACAGGGGGTTTCCCTGAGCAAATTAAATCATAGGCTCGGTCCCTCCGAACCTCACTCCAAACCTAACTCTAAATATTTCAAAAAATATTGTTATTCAAAGGGTTTGAACCCATGACCTTGCACATGTACAAACATAAATACATACATATATAAATTTATGTGAATATATAATAATATACTATAATATTATATACATACATACATACATTTATGATGTATAATCTATTAATATTTCATTATTTGTAATTTATTAATTATTAAATAATTAATATGCATATTTATACATACATACTGTTACAACCAGTTTCCGTCAGTGTATCCGTTCGGTCGGACCTGCAATTGAAGAAGAATGCGAGGGTGTGGCCCCCCGATTCACCTCCGGTGTGAGAATAAGTTAACTGGTTTTGGATGAGTAATATTAAACGCAGAGTGTTTGTGTTGTGTAAAATTGTGTCAGTGATTGAATGAATGAACCCAAACCTTTTTTAACCTCTTTATCCTCTATGTTGGCAGTTATCGGAGAGTAAGGTGAGTGGTGAACGTGTTCCACGTTCCCACGTTCCCAGGGACACACAACTGATCGGACCGTTGCAGATAACTGGGCCGAACGATATGGGCCTTCGCCAATCCGGAGCCTCCAAACCAATACTCCTCATTCGGTGACTGGGCCTTCGGTCCAGTCCAGTAAGAAGTTGGGCCTCCAACATGTCCCTAGGCTTCGTTCGGAGTTATCCTCAGGACGAAGGCTAAAGCCCAAGCCCATCTTCGGAATTTTGTGTTCGTACGTTTCCTTCGGATAAGAATGGCGATGGACAAGGCCGAGACGCCTCCTGGGAAGCCGTGTCCCTTAATGGCTGACAGCTGTCTGTCCTCGAGATTCGTGCTTCAATCCCTGCCGTTGAATATGAAACGGCTCTGTCCAAACGTCACATCCCTGTATATAACCTTTCTAAACCCATTCAGCCTCACTTTTACGCCTACCAATTGAACAAAACATCAGAGCCAAAACCTTTATTTCTCAGAGCTTTTCGCAAACAACGATTGGAAACGTCGATTCATCGCCGGTCATCTTCTCTTCCCCGATTCCGGTGGACGTCTACATTCAAGCAATTTATCCTCGAGAACTCAGCCTCGTCAAGGACCTTCAAACAAGTAAGTAACATTTCCCTTCTCGCTTCTTTACCATAACTGTTCTGCACTCTATATATTCGTGTATGTGTTTATATGTATATGCGCATGAATTTGCCTGTGATTCTCAAATATTGTATGTTCATGCCTGCAAGTAGTTAGGTGGCCTCTGACGTACCATTTTATCCTTTAATTGTTTCCCCCTACGATTACGGAACTGGTCTGGAGAACGGCCTGGGCAAGAACTTCCTTCGGGATCTTCGACCTTTGAAAACACTTTTCGTACCATTCCGATCGCTTTAGAACTCTTAGGAACCCTCTAATCTCCCGTAAATTCAGGCCTTCAGATCCCTTCGACCTAGGCCGTAGGTGTCCCGACCGATCCTGGCTTACTGTACTCGGCCCTTCTTTCCTTTTGAATTCCTTTTTCTTTATCCGAGTACAGGGCTAACCGTCTCTTCATTTCCAAATGCAGGGACATGGATCGGTCAACCGAAGGTGCCGGTCCTTCGGAGGTATCACCATTTAGTGACGTCGGGGTGTATCCTGCGGCGAATTTCCGGTCGCACCTGACCGAGGAAAAAATAGAAGAATTCCATTCCAAATACCAAGTAGAGAAGAATGTCTGGTACTTCTTCACACCCAGGAAGAGAGACCGTATCTGGCACAACCCTGAGGTTCCACCCCTCTACGGCGGAAGCGTGGCCACCGGCATATCCGAGATGGCCTTCAAATGTGGCTTTCGGCTGCCGATGCTGCCAATACTGAAAAAATTGCTGAGGCAGGTGGGGATCGCCATAGGGCAGCTGGATCCGAATAGCTTTTTTCATATAAACGCCTTCCAAGCCCGATGCTTAGCTAAAAGGATGACTCCGAGGACAACCCTGTTCTGGCATCATTATGAGCTCCGGAGGAATTCAAAAAGTAACGGCTTCTACACTATCGCTCGTCGGACCGGCAAGGCCGATTGGGCTCAAACGAACTCCAACAATAGGGGGGCCCATGAGAAGTGGGTTTTCATCTCGGGCCCGAAGATGGAGAAGTACGGCCGCTGGCAGGATCTGGACCCGTCGAGGTTGCAGTATCCCGAGATGTTGGAGGCGGACAAACATGATTATCGTCTTCTTTGTGAACTCGATATGAATAGGGTTCCCTTATCGGACAGCCGGGATAACGACTGGTTGGTCGCCCTCTGGGGTAGTGGTAACATTTATCCTTACCTTATTCTTTTCCATCCGAATGCTTCAATTATTGTATTTTCCTTTCCAGTTTCCCATGTTTAACACTAATATTTTCGTGCAGTGTCTACTCTTCAGGATATCATCGAGCGCAAGCGCAAGAAGGCAGCTCAGCTTTCAATAACTGCTACTGCCGAAGCCGATGCTGCTGCCCAATCGGCCGGCAAAGAGCTGGAATCTGTTTCCGATCCAGGAAAGAGAATTGAAGCTCCATTGGTTTCCTCTCCTCCGCGAGATCAAGGGGATGGTATCGTCCAGACCCCTCCAGCCGATTCCCGAAAAAGGGGCCGGTCGGGAGATGACGGACTGAAAGTGTACTATCCTCCCTGGGGAGTTATTGAGACGGATCAAATCATTGTCCCTGCCCCCCAGCTGTCTACCGTAGTAGGTCCCGATCTCTGCCGGGGTCTCATTCTGCCAGCCGACAGGCCCACGTTTGCTAAGGCAAACGACCTTGAGGCTTGTACTGAAATGCTGGCTCTGCTCTCCATGGTAAGCTTTTTCTCCTTCGGTGTTATTTCTTTCACTTGTATTCAGTGTTTAATTCTTTTCCCTTGTTTGTTTCCAGGGGGTCTCTTGGTCGGCCGTTGTGACCGAACGGATGGAGGGCATACAGAAAAAGCTGGAGGCGGCCAACCAGACTGAAGTTCGAGCAGTCAAGGCTGAAGAGGACCTCCGGAATGCAACTTCTGACTTGGAGAGGGTCACCGGCCAATCCAACTCCTTGAAGGCCGAGAATGATGCCTTGAAGGCAAAGTTGCAGGAGATGGACGCCTTGAGGGCTAGGGTTGAGTGGAGAAACAAGCAGCTCAAGCTTTCAAGGAAAAATGTTCGGAAGCTGAAGAAGACTCTGGAGCTGACCGAAGAAAGATGCTATCAGATGGGGTATGACGGCGCTGTGCTGAAGGCACATTCTCTGGGCTTCGATCATACTCAGCTGGTAGATCCTTCGCTCGGGATGACGGATCCGGTTGGTCGGGAGGGGTCTGACCAACCTTTAGAGGTTTCTTCGGGCGAAGATGAGTCTCTTTCCGACGAACCTCCAGCTGACGAAGCCTCGTAATTACATAGATTTTTGATGCCTTTAAAATTGTGATGTTTAACTTTGCCTTCGGGCTCTTTATTCATGCCTTCGGGCTTGTAATGCTTTACTTTACCTCCGGGCTTTTATTTAAGTTTGCCTTTGCATAATATTCTTTTTTATGCGTCTTCGGCTTCGGCCTTAATTTAGCTTCCGTTTCAGTTCATGCGTCTTTGACTTTGATTTGCCTTGGCATGATTTTTCTTTTTTATGCCTCTTCGGCTTCATTTTGCCTTAGCATTTTTATTTTTATGCGTCTTCGGCATTATATTGCCTTGGCATAATTACTTATATTTTTATGCATCTTCGGCTATTTTTGCCTTTAGCATAATTACTTTTATCTTTATGCTTCTTCGGCCATTTTTGCCTTAGCATAATTCTTGCCTTTTTGTGCATCTTTGGTCGTAACCTAGCTGCCCCCGAGTATATAAGGGGTTTTGTAAATGATTAAGGTCCCGTTCGGTCGGCTGAAAAATATTTCCTCCCGGCCTTAATTAATGTCAAAGCAACTTGAATACTAAAACAATTTTGTAAGAGGCCAAATTTCATTCGGTCGGCCCCAAATTTGGATTCAACAAGTATTTGTAGCTTAGGACACAATGTACTTGAACACTACCAATAAGTTAAAGGGCCCATGTTTTATACGGTCGGCCCCAAACATGGGTCTATTAAGCTTAATATTGCGTACTTAGCTTTTTGGCTATAAATGTACTTAGCTTAACAATAACGGATAAAAATGGAGCAAAACAATCTTTTCATTAATCATGCAACTCTTACATAGATTTGATTACAGATTGATGCTAGCTTATGGAATTCAGAATAAAGTTGCATAAGACAAAATACTGAAGTAAAAAGCAATAAAAATTGGGCCAGTAAGCTTACTGGTAGAAACGGCGAAGGCGAGCCGCGTGCCAGGTGTTTTTGATTGGGCTGCCGTCCGGATGAGCCAATTTGTAGGTGCCCGATCGGACCACTTCAATTACCATGTATGGACCTTCCCAGTTGGGCATAAGCTTGCCTTTTTTGGCTGGCATGGAGGTGGCTAACTCCCGAAGCACTAAGTCCCCGACTCGGAATGATCTCTTCTTCACCCCCGAATCATAATACTGGGCTGCCTGCAGTTGGTACCTTAAGTTTCTTTGGTGGGCAACCTCTCTTTCTTCTTCCAGTAAGTCCACATTTGCTCGGAGTCCGAACTCATTCGTCTCCACGTTAAACACTTCTGTTCGGTAAGACTCCAGGCCAACTTCGACAGGTAGAAGGGCATCAGTTCCGAAGGCCAGTTTGAAAGGCGTTTCCCCGGTTGAAGATCTCGTAGTGGTTCGGTAAGCCCATAAGACCCATGGTAGTTCCTCAGCCCAAAGTCCTTTAGCTTCCCCTAGCCTTTTCTTGATTCCATCAAAGATGATTTTGTTGGCCGCCTCGATCGCCCCGTTTCCCTGGGGATGCCCTACCGAACTGAACCTCTGTTGTATCCCGAATTGAGCCAGGAATTTTCTGAACTTGCTCCCAATGAACTGAGTACCGTTATCGGACACACAAACCATAGGTATGCCAAACCTCAAGATGACCTGTTCCAGCATGAATTTCTTCGCGGCTTCTTCGGTAATGGCCGAAAGGGGTTTTGCTTCTATCCACTTAGTCATATAATCGATTGCCACAATACAGTATTTCGCTTGTTTAGTGCTGGTGGGTAGGATCCCCACAATGTCGACCGCCCACATAGCAAATGGGATCGGGCTAAGGACTGAAGACATCTCTTCAGGAGGCTGCTTCGGGATTGTGCTGAATAGCTGGCATTGCTTGCATTTCTTTGCATACTCTGTTGCGTCTTCTTTCATTTTAGGCCAGAAAAATCCCTGCCTAAGGATCTTGAAGGCTAAGGATCGTCCTGCCAAATGTTCTCCACAAATCCCTTCATGAACCGTCTCCAAAGCAAGCTGTTGTTCATCTTTGTCTAAACACCTAAGTAGCGGCTGGCTTACCGATCGTCTGAACAAACGGCCCCCGACCAGAGTGTAATTTCCCGACCGATACTTCACCTTCTGTGCTTCCCTTCGGTCAAGTGGTAGGATGCCTTTTTCCAAGAAGGCCCTGATGGGAGTCATCCAATTGATCCCTTGATGAATTTCCATGCACTGCTTCTTGTCTATCGAAGGTGTCTTTACTTCGGTCAGATAGATGGACCCACTTAGGTTCTGGGTTTCTGCCGAAGCTAGCCTCGAGAGGGCGTCTGCCCGACTGTTGTTCTCTCTAGCTACTTGAGTTAACTCGAAAGTTTCAAATAGCAAAGATTGTTCGCGTACCTTAAGGGCGTATGCCTTGGTTCGAGGATCTTTTTGCCCATACTCCCCTGAGAACTGCTTTACTACCAACATGGAATCACTGAACGCCCTAATGTGCTTAACTTCTAGACTTCTTGCCAGATCTAGCCCTGCCAAGAGTGCTTCATATTCGGCTTCGTTGTTCGTCAACGGGAAAGTGAACCTGATAGCTTGACAAATCTCAAATCCTTCTGGGCTTGTAAGAATTAGCCCTGCCCCGCACTTTTCCTTGGCGACCGACCCATCGACAAACAACTTCCATTTTCCCGGTGTCTGAATCATTTGTTCTTCAGGAGCTAAGTCATTCGGCCCTGAAAAAGAGCATTCTACCATGAAATCCGCCAGTGCTTGGGCTTTGATCGAAGTCCTTGGTGTATACTCCAAATCATGCTCCCCCAGTTCGATTGCCCAAGCAACCACTCTGCCCGATGCCTCTGGCCTTTGTAGGATTTTCTTTAACGGCTGATCGGTTACCACTTTGATCGTCCTTCCCTGGAAATAGTGCCTTAACTTTCTTGCGGCCATTACCAGTCCGTAGGCGAACTTTTCTGCATTCGGATATCTTGTTTCTGCATCTTTGAGAATATGAGAGACATAGAACACCGGATGCTGGTTTCCTTCATGCTCTTTGACCAACACGGCTCCGAGTGTTCGGTCGTTCACAGCCAAGTATAGCTGCAATGTCTCTTTCGGGTCGGGTCTCATTAAGAGTGGGGCTTTCACTAAGTACTCTTTAACCTCTTCGAATGCTTTCTGGCAATTTGGCCCCCACTCGAAATTCTTGGACCCCCGAAGAACTTCGAAGAATGGTAAGGCCTTCTCGGCCGATCTGGAAATGAATCTCCTCAAGGCTGCTAACCGTCCGGTCAGCTTTTGAATGTCCCTGATGGTCTTCGGCGCTTCCATGTCGATGACCGCTTTAATCTTCTCCGGGTTTGCTTCAATTCCTCTGGCACTAACCATGTATCCCAGAAACTTCCCACTATTTACTCCAAACGTACATTTGTTCGGATTGATCCTCATGTTGTTTCTCCTGAGCGTTTCAAAACATTCCCTCAGATCCTCGGCATGATCCTTGAAAAGGGACTTAACAATCATATCGTCTACATAGCACTCCATGTTCCGACCGATCTGGGCTTTGAACACTTTGTTGATCATCTTTTGAAATGTTGCCCCGGCGTTCTTCAAACCGAAGGGCATCTTTATGTAGGCATAAGTGCCATTCGGTGTGATGAATGCTGTCTTTGGAACGTCCTCGGCATTCATGGCAATTTGGTGATATCCTGAGAATGCGTCCAGGAAACTGAGTATTTGATGCCCCGAAGTAGCATCTATCAGTTGATCAATGTTCGGCAAGGGATAGTGGTCTTTCGGACAATGCTTATTCAGGTCGGTGTAGTCGACACACATTCTCCACTTGCCATTAGATTTCTTCACCACCACTACGTTTGCCAACCAATCGGGATAGTCTATCTCTTCGATGAATTTTGCCTCCAGCAATTTTTCGACTTCAACTTGAATTACTTTCTGCCTTTCCATGGCGAAATTCCTCTTCTTTTGTCTTACGGGCTTGGCTTCGGGAGCTACATTTAAGCAGTGTTTAGCGACCGCAGGGTCCAAGCCTGGCATATCTTCGGGATTCCACGCGAATACGTCGTGGAATTCCCTAATGACCTTGATGACTTTCTCTTTTAATTTCGGCTCCATGTTCTTTCCAATTTGGATCATCTTTCCCGACTGACCCACGTACAGTTCCACCTCTTCGGTCTCTGCAGCTGGCTCGGCAATCGGGCTTGACAGGTCGGCCCCAAACTTTTCCAACTCAATGTTCAGCAGTTGGTGGCTGCCCCCAGCTTCGGTCTCATTTCTTTTCCTCTTTCCGGCTTCGGTCATCTCGATATCTTTGTCTTTTTCCAGGTCTTCCAACATGATTATTCTGGCGGCTTTCTGATCGCCTCTCATTTCTCCAACTCCATGCTCTGTTGGGAACTTCAACTTCAGATGAGGGATAGAGGATACAGCCTGGAACAGAGATAAGGTTGGCCTTCCCAGAATTCCGTTGTACGGACTATCCACCCGAACGACATAGAACTTTGCTTCCTTCACCACAGTGTATGGCGCTTTTCCCATCATGACAGGCAAGGTGATGGTCCCTTCTATCGGCACAGGCTGATTACCGAAGCCATATAAAGGTGCCTCGTGGCATGGTTCCAGCTGTTCGCCTCCCAAATTCATCTTGCAATATGTTCGGTGGTATAGAATGTTGACCGAGCTCCCTTCATCCACCAGCACTTTCCATATCTTGTTTTCCCCGATTACTGGGTTTATAACAAGTGGGTCTTCGTGCGGCCATATCACATCCTCGTAGTCATCTTCGGTGAAGGAGATAGGTAGTGGTTGCTTGGCTGAACTTGACTGGTACAGGTTATAGATCTGTCTGGCATACTTTTTCCTTGCTGTCTTACTTTCCCGATCAAGCACGGTTCCTCCGGAAATTGTTCTGACCTCCCCTCGGTACTTCTCGGAACTTTCCGCTTCCTTCCTTTTCTCCTTGGATTCGAGTTTGTCTCTTAAGTCGCCCACAAATTGGGTCAGTTCCCCATCCTTGATCATCTTTTCAATTAACTTCTTCAAATGATAGCACTCATCGGTGTTATGACCTTTGTCCCGATGGTAGTCACAATATTTGCTGTCGCTTCTTCTACTCTCAGGGGTCTTCAACTTGGGTGGTCTGACAAACCCAGGTTTACCCTTTATCTCATGGAGAATCTTCGAGATAGGTGTGTTTAATGGTGTGAACACAGTACTATCTCTATCTCTTCTTCGTTCGGCCCCTTTGTCGGGCCTCGTATCATTCAACCTGCTCTTAATATCTCCTCGACCCCTTCGGTCGTCCCTTTTGTCATATCTGTCATCCCTTCGGTCATCCCTTCTGTCATACCTATCATTTTTCTTCTCCTTGTACCCCCCAATTGATTCCAATTTTCTTCTAATGGCCTCTCCTCTCACATATATATCATTTAAAGATTTAGGAGGCATATCATAAAGAGAGGACCGAAGCTTCTTACCTTTAACAGGGTCGAGGCCTGCTGCGAGGAATCCAGCCGCCTTGACTTTGTCCAAGTTGGTGACCATTCCGGCTTCTTCTTTGAACCTTGCTAAGTAATTGCCCAAATCTTCGTTCGGTCCCTGCCTGCAGTGGATCAGGGCTTCTGTATCCTTCTCTCTTCGGCACAAATGTGAGTAGTGCCTCAAGAATTTTTTCTTCACTTGCTCATACGAGCCTATCGACCTAGGTCTTAGCGACCTGTACCACATGGATGCATTCCCTTTCAGGTAGGTCTTGAACATCTTACAGAGCATCACATCGCAGTGCCCCATCCCAGTCATGAGCGATTCGTACTTCTCACAGTGATCTTCGGGGTCACCCTTTCCGTTAAATTCATTCATTTTCGGGAACTGCCTTCCGGGAGGCGGTCGAAAGTGTTCGACGTCTTCGGTCACCACTGGCTCGTGGCTGACCTTTCTCTCTCCAAACATGGCCTTCTCGATCCTTCGGATGCGGTCGTCCGTATGTGGGCCCTCCTCCTCCGAATCGGAGGAATAAACCACCTTTGACCGGGTTCTCCTCGAGTTTGATTCAGAGTCCCCTGACTCATCTTCATCAATTCTGGTTCTTGGTCTCTTGTCTCTTCGGTCATCCGACCCCGGGTCTTCGGCTTCTAGAGCCTCGCGGAGTGCCTTTTCCTGTAACTCGATCTCCTCCCTTTGGAGCTTTAGGGCCTCTAGCCTCAAACGGTCGGCCTCCCTCTTTTTAGCCAGACGTTCGGCCTCCCTGCTGCTTTTCTCTTTCTCTATCTCTTTCCGTTTCCCCTTGGCTTTTTGTTCCTCTCGCCACTTCATCAGAATTTCCCGTTGTTCTTCGGGAGACGGTATGTCTCCCTCTTCGTCGAAAATCAAAAGCCTTGGGGTGATGGGAGGAGTGGTGCGTGTATTCCCGGCCATAGTGCTATCGTCAGCTGTTGGTATCTCGGTTTCATTCGCCATTGTTAACTGTATAATTCAACACAAACGCAACTCTGCGTTCCCACAGACGGCGCCAAATGTTACAACCAGTTTCCGTCAGTGTATCCGTTCGGTCGGACCTGCAATTGAAGAAGAATGCGAGGGTGTGGCCCCCCGATTCACCTCCGGTGTGAGAATAAGTTAACTGGTTTTGGATGAGTAATATTAAACGCAGAGTGTTTGTGTTGTGTAAAATTGTGTCAGTGATTGAATGAATGAACCCAAACCTTTTTTAACCTCTTTATCCTCTATGTTGGCAGTTATCGGAGAGTAAGGTGAGTGGTGAACGTGTTCCACGTTCCCACGTTCCCAGGGACACACAACTGATCGGACCGTTGCAGATAACTGGGCCGAACGATATGGGCCTTCGCCAATCCGGAGCCTCCAAACCAATACTCCTCATTCGGTGACTGGGCCTTCGGTCCAGTCCAGTAAGAAGTTGGGCCTCCAACACATACACATGTACAAACTCTGTGGATATATAATAATATACTATAACATTTTATACATACATACATTGGCCATTGTTCCATGGAAAAACCATCTTACGTGGAGAACCGTGGAGAACCACTTAAAATGCATTAAAATTGTCCTTTATATAAGGGCCCCGCAGGGGCACCCTTACAAAAAAGTCTTATAATTCTACCCTCTATCTATTTATAAAAAAATTACACAAAAAAATTTAAATTTTTAAAAAATGATGATGTGGCAGTAGTTTTTTTTATTTTTTTAAAAATTTTTTTAATTTTTTTTTGATGAATGGATAGAGGGTAGAATTATAAGACTTTTTTGTAAAGGGGCCCCGCCAGGGGCATTATATAAAGGACAATTTTAATGCATTTTAAGTGGTTCTTCACGGTTCTCCACGTAAGATGGTTCTCCATAGAGTGGGACTCTACATACATTTATGTTGTGTAATCTATTAATATTTCTTTATTTGTAATCTTTTAATTGTTGTATAATTAATATGTATATTTATACATACATAATTACATACACATGTACAAACATAAATACATACATACAGTAAAACCTTTCTCATTGCACTTAAGAGTTGGGGCATTATCTTCTCATATTTCAACAAAAAGTTGTGAAGAGTTGTTTCCACTTGCAATGCTTCTTTCCGAGTAACCGGTTCCAAGCTAGTGAATCATCCTTAAATTCAATTAATTTGTGAATGTACATTAATAGAATGTGCCTTGGAACTTGTTTTTGTAATTTATTTTTCATTTCCAACTAATATACATTGTAAATAGTACATTGGACTGGAAAATATAAAGGTCATACGTAAAACCTCTTTAAATTAATAAATTATGAATTTATCGATAAAATAATATCTCTCTAAATTAATAAAATTTCCCGGTCCCAACATTATTAATTTATAGAGGTTTTACTGTATATAAATTTCTGTGGATATATATAATGTACTATAATATTCACTAACATATACCATATCTCATTAATCATTTTAGATCTACTGGAAATATTTACGAATTAAATACTATAAAAAATATCACAATACAAAAAAAGAACCTTCATGCATATATAAGCATAATACAAACTTGTATTAACACATTTACTATCGTAAAACTCATCAATCACATCTTTAATACGCATAAAAAATATAACAAATATATATATAGTCTTGTTAGAATCTAATAGAAACTAACTTAGAATAGAAACTAAAAACTAAACCTAAATTAAATATTTCAAGATAATCTAATGACCAAATTAGGGGTACCTCAATACAAAAATGTTTAAAATTATTGGTTCTATTCAACAAAAAAAAAAAAATTACTGTTCACGTGATGACGTGGCACGTGAACAGTAACTTTATTTATTTATTTTTTTTATATTTTTGTTGAATAGATCCAAGAATTTTATAAGTTTTTTGTGAAGGTGCCCCTAGCGGGGCCATTAAAATAAATGAAATATAATTTATTTAGTGTAGGTTTTTAGTTTCTATTCTAAGTTTGGTTTCTATTTGAACACTAGCCTATATATATATATAAAATAGAGCACATGGGGGCCGGAGGGTTACAGGAGCAAATTAATTCATATAAAAAGTCATATTTACCCCTACTAATTATATCTATGTTATATTCAACACTAAAATATTTATTACATAATAATAACTGATATGAACAAATATGCATTTATTATTATGTAATTAATACTTGTATGTATATCTGTATTTATCCATGAAAACTCTATATATTTATATTTCGAAGTACGGTTTTGTCAGATTTATACATATATAGGCAGAATATAGAGATACGAGAGATAGATAGACAAGAGAGAGATGGTGCAGTGAACTGTGTATTTTATTATACTACTTCTGCTGCGTTTTCTGATATTGTGTTGTGTTTAACAATAGAGGAGAACACCCCCATTTATAGGCTGCATCTCTAGCCATTTACATCATGGATTACATCATAAATTAGGCAACCTACCAACCTACCAAAGTTGAATAGTCTACCTAACTTGCATATGTAATCAATTACATCACTAATTTAACAATATTTAACACGCCCCCTCACTCGAAATCCCATCTTCGGATGAAAGACCTATCTTGGGATTGAAGAGTGGACACTAGTAGCCCCTTGAGCTTAATCTGAGCGTCCAACTATACCCATTTTTAGGATCGACCGATCTTGAGTTTATTGAGTCTTTTGGGATACCGGTTATCGAATTTTCGACCACACAGTATATTTTAGGCAGTCAAAAATACAGAAGGTGCTGATGCAAGTGCTATAGTAGATAGCCACTTTATTAAGGGGTTTCAACCCCTTTACCATTGCCAAGCATTTTGTTTGTCGCCTGATTCTGCAAGGGCAGAATTGGCAGATGAAGTCACTGGTAAATCAGTCTCCATTCGAGACAATAGCTGACGGAGAGCGTTGAGTTCTGTTGCACTTATTGCTCCCGTTGCTGAAGTAGCAGAGTCAGCATGGTTTTCAGACGTCGTATGATGAGCACTATATTGGGTGCCTCTTCCTGAGCTCCTAGCGGATGAACTACCTCGGCTTCGTCCTCCTCGACCACGATCTCGTAAGTGTGGGTGTAAGATATAGCATTCTTCACGAGAATGGTATAACTTATTACAATAGTCACACCGAAGAACATCTTTTTCACCCTTTGAAGCCTCAGTCACCTGTTCTGCTTTGCCTTGATTTTGAACACTTCCCGTAAAAAGTGCAAATCGATCAGGCACAGTATCAATCGGAGCCATGCTTTCTCTCCGACTATCTTCGAGCTGCACACGGCCATGTGCTTCTTCAACTGTAGGAAAGGGAATCTGGCCAATGAGTTGATTCTTGATTGAATCATACTCCATTGTCAGTCCAGCAAGAAACTTCATCACTCTTTCTTCTTGTACCAATTTTTGGTACTTCTCTTGGTCTTCAGCCTGTTTACACTCGAACACAGTGTAGTGGTCTGACTCCTGCCATAGAGATGTGAGTTCCGAATAATATTCGGTCAATGTTCTGCCCCCTTGAGTTAGAGACCATATTTTCTGCTTTACCTCGAAATATTTGGCCATATTACCCGAATATGAGTATGTTCGGTTGATGGAATTCCAAACAGCTTCCGCAATATCAAGAAACAGATAACTTTTACGAATACATAACTCCATAGAGTTAAACAACCATGACTTGACCATGGCATTCTCGCTATCCCAATCATCAAAACTTGTAGCAGTTGCCAAGGGCTTCTTGGCCTTCCCATTGATATATTTCATCAATCGATGGGATTTAAGTGCGAGTGTGTAAGATTCCGACCATTCCAAGAAATTCTTTCCGTCAAATTTGGGGTTAACATATGGAGTACCGTGGAAACCAAATTTAACACTCCCTTGACCGGTATTGTTCCTTGCAGCTGACTCATTTACAACTTCCGCCATTATTCAAGACAACAACACTACAAGAAGATTTGCTGAAAAACAGAATCTGCAGAAATAAAAAAAAACTGGGCAGAAAATTCTGCTTGAAACAGAATCTGCATAAAAAAACTGGGCAGAAAATGGCAGAAAATTACTCCCCTCTACTGAAAACAGAATCAGCAAGTTTCCCTTGAAAAACTTGTATATTGTTGTGTGTTTTCTGGGCAGAATTTGACAGAATCTGGGCTGAATCTGGTGTGTTTTCTGGGCAGAATTTCTGGGCAGAATGGGTGATGTTTATAGCAGTTTTTGGCAGAATCTGTGTTTGTGTGGGCACTGTTATTCCCTTAGGAACTGAACATGCTCTGATACCATGTCAGATTTATACATATATAGGCAGAATATAGAGATAAGAGAGATAGATAGACAAGAGAGAGATGGTGCAGTGAACTGTGTATTTTATTATACTACTTCTGCTGCGTTTTCTGATATTGTGTTGTGTTTAACAATAGAGGAGAACACCCCCATTTATAGGCTGCATCTCTAGCCATTTACATCATGGATTACATCATAAATTAGGCAACCTACCAACCTACCAAAGTTGAATAGTCTACCTAACTTGCATATGTAATCAATTACATCACTAATTTGACAATATTTAACAGGTTTTAATCTTAACATTGACCAATTTATTACATATCGTTCAAGTTTGCTTTAATAAAACAAAACATAGCGTAAAATATAAAACAGATTTAATTAACCAAAATTATAATTCATAATTCATAAATATTTGTAAATATTTATAATCTAGAACATGCCCGTACCTTGCACGGGCTACAAAGCTAGTTCATTAATAAACAGTGATATAGCATCTACAAAAATAATCAATATTGAATAAACACGTAATAAAATAGATTAAAACAGAATTATTTTCATAGCTACAATTGTTGAGCAGATAATTCATTGTACCACCATAATTGTGATCACGTATAATCCAATCAATGAACTACTATTATAAATCCTGTTGATTTACGATCTCGAATATGGAGAAGATAGAACAAACCCAAAAGATGGGTAGAGAAAACCCACCAAAAGACTAAGGAGAGCCCCTAAATTAAAACATGACACTTATATAGCTTACTGCATAGTAGCAGGAAGAATAGATATATGGTCTGAGATCAGGTGAGCAAAGTTTCCATCAGCTTCAAACAGGTGAACGAATCAGTTGTTTAAAGCAGCAAATCGCTTCACCAAACTCTTAGCCTTGTCTGTCTCCGGATTAAAAAGAAAAAAACAATGATCTTCTTCTTCAATTTCAATAACCTCTATCTCACCTTTCCACTTACTCTCTTGCACACACTCAACATACTTCAAACCTCTCTCTCTCAACTCATCTTTCTCCGAAACACATACCAGCAACTTGGAACAAGCTAGCAAGGACAAACTCGGAGCTCCATCGATCCACGGATTAACAGACCTAAGGGACCATGACAGATCAACAACATGTTATTCACACTACAAGCATTATGATCAGCACTACCAGCACCATGTTATCAACACTATCAGCACTAGTATCATGTTACTTCCAGCTCACTAGCATGTTACTTCCATTATGTTTTATGTCCAGTTGTAGCACACCTCTGTTAAGCCTCATCTTGTATAAATAGTCTTACTCCATATGTTGTAATAAATTCATTCAAGCAAATACAATTACACTACACAATCAATACACCTGTTCATATATTATTATGGTATCAGAGCATTCATCTGCCTCACCGCAATCAGATCCTCATTCGACTGAAGCCATGTCCCAGTCAGAAAACACAGCTGTCTCTGGCACAGAAATTTTTCAGGTTAATGCTCCAACGCATTTTCCTACGAAACTCACACAATCAAACTTTCCTGTATGGAAAACGCAAGTCTGCTCAGCACTCATTGGCCTTGGATTACTCCACTACATTGATGGAAGCCTCATTGTTCCTGACAAAGTGCAGAAGGACTCAACACCAAATCCAGTCTTTGGCATCTGGAATCGACAAGACAAGATAATCCTAAGTGCAATGCTTGGAAGCTGTCATGAAACTATACAACCACTTATCTCAACATCTAACACAGCTGCAGAAATGTGGGACAAACTATCAACTCTTTTTGCAAATCGTTCACGTTCTCGAATCATGTCTCTCAAAAGCCATCTCATGAACAATCCATGTAATTCACGAACAATAGCAGAATATCTTCAAGACATTCGAAGCACAGCTGATGATCTAGCCATTGTTGGTCATCCAGTATCTAATGATGATTTGATACTTCTAACTCTCACAGGACTTGGTGATGAATACAAGGACATATGTGCTGCAGTTAAAGTACGAGAATCATCAATGACTTTTGAGGAACTACATGAGCAACTTGTAGATCATGAACGTGGATTGAAACAAAAAGGAACTGAACAATCAGTTGTTACGGCTAACTACACTCACAAGCCAGCTCACACTTATCGAAACAGAAATCGAGGTTCGTATCACAACAACTCATCATTTAATCGTCAGCAATCACAGAACCAGGGAACCATTTCTGCTCGTCCTCCATGGTCAAATCAATCTTCGAATTTTGGTGGACCTCGATCTAACAACTACTGCCAGTTCTGTCAGAGACCAGGTCACACTACAAAAGTATGTCGACAATTGGCACGTTTTCTCAAAGAAAATGAGATTCAGCAACCAGCATTTTCAACAAATGTCTCTTCTTTCACACCAACAGCTAATGTGACTTCAATCAATCGAGCACCACCTCCACCTCCACAATGGCTTTTTGACACTGGTGCCTCTCATCACATCACAAATGATCCAAATGCTCTCACTTCCTACTCAGATTATGGTGGACCTGATGAGATAGTAATTGGAAATGGAACAGGTTTGCCTATCACATACACAGGCACATCACACTTAAATTCTTCTGGCAAAACACTTAACTTGTCGAATGTACTCTGTGTTCCATCATTAAATCAAAATCTTATATCTGTGGCTAAACTGTGTCAAACTAATCAAGTGTCTGTGGAATTTTTCCCCTTTCAGTTTCAGGTCAAGGATCTCACTACGGGGGCGGTACTGCTTCGAGGGGAGAACAAAAATGATGTGTACTATGCACTGTGTCCTAATCCATCACCACAACTACATTTCACTCAACAGTCCAATATTGAGTCATGGCATCATCGTTTGGGGCATCCTGCTGTTAAAGTTCTTCAGTCAACTTTGAATTCAAATAAACTTGTGTCAAAATTTCCTTCAGATTTTCAGTTTCAGTGTGATTCCTGTCTTTGTAGCAAAAGTCATAAACTGTCTTTTGGTAGCTCCTCCATGAGTAGCTCTAAACCTTTGGAATTATTGTACTCGGATGTTTGGGGTCCAACAACTACTTCTTTTGATGGTTTTCGCTATTATATCATCTTTGTGGATCATTTCACTCGCTACATTTGGCTTTATCCGATAAAACAAAAATCTGATGTTAAATTAATATTTGGTCAGTTTAAAACAACAGTTGAAAATTTTTTTCAGCAACCTATTGTGTCCATGTACTCAGATAATGGTGGTGAGTTTATGGCTCTAAAATCTATTTTTCAGTCACATGGTATTTCTCATTTCACAACTCCCCCACACACACCTGAACACAATGGTTTTGCAGAACGAAGGCATCTGCACATTGTAGAAACTGGTCTCACCTTATTACATCATGCATCACTTCCATTAAAATTCTGGTCATATGCCTTTTCAGCAGCTGTCTATCTCATAAACCGAATGCCAAATAAAAATCTACAGTTTCATACACCTTATGAAATGTTATTTAAACGAATGCCAAACTATCACAGACTTAAAGTCTTTGGCTGTCTTTGCTACCCCTGGCTTCGACCATATGCACCTTCTAAACTACATCCAAGATCAGTTCCTTGCATATTTCTGGGCTATTCAACTTCTCAATCTGCATATAAGTGTCTAGATATCTCTACAAATAGGGTGTACATTTCTAGACATGTGCGTTTTGTAGAACATCAGTTTCCATTCAAGGACAAGTTGCAACTCCCCTCTCAGCAGCCCACTAGTGATGATTCTACACCAGGTATCTCTCAGAACTCAACATCTGATTATAATTCTTATCCATATACTGTTGGTTCTCTGCATTCTTCATTTCCACTACTTACCACAAACAACCACAACGAACGTGTGTCTCACTCACAACCATCAGTCACACCCTCTTTGTCCTCAATTTCGGATGGTTCCAGTTCACCTGTGTCAACCTCTATTCCTTCTCACATCACTTCATCAACTTCTCACAACAACAAGTCTCCTGTCACATCTGTTCCATTGCGTCCTGTGCGACAACGTCAACCAAATCCCAAGTATTTTAACACATCCTTTGTCAATCACACTACAATACATCCACTTCCTACCTCTATTGAACCTTCTTCAGTTACTCAAGCACTTCAAGATCCTCAGTGGCGTGATGCCATGTCAGCTGAGTTTAATGCTCTTCTTCAAAATGGCACCTGGGATTTAGTTCCTCGCCAGTCTCAAAACGTTATCTCCTGTCGATGGATTTTTCGTGTAAAACGAAATCCTGATGGCTCCATTCACAAGTACAAAGCTCGTTTGGTTGCGAGAGGTTTTCAACAGCGTCCTGGAGTTGATTTTTCTGAAACATTCAGTCCAGTTACTAAGCCTGTTACTATTCGTATTGTTTTAACTCTTGCTTTGTCACAAGGTTGGGCATTAAGACAGTTGGATATTAACAATGCATTCTTAAATGGCTCTTTAGATGAGGAGGTGTACATGCTACAACCACCTGGTTTTGCACATTCTTGTCATCCAGATTACATATGCCGTCTGCGTAAGGCAATTTATGGCCTCAAACAGGCACCACGTGCGTGGTATATTGCTCTCAAACAATTCTTACTCACGTTTGGATTCAAAAACTCTCTTGCAGACACCTCACTTTTCATTTATAACCAGTCTGGTGTAATTATGATATTTTTGGTATATGTTGATGATATTGTGCTTACAGGAAATTGCCAATCTGCTCTAACAAAATTTGTCTGTCAGCTTGACAAAACATTTTCTCTCAAGGATCTTGGAGACTTAAATCATTTTCTTGGTGTTGAAGTCGTTCACACTGCCACTGGCCTTTTTCTATCTCAAGCCAAGCATATATCTGAACTTCTCTCAAAACACAATATGGATGGTGCAAAGTATAATGTTACACCTATGTGCACCGCTTCCTCTCTCATTCTTGAGGATGGCAGTAAAAAGATCAATCCTACACCATATCGTCAACTTGTTGGAGGACTTCAGTACTTGTGTATCTCCCGTCCTGACATTAGCTATGCTGTGAATCGATTATCACAATTTATGCATGCTCCATCTGAAAATCACTGGACTGCACTAAAAAGGGTTCTGCGATATCTCAAGGGCACTATCTACCATGGTTTATTTTTGAAAAAGAAATCGAACTTTACTATATCTGCTTTCAGTGACTCTGATTGGGGAGGTGATCGTGACACTGGACGTTCCACCTCTGGTTATGTCATTTACTTAGGCGGCAATCCAATTTCCTGGAAAAGCTCCAAACAGAAGTCTGTGTCTCGATCATCGTCTGAAGCAGAGTATAAAGCTGTTGCAAATGCAGCTGCAGAGATTACATGGATCAATAATTTGTTACAAGAGATTCAAGTTCCTGTTTCTTCGACACCTATCATCTACTGTGATAATACGGGGGCGCAATATCTTAGTTCCAATCCAGTCTTTCATTCAAGAATGAAGCATATATCATTGGATTTTCATTTTGTTCGTGAAATGGTGGCTACTGGTAAAATGAAAGTCTGTCATGTTCATACTAAAGATCAGTGGGCTGATGTCTTTACCAAACCACTCTCACGACAAAGTTTTCTTCTCATTCGCTCCAAGCTGGGAGTTGCAGATGGCTCCTCCATCTTGCGGGGGCGTAACAGACCTAAGGGACCATGACAGATCAACAACATGTTATTCACACTACAAGCATTATGATCAGCACTACCAGCACCATGTTATCAACACTATCAGCACTAGTATCATGTTACTTCCAGCTCACTAGCATGTTACTTCCATTATGTTTTATGTCCAGTTGTAGCACACCTCTGTTAAGCCTCATCTTGTATAAATAGTCTTACTCCATATGTTGTAATAAATTCATTCAAGCAAATACAATTACACTACACAATCAATACACCTGTTCATATATTATTACGGATTGATCATCGGACTATCAATCCCACCCGACACGTTCGGGTACGAAAAATTCCATATCTTATAAGGAATCCTCCTGTCATGATCATCACTTGATTCGGATCCTATAGTTTTAGAACCCCAAAAATAAGGATGTGACAGAAGTGCACCAAATATTTTCACATCATTAACTATATTTTCAACACTAGCACGTACTAAAATGTTGTGTACAATATTTGCACCACAACTATCTCCACCTATGTAAACCTTATCAAAGTCTCCATAATTCACAAGCCATGCATCGCCTGTTTTTTCGCTGGTGGAATGAGAAGCAACCCATTGGAGAGCTTCCCAAGAATCTTCGTAAGCTGCTGGTAGAGCATGCTCGGGGGCCAATCTGTACTCTACCGAAATGACAATAGCATTAGCTTCGGAAGCTAGAGAGGAAGTGAAAGTATGAAACAGAGTTGAAAATGCAGACTCGAAGCAGAAATAGCCTCCGCGATAATAAATGAAAATCGGAAGCTTTTTGTTGTTATTGTCGGGGAGGTTCGGGAGGTAAAGACGTGCTGAGACAGTGGTAGAAATGGTAACATCTTTGCATGAGACCCCGGCAACGATTTTAGTGGATGGTGGAACAATCGGTGATGAGATGTAAAGCCTTTCTACGGTTTTGTCTTTGTAGAGTTTGATCAAGGGTAGGCACTCCCTCTCTATTTCCTTCCCTTTGTTTTCCATGCCAAATGCTTTTGCTCAAGTAAATTTCAATGAAGAAGCTTACTGAAGTGAGGCTGCACCTCCGCCTGATCTTCAAAGATCAATGGAGAATTTATATCGTAAACCCTGAATTTATATTCAAGAGGTCCAGTCCTATGGCTGTATATGTAGTGATTTTGAGCCAAACCATCTCACATTGTTAATGGGGAATGAGTAAGTTTAATTTACCTTACTCAAGTACTGGTATTTTGTTTGTATGTTTGTTTCACCAACCAGTCATGTCCTAGTTCATCTTCGATTTTGTCGGCATCAGAAATATCTCCACTTAATATGTCTTTCAAATGCCTAGAATTTGGCTGGTGCCTAACATTTGGTTGATCACATGTGTACTATTAGTAAGTAGTGATACTAAAAAATTTATTTGATTTTAATTTCGCGTGATGATAAAGTCATGAGTGTTAAAGTCCTCCGGATTAGTTGAGGTGTGCGAAAGCTGGTCAGACACCGGATTATCAAAAAAAAAGAAAAAAGTTATGAGTGTTAAGTTCACCAGCTCTTAGGAGGAGGACTTGATTATATCTACCTCAGTCTCCGAAATAAATAACTGAGAAGTTTACAAGCTCTCTTAAAACCAGATTAAGACATTGAGAGGATCATATATTATTCGAACAATGAGTAACTAGTTTAATCATTGTATAAATGGTTAAAAATGAGTGTTATTAAATATCGTAATTAGTTTAAAATTTCGTGAATCTAAACAAAATGTTAATGCCAAAATAAGTCAGCAATACAAGAGGGAGAAGAATATGAACCAGTATAATAGCTCAGCTTCTTATTCTTATTTGTTGAAAGAACAGCAGAGACTTTACTTTGACGGTTTTGGTTGTTGAAGAAGCATACAAAAGCATTCAAGCTGTTATTTTTTTACAGGGAGGAGGGTGGGGTAAAGAGTGTAGGGGTCGCAGGGGATGCACACTCATAATTCAATACCAGCTTAATAATTATGTTCAAGAATATACGATGATATAGTTAACTTCTACTAATTATGATGTCGAAAACAGGGGATAAAGGCAGGGGATCCATTTATTTTGCGAAAAAAGTGAGAATTTGCTTCTTCTTTTTTCCCTCAGAAACTCTTTATCAATACATGGCATATATCACATAAATTATTCTATGACATACAACTACAACTATAGAATATTTCCAACCATGGTTCGGAAATATAAATTTATTTTTGTTAAAAAAATCTGACTGATGTTGATGTGATGAATGGTGAGGTGAACACTAGTGATTTTTAAAGAAGCAAAGTCTTCTATGAGTCAGACTCTAATTGTAGTGCACCATTCTTTTTACATTCATCTGATATTAAAACTAAGTATCATACGAGCGCAATGAGATAACTCAAGTGATAAGAGCTTATCTCTTATCATCTCAGGTCCTGGATTCAATTATAGCTAATCCCAAGATTTATGGAAACATATACTCATTTGTAAGGCATATAAGTCTATTTATTAAAAAAACTTAGTATTGTGTTGGGCTAATCACATGAGAGTCGACTGATCTCCGCCCCCTCCCCCTCCCCCTCCCCCCTCCCCCGTCCCCCGTCCCCCGTCCCCCGTCCCCCGCCTCTCTTCTCTCTCCTCTTTCCTCTTTCCTCCCTCATCCCTCTTTTTCTTCCGTCCCTTTCTTCATATCTTCTCCGCCCTCCCCCCACCCATCCTCCTATTCCGATTCCTCCATCTCTTTCTAGTTCTTGATTTTCAATAAAATTGAGATCCAATCTTTTTTTGGGTGAGATCTCTTTTGCCGTACCCATCTTTTTGGGTTGTTTGTTGTCCCCAATTGTTTGGGGTTTATGCTTGGTTGTCTTTTATTTTGGGTTGTTTGGTTGCGTTCTCCACTGAAATTGGTTTATTTGGCATTTTGGGAAATCTTGAAAGCTTGCATCGATGCAAGTAAATGCTACTTGCGGCATTTCTATAGCTGATTTTTGGCATGTAGATAGCTGGGGTATCGGCAGGTCTATAGCTGTTTTACGGCAGGTAGATAGCTGGAGTATTCTTGAAATGGTAGTGGAATTCACAAGAGCTCACCTTTCACAATTAAAATTTGTTCTGGTTTCGGGAATTTATGCTTCCCCAACTTCAGTTGAAGGTTTGGAACATTGGGCTTCAGTACGCATTTATGTGAGGGTCAATTGTGCTACTACGGATTTCAGGGCTGATGCTAGTAAGATTGATCGGGATACCATTGTAACTTTTTTTAGTTTCAAGAATCTATGGATTCAGTTTGTTAAGCAGTCTGGAAACAATGTGGCTATTTACTTAGATCGTTTTATTGTTTATCAACCTGATTGCATTGTTGGGTGTTTGTCCCGGCTAGACTTGTTTAATTTAATGGAATGAACTTGCATTTTGTCAAAAAAAAAAGTATCATTACCAATTACATTGAGAATCTCCACAGTAGTATATGTACTAATTAAGGTACCAATGTGATTACTCTTGACAATTTTTAGTACTCTGGAGATTGTTTATTGAAGAGCTAACATGTGATTTCCAGTTCAACTTCTGCTAGTATTTAATTTATACAATAGTCAGTCTTGACTCTTGATCCTGTAACCATCTGCCGGATTCTGTTCCAACAGATGCGTACATGCATTTCTACAATTATATACACATATAATATCATTATCATGACAGGGTCATTCTAGATCTTGGGTCAACCATGGACCAGAACCCGGAGTTAATATGCATTAAAGCTGAATGCAAGAATGCATTATGTGCTCCTGCATTAAAGCTGAGTGCTAGAATGCATTATGTGACTCCAATATTAAAGTGAATGCTAGAATGCATTATGTGTATACAGCGACAGAACATGCAGCTTCTGTATTTTTCGGACTGGCAATCGCAGAAATTTAAATACGTACATCCTCGTGCCTCCGCCGAGTCTTTGACCATCAACCGTGTACTGTTGAGAAAAGAGTATTCAATAGATTGTACAAAGCTACTTTTTTATGACCATTCCCAAGACCTTAAGGTGTTACCATAAGTCTTTGAAATAATTTACTGTCTCTACGACGCTAGTTTAAGTAGATCACTAAAAATATATTTTCAGGAGCAATTATAAGTTAGAAGTGGTTGATCTCAGTTCCCTGCAACAAATATGTTATGTTATGGCGATTTAGGCCAAACCATTTATGTGGAAAATGTATCATCAAGTCGAAAAAGAAAACAAGGGAAGCTATAATTTACTTTGTGATTCATCAGATCCACTGCAAGTAACATACCTAATACATTAACAATAAGAATCCCAAGAAAGAATTTTACACGAATAAAGGAAGAACAAATAAACATGCTGCACAATCCTACTCATTAACACGTACACCTCGCGTCTCACTTTAGCTTCTCTGGTTTTGCTTTCTTGAAAGAAAAGAGAGGAGGAAGAGCACTGTTGTTTCTTTGTGTGCAAATTGGTACATTGATCATTGGTCTTATCCTCATAGTTGCTGATCTAGTTCTCTCCAATCCTTTCTTAATCTTTTTCACATTCTTCTCTTTATTCCCTGATCTTTCCTCTTTATCAGTGCCTTGTGAATCCACATGTGAGCTCGAAGATGATGACGATGAAGATGAAGATGATGGTGATAACTTAGATGGCCGTTGTTTTTTGAGCCGCAGTAATTCTTTCCATAAAACTGTGCATGTAGGTGGCCTAGGAGAGGGATCATCGTCAAGAAACCAATTCCCTCTACTCTCCTTGTTCGAATCTTCCACTTGTGCTTTTGCTTTCGGTCCATCATTGGATTTGAGAGTAATCTTTTTTATCTCATGATGCATTGGCCGATAAGGAAGTAACTTCCCTTCAGAAAAGAGCTCATCAGCAGATAGCATAGTTTGGCTATCGCTAGAGAGAAACTCGAATGCTTTCTCTCGTTTCTTTTCATGCTCAATTTCAACCGGAGAAATGTTAATACTAGAGATGAAACTATTATCAAGAAAATCTGATGAAAAAGATATGCGAGGACTTGAATTTGGCTCAATGATGGTAGGATTTGTCTGGAGTGCTTCACCTGAAACCATTTTGTTAGAAAGGAAAGAACGAGGTTGTAAGCTGTGTTTTAAATTCCAAGATGTTTCATGAGTTGATGTAGCACATTACTATTACATTATAAGGAAGAGAAGGTAGTGCATTAGTAGTATTATTGACTTATTGTCTTGTCACTTTTATCTGTCCATAAGTTAATTGTTAATTAATGTAATTGGACACTGAGAATATTAAATCCAAGTGGTCCTGAGAAGACAAAACTAGTGAGTTAAGGTTCTGTTTAGATTACAGGAACAGCACATGGACACCTTGAGAACCCTGGACAAGATTCCTGGCAAGCTTAATGATGTTTGACAAGATTGTATGTGTTTCTATAATGGAACTAGAAATGAGTTTTGAATTTTGTTATGTACAGTATAATTTAGTTTTCTCAGCCAATTTTTTTGCAGGTCTTGTGAAAAGTCTCTGTGTTGGTGAAACTTAACAGTAGTGAATGTCTTGAAACTATAAACCATTAGAGTGAAATTTTACTTGAAAAAATCAGCTGACTTACATGCATTTCTGTTTCCAGGTAATTTTGAATTTATTCTTTCTTTCACAAGAACTGAAGAATCATGTAGAAAACAGTCAAAGGAGCAGCTTAAGTGGAAGACAATGACTGCCAACTTTGCAGGCACACTATTTAAGATTTCAATCCTTATTCTTTCATCCAGGTTTATTACCTTTTCAAATTTCTAAATTTGACAATTTTACATAAAATCTAAATAAGTGATAATTTCGAAAGAAAATTCACTTGCTATCTTTTGCTGGTGTATAGTAAAGATAAGAATGTGAAGTGTTGGTGTATAGTTAAAAGATTGGGAAGCTCTGATATCTGAAGGTGTTCTTTCACATCAGAGACACTTATCATATTAACATGAGATTAAAGTCTTAAGCATGTGACCACATGAGCCACATCTTATCAAATCACAATTATGCATTATTACATTATTCCCAGTGACCTTAATTATCAGTTACCATCATGAAATGTTGATTGTTTGCAACTATGTATTACTTCATTATTGTTCTGAAGAACTAAGTAGGATGATATATGTTTACTTATATTACCTAAAACCTACAAGCCAGTCTACTATCATCAAGTTGTGTCCAAGCTAAGACATAATAGTATTCCAGGATTAAGTATGAATGAAAAGTATGGGTGCCTGGGTGGTATATCCTGTGAGCACAATGACCAAACCAGTCAGTTGGCTACAATCCAACTAATCAATTTATCATGTTACTTGGTGCGCGTGCTTTCTGTTTCATTGTCGAGTACCAAATCTACTTGTATTGTCTGATCTCCCGATAAGAGGTCACTTGTAAATTGTAGAACTCAGCATAGATCCATTTTTTGTTCGAAGTATATTTGATTTTATAATATTGTTCTTTAAGAGCTAAAGAATCTTAAAGAAGGGATGTTAAAGGACCAGCTCTTAAAGGCTAAACAACACCACATCATGTATAATTTCTCATCACTTTTCTGAATAACAATATATAGGTTCATTTTCATGCAACGAAAACTTGACACTTTTACATAATAAATAATGGTTGATAGTTGATGCACAGAACCAACAAGTCTGTGGTTATTATCATCAAGTTATGTCCAGGGGACCAATCTGAGACATAGTATTCAAAATGAAAGGGATGGAATATCCTATAAGCCCTATGACCAAACTAGACAGTTGGCTATACTCCAACATATAATTCATCCACTTGGTGTGTGTGCTATTGTTTGATTCAATTTTTGAGTAACAAAATGAGTGTCAAGACACTAAAGTAAGGCTTATTAAGAGCAAGTCCAACAATATCCTAGTTGGTGCCCTATAAATATAATAAAATATAGTATCCTAATGATTTAAGTCATGATTTTCATGTATCAATTTCAACAATATGCCTTATACTTGTGCCTTATAAAATATATTTGAATTAAAATGGGAGGGAAGAGAAAAAAGAAAGGAGAGAGAAGTGTAGAAAAGGAGGAAAGTTAATTTTTTATTGTTAAAAATGATTTAGGACAAGTATAGAGGTGCCTTAAATAAAGGGCATGAGATGGATGTCCTAGTATTTTAAGGCACCACTAGGACATTGTTGGAATACAAAAAGTGACTAAATGTCCTAAATATTAATTTAGGACAATATTTAGGACATTGTTGGACTTGCTCTAAGTTAAACAAACTTCTTGTATTGTCTGTTGAAACTTGAAAGAATGAAGGTGTTGATTCTGAGCAGAATAGTAAAGAAAAAAAGAAAGAAAGAGGAAGGAATCAAAGTTGACATGGCCTACAGGGCCTTTGGCCAAGAATACCCCAAAAACCTATATCACATAACAAGAATACTCCAAAGCACTGATGATGACCATAAATACCCGTCTATTACGCATTTCATATGTACACATTTGATATTGGGGTAACTAGTATAGATTTTTCTTCTATTACACATTTGGAGAATGGGTAATAGGGATTACCCATTTTCCAAATGGCTCCCGTGGTAGGTCTATTACCCTTCTTCCAAATGCACAAATGCGTAATATGTATAAAATCTATTACCCCTTTCCCAAATGCGTAATAGAAGGGTATTTATTGTTGGATTCGACGGGATCCAATCCATTATTTATGGCCCATTGGGTTTTATTATTAATCATCTAAATAAGACTTGAGCCTAATTAATAATTAAATATATAAATAGCACTTAATATATATTTAATTATTACATCTAATATATATCTATTTAGATATATTTATTTATAATGGCTTAAGTACCCAAGCTCATAACTTTGATGGACGGTTATGGGTTTAGCCCATTAGGGTTGGTCCCATTATTCCCTCTATATAATGAATCTTATGCAAGAACAAAAGTTACGCGTCTCATAATATTCAGAAAATACACACACCCCATCCTTACGTATAGAGGAGAATAGTGAAGATCAAAGCCCTCAAGTACTTGCGTTCTTCGGACTCTCTCAAGATCATTAATGGCCTCTTTCGATTCAGGTACGCTTCCGCTATTAATTATACTCATAGTTTTGATTAGGAGATTCATGTATATTATTATGTATATTATTATGTTGTATATATACATGATTTATTCTAACAATTGGTATCAGAGCTAACTCCTTGATTAATTCTTTGAGTAGACTAATTTGAATTGAATCGGTTTTGTTTAATATTTAAAAATCTGAATTGATATTTTTGTTAAACATGCGTGTATGTTATCCTCAGATTTGAAATTAGTGTTTCGATTCAGTGCGTAGGAGTAGCCATGTTTAATTGGCTATATATAAATATTTTTTTTCAAGGAATCAGCTTATGCGTGTATTAACTTAGTTACTTCAGATAATTATGATCTAATCAACATGATTAAAGATGCATTGTAAGTGCATATGTGTGGTCTGTATGTTTACTTACAAACACTTTTTACCTTGTTGTTCTCCAGGAATCGTATTATTATCTGATTACTATTTAATTATGACAATTATAAATTGTAATTATTTATGGATTATATTTACTAGATTTATGTCGATTCTAGTACATAATAATTTATAATCAATTTTATTTAAAGGGGATACTTATGATTATTAATATTAGTTCCTCATGAAAATTATTATTAATTTCATTTATGAACTAATATAGTGATTTCTTAATTATTGAAGTATTGGATGGACCAACGAAAATCTTTTACTTTAATTATTAGGAGAATTAAAAATCACCTAATGTACGTGTACAAGTTGATGTACGAATCGGCCCAACGGAAGATTTGTATATTAATTTTGTAAACGGAATTTTTAAAGTTCAAAATGTAGAATTTAAATTATTTTCTGCCCAACGGTGATATAATTTAATATTTTACTTTTTGTAATCTCATGTTTAATGACAAAATTAATTTAGTATTGATAATCGGCCCAACGGAAGATATTAATATTAAATTTAATTTTGATTGTAGGAAAATTTTTGTGTATTTTATTTTTCCTATTTAAATAAACTGTTTATCCCTCAGTTTATTTAGCTTATGTGTTACTTGGTGAACTAACTGTTTTTCATCATGTGGATTATATTTATTGTACTTGTTGTACTTATGTGCATGATTGTGATTAACCTTGATTCAGCATTTGGTCATGTTTCACTTACCAACTACTTTTCACACATTGAACCATTGAGTGGCTCTAATTTTAAGAAGTGGAAAGAGCAAATTGATCTTACGTTGGGAGTTACTGCCCTTGATTATGCCATAAGGGTTGCAAAACCTGCTCCCATTACAGCCGAAAGCTCTGCTGAGCAAAAGGCTGATTATGCAAAATGGGAGCATAGCAACCGTGTTTCCTTAATGATTCTTAAGGGCTCCATTACTAGTGCAATTCGTGGAGCAATTCCCGAATCTGATAATGCAAAGGAGTACCTAGCGAACATTGAGGAACAATTCAAGGCTTCCACTAAGGCTCAAGCCACTACACTGATCTCGAAAATGGTCACTCTCAAGTATAATGGTTCAAGTGGTGTTCGTGATCACATTATGAGAATGAATGATATGGCTGCTCAGTTAAAGGATATGAACATGGAAATCTCTGAAGGTTTTCTCGTCCACTTCATAATGACTTCTCTTCCTGCACAATTTGGTCCTTTTAAGATCAACTACAATACGCAGAAAGAAAAGTGGAAGATGAGCGAGTTGATTTCTATGTGCGTTCAAGAAGAAGAACGCCTTAAGTCTGAGAAGGTTGAAAGTGCTCATGTTGTGACCACGACACCCGCTAAAGGAAAAGGAAAGAAATATGGCAATAGTCAAAAGAAAAAGGGAATTGATGCAGCTGTCACAAAAGACAAGGGACAGACTTCTGGCACAAAGAACTTTGGAGGTCCTAAATGTAACTTCTGCAGAGCTAAGGGACACATAAAGAAAGAGTGTTCCAAATTTCGCGAGTGGTTAGATAAGAAAGGTAATGCATCCATTTATGTTTGTTATGAAGCTTTTACATCTGAAGCTCCTTTAAATACATGGTGGATAGACACTGGTGCAACTGTGCATATAACTAATTCATTGCAGGGATTCCTTTCCGTGAAGAAGCTAAATAAAGGAGACCGATATTTACTCGTTGGAAATGGAGAGAAAGTACAAATTGAAGCTGTAGGAACTTTCCGACTTATGTTGGAAAGTGGTTTTAATTTGGATTTAATGGATACTGTTTATGTTCCCAGTATTACTAGAAACCTTATTTCTGTTTCAAAGTTAGACGCTTATGGATATTCGTTTAAATTTGAAAATAAAGGTTTTTCTCTATTTCTTTATTCTGAGTATATTGGCTCTGGGCTGTTAGAGGGAAACCTTTACAGATTATGTTTGAATGCTTCTTTTAGTGAATCCTTAATTTCAATGAATGTGCAAGATGAAGTTGTAACTGGTTCTAAAAAGAGAAAAAGAAATGATGAAAATTCCTCAAAATTGTGGCATGAACGACTTGGTCACATATCCAAAAGTCGAATTGGAAGACTTGTTAAAGAAGGACTTCTTCATCCATTAAATTTTTCAGATTTTGACACATGTATTAAATGTATTAAAGGAAAATTTGTAAAAATAAACAAAAAGGGTGCAACTCGTAGCACTAAGTGTTTGGAGATAATTCACACTGACATTAGTGGACCATACACTCCAGGCATAGGTGGTCATAAGTATTTTATTACTTTTATTGATGACTACTCACGTTATGGCTACATTTACCTTTTGCATGAAAAATCTGAAGCACTTGATATGTTTAAAATTTATAAAGCAGAAGTTGAAAAACAACTTAAATTAGATATTAAGGTTGTTAGATCTGATAGAGGAGGAGAGTATTATGGAAAATTTTCTGAATCTGGACAGAATCCAGGACCTTTTGCCTTATTTTTGCGAGAATGTGGCATCGTTCCTCAGTACACAATGCCGGGTACACCCCAACAGAATGGTGTTGCTGAGAGACGAAATCGAACTCTTATGGATATGGTTCGAAGCATGATATGTCACAGTACGTTGCCAGAATTTTTGTGGGTTGAAGCCCTTAAAACAGTTATGCATATCCTTAATCGGGTCCCAAGTAAGTCCGTACCTAAAACACCTTATGAAATATGGACTGAAAGGGAACTCAGTTTTGGATATATGCATGTATGGGGTTGTTTGGCTGAAGTAAAAATATATAACCCACACATCAAGAAATTGGACCCTAAGACTATTACTTGTCATTTTATTGGTTACCCCGAAAGATCTAAGGGTTTTAGATTTTATTCTCCATCACACACCACTCGAATAGTTGAGACTAGAAATGGAGTATTTTTTGAGGATGCTGAAGTCAGTGGGAGTACATCTCGAAAGATAAATTTGGAAGAGATTCAGGAGAATGTCCCTATTCCTATCATTCCAGATATTAGTGCACCAGAAAATGATGATAAAAATGTTGGTGCAAATGAGAATGTACATCAAGAACCACCTCAAGATGACAATAACACTACTGAACCTCTTAGGAGGTCAGAAAGAGTAAGACGATCAGCAATCTCGGATGATTATATTGTGTATTTAGATGAAATTGAGTCTAATCTCGGCATGGGACCTGATCCTATTTCTTATAAAGAAGCTATTGCTAGTAACCATTCAACTCAATGGCTTGTAGCCATGGAGGATGAGTTGAAATCCATGAAGGATAATGATGTATGGGATCTAGTTGAGTTGCCACAAGGGGTCAAAGCTGTAGGCTGCAAATGGGTCTACAAAACTAAGCTTGATCCTAGTGGTAACATCGAAAGATATAAAGCTAGATTGGTTGCAAAGGGCTTCACACAAAGAAAAGGAATTGATTATAATGATACATTTTCCCCTGTTTCGAGTAAGGACTCATTTCGTATCATCATGGCTTTAGTAGCTCATTATGATTTAGAGTTACACCAAATGGATGTTAAAACTGCTTTTCTTAATGGTGACTTGCATGAGGATGTCTACATGTCACAACCGGAAGGTTTTGTAGTCAAAGGCAAGGAACACATGAAATGTCGGTTAAAGAAGTCCATATATGGATTAAGGCAAGCTTCTAGAGAGTGGTATATTAAATTTGATGATGTGATTGGAAAATTTGGGTTTAAAGAAAATTTTGTTGACCAATGCATATATCTAAAAGTGAGTGGGAGCAAGTACATTATTTTAGTACTATATGTGGATGATATTCTACTCGCTAGTAGTGATATGAATTTAATGCATGAGACAAAGAGATTCCTTCATAAGAATTTTGATATGAAGGATCTGGGGGAAGCATCTTATGTCTTGGGCATTGAAATTCATAGAAATAGATCTCATGGAATTTTGGGTTTATCACAAAGAGCTTATATTGATAAAGTTCTCAAACGTTTTAACATGCAAAATTGTTCTCCAAGCGTTGCTCCTGTTGTCAAGGGTGACAAATTTAGCTTGAAACAATGTCCTCAAAATCAGCTAGAATTGGATCAAATGGAGCATATTCCTTATACTTCGGCAGTTGGGAGTCTTATGTATGCTCAGGTTTGTACTCGTCCAGACATAGCATATATTGTTGGAATGCTAGGACGATACCAAATAAATCCAGGTCCGGATCATTGGAAAGCTGTTAAAAAGGTCATGCGGTATTTACAAGGTACAAAAGATTTTATGCTCACATATCGAAAGACGGATAACCTTGAAGTCATTGGTTATTCGGATTCTGATTATGCTGGGTGTAAAGATGAGTTGAAATCCACTTCAGGTTACATTTTTATGCTTTCTGGAGGAGCTATATCATGGAAAAGTGCTAAGCAGTCGCTGCATACCTCTTCTACAATGGAAGCTGAATTTGTGGCTTGCTATAAGGCAACGAAGCAAGCTCTATGGTTGAGGAATTTTGTCACGTATCTCAAAATAGTTGACACTATTTCTAGACCACTAAAAATTTATTGCGATAATAAAGCTGCTGTTTCTTTCTCTAAAGACTACAAGATAAGTGATGCGACAAAACACATAGATATAAAGTATCTTGTAGTGCGAGAAAGAGTTAAAAAACAACAAGTGTCTATTGAGCAAATTAGTACAGTTGCTATGTTGGCGGATCCATTGACAAAAGGTTTACCGCCCAATCTCTTTCGAGAACATGTTGCTAGCATGGGTTTGGTTGATAATCTTTCTTATTGATTCATGGATTTTATTGTAAGACACTAGTAATGTGATCACCTTATGTTATGGTTTTTGGACAAAGTATTTAGTTTGTTACTTCTATTATTGTGCACATTCGAAATTTATGGAACAAACAATTATGTAAGGACCTCATGGACATATTGATTTGCTATTGATTATGAAATATTATGTTGTTCATGATTTAAGCTAGTATCTCTGTTAAGTTTTATAATTATACTTGGATTGTAACTGGAGGACGGTTTCATATTTGTACATGAGTGTGATACTACCTTTAATTCTGTTCTTGTATGATGTAAGATTTAGCCTGTCTTATGGGATGTAATGCTCAGTAATAAAAGTCTTGTTATATGTATGTTGATGATATACTGACCCTCGGCCAAGTGGGAGAATGTTGGATTCGACGGGATCCAATCCATTATTTATGGCCCATTGGGTTTTATTATTAATCATCTAAATAAGACTTGAGCCTAATTAATAATTAAATATATAAATAGCACTTAATATATATTTAATTATTACATCTAATATATATCTATTTAGATATATTTATTTATAATGGCTTAAGTACCCAAGCCCATAACTTTGATGGACGGTTATGGGTTTAGCCCATTAGGGTTGGTCCCATTATTCCCTCTATATAATGAATCTTATGCAAGAACAAAAGTTACGCGTCTCATAATATTCAGAAAATACACACACCCCATCCTTACGTATAGAGGAGAATAGTGAAGATCAAAACCCTCAAGTACTTGCGTTCTTCGGACTCTCTCAAGATCATTAATGGCCTCTTTCGATTCAGGTACGCTTCCGCTATTAATTATACTCATAGTTTTGATTAGGAGATTCATGTATATTATTATGTATATTATTATGTTGTATATATACATGATTTATTCTAACATTTATGGCCACCATCCATGATTTGTGTTATTCTCGTCAATTTTATTAAAAAATGAGGTATTTATGTCATTGTTTTGCCTACAGGCTATAGGCCACACCCAAGCTTTAATTTATGCCTCTAGTATATTAAAATTATTAAAATTTGGAAAATATTAGAGACCCCATAATATTTATCACAATTTTTCATAAACACTTATATATCATAAAAGTAATTGGTAGTTTGGTACATAGAATTAAAACGTATCATATTTCATGTCATGTCATTGCAAGAAAAATTTAGAATTTTTTTAAGTACATAACACTAGTTTTAAAATTTACATTGTCCTGCATAAGAAAAGGAACCATCATAATTTTAAATTAAATGGTTGAAAATATCACAACTAAAAAATATGATCCCAAATGTTACACTAAAACACTACATAGTGTAGTGTTTTCATTTCCTGTTTAAAACGCTACTTAAAAGTGGTGTTTTGGGCACAAAACGCTACTTTAAGTGGTGTTAGGCCTGACAATTTGACACGTGACACGTGAACACGACACAAAATGACACGAAAAATACGGTTTTGGATTTTGATTTTTGGTACACGAAACACGAAAGTACACGAACACGAAATTATAAGAAATATTTAGTGTCAGATATGGGTTTTCATTTCGAGTACACGAAATAAAGATGTTTATAATTAACTAGTTATAAATTTTATGTATATATTAATATTATTTTTATAAAAATATATATTTTACACAAAAATATACATATTTACAAGTTTTTATAGAGTTGCATTTAAATTTATATATGGAAATGTAAACTATTTTATGTATATTTCATATGAATATAATATAATATTTACTAATAAATTTTATTTTTAATTTTATATAATATATACACGAAACACGATACGAAAGTACACGAATTCATTTCTGGCAGATACGGGTTTCACACTCAAGTATACGAATTCATTTCGCGTGAATACGGGTTTCACGTTCAAGTACACGAAACACGAAAGTACACGACACGACACGATTGTCAGGTCTAGGTGTTACCTCTTTTTTTTTGCTAAATTTTTTAATTAAATTTTTTTAATTTTATCTATACTTCCTTAGGGGTTCAACAATTAACTTTTGTGATTCAACGGTTCCATATTGGTTTTAGAAATATTCAGAATGACGAATAAACCGTATACGAACTTAGGGTTTAGGGTTTCAGTAGTTAACCTTTAGGGTTTAATGGTTCCATTTTGGATTTTAAAAATATTCAGAATGACGAATAAATCGTATACGGACTTAGGGTTTATTAACCTGATTTTAAAAAAAATCGGGACTAGCCCCCGATTTTTTTAAAAATCAGGCCGCTGGACTCGGTAAGAAAACACAATTTGAATTGACGTTTTGCTTATAAGTTTTCTAATAGTGTTGACTGCCAAAAACAACACTAAAGTGCATTTTTTGATCCCGAAGCACAACTTTAAGTATCGTTTTGAACGTAAAAAAAATTTCTAATACGCTACACAATGTAGTATTTTCTGTAAACATAACTTAAAATAACGTTTTAAAATAATATTTAGGACCACACCTATACTATCTATACTATATCATAATAAGTGAAAGGGGTCAAATTTGTAATTTGGTTAAGCCCATATTTTTGGTTATCCTCTCATTTTTGGTTATCCATCATCTACAACCGTTAAATCTTCAACTCAAATAGATCATGATTCATGACCGTTAGATACAACAATACTAAAAGTTGATATATATAGATGTATGATTATAATGAGGAAATTTTGTGAAGTTAATGTATGTATGATAATAATTGTAAATCAAATATCAATTACCTCTAAATTATCTATCTTATATTTTGGGCAATTTTACCTGTAATTTTTATATAATAAAATATATGTTATTTTAACTATAAGTAAGAATTTTTAGGATTTTCATGATTTGAGTCATCCTCGAAACATGATCCACTATATGTAGTTATAACTTTATATATAGTTATAACTTTATATACAATATAATTAAAGAAATTGTTGTCGCCACAAACACATTTCGTGTACTATCCTGGTAAAAATCACGATGATTTCACATCTTTCAGATTAGAAAAATATATGAACGTGAATAGAAAAATCATAAAGTCATACTTTAACAATATTCTTGTATATGATATTAAAAGACTTTCAAAAATAGAACATTTTAGTTGTTAGGACCAAATTTACTATTAAAATTGTACTTCTTTTTCGCCAAATCTCACCTTCATTTGTGTGTATTTTTTTAATTTGAATTTTATAATGATTGTTAGGCGTTAATCAGGCTTTCATATGTCACGACACCTAGTTGCTCCTCCAAAATTGCATCTTTGCTCAAAATCACCTAAAGGATAAGTCTAGAGGATCGCAGGACAATTCCAAGCCGAATGGATGGAATGGATGGGATGTACGGGCATGAGAATTTGGTCTAAATAATTACTTTAGTTTTCTGGACACCTAAACAACTGGGTGACAATCTTGAGTAAGCAAGGCCGAGCAGACAAGGTTGATAGCCACTATTCGAACCGGGCGAACGAAGGAAATTTATGAGGTATTTACATTACTTATTTTTATACTTAAACAAATATGTGGGTATGCTTTTTACAGCTATTACATTGTAAACTCTCTAGTATGTGTGAACGAAAGCCTAAACCTATTTACAAATATCGAGTTCAAGTCGGGCGAACATGATGCTCAATACAGACGAGAGAACGATACTCCGTATTTAAAAAAGGGAGGTATTCGTCCAATACGCAGTACTAGCAGGCAATATATATGTAGTAAATAGAAACTCGCCGGAGAAATAAGAACATATCCTACAAGTTGCCGGAAAATTCAAAAATCGCCGGAAAATGATAATTTTAGACATGTTTAAACCATAATGAAGCTAAGAAGATACAGTTGGACCATGTTATATGTATGTTATTATATAACAATTATAGAAGAAATTTCAGGAAAAAATTGTGTCGGAAAATCAAGGACTCGAAACTTTAAAAGCCCAAAGCCAAAGATTAAAGCAATTAGAAAGAAAACAAAAACTTACTTGTTGATATTCAGGAAATAAGGTACCAGATCTGATGAAGAAAGAGGAGAAAAGGTGATGTTGGCCCGCACCAAAATTACCTCCGGTTAGTCAGAAGCTGCAACTTTATTTCTCGGTTTTACAAGGTGAAGGTACACTATTATATTTATATTAGTAGGTGGTGGGCGTATAAATAAAAGAAATAAAAATTTTGGTCTAGCATCTATTGGCTCATTTTAGGTCTCTTCTTTTACTAATTTCTTAGCGGGTCCCATCTCCTATTATAAAATCACATGTGAGAGTATTGTCTTTGGTTTTGTGGCATCTACCACCTGCTTGGTTTAATATGCACATGGTATGTTAAAAGGCAAGTTATCATTTGCAAGCTTGTCCTTAAATTAATATACTAAAACAAAGTGAAATACTGTTAGCTTAAGGTAGTACAAAAAAAAAATTGCAAGTGAACGTGATTCATATCATATTTCATTAGTTCACCCAGCCGTATTCTCGTTCTTTAAGTCCCTCGCCCGCTTGCTCTTTTCTTTCGCTCGCCTTATTATACTTGTAGGCGAAGAAATGAAGGACCGTAAAATTATTTTTGTTGAAAAACTTAATGGTGGGACAAACATAAAATTTAAATGAAGTTAGTTATTTTACTTCGAATAAATTTCATGATCTCACAAATTATTTAAGTCTTCTTTAAAACAAGTTCTAAAAAAGACTGGGGACTTGTTGATACATGATATATTTAAATCACTTGAAATATATATTTTAATTAAAAAATTAAAATATATTAAAAGATATTGGGCTTAATAATATTGGTTGGATCGACGAATTACTATTTATCGCTCGACTGACCCACAGGGAGTTAAATGATTCGTTCGCTAGCCCAACAAGTGGATTTGGCCCAACAATATGTCTCACCGACACAACTATTATTATGGAAGGAAACTTGTTACTTGTGCAGGAAGAATAATCCCTTACTTGCGCAAGAAGAATAAGGACGGTGGACGAACGAACCCTAGAACTACGTGGGCTTGATTTCCTATATAAAGGATACGTCGGCACCTTAAGAGAGAATATATAGAATTCCATACACTCGGATAATAGCTCTCAAACTCAGCCCCAAATTTATAAACCCTATTCTATACGTTTAACCCTAATTACAAATTCAATTTAGGGCTTACGAAAATTAGCCTTAACAGATAAGGTTTTTAAAATTTGTTGAATGCCATCTGCAAGATCGTCGCAACTACGTTCTCAAATAAAAGTATTTTGTGAAACTACATAATGACTAATTACTATCTTTCCGAATTAATGACTTGTCAAATATGAGTAGTAATTTACATCGGTAATTAATGTCTTATTCTATTGAATATGTACAGGAAAAAGAAAACCTTCAAAACTCAACAAAACCTAACATTTTAAAAAAGTTATCGTCTATTTTAAAAAATGAAAGTTCACTTATATATGGAATAGTAATTTAAAGATTGATACATTATGTATTATATTTTTATCAAATTAGAAACATATATTACCAATGTGTGTATACATTTAAATATGAAACTAATATTTCGATACATCTAATTTTTGAATCGATTGTTATTTTAAATATTTCTATTTAATTCGATTATTAGCAAAAAATAAAATATGAATTTTTAACTTCTTACATTTTTTTTTCTTTTTCAATTTGCCTGGATTTGACTTCGATCTTTTGTCATCGTGTTTTCCGGTAAACTTTTCATGTAATTGAACACAAAAGCGAAAATGAGCCTATATAGAAATATGTGTATGTAGGAAAGGAAAGTTAGCGCAATTAAACATATAATTCATTTGTTACCTAAATAGATCAGTAGTCCACGAAAAAATCGATTATATTGAGCTTCATCTGTCGTACATGATTAAAAAATGGGTACGTGGTGAGCAACATCAACATAATTGTTAAGATCAGGCTGGATTGCAAACATGGTCCCACAAATACTATAAATATTACATGAATATTTTTAAAATGGGATTCTTTGATTATGTGTATCACTTGCGTATTCAAAACTATTGTATTGCACCCCACAACAATAATGAAATTTTTTCATAGGGTTACCCTTGCGTACAAACTGAATTAAAAGAATCAAAGCATAAGATACAGTAACTTTCAGATTTGGTTTTGATCCATTAGATGAAGTTTTTAAGATTGTTAAGGTTCAATCACCTCCGTATATTGCAGATATTTATTCTTTGAAGAGGAATGTTTGGAACAAGGTGGAGAAAGTGATTAATGTTCCATATGATGATGCTTTTGATGTTTGTGTAAATGGGGTCTTGTGTTGTACTGGTTCGGATGAGGAAGGGATGATGGCGTTTGATTTGAGTAATTTGAGTAAGGAGGTGCTTAATTGTGCAATTAAGTTTTCTGTTGAGACTTTTGATGTTCATTTTATTGAAGTTTATGATTTTGTTGGTGATGTTATAGCTGACGATAAGGAATCGAAGTCTAGGATTAGATTGTGGAAGTTGGATGATGAGGCTTACCTACGGGATGGTGGAGTCGAGGCTTCATGGACATTAGTGTTCAGTGTTGAAATAAATATGTGCATACTGTTTGTTCATGGTTACTTTAATGAGGGTGATCTCTTAGTGTTAAATAATCCTTATTACCAAACACATCCTTCCACTCGACATCAAAAACAAACACCACCGTAATTGAGTTTTCTAGAAAACCTAAATTTCAACCCCAAGGCTTTCCGAGTTAAAAAACAAAAGGAAACGAGTAAAAGAAGAAAGGACACCAGAAAAAGTAAAAATAGATGTATATAATTGATAGGGCTTTGTGTTAATTATGTACTTATTATCTATATAATACCACAACATGTCACATTTTAATCCATTTAACTTTTTTTCAAAAAGTTGTTGCTGGTGAAAATCGAACCTAGCTAGGTCTTTCCTTTCATTTGTACACCACCTTACCACTAGGCTAACCAATCACATGTGTTGTAAGTCATAAATATGCTATGTATGTCGGGTGATGAATGAAAAATATTTGGTTTTTTGATTTATAAGATATTTTAATCATTTTTCTTCATTAGTGATATATGATATGTAGTGAACTTAGATATGTGGTGAGAATCGAACCTAGGACTTTCCTTTCATTTGCACACATGTGTTTTAAGTCATAAATATGCTATGTATATCGGGTGATGAATGAAAAATATTTGGTATTTTGATTTCTGAGATATTTTTATCATTTTTCTTCGTTAGTGATATATGATATGCAGTGAACTTAAATATTTTGAAATCATTCGATTAAATAAAATAATATTAATAATTAGTATTTGCAATACATAGATAATTATAATACATTTGTTAAATATTTTTTATTAAATTTAAATGCATGCTTTTTTAATACCACAACATGTCACATTTTAATCCATTTAATTTTTTTTCAAAACATTGTTGCTGGTGAGAATCAAACCTAGGTCTTTTCATTCATTTGCACACCACCGTACCACTAGGCTAACAAATCATATGTGTTGTAAGTCATAAATATGCTATGTATGTTGGGTGATTAATGAAGAATATTTGGTATTTTGATTTCTAAGATATTTTTAATCATTTTTCTCCGTTTTACATTTACATATTTATATTTTATTATGTTATAGTTTAGTATAAATTAGTGATATATGATATTTAGTGAACTTAGATATTTCGTAATCATTCGATTTAATAAAATAATATTAATAATTAGTATTTGCAATACATAGATAATTATAATACATTTATTAAATTGAAATGCATGTTTTTTTTAAAAAAATGGTTAATGAACACGTAATAATCTAAACACTTAAATGCATACCACAACATGTAACATTTTAATCCATTTTATTTTACAAGAAAATGCCCCTAAATGTCAAGTCAAGTAAAAAAGAATATTGTGATATAGATGACGATCGAACCTCTGACATAGGGAATTTAGTAATCATGAATTCAAATTCACCGTTATGACCATTCAACTACATGTATATTTGATTAAATTTTATGATTCATTAGATACATTCACCAGTGTGAGAGTGTCCTATATTTATATCCTATATTATTTACCTTATTTACCTATCAATCATGTGTTTTTTGATCAATATTTGTTTTATAATTTTACATAATATTATTTATATATATACAAAAATCTCTATGTCTACTTAATTTTAATAAAATTTGAATTATTTTTATTTCATGCCAAAGTTGAAAAATGTGATTGGATCTTACATAAAATATTTGAAGAATATTTTGCGAAAAAAATTAATGTGCTAAAAATTAAACATTTAAATCGCAAGCACACGAACGTCGTTTTAATATTTATGATTCGTTCCACAAAGACTATGTAATTTTCGCTACTCCTTAACATTTAATTTAGGCGAACTAGAACCATTAATTTTGGATGGATTTAATATTATCAAAATTGACAAATAAAATGAAATTGTAAGAAAAAGCAAACATTTAAAAACCGAGCAAGAAAATTGTTTAATTAAATTCAAAGAAACTTAATTTAACATGGCAACATAAGATAACATGCGACAGATTACTGAAATGAAAGGAGTGACATGAATTAAGTATAAACAAGTTACATAAATGATTAGCTAGCAATTATCTAATGATTATATATTTAACAAGATAAAGTAGTAATGATAACACATTCATGAAATGCATTAAAGAAATAAACAGGCAGCGAAGTTAACAAGCACATACGGAGTATAATTAAACATGGCCAGGAAATGAAATGGGCTAGAAACAAATAATAATGAAAATGGACCACAGTTGAAATGGGCTTGGAACGAAAATGGGCCAGAAAATGCTATCTAATGACCAGAGCAGGAAACTAAAAGAAATAAAAGAAATCATTTGACATATAAAATGTTAGAACAAGGACACAATGAACATAAAAAAGGTGCAAACGTCCGTAAATAAATAGAGCTAATTAACTACAGTAAAATTGATGCAGAACTTAAAAAAAGAAAAAAAGAAAATGGGCAACATGATTATGAAATTTACAAAACAAAATACTAGGAGCACTGAAACAAAAGCGGATAATTAAAACAAGAACAATTAAATAAACACAGCAGTGGATATTAGATGTATTGGAATAAAATCTAGAAAAAATGATCAAAATACACCATTTTTGAGAATCTATTGCCCGAAATACATGTTGGTGAAAAGGATCGACCAAAATACCCGCCAAATACGCATGTTGGACTTGCGTATTCATTTTCAGGGTTAAACACGCATGTCCAACATGCGTGTTCTTTATATAATTTTTTTTAGAAATGCTATACGCATCATCGAATTGCGTACACAATGTAAAAGAGTACCCCTCCTTTTGGTTCTGCAGGAAACTTCCTCCAGTAAACGCATTAGTGTAATGCGTAGATAATTTTTTTTTTTTAATAGAATCTGAACTATACGCATAATGATTATGCGTGGCTTACTTTTTTTTTAAAAAAAATATAAAGAGTACGCATGTTGGACATGCGTAGATAATTCTAGAATGAATACGCATGTGAGACATGCGTGGTTCGTGGGTAAAAAGGGCGGACCTTTCCGCCGATGGGTATTTTGGGCAGGTGGAATTAAAATGTGGGTATATTGATTTTTCACCCTAAAATCTAACTAACCATTAAATTATTATTATATTAAAATTAGGTGAAAAAATCGCGCTTCGCGCGGTTCAAGTAAAAATTTTAAAAAATGCATGTACAAACAAAAAAATAATATTATATGGAGCATCTCGGTTAATAATTAATTAAATATGTATATATATATAAATTTAATTTCATAGTAGAACTTTATTCTAATTTAAAACTTTCGTGCTTGTTCTTGTGAGCAACTCAAATATACTAAAGACGGGCTAACGCTTAAACTCGTTTAACATGCTACAAGGCAGCAGAACAAAACACTCTGCAGTCCCTGCCACACACTATATGTACACAAAATCTTGCTTAGCAGCCTCATATGTGTAGTACTTAAAACTAACATACATAGACAAAGTACCCATGTGTCTATAATAAATTTGATGAGAGCACATTTTCAAGTTTGAAAAGAATATCAAATCACAAATTGATCTGCGATAAGAACTTCGTCAAAGAGCCATTTCCGCCTGTAATGCAGCTAGTTCATCATCCTCAGCTGTCTGCTTCTAAGGGGGCGGGTGAGTTGGTTGATTGACGGTTGGGACATGGATTGGAGCAGCAAGGGTTTTACCTACGAGCTGAAGAAGTTCTTCCTCCAGCTCAGCGCTTTCTAATTCTTCAAGCTTGGCTTCTAGTTCATCCTGCAACATAAAAAAGAAAATCAGACAAAATAATACTTTTTGAACCCAAAGAACATCGATTAACTGGAAAGAATGTATTCTAATATGCATTTAACTGGGACTTTGAAAGTAAAAAAAAATGATATAGATAGACAACGGACCTCATCAAAATCAGCTGTTGCACCAATGGGAGTAGTTAGTGCTTCTTGTATTTGTTTCATGTTTTCTGTTTGCTCGTTTATTTCATCCATCGTTTTGTCTACATCATCTATATTCCTGCAAAGATGACATAACAATAGTGTATTAGTGATTCTGTTAAAAAAAATATGATGATCCCGAGACCAAAGTGATCTCAACGACTACATATAACGTCACAGTGATATTCTTGTAAGTGAAGTATCGCAATATAGGGAGTTAAGAAAAACAGATGAAATAGTGCTCAATCATCTGTTGAAGCTGCTTCACAATTACTAAATATTCATCAACCATAATACTAAGTACAAGGCGTGACTTCAAAATTCACTATTACTTACGTAGCTTTTTGCATTGCTTTCATTAAAGATGCTCCGATTCTTAATGCACCGACAGTTTCTGTAGTGGCTTTTGCACTATCTATCATTATCATCTATATCGGTAATTTATATTGTCATATAAAGTGTACATAATAGTACATATTCCCGGCATATTATCGAGCTTTGTTTGAATAAAAAGCTAACCTGATCATGGATGCAATTGGTAAGTACCAAGTTGCTCAATTTGCTGCTCGAGCATTTTTTCCCTCTTCAAGCATTGAATTGCCGCTACATTGCAACGAATGACATAAGACAATTCCTTAAGACTTTCCAACTTACAAAGATTACAGAATAACTCACAAAATTAAGCTAAATGACCAAATCCCTTCGTCGCAATCACTATGACTAACTCGAAGAATATGTTTAAAAAAATATAAAAAATTTGATCCATTTTTACAAGTACACAATGCAAGGGCATGATGGATTTAGCTCAAAGTCGAAGATATTTTATTGAAAGTGTAAACTGTCTTGCCTTGCAGAAGGAGTCAGGAAATCAATAATTTTTAAAACCAACACCTCGAGTATAGATGAAAACCAAATGATAATCAGTTAGTAGTTAGTGGAGTATTGCATTTGGAGATGGATAATACAACCTAAATTGGGGAGTAACTGTGACTATAACAACAACAGATAAAATATGGGTGCTTGAAAGGCAATCACGGTCGAAACATATTTAAATATGGTTAGGCCTCTAATTTAAAGTAAATGCAGTCACTTGATGATTCAACACAAAGTACAGGAAAACTAATTTTCGTAGACAATATAGATGTGACAAAGTGTTTCCTAACAACAAAAATTATAACATTAATTTTACCTCATACATATTAATAATATAATTTTTCAAATATTAACTTTGACGTAAAATAAGACAATTTTTCAGATATTAAAATAATTTTATAAAAAATTGATTGCAAATGGTAGCAATGTTCTATAAAAGAAATAATCACATTTATAAGATGCCATGTATATTATTACTGAAGGTAGTGTTTTTCGTAAGTTCGTTCACATGGAAGGACTATCAATATTGATTTCAAGTAGATTATCTCTTATAATTTAGAAGTGTGGACAAAGGGGGGGTTTTGAGTTTGGTTGAGGTGTTCTATCAAACACCTTGCATACAATAAATAAATTTCTAGAGATATACAACTAAGTTAATGCCAATCATCCAAATTTACAAACACAACAAGGCACAATGAGGAAATTAGCAAGATATAGAGATATTTGACCCAAGGATAAAACTCAAGCACTTCAACCCAACAAACAAGCAAAATTATATCCAACTCTACCTAACCAAGATAATTGGTGAAGCACACAATCTCTTATTTCTCTTCTATTATAAACACTAATTTAGTGAAGCACATAAATTAGCTCTCTTGACAATAGCAACCAATAATGAAGCACTATCAATTTAACCAAGTCAAGGAATTAAACAAAGAGAGGCTAGGACAAACCCAAGGATGAGAAGCTCAACATAGGTATTTGTACTTGAATCTTGAGAATTTAGGCACACGAAACTTGTGCTACTATAATGAATGCACTAACAATTACGGATTAGCACAAACAATTAGCAATTGATATTACAAGAAGAGCAAATTGAAGCAACTTACAATTCTCCAAGCAAAATCATAAACAATACAACTCAAGAATTCAAGATAGAGTGAAATAGATCTTAATTAAATTGAATGGGTTTAGTACAAGAGATGCTTCCTTGAGCCAAATATATGGAGTAAGTTACTCATAATCAATGCTAGATTACAAGTAATTAATGTCTCCTCTCTAATTCTTACTCCCTAATTGTGTTCTTGAAGAGGCTAGATGAGAGGAAAATGTTAGATGTTAAGATATTAGGTTAAGAGATTAGATATGAAGATAAAAGATGAAGATGTGTTTATTTCTCTTTTAATACACAGCAAGTTCTGTGCGGCCTGATGAACGGCCGTACAGCTGCCCGTACAGAAAATCTGCTCCTTTGAACGGCCGTACAGCTGCCCGTACGAGATAAAATCTTCAATATAATGCATTCAACACCTCCCGGCATCACGATCTTGCATCTTCTAACTACCCTCTTGAATCATCTTTGCCTTCAAGCCCAAAATAAGCAATCTTTTCAACAATTAAGCATGAGGCATTGAAAGATGGAAAAACATAATTAATATCGATAAAACTACATTCGGAACTAACAAAAATGCATGAGAATAAAAGACAAAACGTGCATAAAAATACACATTATCAATTACATTGTGATTTTTTTTTTATCTAAAAATGTTTAAATATTATTTAATTGAATATTATAATGTTTATTGTTATGAAACAATTTGTCATCTTTTATTCAAAATGAAATTATAATTCACATTGATTTTTATTTATTATTAAATTTAGTTACAATTTATTATATATATAATATAAATACAAACTTTAAGAAGTAGTACAAATAAATTAAGTCATTAAACAATAAAATAAAATAGTATAAATAAGATTAAGTAATAGTTATACAAAATCAATGCAGAAGATATATGTAATGATTAAAAAGTTATTCAAATGGACGTCCGTTACTAAGTTTAGTTATATGATCATGAGTGCGAAGGTGAAGAAGAAACCTGTGCATGGGGTTCTGACCTTCCACCCCGCTGGACTTGTGTGACTTGGTCCATTCCACTAAAGGATCATGCATAAATGTTTTAAGAACACTCATTAAAGTTTCTCTATGTGTACTTAGTACAGAAAGTGTGATCTCACAGACTTTCAAGAAGATGCCCTCATATCCAGTAATCCCCAAGCCATAAATCATGTTATGCACATCATTTTCAAGGTTCCAAATTCAATATAAGAATCTAACTAAAAGAACCACATGATGTGAAATAAGTCTCTTGAATAAGCCACACTTGGACTAAAGTCAGAAAGTAAAAGGCTAAAGATCATAAATATGGGTACAAAGAAAATCTTTAATAACAAATGTACACACTACATGATCATCTATGTTCCATTATTGTGTCTTAATTTCCATTTAAGGACATCACATTATAGCTATTCATTTTCCAGGCAAAAAAAGGCTATATATTACAAAATTCCATTTCTACAACAGGTTGCCAGAAAGATCATAGAACACAAAGCTCACAACAATGTCAAGACACTTGTCAACTACAAAAGGAACATAAATGCAATATCATGTCAAGACACTTATAAGTTAACAATTACATATATTACTTCAATACGTAGTATGTGCTGAATGAAGTGTTATACTGGCATATATTTGTAGTTTTTTCGTGGTGCAAAGAGGCGGTCAGGTCGTTAGCCCAAGTAGAGAGGTGCAAACAGGTGGTCATAGCCCAAGTAATTCAAGAATGCAACAATCTGTAAGACTGATCTGCAATGTCTTTTAATTTAAGTTTAAGTAAGAATCTTTACCAAGCAAAAGTAAGTGGCCTAAGTGGATACAGATTGAGTTGCTTGACAACAATCTATCTATCACCCATAGAGACCAGAACAATCTCGCGCACTGTAGTGTCCTGAAATAACTTATAAATAGAACCAAAGATACACCAAATAACATTTAAGATAGTGAGTATATATAGAAAAAAAGTAACAGAACAGGGATCTTCTAATTCAATCCCAGAACCACTGCTCGCCACTTTGATATAGCTTAGATTGACACACAAAAAAGTAAAAAAATAGATAGCTTGAAAATACATGTTACCTTGACTGTTGGCAAATTCACTCTGCAAAACTGCAGCAAAAAAGGTCGTAAAAATCATACAAAATATTTATACCTTTGCAGAACCAACAGAAAGGGTGTTGTAATTCAGTTCTTCCACAACCCTTGTCTTTTTTAACAATACGACAGTACCAAAATCTGAGGGATTGATAGCAAGGCTGAAAAAATTAGAAGCGCGAACTGTATGAATTATATGTGGCCCTTGAATTTGATGACATGCATTAAACCAACAGAAAAAGCACAATACATTGTGTCCAGTTTTACTGGCCTGAATTGTAAGCAGGAAAGAGATGTTCAGAGGGATATTTTTAGTCGGCAAATCAGCAAATATCTGAAAATAGACACCTACCTGCATAATTTTGAGGACGACGAACTAAATAAAAAACTTTCGATATTTTAAAATTACTAATCCATGTATGTATATACATCATAGAACATATATACATAACTCTGTAAGTGCGAATCGAAATTGAGCAGAAACAAACCTGGTTGGACGGAAAATTTTCCCATAGGAGACGACCTATCATGATTTCTTTCTCCTCTAAGCCATACATATGTACAACAATTAAGTTCACCACTCGATCGGTTTTGGTATGCAGAAAGGCCAAAACTGATTGGGTTTGGGAGACGGAAAGCCAAAAGTCTAAATTTGATTGGATTTGAGAGACATTTTTTTAACAAATTACTGTAAAATAGAGAAATGCTGTGAAAGGAGAGAATTGGTACCAAGGAAGCTTAAACCTGCCACGTCAGACGCCCGGGGTTTTCCTTTATATAGATAGAGGATTGAAGGGATAATTACCAACTAAATGAACGTGGTGCTTAAATCTAAAAACAAGAAAAAACAATAATAAATAAAAATTAGAAATGACACTAAGATAACTTAATAGTAATCATAAAAAAGAAAAGAACAGGAAATAGAATAATGAAGCTAAACAGATGTTTGAAAGATACTGAAATATGGGCCAAAAGAGTAAAGTACATTTTGTGTACGTGCAGTTAGGTTGTCAGATCACTTGAAATACTGGACTTTAGAAAGTACCACGGGCTATACTGCACTTCACTTTTCGTTACACAACGTGTATCGCCGTCAACTCTGTTTAACTCTGTTAGAAAATGCAGGGGTAAAATCGTCTTTTAATCATCATCTTCTACATCAACCCCATTTCCACCATTAACAATTTCTTTAGAACTTGGAGCTTGTATATTTAATTCATTTCTTAACCAAATCAACTCATTTAAATTGCATTAAGATCGTCTTTTTCTTCTATACAATATGATATCAATTTTGAATAATAAACATTAACTTTCAAAATATTAACTTTTAGCAGAAGGGTGTGAGCCTTTAACGAACGGTCTAACACTATCAACTTTCAATCCTAGTTCGTTAACATGGCAAAATATCTTAATGCATCTTTCCTCTCCGGTTCTCTCTAACATCAGAATAAAAAATTAAAACTTCATGGTAGCATTTAGTATATATTGATGTCCTTTTCTAAAATAAATAAAGTCGGAAACTTTAACCAACAATAGCAAAAACATGAATTCCATATATGCTGCATGATACACAAGCTTACATTGAGTATTGAGGGCTCGGGCAATGGACATTGAATTGGCTGATCAGAGTCAAGAGGCTCCGTCGGGTGTTCAATTGGCTTAAACTCAACTGCTACTTCAATACCGTGACCTTTAGCAAACGCAGTTCCCGTCACGGTAGAGGCATCTTCCCCTGCTAGACTAGGAGGTTCACTTCTCTGATCCTACAACAACAACAGGAAGAATCAATAAAGTAACACGTGAACTACATAAGGAAAATTAGTATATAATTGATGCTAGTCCAATTGTACAAATAAAATTTCAAAGGGTCAGCCAATAATAAAAGTCAAAGAAAATCCAATGAAACAATCAGAGTGCATAAGGTCAATCAGAGGAACCAGTAAGCAAATTCACCAGAGTGGTTAAATTGATTTAATTTCACAACCAAAATTAACACAATGAATACTAACTGAAAGACCATCATAGTCCTAAAAGTTTCGAACTTTACAGCTCAATCGATCATTCTGTCACTTAACAAAACCAAACGACAAAAGGGGTAAAAGGGTGATAAGTGATCAATAATCATTAGCAACTACATGGTGGCAATACACAGAAACTGACACGACAATAGTCTTGAAAAAATAATTAGCTTAAAAAAATCAAGAAAAGTTCAAAGAGAGAGGGAGTTACAAGTGAACTTTGAGTCCTGCGATGGCTACTTCTGGTTGAAATAGGTTTGGTTCTGCAAAAAGTTAATATTTTGAAAGTTAATGTTTATTATTCAAAATTGATATCATATTGTAAAGGAGAAAGAGACGATTTTAATGCAATTTAAATGAGTTGATTTGGTTAAGAAATGAATTAGATATACAAGCTCCAAATTCTAAAGAAATTGTTAATGGTGGAAATGGGGTTGATGTAGAAGATGATGATTAAAAGACGATTTTATCCCTGCATTTTCTAACAGAGTTAAACAGGGTTGACGGCGATACACATTGTGTAACGAAAAGTGAAGTACAGTATAGCCCGTGGTACTTTCTAAAGTCCAGTATCCCAAGTGGTCTGACAGCCTAACTGTACGTACATAAAGTGCACTTTACTCGCCAAAAAATTAAGATACAAAGACATGGAACAGGCTAATAAAACATGTAAACAAGCTGTCATATTGCATAAAAAGCAGACCCCATATGCAAAATAAATTTGAGCTGAAGTCGAGCCTTCGAGATGTAAACAAACAGAAGCCGGCGAGTTAAAAAATTGACAGGAAAGTAGATCTATGTCGGAAGTTTAAATAAAAGCTAAAACTTAATGGAATGTAATCCTAAAATTTCATAAAGTTAATGGCTCCTTTCATACAAGAAACAATAATTTCTTCGTAATAGAGAAAGATTTCATAGCCAAAAAGGTAAAAGGAAGAACAAGATTTAAAATAAGAAATGAAAGTTTGCACTAATATAAAAGAAATGTTTACAAATTTTAAAGCTACTACAAGAATGAAATAGAAAGGAGACTACATTAAAATTTAGGGTAACTAAGCTAAAAACTAGGGTGTAGACTAAGTTGGGGGTTAAGGATGAGAATAAGATACTTAAATAGGCACAAGGTAGGGTTTTAGGGGTAGAAGGGTAATCTTCATTTTCTTTTCTTTTTGCCTTTTCGTCTTCCTTCTTTTTCCTTCTTTCTCTTTTGCTTCCTCTTTTACCCCTTTTTGCTCCTTTTTGATAAAACCGTTCTTGCATTAAAATCCGGAACAGAAACATTCCACTCCGTAAGACCTGACATAGAATATGTCGCCTCCTTTCTTGATTTCTTTATTTCTTTACAATTTCCTGAAATAAGATAATTAACTAATTAAATATGCGAAGAAAAACAATAAAATATGGATAAAAATATGCAAAATTATTCAACTATAAAAAATCATCATTATTCTAATTGTTTATGAAAGCACCAATAGAAATGTAAAAAATATTAAAGATATTGTATAATTATACAATTTATAATATCCAGATTAGAAATGTGATAATAAAATCTTAGTACTCATTTAAATTCTGAATGATCTTATTTTTTGTTATTGCTTATCTTCTTAGAAAATATTTTTTTTTACAATATTTTCAAACTACCATCCTAATTGACAGTCGCATCGCTTTCTTCCGAATCTTTTTGGGAGATTCGAATACTTAATCGATACGTGTGATGTGATTGCAATTTGGGATAGTCAATTATTAAATCGATGCATATTAATTATGACCTAACACGTTTATAACTCGTGTATGGTCGAACTTTTTATATCAATTCTAGGCATGTATCCTATACAATTAATCGAACATGTAGTAATTACAGTATATGAGGCTCGAGATAACTAGTGAATATGAAATGATAAATTATGATAGGGCAACATGCCACATTTTAATCTATCAAATTTTACCATTATGTTTCTCAATTTGTTATGATTTACCATAGCGTCCTCTGAAATTACAATCTACAATATATTAAAATTGCGTCACATAAGTGAGAACTGAACCTTTAACATCTATAACAATAACCTTATTTTTATGAATTCATATTTTATAAATTCATAAACGAATTATTGAAGCTTCAATAATACTTAGAAGTAGTATTAAATCAAAGGTCACATTCATATAATCCCATAATATATCATTGTATGCAAATATAACAATTGAAAAGATTAAGAGATGATCATCCTAATAAACTTATGAAAAACGTTGAAAGTACATTCGTCAATTATTTTTCTAATTTTAATCGCAAGAAAGACATCAACCCTCTAAGAACAACAATAAAAAGATAGGGACACAAAATATCGTCCTCTTTAGGTACATGTTTCAAAAAAATTATGCATACCTAAAAAGATTTTTATCGTCACAATAGGATCATCGAACATTAACATCAACGCACAATGAGAAAAATAAAAACTTTTATTGTAAACTAGAGCAATCCCGTGCCTTGCACGAGTATTGAAGCTAGTTATGTATAATAGCCCTCTGATGATTACTTATAATTATTTGAGTAAATAAATATGATTAACATCTTTAGTCAATATTAATTAATATAATTAACATTGTTAGTTTAAGCTTAAGGGAAGCTATTTTGTGGGCAAAGAACTTACACCTGGACAAGTGTATTTTTGAAACTGATTCCCAGATTTTAGCCTCTGCTTGTTATGGCAAGGATGGTTGGGCTTACTTCAACACTATTGTTAGTGATTGTAAGCTACTTTTAAAGCACTTCAATCATGTGCTAGTTAGGTTTGTGTTTAGGTCTGCGAATTGTGCGGCTCATGAGGTAGCTCGAACTGCGCATTCTATGTCTGACCTCGCAGAGTGGCATGTCACTCCTGCGTTCTTAAATCATGTTCTTGATTCTGATTTATTTTGAGTAATGCAAGTACGTATGTTTCAAAAAAAAAAAATCGTAATATTAAATTAATTAATATAATTAACCTAAATTATGTGAGATCGAAATATACTTATTTTGAACTATATTATTCATTCCATTTCTATCTCAATTTAATTAACAAGTTTAAATTTTTTTCAATCAAATCAATTAATTTTAAGCATTTAAATAAATATCGTATATTAAATAATAGAAAATTATTTTTAAGTTGAATAAAAAATTTGTTAATTTGATCAAAAGAAAATTTAAAAAATAATTAATTTGTAAGGTTAATAAAATTAAGTAATGCATTCAAAATTAGCAAGGTCGCTTTGTGTTTTGACTTTAAATCCTTCTACTCGACATCAGAAACAAACACCAACAAACACCACCATAATTGAACAAAAACACCACAGTAGGAAGCATAAGCATAAAAGATGAAGTTGCGCTACCCAGCGCTGCCGCACCTTGTAACGCCCACAAATCCGGGGTCAGGAGATTTGGTCGTTACCCGAAAATCCTCAAAATAAAATCATCTGTTTAATAAAACCTTTTCCTTGTAATTGTCCAAAATTGAAATATAACATCTATGACCCCAACAATCCAAGATCTTTTAGGTTATAGTGCTAGAAACAAGAATCCAAATTCCATTAAATAAAAACTTTCTTCTTTACAATAATCTCTTTGATCAAATCTTCAACCACTGGTATAACTTCGACATGAAGTATACCAGGCCAACTAATATAATATATATTAATAATTATTAAAGTCTAACTATATAAAATAGATCTTACACAGTTACACTAGATCCAGATCTCTCGAGTCAAGTCATCTTCAAAATAGCGTCTGTCTTCTTCTCGTTCCGAACTGTGCGGATAAGTCTCGCCAAACTATCTTACTGAAAAGTTAGAATTTCGAAACAAACAAGTATGAGCGGAAGAAATGCTCATCAAGTGTATAGTAAAACAGGGATATTAATAATTCATGACTAATAAAACAAATATCTTTTGTCAGAAGCTCAAATCACAAGATAAGCATTAAAAGAAAGTATGGATTATGTAATCAAACATGATAGGTTCAATGTTTCATTAGTGGAATCCCGACTAACTAAGCAATTGGTTTAGTTTTACTTTCACACAAGGAAGTATCACTGATTCATAATATTATTGTAAAATATAGTCAATTCTCATCAATAAATCATCCGATATTTAAAAGAATATTTTAATCAAATCTTCAACAATAAAGCAGGTACGATATATACTTACTCATCATTATTTGTATCATAATTAAAGAAACAACTCACTTGAACAATAAGTGAGGGATAGTAACACTTGCCTTTGGTCCTTAGCTATTACGTAACGTCGCAGTAATACTACTTTCTTCTTCTATCTTATGGTATCACAATCTTCTATTTAGATCATTCTTTGGTTTCACTCTCTTGCGGTTGCCACGAGTCTGATCCCCGATATCGAGCCCACGCGTCAACTTCAATTTCGTTGTTGGAAGAAAACAATCGGAAATGTCCCCGCTCTGAACAAAGACGTTCCTCCGGTGTTAAATGCCTCGAAATGAATCCCACAACCGCAACCCATACTCCATCCATTTCCATCCTTCTTCAATTAACATATACTTATCTCCCCGACAAACCTAAGTCAATATTCACCATTTAATCTCCTTAAAATTAAAAGTAATCGGACAATCCTAATCGGTAACTCAAAGAAAACACCGTCTACCCCTAACGACATCTTATAATATAAACTATATGAACAAATATACACACACTAATATATATATGTTAGAACTCGATTTATATCATAACTCTCGCTACTTAATACCTTTTTAAAATAATTTATTAAAAATATTTAAAAATAATAATTAAATAATTAATCAATTAATATTTGTAATCGAATAATCAATAAAAAATTTATTTGGAACAGTCACGCTAAAAAGGATAGCACTTAAAACAGCTATTTAACCAGAACATTTATATCCTCGATATTCATCATTTTCAAAATTACTCACATTTACAACGTGAAAATAAATTCCCTGAAAAATTTTCGAAATATACTTTTTGTAAAACAGACTATCCCGGATCACAATCCCTCAATACCAATCACAACAATTCAATATCAATCCAATTTCAACTTCCAACAAATTTCCAACTTTTAGCAAAATAATAATAATCGACTGCAACTTAACCAAGTGCTAATACTTAACCTTCTTCAATATTGATAACTCGACTTAACAAATTAACCTCATATAATCCACCACTAAATAGTTGACAACTTTGACAATCAACAAATACTATAACTCGACCTCACCATTTTAAAACAAGCAAAATCTCCTTAAAAATAATCTACCACTTAACAAACATTTAAACCCGAACATTTATCGAGTTCTCGAAATATTACACTAATATATTTTTTTCGAGTTCCCAAAATTTAGACTCCGAACATAATACCAATATTTAACAAGTCTCCGAATTTTAACTAAAACCAAAATAAATTTGACACTAAAAATTTTTAGGATACGGATATGCACACACGGCTACAAACACCACCACTGCCATTTCTGGTCATCTCTCTCCCATCACCATCTTCGAATATTACAGTCCCAAACAAACACACCAAAACCTTTTTCCTCTTTTTCACTTTCCTTTTCCACCTCCTTAACTCTTCCCACATCTCTCGACATTACTCAACCAACAGACACAAAACTAACCATACACAGGCCTACGCACACACCCAACGAACCACCTCATAACCCACCTCAACCAATTAAACAATCACAGCAAAAACCCAAGGTTTGGCACCACAAACACACAGGCTCCCCTCTACGGCCAACACCTCCACGCATATACACACCCGATTATACGCACCCTCGAACCACTGCTCACCCACACACACTCTCAAGGACACCACCCGTTCCCCTGCCTCCTCACGATCGTTTCCCACATCACCATCTTCATACCTTCGCTTGTACACACTAAACTATTGCTAAACAACATTACCTCTGCACACACAGTTGAAATACACACACTAATAGATTTAGAGATATAACTGTATGTTTGTAGTATGTGTATAAACTTGAAGAAGAAACAAACTAGAATGTATTGATGAACTGTCAAAGTTACAGAAATGAAGAACCAGCACAGTATTTATACAAAGCTACAACTCAACGAAAGAAACAAACAATCCTAACAGAATGACAGCTCAGCACATCGCTTAAGTCAAAATACAAGTTTATAAATCCTTATTTATTTGTGTATCTAAAGCCTACTGGATGGATGCTTTATGATGTGCCTTTAGACGTACAAGAGCAGCAGTATGAAAACTATTTGTTTCATTCGTAATACTCCCCCCACAAACTGGAGATGCACAAGGATTATGTAATCCCAGTTTGGAACAGATAAACCAATGAGCAGTACTTCCCAAAGCTTTTGTAAAGATATCAGCTAGCTGGTCTTTAGTAGAAATTTTCAAAGGATTGATGATGCCTGCCTGCACCTTTTCACGAATAAAATGACAGTCTAATTCGATATGCTTGGTACGAGCATGTTGAACTGGATTACTAGCAATGTCAACTGCAGCCTGATTATCACAAAACACATCAACAGAATTAGTAACAGGTACAAGAAGATCTGCAAGTAAGTACTTCATCCACATAATTTCAGTAGTAACTGAAGCCAAAGCACGATATTCAGCCTCTGCTGTGCTCTGTGAAGTAACAGTCTGTTTCTTTGCCTGCCAAGACACAAGTGCAGAACCAAGTTTCAAACAATAGCCAGTTACGGATCTACCAGAAATGGTGCAACCACCCCAATCACTGTCACAATATCCTTGTAAAAGCAAAGGGTTATTGACAGGGAAAAACAAGCCCAACCCAGCTGTGCACTTCAAGTATCGAAGAACACGAAACAAAGCATCTAAATGTTTCTGACGAGGAGCATGTAAAAACTGACTCAACAAATGAACAGAGTAACTAATGTCAGGCCTGGTAAATGTTAAATACAACAATTTACCAACCAGGCTTCTGTACATAGAAGGACTTGTAATCAATGCTCCTGAACGAACATTATCATAGAGTTTGATATTCTGATCCAAAGGGATAGAAAGAGGCTTGGAATTGAGAAGATTAGTACTGGATAACATGTCGAGAATGAATTTATGTTGACTTAGAATCAAACCAGCATCACTTCGAGAAATTTCAAGTCCCAAATAATACTTGGCCTGTCCAAGATCTTTGATACTAAATTTAGTATGTAAAGCTTCTTTAACTGTAACAATAAAATCTGTATTGTTCCTAGTAAGTAAAATATCATCAACGTAGACCACAGCAACTGTAAAATGTGTGTCTTGCTGATGAACAAATAAGGCATAGTCAGCCAAAGACTGTTTAAAGCCAATTTCTAACAAAAACTCAGTTAACTTTTTGTTCCATTCTCGAGATGCCTGACGAAGACCATATATTGATTTGATTAATTTGCAAACCAAATGAACTATAGAAACATCAATCATATAGCCCAAAGGTAAATCCATATAAACCTCCTCAATAAGATCACCATGGAGGAAAGCATTATTAATATCAAGCTGAAAAATTGGCCAATTCTTAGAAGAAGCTATAGCCATAACAATCTTAACTGTTACACCCTTAGCAACAGGAGCAAACGTGTCGTGAAAATCAACCCCTGGCTCCTGTGTATAACCTTTTGCTACCAAACGGGCTTTATAACGATCAATCTCACCAGTAGCAAGATACTTGACTTTGTAAACCCACCTACAACCTATAGTGGACTTCCCTTCTGGTAAAGGAACTAAAACCCAAGTATTATTAGCCTCAAGAGCATTAAGCTCTTTATTCATGGCAACCACCCAGTTTGAATCTTGCACTGCTTGGGCAAAAGAAGTAGGTTCCTTAACCTTGACAAGTTGAATCATAAAAGCAGAATGACCAGTAGAGAAAGAATGAGTGGAAACAAAATTAGCCATTGGATATTTAATAGACCCTGTATTACAATGGTAATCATTCCACCAAGAAGGAAGTTTACGTTCCCTAGTAGATTTTCGTAAGAAATGATCAGCAGAAGTGGCTGGCAAATCAATATTTGGATGAAGATTGATCAAAGTATCACTATCAGGTGGAGAACTATGCCAGAACTCTGAACACTGTGAACTACTTTCAGATTCAACCATAGGAGAAGAAGCTGAACTGACATCACCATATGGTGAAGAATCGAAAGAAACACTATCTATCTGAGTGGAATCAGTAGGAAGAGATTCAACAGAATCGCCCACATTATCATTCATCCAGTGAGTAAGAAAATATGGATCAGAATTGGACTTTGTATGAGTTCCATCAAGAAAAGGAAAAGAATTCTCATGAAAGACTACATGTCGAGTTACAAACAACTGATGAGTATCCAAATTGTATAACTTGTAACCTTTGTGATTATTAGGATATCCCAGAAAAACAGAACGAATGGCTCTAGGCTTAAACTTGTCAGAATCATGGACTGAAGCGTAACATAAACACCCAAACACCTTGAAAAGAATATAATCAGGAAGAGTTTTGTATAAACACTCAAACGGAGATTTATGACCCAAGACATGTGTGGGAACTCGATTGATAATATAGGTAGCAGTGAGAATGCACTCCCCCTAAAAACGAATGGGTAAACCAGATTGAAAATGTAAAGCACGAGCAATAGACAACAATTGACGATGTTTACGCTCGACACGACCATTCTGAGCAGGAGTACCAACACAAGAAGCTTGATGAAACACTCCCTTATCAAGAAGAAAAGAAGTAAAGGTGGTGTTGAAAAACTCAGTACCATGATCACTACGAATTTGTTTGATACTGGTATGAAACTGGTTTTCAACATAAGCAAAAAACATCTTGAGCTGAGAAACAACATGTTGCTTGGTGGGAAGAAGGTAAGTCCAAACATTCCTAGTATGATCATCAACTATTGTGAGGAAAAATTTACAACCAAGATGTGTCTCAGTAGCATAAGGCCCCCACAAATTAACGTGTATAAGACCAAATATAGCATCTACACGACTATCACTCAACTGAAAAGGCAACTTAGTTTGTTTCGACAAAGGACAAACTGGGCATTGTTTATTACAATCATCAATAACAGATGCACTAACTTCAGGTATTTTGTGTAGAACATCATTTGACACATGTCCTAACCTCAAATGCCATAACGCACTAAGTTGAGCTTTAGAATGGACAACATTAAGACTGGGCTTAACATGTAATGAAGGAGAAGCAGAGGTGATAGATAGCAGAGGCTTAAATTCTAAATGAAACAATCCATCAACCAGTTTACCAGTAGCTAGTAAAGCCTTAGAATCTAGACTGGAAAATTCACAATGTTGTGGAAAGAATGACACAACACCTTTAGAATCTGCCATCCACTTAGAAACTGACAGCAAGTTGTAAGAAAAAGAAGGCACAAAGAAGACATTATGCAGAACCAACTTAGGATGTATCTTGAAGGTCCCTGTCTTATGAACTGAAATAGTAGTACCAGTGGGTAAAGCAATACTAATAGGCTTAACTAGATTTTGAACATCAGTGAGCAGATCAATGGAACAACACATATGATCTGTTGCTCCTGTATCGATGAGCCAAGCAAATGTAGAACAGGTATTAACCACTAAGTTAGCAGTAGAAATGACCATACCTGCCAAATGATCCTCTGGACTATTGGAACTTTTCCCATTTCCCATAAAAAAGCTCATCATCTGACTCAACTGATTGATTTGCTGCTGCATTTGACTGAATTGATCAGATGTCTCAGATAGAGATGATGTTGGTGCAACACTTGCCTGTGAAGACTGATTTCCATTAGGCAAAGGTCTAAACTGACCAGCAGTAGCCAAATTAGGAAGTCCAGTAGTAGCTGTATCTTTCTTCTTCTTCCAATTAAGTGGATATCCAATCAGTTTATAACAATTCTCTTTAGTATGACCAGTAAAGTTACAAAAAGTACACTTCACAACTGGCTTAGAAGTTCCATTAAAAGACACAACTGGCTTCTTATAACCAGAACCAACAGAAGTAGTGGCAGCATTAACTGAATTGCTAACCAAAACATTAGCAAGAGGATTTGACACTGTAAGCATTCCTTGAAAGCCTTGTCTAGCTTTCTCATCTTGTTTGACAAAGGCATAAGCCTGAGAAACAGTAGGCAAAGGACTCATCATGAGTATTTGTCCTCGAATAGTAGCATTGCTGTCATGTAAGCCCATTAAAAACTGAAGTAATTTTCTCTTCTGATCTCTCTCAACCTGAACCTTTTGTGCACCACAAACACAGTTCACAGTTGGCTCCAATACAGAATATTCATCCCACAAACCTTTTAATTTGTGAAAATAAACTTCAACTGACTTGTTCCCTTGTTCTAGGCTATGTATATCCCTGAGAACTTGAAAAATCCTGTGTCCACTTACTCCAGAAAACCTTTCATGTAACTCCTTCCAAACTTCACTGGCAGTAGTAACATAATTCAATCCATCACTAATCTCGTCTGTGACTGAATTGAGAATCCAAGTGATAACAAGATCATTCACTCTCTCCCACTGTGCACACAGAGGAGAATTAACAGCAGGTTTCTCAAAAGTGCCATTCACTAAAACAAACTTATTCCTTGCATTAAGTGCAATCTGCATAGACCTGCTCCATAGAGCATAGTTGTCAGGTCCTACTAGCTTCTTTGCAATTAAAACTAGTCCTGGATGATCATTGTTATGAATGAACAATGGATGAGAATTATTGTCAACAACCTCTTGATTATATAAAGGACTAGTAACATTCTCAACATTGTCAGTATGTTGTGAACTACCACTGCTTAAATCCTTATCAACAACATCATCTTCTACATCAGTACGACCATTACGATTAGACTGAACACCTTGAATAGCATTAGCATAACTATAACGCAACACGACTGTAAACTAGGGTTTTGGAATGAGAAAATCGAAGAAATACAGATTAAAACAGAGAAATCGAACAACAATACTTCAACATAGCTCCGATAATCAATCGATTAATGTAAAACAGCTCGAAGAGAAAAATCACGACCTGTGAAATAAGCCAGAAAATGATCGGAAAAACGAAGAAGAAAGATCGTAATCAACCAGATCTGAAACAAATTGACATTACGAACTTCATCTTCATCTAGGAAACGATTGAAAAACAGTCATGTTTGGCTCTGATACCATAATAGATTTAGAGATATAACTGTGTGTTTGTAGTGTGTGTATAAACTTGAAGAAGAAACAAACTAGAAAGTATTGATGAAATGTCAAAGTTGCAGAAATGAAGAACCAGCACAGTATTTATACAAAGCTACAACTCAACGAAAGAAACAAACAATCCTAACAGAATGACAGCTCAGCACATCTCTTAAGTCCAAATACAAGTTTGTAAATCCTTATTTATTTGTGTATCTAAAGCCTGCTGGATGGATGCTTTATGTTGTGCCTTTAGACGTACAAGAGCAGCAGTATGAAAACTATTTGTTTCATTCGTAATACACACACCCACACGGTTAACACACACACGTGCCCAGTTGTATACATACACGCACACAGCAACGGCGAAGTCACGCGACTACGTGGACACAAAAATCAGAGAGGGGACACACCGGAAACACACTAGACTCACACACACACGAAGTACATACATACACACACATAGATCATATATACACGCACAACAGGGGGAAAGATGGGAGAGATTTGTGAGAGAGAGGGATGGGAGAGAAAACGAGAGAGATGACTTTGAGAGAGAGAGAGAGAGAGCAGTCGAGATTAAGAGAGATGGTCCAAGGGAGTTCTAGAGACCGAGAGTGTTTAGAAAACCCAGCTGAATGAAATGTATTGGGGAAGATATTAGTCAACTTAGGGATTTAGATAAAAAGGGAAGAGTGGAATTGTGATTTCTACATCAATTTTTCTGTTTTAAAAAAACAATAAAATCACCTGGTAAAATAGAAATTAAATAGGTATTATTTGAGAAAAATCTCAATTTAGTTTATAAAATGTAGAAAATGAAATTATCTATCTCCCTATATTTTTAAAATATTTTTAGGATAAAAAATGAATTAAATATGAATTTTACAAGTTTTAATCCTTTAAATGCAACATAATCTTAAAATCATTTTAAATTACTTAAACACCCAAAATAATTCTCCCAAAACTTTTGAAAAATAAATAATATTATAAGGAGAATAACAAAAAAGATTTCATGATTTTTATCGACTCCAATAATAATAATTAAAATATACATGCATTTACCCGATGACACATCAAATTGAACAAAATATCCAAAAATCTTATTCCTCCTTCACTGAAAAATAAATAACGTATTTAATAATAATTATAATAATAATTATAATAATAATAATAATTCATAAAATTTCGGGTTGTTACACACCTGACCTAATGTTAGATATAATTGATGTGATTTAATGTCAGTGTTTAAGTGTTACAAGTAAAAAGAGTTTAACTTGTTGTTGAAAGCAGTCGTAGGAGAGTTTGAGTATACGCTGATAGCTGGAAGCGCAAACGCTGACAGAAGAAAGCGTAAACACTGCTAGCTGAATACAAGGAAGCGCAAACACTGCTGGCTAGGAGAGCAACAGAGTTTGCTAAAGTCTATCTACTGGAAGCATCTAAAAGTCAACAGAGTTTGAAGATTAATTCAAGATTAATATGGAAGCAATATCTTTGAAGATTGGATAGCTGTCAAAGAGATTGAGTTGACTTAGAAGACGTGTAGCAATCGTAATTGATATCAATTGTATAGCTTAATTATAGGAGAATCAATTAACGATTGTACGAAGCTGTATATCTTATAAATACAGTTAGGTTAACCCTAGAAGGGTATCCATCGTGAACGAATATCATTCATTGTAACCTAAGCAGCTCTCTATGATATTTTACATCACTGAGAGAGGAATTATTAATTCCAAACAGTTTTAAGTACTAAAACGTGTGTTCTTGTTATTTACTAATACAGTACTTGATTATATATATTGTGTATTCGACCTAACAAGTGGTATCAGAGACAATCTGTTACTTTATTACAGTTAAAGATCCAAAACACAATAGTAATCAATGGCAGAGATTCCTCCTCCATCAGGTTCTGAGAAAGCACCTACTACTGTTAGTAGGTATGAAACGATAAGGGTTCCAATACTCAAGCCATCAGAATATGCAATCTGGAAGGTAAAGATGACCATGTTTCTGGAAGACACAGATCCAGAATATCTTGATAGAATTTATGAAGGTCCTCATAAACCTACAAAGTTAACTGTTGCTGCTGCTGGTGAGGAATCAAAGGTGGTTCCTAAGGAAAAGAAAGATCTAACTGCTGAGGATCTTTCATCTATTGCTAAGGATGCAAAAGTAAGGCATTTACTTCACAGTGCTCTAGACAATGTTATGTCTAACAAAGTGATTAACTGCACAACTGCAAAGGAGATTTGGGATGCACTTGAGGTTAGATGTCAAGGAACTGCTGCAATCAAGAAAAATAGAAGGAACATACTCACACAGGAGTATGAGCATTTTGAAGCAAAGCCTGAAGAAACCATGACAGAAACATTTGACAGATTCTGTAAACTGCTCAATGATCTGTCATTGGTTAACAAAGAGTATGATTTAGAAGACTCAAATCTCAAGTTTCTTCTCTCTCTACCTAAAAAGTGGGATGTGAAGACAACCACTATAAGAGATAACTATGATCTTGATATTACTGAGATTGATGAAATCTATGGACTGCTCAAGACTCATGAATTGGAAATGGAGCAGAGAAATAGAAGATCAAGCAGGAAGTCAAGGTCTGTTGCTCTGAAAGTTGAAGAAAAATCTTCAAAGAAAGAAGCATCAAGGAAGAAGGCAAAAGGAAAAGCCTTGGTCATCCATTCAGGAAGTGAGTCATCAAACACTGATGTTGACTCAAACACAGATGGATCATCTGATTCTGAAGATGATGAAGAGATGATGCAAATGGCTGCATTGATGGTAAAGACCTTCAAGAAGATGGGATTCAAGAACTTCAAAAAGGGAAAGAGATTCTCCAAGGATTACTCAAAGTCTGACAAGAAAAATTTTAGAAAATCTGAGGGAAAGGACTTCAAATCTGGTAAGAAAGATAAGTCTGAGATTCAATGCTACAAGTGTAAGGAGATGGGTCACTATGCTCCTGAGTGCAAAAAGGGTGAAACTGAAAAGGCACTATACACCAAAGGCAGAGACTGGGCAGACACCTCAGATTCAGATGAGGAGGTGAATTATGCACTCATGGCCTCTACTCAGAATGAAGATTCTAAACTAAAGGTACCTCCAACTACCTATGCTTATAATACTGATAATATAACTGAATTGAGAATTTATCTTAAGGCATTATCAGTTATAGGGATCAGACTTTAGAAAATGAGAGAATCAAAAGTGAGTGTTCTCAACTCAAAGAAAGAAATAAACTTGTTGAGGAACAACTTGAAAACATGAATAAAATTCAGAAAGAGAGAGATGATGCTGTGTTTATAGAACAGGAGTTGCTAGGAAAGTATAAGCAACTAGAATCTGAATTGGAGGATGCAAAGCACATTATTAAAACTTGGACACATTCTGGAAAAGTCACTCAAGAGGTCTTTCAATCAGACATAGTAGGTCTAGGTTATTCTGAGGATGATGTGCTTAGGTTTCAGAATACAGTCAAGATTAGACCACCTCTTTCTTCTAAGAAATTTGGAACATTTGTTCATGGTACTGTTAAAACTGAACATGGAGCTGTTGAAAGTGAGCCAGCAAAAACATGTGTCAAACAAGTTAATATTGGTTCAATGACAGATAAACAACTCAAGCATAAGCTTGAAGAAATAAAATCTGTCAACAAACAGAGAATGCCTAGGAAAAACAGAAATGGAAAGGTAGGCATAACATCAGGGATTAAGCCAATGCTTGCTACATGTGCACCTAGAAAAACTTGTCATAATTGTGGTAGCACTAATCATCTTGCTAGTTTTTGCAGGAAGAACAAAGACATTAATTCTTTAACCTCCAAATCTGGAGTGAAAAAGGATAATGTCAAACCAAGACCACAAACTCTGTGCAAACATTGTGGAAGTAGTTGGCACTCAATTTATACTTGCAAGAATTATCATGCTATTTATCATAATTATTATGAACTGAAACCTAATTTGAAATGGGTTAAAGTTGATTCTGCAAGTACTAAGAATGAGAATGTTAGTTTAAACTCTGATAATGACAAATCCGCTGCAAAAACTAACAGATTCAATAAAGCAAAAGGATCCAAGCAAGTCTGGATCCTTAAAACTAACAATCAGTGATTGTTTGTGATTGCAGGGCACCAGGGTAAGTACCCTAGTTGTGGACAGTGGATGTTCAGGACACATGACTGGAAATAAAGCCCTGCTATCAGAGTATGAGGAGAAGGCTGGCCCAAAAGTTTCCTATGGAGATGGCAACATAGGACATACTCTGGGATATGGCAATATTAATCTTGGAAGTGTCATCATCACTAATGTAGCTCTGGTTCCAGGACTCAAGCATGATCTGCTTTCTGTGAGTCAAATCTGTGACAGAGGATATCATGTAGATTTTCAGCCTGAATATTGTCAAGTCATCAGTAAATCTACAGGGAAAGTAGCTCTAGTTGGAAACAGACACAATAACATCTATGAAATAAAATTGTCAACAAACTCTGATGGCAAAGCAGTGTGTCTGTCAACAAGAATGTCCAGTGAAGAGAGTTGGAAGTGGCACAAGAAACTCTCTCATTTGAACCTGAACAACATCAATGAGCTAATAAAGAATGATCTTGTAAGAGGACTACCAAAGTCTTTGTTGAATGCAGAAGGCCTGTGTGATTCTTGTCAAAAGGCCAAACAGAGAAAAGCCTCTTTCAAAAGCAAATCTGAGTCTTCAATTGTTGATCCTTATCATCTTCTACATGTTGATCTTTTTGGACCAGTGAATGTTATGTCTCTTGGAAAGAAGAAATATGCTCTAGTCATTGTTGATGAATACACCAGGTACACATGGGTGTATTTTCTAGCAAAGAAGGATGAAACTGCATTAACACTGGCAGAACATATATTGCAACTGGACAAAGGATCAAAGAATCAAGTGAAGATTATCAGAAGTGACAATGGAACTGAATTCAGGAATTCAACAATGGAAGAATTTTGCAAGAACAGAGGAATTAAACAAGAGTTTTCTGCACCTGGAACTCCACAACAAAATGGTGTAGTAGAAAGGAAGAACAGAACTTTGATAGAAGCTGCCAGAACTATGCTTGATGAAGCAAAATTACCAACCTATTTCTGGGCAGAAGCTGTTCAAACGGCTTGTTTTACTCAGAATGCCACTCTGATAAATAAGCATGGAAAAACACCATATGAAATGGTGAGAGAAAAGAAGCCAAACCTGAAATATTTTCATATTTTTGGGTGCAAATGCTTTGTGCTGAAAACTCATCCTGAACAGTTGACCAAATTTGATTTGAAGGCAGATGAAGGAATTTTTGTTGGTTATCCATTGTCAACTAAAGCATTCAGAGTTTAAAATCTGAGAACTAGAGTGATCATGGAGTCCATTCATGTGTCTTTTGATGACAAGAAAATGACTGGACTTGAAGATGTAAATGAACATGATCAACTGCACTTCGAAAATGAAGATTTAATCTCTGATGAACTAAACTCTGATGAGTCTGATCTGACAAACTCTGAACCTCTACTGGTAAATACTGAAGAGACCTTTCAGCCAGAAACAAGAGAAGAACTAGTTGAGGGGGAGCATGAAGAAACTCATCAAAGTGATAACTCAAATTCTGATAATGACTCAGCTGAAAATTCTGAATCAAACTCTGGTGACTCAAACTCTGAAAGTCCAAAATCTGACAGTTCACACACTGAGCAGTCACATTCAGGGGAAGCCTCAGAGAATGAAGAAAGATATCAAGAAAATCAGGAGAACATGGATCAAGGGGGAGGATCCAACTTTGAAAGAAGTCAATTGCCTTCAGCTAGGAAATGGACCAAATCTCACACACCTGATTTAATCATTGGTGATCCAGATGCAAGAGTAAGGACAAGAAGTTCAACAACAAATGAATGTCTGTTTCATGCATTCTTGTCACAAAATGAACCAAAGAAAGTTGAAGAAGCTCTTAAAGATGCTGACTGGATAACAGCAATGCAAGAAAAGTTAAATGAATTTGAAAGAAATGAAGTGTGGACACTAGTACCAAGACCAAAGAACAGGTCTATTGTTGGTACTAAGTGGGTTTTTAGAAACAAGACTGATAGTGAAGGGGTTGTTACAAGAAACAAAGCAAGACTTGTGGCAAAAGGCTACTCACAGCAAGAGGGGATAGATTATGATGAGACTTTTGCACCAGTTGCCAGATTGGAGGCAATTAGGATGTTTCTTGCTTATGCTTCTCACAAGAAATTCAAGGTTTTTAAAATGGATGTGAAAAGTGCTTTTCTAAATGGAAAACTTGAAGAAGAAGTGTTTGTTGAACAACCACCTAGTTTTGTAGATCCAAAATATCCTAACCATGTCTACAGGCTAGACAAGGCACTTTATGGACTTAAGCAGGCACCAAGAGCATGGTATGAAACCCTGGCTCAGTTTCTTTTAGAAAGTGGATTCAACAGAGGTTCAATTGATAAAACTCTGTTTTATTTCAAATCTGGAAGTGACTTGCTTTTAGTTCAGATATACGTTGATGATATTATTTTTGGATCTACTAATGATAAACTCTATAAAAAATTTGCCAAGCTCATGCAGTCCAGATATCAAATGAGTATGATGGGAGAGCTAAGTTACTTTCTAGGCTTACAGGTGAAGCAAACAGATGATGGAATCTTTATCAATCAAGCAAAATATACCAGAAATCTTCTCAAGAAATTTGGCATGCTTGACTGTTCATCTGCAACAACTCCCATGGCAACTGCAACAAAATTGGACAAAGATACAGGGTCATCAGTAGATATGACAAGTTACAGAGGAATGATTGGCTCTCTTCTCAATCTAACAGCAAGTAGACCTGATATCATGTATGCAACATGTCTGTGTGCAAGGTTTCAGGCAGATCCAAGGGAACCACATTTAACAGCTGTGAAGAGGATTTTCAAGTATCTCAAGGGCACTGTAACTTTAGAGCTGTGGTACCCAAGAGAATCAGATTTCAAGCTACTTGGTTACTCTGATGCAGACTTTGCAGGTTGTAAGATTGACAGAAAAAGCACAAGTGGAAGTTGTCAATTTCTTGGTGACAGACTTGTGTCTTGGTACAGTAAAAAACAAAAATCAATATCAACATCTACAGCTGAAGCAGAGTATATTGCAGCTGGTAGCTGCTGTGCACAGATTCTATGGATGAAGAATCAATTGCTGGATTATGGGCTGAGGTATAGCAAAATACCTATTTTCTGTGATAATCAAAGTGCTATTGCAATGACAGGTAATCCAGTACAACACTCAATGACTAAGCACATCAGCATAAGGTATCACTTTATCAGAGAGCATGTAGAGGAAGGCAATATAGAACTTCACTTTGTGCCTACAGATCAACAACTTGCAGATGTCTTCACCAAGCCTTTGAGTGAAGCAGCATTTACAAGGCTGGTCAATGAACTAGGAATGGTATCTGGTTTTGACTAAACATGTTGGTTAGACTCAAAATTTTCTTATAAAATGTGCTGCTCATATTTTCTGTGAATTGCTAAGTGCTATGTGAACCTTGTTGTTTATACTCTGTTATGCAGACTCTGTTCACATGTTTCTGTTCTCACACTGTTAAACTCTGTTAGCATGTTTGTCTGTCATACACTGTTAATATGTTTGATAAACTCTGTGAATTCTGAATTGATTTTTGTCTGAATGAAAACACCAATGAAGAAATATGTATGAAGCATGATTCTCAGTGAATAAATCAAGATTCTTTCTGAGTCACTGTGATCTAATCAGAAATTGTGCAGTAAGTTAACACAACATGATACTGTTTCATATTTAGAGCATCTCTTAGTTTATTTGGTCCTAAACTCTGAGTCTATGAATACTGTGTGCATTGCCTCTCATGAATAACTTCCGATATTGATGAACTCTAAACTCTGATTAGTAACACTCTGTTTCCAAGACATACATAGTTCTTGATGATTCCTTGTTTGTACTTGTGAAAATTTTAAAAAAAAACTTGAGATGTGTCATTGTTTAGTTTGGTGAGAAACAATTCATGTCTGCACCCTGTGAGATTTTGAGCCAAATGAGTGATTGATACATTTTATATCAATCAGATTTTATTGATGTGTGATGTTCATCAGTGAGTATGTTGCTCTAGAACTTGTGTTAAACCATTTTGAGACTACATGATATGTGTGTGCATGAAAATGATAAAGGCACTAGGATTTACCATCTTTCTTCAAACACTGTTCAAACACTGTTCATAAACACTGTTCATAAATACCACCCTTAGTAAACCCCTTTTGAGCCTAATTAACTGCTCATTTTTCTTAAACTCTGACGTATTAAGAGCAGTTATATTCTTTTGAAAAATCAAATGCAAGCAGGTGAGTGTTTCTCAAGAAAAGAAAAGTTTACTCAGTATATATATATAAAAAAGGGTATATATATACTGATCATCTTGTACAAATATGTACTAACAGTGTGACTGAACACTTTGGTCTGTTAAATTGTTCAGTCCGAAATTCACTCATGTTAAAAACATCTCTTTTCACCTATTTGATCTTATTACATTACAACCCTGAATAAAGTCCTTTTGATTTGTGCATATATGTAATCGAAGTAGTGTAGATCTGGTGGAAATTCAAGCCTATGGAAGTATCTGCTTTTACTGATTGAATTTGAGAGAAAACACTTCACCTAAACACTTGTGTGCTTTGAGAGTTTGTGAGGAAATCCTTGACATGTAACTCACTGAATGATGCTTTGATGTCTATCTCCTGATCTTTTTGTCTATAATGACTGTGTGCTTACTTGGATAATCATGAACATCAATGGGAATAGGATTATTCAGATTTCTGTATTTAAGGAACTACAGAGTTTAGCATTCATCACATACTCCGTGTTTTAGTATGAGAGTTTGTGCATTCAGTGTTTATTGATTTGATTTATGGATTTTATGAAATGTTAGATGCTATAAAAATTGATTTGGTAACCTCTGCTACTCACACACAAAAGAATCGCGACTGTGCATTTTTGAAAGGGTTTTAGTGATAAAGTTTGAATATTTGACAAACACTGATGGATTGTGTTCCGTACTCTAAGGTAAATTTTCATTAAGATAATTTGAAAATTTTGGAGTAAATAGTGTGGTTGACAACTGTTAATGAGTGTATTTTGTGGTAAAGTGTCTTGATAATAGGAAAGACAGTAGTAATAATGGCTTTTACTGCGCGTGATTAAATGAATCGCTGCATGTTTGACACGTGTCCCACTTTCACCCACTCACTCATCATTATGTACCACTTTCACACTATTCTAGGGACAGTTGCGTGCTTTCAATGTAAAAACGTTTGAGTTTAATTTTTTAATTACTACTCAAATCATTTTTTGTTAAAATCACTTCTCATCCACTCATATTCACTTTACCAAAACACAGACCTCTTCTGTTTTTCACTTTGACATTTTCACAAACACCTTTCTTACATATCACTTTCACAGTCGATTCTTGCTTATTTCTTGATCTAATGGCAACAAAACCTTTTACTTCGTTTGGTCTTCGTTTTGTGCCTAACAATTTTGCAGCTCTACTTGAGAACGACCGTGCTCCTGAAGCGTTTCACCTTATGCAAAATTTTCTTCGTGACTCTGAAATTGGGCAGGCACTGATTGAACCTGCTGTTCTATCTGCATCTCAGATAGTCAATTTCTGGCAAAACTCAAGGTATATAGATGGAGGAGAGAATGGAACTCCATCTATCATCTTCACTCATGATGAACAAGAGTTTGTGATAACTCCACAAACTGTTCGAGAGACCTGGGACTTCGGTACACACACATCGTATGCTATTGTTTCTGAACAGAATCTGAGAGAAATGTTAACAGAGATTGGGTACATGGAATCTCTTGCAAAGCTGGGCAGTGTGAGAAGGCCGAATCTTAGAAAGGAATGGAATTTTTTCTTCGACTATATCACCAGGACATTCCAGAAGAAAGTCACCAACTGGGATGCCATTCCAATGGATAGTCTGCAAATTGGGTATTCTCTACTCTATGGCAGTAATTTTGATTTTGGTCGATATGTGCTAATGAACTTAGGTGATAAGTTGTCAGAGTCTATTACAGTTTATTTTGCTAGATTTTGTCAACTTTTGTTCAATGCTTGTGTACCTGGGTTAGAAGTTGATGCGGCTGATGTGATTCAACCTTTTAGAGTCAATAAGAGAATTTTCTCTGATATGACTAATAAAGATGTTGGTAAAGATTTACCTGCTTTTGTTTTGCCACTTACCTTGCAAAACTTTCTAAACCAACCACAAGATTCTCAATCACCACAACATGAACCACACCAAACACAACAACCAGAAACACAAACCATGCCTGAACCTTTAGCCACTGACCACACTGAAACCATACACTCTCATCCTGTACCATCACCTGAGCCAACACCAACAAACACTGTACCTACTACATCACCACAAACACAACCTGAACCAATAAACCCTGAGCCAACAAACCCTGTCACTACTACTCAACCTCCACCATCATCTAAACCAAAAAGGAAGAAACATACTGCCCTCAACACAAAACATTCAAAGGCTAAACAGACATCTCCTAGAGCTGTTTATACCCGAAGAATCATTAAAAGGGCAAATAGGCCTTCATCACCAGTTGTTGAAGAAAGTTCTAGTGAAGAAGAAGAAATGATTGAAGTGCCTCAAGCAAAGAGGAGAAGGCTGATTCTTACTGATTCTGATGATGAGCATGTTGTTGAGGCTCAAGAGAAAATTTCTCATGATATTCCTACTGGTGAGAAAGAGGTTATCATAGAATCTACTATAGCAGAATCAGGTGTCAAGATTGCTGAACCAGAACTTGCTAAGGTTCAAGATAATGAAGATGTTAGAGATGTATTGCCAACAATGGAAGAGTTTGCTGAAACTCTATTTTCTTTTGACAATGAAGCATCTACTCCAACACCCATGGTGGTTACAAACTCTGTTGATACTGGTGTTGCAGATGGGCCTACTGTTGTCCTGGAAGACACTGAGGTTGCTTCCCACACAGAATTAAACTCTGATGCACATCATGTTTCTGATCATGGTGAAGAGATTGATCAACCAGAGAAAGTTGTTTCTTCAGAGCATACACAAGGTGATAGAGGAAAACAGGTTGCTCAAGAACTTGTTGCTGCTCAAGATGAAGACATTGCTTCAGTTGCACCTACTGATGTGTCAGTGAGTGATTCAGTTGAAGACAAGAGTACAGGAGCTGAAAATGCACAATTTCAAACTGATGGTCAGAAAACAGGAGAAAAACCAGACTTTGCTGGACCTTCTGTTAATGAGATTGATGATAATTATTTGACTCAACAAACTGCAGATTGGTACAAGTCAGATTGTATTTTTCCTCCTGGTAGAGCAGCTACTTTTCTCAAGGCAAATTCTTCAAAGATTACAAATCCAGATATTTTCACTTGTTTGCAAGGAACAGTGATTCAGATCAAGTCCTTGCATCACAGATTTGATGATAATCAGAAGGCCATTGTTGATCTTCGAACAGAGGTTGCTACTCATGAGGAGAAATCTCAACGAGCTAATTCTAAGCTTTTTCAACAATTCTCCAAAGCTCAAGAAAATCTTAATGACAGACTGAGCAAAGTTGAAAAGAATCAGCTTTTACTGACTGAGAAGGTTGATTCTATTGCAAACTCTCTTGAGTTAATCACCTCAATTCTGATTCCAGATGGTGATGATGTCAAAAAGGGGGAGAGAATTGCTAAAACTAAGTGTAAGCAAACTCAAACTCTGTTAAAGAAAGATCATCTGGATGAAGAAGGTGCCAATGCTGATAAGGGATTAAGAAGTGCAAATCCTAGACATGGACATGGAAGGTCTACAAGGTCAAAGCCAAATTTGGTGACAGATACAAATATTCAGAGTACCTCTACTTCAAAGCCAAAGGATTTGTCATTCACTGACAATCCACAAATAGATGAAGAATTGGCTGCTAAACTCTTTCGTGAAGAAAATGCTGAGGCTACACTTGAGGACATACAAGCTGAAGAAAAGCTGTTGCAGAAAGAGCATTTAAAAGCACTAAAGTCCAAGAAAGGGAAGAAAACTGTCAGAGCTTCAAAGCCTGCAATGAAAGGGATTGAAATTAAAGAGAAATTATCTGGTATTCAAGAAGAAGAAGAAGAAGAAGAAAAGTTGGTAAGAAAGTCTTCTCTTGATGCCAAGTTGAAGTTAAAAGGGGTAATGGGTGAAGAGAGCAAAAGTAAAATGATAGTTACAACCTTTGTTGCTACACAAGTTGTGACCACACCACTATTGTCTTCTCAGTTGAAATTAAAGTTTGGAAAAGGAGTTCTTCATGATCCAAATCTAGCATCTACAGCTCCAATGGATTTCACTGATGGTAGAGCCTTATCTGGTAAAATCGGATACAACAAAGGAGGTATAGGCTCACACAGGGACAAAAGACAACATGTTGGTCCCAGAGATCCTTCTTCACTGGCTGTTCCAGGTCGTGGTGTCACTCAAGAGAGTTTAGACAGACTGGAGTCAGTATAGCTTGTCTATCAGAAGAGTTTAGAGAAGGATTTTCTGCTATATTTCATGAATGATGGAACAGTGTTTAAGATTGGTGAGAATGATATTGATTTAAAATACTGGGAAGAACTAGAATATGTTCTGTATCTTTTCAGAGTAAGAAATCGAAGAGCTCAGTCAGTTGCAAATGTGCTCAGACAGAAGATGATTCAAAATCTTGCAAGAAGAGGAATGAAATACAACAGCAAGTATGTTCCTAAGTACAGAGATTGGAATGGCAATCTGGTAGAAATGGAGAAGGGGACTACAAAGCTGAAGACTGATCTTGGAATTACTGTTCTGGATTTTAATGTGAAGTCTGAGGAAGTGAAATATATCAGGTTGGGAAATGACATGAGAAGAAACAAAATCTACGATCTCAGAGTTGCTATCTTTCAAACTGATGAAAATGATCCAGATTTAAGAGAGATCAAGGAAGCTATGCAGATTGAACTTGAAAATGCTGAGAGAAGATTGTTGATTGACTATCTCAGAACAACTCCAGATCTTGAGGAGGTTAGGTAGACAGAATTTGTAAGTAATTTGAATTTTCTGTAGTTTTTGTTAAGTCAAGATTAAACTCTGATTATATGTTAAACACTGTGTTTTTATTTGATTGTTTTGACATCATCAATTACTGTGAACTTGTACATTTTTCTAATGAACAAGTTGGGGGAGATTGTTAGATATAATTGATGTGATTTAATGTCAGTGTTTAAGTGTTACAGGTAAAAAGAGTTTAACTTGTTGTTGAAAGCAGTCGTAGCAGAGTTTGAGTATACGCTGATAGCTGGAAGCGCAAACGCTGACAGAAGAAAGCGTAAACACTGCTAGCTGAATACAAGGAAGCGCAAACACTGCTGGCTAGGAGAGCAACAGAGTTTGCTAAAGTCTGTCTACTGGAAGCGTCTAAAAGTCAACAGAGTTTGAAGATTAATTCAAGATTAATATGGAAGCAATATCTTTGAAGATTGGATAGCTGTCAAAGAGATTGAGTTGACTTAGAAGACGTGCAGCAATCGTAATTGATATCAATTGTATAGCTTAATTATAGGAGAATCAATTAACGATTGTACGAAGCTGTATATCTTATAAATACAGTTAGGTTAACCCTAGAAGGGTATCCATCGTGAACGAATATCATTCATTGTAACCTAAGCAGCTCTCTGTGATATTTTACATCACTGAGAGAGGAATTATTAATTTCAAACAGTTTTAAGTACTAAAATGTGTGTTCTTGTTATTTACTAATACAATACTTGATTATATATATTGTGTATTCGACCTAACACCTAATAAGAACGATAATTCTTATGACAAACACATCCTTCTACACGACATCAGAAACAAACACCACCGTAGTTTAGTTTTCTTGAAAACCTAAATTTCAACCCCCAAGGCTCTCCGGGTTAAAAAACAAAAGGAAATGAGTAAAAGAAGAAAGGATTATTAGCAAAACTTTTCGCTAGTCCGAAAAGACCTGGGATGGGTGGATAAGAAAAAGAATTGAGAAGGCGAAACATAAGAATAAATCATTCGCTTGCTTGTTCCCGAAATACTATATGGAAATTTCAAATGATGAGGATTCTTTAATTATATGCGTCCATATCACCTGCATACTCAACAATGTATTGCACCCGTTAGCATAATAGTGAAATTTTTAGGATAATAGTGAAATTCTACCCTAGGGTTACCCATATGCACAAATTCAATATATTAGTTTTATTAAGTATTCAATTCACCTGAAAAGAAAATAACAAAGGGCTCAAAAAAGATGAAGAATTTTATTTTTTCAGAAACCCAGTTCCAGTCGGTGAAACTGTACATTTTTAGGACCATACATGATAAGTGGAATGTAGGTATTTCTCAAAATTGTGAGTTAACTTAACAACTATGACGAGTCAGGTTCTTCATATAAAATTTAAAATAATTTTTTGCATTTTTAATTATTATTATTTTGAATTATAGGTAAGAACCATGTAAATTGATATATATTGTTTTATATATTGTTGAATTCCTAAATTGTAAATTAGTAATGTGATAAGTTGTTTTAAACTTGAGATTGTTTTGTATTTTTTGTGATTGGTGATAACTTAAGTCATGTCTATTTAAATTAGTACGACATGTGTTTTTAGATTATAATTTAATTTTTTTAACCATTTTCGATCATCTTATTTATTATTCATCATATATATTTTTCATGATCATGATTTTGTAATCTTTATGTTTAAAATTTTAGTATGTACTTAAATCTTTTAGTCTTCAGATGTTATAATTTGTCAACTCATATATGCATGAATTGTTATTTTCAATTTTCATTACTTCAAAGTTCAATCAACAATTTATGCATGGTTTTTGTAAAAAAAATAACAATTCTGATTCAGTTATTTATGTTTAATTGTATAATCTGGTAACAGTTATTTTAACATGCATTCATATATTTTTAAGATTTTTAAATTTTATTAATTTTGATCAATTTTATTAACTGTTTTGAATTCAAATACATGATATATATTATTATGTTATATTACGTTTAATTTTTAAATTTATAAATTATTGCATGCTTGTGATCATGATTTTGTCACAGTATTTGTATATTAAAATTGACAATTATTTTTGGTATTTGTTTTTTGGATGATTTTACACCTGTTTCAATTTTCTTTTGCATATATGTTAATTTGTAGCGTTTTTATATTTATTAATCCTTAAATGAATTGTTCGTAGTTTATAATTCCTATATATTTGGTAATAATTTTAAATTAGTTTTAGTTAAATTATGGTTTTAAAGATTATTTTTGTAGTGGAATTTTTTATATTTACGCGGGATGTCATTTATGATGGTTTATTGATCAAATATGATCATATATTATTATTCAAATTTTCGAAAACATTTATTCGTAATTTTGAGCAAATGATAATTTTTTTGAATGAAGGAAATTAAATTCATTTTCGCAATTTTTTACAATATAACATTTTGATATAATTAATATACCAACTAACATATGCGGAAAATATCACCTGACAAAAAAAACTCAATATTTAACGATTGAATCGATTTTCAAATTTTAAAACATTAAAAATAAGTCGATGATCTGAGCCAAGCCTAAATGGTCGAAGCTAGGTGCACCCACCCGGACCAAGAGGAAAAAATTACAAAAATAATCATTTTTTTGATAAAATTAACAAAAATAACAATTCTAAAAAAGTGGTCATTTTTAACTTTTTGGATACTTCACTGGTAGTTAGGTATTTCAATTTGTATAAGATACTCCACTGATATTCGGGTATATATCCAATATATACTTCTCTGACAATTAGGTATCCCATATGCTGGATACTTCGTTTATAATTGGATATCTCATAAAAGTGCATATTTCTTTATGTTATAGGGAGAAATTGGTATACCAATAATTGCGGAGGTTTTTGGAATCACGGAGCAAAATACAGATATTTTGCTAAGAACACGAAGAACACGGAATGGAAATTAGCGATTTTTGTGGCTGATCTTGTATGTTGATTCGTAGAATTTTAGAGAAAAACTGTTTATTCTCTCTTGTTGCAAACTGTCAATCCTAACAAGAGCCCTACGTACCCTTTTTATAGGGAGTCAAGGCACACATAGTTCTTGGAGAACAAGTTACCTAGACGGGCTAGGTTTTTGGAGACTTATCTAGGCCCAAGTCCACTGGACACTTGTGGGCTGGTGTAAATAATTTACTAATCTGCTCAGGGCCCATCGTTTAGTAAAAACTAATACATTACGAGGCTACCACAATGCTAGAATGGCGTGGTCTTATATGCGAGGCTAGTGGAGAACCTTATGAAGGCCTCGCATGCGACCCTGCGGGTACAGGCTTGCAACCCTACGGGTACAGACATACGACCCTGTGGGTACAGACATGCGATGCGGTCCAAAGTATATTGTGCATAAGGATGCCTCCACTCATGCGATCCCTTAGGTCTTAGTCATGAGCCTTCACATGGCGATAAGAAACATAATAAGATTATCCAATGACGATGCTGTTTTATCATGGAGATGCGACCTCGAGGTTGGGTGCGCATACAAGTCAACATTTGATTCCAGTTGTGGAAAGATAAGTAAAATGATCCCTTGCTTCGGATCATATACAATGCGATCTCGGGCTCGGGATCACAATCTTCCAGTGCCTTGGCGGGAATATTATCTTGACATTTAATTGGGCTAGCTCCAGGTGATGGGTTCTTGCGACCCAATACTAGTATTTGGGCCCATTAAGGACTATGGATCACTATCTCAGCCCAATAGGCTTGTTTTGGACCTATGCCAAATTTTGGGCATGACAACTACCCCTGATTCCATATTTCCATTGAGAATGCGATGTGGAATCAAGTAAAATGGTGTCTTCCAATTGATGCGAAACTGTGTATAAGTAAGTTATGTTGACTCCGAATGGTCCTTCCGAGCGCATTCAGTCCCACAGGAATCATGAGAGGCAACCCCATAGGGCCTTGCAATTATAAATTTATAATTTATTATAATTATATCTTCTGTCCAGCTAATATGTGAGTCCAGGCTCTCACCTATCTCTTCAGGTCTTCTTAAAGTATGATGACTCTACTCTGTTCCTTGTTATTATGATGAGAGGACTCCTTATAAATTGAGAGGAATACCTCTATATTGAGAAATACCTCTATATTGAGAGGACTCATTATAAATTGAGAAGACTTCCTCTCAATTGAGAGGACTCCTCATAAGTTAAGATGATTACCTCTATATTGAGAGAACTCTTGATAGCCTCATATGTTAAGAGGACTCCTCTTGTTAATATAATAAGAGGACTTCTCATGATACATAGTTCTGATCAATATAAGGGTATAAGATTTTCTTTATATTTCTGGACCCTTTATTGTCAGCCCAATATTATTATTTAAGGATGCACATGAGTTTCGAAAACCGACCAAACCCACTCTCTTTTCAACCGATCAAACCGAACCGTCCAAAACCGTGGGTTAAACGGGTTAATTTTTAAAAAACCCGAACTAATTGGGTTGGGTAAGGATTTAACAAATTTTAACTCTTACCCAACCCAACCCAACCCGTTTACATAAAATGCAGAATTTTTTGTATATCTTCTGCGTATTATGTATATTTTCTACAAATTTTTGCACTCTAAAAATTTTCTACAACATTTTGTGGAACATTCTGTAACACCTTCTTGCTTTTGTAACATTCTGCAACATTTTTTGGCTTCTACAACATTTTTTGTGAAACATTTTCTACGAAATGCAGAATTTTCAGCAATGTGCAGGATTTTCTGCAAAGTTCTTCCGAGAAGCAAATTAAACCCGACCAAACCCGAACCAAACCGAACTAATTGGGTTGGGTCGGGGTTTGACGAAAACCCGACCCAACCCTATACATGTGCATCCCTATCTATACTATATTATTATAGGCAAATTAGAGATCTTTTGTAGTTTGCAGTTTGGTTAACCAAATTATTCACAACCGTTAGATTTTCACTCCAAATAGATCATGACCATTAGATACAAAATACTAAAAGTTGTTATATACAGAGGTCTAAAGTTCGATTCCCGCCAACAACATATTAATTTATATTTAATACTAAAAATTATTATATACAAAGATTTAAGGTTCGAATTCTTCCGATAAATACTAAAATTAATATTATAATATCATATTACACTACAAATAAATTATAAAAAATTAAAAGTAATTCGCACTTTACACGGACTGTAAGCTAGTTATTATTAATTCTCGTAATGGGTTTGTTTAAAGTTCATATCAATTTTCGAGATAATTTGCGATTATAACAAACTTATAAAAAAAGGGTTAAATTGGCGTTCTTTATTGTAAAATCCTTATTTTTATTTTTAAAATTAGATATTAGATTTTAAAGTAATTTTTAATGAGATATTTATTTTATTTAGAAAATTCTAGAATTTTAAAGGATAAGATCCGTTATATTTGAAAAGAAGAGTAAGAATATTTTAGTGAATCGATATCTTTTTATTTAAGTTAATTATGTGTGCTAAAATCTTTTATTTAAGGAATTACTTGGAGAGGTTATAGATTTTTGAAGGAAAGTATTAGAATTACCCGAATAAAATTTAGGTTTTGTGTGATTATATAAGAACCCCATCCATAACAATTTACTCCCTCTGTCCCGTTTTGTTTGAGCCGATTCCTTTTTCACGCATTTTAAGAAAATGTAACAGGTGGTTTACTTTCTGTCAGCTTCTTCAGGAAAGATGGAGTATAAATATTAGAGTAATACATAAAATATTACTCCCTCTGTCCCGTTTTGTTTGAGCCGATTCCTTTTTCACGCATTTTAAGAAAATGTAACAGGTGGTTTACTTTCTGTCAGCTTCTTCAGGAAAGATGGAGTATAAATATTAGAGTAATACATAAAATATTACTACCGAGTTATTGGGAGTATTACTATATTATACTTTAATGAAAACACATGAAATTACTGTTGTTAATGTCAGAAAAGTTACATAAAGCAGTGGGTTGAAGAGTATTTATAATATTTGTTTAATATAAAAGAAGTAATGTTAGTGGGTGTAATAGTGAAAAGTTGTGTTAAAAATAGTAAGTATAGTAGGTTCATTAGTTTTGGGACGTCCCAAAAAGGAAAGTGTGTCAATCTTTTTGGGACGGAGGTAGTATAAGATTGGTACAACCCTTGGAAAGTCGCCGGTATGTTTTTCTTTTCCCCTACTGCTTTAAGAATTTGTTTTGTCTTCTTACTTGTATAGTTGTATATGTGCAGCACGCTTATATGGATAATATTAATATTTTATTAGCCTTCGTTTTTGTCTTTGTAAGATGTATTATAACATGTAAATTTAGATATTCATTATAGTGCTGTAAATTAGCTTTACACCATGATTTGTGTCTGTTTCTTTAATTTAAAACATGTTATTTCTGGTTTCGTTGGCTTGCCATGCTATTTCCATAAACAAATTATTATATGATAAAAGAAAAAATAAATTACTGACATGCATGATCATGACTTAAGTTTGTTTTACTAGGTATAAATTTATTTGTCCAAGTGATGCTAGACTATGCATGCTTTATTCTATAATTTATATTAACTGTGATTTTATGCATGCAACTTGCAATAAATAATTATTAGATTATAAGTTGTGGCTTACTTGATTTGCATGTTAAATTTAGAAAAGGTCAGGTACCCCTATGCAGTTTTACATGTTAACTTGATAAGTCCGTGTATGTCATGTTGACCTTAGAGCCCAATTACTTTTCCAAAATGTTTTGTTTAATTACTCTCTGGTCCGTTTTTTTTTTTTTGGTTTAAAATCAATACCAGTAATCATGATTTAGCTTCTGGTCATGCTATATGAATCAGATAAGTATTTAGCTATAAGCTGCTGTGCATGTATAAAAGTATGTGTTGAATAAGTGATTAATTGTTTTCTATCTTATTAATTAAATTTTAGGATTTGTTCGTGTTTAATTTTCGGTATTCAGTCGTTTTTGAGGTAAGTGACTTTTCGTTGCTCACTATTATTATAAAATCTGTTTTATTTTATTTCAAAATATCTGTTTGATTTGGTTATCGAAATTGTGATATCGAAAATTGATTTTAGAAAAGAATTATTTTAGATTCCCCAGTTTTAATTGCGTATCGAATCATAGAACTAGTTTACGCACGTTCCGGAACATATAGACACGTAAACTGGCCCCATCGAACATAGAACCGTGTCACTGGTTTAGTGTGACCGTAATTTAGAACTGTGAGAATAAAATATGATTTATCATTTTTGATTTTTGTATCGATTTAAAGTTTCAGAAATCCGTTGGACGATGGTTACTTGCTGGGCTTCGCAACTCATTGTTTTAATATGTTTCAGGTTCTGACTTTTGGAAGCTTATTAAGATTAAGGATTTGAACTGTGTGGATTTCGTGCTACTTGATTAGATGCTATTATTGGAAAAGACTTATCGCATTATTGAATAATTTTTTCAGTATTTTATTAGATATTGAATATTGGATTTGTGGAGCTGCGTCTCCGGTTTGATGATTTTAGAATATGGAATTTGACCGCTGCATTTGACTTTCATTAATTTTGGATTATTTGAATAAAGAATTCGTTTAATTTTAGTTTTTGATTTAGAATTAATAGTCCGAAAAGTCGGGCTGTTACATTTATATATAATAATTTTTAGTATTAAATATAAATTAATATGTTGTTGGCGGGAATCGAACCTTAGACCTATGTATATAATAACTTTTAGTATTATTGTATCGATCTAACAGTCATGATTTATTTGAATTGAAGATCTAACGGTTGTCGATGAAGGATAACCAAAAATGAGAGGATAACCAAAAAAAAGGTTAACCAAACTACAAATTATACCCCCTTTCGCTTATTTTAGTATAGATAGATAGTATAGATATGGATAGTATGGATTTTGTAAAAAAATTAGGGAAATTCTCGTTGGTGCCCTTCTGGAATTGGCTTTTCCAGATGGTGTCATTTCGTGTTTTGGATTTACGACTAGCACCCTTAAAGTAACTCATTACCCTAATTATGCCCTTCTGTTAATCAAAACGTTTAGAAATTAGAAACGTTAACAAATTTTAAAATTTATTCCATAATAAAATTTTATAAACCACAAATTAAAAAAAGTTAAATGTGGAATTATGTTATTTTAAGGTCAGAAAATGACTGAACACATATTTTAGATTAACGGTATGTTAACTTATTACAGATTAACGTTTAATATTTTTCAATTAGTGGTACATTAATAATTACTCCCTCAGTCCCTGCCATTTCTTAACATTTCAAAATAGGGTGTCCGGCACGCATTTTAAGGTAAATTTTAAGGATAGTTGCATACTTATTTTTGAAATTTTCTTTTTTTGTATAAAAATAGAACAATCCTATTTTCATACAAAAAAAAAAATTTCAAAAATAAGTTATGGAACTATCATTAAAATTCACCTTAAAATGCGTGCCAGAAAGTAACAAAAAAAAGTGTTAAGAATTGGGTGGGACGGAGGGAATATAAATTAGTATTTTTTTTAACTAGTAATACATTAAAAACTTATAGATCATCATTTATTTTTATAGTTTTTTTTAACGTTTCTTAACGTTTTGATTAACAGAATGACATAATTAGGGTAATCAGTTACTTCAGGGGTGTCAGTCGTAAGTCCAAAACACGAAATGACACCATCTGGAAAAGCCAATTCCAGAAGGGTACCAACGAGAATTTCAATATTAATAAATTATTTTTATGTAACTAATAATAAATTGTTTTTTGACTTTTTTGTTACATCTTATTGTTACCTGATTTTGTTTCAATATTAACGTAAATTATATGCACATATGAAATATAGAAGACAAGCATGAATTTTTGTTTTGAACCGGAACTATTTAGTAGTTAAAGTCAAGTTTGATTTAGATTGTTTTCCGAAAACCATGGCGTAGTAGTTTTCTATAGAAGAGATGAGGGCTACTTCGTGCTTATGTACTCGCAATTTTTCAATGTTATCTTGTAAATTAAATTTTTGGCATGTGGATAGTATAGATTTTGTAAAAAAAAATTATATATGTAACTAATAATAAGTTATTGTTTGACTTTTTTGTTACATCTTATTATTATCTGATTTTTTTAATAATAACGTAAACTATATGCACATGAAGTACAAAGACAAACATGAATTTTTGTTTTGAACCGGAACTATTTAGTAGTTAAAGTCAGGTTTGATTTGGATTGTTTCCCAAAAGTCACTACACCAAATATGGCCTATTGCAACACCAATATATAAATGTGTTACAAAAAGTGTTACAATAGACATAAAACTTGATAGTCTATTGCAATATTTTTAAAAATGTTGCAAGAAATACGAAAAGTGTTGCAAGCAAAAGGATCATTTTAAATTTTAGAACAATTGCAACACTTTAAGAAAAACGTTACAACAGCTTGCCGAAATTGTAGGCGGGAATTTGATTTTTTCATTGAGCGGGGTGTGAAATGTTAGTACCAAAATATTTCTTACACAACATTAAAACAAAAATAAACCCACCACTAGTCAGGACGTAGTAGTTTTCAATAGAAGAGATGAGGCCTGCTTCGTGCTTATGTACTTGCATTTTTTTAATGTTATCTTGTAAATTAAATTTTTGGCGTGGACTAATATCAAAATTAATAGATGATTAATAATGTTTTAATATTTAATTTAATAGATGATTAATGAGTTTTGAAAAGTGAATTTTATCATATGTTTTATTTTGGATTGTTTCCCGAAAGCCTGGGCATAGTAATTTTCTATAGGAGATATGTGGGTTGCTTCGTGCTTATGTACTCGCAATTTTTCAATGCGATCTTGTAAACTAAATTTTAGGCGTGTACTAATATCAAATTTAATAGATGATTAATGAGTTTCTAATATTAAATTTAATAGATGATTAATGAGTTTTGAAAAGTGAATTTTATCATATGTTTTATTAGTATATTTAGAGTTATAAATATTAAATTTAATTATGTTGTTAGTGAGAGTCGAACACTTGACCTATGGTAGTACTCGTTTATTAGCCCTCTTACTCTTATTATATAACTAGCATTTTGCCCGTACTTCGTATACGGCTTCGTATTTAATTTAAAACAATAATATAAAAAATTATACAAATTTGATTATTTTGACAATTTAAAATATAGTTGTTAAATATTATTTTTCTTCATAAATTATTTTATTAAGAAACTTCACTAAATTTAACAAAAAAAAGAATAAAAACATACTCCCTCTGTCCCTCTCATTTCTTTACAGTTATTATTTTGGGGTGTCCCTCTCATTTCTTTACATTCCAAAAATAGTAAGTTTCTCCCACTATTACACACACTATCTCATATATTTAACAATAAAAAACACTATTACACCCACTACTTTCCTCCACTATCTCAAATCTATAATTAAATATTAATAGGTCCCACCACTTTACCCACTTTTCATTTAACTTTACTCATTTTTTACACATTTTCTTGGACTCCGTGTCCATCCCCATGTAAACAACCATGAGGGACGGAGGGAGTAGTTCTTTTAAATGAGATATCAAATATTCACAGAACTAAGAAGCTTGTTGTCAGAGGCCTAAAATATTTATAAGTACATTCTAATAGATGAGGTTACAAGAACTTACAAAGCAAAACATGATGAAAAAATAAATGAAAAAGATAGATCTCCCTAACATGCTAGATAACAAATCATACAACAAAAATAGAGCTCAATCCATTTGACACAGATATTTCTTAGTTTTTGGCATACATCAAAACACACCATCTCCTTGGAGCACCTCCTGCACCTGCCCCTCTATTCACAAACTACCTATCAAGATAGATATCTGACATGTATCAAAATCTAATGCAAAATGAGCTAATTATATAATACACAAACATTCTAATTCAAATTATAAAAACTGCAATTCATAAACATGAGGCTTAATGGCCTTTTAGCCCTCAAAGTTTTCACCAAAATACCCATCAGCCCTCACTGTTTCAAAACGTTCCTTTTGACCCTCCAAGTATCCGTAAAGGTCCAATTAGCCCTTATACCGGTATAGGAAATGGTGAGTTTTGGTGATTTTTGGTTCGTTTTAATCGACACAACAACAATACAGCAAAAATCCGGCTAGAAACCGATTAAAACGAAACAAAAATCACCCAAACTCACCATTTCCTATACCGATATAAGGGCTAATTGGACCTTTACGGATACTTGGAGGGTCAAAAGGAACGTTTTGAAACAGTGAGGGTTGATGGGTATTTTCGTGGAAACTTTGAGGGTTAAAAGGTCATTAAGCCTAAACATGATATATAACATCCACGAAATAGAAATATTCTATTTCTCATTTCCTTTATCATTTGGCACTTACTCGCACCAAATACAAAGCAAAAAGTTTCATACGCAATAACACTCAGAAAAAGAGAAAGGAAAATTATTTCTTCAACACTAAAGCACTTAACATCATAAAAAATGAATAGGGATCCTGACCCTTTACCAGTGGAGAACTAATGATCATTATATTTTATAATCACACATAATTATAATAGGCCTAACCCCTGAATAATATTTAAAAAAAGTAAGATACTACCCACAACATAACTATAGATCATCATATGTAAACTTGCGCTATTGAGATTACTAATCATACTCCAACGAACTTAACATCATACATTGACCATTATTAAATTCATAAGTTCCAAATCATTTTATGTATTAATAAGCATCAATTATATATCGAACACTATTGACCATTATTGATGTGTCAGTGTGAGTTTTTTGTGTGCATAAAGATTGGTATACCCAGACAAAGCAATTAACGACCACCTATATTTTTCACCTTATAATTACGAAGTAGTGTTGTAGAAAGATCTTGAAGTGGTTATTTATACAATTAATTTGTTCCGTTAAATGATTATCTGAACTCTAGCGTTTTAGTTTAGGAAAAGACACACACGCGTACGCGCGCACATACACGGATGGTATGTATAGTTTTTCAAGTGAACTCTTGACATACGTTTGTTAAATTCACATATTGAAGTACACATATGTACTAAGCTTAAGTAGAGACTAATGCAATAATTCTTGAGCAGGTAGCTAGCAACACTCAGATTAAATGTGAATGGCAACTGTTAAGGTTTGTAATTATTAGTATGTCGATAGTACACTTGCCAAATTATGATCGTAAATTATGCAGGTAAATGGCACAAAGAATTATTGCAGGTAAATTATTGCAATTTAATAAATTTTTATGACATCTTATAGGCGTACCATGACGATATATAACTCCCTAATTTCCGAGGCATAATTGCAGTGCTTCAAGCGACATATTTTTCACCTGGTTGTGCCAATGTAGCATGTGTCACTGCCCAAGTACATGATGCTATGAAGATATCCGCAACTGTAAACGACATTATTTTAGCCGTCGAAAATGATGAATCACTCAAGTAGAATACCTGGACAGGGATCACAATATTCTTCGAGGATAGCCGACGAAGAGAAGTAAAGTTAACATTGTAATGGTCACCAATGACACACTTCAATGTAGCAATGCAAACTGCAACATACAAATAAAAAATTACTAAAGAAACAGAGCCAACTTGTATAGACACTATATAAACGATGCAAAATGTGTTGACATTGTATTCCGTGATTAAGGTACTGAATTGTGAATCTGAGATCCACCTGAAAATTTTTTAGTATGCTCATAGTTAGGATGATTTCAAATTATGTGGCTATAAAAAATACTACATGTATTTAATTAGAGAAGTTAGGGTCTGAAAGTGTGTCTTGTTGGGGATTTGCTCTATAAGAAGTTGATAACTTTATTAGTGCATTTGAGTCTAATTATGGACAATGTAAAGCCACATTGTATTTTTACAGCAATATAAAAGATAACTAACCTGAGATATTTGACGATGCAAAATGTGGAGTCATTGTATTCCATGTTTGAGGTACTGAATCGTGAATTTGAGACCCACCTGGAAATGATTTTACTTAGAGAGATTACAGCCTCGACACAATACTCTATAAGTATAAAATGAGAAGTAATGGAAACGGATTTCTTTGGATTGAAGAGGTGGCTTTATTCTACAACATGTTTCGATTGTATCAGTATTCCAGTAAAGCTGCATTTAATTTGAGAGAAATGTACAGTAAAGCAAGAATAATCCGAGATATTTTACGGAGCAAAATGTGGAGACATTGTATTGAAAGGTTGATTAATTGTATTGTGAATCTGAGCACCACCTGGATTTTCTTTTGCTTTTTCATATTATATAAATCATACCTTGGTTATTCCCTTTGCCTGATTGTGCCAATGTAGCATGTGATATCCTTGCCAATTTATAAAATGAGCAAACTGGTACCTGTAAGTACAATGAATTTAAACAAAGGTGACGTATCACTGATTGCATGAACTTATTGAATTTAAGAATAATGTTTTAGTGATTTTGTACACTTGGAAATTCGGTTGTTATTTTTCCGTGTCATGTAGACAATGGGCCTCTAATTTGAAATAGAGGAAGTATGAGGGATTACTACCCTATAGCACATTAGCACTTAATAGCAAGCTTTGAAGTACGAATCTTGCTTTTAGAGAGACGATATCGGTAATTCTCAGTTCTCACTAATTCAATTCTACAGAAAATAAAGTATTGCTTATATACAAAGATCATGCATCCTAATAATTTTACAGCTGCTACAGTGTTAAATACCAAAGACCTATCCCACTAAGTGTAGACTGTAGGACAGTTGATGTTTGTGTTTTTGCTAAATCACGCAAGCGTACGTGGTCACAAGTAATACAGATAGAAGTCAAGTTCGTTCCCACAGAGATCTGGTTATGGTTTCAATTCAGTAGATGCACCTATGCAACAATGTATGATTATTATTCACTGCTAAGACAATTAACAAATTTAGGTTTAATAAACTAAATTAACTAATAAGTAAATTAACAAACTAAGAATTAACTAACTAACAAGAATTGGAATCGAATTACTTCTGCAAGAGATGTTAGGAATAATTCATAAGTTGTGATATTAAGAATAGAATTTACACATTATACTTCTTGTAATCCTGATCTTATAAAGGATTTAGCACTTTATATAGGATTTATGTGTAAGACAGTTATCTGTACAGTTTAGTCAGGAATGAACAGTGTATCGGAGACTACATGTCAGGAACAAAGGGCAAATCCTGATGACGGTCTAATACTGATGATGATCAGATACTGATGCAAGATGAAATCCTGATATCAGTCTTGTTACTGATGATGTCATTATGGATTCTACAGAAACTGGCAAGTGCTATAAAACAGGATCGTTGTTTGAAGAACAAGCAAGAAGATATTATGAAGGAAAGAGTTTTCTATTGATGGAAACTATCGACTAGAAGACAGAACATTGTCATGTATAGATTATATCTTTCTGTTATTAGTTGATAGGTAGCATTATAAATACTCTCTCAATATCATTGTAAAGAGATGTACGTGAGTGTGTTGTGAGTTCGTGTGCGTAGCTCTGTATAAGGTTTGTATTCGAAAGTTCGAAACAAACAGAGAGAGAGATTTGTATTGTCAGCAGCTGCTAAAGGTATTTGTACACCTTTGGTAGAGTTTGTATTTGATCTTATTAATACAAACAGAGTTTGATTCATTCGTTTGTTCTTGTTCATATAATCAAGCAAAAATCAGACACGATTATATAACTTGTATTCAAATCCCCCCCCTTCTACAAGTTATTCGAGTTAATAATTGGTATCAGAGCAGGTTGATTTCGAATAATCATAAAGATCTGCAATTATGTCTGGTTACAAGGATGGGAATACTAAAATTCCTATGCTCAAGAGAAACGAATATACTCTATGGGAAGTAAAGATGTTGCATCATCTGGAAGCAACAGATCCTGATTATCTTGACAGAATCAGAGATGGACCTTTTGTTCCAACAAAGGTCGTTGGACAAGCAATTGTTGATGGTGTGGTTGTTCCAGAACATACAGCAGAGAAGCCAAAATCTGAATGGTCAGATAAGGACAAGGAGAATGTTCTTAAAGATGCTAAAGTGAGAAACATATTATTCAACAGTCTTGATTCTGTTCTCACTAACTATGTTCTCTCTTGTAAAACTGCTAAGGATATATGGGACAATCTGAAGGTTCACTGTGAAGGAACTAAGCCTGTCAGGAAGAATATGAGGACATTACTTATACAACAGTATGAGTACTTTGAATCCAAGTCTGGTGAGTCACTTACTGATACCTTTGATAGGTTTACAAAACTCATCAATGAGATGGCCATGCATGGTAAATATTATGACTTGGAGGATATGAATACAAAGTTCATGAAAGCTTTGCCTGATTTCTACAATGAGAAGATATCTGCGATTGAGGAAGCTAATGATCTGAATGAGATTTCATTAGAGGCAGTATATGGAAAATTGAGAGCTTATGAACTTGACAAGCAGTAGAAGAAGAGCAGGAGTGAAGGAAAGATGAAGACTATTGCACTTACTGCTCAATCTGAAGTTAAGAAGCTTCCTGAAGATCAGCATGAAGAGATTGCTGTAAAGAATCCAAAGAAGAAGAAAAGCAAAGAAAGCTCTGAGCAGAGACTACTGATATGGACTCTGACAACAATGATTCTGAATCTGAGATGCAGGAACTCTTTGCTATGTTTGCTAAAGCTTTCAAGAAAGGAAGATTCAACAGGAAAAGATTTAGCAAAGGACCTTTTCAAAAGAAGGAGGAGAAGAAGAGTGACAAAGGCAAAAGTACAATTGTCAAGCTTGATAAGGCCAAGATCAAGTGCTTTAACTGCAGCGAGCTTGGACACTTTGCCAGTGAGTGTAAGAAGCCTAGGAATTCAGGAAAGGGTAATGCACTTATGGTCACACAGAAGGATTGGGCTGATTCCAGTGATTCTGAAGATGAATTGGATTATGACAACATTGCATTGATGGCAAATAGTTCAGACAAACCTGGATCTCCAAAGAAAATTTCTCCATCCTCTGTTAAGGTATCACTTCACTCTCTTGATTCATTTGATAGCTTAAATTCTGATAAAATTAGATCTATCCATGCTGAGTTTAAGAATCTTATGACTAATTTTAGAATTCTTACTTGTGAAAGAGATGAACTTAAGGTTAAGAATGATAAATTAGTTGATAGAAATAATTTTCTTGAATTTGAGTTAATTCAAATGGAAGAATACAAGTTAAGTTCTGATAAAGCTAAGCATGATTATAGTGTTATTCTTGAGGCTTATGACTATGTCAGAAAAGAACTAGAAGAAGAGAAAAATGTGATTAAGACCATTAACAATTCCAGTAAGAAGACTATAGAAATCTTTGAAAGTGGAATTCGTGGTAAGGTTAATGGTTTAGGTTTTGATAAGGCTAGACAAGAAGAAAAAGTAGCTATTGTCAATGATGATAGTAAGATAGAAGCTAACACATCTAAATCTGAAGGTAAGAAAAGTGTTTCTGAACCTAATCATGTTAAATTTGTTGATTCAAAAGGTACCCCTGTTGTACACAAAAGGATTAACAATAGTAATTCAGATGAGAAAGTGTTAGAGAAACCTAAGAATGTAAACATAGGGTTTCTGTCTAAGTCTCAGTTGAAACAGAGATTAGATGGTCTTTCAGAGTCTAGCAAGATCAAAAGAAATAGGAATGGAAAAGAAGGTATTAACAAAGAGAATAATTACAAGAATGTACCTGATGCACCTAGGAAAAAATGCTATAAGTGTGGAAATCATAATCATTTGGCCCTAGACTGTAATCAAAAACCTTCTTGGAAAACTGAGTCCAGATTCCCCAAGACTCAGAAAATTCAATACCAACCACAAAAAGCTTGTTATCATTGTGGTAGTTTACTTCATTCCATTTACATGTGTAGAGAATATCATGAACTGTATTATGACTATTATTCTTTGAAATCTGAAACTCCTAGTCACAAACAGTTTGTCAAATTAGAGTCTAAGGTTGACTCTGCAACAGGTAAAATAAAAGCAAAATCTTCAAAGCCTGTTGTTTCTAAATCTAGTAAGAAAGGATCCAATCAAAGTTGGGTCCTAAAAAATTCTAACTAGTTACTTTTTGTTTGCAGGGCACAGGAAAGAAGCATTCAATTATCTTGGACAGTGGATGCTCTGGACATATGACTGGAAAGAAGTCCCTGCTTACAAAGTTTGAGAGGAAAGCTGGCCCAATAATATCTTTTGGAGATGGCAACAAAGGAGAAACTCTGGGATATGGCTCAATTGTTTTGGGGAATGTCATCATAGAAAATGTAGCACTGGTTGAAGGCTTGAAACATACTCTTTTAAGCATAAGTCAACTGGGTGATAAAGGTTACAAATCAATCTTTGACAAAGAAGGATGCAAAATCTTGAATATGCAGAATGGAGACATTGTTCTAACTGGTCAAAGACATGGTAACATATATGAAGCCAGCTTAAGTGATACATCTAAAGGAATTGTTAGATATCTCTACAGCAAAGCAACAAGTGATGAAAGCTGGAATTGGCACAAGAAGCTCTCACATCTTAATTTCAAGAAGCTTAATCAACTTGTTAAGCACAATTTGGTGAGAGGCCTACCACAGGCAAATTTTGTGCAAGATGGACTTTGTGATGCATGTCAGCTTGGAAAGCAAAGAAGAACCACTTTCAAGAGCAAGACTGAAAATTCAATTACTGAACCATTTCACATGCTACATCTTGATCTGTTTGGTCCAGTAAACATTATGTCTATCAGCAAGAAAAGATATGCTCTAGTTATGGTGGATGATTTCACAAGGTTCACATGGGTGTTCTTTCTACACAAGAAGGATGAAGCTCCTCAGCAAATCATTGAACTTATCAAGAATATTCAGAATAACTCTGAGTACAAAGTCAAGGTACTTAGAAGTGACAATGGTACAGAATTCAAGAATTCTACGATGGAGGGGTTTTGTGCAGACAATGGAATCACTCAACAGTTTTTTGCACCTGGTACACCTCAGCAGAATGGTGTAGTGGAAAGAAAGAACAGAACTCTCATAGAGGCAGCAAGAACCATGCTTGCAGATGCAAAACTTCCAACCTACTTTTGGGCAGAAGCTATTAACACTGCATGTTTTACTCAAAACTGTACCTTGGTAAATAGTCATGGAAAAACTCCCTATGAGATGATCAAAGGAAAGAAACCAAGTGTGAAATACTTTCACATCTTTGGATGCAAATGCTATGTCCTAAAAGTTCATCCAGAACAACTTGGAAAATTTGAAGCCAAATCGGATGAAGCAATTTTTCTAGGATATTCAGCATCTAAGGCCTTCAAAGTTTATAATCTCAGAACTCATATTGTTATGGAATCAATTCATGTTGCATTTGATGATAAGAAATTTGGAATTCTGCAAACTGATGAAAGCCATGACAAATTGGAATTTGAAAATCTGAAGAATTCTGAGATACTCTCCAGTGATGATGAAGGTTCTCCAGAAGGAATTTCTATTGCTTCTCAAAGGAATGCTACTGTTGAGGGGGAGCAAATAAATCAAAGAGAACACAGTGATCATCAGGAGCAGACTAGCCTTTCAGAGTCTACTCCATCAGGAATTGACGTTTCAGAGTTTATTCCATCAGGAACTGATCTTTCAGAGTCTACTGAGGAAAGATTAGTAACTAGCAGCAATATGGAATCTACTGGTTCTATTGATCAAAGGAGAGTTTTTGAAGGTAGAGAGAATTCTTCTACAAGAGATACCACTAACTTAGGGGGAGAGACTAGCAGAGTTAATCTACCACCTGTTAGAAAATGGACAAAGGATCATACTGAAGATTTGATAATTGGTGATCCAAATAGTGGTGTTCGAACTAGAAGATCAATTCAAAATGAATGCTTGTATAGTTGTTTTCTCTCAAAGAATGAACCTAAGAAGATTGAAGAAGCCTTATAGGATCCTGATTGGGTAATTGCAATGCAGGAGGAGTTAAATGAGTTTTAGAGAAACAAAGTCTGGAAACTGGTACCAAGACCTAAAGATAGATCTATTGTTGGTGCAAGATGGGTTTTCAGAAACAAGCTAGATGAATCTGGTATGATTGTAAGAAACAAAGCAAGACTGGTAGCCAAGGGTTATTCTCAGGAAGAAGGCATTGATTATGATGAGACCTTTGCACCTGTAGCAAGATTGGAAGCAATCAGAATGTTTCTTGCATTTGCAGCTCATTCAAAATTCAAAGTATACCAGATGGATGTAAAGAGTGCTTTTCTAAATGGCAAACTTGATGAGGAAGTGTATGTGGAACAGCCACCTGGATTTGTTGATCCAAAGTTTCCAAATCATGTCTACAAACTTGACAAGGCACTCTATGGACTAAAGCAGGCACCAAGAGCATGGTATGAGACTTTGTCTAAATTTCTTCTTGAAAATGGCTTCACAAGAGGTACAATTGACAAAACTCTATTCTTTAGAAAGATAAAAGGTGAATTGCTTTTAGTTCAAGTTTATGTTGATGATATTATTTTTGGTTCTACTAATGAAAAATTGTGTGCTAAGTTTAGCAAGCTTATGCAGTCTAAGTATCAGATGAGCATGATGGGTGAATTAAATTATTTCTTAGGCTTGCAGGTCAAACAGACTGAGACTGGTATTTTCATTAATCAGTCAAAGTATATCAAAGATCTTTTAAGAAGGTTTGACTTTCAAGACTGTGCAGTTGCAAAAACACCCATGGCAACAGCCACTAAACTAGACTCTGATCCTAAGGGAAAGAGTGTGGATAATACTAGTTATAGAGGCATGATAGGCTCATTGTTATATCTAACTGCATGTAGTCCAGATATAATGTTTTCTAACTGTTTATGTGCTAGATTCCAAAGTGATCCTAAGGAATCTCATTTAGTTGCTGTGAAGAGAATTTTTAGATATCTCAAAGGAACTCCAAATCTTGGTTTGTGGTATCCTAGAGAATCTGATTTCTTTCTAATTGGCTATTCAGACTCTGATTATGCAGGGTGTAAGATAGACAGGAAAAGCACTACAGGTACATGTCAATTCTTGGGAAATAGATTGATTTCTTGGGCAAGCAAGAAGCAACAATCTGTTTCAACCTCAACTGCAGAAGCTGAGTACATAGCAGCAGGCAGTTGTTGTGCACAGCTCCTTTGGATAAGAAATCAGTTGATGGATTATGGTATGACACTTAGTAATATTCCTATGTTTTATGATAATACTAGTGCTATTAAAATTGCAGAAAATCCAGTTCAACATTCAAGGACTAAGCACATTGATGTCAGGTATCATTTTATTAGAGAACATATTGAGAATGGTACTGTGGAACTTCATTTTGTTCCTACTGACAAACAGCTTGCAGATATTCTAACTAAACCACTTGATGAGACTACATTCAGTAGATTAGTAAGTGAGTTAGGAATGTTAAATTTTTAGATCTTTAACATCTGCAAAAGTAGCAAGGTATGTTGTTTTTAGCTTATAGACTTGATATTCTTGTCAGGATCTATATTTGATTGTTAAATGCTTTAGCTATAACACTATGCCTTGATAAATTTTAGTATGATAGACTTGTTAATAATCATCAGGATTAGATTTGTTATCAGGATGCTGACGTCATCAGTATTGTGTCAGTATCAGGATTATGAAAATTATTTCAAATCCTGACGTTTACTTTGTGTAGTAATCTAATTCTGTGATGTGTTAAGTCTATAGCAGCAAGTTTTAATATTTGCATACTGATAATTTATACATCATTCAGTAATCAAAAGACAAGTAGATAACAAGAAATCGTATTTTCATTAATTGAAATCATTACATGGAAATGAAATACAACATCTTTTTGTCTAATTTCTACTGATAATTCTATACTTGTCTATTGATATGAATTCTGAGGTACAGGACAAGGAGCATCTCAAGAAATCCATCAGGGGATTTAAACAGCCTCGTTTGCTTCTGGGCGACTTGAATGAGAGCAGCTAACTTAAATGAATAGCATCCTCATCAAGATCAACCTCAGACTCTCGGCCAAATTCTTCATCCTCAAGTTTTGAGGAGGTTAGGGGAAGATTGTATCCAACAGATGGATGTTCTAGGAGAAACCTCTGGATATTATCGGAAACCAATCCATTCATAATTAGTTCGATGAGAAGAGTCGTCTATTCAAAGAGATGATCAAGAACAGGATGTTCATCGACCGAGAAAGATCTAAAGAATGGTTTTGAAGGGAATTTTGGTTTGAGGAGCATTATCGAGAAGAAAAGAAATTGAAAAGTTTATGGAGAATGGCATAAGGTGTCTGTTTCTTTTAAAGAAAGACGTGAGAAGCTGAACAGTCACTTGGAAGTTTTAATGAAGTCAGATGCTAATTATTGCGTGTGACTGTATTTCTTGTTTTCAAGAAATATTGAATATATCTAACCAATTGATTTTTGTTCAGATTAATTGTTTATTTCTTTTTCAGATAAAAGAAAAATGCCATGTGGAAACTCCATATTAAGTCTCTGATGATATTGATCAGGATTTCATGTGTGACCATCAGGATTTGAGAATTATTATATTTTTAAAATCACATTGTATTTTGTGATTATTTTGATGTGAGGTCAACAGGAAAAGGAAGCTGATCAGTATTGATTATTTATACCCTGATTTATTTCATGAAAATCAATCTTGGATTTTATTTTCCAAAAATTGTGGGTAACCGCATTTTTCAGGGACTGACACCTGTCAATCTACGTGTCAACGTGGGATAGTGGTCTGAAATATTTGTGAAATATATTTGTTTTGAAACTCTAATCGTGTAATTGCTTTCTCTAATTTTACATTCTCTAAAGCAAAAACCACTCTTGAGTTTTCAAAATCACTAATCCATTTCAAGAATTTTTCAAGTTCTTTTCAGATCAAAAATGGCAGCTCAGAGAAGATTACCTAAGTCAGTAGCCTTCAAGTTTGGTGACTTTGATTTTATGACAAACAATCATGTAGCAGCTATCACCAACAAGGAAGGAGTGTCATCTGATTTTCATCCAATCATGGACTTTCTGGCGTATGGACCATTAAGTTATGCATTGACAGCATCTCCACAAATTAATCTAGCAGCTGTTACACAAGCTTGGGAGAATGCTGAGGTAATTGATTCTACTCAGAGTCAATCAGGTAAGATTGTTCTACATTTAGGACAAGATTCATTTGACATTACTGAATCTGTTGTTAATTCAGTACTTTGCTTACCTGTTACTGATAGTTATGCAAGTGAAGTATCTGATGATAATATAAGAACTATGTTGTCTGAATTAGGTTATAGTGGACCTCTAGACAACATGAGCCAGTTGAATAGGTCTTTTCTTAGAAAGGAATGGTCTTTTTACTTTGATCAAATTGCTAAATATTTTACTGGTAAATGTAGTTCTTTTCAGCAAATTACTTCTGTTACATCACATATTGCTTATAGTTTGCTTTATGACAGAGTAATTAACATTGGTCATATTATCTTAAGTCAGATGAGTATTAAACTTGGGTTAAGAGATCAAAACAGGAAAATGGTTTATTATCATAGATTTATGCAAATGTTTATTAACCATTTTATTCCTGATGTTGAAGCTAGATTTGGTAGGGAACATTGTGTTTCTTCTTATGAACAGCAAAAGAGAATTTTCTCTGACATTACAAAGAAGGACAATGAAAAGAATCTAGATGAAATACCTGAAATTCATTATCCACATCATGTTCAGGTAATTCTTAAAACTCATCTTCCTACTCTCTACAATTCTTCTTTCTTTTGTGGTGAAATGGCTCAGGAATCTCATTTGGAGGAGAACCCACCTGTGTCTACCCAAGTAGCCCAAAACATTATAGTCTCTGAAACAATTCAAGAACCAAATTTTGATCCACAGCCTATTGTTTCAAAGAAACCAACCTCTGGTGTTTCTCAAAAGACATCAGTTGTAAGGAAGAGAAGATTTGTTGTGTCAAGTAGTAGTAATTCTAGTGAAGATGATGATGATTTAACTCTTGCTGAGAGAGCAGAATTGAAGGCTACAATTCAACTTTCTCTGTTAGCACAAAGAGATGAAAAACCTAGTCACAGCCAGGCTGCAGTCTTCCAAAAGGCTGTAGTTCTTAAAAAGGGAAAACAGTTACTGGATACTGTTGATAAGTGGATTTTATATCCACTTGGAACATTCTATATCGGCTTAAATTGATTGTTTTGGACTCAAGTTTGTGTAGTTTTGATGTGTTTTGTGTAGTTGTGCAGGTTTCCAAGAATATCTAAGCTTTTGTCGTTTTTGGAGATTTAATTGATTAAAATTCGGATTTTCCGGGAAGGCTGCGCAGCTTATACTGTTTTGGCCATATCTGGAGTTCTAGAAGTCCGTTTTCAGCGATCTTACTGCTCACGCGAAGCTTGAGAGATTTTCTACAACTTGGAAAAGGAAACAAGTGCAAGCAACGTACTGATTAAAGGCGCGCACGTAATCTTGATTAAAGAAGGCTGGGAATTTACTGTTTTGCCCTTTTTCTAATTCTAATTGTATTCTGGGCAGTTTTGGGTACCTTCTTTAAATCCTAATTGTAATAGAAGGCAATATCTTGCTGGGCAAGATTTGTAGAGCCTATATAAACACATCATACCATTGTAATAGCTAACACTTCATAGCTTGTAATCGTATCAAGGTACTTTTGATTTTCAATTCTTTTTCAATATTATGTTTTCATTAATTATTATTATTATTTTGTTTTCTTCTTTAATTATGTGCAACTAATTCTCTAATCTGAGGATTGGGTAGTATTCCTTGGTATTCATGCATGCTTGATTACGTGATTTTCTGCTTTGCTGATCTGTTAATGAGATCTTAACACAATTAGAAGAGTAGCTAACTTTTGATTGTATTCTAGGGATTGTAATAAGCTCGGGAGAGAAGTTGCAATCTTAGTACATGATTTAACAGACATAATTTGAATATTAGATCGGGAGATTAATAGGAGAATTGTGAGACATATAATTCTTGGCACTTCACAGTTTATAGATATACTTTGATTGTATCACGGGAGTGACAATTAGGGTGTAGCTGTAGGCACTATATTGTAGCCTGGGAGGGTGCAGTATAACTTTAGAAGAATTGTTTTCAGCAAGGTAGGAACACAGATATCACATTAATATTGAGCATGTATTGAGACCAAGTGAAGAACCCCAGTTCTTAGATTGTTTTCCCATATATTTGATTCTCAGTTTAAAATCAATTCTTAGTGCTTATAATTAGTTCTTGGTTAATTTAGTTAATACACAAAACCAAAATTCTTCTCACACACTTCTAGACGTAAAGAGATAAGAAACCTGAACTTGATATTACAATTCAGTCCTTCCCTGCGAACGAACACATAAAAATACTATTAACAAATTGGCGCCGCTGCCGGGGAAGGCAGTATAGTTGAGTTTAGTTTAATTGTTTCTTGTAGTTTAGATTTTATCTTTGTATATATTTTTCTTTTCTTTCTTTTTGTATTTCTTTCTTTGGTTTTGAGGAGAGAGACTAGATGGAGTACAACTTTGGTTGGAACAACGCTCAGAATTTCTACAACAGTCAAGAACGATATCAAGACTTCAATCCTTACCCACAATTCAATGCTTATGAGGATTGTAATACATATCAGGTGAATTCGTTCTATTCTGAGAACTCATTTTATGCTCCATATGCCCCTAGCAATGATTATTCATATTCGTTTGAAAATCAATATCATGATGATGTTTATCCATATATGTGTAATGATGTTGATACGAGTTTAACTCAGTCTAATCCTTCTTTACTTGCTGATTGGGAGATTGCGCTCAATAAAATAATTCAAGGAACTCAGTCTAATCCTCCCTTACTTTCATTGGGAGTTGTTGATGAACCAACTTTAGAAATTGCTAGTGATGATGATATTCCATGTGATTCAATAGCTTGGTACGAGGAGAATGCTAAATTAAATAATTTTATTTGGGAAGTTCGAGCAGTGTGGTATGAAGGTTGTTATAGAACTCCCCCGTGTGTTAATTTTCCTCTATGCCATGATTCTTGTTTAGCAATTGAAGATAATGTTGTGTCTGATGAGTCTACTTGTGTAGTTGATAATTGTCCCATGCGCATTAATGATAATTTGGATGCAATTGAAATTCTACCAAATCTAGAAAATTTTGAGCTTAATACATTGGTAGACGAGATTAAAATTGATGAGTGTCCAATTATAGAAGAGAAGGAAGTTAAGATTGATGAAATTGAAAATCTTGCTTTAGAGTATAAGGATCCGATTTGGGAGGAGTATATGAGTCGTACTTATAATGATTATTCTGATGACTTTTCTAGCTATTTTGATGTTTCCAAGTCTCTTGAGCATGATAGGTTCTTGAAAGTTTTCGTACTTTTCAATGGATCTAAGGCATATATGCACATCATAATTTTATTACTAATTCGTAGATATGTGCATCTGTTTGCTTTTTATCCTCATTGAAGTTTCCAGGTATAATACGCCAAGCTATTGACGTTAAAGAAGCGCTTCGTGGGAGGCAACCCACGCATTAGTGTAGGAAAAAAAAAAAAATATTTTGAGTGTTTTCAGAAAAGAAAAATCTGTGCTGTGAAAAAAAAAAAAAAAAAAAAAAAAAAAAAAAAAATCGATTTTTCAGTGTGTAACGCAGGCTGCGCCTGCGTTTCTGTCTCTGGCGCAGTGTGTAACGCAGGTTGCGCCTGCGTTACTGGACCTGGGGCAGCCTGCACGCCTGTCACGCAGGCTGCGCCTGCGTGTCTGATCTTGGGGCAGTTTGCAGCAGACTTGCGCAGTGTGCGCGTGGAGCAGTGTGTTCGCTGTGGTACTCAGTTGTGTTGTACGTGTATATATAAAAAAAAAAAAAAACTATTTCAACCCCCAATTCTTATTTATATCTCTTCTTTTCTCCCCTTTACAACTAATTCTTTTCCTATTTCAATTCCAAAACCCCCCATCTTTTCTCCAAAAATTCTAAACCTATTTCTATTCTAATTATTATTATTATTATTATTATTATTATTATTATTATTATTATTATTATTCTTATTATTATTATTTATTATTATAGTTATTATTTATTATTATTATAGTTATTATTTATTATTATTATTATTATTATTATTTTCTTATTTATTATTATCTTTATTATTTTTATTTATTATTATTATTATTATTATTATTATTTTTTGTATATACCCACCTATACATACAAATCCAATTCCTCTTCTATTTATTTAAATCTCTAAAAATTCAATTCTAAAGAGGAATTAATTGCAAGTTCACCTCTTTGATTCGTATTGGGTAAATCTTTTTCTCTAATCTTATTTTTATTACGAATTTGTGTTCTTGTCAATTGGATTTTGTAGTGTTCATGAAAGGTGGCCAGTCTATGGAGCTCGTACGCAGTATCCACCTCCAGATTCTGATTCTTCCGAGGAGGAGGACGAGTAGGTATGTTTTCTGCTATCCCTTGTATTTACTTCCATTCAATGAGGGCATTGAATATTTTAAGTTTGGGGGTGGTTTGGGGGATATGTAGTTGTTGTTGTATTATTTGTTCATGTAGGATTTCATGTTTTGCATATTAGTAGTAGTAAATTATGCATTTATGTTTGTGTTATCTACGTTTGTTTCATATAGGACATTCTGTTTTTATTTTTTTTTTCGTATATCATGTGAGTTCATAATAGTTTGCATTTGCACCCATGCTTTATAGAAATTTTGTGTTGTTGACGCTTTTGATTGAGAAGTGATATGCTTTGTTCTTGTGCACACACATACACTAGTAAGTTGAAGCTAGTAGACTTATTTAATGTTGTAAGTGATTAGAAGGACATGAATATGTGCAAGATGATTTAGTTTGCATGCTTTGAATACAAGTCGGTGCGTTAGAGAGATTTTTGCTTGGGATTGAGTATGTTTTTCCACCAAGTGAGATTTTGAGCCATATTGCATATTTTTTTTGCAATTTATTCGTTTGCTTGAGTGTCCACGGATTGTTTGCATTGCTAGCAGTTGTTTGAGGTCTTTCTTGAAACGCATGACATTATTTGACGATTAAAATGATAAAGGCATTTAGGAATAACCACATATTTTCCCATATTACCACACCATGTTTACATGATCAATTAGTTAACCCGTTGAGCTTAATCCTATTTTTTCGGTGACACACCACGTTACTTGCCATATATCCTTTTTCTTGTATTGGCCTTACATTAACTTGAACCCAATTGTCAAAGGCTAGTATAGTGCTTAAGGGAGTAATAAGGTGTGCATGGAGGGGTTTATTGTTGGTCATAATTTTGGGGAAAAATATTGAGATTGGGTTTGGTTGTTTACTTGATAGTCGGCATATGTAATAAATTGTGGGATCATTTGTTATTGTTTATATTATTGTTTTATTTAGCTCTCGAAAAAAAAAAAAAAAGAGAAAAAAAAAAAGAAAAAAAAAAGAAAAGAAAAAAAAAAAGAAAAAAAAAAGAAAAAAAAAATATATTATGAGAGCATGTTTGTGTTTTAGTCGAATAGTCGAGTGTTCTTAGTAAAATTTATGTGGGGGGAAAATAGGGTGTTGTGAATGGATCATTATGGTACTTACTAGCTTTTGACACTTCACCTGTTTTGGCTTATTTGACATACCTTGTCCCTAGCCCACGTTACAACCCAATTAAAGACCTTTTGATTATCGTCATTGATGTATGTTGTGTTAAGAGTTAGATTGATACCAAATGTCAAGCATGTTTATGATTTTGTTGGAATTGAGTGATACACTTACCCTTGTTCTTGAGTGAATATTCTTTTGTGAGTGGATTGTGAGTGTTTGCTTATTTTTGCGTATGAGATCCCGAGTTTTGTCTCAAAGATGTGCTCTTGTAGGCTTAGCATGTTTACTAACTTATTCTTACACTTGACATGGGCTTGTGAGAACTTATGCATTTTCATTGAGTAGACTATGTGAATACTTGCACTTTCGACACCAAGACATTGCGTATTTACTTTGATTCTTAAGTTGATATGGCATGAGAGGAATTGAAGGTATGGTAGGCTAGATTAATTGCATTTTCATATTAATTGCATTCATGCATTGCATTGCATTGCATTAGGTTAAATGGATTTTGTGGGTACATTCGCTATAGGCCCTCACGAGACCTTACTCGTCCACTAGGGCTGCCTAGGGGTTTAAAGGGCTTGTTGCATATGCCAAATGCAACCGTGATCACCTACGGAAGTGGTACTAATTAGGTAGTTATAATTGTTTATGCTTGAGGACAAGCATCGGTTTAAGTTTGGGGGTGTTTGATAAGTGGATTTTATATCCACTTGGAACATTCTATATCGGCTTAAATTGATTGTTTTGGACTCAAGTTTGTGTAGTTTTGATGTGTTTTGTGTAGTTGTGCAGGTTTCCAAGAATATCTAAGCTTTTGTCGTTTTTGGAGATTTAATTGATTAAAATTCGGATTTTCCGGGAAGGCTGCGCAGCTTATACTGTTTTGGCCATATCTGGAGTTCTAGAAGTCCGTTTTCAGCGATCTTACTGCTCACGCGAAGCTTGAGAGATTTTCTACAACTTGTAAAAGGAAACAAGTGCAAGCAACGTACTGATTAAAGGCGCGCACGTAATCTTGATTAAAGAAGGCTGGGAATTTACTGTTTTGCCCTTTTTCTAATTCTAATTGTATTCTGGGCAGTTTTGGGTACCTTCTTTAAATCCTAATTGTAATAGAAGGCAATATCTTGCTGGGCAAGATTTGTAGAGCCTATATAAACACATCATACCATTGTAATAGCTAACACTTCATAGCTTGTAATCGTATCAAGGTACTTTTGATTTTCAATTCTTTTTCAATATTATGTTTTCATTAATTATTATTATTATTTTGTTTTCTTCTTTAATTATGTGCAACTAATTCTCTAATCTGAGGATTGGGTAGTATTCCTTGGTATTCATGCATGCTTGATTACGTGATTTTCTGCTTTGCTGATCTGTTAATGAGATCTTAACACAATTAGAAGAGTAGCTAACTTTTGATTGTATTCTAGGGATTGTAATAAGCTCGGGAGAGAAGTTGCAATCTTAGTACATGATTTAACAGACATAATTTGAATATTAGATCGGGAGATTAATAGGAGAATTGTGAGACATATAATTCTTGGCACTTCACAGTTTATAGATATACTTTGATTGTATCACGGGAGTGACAATTAGGGTGTAGCTGTAGGCACTATATTGTAGCCTGGGAGGGTGCAGTATAACTTTAGAAGAATTGTTTTCAGCAAGGTAGGAACACAGATATCACATTAATATTGAGCATGTATTGAGACCAAGTGAAGAACCCCAGTTCTTAGATTGTTTTCCCATATATTTGATTCTCAGTTTAAAATCAATTCTTAGTGCTTATAATTAGTTCTTGGTTAATTTAGTTAATACACAAAACCAAAATTCTTCTCACACACTTCTAGACGTAAAGAGATAAGAAACCTGAACTTGATATTACAATTCAGTCCTTCCCTGCGAACGAACACATAAAAATACTACTAACAACTGTCTCTCAAAAGACTGTGTCTATTGAACAAAGATCTCATCCCAAGATCACTTCTGTGTCTACACCTCTTGAGTCTTCTCAGGATAAATCTTTTGCTCACTATACCAGGAGAACAAGGAGAAAGATTCAATTGTCACCTACACACACAGAGTCTAGTCCAACTAATATCATGCAGGTCTCTACAAATGAAGCCACAATCAAGTCAGCAAATGACCATAGAGATCTGGATATTGATTCTTCATGGGAAACTACATTATCATACAGACTGGCTATGGGACTAATTTCTCTCAAAGTGAAGTTGTCAAGGCCTGTTCTAGATTTTTTGGTTGAAAGAGTACCAAAACTTTTATTTCCAGATGAATATGGACTTCTACATCAAAGACTTGACTTAATGAAGATGTATTTCTATGTATCTGTCAGAAGACAATTAGTCAAGAAATTTGGACTCTCGAAGCATGTTGCACTTCAATCACTTCATGCATATTTATTTGACAAGGATGTCATTATTGAAGATGCTTTAGCTCAAGGTGAACAACTGGAGGAAGTAGATAGAGAGAAGCAGTCAACAGAAGATACTATTGCACCAGTGGTGAATAGTAGGAAAGATCAGATCACAGTCACTGCAACACAAGAACCATCTAGTCAGAGGTTGGATGACTCAGGAGCCGTGATAGCTGATGTTGAAAGGTCTTCTGTGATGACTGAGAATGTAAGTGAGATACCCTATGATATGGGAGGAATGACTTTGGTTGATTTTTCTGAAGATCAAACAAATTTTGTTCAGTCAGAGTCTATCCACCTTGAGGGTGAGTCCCAGCAAACAACACTTAAAGACTGTGATGTACTAACTATGGTGTCTAATGAATTATTACTGAAGACATCAGAGTCTAGTAAAGAACCTGAAAGTGGTATACTGGAGCCTGTAGTTTCTGAAAGGAAAGAAAATGATTGTAAGGGTTCAGAGACTATAGAAGCTCACTCCTTGGAGAAAACCTCAAGCCACATGCCAAATGAGGAACCCTCTCTCCATGTGAGTTCAGGTATAAAAACTCCTTCTAAACCCTATTTTTCTGTAGGTCATGAGAGCACTTATCTAAATTTGAGTGATACACTTGAAAAGATGGACTTAGATCCACAATTTGAGCGGCTGGCTCCTGACCAGGCAAAAGGTGAGGTAGAAAGAGTGTTGACTTTAGTAAGTCAAAGTGAGAATAAGGGTATGGATGATCAACTCCATAGTGAGGGAGAGAAAATTAGGAAACCATCATTTGATTTCTGGGATCAGGTTTTTCCTGAATCTTGGTCTGAAAATTTGGATATGGATGCTGGTACTTATTCATTCATCAAAATGTATCAGAAGAATGACCTAGCACATCACAATGCAAAGCCAGAAGTTAAAGCTCAGAAGCAAAAGGAGAGGCTTGCAGGAATCATTAACAGAAGATGTGCCAGGATAAAGCAATCTCTTGATACATATGTACCAAATGAAGTTCCTAATGATCCTAGTGTTCCTTTGTATGTACTTCCAATATCAGCTAGAATTGAGACATCTACAGTCTCTGATCACTCTAAGGAGGAGTCAGGATTTGAAGATGTTAGTACACAGAATACTGGTGAAGGAGATGATGATCATGTTTCAGTTCCAGATCAGAAAGATGAAGATGTTGATACTTCTAATCAGGTTTTATTACTTGAATATCATACAACTCAAGCAACTTCTTCTACAAGACTTGGAGATACAGTTCTTTCTGATTCTGATACTGAAGATACTAGAAGCACTTCCAACATTGAAGTTCATTCTGATGTTTTGAAAGATATTCGGAATTCTCAAATTGCTATGCAAACAAGACTTCAATCACTTGAAGATAACCAAGTCACAATTATGGAAAATCAAGCAGTTCTAATGAATCTCATTTGTTCTGTTTCTGAGTCTCTTGGAATTAATGTTGCTGATGTCAAAAAGGGGAAGATAAAGACAATTCAAAGACAACAACAACAACACCACCAGACTGAGGGAAATAAAGCTGGGGGAGATAAAGAGCAGGAAGAGCAGACAAAGGGAAGTAAAAAGAAGAACCAGGAGTGACAGTGGTGAATATCAGCAAGGAAGTGATAAAGGAAGAGCAGCATTAATAGTTAAAATTCTTTCTTCTAAGTACTAGATAAATGTCTACATCTGAGAAGGAGGTACTTAACTTCATAATTCTACATTCATAAATTCTATTCTGGTTGTATTGTTATATGTTTTGACATCCACAACTTGGATTTATGCTTCAGATTTTAAAGCATAAATAGGCGGAGATTGTTAGGAATAATTCATAAGTTGTGATGTTAAGAATAGAATTTACACATTATACTTCTTGTAATCCTGATCTTATAAAGGATTTAGCACTTTATATAGGATTTATGTGTAAGACAGTTATCTGTACAGTTTAGTCAGGAAAGAACAGTGTATCGGAGACTACATGTCAGGAACAAAGGGCAAATCCTGATGACGGTCTAATACTGATGATGATCAGATACTGATGCAAGATGAAATCCTGATATCAGTCTTGTTACTGATGATGTCATTATGGATGCTACAGAAACTGGCAAGTGCTATAAAACAGGATCGTTGTTTGAAGAACAAGCAAGAAGATATTATGAAGGAAAGAGTTTTCTATTGATGGAAACTATCGACTAGAAGACAGAACGTTGTCATGTATAGATTATATCTTTCTGTTATTAGTTGATAGGTAGCATTATAAATACTCTCTCAATATCATTGTAAAGAGATGTACGTGAGTGTGTTGTGAGTTCGTGTGCGTAGCTCTGTATAAGGTTTGTATTCGAAAGTTCGAAACAAACAGAGAGAGAGATTTGTATTGTCAGCAGCTGCTAAAGGTATTTGTACACCTTTGGTAGAGTTTGTATTTGATCTTATTAATACAAACAGAGTTTGATTCATTCGTTTGTTCTTGTTCATATAATCAAGCAAAAATCAGACACGATTATATAACTTGTATTCAACCCCCCCTTCTACAAGTTATTCGAGTTAACAAGAGAAAACATGGGATCCTAACTTCATTAAATACTTTGCTTAGATCTGACGCCTTTAATCACTATATGCAATGGTTATGATATCTGATCGGACAACACGAAACAAGTACACGCTACCTGTCAGCATACGTATACCAAACTAAACATACATCCACAAAAGAGATAGAAGATGAATAGACACCAATTATGCTTAGACCCTATATGTCTATGGAATTTGAAAACATAACGGTTGAAGAACAAGTTATCCATAATGATCACATAGGGCAATATAAGTATTCTCATCTCATACTACGAATCATGTTGATAAACAATCATGAACCTATGCTAGCATGGCAAGTCCTAAACCTCAAGATCCACTTTCACTTCACAAGAGATTAACAGATTAGATGTTAGGTACGCATCTAACAATTAAGCATAACCATACGAGGATATCAGATATACATCACACACAGATCTTTAAAGCATCAATATACTAAAGCTCCATAAATAAATCCGTTAGAATCCCATGACAACGATTAGCTCATAATTGAACCTCTCGTCATCATGGGATCTGATGAAACCATGATAAAAACAAAGTATGAAAATATACAAATAATCCTAAGTAATTGATATGTAATGGTTCTCTCCTAATGATACAATTTACAAAGGTTGGATGTGTTTATATAGGCTCTATAATTCTTGCCCAGCAATAAAATACCCAAAATAGAATTAAAATAGAATTTCTGCAAAATACGTTTCCTAAACTGATTCCGTTTTTAAGGAAAATTCGTAGCTGACTTTTCTTCAGTATTTTTGGACCGTTCCAGTAGTAATTGGACATCTGGACCACTTTAGAATGATAGCGAATCTCGTTAGATTCGCGTGGACTGCTTACGGGCCTCAAACGGAGTTGTAGAACTCAAGATATGGCCAAAATAGTAAAAACTGTAATTTTTCAGCACCGCGCGCGTGCAACCTGCGCCCATCAGTCTGTTTATCGCGCAACCTGCGCCCACCACGCGCAACCTGCTCGTGCAACACCTGTCCCATATTATAGAAAATCTCCCAAGCTTCGTGTGGGCAGTAAGATCGCTGAAAACGGACTTCTAGAACTCCAGATATGTCCAAAACAGTGTAGACTGCGCAATCGTCTCAGAAATCCGAATTTTACACAAATTTGCTCCTTTCTCCTCCGTTTCTTTTGCATTAGCTAACATCTTCAATACCAAGACACATGTAACTCCTTGATAGCATAACACAAGTATCCAATCTTCATTCCAATGCTTAATTCCACTCTAATATCGATTAGAAACACCAACACTAACTGATAGCTACAACCCTGCACAACTACACAAAACACATCAAAACCACCACAAACTTGAGTCCAAGACAATCAATTTAAGCCGATATGGAACGCTCCAAGTGGATATAAACTCCACTTATCACACCCCCAAACTTAAACCGATGCTTGTCCTCAAGCATAAACAATTACAACTAACTAACTAACTAGTACCACTTCCGTAGGTGATCACTGTTGCATTTGGCATATGCAACAAGCCCTTTAAACCCCCAGGCAGCCCTAGTGGACGAGTAAGGTCTCGTGAGGGCCTATAGCAAATGTACCCACCAAATCCATATAACCTAATGCAATGCAATGCATGAATGCAACTAAATGAAAATGCAATTAATCTAGTACTAATATCCTACCATACCTTCAAATTCTCTCATGCCATATCAACTTAAGAATCAAAGTAAGTACACAATGTCTTGGTGTCGAAAGTCCAAGTATTCACATAGTCTACTCAACGAACATGCATAAGTTCTCAAAAGCCCATGTCAAGTGTAAGAATAAGTTAGTAAACATGCTAAGCCTACAAGAGTACATCTTTGAGACAAAACTCGGGATCTCATACGCAAAAACAAGCAAACACTCACAATCCACTCACAAAAGAATATTCACTCAAGAACAAGGGTAAGTGTATCACTCAATTCCAACAAAATCATAAGCATGCTTGACATTTGGTATCAATCTAACTCTTAACACAACATACATCAATGACGATAATCAAAAGGTCTTTATTTGGGTTGTAACGGGGCTAGGGACAAGGTATGTCAAATAAGCCAAATCAGGTGAAGTGTCAAAAGCTAGTAAGTTCCATAATAAATCATACACAACACCCTATTCCCCCCCCCACATAATTTTTACTAAAACAAACACTCGACTAGTCGATTGAAATAGGATCACAACAAACACAAACATGCTCTCATAATATATTTTTTTCCCTTTTTTTTTCATTTTTTTCCTTTTTTTCTTTTCTTTTCTCGAGAGCTAAATATAACACAAACAATAATATAAACAATAACAATGATCCCCACAATTTTATTACACATGCCGACTATCAAGTAAACAACCAAACCCAATTTTCAATATTTTCCCCAAAATTATGACCAACAATAACCCCTCCTTGCACACCTTATTACTCCCTTAAGCACTCTACTAGCCTTTGACAATGTGGGTTCAAATTAATGTACGACCAATACAAGAAAAAGGTCTAGGCAAGTAATGTGGTATGTCACCGAAAAAATAGGATTAAGCTCAACGGGTTAACTAATTGATCATGTAAACATGGTATGGTAATATGGGAAAATATGCGGTTATTCCTATTGCCTTTATCATTTTAATGGTCAAATAATGTCATGCGTTTCAAGAAAGACCTTAAACAACTGCTAGCAATGCAAACAATCCGTGGACACTCAAGCAAACGAATAAATTGCAATATGCAATAAGGCTCAAAAACTCACTTGGTGGAAAAACATACTCAATCCCAAGCAAAAATCTCTCTAATGCACCTACTTGTATTCAAAGCATGCAAACTAAATCATCTTACACATATTCATGTCCTTCTAATCACTTACAACATTCAATAAGTCTACTAGCTTCAACTTACTAATGTATGTGTGTGCACAAGAACAAAGCATATCACTTCTCAATCAAAAGCGTCAACAACACAAAATTCCTATCAAGCATGGGTGCAAATGCAAACTATTATGAACTCACATGAAATACTAACAAAAAAACATAATGTCCTATATGAAACAAACGTAGATAACACGAACATAAATGCATAATTTACTACTACTAATATGCAAAGCATGAAATCCTACATGAACACATTGACTAACAATCACATATATATACACTACTTATCCCTCAAACCACCCCCAAACTTAGAATATTCAATGTCCTCATTGAATGGAAGTAAATACAAGGGAAAGTAGAAAACATACCTTGGGTTGCCTCCCAAGAAGCGCTTCTTTAACGTCAATAGCTTGACGTTACTTCCAAGCCTCCATTAAGGATGATAATAGTTGGCCTGATCCTCTCTTCGTGAGACTTCATCGTCATCATGACGATACACTTTCTGCCCCTTCTTCTCGCTTGGCCTATTCGTATAACAACTATGTCCTATTCCAATGCCTTCATCTGTTGACCCAAAATCTGACAATTTGTAGAACAGCACACATTCGCGGGCTTCGCTTGAATATAATGGAGGAGGGTAAATGTAAGTTGTTGAAGCCTTTGGTTCCTCAAAGAGAACTTCCTCCATTGGCTCTAATGCGCTACCTCCATCTTTAAACTCTGAGACAAGTAGAAGACCTGCATCTTTCCCATGTTCTTCAGCCTCTTGGTATGCACATACCAATTCTTGAAATTTGTGCAGCTCATCAGTGTCTGTCCCAAATAGTGCCCTTTCCAAATCATCCACCATCCTAACATGATCAAATTCCTCACATGGCTTGTGAACACACACCTCACCTTGGAATTTGTCTTCCTCAATTATGCATGCAGTACCTTGCTCCAAGTCACCATTATTTTCTGGAATTGCCTCTGGTATGAATTGTTGTTTCTCTTGTTCCAAGGCACTCACAACTTGAGCAATTAGTGTCCCCATAGATTTGGTAGACTCCTCATAACTTCTTGCAAGCATCCTAATCTCCTCCATAACATCAACCTCATCTGACTGAAAAGTAGGAGTAGGTTGTTGATGTTGAAACTCTTCACTCCCAAAGAAATATGTTATATCTGGAACATCTTGCTGGTACTGTTGAGGATGGTATTGAAAATATGGTTGCTCCTCATAAGTGACATATGGATCAACTCCTTCATAGTAACAATATTGTGAGGGATCATGAACGCCCAAACACCGCTCACATTGCTGAGGCATGGATGTACTCGAATATGCCCACCATGGAAACTCCTCGCATGCCATCTTCACACACTCAAGTACCTGAACACACCGAACTAAACAAAATAGGTAAGAAAAACAAATCCGAGTCAGTGAACTCTAACGAACACTATTGACAAGCACATAAACCAAAAATAAAACACCGATGATCCCCGGCAGCGGCGCCAAAAACTTGTTTTTGCTAAATCACGCAAGCGTACGTGGTCACAAGTAATACAGATAGAAGTCAAGTTCGTTCCCACAGATATCTGGTTATGGTTTCAATTCAGTAGATGCACCTATGCAACAATGTATGATTATTATTCACTGCTAAGACAATTAACAAATTTAGGTTTAATAAACTAAATTAACTAATAAGTAAATTAACAAACTAAGAATTAACTAACTAACAAGAATTGGAATCGAATTACTTCTGCAAGAGAAAACATGGGATCCTAACTTCATTAAATACTTTGCTTAGATCTGACGCCTTTAATCACTATATGCAATGGTTATGATATCTGATCGGACAACACGAAACAAGTACACGCTACTTGTCAGCATACGTTTACCAAACTAAACATACATCCACAAAAGAGATAGAAGATGAATAGACACCAATTATGCTTAGACCCTATATGTCTATAGAATTTGAAAACATAACGGTTGAAGAACAAGTTATCCATAATGATCACATAGGGCAATATAAGTATTCTCATCTCATACTACGAATCATGTTGATAAACAATCATGAACCTATGCTAGCATGGCAAGTCCTAAACCTCAAGATCCACTTTCACTTCACAAGAGATTAACAGATTAGATGTTAGCTACGCATCTAACAATTAAGCATAACCATACGAGGATATCAGATATACATCACACACAGATCTTTAAAGCATCAATATACTAAAGCTCCATAAATAAATCCGTTAGAATCCCATGACAACGATTAGCTCATAATTGAACCTCTCGTCATCATGGGATCTGATGAAACCATGATAAAAACAAAGTATGAAAAGATACAAATAATCCTAAGTAATTGATATGTAATGGTTCTCTCCTAATGATACAAATTACAAAGTTTGGATGTGTTTATATAGGCTCTATAATTCTTGCCCAGCAAGAAAATACCCAAAATAGAATTAAAATAGAATTTCTGCAAAATACGTTTCCTAAACTGATTCTGTTTTTAAGGAAAATTCGTAGCTGACTTTTCTTCAGTATTTCTGGACCGTTCCAGTAGTAATTGGACATCTGGACCACTTTAGAATGATAGCGAATCTCATTAGCTTCGCGTGGACTGCTTACGGGCCTCAAACGGAGTTGTAGAACTCAAGATATGGCCAAAATAGTAAAAACTGTAATTTTTCAGCACCGCGCGCGTGCAACCTGCGCCCATCAGTCTGTTTGTCGCGCAACCTGCGCCCACCACGCGCAACCTGCTCGTGCAACACCTGTCCCATATTATAGAAAATCTCCCAAGCTTCGTGTGGGCAGTAAGATCGCTGAAAACGGACTTCTAGAACTCCAGATATGTCCAAAACAGTGTAGACTGCGCAACCGTCTCAAAAATCCGAATTTTACACAAATTTGCTCCTTTCTCCTCCGTTTCTTTTGCATTAGCTAACATCTTCAATACCAAGACACATGTAACTCCTTGATAGCATAACACAAGTGTCCAATCTTCATTCCAATGCTGAATTCCACTCTAATATCGATTAGAAACACCAACACTGACTGATAGCTACAACCCTGCACAACTACACAAAACACATCAAAACCACCACAAACTTGAGTCCAAGACAATCAATTTAAGCCGATATGGAACGCTCCAAGTGGATATAAACTCCACTTATCAGTTTGCAATAGATTTTCACACCTTCGTTTGTATAATAAGATTTACATCAGCAGATCAAAACATTTGCTTTTAATAAGACTGCATATATATTCAATACCAATTAATTTTCAGAAGAACAACTCTCTCTTCATCCATTTTTCTTTGGAATGCACCTTAGTCAGCTGACATTAACACTGAAACCCCCCTCCATTCATGAAGAACATTATTCATTGATTGTCTAGACCTTGTAAACATTGTTCCTAATTATTCATCAAACAATTTGCACAGCCCCTTCGGGGCCAGACAGTGTGATGCAAAATTTGCACACACCAGTCAAACTTTCACAGATTTTTGTATGTATTAACTTATTGGGCTATTAATAATATAATTGATAACAAACTAATCGAAAAATGCCAACCAAATTCTTATTCAGTGCCCTTGGGTAAATATTAAAAAAACTGAAAAGTTGAATACTTTTTTTTTATAATGGATTGTCGGGTACATAGAACTATATCAAGGCATCAACAACATTGTCACCCTAAAGGCTGGTAGCTACACTCGGACATTATCGGCATTAAGTCCTCTTCTTTTCGCCCTTATACTAGATGTCATGTCGCGAGAGATCCAAGATTCCGTCCCTTGGTGCATGATCTTCGCCGATGATATCGTGTTAGTGGCAGAGTCGAGGGGGGAGGTTAACGAGAAGTTGGAACTTTGGAGATCTACTTTGGAGTCCCAAGGATTACGTATGAGCCGTTCTAAAACCGAATATCTTTGGTGTAACTTCAGTGGTGAGGAGAGCGAGGGAGGAGTAGCAGTTAAGATCCAAGATCAGATCGTACCTAGTACGGATAAGTTCAAGTATCTAGGGTCGATCATTCAGAAGGAGGGTGAGGTTGAAGACGATGTCAAACATCGTATCAAGGTTGGGTGGCTAAGGTGGAGGGCAGCGTCAGGAGTGATGTGCGATAAGAAGGTCCCTCTTAAGTTGAAAGGAAAATTCTATAGAGCGGCAATCCGGCCGGCGATGCTTTACGGTTCGGAATGTTGGGCGGCAAAGAAGGACATCGAAAGGAAGCTGGAAGCGGCTGAAATGAGGATGTTGCGTTGGTCGTGCGGGCGCACGATGTTAGATAGAATTCCGAATGGGGTGTTTAGGAGCGAGCTTGAAGTGGCGCCTCTTTCGGCGAAAGTCAGGGAAGGGAGGTTGAGATGGTTCGGCCACGTCCGTAGGAAGTTGGCTGGAGCCCCAGTGAGGAGGATAAAGAGTCTTTCGGTGGATGGGGTGAGGAGGAGAGGCAGACCGAGGAGGTCGTGGGAAGAACAGCTTAAGTTGGATCTGAAGGCCCTGAACTTGAATGAGACCATGATAGCTGACAGGTGCGCGTGGAGGCGTCAGATCAGAGTGGTAGATTCCCTTTTAGGGAGCGGCGCCGTAGTGGAGAGCCTCATAGTTGGTTTGTCTCGATTAGCTTTAGCTTAGAAGTCTAGCGTTTTATTTTTAGCATTTTTCGTTTATTGTATTTTGATTGCCTTGGACCGGTATATTCTTGTATGACTCGGTTGATTAGGTCAGCTGTCGTTTGCGTGTGGTGTTTTTGCAGGGGACCCGACCAGAGTTATTCTCACAAGTTGAAGAAGTGGAGAGCATCAGGACCTCAGTATAAAAATATCAGAATTCCAAGCAGGCGGGTAGGTCCCATGTGGAGAACGCCATGGGCTCAGGTATTGCTTTAAACATTCTTGAACCTTTAAGATTACTGTTCTTCATCATCCACCGTATCTGTCATGCACTTAGCCGGGGGTCTTCACGGAAACAGCCTCCCCGCCTTAAAAAGCGGGGGCATGGTCTGCGTACAACTTACCCTCCCCAGACCCTGCTCTGAGCGGGATATACTGGGTATGTTTGTGTAACACCCCCAGATCCGGGGTCCGGGATCGGGTCGTTACGGTCTTATTTTCCATAATTAATACTTTACTTGAGTCCACAATAAATAAATCACCTGCTGTGACCCCACAATAATAACCACTCACACACACACAGTTATAGTCCCAGAGATGAAATTGAAATAAGTCTTGCATTACTGGTTACGAATAAAAGTTATTACAAGCCAAAATGATAACATCATAAGTTTAAAAGTTTTGCCGTTGATTAATCATTATTGATACATATAAGTAAACTGGAAATCATGGCTGCTGAGCTATGCTACCTCAGCAATGGCAGCGATGATATCAACGGGGAGCCCTGCGGGGCGGGTAACCTGCTTGCGCCGAGTGCGCCTGACGCGGGCCATGTGACCTAGCTGTTGTTGTGACATAATAAATAAGCAAGGGTGAGCAACAGCCCACCAACAATATATAACTGTGCAGTAATATATAAGACAGTTCAAAGATATGTTTGAAATCATATGCCATGCATTAGAGAAAATATTGCCAGTTTAATATAAAGGATGAAGTTACAAGGTAACTCAATAAATGTATATTTTGTGGAAGCATATGCTATGCCAAAATAAGCAAGATAGCATCATTTTCATAAACATAGGAACTTGCAGAATGATATTGCAATTCCAGTTTGAAATACTTTTCAAATCTGCCAACTATGATGATGTTGCAGAAAATTTCCAACATTGAGTGATGAACTAATACGGGAGCATTGCCGCGCCAGATGCCCTGACGTTTACGGGGATCAGCCGTATGTCATGCATCTCATCAGTCGTTCTCTACATGTAGAAGGTAGCTCCGACGGATTTACTTGTTTACCGCCCTCTGGAACTCCTAAGCCAACGGTTGGGCTATTGCTGGACCGGCGCCACTCGGCCACTTACGCGTCTCCTAGTTCATTCCATACCCATAACTTTGAAACATAAAGTTTGTCCCCCTTTCCCCAAGTATAATACTTGTTGATAAGACTCCACCAGGTGGTCATATCTAAATGGAAAGGAAAATTTACCAATATTTCCCAAGCTACTGCTTGTTAATGGATAATGACTTGTTCCAACATTCTTTCCCCTCGAATAATGAGTGGGTACACGTAATGCCAGGAATAATAGCAACCAAGTTGCGAGTGAACGAATAATTTATGACCGAGCAGTCACAAGATAAATAACATTCCTCAAGTAAGGTTCCCTTATAATAGAATCGAAGGGAGAATGAAATCACTGAGAACCTTCCTTGATAATATAATAATATTAATAAGACTCTGTAATAATTTATATAATGTTCGGAGGTCGATGATACTATGTGAATGACACCAAGTATCTTTGAAACGAGTTAGAAGAATTAAATAAATATTCCAAGAATATTTCTTGAGTCACGGGTATTGGAAAGGTGTTGCTCGGAATAATCTTTGAATAACTGTTCAGAATAATATTCATTGGACGAATAATGAATATTCCTATTAATAATAATAGTATTTTATTGATGAAATAATCGTCAAATGGATATTTGAACTAATATTCATTGAATAAATAATGAATATTCAACTTAAGAATGATACTTATTGATGAAGTAATTATCGGTTGAATATTTGAGACCATATTCATTGAATAAATAATGAATATTCGACTTAATAATAATTATCGAAGAATGAATATCGAATGAATATTTAAAATCATGTTCAATAATAGAATTGACTTTAACTGAATGTCGAAGATAATATTTATCGAATAACTGAAGTTCGAATCAATGCTCAACTAATATTTATAAAATAAATAGAGATCGAATGAATATTCGAAATAATATTCATTTAAATAAATAAGACTCGAATGAATATTAAAATAATATTCATTAATTAAATAAACTCGAATGAATACTCAAAATAATATTTATCGAGTAAATAAGAATGAATAACTTAATTGAGAGTTCGAAATAATATTCGAATATTTAATCGACTTTAGATGAATATTAATCATATAATATTCCTCGAATAAATAAGCATCTGATGAACAATCCGAATAATATTTATTAAATAATCTCAAGGAATATCCCAACAATATTTGCCGGATAACAAATGGAAAATATTTACTTAAATATTTTCTCTGAAGATAATATCAATATATCAAGGAATATCGACTCCCGGTCTATAATCAAAGAATGAGATTCACTGCCCTTTTGATTAAGGGTCTAAATAATTTTCGGCTTATAGCTGATATATAACTATCTAGCTTATAAGCCAACAATAATTCAGGGAACAAGCATTTCAAAATAATTCGAGAATAGGCATGCATGCTATGGCATATGTATACTGAAAACACATACATATATATACATTCACAACAACAGCCTTTAAAAAGAAAGGTTCGAAAACTTGCCTGGAAGTCGAGTACGGGTAGGGGTAGTGGTAGCGTGTCCCGGGTCAGCCTGATGATCTATAAATAGCCAAGGCATTCGGGATTAATCACTTAACAACTTTCAAAAGGTTAAGTATAAACTTAACTTAGATAGAAACACGTTTTCAAGTCGTTTCGTTATACCCCTCTAATTCACTCTTATTATTGCCTTTATTACCCGACACTTGTTCGTTACTAAAGCATGACCTTATACTTACATATGGTAAGTATTTAAATCGTATAAGTTTTAAAGTCGAAAGATTAGACCTCGATATTTATCGATCGTTTTCTAAGTGGTTTACCGAAGTTATAACCAAGTATACCTTTTAGGGGTACTTTCGTACTTAACCTAGATTCGAACATTTTTATAAAATCGGAAAACGATCCATTTGACATGCGGTCTTCTCCCACACCTTCCTTTTTATCTCTATTATTTAATTATCACGATTCGCCACTGATTAAACAAAATTAAAGGGAATCAATTTCAATTACGAACTTTTGATTACGGTTCCGAACCACTTTTACGAATTTAATCATAACTCCTAAACCGTAAGTCCGTTTCATGCGATCTTTATATCAAAACGAAGCTCATAACATAATCTAGCTAATCATGGCAAAAGTCGAAGCTAATCAGTGAGTTATACCTTCTGTCCAATTCGTGTTCTTAATGTTAACGAAATTTCGGCATTACGACGGCTATAAATCGAATATATCTAAATTCCAAACCTTCCAATAATCAAGGTATCCATCCCAAACAACATATACATGATATATCACCATGAACTGAGGCCAAGCAATGCCTTTCCGTTCATCTAAACTATTTTTAACATTTATCAAATCTAAATCACAATCATGCTTATAATCATGCTAATAACACATCTTATACTAAAACCCACCAAGATCATGCAAAATCTCAAGGTAAAGTCTAGGGTTTCAAGTTGCTATACCTTCCTTGGAGTATGATCTAGCCTCACTATGCTTGGTATGATCCTTAGAGGTGCTTAAGCTTGCTAAATCAACCATGAAAAACAAGAAAAAAACAAGATTAGTTCATGAAAACACTATTCACCCTCCTCTTAAATCATTTTTTTGAAAATGGAAAAAGAAGAGATTGAAGCTAGGATTTTGAGGAGATCATTTATATGAAATGTAAGTCTCACCATAAAAGTTTCAAGATCAACAAATGGTTGGAAGTTGGATTTTTGTTTTGGAATTAAAGCTTTTGCCGAATGGTGTTCTTGGAGGGGGGAGAGAGTATTTTGCTTGGTTGATTTTTTGCAATAATGCATAAAGTGGTGTTTACTTGGATAATATCTCCTTAAAGTGGTGTTAGTGGAGTGTGATGTATAGAATGATGTATTTGTGAGGACAAGTGTTGAAGATTGGATGGTTTAAGGCTTAACCAAGTGGTTTGTTTTCTAAGTACTTAGTTGATTCACTAAGTATTGGTTACTTAAGTAACTATATGGTTTCTAGATATTTGTCACTTGCACACATGCATGCATCTTACCTCCTCTACTTGATTCCTTGTCCGTTTATTGCTTAATTCGTTGATCGTTCGAGGGAATAACTCATTCGTTTCTAGTTAGGGTTTTACCGAAAACCTTCTTAATATTCATAATACTATTCCTCATCTTTCTTAATACTTTCCGAATTTAAATTCCTTAAATTCCTTTTATAATTCCTTATGTCTTGCAGTGTCCAGGGAATTCTCGGAGAAAATAAAAGTGCTCTTTTTCTGAATCCGACAGCTTTTACATACACTTATTTTCTTCCGGGATCACTAATACGAACTCAGAAATCCGTTCCGAGTACCGGGTATAACATTATTATAATAATATTCCAAATTCCACCAAAATCACTATTCATCACTTATTTTTATTTAATTCCTATAATTAGGAAAATGAACCTGGTTCACTCTCGGGTGCTTCTTAACCTTTTTACGGAACCGCTGGACTTATAATAGATATTGATTTGGATGACATAAGAATAATCTTACTTGAAGTAATATACTTATATTCTTAGGAGATAGATCATTCTTATCTATGCCGTCAACCAAAAGTATTCTGCATGACATATAAATAATTGAATTCAAATCCGTTCCATTCATTTAATAGATCTTCGTTACATCGCAGTCATAACCACTATTCATTCCCACATTATTACAAAATAAAAAGTTTTAAATTCTACCAAAAATCTGGGTTCTTACAGTCTCCCCTCCTTAAAAGGATTCCGTCCCGGAATCAGCTTGAAAACAAATGGGGGTACTTTTCCATCATTGCACTTTCTAGCTCCCAGGTTGATTCTTCTATGTTGTGATTCTGCCATAAAACTCTGACAAGCTTGATGACCTTGTTTCGGAGCACTTGATCTTTTCTGTCCATGATTTCCACAGGTTGCTCTACGTAGGTCAAGTCTGGTTGCATGTCCACGTGCTCATATTCCACTATGTGCTTGGCATCTGGGTTATATTTCCTTAGCATTGAGACATGGAACACATTGTGCACTTGCTGCAGGTTTGGGGGTAATGCCAGTTCATAAGCTAGCTCCCCAATACGTCTTAAGATCTCAAATGGCCCAATATATCTAGGGCTCAGCTTCCCTTTCTTTCCAAACCTCATTAAACCCTTCCAAGGAGATACTTTCAAGAACACTAGGTCTCCCACCTCATATTCTTTTCCTTTCCGAGCTAAGTCGGCATATTTCTTTTGTCGGTCTTGGGCTGCTACCAGCCGTCCTCTTATTAGATCCACTGCATCTTTAGTCCGTTGGACCATCTCAGGCCCGAGCATCTTTCGCTCTCCAACTTCATCCCAATATAAGGGAGATCGGCATTTCCTTCCATAAAGGGCCTCGTAAGGCGGCATCCCTATGCTTGAATGAAAGCTATTGTTGTAGGAGAACTCAATCAATGGCAAGTGATCATCCCAATTCCCTTTAAAGTCTATAGCACAGACTCTCAACATATCTTCTAGTGTCTGGATGGTCCTTTCACTTTGCCCGTCTGTCTGGGGATGGTAAGCTGTACTCATGTTTAGCCTGGTTCCCACACATTCCTGAAAGCTCCTCCAAAACCTGGAGTTAAATCTGGGATCTCTGTCAGATACTATGGCGACTGGGACTCCATGTCGCGCCACTATTTCTTTGAGGTAGATGTCTACAAGCCTATCAACCGTGTACCTTTCGTTGATCGGTAGGAAGTGAGCTGACTTTGTTAGTCGGTCTATAATCACCCATATGGCATCATGATTTGCTTTGGTCCTTGGTAAACCTACTACGAAATCCATCGCTATATGTTCCCATTTCCATTCGGGAATCTCCAAGGGGTGTAGAAGTCCACTAGGCCTCTGGTGCTCTGCTTTCACTTTCTGGCAAGTCAAGCATCTGCTTACCCACTCTACCACGTCCTTTTTCATGTTGGGCCACCAGTAGTACTCTTTCAAATCTCTATACATTTTGGTGCTACCGGGGTGCACTGAGTATCCTGAGTTGTGTGCCTCATATAGAATTTCTTCCTTGAGTTCCTGATTGTTTGGGACCCATATCCTCCACATATATCTCATGATTCCTCCCTTATCTTTTTCACACTTTATTTCTTCCCCAGTCATTAACTCCTCTGTCGAGTTCTTTTCTGCTTCCATCATTTGTTCTTGGCATAACCTAATCTTTTCCAACAGTAGAGGCTGGATCCGAATTTCCATCAACTTTTCTTGACCTTCTTCAGGTATCTTAATCTCAATTTCCAGCCTCTCGAAGTCTTTTATCAACTCTTCCTCTGTAGTTATCATTTTGAGCTTCTCTTTCCTACTAAGGGCGTCAGCCACCACATTGGCTTTGCCCGGGTGGTAACGAATCTCACAGTCGTAATCCTTGATTAGCTCTAGCCATCTTCTCTGGCGCATGTTAAGCTCTTTCTGCGTAAAAATGTACTTGAGGCTCTTATGGTCAGTGTAAATCTCACACTTCTCTCCATACAAGTAGTGCCTCCAAATTTTTAAGGCAAAAACAATTGCTGCTAATTCCAGATCATGGGTGGGGTATCGGATCTCGTAATCCTTCAATTGTCTTGACGCATATGCTATTACCTTGCCGTGCTGCATAAGCATGCATCCCAATCCTTTATGCGAAGCATCACTGTAAATCACGAAATCTCCTTTTCCATCAGGCAACGCCAATACTGGGGCCGTTACCAACCTCTTCTTCAGCTCTTGAAAACTCTTCTCGCATTTTTCAGTCCATTCAAATTTCTCAGTTTTCCGGGTAAGTCGAGTTAACGGGGCTGCAATCTTTGCAAAATCTTGAACAAATCGTCTGTAATATCCTGCTAACCCTATGAAACTCCTTACCTCTGTTGGAGTGGTTGGTCGCTCCCAATTTGAAACTGCCTCTATCTTGGAGGGGTCAACTAGCACTCCTTCTTTGTTGATTACGTGCCCTAAAAATTGTACTTCATTTTTCCAGAACTCATACTTTGAGAATTTGGCATATAATTGCTCTTTCCGGAGCGTCTCTAAGGTTATCCTCAATGTTCAGCGTGTTCTTCCTCTGTCTTTGAGTAGATCAAAATATCATCAATAAAGACTATAACAAACTGGTCCAAATATTCCTTGAACACTCTATTCATTAAATCCATGAAAGCTGCTGGGGCGTTGGTCAATCCGAATGACATCACCAAGAACTCATAATGTCCATACCTAGTACGGAATGCAGTCTTTGGAATATCTTCAGGTTTAATCTTCAGCTGGTGATATCCGGTTCTCAAGTCAATCTTGGAGAAATACACAGCTCCTCTTAGCTGGTCAAACAAATCATCAATTCTGGGCAACGGGTACTTATTCTTTATGGTTAGCTTGTTCAACTCTCGATAGTCGATGCATAACCTCATACTCCCGTCCTTTTTCTTGACAAACAATACTGGTGCGCCCCAAGGCGACACACTGGGTCTTATCATACCCTTATCCAACAGTTCCTGTAATTGCTTTGCTAGCTCTTTCATTTCTACTGGTGCTAATCGGTATGGGGCCTTTGAAACTGGCGCCGTCCCCGGGGCTAACTCGATAGCAAACTCAATCACTCTATCTGGTGGTAACCCAGGAAGATCTTCAGGAAACACATCTTCAAATTCGTTAACCACCGGAATGTCTTGTATCCTGGGCGCCTCTTTCTGGGTGTCGATAACGTAAGCTAAATAAGCTTCGTTCCCTTTTCGTAGCAGTCTCTTGGTCTGCGCCATGGTTAGAATGGTTTGGGTTTGTCGTAACCCTTTAAACACTATTTCCTTATTTCCTGGGGTTTTCAACTTAACCTTTTTCCCTTTACAATCTATTTGCGCATTATTACGAGACAACCAGTCCATTCCCAAAATAACATCGAATTCCCCTAGCTTAAAAGGGATCAAATCAACACAGAAGGATCGTCCTCCTATTTCTATTTTGCAATCGGAGTGAATCTGATTAACTGGAACGACTTCCTGATTAGCTATCTCTACTTGCAAAGACTCCCTTAGTGGTTGAGTTTTAAGTTTCAATTTATGTGCAAAATCTCTAGATATAAAAGACTTAGTTGCCCCAGAATCAAATAAAACATTTGCACTGACTGAATTGAGGGAAAATGTACCTGCTATCACATCCGTGTTCCTCACGGCATCTTGTACTGTCATATTAAAAGTTCTAGCAGTTGGTGGCCTATTGGAGGCAGCTCTGCTTGCCCCTGATGCCGCTGGTTTGTTCATCGGGCAATCCCTCCTCATGTGACCTGGACGACCACACTGAAAACAAGTAGTGCCTTTGCTGGCAGTAGGAGCAATTGCGGTACACTGGTGGGCATAGTGGCCTGCTCGCCCACACTTATAACAGACCGTCTGTTTCTGAGTACACACCCCGGAATGTCTCTTCCCACAAGTGGCACATACTGGTAGTGGAGGTCTGGAATGATGGGAACGGGACACTCCAGCTTGTTGGCCGCCCTGGCTCACAGTTGCACTCCCAGATGGTTTAAACCCAATATTCCTCCCAGGTAGGGAAACTGCTCCTCGGTTGAACCTATTTGGGGGCCTTCCCCCTGCGGAACCTCCGCCCATGCTGGCATGCTTTCTCTTTAATCCCCCCTTCTCTCTCTCTCTTTGTATCTGATCGCTCCCTGCTTCCACAATGGTTGCCTTTTGCACCAAGGTGGCATAATCAGTAATCTCTAAAACGGCCACTCTGTTCTGAATCCACTGCTTCAGCCCTTGCTGAAACCTGTTAGCTTTCTTTTCTTCAGTGTCCACAAACTCTGGTACAAATCGTGATAACTCAGTAAACTTGGCTTCATAATCAGCCACTGTCATATTGTTCTGCTTCAGTTCCAAAAACTTAAGTTCCATCTGGGTTTTCATAAACTTTGGGAAATACTTCTCTAGAAACAATTGTTTAAACCTATCCCAGGTTACAATAGCATCGGTCTCCATATTTTTCTTAGCTTCCCACCAATAGTTGGCCTCTCCTTTTAGCAAGTAGGTAGCAAAGACAGTCTTTTGGGCTTCCCCAATACTCAGAATCTCGAAAGATTTCTCCATTTCCTTGACCCAGGCCCTTGCCTCTACGGGGTCAGCCGATCCGTGAAACTCTGGGGGTTTGAGGGACTTGAAGGCCCTAAAGGAATTGGCCACAGTGGTGTTGTTTCCTTGGGGTGGTTGGGGGTATTGGTTCAAATTCTGCCTGAGCAGTTCCATAAATTGTCCCATGGGGTTTCCGCCCTGGTTCTCCCCCTGATGTTCGACTTCAGTTTCCCCTTCTTCTATTTCCTCTTCAAACTCTGCAGTATAGAAAGTTTCATCCCCCATCCCATAATGGGAATCCTCCTGCTCATTATAGTCCTGATCCTGTTCTTCATTATACTCAAAATTTTCCTCATGTTGATTGTGACTTTCTTGGTCAGTAGATTCGTGAGGGTTAGCCCTAGTACCCATTCTTCTCGGAGGCATTTTACTGAAAATTTGGACAATATACATTAGGTTTATTTACCTATTTCAGAGGGTTTTTCTCACAATATCGATGCATAAATGGATTTAAGATCCCACAGTTCTATATATCGTGGCAGTTTTAGCCGAAAGCAGTACGGACAGATATAATATAATAAACTAGTGATCGCGTCATAAGAAACTGAAATGACTGAAAAGGGAAATAAATATATACCAAGTACCAAACGGTACAACATCCGACATACAACAACAGTTTTAAAAGAAATACAACCATCCGAATAACAACTAGTCAAAAGTGAAATAAGCTGTCTATCTGTCTAGTCTGCAACAGGGATCTACAAGCTGAAACTATCCCTACCAAAAATCGGCACTACTATGACCGTACAAGACTAGACAACTAGACCAATACATCACTATCCCTGCAGTCAGCCACGACGGCGGGTCAAATCTAGAACCCTCCTCATAGCAAGGCGGAAAATCTCCTCTGCATCAGCCCTGGATACCATGCCATGCCCATCACTGGGTAACTGTCGCACCCTCACACGGGCCCTCAGCTCTATGCCGGTCACCTGCCTATACATATCTCTAGCTCTGGCACGCCTGCCACCCAGGTGCCTCAACCGGGCCTCTCTCTCTGCGGCTAGCTCTCTGCGGGACTCTGCCAGCCTGGCCTCAGCCACGGCTACCTCAGAAGTAAGTCTGCCTACAACATAGTGGTGAAAACATGCTGGGACGTCCCCTGTCGGACCATGGGGTGGAGGGGCTGGATCTGCTGGAAGGGCAGCCTCTGCCTGCTGTGGCTCTGGGGTCAATGCCTCAAACTCATCTGACACTGGGCTCACAGGTAGTGGTGGCGGGGTAGGGGCTCTCTCATCAGAGAGGGGTGGCACATGAAGTCCGGAACTCCCTACAACATCAGCCACGGGCTCATCAACATCTCCCTCGGCACCCTCATCTACATCCTGGCCTAAAACAGCAGCCATCACCTGCTCTGTGGTCATGTCAGTATCCTCCTCCAAAGTCCTAATCTGAGTCACAACCCAAAAGTCCTCCCCAATCTCTCTACCCTCAGGTACAAGCTGGTCCTCCTCAGGGTCCTCATCATCAACATCCTCAGCAACTAACTCAGCATCCCCTACGGCCTGGACCTCCTCCTCTGACTCAATAACATCAGTATCAGCATCACCCTGGACCTCCTCAGGGTCCTCCTCCTCTGACTCCATGACATCAGTATCAGCATCCACCTGGACCTCAGGGTCCTCCTCCTCTGACTCAACAACATCAGTATCAGCATCTGAATCTACCATCGCCGAGCCCTCGGCGGCCTGGATCGCATCATCGTGCTGTCTCTCATACTCCTCCGGATCCGACATGTCGCTCGCCTACACAATGACGAATTATATTACTATCATGATACTTAAAAGTTCCCATAAGGGTTTTAAGTGAACTTGGCAAGAGTTCTTATTATCTTAGTGAATTTATTATTGTATAGCGTCGCATCATCTCTTGGGATTTATAACTCTCTCTCTGATACCATTTCTGTAACACCCCCAGATCCGGGGTCCGGGATCGGGTCGTTACAGTCTTATTTTCCATAATTAATACTTTACTTGAGTCCACAATAAATAAATCACCTGCTGTGACCCCACAATAATAACCACTCACACACACACAGTTATAGTCCCAGAGATGAAATTGAAATAAGTCTTGCATTACTGGTTACGAATAAAAGTTATTACAAGCCAAAATGATAACATCATAAGTTTAAAAGTTTTGCCGTTGATTAATCATTATTGATACATATAAGTAAACTGGAAATCACGGCTGCTGAGCTATGCTACCTCAGCAATGGCAGCGATGATATCAACGGGGAGCCCTGCGGGGCGGGTAACCTGCTTGCGCCGAGTGCGCCTGACGCGGGCCATGTGACCTAGCTGTTGTTGTGACATAATAAATAAGCAAGGGTGAGCAACAGCCCACCAACAATATATAACTGTGCAGTAATATATAAGACAGTTCAAAGATATGTTTGAAATCATATGCCATGCATTAGAGAAAATATTGCCAGTTTAATATAAAGGATGAAGTTACAAGGTAACTCAATAAATGTATATTTTGTGGAAGCATATGCTATGCCAAAATAAGCAAGATAGCATCATTTTCATAAACATAGGAACTTGCAGAATGATATTGCAATTCCAGTTTGAAATACTTTTCAAATCTGCCAACTATGATGATGTTGCAGAAAATTTCCAACATTGAGTGATGAACTAATACGGGAGCATTGCCGCGCCAGATGCCCTGACGTTTACGGGGATCAGCCGTATGTCATGCATCTCATCAGTCGTTCTCTACATGTAGAAGGTAGCTCCGACGGATTTACTTGTTTACCGCCCTCTGGAACTCCTAAGCCAACGGTTGGGCTATTGCTGGACCGGCGCCACTCGGCCACTTACGCGTCTCCTAGTTCATTCCATACCCATAACTTTGAAACATAAAGTTTGTCCCCCTTTCCCCAAGTATAATACTTGTTGATAAGACTCCACCAGGTGGTCATATCTAAATGGAAAGGAAAATTTACCAATATTTCCCAAGCTACTGCTTGTTAATGGATAATGACTTGTTCCAACATTCTTTCCCCTCGAATAATGAGTGGGTACACGTAATGCCAGGAATAATAGCAACCAAGTTGCGAGTGAACGAATAATTTATGACCGGGCAGTCACAAGATAAATAACATTCCTCAAGTAAGGTTCCCTTATAATAGAATCGAAGGGAGAATGAAATCACTGAGAACCTTCCTTGATAATATAATAATATTAATAAGACTCTGTAATAATTTATATAATGTTCGGAGGTCGATGATACTATGTGAATGACACCAAGTATCTTTGAAACGAGTTAGAAGAATTAAATAAATATTCCAAGAATATTTCTTGAGTCACGGGTATTGGAAAGGTGTTGCTCGGAATAATCTTTGAATAACTGTTCAGAATAATATTCATTGGACGAATAATGAATATTCCTATTAATAATAATAGTATTTTATTATTGAAATAATCGTCAAATGGATATTTGAACTAATATTCATTGAATAAATAATGAATATTCAACTTAAGAATGATACTTATTGATGAAGTAATTATCGGTTGAATATTTGAGACCATATTCATTGAATAAATAATGAATATTCGACTTAATAATAATTATCGAAGAATGAATATCGAATGAATATTTAAAATCATGTTCAATAATAGAATTGACTTTAACTGAATGTCGAAGATAAAATTTATCGAATAACTGAAGTTCGAATCAATGCTCAACTAATATTTATAAAATAAATAGAGATCGAATGAATATTCGAAATAATATTCATTTAAATAAATAAGACTCGAATGAATATTAAAATAATATTCATTAATTAAATAAACTCGAATGAATACTCAAAATAATATTTATCGAGTAAATAAGAATGAATAACTTAATTGAGAGTTCGAAATAATATTCGAATATTTAATCGACTTTAGATGAATATTAATCATATAATATTCCTCGAATAAATAAGCATCTGATGAACAATCCGAATAATATTTATTAAATAATCTCAAGGAATATCCCAACAATATTTGCCGGATAACAAATGGAAAATATTTACTTAAATATTTTCTCTGAAGATAATATCAATATATCAAGGAATATCGACTCCCGGTCTATAATCAAAGAATGAGATTCACTGCCCTTTTGATTAAGGGTCTAAATAATTTCCGGCTTATAGCTGATATATAACTATCTAGCTTATAAGCCAACAATAATTCAGGGAACAAGCATTTCAAAATAATTCGAGAATAGGCATGCATGCTATGGCATATGTATACTGAAAACACATACATATATATACATTCACAACAACAGCCTTTAAAAAGAAAGGTTCGAAAACTTGCCTGGAAGTCGAGTACGGGTAGGGGTAGTGGTAGCGTGTCCCGGGTCAGCCTGATGATCTATAAATAGCCAAGGCATTCGGGATTAATCACTTAACACCTTTCAAAAGGTTAAGTATAAACTTAACTTAGATAGAAACACGTTTTCAAGTCGTTTCGTTATACCCCTCTAATTCACTCTTATTATTGCCTTTATTACCCGACACTTGTTCGTTACTAAAGCATGACCTTATACTTACATATGGTAAGTATTTAAATCGTATAAGTTTTAAAGTCGAAAGATTAGACCTCGATATTTATCGATCGTTTTCTAAGTGGTTTACCGAAGTTATAACCAAGTATACCTTTTAGGGGTACTTTCGTACTTAACCTAGATTCGAACATTTTTATAAAATCGGAAAACGATCCATTTGACATGCGGTCTTCTCCCACACCTTCCTTTTTATCTCTATTATTTAATTATCACGATTCGCCACTGATTAAACAAAATTAAAGGGAATCAATTTCAATTACGAACTTTTGATTACGGTTCCGAACCACTTTTACGAATTTAATCATAACTCCTAAACCGTAAGTCCGTTTCATGCGATCTTTATATCAAAACGAAGCTCATAACATAATCTAGCTAATCATGGCAAAAGTCGAAGCTAATCAGTGAGTTATACCTTCTGTCCAATTCGTGTTCTTAATGTTAACGAAATTTCGGCATTACGACGGCTATAAATCGAATATATCTAAATTCCAAACCTTCCAATAATCAAGGTATCCATCCCAAACAACATATACATGATATATCACCATGAACTGAGGCCAAGCAATGCCTTTCCGTTCATCTAAACTATTTTTAACATTTATCAAATCTAAATCACAATCATGCTTATAATCATGCTAATAACACATCTTATACTAAAACCCACCAAGATCATGCAAAATCTCAAGGTAAAGTCTAGGGTTTCAAGTTGCTATACCTTCCTTGGAGTATGATCTAGCCTCACTATGCTTGGTATGATCCTTAGAGGTGCTTAAGCTTGCTAAATCAACCATGAAAAACAAGAAAAAAACAAGATTAGTTCATGAAAACACTATTCACCCTCCTCTTAAATCATTTTTTTGAAAATGGAAAAAGAAGAGATTGAAGCTAGGATTTTGAGGAGATCATTTATATGAAATGTAAGTCTCACCATAAAAGTTTCAAGATCAACAAATGGTTGGAAGTTGGATTTTTGTTTTGGAATTAAAGCTTTTGCCGAATGGTGTTCTTGGAGGGGGGAGAGAGTATTTTGCTTGGTTGATTTTTTTCAATAATGCATAAAGTGGTGTTTACTTGGATAATATCTCCTTAAAGTGGTGTTAGTGGAGTGTGATGTATAGAATGATGTATTTGTGAGGACAAGTGTTGAAGATTGGATGGTTTAAGGCTTAACCAAGTGGTTTGTTTTCTAAGTACTTAGTTGATTCACTAAGTATTGGTTACTTAAGTAACTATATGGTTTCTAGATATTTGTCACTTGCACACATGCATGCATCTTGCCTCCTCTGCTTGATTCCTTGTCCGTTTATTGCTTAATTCGTTGATCGTTCGAGGGAATAACTCATTCGTTTCTAGTTAGGGTTTTACCGAAAACCTTCTTAATATTCATAATACTATTCCTCATCTTTCTTAATACTTTCCGAATTTAAATTCCTTAAATTCCTTTTATAATTCCTTATGTCTTGCAGTGTCCAGGGAATTCTCGGAGAAAATAAAAGTGCTCTTTTTCTGAATCCGACAGCTTTTACATACACTTATTTTCTTCCGGGATCACTAATACGAACTCAGAAATCCGTTCCGAGTACCGGGTATAACATTATTATAATAATATTCCAAATTCCACCAAAATCACTATTCATCACTTATTTTTATTTAATTCCTATAATTAGGAAAATGAACCTGGTTCACTCTCGGGTGCTTCTTAACCTTTTTACGGAACCGCTGGACTTATAATAGATATTGATTTGGATGACATAAGAATAATCTTACTTGAAGTAATATACTTATATTCTTAGGAGATAGATCATTCTTATCTATGCCGTCAACCAAAAGTATTCTGCATGACATATAAATAATTGAATTCAAATCCGTTCCATTCATTTAATAGATCTTCGTTACATCGCAGTCATAACCACTATTCATTCCCACATTATTACAAAATAAAAAGTTTTAAATTCTACCAAAAATCTGGGTTCTTACAGTTTGGTTTGGTTTGGTTTGGTTTATTTAAGGCTGAAGGTCACTTCTAGTGCTTTAACTGAGACACTGCCACAATGGCAAATTGCAATTTTGCACCAATTGTTACTTTGATGCTTACAGAAGAATTACAAACATTACAAAAAACCCTACCAATAATTATCAATTATCAAATCACTTGGTCATCAAATATAAAAACAAATTTATATAACCTGCAATTTCCCTCCTAGAGATTTAAGTTTGGCATAAAAAACTTCATAACAAAGATTTTAATCAAGTACAATAATTTTTTTTATTTCATGTAATTCATCTACATTACTCAATTTTAATTAGTTGTCCATGTTTGTAACTAAATGTCAGAGATGAATGGGAAGGGAATATTGGATACAAAGATCAGGTTTTTTGATAATTTATGTCAGTCTTGTAGCATTTTTACCTACTGGTTCTAACCAGGGGCGTAACCAGGAAAATTAGCATATGGGGTCAATATTTGGGTCTGTTTTTTGAGGCCCGTAGGGAAATTTTTTTTTTGCATGTTTTTTGACCATTTCTATATAAAAGTGATAAAAATAACTATAAAAGAAGCTAAAATGAATAAAATAGCCTCATTTGCATAAAAAAAATTGAAAATTGCCTAGTTTAATACATAGGAATATACATAGAAATTACCTATTCTTTGCTATTTTACTAATTATTTCAAGATATGGGGTCATTTTTTCTTTTTCTATGGGGTCAAATTACCAAAATTTACTACATTTATTACCAAAATTTTTTTTAATATGGGGTCACTTGACCCCACTACCTATAAGGTAGCTACGCCCCTGGTTCTAACCTAAGGTGTCATCTGTTTTTCCTTTCTACCACTCCCCTATAAACCATATTACTCTTTAACTCTAGAAACCAGACACAAATTATTCATATCACAATGAGTCTATGTTTTAAAATTGAGCTCGACCATTATTCATATCAAACAAATTAACTTCAAACTAATGTTTAATTTAGTGCATAGTCCAGTTCTAATCACAAAGGAAGCTATGCTTCAGAACATATTTCTATGAAATAGCCGTGTGTTCTTAGTTACCATGTAAACTATTGAACAAATATAAATTAAAAGTCCCAAAACACCAGTATCCTCCCAAAACACCAGTATCCAAGAGAGAAGCATTTGAGTTATTAATCAAACAATTTACACAGCCCCTGCGGGGCCAGATAGGGTGAGAGAGATACCCGAGAATTCAAATTCATTTAAAAAACAATTAAAACTTATGATATTACATTAATCTCTACTTCCAATGTTGGTGAGCTTGCAAAGAAACAAAAGGAAACATTAAATTTAAAGGGGAAAAAAACCAACTTTGCAAAAGCTATCATTCCAATAAATCTGCGTTGAGAATCTATAAGCCGCGGAGGCATAAGCTCACAATCCTGAATAACATTAGTGGTGGAGTGAAGCCAGAAAGGCATGCATGTTAAAATTATTCTAAAAGTGATGATGTGACTCCTCATTTTCATGATGGCGAATATTAATGAATGTAAGATGACTAATGTAATGAAACATAGGAGGAAAATAGGCTTCCTGCTTAAAGAATTTTAAGATTTAATGTTCCTGATGGTGCTTAATTCTCATGATGCGCCTCTTGCATATATGCATGTCCACACTATCAATTTTATCACAGATCGAGATTAAGAGTTCTGAATCCTATTCCGGACGACCAAAAGTTTTTGATAATATCTTACTTTGTACAGTTTTAAATATTGTTGTCAGCAAGTTTGATCCATCTCTATAATTATGGCAGGATGACATTGCTTTTGGGTCCTCCTGATTCCGGTAAATCCACTTTGCCTCTAGCTCTAGCTGGGAAACTTGACAGTGGGTTAAAGGTAAGAACACTTATATAAATTGGAGACTGTAATTTGTACAATTTTAGGATTACCTGAAATTTTAAGGGATGTTTAGGTTTACTCTTTTCGATCTTTTTGGCCTATACCCTTGTTTGCCACATCATAATTTTTAGATTCAATAAAAGCTCAAAACAGATATATCTTATAATCCTAACTGCCAATCAGATGTCTACTTTCCAACCTAGATTTAAATCAAACTTGAATCTTTATAGGCACCTTATGATTAAGCTAGACCAATAAGTAAATGGATACCATTCAGATAAACATACAGTACCAAGAGTGTTCGAAAAGTCCCTAGGCGATAAACCCAATGAGTCTATGTTTTAAAATTGAGCTCGACCATATTCATATCAAACAAATTAACCTCAAACCAATGTTTAATTTAGTGCAGAGTCCAGTTCTAGTTATGTTTTGTTGTCCAAACAAAGGGACTCTTGGAGCTTAAGAATTTCACTCCCTCTGATTACATCCAAATCTTACGACAAACACAACCAAAAGAGAAAGCAATATACATAGAGGATTTTTACATAAAGAAATCAAAGCAAGTGTTTGTTCACCTGTACGCTGTAGTTGTAGAGCTCTGGAATCTTGAATGCCTATCGAGAGAGAGATACGGTCGAATAACCGAATTGTGAAAGAAGGGGAGAAAGATACTGCAACAATTGTGAAAGAAGGGGAGAAAAATACTGTATAATCTTGGATATCCATTAACCCGATCAAAAAGTAAAAGGACTAAAAAACCTGTAAAAAAATTGAATAATATTGATTTTAAAGGGTAATTGATGTAATTTAAAAGTAAAAGGACTAAAAAGCCTATGTAAAAAAATTGGAAAATATTGATTTCAAAGGGTAATTGGTGTAATTTGATTAAATCCTTCACTAAGCATCATTAAGAGGATTTTTACATAAAGAAATCAAAGCAAGTGTTTGTTCACCTGTACGCTGTAGTTGTAGAGCTCTGGAATCTTGAATGCCTACCGAGAGAGAGATACGGTCGAATAACCGAATTGTGAAAGAAGGGGAGAAAGATACTGCAACAATTGTGAAAGAAGGGGAGAAAAATACTGTATAATCTTGGATATCCATTAACCCATTAACCCGATCAAAAAGTAAAAGGACTAAAAAACCTGTAAAAAAATTGAATAATATTGATTTTAAAGGGTAATTGGTGTAATTTAAAAGTAAAAGGACTAAAAAGCCTATGTAAAAAAATTGGAAAATATTGATTTCAAAGGGTAATTGGTGTAATTTGATTAAATCCTTCACTAAGCATCATTAAGAATATATTGATAGGATATAATGAGATCAATTATAATGTGCTAGCTCATCTTTATCTATTTAGTATCACAATATTTCATACTACAATGTTTGTATTTCGTTAAGTCTATAGACACGGTCCGCATACGAATTAAGAAATGTGGTTGAGTAAGAACTTTAAAAAATTTATTTCACATGCATGAAAATTAATATTTTAAATTTATAATTATTTTTATCGAAGGTGTAAACCGCAATAAACTGCATCACACCACACCGCATTTCTGCGGTTTTAAAATTTCACGGTGCGGTTGTGATTTGGAAATTTGATCAAACCGCACGTACAGGTTGGTCTACGATTTTAGGAAAAAACTGCACCGCCCGCACCACGATCGTTAACCCTTATGAACAACGTACCTGCACGCAATAGAAAGAATGTTAAAAATAACAATTTTTTGAAAAAAAGAAGATGAAAATAACGTTTTTTGAGGTCTCATGTTATTTTTACCGTTTTGGATATGCATTTTTAAGAGCATCTCCAATGGGGTTGGTTAAAGTGATTGGCTAAAATGATAGAAAATATTGATTATGTAAAATTTACTGAATCTGTAAGGCGTTGTGCTTTGATGGTGTTAGGTCGAATACACAATATGTAATCAAGTATTGTATGAGTAATTAACAAGAACGCAAGTTTTAACACTTAAAAACTGTTTGGAATTAACAATTCCTCTCTCAGTGATGTAAAATATCACAAAGAGCTGCTTAGGTTACAATCAATGAATTTCTCAAATGTTCGATTACCCTTCTAGGGTTAACCTAACTGTATTTATAAAACATACAGCTTCGTACAATCAGTAATTGATTCTCCTATAATTAAGCTATACAATTGATATCAATCACGATTGCTACACGTCTTCTAAGTCAACTCAATCTCTTTGATAGCTATCCAATCTTCAAAGATATTGCTTCCATATTTATCTTGTATCAATCTTCAAACATTGTTGACTCTCAGACGCTTCCGCTATAGAGTTTAACAATCTCTGTTGCGCTTCCAGTCAATGTTTAACTAAACTCTGACTACTTCCAGTTAAACTCTGTTTTGTCACCTTAGCTTCCAAACACTATTCTCATCAATCATTTCTAACAATCTCCCCCAACTTGTTCATTAGCAAGAATGTACAAGTTTACAGTAAATGATGATGTCAAAACAAATACAAAGTCTACAGTGTTTAACAAACAGAGTTTAAGCTTTTACTTAACAAACTCTATAGAAAATAAGAAAATTCTTACAGACTTCAACTTCTAATCTCTTGAAGATCTGGCATTGTCCTGAGATAGTCTATAAGCAATCTTCTTTCAGCATTTTCAAGCTCTATCTGCATGGCTTCCTTGATTTCTCTCAACTGAGGATCATTCTCATCAGTCTGATAGATAGCAGCTCTAAGATCGTAGATTTTGTTTCTCCTCATTTCATTTCCCAACCTGATATATTTCACTTCCTCAGACTTCACATTAAAATCTAGAACAGTAATTCCAAGATCTGTCTTCAGCTTTGTAGTCCCCTTCTCCATTTCTATCAGATTGCCATTCCAATCTCTGTACTTAGGAACATACTTACTGTTGAATTTCATACTTCTTCTTGCAAGATTTTGAATCATCTTTTGTCTGAGTACATTTGCAACTGACTGAGCTCTTTGATTTCTTACTCTGAAAAGATACAGAACATATTCTAGTTCTTCCCAGTATTTTAAATCAATATCCTTCTCATCAACCTTAAACACTGTTCCATCAGCCATGAAATATAGCAGAAAATCCTTCTCTAAACTCTTCTGATAGACAAGCTGTACTGACTCCAGTCTGTCTAAACTCTCTTGAGTGACACCACGACCTGGAACAGCCAGTGAATAAGGATCTCTGGGACCAACATATTGTCTTTTGTCTCTGTGTGAGCCTATGCCTCCTTTGTTGTATCCGATTTTACCAGATAAGGCTCTATCATCAGTGAAATCCATTGGAGCTGTAGCTGGAGCTGTAGCTGCTAGACTTGAATCATGAAGAACGCCTTTTCCAAACTTTGATTTCAACTGAGAAGACAATAGTGGTGTGGTCACAACTTGTGCAGCAACAGAGGTTGTGTCTTCATTCTTCTGTACAACATGTGTATCAACAGAGGTTGTAACAACATTCTTCAACTTTTGCTTAGCTTCTGCATCTGTTGGTTTTCTGGATACTTGCACCCTTTGATTAGTACCAACTTGTTCTTTGAATTGAATGCCTTTAAGAACAGGCTTTGCAGCTTTAACAACTTTCACACTTTTCTTCAACTTATCAGACTTTAAAGCTTTTAAATGCTTTTCTTGCAGACTCTTTTCTTCAGCTTTAGCATCTTCTAGAGTAACTCCTTCTGCATTTTCTTCCATGAAGAGCTTAACAGCTAACTCTTCATCAATCTTTGGATTAGATATTAATTCCAAACTCTTGGTCTTTGAAGTACCTTGAGTTTCAGTGTTTATTCCAACAGACTGTAACTTAAGAGATTTGCCAGATCTCAGAGTTAGTGACTCAGAGTTTAAAGCCTCAGAGTTTAAAGCCTTATCACTTGTTCCTCCACCTCCAGCATCATCCTTTTTTAGCAGAGTTTGAGAAACTTTGCATTTTGACTTAGCAACTCTCTCCCCCTTTTTGACATCATCAGGAATGAGTATAGATGTAATGAGCTCCAAGGAGTTAGCAATTGAATCAACCTTCTCAAACAAGGCAGCCTGATTCTCTTCAACCTTCCCTAACCTGGCAAAGAGAGTATCTTGGACTTTAGAAAGCTGTGCAGCTTTGATTTTTGACTCTCTTTCCATTTTCATTTCTCTAGTCTGTATCTCAGTCTTCAAAGAAGCAATTTGTTGTTTTGTGTCAGCAAAATTTCCATCCAGAGTTTTGACTTGTACCACAGTTGCCTTTAAGCATGATAAAATCTCTGGATTTGAAATTTGACTAGCAGTCTGCTTAATGAAATTTGCTGCTCTCCCTTTTGGAAAAATACAGTCTTCTTTATACCAGTTAGCAGCAGATTTAGCAAGATGCTCTTCTTTAATTGCATGAGATGGACAAGGCTGATCAAAAGATGTATGTTTGTTATCAGTCTGTGCTGGTGCACTCAAAAAAGAATCAGAGTTTGCACTGTTTTTAGCTTCATCTTCAACATTGGCATCATTAGCTTGAGCATCTTGTAAAGAACCACTGTGCTGAGCTTTGTCAGCCACAGTTTCAGCAACAACTTCTGCAATCTTTTCAATATTCTCCTCATGTTGCACAGGCTCTGCAACAGAGTTTATATTTGTAGCTTCAACTGGCATAGATTGAGAGTTATCCTTAGTTGCTTGATCAACCTCATCACCTTTGTCAGGAACTTGATAAGCATCAGATATCAGCTCTGTGTGTGATGCTACAGTTTCAGGAAGAATAACTGCAGGCTGATCAGCTACACCAGGAGCTTCAGTGTGAACAACAGGTGAGATAGGATCAAGAATTGGTTAAAATGAGTCAAAAATATCATTCATTGGTGAAAACCATCTCCGTGATCCTCTTCTGCAGGCATGTTAACCTCTGCAGGCATAGCATTCACAATTACAGTATCCTCTGCAGGTATTTCAACCTCTGCAGGTATAACAGTCTCTGCAGGTATATCATTCACTGCAACCTCAACAGTAGGTGTTTGCTGTGAAACCACCTCTGGAGCTTCAAGAACTTGCTCATCATCAGATTCTGAAAGAATTAATCTCCTTCTCTTGGCTTGAGGCACTGCAGTCACCTCTTCTTCTTCACTAGAGCTCTCCTTAGTTGGTGAAAGTGAAGGTCTGTTTGCCTTTTGTTTCTTTCTTCTGGTATAAACAGCTCCAGGTAATGTCTGTTTAGCCTTTGAGTGTTTAGTGTTCTGTGCAGTGTGTATTTTCCTTTTTGGTTTGGATTTAGTTTGATCAGTAGGTACTGGCTCAGAGTTTATGAATTCAGAGTTTATTTGCTCAGAGTTTATTGGTGGAGAGTTTATGTGTTCAGGTTGTGATTGATGAGTGGGTGTTGGCTCAGGTGTTGGTATAGGATGAGAATGTATGGTGTCTAATGGTTCAGGCATTTGTTGTGCTTCAGGTTGTGGTGATGATTGTGTAGATTGAGAATCTTGAGGTTGGTTGACATAGTTTTGTAAAGCTAGTGGCATAAACATGTCAGGTATTTGCTGTTTAGTAACATCTTTATTTGTCAAATCAGAAAACATCCTTTTAGCAACTTGAAAAGGCTGAATGACATCAGCTTCAGCAATTGTAAGATTAGGCACACAAGCATTGAATAGCATTTGACAAAATCGAGAAAAATAAACAGATGTAGGCTAAGACAAACGCTCTCCCAAATTCATTAGAACTAGTCTACCAAAATCAAAGTTACCTCCATACAGTAGAGCATGACCAATTTGGAGAGTGTCAAGAGGAAGTGCATCCCAATTTGTTGTCTTCTTTCCAAAAGCCCTTGTAATGCAATCGAAAAAGAAACTCCATTCCTTTCGCAAAAGTGGCCTTCTAAGAGATCCCAGCTTATTCAAATTTCCTGAACAACCAATTTGCTGCAACATTGTTCGCAACCGGTCGTGACCAACAACACTGTAAGAAGTGTGAGTCTCAAACTCCAGAGCATCCCTAACCGTAGTTGGAGTAATGATATACTCTGATTCATCATGAGTGAAAGTAATTGTTGGAGTACCAGACTCTTCTCCATCATCATACACAGAGTTTGTCCAAAAAGTAGCAATTTGTGAAGCAGAGAGTGTTGGTGGTGTTAGTGTATACTGAAAATATTTATTTTAAGTATATACATTTATTTCTGGCCCGATTTTATTGAGAATCATTTAAATGTTTACATGTTGTCTAATATTATATATTGTGGACAATCTAGTATCAAATGGGATACAGAATATTAGATTGTTAATACGGTTTATATAATATAATAAGGTTCACAGCACAGGTGGTGTTGGACAATCCACTGGTATGACTGTAGTATTATTTAGATTAGTTTATATTGACTAATAAATAATACTAGTATACTTTGTGTATATTGAACAGGATCAAATTTAGAATTGTTCCCTTATACTGATTAAGAAGGAGAACTAAGATTCTATGTTATTATTAATGCTTAGGTTCTTAATCCCGATATAGTAATTGACACGTGTATATTATTTACATGCTTTGATTTATATATGAAATAATTCTTTTGAATTATATCAATATATTTTGGGTGATGGAATAATATATATGGTGGATATTATTTATTGAAGGAATCCATGTCCTGATAATATTCGGGTTAATGATGTCCCCTTGAAATCTCAAAAAGATTTAATTATGTGAAACCCTGCAGGTGGAATTTATTCCGGCATAATTAAATAAAGGTTGAGTGGATAATCAAGGATAAAAGATATTAATTAAATGAATTATCAGTAATTTATTTAATTAATGGACATGCGATATTTTAAACATGGGGAATTTAATAAGCAAATAATAAAGGAGCCGATTTAATTAATTAAATAAATTACCGGAATTAGGTGGGTGGTGCAATATTAATTATTTAGTGGAGTTAATTAATATTAATGATAAAGGGCTTGGCCCAAGTTATCATTAGAAGGCCCGACCTAATTTACTCCTTGATCCCTATTGTAGCCTATAAATACTCATGATGCCTCCAAGAATAAGGGTTCGGAATTCTGGAGCTTGGAGGCTAAACCTTGGAGGGTCGAAGGCCACGCTTCGTTCAAGGGAGTAAAGGAATACAATAGAAGATTGTGGATTTGAATCGCTTGCGCCGTAGCGATTAAGGTAAATCTTTTAAACCCCCTTTGTAATCATTAAACTAGTTTAACACAAATCACTATGATCCAAAGGGACCAACAATTGGCATCAAGAGCCTGAGGTTTAGTGGACTTGTGTTTGTGTTTGATGACGTCCATGTCGTAATTAAAATTGGTTGTATACGTATAGTGGTATGCTTGTGTAATAATTTTTTGCAGGTTGTTATCCACTATTATGGCCATGTTTTTTAATTATGTGTTTGGTTTCCACGTGGTTTATCGTGGTTGTAAACACGAGGGTTGATCGTGTTAGAATAGATTTTACAAATTTAGTTTTGTATTAGAAATATTTATTATGTAATTGTTTGATGGATTTTGTAAAAATCCGGGTATTTTGTAACAATTACGTACGGCTGAAATCAAAATTGGAGAAACAAAGTTGTCCGCTGCGTAGCTGTTACAGGCTGCTGGTTGTTTTTGATTTTTGATTAACAAGACAGAAGCAGGAGGAGACCACTGGCGCGTGGGAAAACTTCAGTCAGAGGCTGTAACGCATTACCATCCTGCGCAACAGGATTCTCCTGTAAATCAATGGTGATGCGCATGGACAGTACGCGCAACAGCAGAAACTGGTATGTAACGCATCCAGCTAATGCGTTATTGGCGGTGAAGGCAGATTTTTTTTTTCTTTCTTCAGCAACTGCACGCGAGTGGTCAGCACCAATTCTGTCGAAACAGGGAGCTGCTGCTAATTGTTTTGGGGGCCATAATAGTGGAATACTTTTTTAATTCCGTTATTTAAGTTTTTAATTATTGCTTTAAATTAATTATTATGTGTGTTGTTAATTATGTGTGTAATTTATAATTGCATGTTTAACATAATTAGGACGACATGGACATAAATATTTTATTTATTGCTTTAATTAAATGTTTTATGTTGTTAAATTATGTGTGTATTTGGAATGCATGTTAGACATAATTGTAACGACATAGGCCTCATTTAATTTTAAAATTCCTCAATTTTAATAAAAATTCTAAGTGGGTGAGGGAATTAATTAGGAATTAAATCCCACGGTCTCCATTATTGTTTGTATGTAAATTTAACACTAAGACGAATATAAATTATATATAGTCCACCCTAACGTGGCATATGATTTATGGTGTCATGTAGTGTTATGGATATTACTAGGACAAACTTCTTAAATTAAATTACGAATATTGAAAGGTATACATGCCACCCATCGTGGCGTACCAAGTTTCATAGAATTCGATTAATAAGAAGGGTACCAATGTTTGAATATAGATTTTCGATATTGAGAGAAAGGATGATTCTGTCTAGAAAGGGGTCTTAAGTGACGCCTCTTGACAATGCTCCCCCCGATCTGGGAATTATCCTATTATCGATTATTGATTTGAAATATTTAATGGTGGCATCCGGTCTTATTGTTATTAATTTAAGATTTGATAATGGTATACACTTAGCTATGAAAAATAATATATAGTCCACCCTAACGTGGCGTATTATTTAGTAATAGGACCGAAGTAATATTTAAGCGAATTTAAGTGGTATATATGTCACCCATCGTGGCGTACCAGATACTTATGGTGTTTAAATATTAGTGCATTAATTTTAATTAATTGTTAGAGGAAACCAATAAGTTTTAAGATTTGTGCAACTCTCTGATTATGTGTTACATGTATGATTCTCAGGATTAGATCATTATGGGCATTAATCCATTATTCACCATACTTAAGGATAACAAACTTACGGGACCAAACTATATTGAATGGAAACGTAATTTGGACATAGTGTTGACTGCTGAGGAGTACAAATTTTGCACTTATGAACCCAAGCCAGATCAGCCTGCTGAAGATGCTCCTGAAAGTGATAAGGAGTATTATAAGCGGTGGGTTAAGGCCGATGAGATGTCGCGATGTTACATTCTGGCAGCAATGTCGGGTGTTTTGCAGCATCAGCATCAGGCTATGGCCACGGCTTCAGATATGCTCTTTAATCTCAAGGAACTTTTTGGAGAACAGAATAGGGCTGCTAGGCAAGTAGCAATGAAGGCTTTAATGAACACTCAGATGGCTGAAGGAACACCTGTAAGGGATCATGTTCTCAGGATGATGTCTCATCTGAATGAGATGGAGATCCTTGGTGCTGATATTGATGGGGAAACCCAGATCGATATCATCCTTATGAGTCTACCCAAAAGTTTTGAGCAGTTCCGCTTGAATTACACCATGAACAAAAGGATGTATAGTCTCGCGGAACTTCTGACAGAACTTCAGGCAGCTGAAGGACTCTTTAAGCAGAACGTTCAAGTGAATGTGGCTGAGAAAGCTTCTTCCTCTAAGCCGAAAGGCAAGAAGAAGAAAAAGGTCCAGACACAAAAAGCTGGAAAGGTTGCTAATGCAGTGGGAGTTCAAGGTGCTGTGAAAAAGCCTAAGGGCAAGTGCTTCAAGTGCAAGCAGTCAGGTCACTGGAAACAGGATTGTCCTCTTTCTAAGAAGACAAACAATACTGGTATGTCTCTTTCTCTAGTTACAGAAACATATATAGCGGCCATATCTACGAGCACTTGGTGTGTAGATACAGGAGCCACTGACCATGTTTGTAACTCTATGCAGGGGTTCCAGCAAACCAGAATGCTTAGAGATGGCGAGATATATGTGTTCATGGGAGATGCTACGAAAGTAGCAGTAGTTGCAGTTGGAATAATTACTTTATCTTTTGGTGATGATAGGATTTTGGTTTTGAACAATTGTCTTTATGTACCTTCATTTAGAAGGAATTTGATTTCGGTTTCTAAACTTGCTATGGATGGTTATAATGTTTGTTTGGATCGTAATGTTTCTATTATGATGAATAAACGAGTTATATGTTCTGGTACATTGCAAGACAATTTATATATTATTAATCCTATCCAACCAATGCTGCAACAAAAGGAATCTAATAATATTCTTTCTAGCTCAAACAAAAGAAAGAAACCTTCCGAATTGAACCAAACATATCTTTGGCACTTAAGATTAGGTCATATTAACTTGAGGAGGATTCAAAGACTGGTAGTAGATGGGCCATTAGGCTTGTTGGCAGTGGAGCCATTTCCAGTTTGTGAATCTTGCTTGGAAGGTAAGATGACTAACAGGCCTTTTAAAGCAAAGGGGAATAGAGCCAAAGAAGTATTAGAATTGGTTCATACTGATTTATGTGGTCCTATGAGTATCCAAGCAAGAGGAGGTTATGAGTATTTTGTCACTTTCATTGACGATTATTCTAGATATGGATACATTTATTTGTTGCGTCGCAAGTCTGAGTGCTTTGAAAAATTCAAAGAGTACAAAGCAAGTGCGGAGAAACGACATCTTGGAAAATGTATCAAGTCACTACGATCAGATCGTGGTGGCGAATACTTGCTTGGAGAATTTAGGGACTATTTATTAGAAAATGGGATTACATCCCAGTTGTCTGCACCTGGCACACCTCAGCAGAATGGTGTAGCAGAGAGAAGGAATCGGACTCTTTTAGAGAGTGTTAGATCGATGATGAGTTATTCAGATTTACCCAAGTCGTTCTGGGGATATGCTATAGAAACAGCGGCTTACCTTCTGAACTTGGTACCTTCTAAGTCGGTTCCCAAGACTCCAATAGAATTGTGGACTGGTAGCAAACCAAGTCTAAGACATATTCGGATTTGGGGTTGTCCAGCACATGTGCTTAACAAGAACGCGACTAAGCTAGAATCTCGCACAGAAGTAAGGCTGTTTGTAGGCTATCCCATGGGGACGAAAGGTTATTCATTTTATAGTCCTAGGGATCGAGATGTCATTGTTAGCACCAATGCCAGATTCTTAGAGGAAGACTATATAATGAACCACAAACCCATGAGTAGTGTTGTTTTAGAGGAATTAGTGGGAGGGACAGATAATCCCCAAGTGCCAATAGTACAAGTAGAACAACCACAAGAAAATGCACAACTTGACACTAGTACCGCACCAGTGCCTCGTCGTAGTGGGAGGGTTGTTCGACAACCTGAAAGATTCATGTTTTTGGGAGAGTCTTCAGACTTGGTCTCTGGTGAACATGATGAGGATCCCAGGACATACGAACAGGCAATTCTAGATAAAGATGCAAATCTTTGGCAAAAGGCAATGGAATCTGAGATGGAATCTGTGTATTCCAATCAAGTTTGGGAGCTCGTGGAACCACCCAAAGGTATAAAACCCATTGGAAGTATGTGGATCTACAAGAAGAAAAGAGGATCTGACAAAAAGGTGAAAGCCTGGAAAGCACGACTTGTTGCGAAAGGGTATACTCAGAAAGAAGGAATCGATTATGAGGAAACCTTTTCGCCAGTTGTTATGCTTAAGTCGATCCGGATTCTTTTATCTATAGCAGCTCATCTCGATTACGAGATTTGGCAAATGGATGTCAAGACAGCTTTCCTTAATGGAAGTCTTGAGGAAACCATCTATATGCAACAACCAAAAGGATTCATTAAAGAAGGCCAAGAGCATCTGGTTTGTAAGCTTAAGAGGTCTATTTATGGACTTAGACAAGCTTCTAGGGACTGGAATATTCGTTTTGATCAGGCAGTCCAGTCATATGGATTTGATCAAAGTCCAAGCGAGTCATGCGTGTATAAGAGAAGTGAGGGTAATGCAGTGGTTTTTCTAGTACTATATGTAGATGACATTTTACTCATTGGAAACAATGTTAAGATGTTGTCATCAGTAAAGGCATGGTTGTTCAAACAATTTGAAATGAAGGACTTAGGTGAAGCGGCATACATCCTTGGGATCAAAGTAATAAGGGATCGCAAGAAAAGGATGTTGGCTTTATCTCAAGAGCCTTACATTGATGAAGTATTAGCTCGTTTTAACATGCAGAACTCTAAGAAAGGTTTTCTACCTTTTAAGCATGGAGTTGCTCTATCCAAGGAGCAGTGTCCTTCGACACCTAAGGATATAGAGAGCATGAAAGCAGTTCCTTATGCTTCGGCATGTGGAAGCTTAATGTATGCTATGTTATGTACGAGGCCTGACATCTGCTTTGCTGTAGGCATGGTTAGTAGATATCAGTCGAACCCAGGTCAGGAACATTGGAGTGCAGTAAAAACTATACTCAAGTACCTGAGAAGGACTAAGGAGTATATGTTAATCTACAAGGCCTCAGATCTATTTCCTTTGGGATATACTGATTCAGATTTTCAATCAGATAGGGATAAGAGGAAATCAACCTCGGGATATGTTTTTACTTTGGGAGGTGGAGCCGTTATATGGAGGAGTGTAAAGCAGAAATGCATTGCAGACTCTACTATGGAAGCCGAGTACGTGGCGGCCTCTGAGGCTGCGAAGGAGGCTGTATGGTTCAGGAACTTCCTTTTGGACTTAGATGTGGTACCTAATTTGCCTAGGAGTTTGACAGTGTATTGTGACAACACTGGTGCTGTGGCAAATTCAAAAGAACCACGAGACCACAAAGCAGCTAAACATATTGAACGTAAGTATCATCTCATACGTGAAATCGTAAAGCGAGGAGACATAGTTGTGGCTCACATATCATCAGAAGACAACCGGGCAGATCCTTTCACAAAGAGCTTGCCAGCCAAAGTTTTTGACAGGCATGTGGAAGCGATAGGAGTCAGATGGATGGACACATAGTTTTCAATGTAATAGTGGATTAAATAAACACTGATATACTCATAGAATATTTTGAGTATAAGTGGGAGATTGTTAGTGTATACTGAAAATATTTATTTTAAGTATATACATTTATTTCTGGCCCGATTTTATTGAGAATCATTTAAATGTTTACATGTTGTCTAATATTATATATTGTGGACAATCTAGTATCAAATGGGATACAGAATATTAGATTGTTAATACGGTTTATATAATATAATAAGGTTCACAGCACAGGTGGTGTTGGACAATCCACTGGTATGACTGTAGTATTATTTAGATTAGTTTATATTGACTAATAAATAATACTAGTATACTTTGTGTATATTGAACAGGATCAAATTTAGAATTGTTCCCTTATACTGATTAAGAAGGAGAACTAAGATTCTATGTTATTATTAATGCTTAGGTTCTTAATCCCGATATAGTAATTGACACGTGTATATTATTTACATGCTTTGATTTATATATGAAATAATTCTTTTGAATTATATCAATATATTTTGGGTGATGGAATAATATATATGGTGGATATTATTTATTGAAGGAATCCATGTCCTGATAATATTCGGGTTAATGATGTCCCCTTGAAATCTCAAAAAGATTTAATTATGTGAAACCCTGCAGGTGGAATTTATTCCGGCATAATTAAATAAAGGTTGAGTGGATAATCAAGGATAAAAGATATTAATTAAATGAATTATCAGTAATTTATTTAATTAATGGACATGCGATATTTTAAACATGGGGAATTTAATAAGCAAATAATAAAGGAGCCGATTTAATTAATTAAATAAATTACCGGAGTTAGGTGGGTGGTGCAATATTAATTATTTAGTGGAGTTAATTAATATTAATGATAAAGGGCTTGGCCCAAGTTATCATTAGAAGGCCCGACCTAATTTACTCCTTGATCCCTATTGTAGCCTATAAATACTCATGATGCCTCCAAGAATAAGGGTTCGGAATTCTGGAGCTTGGAGGCTAAACCTTGGAGGGTCGAAGGCCACGCTTCGTTCAAGGGAGTAAAGGAATACAATAGAAGATTGTGGATTTGAATCGCTTGCGCCGTAGCGATTAAGGTAAATCTTTTAAACCCCCTTTGTAATCATTAAACTAGTTTAACACAAATCACTATGATCCAAAGGGACCAACAGGTGGTGCAGTTAAAGCCTTCCCAATTTCGGAATCTTTCAAGAAATTTTGAAACAAATGAAACGCCTCTGGAGCGTTTGCATTGTCCAGTGGTGCTGCATAATTGCTAGGAAGAAAAACTAACCCTGCTGCATCAAAAGCTTTGGTTGCCATTAGTGAGAGATGATACGAAAATATTCAGAGAAAAGATGTGTATGATAAGTGTTTATCAAAATGTGAAAGAGAGTGAACAAGAGTTTTGAAAGTGATTGAGTATGCAAGTAACTATGAGTGGGTGAATATGAATCGATGTGAAGTGAGAAAACAAAAGCGATTTGAGTAAAAAAAAAAAAAACTCAATCGTTTATGTATTGTAAGCACGCAACTGATTTTAGAGTAATGTGAGAGTGGGACACAATAATGGGACACGTGTCAAACAACCAATGGATCACTTAATAATTACCGCTGTCATTCCTATAATCACGACACTATGACAAATTTACACTAATTAACAGTTGTCAACTACCCCAATTACTCCAAAATAATCAAATTATCTCAATGAAACTTTACCTTAGAGTACTTAACACAACTCAACAGTGTTTGTCAATTTTCCAACTTTATCACTAAAACCCTTTCAAAAATTGCACAGTTGTGAATATGAATGTGTGTGAAGCAGAGTTTACCAAAATCAATTTTTAGAGCATCTAATATTTCATAAAATCCATAACAAAAAATCAATAAACACTGAATGCACAAACTCTCATAGTAAACACTGATTGTTTTGATGAATGCTAAACTCTGTAGTTACTGTAATACAGAGATCTGAATACTTCTATTCCCTTTGATGTTCATGATTATCCAAGTAAGCACACAGTCTTTGAAGACAAAAAGATCAAGAGATAGAAATCAGAGCATCATTTAGTGAGTAACAGTCATGAACTTGATAAACTCACAAACTCTCAAAGCACACAAGCGTTTGGGTAAAGTGTTTACACTCACATTCAATCAGTAAAAGCAGATACTACCATATGCTTGAATGTCCACCAAATCTACACTACTTTGAGTACATATATGCACAAATCAAAAGGACTTTATTCAGGGTTGTAATGTAGTAAGATCAAACAGATGAGAAGAGATGTTTTAATCATGAGTGAATTTCAAGCTGAACATTTTAATAGACCAAAGTGTTCAGTCACACTGTTAGTACATATTTGTACAAGATGATCAGTATATATGCCCTTTTTTTTATATATATATATATATTTTTTTTTAACATATATACTGAGGAAACTTTTCTTTTCTTGAGAAACACTCACCTGCTTGCATTTGATTTTTCAAAAAAAAAAATATAACTGCTCTTAATATTACAGAGTTTAAGAAAAATGAGCAGTTAATTAGGCTCAAAGGGGTTTACTAAGGGTGGAATTTATGAACAGTGTTTGAAGAAATGGTAAATCCTATTGCCTTTATCATTTTCATGCACACACATATCATGTAGTCTCAAAATGGTTTAATACAAGTTCTAGAGAAACATACTTCCTGATGAACATCACACAACAATAAATACTGATTGATAGAAAATGTATCAATCACTGTCTTGGCTCAAAATCTCACAGGGTGCAGACATGAATCTGAACTCACCAAACTAATCAATGACACATCTCAAGTTTTATAGTTTTTATAAGTACAAACAAGGAATCATCAAGAACCATGAATTACCTTTGGGAACAGAATGTCACTTATCAGAGTTTAGAGTTCATCAATATCAGAAATTATTTATGAGAGGCAATGCACACAATATTCATAGACTCAGAGTTTAGGACTGAATAAACTAAGAGATGCTATAAATATGAAACAGTATCATGCTGTGTTGATTTACTGCACAAAATCTGATTAGATTACAGTGACTCAGAAAGAATCATGATTTAATTACTGAGAATCATGCTTCATACATTTTTCTTCATTGGTGTTTTCATTCAAACAATAATCAATTCTGAATTCACAGAGTGTATCTAACATGTTAACAGTGTTTAGCAGACAGACATGCTTACAGAGTTTTAACAAAGTTTAAACATAAGCATGCATAACAGAGTTTAATACTAAGGTTCACATAGCACTCAACAATTTGCAGAAACATGAGCAATATATTTTAAAAGTAAGATCTAGAGTCTAACCAACATCTCTAGTCAAAACTAGAGACCATTCCTAGTTCATTGACCAGTCTTGTAAATGTAGCTTCACTCAATGGCTTGGTGAAGACATCTGCAAGTTGTTGTTCTGTAGACACAAAGTGAAGCTCAATGTTGCCTTCCTCTACATGCTCTCTGATAAAGTGATACCTTATGCTGATGTGCTTTGTCATTGAGTGTTGTACTGGATTACCTATCATTGCAATAGCACTTTGATTATCACAGTAAATAGGTATCTTGGTATACCTCAATCCATAATCCAGCAGTTGATTCTTCATCCATAGAATCTGTGCACAGCAGCTACCAGCAGCAATATACTCTGCTTCAGCTGTAGATGTAGATATTGACTTCTGTTTCTTGCTATACCAGGAAACAAGTCTGTCACCTAGAAATTGACAACTTCCACTGGTGCTTTTTCTGTCAATCTTACATCCTGCAAAGTCTGCATCAGAGTAGCCAAGAAGCTTAAAGTCTGATTCTCTGGGATACCATAGCCCTAGAGTTATAGTGCCCTTGAGATACTTAAAAATCCTCTTTACTGCTGTTAAATGTGGTTCTCTTGGATCTGCCTGAAACCTTGCACACAAACAAGTGGCATACATGATATCAGGTCTACTAGCTGTTAAATAGAGTAAAGAACCAATCATTCCTCTGTAACTTGTCATATCTACTGATGACCCTGCATCTTTGTCCAATTTTGTTGCAGTTGCCATGGGAGTTGTTGCAGATGAACAGTCAAGCATGCCAAATTTCTTGAGAAGATTTCTGGTATATTTTGCTTGATTGATAAAAATTCCATCATCTGTTTGCTTCACCTGTAAGCCTAGAAAATAGCTTAGCTCTCCCATCATACTCATTTGATATCTTGACTGCATGAGCTTGGCAAACTTCTTACAGAGTTTATCATTAGTAGATCCAAAAATGATGTCATCAACATATATCTGAACTAAGAGCAAGTCACTACCAGATTGAAAGTAAAACAGAGTTTTGTCAATAGTACCTCTGTGAAACCCACTTTCTAGTAGAAATTTAGCAAGAGTTTCATACCATGCCCTTGGTGCCTGCTTAAGTCCATAGAGTGCCTTGTCTAACCTGTAGACATGGTCTGGATATTTTGGATCAACAAAACCTGGTGGTTGTTCCACAAACACTTCTTCTTCAAGTTTTCCATTTAAAAATGCACTTTTCACATCCATCTGAAACACTTTGAATTTCTTATGAGAGGCATATGCTAGAAAAATTCTGATTGCCTCCAATCTTGCAACTGGAGCAAATGTTTCATCATAGTCTATTCCTTCCTGCTGTGAATAGCCTTTTGCAACCAGTCTTGCTTTGTTCCTTGTGATAACACCCTCACTGTCAGTTTTATTTCTGAAAACCCATTTAGTACCAACAATGGATCTGTTCTTGGGCCTTGGTACAAGGGTCCACACTTCATTTCTTTCAAATTCATTTAGCTCTTCTTGCATTGCTGTTATCCAGTCAGCATCTTTAAGAGCTTCTTCTACTTTCTTTGGCTCAGATTGTGACAAGAATGCATGAAACAGACATTCATTTGTTGTTGCACTTCTTGTCCTTACTTTTGCATCTGGATCACCAATAATCAAATCAGGTGTGTGTGACTTAGTCCATTTTCTTGTAGAAGGCAAATTGCTTCTGTCATCATGTGATCCTCCCCCTTGATCCATGCTCTCCTGATTTTCTTGGTGCCTTCCTTCATTTTCTGATGCTCCCCCTGAATGTGACTGCTCAGAATTATCAACATAGTTTGAATCAACAGAGTTTGATTCAGAATTATCAACTGAGTCACTATCAGTATTTGAATTATCACTTTGATGTGATTCTTCATGCTCCCCCTCAACTGGTTCTTCCCTTGTTTCTGATTGAAGAGTTTCTTCAGTATTTACCAGTAGAGGTTCAGAGTTTAGCTCAACAGAGTTTGTCAGATCAGTCTGATCAGAGTTTACTTTTTCAGAGAATAAATCTTCATTTTCAAAGTGCAGTTGATCATGTTCATTAACATCTTCAAGTCCAGTTATTTTCTTGTCATCAAATGACACATGAATTGATTCCATAATCACTCTGGTTCTCAGATTATAAACTCTGAATGCCTTAGTTGATAGTGGATAGCCAACAAAAATTCCTTCATCTGCCTTTAGATCAAATTTGGTCAACTGCTCAGGATGAGTCTTCAATACAAAGCACTTGCATCCAAAAATATGAAAATATTTTAGATTTGGCTTCTTCTTTTTCACCATTTCATACGGTGTTTTACCATGCTTGTTGATCAGTGTTGCATTTTGAGTAAAACAAGCTGTTTGAACTGCTTCTGCCCAGAAATATGTTGGCAGCTTTGCTTCATCTAGCATGGTTCTTGTAGCTTCTATCAAGGTTCTGTTCTTCCTCTCCACTACACCATTTTGTTGTGGAGTGCCAGGTGCAGAAAATTCTTGTTTGATTCCTTTACTCTTGCAAAATTCTTCCATTGATGAATTCCTGAATTCAGTTCCATTGTCACTTCTGATAATCTTCACTTGATTCTCTGACCCTTTGTCCAGTTGTAATATATGTTCTGTCAGTGTTAATGCAGTTTCATCCTTCTTTGCAAGAAAATATACCCATGTAAATCTGGTATATTCATCAACAATGACTATAGCATATTTCTTCTTTCCAAGAGACATAACATTCACTGGTCCAAAAAGATCAACATGTAGGAGATGATAAGGATCAACAATTGAAGACTCAGATTTGCTTTTGAAGGAGGCTTTTCTCTGTTTGGCCTTTTGACAAGAATCACACAGGCCTTCTACATTCAACAATGACTTTGGTAGACCTCTTACAAGATCATTCTTTATTAGCTCATTGATGTTGTTCAGATTTAAATGAGAGAGTTTCTTGTGCCACTTCCAACTCTCTTCACTGGACATTCTTGTTGACAGACACACTGCTTTGCCATCAGTGTTTGTTGACAATTTTACTTCATAGATGTTATTGTGTCTGTTTCCAACTAGAGCAACTTTTCCTGTAGATTTACTGATGACTTGACAATATTCAGGCTGAAAATCTACATGATATCCTCTGTCACAGATTTGACTCACAGATAGCAGATCATGCTTGAGTCCTGGAACCAGAGCTACATTTGTGATGATGACACTCCCAAGATTAATATTGCCATATCCCAGAGTATGTCCTATGTTGCCATCTCCATAGGAAACTTTTGGGCCAGCCTTCTCCACATACTCTGAAAGTAGGGCTTTATTTCCAGTCATGTGTCCTGAACATCCACTGTCCATGACTAGGGTACTCTCCCTTATGCCCTGCAATCACAAACAATCACTGATTATTAGTTTTAAGGATCCAGACTTGCTTGGATCCTTTGGCTTTCTTAATTCTGTTAGCTTTTGCAGCGTAAATCTCATTATCAGAGTTTAAGCTAACTTTTTCAGAGTTTACATTTGCAGAGTTTACTTTAACCCATTTCAAATTTGGATTGGGTTCATAGTAATTATAGTAAATAGCATGATATTCTCTGCAAGTGTAAATAGAATGCCAAGTACTTCCACAGTGTTTACATAAAGTCTGTGGTCTAGTTCTCACATAATCATTTTTTACTGCAGTTTTAGAGAGCAAAGAATTAATGTTCTTATTCTTACTGCAGAAACTAGCAAGATGATTAGTGCTACCACAATTAAAGCATGTTTTTCTAGGAGCTAATGTAGCAAGCATTGGCTTAATTCCTGATGTTATGCCTACCTTTCCATTTTTGTTTTTCCTAGGCATTCTCTGTTTGTTGACAGATTTTATCTCTTTAAGCTTATGCTTGAGTTGTTTATCTGTCCTTAAACCAATGTTAACCTCTTTAACAAAAGTCTTAGCATATGATTCTTTAACAGCCTTTTTCTCAGCTTCAGTCTTAGGTCCTCCTGTTCCCATAACATTACCTTCAGATGAACGATGTGGTCTAACTTTTACCAAATTTTCAAATCTAAGTTCATCTCCTTCAGAGTAACCTAGACCTACTGTATCTGATTGAAACACTTCTTGAGTGTCTTTACCAGAGTGTGTCCAAGTTTTAATAATGTGTTTAGTATCCTCCAATTCAGATTCTAGTTGCTTATACTTACCTAGCAACTCCTGTTCTATAAACACAGCATCATCTCTTTCTTTCTGAACTTTATTCATGTTTTCAAGCTGTTCCTCAAAAAGTTTGTTTCTATCTTTGAGTTGAGAACACTCATTCTTTATCCTCTCATTTTCTAAAGTCTGATCCCTATAACTGATATGTAATGCCTTAAGATAAATTCTCAATTCAGTTATATTATCAGTATTATAAGCATAGGTAGTTGGAGGTACCTTTAGATCATCATCTTCATTCTGGGTAGTAGCCATGAGAGCATAGTTTACTTCCTCATCTGAATCTGAAGTGTCTGCCCAATCTCTACCTTTGGTGTAAAGTGCCTTTTCAGTTTTACCCTTTTTGCACTCAAGAGCATAGTGACCCATCTCCTTACACTTGTAGCATTGAATCTCAGACTTGTCTTTCTTACCAGATTTAAAGTCCTTTCCCTCAGATTTCTTGAAATTTTTCTTGTCAGACTTTGAGTAATCCTTGGAGAATCTCTTTCCCTTCTTGAAGTTCTTGTATCCCATCTTCTTGAAGGTCTTTACCATCAATGCAGCCATTTGCATCATCTCCTCATCATCTTCAGAATCAGATGTTCCATCTGTGTTTGAGTCAACATCAGTGTTTAATGACTCACTTTCTGAATGTATGACTAAGGCTTTTCCCTTAGCTTTCTTCCTTGATGCTTCCTTCTTTAATGGTTTCTCCTCAACCTTAAGAGCAACAGATTTTGACTTTCTACTTGATCTTTTGTTTCTCTGCTCCAATTCCAATTCATAGGTTTTGAGCAGTCCATATATTTCATCAATCTCTGTTTCAGCAAGTTCATAGTTATCTCTTATAGTGGTTGTTTTCACATCCCACTTTTCAGGTAGAGAAAGAAGAAACTTGAGATTTGAGTCTTCTAAATCATACTCTTTGTTAACCAATGACAAATCATTTAGCAGTTTACAGAATCTGTCAAATATTTCTGTCATGGTTTCTTCAGACTTTGCCTCAAAATGCTCATACTCCTGAGTGAGTATGTTTCTTCTATTTTTCTTGATTGCAGGAGTTTCTTGACACCTAACCTCAAGTGCATCCCATATTTCCTTTGCAGTTGTGCAATTAATCACTTTATTAGACATAACATTGTCTAAAGCACTGTGAAGTAAATGCCTTACTTTTGCATCCTTTGCAATAGATGAAAGATCCTCAGCAGTTAGATCTTTCTTTTCTTTTGGAATCACCTTTGATTCCTCACCAGCAGCAGCAGCAGATAACTTTGTAGGTTTGTGAGGACCTTCATAAATTCTATCAAGATATTCTGGATCTGTAGCCTCCAGAAACATGGTCATCTTCACCTTCCAAATTGCATACTCTGATGGCCTAAGTATTGGAACCCTAATCGTTTCATACCTACTAACAGTAGTAGGGGCTTTCTCAGAACCTGATGGAGGAGGTATCTCTGCCATTGATTACTATTGTGTTTTGATCTTAAACTGTAATAAAGTAACAGATTGGGCTCTGATACCACTTGTTAGGTCGAATACACAATATGTAATCAAGTATTGTATGAGTAATTAACAAGAACGCAAGTTTTAACACTTAAAAATTGTTTGGAATTAACAATTCCTCTCTCAGTGATGTAAAATATCACAAAGAGCTGCTTAGGTTACAATCAATGAATTTCTCAAATGTTCGATTACCCTTCTAGGGTTAACCTAACTGTATTTATAAAACATACAGCTTCGTACAATCAGTAATTGATTCTCCTATAATTAAGCTATACAATTGATATCAATCACGATTGCTACACGTCTTCTAAGTCAACTCAATCTCTTTGATAGCTATCCAATCTTCAAAGATATTGCTTCCATATTTATCTTGTATCAATCTTCAAACACTGTTGACTCTCAGACTCTTCCGCTACAGAGTTTAACAATCTCTGTTGCGCTTCCAGTCAGTGTTTAACTAAACTCTGACTACTTCCAGTTAAACTCTGTTTTGTCACCTTAGCTTCCAAACACTGTTCTCATCAATCATTTCTAACAGATGGTATTGACTATATTGATTGGCTATATTTTAAAAATGGTATGTTATTATTATTTTAAGTTATTATAAATAGAATATATCATTTGAATATGGTAAGAGATGATGTGGAATCTTCTTACAGGTCTCTAGAGGTTCGACAAATATAGCCAACATGGCAAAAAATATAGACATTGGCTAAAAATATAGACAAGGGAAACGATCCATTGGAGTGGATTTTTTTTTACATAATCTCTATAATTTTTATTTATAGTATGTTTTAATTATTTTTAGCTAAGGGTTCAACATGGTTGGAGATGCTCTAAGTGGGGTAATCTATTTATATAAGATACCCATTTTGGATATGCGTATCTTCAATTTTTTTATTTGATTTTTGTGTGATACGCATGACCAAATTGGGTAACAAACCTTATTACCCAAGATGAAAATACGTATCATGTATAAAAGCAATTACCCAAAATGAACATGCGTATCAAAAAGAAGATTTTTAATGCCCTCTCCCCAAAAACGTTGGCCCTGTTTGGCAATTAGCTGATAGTTGTTAGCTGTATCTGATTGAATTAGCTGTTTTGACTAGCGGATTGAATTAGCTGTTTTGACTAGCGGATTTAAATTAACTGTTTTGAATAAAAGTATTTGGTAAATAGCTTTTTGAATAACTTTTTGTGACACATAGCAAACATCTAATTGAAAAAGCTCTTAAAATGAGCTTTTTCAAAAATAGCTTTTTGATCTCAAACCTCTAACTCAAACCTCTAACAACCAAACACTCACATTAGATGTTTAATTTGTTCAAACCTTTAATCTACCTCAAAACTCTAATTTCTCCCCAAACCTCTAGCTTCCAAACACCCCGTTATTTTCAATTTTTATATCAAAAAAAGTGTTATTTATCAACTTCACCCGCAATACATGTGTGTCCCTCATTTTCCTATATTCCCATCCCTCTTTTCTTTATTTTGTTGAAAAAAGATACGTATACATCATCTATCTCTATTTTTTTCCATAAGTTGCGTCCAGATACCTAAACCTAACCGAACTTATCCTCTAATTTGCGATTATTAGATCAATTCATCACGCTTCTTCCGATCTGATTTTCTTCATTATCAGGTAACAAATTGTGTTATTTTATTTATTTTTTTGAATTTGATTCGCGTTTTTTTAGGTTAATTGGATTAGAAATTATGCTTTTGAATGTGTTTCACTTTGCTGCGGTTTGTTTGTGTGTTTTTTTTACGATTTTAGCTGCGATTTTGGTAGAAAATATGTTTTATTATGCGTAGAATGAGTTAGAAATTCGTGTAGACTAGTTTGATTTTAGATTGAATCGATATGATCGAAATAGAGGCCGAGGTTTTGATGATTTGTTTCCGTGAAGTCGATATGATCGAAATAGAGGCCGAGGTTTTGATGATTTGTTTCCGTGAAGTAATAGTTTTAATACGACTTTTTGAGAAAAAAAAAAAAAGAGATGTTGATATGAATCATTTTACGTAGAGAATACTTGTTTAAATTCAATGAGGAATTGAGGATCGGGTTTTCATGAGTTTAATTCTCTGCTGATTGGCGGAATTGTGCTTATTTCTTATGTGATTAATTAATAGGATATAAATCTTCAGAGTATTTCCAGCTAATATGATTATGAGCTCTTGACTTCATTTACACGGCAATAATCAAATTGATACCTAGAATATATTTGACTTGTGGATGAAATTTAATATTGTATTGATGAATGTTGATGTCTGCGGAATAATATCTGCTAGGAGTTTGAATTCCAAGTGAAATATATCTAATTCGATTATCTTGTTTGCGTTTTCCTTTTAGGTTACCTGCAAAACTATGGCTCTTGCGCAAACATATCGGTCTCAAGTTGGACCTTTTCGTGGTGACCGCAGGCCTTCTTTTAACAGAAACTGCCATCCTTTGATTACTAATGCGGCACCTGCCTTCAACAATAGCTACAATGTCCCTGACAACTTCTTATACAACTACGATAATACTTATGATTACTCAAGAAATTTCTGGGAGCATAATAGTTACAGTAGATATGCTGAGGTTGAAGTTCCTGCTATGAAAAAGAGAAGAACATCCACCTCTGGCTGGGAAAGTAGTATGAGACCATATATCCAGCCTTGTACTTATGAAAATGGTCCTTCAGCAAACAGGAACATTTCTGTTCGTGTGGGTAGTATAAGACCTTATGCTGATGCCAATCAATCTCCTAGGTGTAAGCGTGACCGTTCAAAGTTTGAAGATGAGGATTTGGTATTTATGTCGAGGGATGAGATTGAGAGATGCTCCCCTTCAAGGAAAGATGGAATTGATGCACTACAAGAGACCCGCCTGCGATATTCATATTGCCATTTCCTTCAGAATCTTGGGATTCGGCTAGAAATGTAAGTTTATATATTTATTTTATTTTATTCGGAATGTACCTTCCTCTCTAGTTTGTTTTATGGAAACTGACGATGTTTTTGGAAATCTGTGCAGACCGCAAACCACTATCGGAACAGCTATGGTCCTGTGCCACCGGTTTTTTGTTCGAAAGTCTCATGCGTGCCATGATAGATTTGTGAGTATCTGGACTTATAATCATAAAGTTGATAGATGCAGAATCTGCCTTTTATCCATTTATTGTTTTTTGTAATGTAGTTTCCTAAGATTTCAAAATTTATTATATATTACATTCTTTTTCACGTCTGATGCTAGGTTTTATATCACCTGCGTACATACTTGTCTCTTGTTCTTTATATCAGTTACCTTGCAAAAATTCCTTATTTGCAATCAAATTTTTAACTAGGTTTATTTTGCAGCTGATATCTACTGCTGCTCTTTTCCTTGCTGCAAAGAGTGAAGAGACATCATGCCCTCTGAACAACGTATTGAGAGCTTCATGTGAAATTCTTCATAACCAGGACTTTGATCTTCTCTTGTACTGCTTTCCAGTGGTGAGTATCTTAAATACCTTCAAAACTCTGTTTTTAAATTTTGATATGCTTTTATAAGTTGAGTTGCTTGTAAACAGGGTTGGTTTGAACAGTACCGCGAAAGAGTGATTGAGGCTGAGCAAACAATATTGACAACTTTGAATTTTGAGCTGAATGTGCAGCATCCTTATGCCTCTCTTACATCTACACTTGATAAATTGGGCCTGTCCCAGTCATTTTTGGTGAATCTGGCGCTTAGCTTGGTTAGCGAGGGGTAAGCCTTGTGCTGTTTCCATTCTCTTCCTCATATAACTTTCTATGCTGTAAGTTTTGTATTGTTAGGTGCCTCTTCAATGATCTCTCTTGATGGTGTTCATTATGTGACCAAAAATGTTCTTATGCATACCATAATGTCCGATGTCTGAATTTGACCAACTTTCCCCTTAAAGCTTACCTACCGTCAGGTATTATGCTTTGATTAATATTAATTTTTATTCAGAAAAAGTTCCGGGTAGGACCAAAAAGCCATTTCATGCATACATTGTCATGAGCTTTGAAATATGTACCGGTGATTTTTAAAATCTCAATTAAAATTACACTTCAGTTGAGGCTTGGGTATACTGCTGTGGAGAAGTGGTCTCTTCTTGTCCCGTTTCTTGTTAATACTCTCAAATTCATCCAATATATGTTGTTAATTACTTATCTGCAGTCATTGTAGCATGCTATATTGATTTGTTTGGATTGACACACAATTGCAGGGTTTATAGAGGATTAGCATGCTCGCCTGTATGAATGATATTCTTAGCTGGTGGTTGAAATGCTGTCACATAAAGTTTTAAATTCTCATCTGAAGTTGATCCTGGGATGTTGTGTGGATGCCTTATAAATGCATTCACATGAATAGGCTCTACAAATAGCTATAGAAGAATCCCTAGTTCTTATAAAACCAGTTCTGCCAAATGCTTATTAGCAATATTGTTTTTAAGGAATGTGGCTTCTTGGGGATATTGGTGGGAGTATACGTAAAATTATATTCTATTTATTCTCGCTGCCTGTTTGTCTTGGGTGCTGATGAATATGCATCTACTCGAGAAACTGAATTACAAGTCCTTTTAGACATACCCTGGTACATGATTCTACTGTCCATAACATGTGTTTGGCCAAGACTTCCCGAAAATAGTTATCACCCTGACGTACCCCTCCTAAAAACAGAAAGACCAACAAGCTTGATTGGTTCATCTTGTTATTATTTCCATACACCTAGCTTTCTGGGTTGTGGGAATGTTAAATACCAGAATAGTAAAAGCTGTGTTGGATCAACTCCAAACATGCTTTTGTTTGGGGTTTTAGGACTTAAACCGGCGCCAGTATATCCAGCATTAGTGCAGATTTAGTTATGATTGCAGAACTCAGGCTGAAAGAAGAAAGTTTGAGAAACGTGGACAGTTGATCTCTAGCTAGTGTGTCAAATAAACATATTATTGGAGAATTATTGTGGGAGGGCATGACATATACAATCTTTACATGTAACCTTAGAGATGGGAAGGTACAACCTTAATCTCTACATGCATACACTGACTTACAAGCAGAAGGAACAGAAGTGTCCACACGTATTTTTGTTCTTGAATACATTTTTTCTATCAATAAAAATCTCTATTTTTTTCCTAAAATCTAGTATCCCTAGAAATGATAAAAAAAAAAAAAAAAAAATCAACTGTTTGTTGATACTGTAAATTGTGCTACAAATCTGAATTTTTTAAACAGCACTTCTATCATAACTTTTAGGTAGTCTTCATTTATTTATGATTTATTTAAATGTTCTGAAACGATATATAAATTTTCTCTAGCTTTTACAAATTTTTTGGTTGCTGAATAGTTTTTCTATCATGGAACATCAATTTGAAGATGTTCACTCTCCTCTTAAGGCGGTTAACTTATGATACACATTTTTGTCACCTGTGTATTTATTCTCCTTTCAGAATTGAGTTATTCGATTTGTATTTATGGGAAACAGATAGATTGTAGTTTATTTATTTATTGTTATTTTTAAAATTTTAGATCAATCTTTAACTACTATTCTCCTACTTTGAATTGTTGATTGTGCTCAACAAAACTAAACAAGATTGGTCTTAAAAATTCTCTTTCACACACTACAAGTTGCACGAACTACATAACTTCCCGAGTTGGGTAAGTTAACAATCTTCCAAGTTTGTATAATCATCCTGATGCGATCTTAAAGATTTTGTGTTCCTATTTTCTCATGTTAATATATATATATATATATATTTATGAATGTGTTCAACCACAAATTTACTTGGGCTACAAACTCTACAGACCTGTAGAGTTCACTAATAATGATATGGCATGCAATAAAAGTGCTAGTATTCACCAAATATTATGATATTAAAAGATTAAAAAGCTAAAATCTATGTTTATATATCAGTTTATATATCAGTGATTTGTAAATTTATTTGTTATATAAACATTGTCTCTTTCTAAATATATTAACTTGTAATAATACTATTTTATTTTCTGAATATTTGGTGAATCCTAATATTGATTTAGTGTGTTTGTCGATATTGATGAATTGTGGAGGTTTGTAGAGTTTGTAGGCTAAGGTTTCTAGTGGAATGTGCCTGTGTGTGTGTGTGTGTGTGTGTGTGTGTGTATAAATACTGTATATTTAAGCTTTCTCAATTTCATCAAAACTAATCTAAGTTTTGCTCGTAAATAATGAGCATAAAACTTTCATGTTTCTTATTATTTGGTGGGCCATGCCTTGCTTGGAGCTTGACCTTCGTGTTGGGAAAATATGTGCTTGTCGGAGAACTGATGACAATATTTAACAGTAGTATGGCAGCTACTGGGGCAAATCTAGTCTTGAGTGATATGCTTATTATGAAGAGCAGTACTTTTGGCTCTGGATATAGAGGGAACTTCCGGAATTTTTTGTCACTTCCAGTTCCAGGAAGCAATGTGGTCACCTGTTTTAAGTTCATGGCCTGTTGTTATTTAGATATAGCATATGTGTCGAGACTCGAGAGTATAAAATTGAAACCTTGGTGTTCTGTTGGTTTATGTCAGACTGTATGAGCAGCTAACATGTTACTTATATTTGCACTACACATGCATCCATTCCAATAACAAGAAAAGTGGAGGCCGGCCTGCATTTTCAGGCTAAAAACAGTTGATACTGGCAATTTTATTATGGTTTATGTTCCTTGTGCATTATTTTTTTCACCTATTTAAACTGAGCAAGTTGCTGGAGTTAGAAATTCTGCTGCTTTTGAGCTGGGAGTGGGAGTTGGTGTTCTATCTAGATTGCTATATGATGTTTGCTATAATTTACATAGTATCAACAAATCTGCAGAAGATTCTTGGAAATTATCCACCTGTTGCTGCTTCCCATAGTTGGTAAGGGAAATGATTTGTTTTATTACATCTTGGGACTTTGACTTGGACAAAATTTGTTTAGATTTACTCCATGATATCGTATTATTCATAGCAGGCAATTTATGAAAATGTGATGCTGATGTGGTTTGTGTTATATGTGACAAGTACAATGTTGCACGAGATCTTATTATCTCAGATGGTTTGTTTTATCGTTCAATTCCTTCTCTGAGCAATGCTCAGCATTCTACAGTGTTTCCTGCTAGGCTAACTTAAAGTTTGTTGTTTTGTAGGCTTAGGAGCTCTCTTTGGCTACAGTTTAAACCCCATCAGATTGCTGCTGGAGCTGCATATCTTGCTGCAAAATCTATGAACATGGATCTTACTTCATCACATGTGTGGCAGGAGTTCCAGACACCGCCCTCCATACTTAAAGGTATACATCCATCTACTTTTGCCAAGTTTCCGTACACAGACTTTATCTTGTTTAGTATTTCACATTTAAGCTATTACTTTGAAGCAAGTTAGTTTTATTCTGTGTTTGATTTACTTTTTTCTTTGACCAGATGTTGTGCAGCAATTGATGGAGCTCTTTTAGATCGTATGGAGGACAGAGTTGAGAGTACAGTACGACTCAGTGGCATGTGTTCTGCGGGTGTATGTTAGTGTAGTATATCATTCCTATACAAGATGTATCATTCTGAGATCATCAGTGTTTAGGTGTATGTAAAGGCTATGCACGTGAGAGTTCAAGAGATGTTACTACTGATTGAAGGAAATTTCAATCAATTACACATATGTTGGAGTGAAAGAAAGATAATAAAACTTCCATGTTATTGTAGTTTTGGTTAAGTCAACCTAGTCTTCGTATAATTCTTGGTGACATCGTTATTTCTGGTAATTGGCTGAGTTTTGGAGGTATATGTATGTGTCATTGATTTAAATGTGAACTTCTATCCCCAACTTCCATTAGACAAACCAGTGGTTTTGTGAGTTGTGAATAAGTAGAAGGATAATAATTTGAGAAGCTGATATGAAATCGATTTTTTCTATTGTTTGAAAGGGATATTTTAGGATCCAAATTTTTTTCCAACGTAAAGGTGTTCCAAAATGTGAAAACTGTGACTTCAATGAATTTTAATTTGGTACTTCTTTTGGAACATGGGAAAAATTTGATGGTCTCTTATATTTCTTGTGTTGACTGGACCGGCTAGAGTTGAAGCAAAAAGGGTAGGTTTTGCAGCTATATGTAAAATCTTGTTTTTCATAAATAAGTTACTTATTCTGAAAAAAAAGTATGTAAATATCTATTTTTTTTTGAAGTAAATAAATTATTTTCTTTGCAAGATAATGAATGTTAAATTTTCCATAAACATTTTTTTTAAATTTTTTTATGTAAATATGAATTGTTTTTCAGATTTTTTTTTTAAAGTTATTTATAAAGGGACCAAACGGTGCCTTAGTGTTTGTATCTCTACTAAATTTTTCCTTTTTAGTTTGACAAATGTCAGAAATTGGATAAAGTATCTCGAAGCAATGCAATTTTGTAAGTGTTTAAAATATAGAAAAATTAAATATTTTTGTAATCAAAATTCTAAAACAGATTTAAACAATTTATGTCGGCAGATTTTATAAAATTTGTCACTTGATAAATCATACTTGTAAAAGTAGTATTCAACGAAAATTGAATTAAAAAATAAATTCTGAATGAACGAAAATCGAATTAATTATTTATTTTTGGAATTTGACATCAGGAAATGTTTTTGCACCATCCACAAAATAAATTTTGTGCTAGACTATAAAATAATAAATGGCGGCGATTATAGTAAACCGTATCGTAAAAGATAGCCGCTCCTTATTTTTACATCAAAAATCTTACTATACATATACCGCAAAAATATGATACGTATTTTTAATTTTTATCATTTGTTATGGTAAATGATTGACATCAGGCCCATTATAAATTTGTTGAGATTGGTTTCTGCATTGTTTTGGTCCAGCTCGAGTTGGAATGCCCTTGACTAACTTCTGAGTGGTCCGAACAAAGACAAGACAAGAACAGGAAACGGAAAATCGAGTCATCATCATTTGTGTCTACTCTACCTTACCTAACTCAATCTTTTTTTTTTCAGACCAACAAATAGTATAGTAGATTATACAACTCCCTTAAAACTCTTCTCATTTCTCTTGGACACATTTGTCAACGCATACTTTTACTCGTTAATATCTTTAATTTCGTATTAATATTGAATATAAAAACTTCACTAAAAAAAACTACGATTAGAGAATCCTATGAGAGTCGTCTGACCTTTTTCCCCCTCCCTCCTCCCCCCTTCCCGCCTCTCTCCTTCCCCCTCCCTCTCCCTACGCCTCTCTACTCTTTCTTCCCTCCGCCTCTCTCCTTTCTCTTCCTCCGCCTCTCTCCTCCCTTCTCCCTTCTCCCTCATTTTCTTTCGATCTTGTTTTTCCAGATTCAATAAAATCGATTAGCTTTGCTTTCGTATCGATCTATGTGTGTTTTGTTTTCGTCTCGCTTTATGCGTGTTTTCTCGCTTTATGCGTGTGTCTCACTTTATGTGAGTTTGTGTGTTATCAGTGAGAATGATTTTGATGGAATTTTGGGAGATCTGGATTACTACATCAGTTATACTTTCGGCATGTCTATAGCTGAATTCTGGCATGTAGATAGCTGGGGTATGCTTGAAACTTTCGGCATGTCTATAGCTGGATCCCGGCATGTAGATAGCTGGGGTATGCTTGGAATGGTTGTGACCGCATGTGCTCACCTTTCACAAATTATAGTTGTTCATTATTCGAGGACTATTGTTCCTCATTGCTTAGTTTTTGCAACTGAGTCGCCTGAACACCGCAACAGCCGTGGAACTATTGTGAAGGTCAATTGTGAAGCTACCATTTTCGGAACCGATGTTGGCTGGATTACTCGAGAAGCCTTTGTATTCATTTTCAATTTCAAGAATCCATGAATTCAGTATGTTAAGCAGTCTGGAAACAATGCGGCTATTTGTTTAGCTCGCTTTATTGTTTATCAACCTGATTGCATTGTCAGTTGGGGATTTGTCCCGGCTAGACTTGTTTAATTTAATGATATGATTTTGCATTTTGTCAAAAAAAAAAAAAAAATATTTTGTTTTATAAATTAGACGTAAATTAGTAATTTGTCTCTTGTTATGAACTGTCCCGACATTTTAAATGGGAAGAAAATAAAGGGACACAGGGAGTAATAAACAAAACATAAATTTATTATTATTATTATTATTATTATCATGGTTCTAAAAATCCCCGATTTAATCGATTAATCCCCGATTAATCCTCTGTAAGGTAATGAACCGATTCGATTTTTGAAATCCGATTAATCCTGTGAATTTATTTAAAATGATATGTTTAATTGTAAATTAGACTAATATATTAAATATTATTATAATATCCGATTAATACTCCGATTAATCCTTCCGATTAATCCCCGATTACCCGATTAATCTTAAATCGATACCTCAACCGATTTATACCGATTACCGATTTTTATAACCATGATTATTATACATAAATGTTGATTTAGCAGTCCAAAAATAAACAACATACGTTTCCATCTACAGTACAAGTCATTAATCATTCGATCACCATGGATTCTCCACCTACTCGCCGTTTTAAAGTCATCACCAATCACCTCACCTCCGATGCCGTTGACCAACCGTCGCTTCTCCGATCAGTCCAAACCTCCGGCGACCTCTTCTCCGGTACACTCCTGCCTATATATATTTAATATTTTTAGTAGCTCAGTTTGCACCACTACCAACTACAGTAACACATTTTAAAGAATATTCTGTAAGTGTTTTTTTTTCATGTTTGCAACATAAAATAGACAGCGTATTTTTAACTTCGGTAAATGAATAAAATTATGGTGTATCGAATGTATTCATTTGTTTTATCGAGGGTTAAGTGTGTATAGTATATTTTAGCTAAAAGTTGTTATACAACTTTGCCATGTCACAATAAGTTTTGTTAAGATGTACTAACATTCAATGTATACTAAAATTAATTTAAATTACGTTGATATTATTATTGGAAGTAATTACAGTTCGTTGCCATTGTAAACTAGTCTTGATTTAGGACACTGCCATTGTTTGGATGTAATTATGTAATGTAAGAATTCTAACTATTTCGTAAGTTATTGTTATTCGAATAACTAAATAAGATAGGTGATCACAGTCGGTGATTAAATCAATGCTAAGTCAGCTACTGTAGTGGTTGTTAACAGTGATTCATCCCAGATGTTTTGTGCCAATCAGCTATATTTCAGGAGCCTGAGACATTTCTACTGCACTGCCCAAGGATTTTGTGAAGTTGTCAAAACATGCTTGGGGATTAGTTAAATAAAAACCTAATTTGAATACCCATGTCTTAAACTTAACCATATGATATATGTTTGCGTTTATCAGAACTTAATATGCTTCTGCAGCCTAGTGGAGTCGGTGATGAGATTGTGTACTGACAAAACAAAAGAAATTCTTGACTTTTTATATAATCAAAGTATGGTCAATGTAAAAATGCTTACATAAGATGGGTAAATTTTGAAATATGCTTTCATTTGGAAAAGCCTGAGGGTATAGGCCTTCTATGATGAAGAGTTTAGCGAGGTACAAAATCACAAATATATTATGTATTGCCTTTCAGTGTCGTCTTTTTTCATCATTTTGGTTGTGCTTGTCCTAAATGGTTACGGTTCCGGATCCTTATTCTTCCCTTTATACTTCTTCTCTCGTTCAAACCTAATACCAGTGTGCTGTTTGTAATTTGAGCAGAGCAGGGGTACAGTGTTGTCCTTCCACGGAAATCGCAGAAAGGAGAGTCGAATGTTTATAGGTTCGATCATCTGTTTGTTTGCAATCAGCTTTTGTGCTCATGGTGGTCTTTTGAGATAACCTTTTTTTATTGGCAGATCTGCACACTCACCTCTGAACCTCATCACCACGTTTCCTAATCATCCTGAAATCGGTACCTTGCACGATAATTTTGAGTGAGCATCCCCCAATATGGTTGAAATCATTTTTCTATTAATATAATTTTTTGTCATCTTCAACACGAGTGCTTGACCAATTTGTTCCTTCTCACGATGGTAGGCGCTCTGCTGAAACATTTCGAGATCAAAAGTATTTAGGTACACGAGTTGGGGTGGATGGAAGTGTTGGAGAGTACGTTGGTCATCTAGATTAATCTTTAAATACCATTTTGGAGTTGTAAAGTCTGTGTGCGTTTTTACATCTTATTTTTCTTTCACAGGTACAGGTGGATGACGTATGGGGAAGCAGCTACCGCTCGTTCATCAATTGGTTCTGGTTTACTGAATCATGGCATACCAAAGGCAAGTTGTATAGTATGTCTGTGCATGTAATTGATTTTTTCTTGGGGTAAGTAAATATCTAGTATTTACTATTTCTGATATAGTGAATCTGTTCTTGGACTTTTTTTTGTAGGTTGATAGATATACATGTGTTTTGTGATAGATTCTCGTAAAAGTTTTGGATTTTTTGTCACTGTCATCTTATTATATATCTATGTTGGATTTATGACAGGGATCTTGCATAGGGCTCTATTTTATCAATAGACCTGAGTGGATGATAGTTGATCATGCCTGCTCTGCGTATTCCTATGTATCAGTTCCATTGTATGATACCCTTGGTACGTATAGTAGACATTCATCGATGTTATTACGATGTGGCCAAAATTTGTACTCCTTTCACTGATTGCTGTTCTGCAGGTCCTGATGCTGTAAATTTTATAATAAATCATGCTACTGTACAAGCTATATTTTGTGTGCGGCAGACACTAGATACTGTGAGTTTTCTTCTTTATCTGAAGCAACTTCAGTGTTTGGAGAAATTACAATTTTCATATACAAAGATTATCAATGCTTTGTGGGCCTTTTTTTTTACCAGAAAAATCACTGTTACACTTTAGAATTTGGAACACAAATTCAAGCAAATCTGTGACTGAATAAGTTGAGACTTATGATAGAGTGTTGTGATTGTGCGAGTAGAAAATATATATTATTAGTTAAGTATGATAAATATAATATTTTAATATATCGTCAGAAGTACTCGCCTAGGCCTTTGCTTGTATTCCTGCCTGATTGATTGGCGCTCGAAGATCGCTCTCCTGCGAAGCACCACCAAGCTTTTTCAGTACAATTAGTATAGGTCTATTGCAGCTAATAATCAAATTTTAGTTGGATATTTGTCGAGTTTTTAGATTTGCTTGGCCTGACTAGTTGCACATGAATAATTTTGAATGAGAATCGAAAATCAATAGTTCACAATAATATATTTTAAGAATCTGGATGCTAATCTTTCTAAAGTTTATATGTTTGGGATGGGTAAGTTACAGTTATTTCGCACGAATATATCAGTATTATGTGGAAAATTTAATTATCCTTCCTGAACAACCTTTGGCTTAAATTGCAGTTGCTGAGCTGCTTGTCTAAGATTCCTTCTGTGCGACTTGTAGTGGTACAAATATCTGTCCTGTTCCCTCTTCTTAGATTGGCCTATCTATTTGTCATTATGATGCTATATAATTAAACTGATTTGTTGCAGGTGGTTGGTGGAGCAGATGGTCAAATGTTATCACCACCATTAACACCAGGAGTAGAGGTTGTATCATACTCAGAACTACTTAAAAAGGTGATTTCAGATTCTTTTCTTACAAAATTTACTTAATAGTATGATAAGGTCATTTTAGATCCTTCTCTTATAAATTAATTTACTTCATGGAATTTTTTTTGTCCCCCTCTCACCCTTACATTTGACAACTTGACCACAAAAGAATAAAGATTTAACCTATATGTTTCTGCCATTTCATGTAGAGGCCACAAATAGTTGCAACATGACTAGCGGCGCTATTTGCTGCTTGCTTACCTTCTATCTAAATGTAATCATATATTTTGTATTAGCAGTTTCTTTTATGAAGTTAATGAGCTATGGAAAATATTGGAGCAAGAACAAACACAATGTCAAAATTATTGTAGAATCTCCCGCTTAATTGTTATTTTTCTTGGCTGGATGACCATCAAACTCAACTTAGTGTAGAACTTTAATGTTTTGTTAAGCAAAAACAAGGTTTAATGATATTTTATAATAGAGAACTGCAGGTCTGTTACCGCTAAGCTTAAACTAGATTTTAGATCGCATTACCCTTCCTAATGCCTGTTGGTATGACAAATATTCTAGTCTGCTCACTTTCTGATTCTTTTCTGAACTGGGTTAATTTTTGTATATATTAGACAAACTATTTGGGATAGTGCCAATTGCCAAAGGATATCCACTATGCCGATTCTGGCCATGATCATGTTTATCTAAAAGCCTTGAAAAAGCACAGATTCTTTACTCGTCCTCCACGTTGGTGCCCTTTGTGATCCATTCGCCTTGTCCAGTGTATCTACACTTGATGTTCGAAGATGTGACATATATTACACATTGACACTAATTAGTCCAAGACACTGTACGTTTAAATGAGACGGTGTAACTGGTAGCTGGGTCATTTACATATATACAGTATACAGAAACACACATTTTTAAGCAGACAATGTGAGAGTTTAAGTCAATTTCTCTGCACATTGAACAACATATTATTCAAATGAAAGGCTGGTGTTTTCTCAGGGACAAAGCAATCTTCAGCCCTTTTGTCCACCAAAACCTGCTGATGTTGCTACAATATGCTATACAAGTGGTACAACTGGGAACCCAAAGGTGAAAAATGCTATTCATCTCTCATTGATCCTTGTTGTCTTACATCATTACCTGTAAAAGATGTCTTAAAATTAACTTTATCAGGGGGCTGTACTGTCCCATGGAGGCTTGATCGCAAATGTAGCTGGCGCGACTTATAAAATTGTATGGAATTCTTCGGATGTGTGAGTATCCTACTTTAGTACACCACAAAGCAAGACGCGCCCCACAATTGTGTAAAAGATACTTCATCCTTTGGAAAGAATTAGAAAGGAAAAGCAAGTTAACGGACAATGAATAACTGTGTCAAGACTATTTTACATGCACGGTATCCTTATTTTCGCTGACACTTGGTTCCTTCCTTGGCAGTTATATATCATATCTTCCTTTAGCACATATTTATGAACGGTATCACCAGATTATGGTGCCATATTATGGAACTGCAGTTGGATTCTATCAGGGGGTATTAGTCTCAACCTTTTGTATTTATCCTGTCCGTGGAGGGTAAAAATAAAATCATCATTTCCAATTATTTGGGGTAAAAAGATGTTTGGTTTACATTTTTAGATCTGTAGTTAGGAGAATGGTACTTGGATTTTTGCTTTACAGTGTTATCATGTTGAGAAAGGATTCATGTCTTGTTTGGTACAGTGTTTTATCGTGCACTGTCTGTTCAGTAACCCCACAAACACACTAACACATCCACACTGTATGTAATGAAGCAATTATAATAAACTCCCTATTAATGCAAAATTAATATCTAATATCATTTGTCAAATGTAGTGCTCATGTCAAGTGTTTTACTGAAGTTTTTATTAGAATGTAAGTGCTTGTTTGGTTAACAATAGGAAGTTAATTCCTATGCAAGTTTAAATTACTATGGAAATTATAATACCCAATAAGTTCAAATTTGTGTTTGGTTGGTAAAGTGAGTTCTAACTTCCTAAGGAAGTGCAAGTTACCAAGGGATACCAAGGTGAGTAACTTCCCATGATTTATGGGTATTTAAAGTTCCAGGGAACTTAGACTTCCCTTTTAAATGCTAACCAAACAACTTTATACAATGCAACTTCCTAGGTATTTTAACTTCCTGGATATCTACATGTCAACCAAACAAGCACTAAATCACCAAAAAGTGCATGCTGTTGAAACTGTAGTTACTTTTATTTTCTTCTGTTTAAGTAAAATTTGTTACTTGTTCGTGCGGGCATGTCTGGAGTAAGGGTTCAGAAACAGAGTGGAAAAAATGTGTGATAATGTTAACAAAATATAAAAGGGCGCAGAAGATAATTAACTTGAAGTTACTAGAAACAAACTAATGTAGAGTGGTAATTTTCTCTTCAAACAAATTTATGTCATACTGTATGGTCTAGCATGTTGAGGGAATTATGATTTTAGTTTAACAACATGTAATGATGAAAATTAGCTTTGATCTTTAGCAGTAGATCAGGGATGACATTGTAAATTTAATGCTAACCTAATCAAAAGAATCTCAAAAGCTTATACTTAGAAGAAGCCTCTTTAGGATTTTCTTTGTTAATGTAGAGTATCATCTATTGCAATTTCTTTCGTGAGCCTCATGTGCTTTTCATTATTCTTTTCAATAGGACAATACGAAATTGTTGGATGATATGGTGCATTTAAGACCCACTATTTTTTGCAGTGTTCCTAGGTTGTTTAATAAAATATATGCCAGGTAAAAAAACAGCTAGATGTTGTTACTTTGTTCTGTTTTGTAATTTGCACTAGATCCTACTTGTAGCAACTGACTTAAATTGACATGTTATTGCAGTATTCTAAATTCTATAAAGGCGTCCGGTGCTATGAATGAGAAGTTATTTACTGCTAGTTTCAATGCCAAGAAGCAGTCAATAATGAACGGTGCAGTTCTGAAGTATATTCTGCTAAATTACATGCGTTACCGACCTATAAACCTTAATGCTATATTGAATTTATTTCTCAATGTACTTGATCATAATTACTTCTCCAACCATTTAAAATTTACTAGCCACTATAAATTATAGTAGTGTTTTTTTTGTGCTATGTGTATATTAAAAAGGAAAACTCTGCATGTGTGTGTGTGTGTGTACTATAAAATGTACTCTACGATATTCTTTCATCAGACTTTCAGAAATCTGAAATTAAAGATTGAAATGCCCTTCCAGAATTGAGCTGTCACAATCCTTGGGGGCAAAGAGAACTTAGGAGTTCTATGAAGGAAACCTTAAAAGTAATCACTCTTATACTGATATAACTTATTCTTCATCACCTTGTCAGGAAAGAATCCCTCTCCCATTTGGGACAGTGGTATATTTAACAACATAAAGGAAAAACTCGGAGGTCGAGTTCGTTATATGTTTTCAGCTGCAGCACCACTATCAACTGATGTAATGGACTTTTTGAGGGTGTAAGTTGATATTATTCATGCATAGCTCCAGAATTCTTAGTTAAATTCAATCAAAATTTAGGCTCATGTATAGTTTGTTGGTTTACTTCACAGATGCTTCGACGGCTGCGTTATAGAAGCTTATGGGATGACTGAAAATTCTTGCATGATAACTTGCATGGATGATAACGATTTTTTAACTGGTCATGTGGGTTCTCCCAATCCTGCTTGTGGTGAGTAATTGGTCATGATATTTTTTTTAGCCTTGTTAGCATGAATAGTTGTTGCTTTGCTACACATTTAAGTATTTAATAGACCCAGTGCACAATAACCTACATTCTATTTCCTAATATCTCTGAACTTCTCAACCAGCTATGATATATTAATATCCAGACCAAGTGCTGACTGTGTTGGAGTATTCACCTCAGACTTGGCTATTGTCAGTTTGTTTAAATGAACTATTATATATATTAATAAACAATTTTTTTAATATTTATATTTATTTATATTGAATTTGATTTTTATCAGATAAATCTTAATATTTCATTGAAGAGAAAATAAAGAATTCATAAATTTGAAAGACTTTGAAAAAATAACCAAATTTGAGTATGAATAAAAAAAATATTATTTATTAGACTTTACATGGTTAATTTGCTATTTTTGCTATATCTTGAGTTCTAAAAATCAGATGGAGACAATTTTACAGCCCACACAAAATTTAAGAAATCATTTCTATTTGAGTGATGGTTTAACAATTATTATCCAGATGAAACTATCCGGAAATTGAAGAAAAAAGAAAGTCACGAATTTTTATATTGAGAATTTTATTCAGTTTAGAAAACCTACTTATATTTGGTTTAGATGATTAAAATTTACTTTTTAATATTTAAATATAATCCTACTATCAATCAAATAAACTTTTTAATATTAGATCTAACGGTTCTGATCTGTCTATTTTAAGATCCAACTGGTCCGTACTATTTTGGTCGTCCAGCGACCATACTAGATACTACCGTACTACCAAAAAAACTGGATTAGATTCCTCTTACGCTTATTATATGTAAGGATATGATATATATTAATACGAAAATTATGATAGCATCACGCCATACAATTGGTTTTTCATTCTCACTGTTAGTACTTACTTTTGACTAGTGTATTTTTACCTTTCCAATTCAAGCTACAAAGTGTATAAATTATTTTGTTTATATTTCAGAAGTAAAGCTTGTGGATGTTCCGGAAATGGAATATACATCTAATGATCGGCCTTATCCACGCGGTGAGATCTGCGTAAGAGGCCCTACTGTGTTCCCAGGATACTTCAAAGATGAAATGCAGACGTACGTACCTTTTCATGTTTTGCTGGTTGCTTAGTATTTTGTGTGTAGCAGTGAGTGATAGACCCTAGCGTAGGGGTGCTTTTTTGTTAAGTTAAATGTATCTGACAGTGTAATGTAATGCGTCAGAAAAGAAGCCATGGATGAAGACAAATGGCTTCATACTGGAGACATAGGAATGTGGTTACCCGGGGGCAGACTAAAAATCGTTGATAGGTAAGAGATCTATACAATTTTGGTGATAGACCCTGGCGAGTTTAGTGACTGCTTGGTCACTTGTATTATCTCTTAGCTTAGTAGCTATAATTTGGAAATCTGATTGAATGGAGTTTTTGTAAGGAGTAGATTTCTGGATTCTACTGATCTAGCTAGTCTATGTCAGGAAGAAGAACATATTTAAACTGGCACAGGGAGAATATGTAGCTCCTGAAAAACTTGAGAATGTCTATGCTAAAAGCAAATTTGTTGCACAGTGCTTCATACACGGTAATGATTGAGTTTTGCATATGCTTTCTCTGTCTATGTCTGCGAGTCCGTGATACTGACTGCCCATTGTTTATGTCGGTAGGTGACAGCACAAAATCCGCTTTAGTTGCCGTCATCTCACTAGATCAGGATGTGTTGAAACCATGGGCAGTAGCTGAAGGCATCAGGGTAATTTTATTATTGTTTTGTTACTGTAAGCAAAAACTTGGTGACCTGCATATGTTGGTTAGCTGAAGTCTTTGCTTACGAGCCAATCACCAGGCCTAAAATAATATCTCTAGGTTGTCCTACAAATTGAAGATTAACGATTGTAATTCCTTCTTTGGTGGATACAGTATGAGAACTTACACCAGCTGTCCAAAGACCCGAGAACAAAGGCAGCCGTCTTGGCTGACATGGATGCTGTGGGTAGACAAAGCCAGGTACTCTACAATTCTGCTATATTGTGTAACATTTTACTTTGGCATACCAACACGAGGTAATATAATGCTCTGCAGTTGAGAGGCTTTGAATTTGCAAAAGCTGTGACTTTGGTGCTTGAGCCATTTACTTTGGATAAAGGTCTACTCACACCTACCTTTAAGGCAAGTACCCTTTTCTCACAGGATATATCTTCAACACTCAAAATAATACCCTTCTAAACTTTTAGTTATTTAGTTTCCGATGTAAATGTAGAAATTGTATTTCCTTGTATTTCATTGATGTATAATTTGTACAATATATAGGATGCTATAGGAATAATTACAGGCTATATTACAGGAGGTATTTACAAGTGAAATATACTGGTGTAATTACAAAATCAGAACTGATCCTAAACTAGAGCTATGTTTGAATTTAAATAAGATTAGATTTGATATGGCTTGATTATTGCTGTGATTTAAGTTATGTGCTGATTTTGTGGAATTACTTTAACATCCCCCCGCAAACTGGACGATCCTTGATGGACAAGTTTGTGAGTGAGAAGAGAATGTCGGTGCTTATGAAGAGGCTTGGTTAGGAGATCAGCTGGTTGATCGACAGATGGAATATAGCGAACATAATGACTACCAAGAGCAACTTTCTCCCGGACAAAATGGTAGTCTAGTTCAATGTGTTTGGTACGGGCATGAAAAACCGGGTTGGAGGCCATGTATGTTGCACTTAAGTTATCACAATAAAGAAGGATGGGAAACTGTAGCTGACTTCCAAGCTCGTATAATAAGAAGGCTAACCAAGTGGTTTCTGCACTAGCATGTGAAAGTGCCCTGTATTCGGATTCAGCACTTGAACGGGCAATTGTAGGTTGCTTCTTAGAACACCAAGAGACCAGATTAGTGCCGATATAACAAAGATATCCAGAGGTTGATCTGCGGGTTTCAGGACAGCCTGCCCAATCTGCGTCAGAGTAGGCACTGATATGTGTTGGTTGACGCTGGGGACGAAAGAACAGGCCTCGATCAAGAGTACCCTTGATGTATCGAAGTATGCGCTTCGCTGCAAGTAAATGAGAGGTGTGGGGCTGACTCATGTACTGTGATATTGAGTTAACTGCATAGGCAATATCAGGACGAGTTATGGTCAAGTACTGGAGGGAACCAATGATTTCCCTGAAGGCAGTAGGATTGGCAAGTATGTCTCCATCATCAGAACTGAGATTAGTTTTTGTTGACATGGGAGTGCTGACTGGTTTAGAGAGAAGCATGTCATGCTTTATTAAAAGATCATAAGCATACTTAAGCTGGCCAATATGAAGGCCGTCATTTTGAGAGGTTACCTGTAAGCCAAGAAAATAATTAAGAGGGCCTAGATCTTTGATGTCAAAATCACGACCAAGTACATCAATGAATCGTTCAAGAAGTTTATTATCGCTGCCCGTAAACACGATGTCATCGACATATAGCAGAAAGTAAATTGTATGACCGTTATGACGAAAAATAAAAAGAGAAGGATCAGCTAAACTCTGAACAAAACCAGCAGACTTAAGAAAAGATGTCATACGACGAAACCAAGCACGTGGAGCCTGTTTGAGACCGTAAAGTGCCTTGTGAAGCTTGCAAACATAATTGGGTCTAGATGGATCGACAAACCCAGGGGGTTGAGCCATGTAAACATCCTCTTTTAGAAATCCATGAAGAAACGCATTTTTGACATCCAATTGTCGAAGAGCCCATCCCCGAGAAACAGAAAGACTGAGGACAGTCCTTATAGTGGCAGGTTTAATAACGGGGCTGAACGTTTCTTCGTAATCAATGCCTTGTTGCTGATGGAATCCTTTGGCAACAAGACGAGCTTTATGTCTTTCGATTGTGCCATCAGGATTACGCTTGGTACGAAATACCCATTTGCAACCAACTGTGTTGTGGGATGGTGATGGAGGCACAAGAGTCCAAGTTTGATTCTTCAACAGCGCATTGATTTCCTCTGTCATAGCATTGCGCCAATTTTCATGTTTGGAAGCCTCTGTATAGCATGTTGGTTCTGAATTTTCAACAACACTAAGAAGAGCTTGAGGAAGAGGATGTTTTACTGTTGTATTATTACGTTTGTTCTGCGGAAGTGTCCCATCTTTAGAACGAGTTATCATCGGATGTTGAGCAGGTGGAGGATGGGCTGTTGAAGTCTCTTGTATTGGGACTGATTCAGGTGTCACTACTGTCGAAATTGAGTCAGGATTAACTCTATTACGACGATGATATGTGAGCACTGGTGGTGGATTAATGGGAGTTGGGGCCTGATTTCGTTCTTTTGAATCAATGGTTGGCAGTGATGTTATCTCATCAGAGGATTGAGACACTTCATTATTGCTGGGAGAAGAATCAGTAATGTGCCCAGGATGTGATGACCCTTCTGATGGCCTCAAAAAAGAGGTTGGGCTTGGTAAAAGAGCAAATTCCAATGGTCGAGGTGCATGTACCTGCATGTTTTTATAGGGAAAAGAAGTTTCGTTAAAAAATAACATGCCTAGATATGTAGAGGCGACCTGTCTTAGGATCGAGACATCTATAACCCTTATGTTGAGGACTATATCCCAAGAAAACGCATTCTATACTCCGACTTGATAATTTGTCAGAGACATATGGACCAAGATATGGAAAACAAGAACATCCAAAGACTCGAAGGGAAGAATATGAAGGATGAGTACCGTAAAGCCGATGATGTGGAGTGTCCCAATTTAAGATAGAGGTAGGAAGAAGATTAATAAGATACACGGACGTAAGAACAGCTTCCATCCAAAGCTTGTGTGGAGCACTAGAAGTAAGGAGAAGGTTACGGGCCATGGTTGCAATATGACGATGCTTTCTTTCGGCTAGGCCGTTTTGTTGGGGAGTGTGGGGACATGAGAATCGTTGTTGAATCCCTAAAGAGTTGCAATATTTAGTGAATTCATGATTAACATATTCATTCCCATTATCACTTTGGAGAAATTTGATGGTGATGCCAAAGAGATTTTGAATTTTTGCAACAAATTTCTTAAAATGAGTGAGTACTTCATTTTTACGATGCATCGGATAAATCCATGTATAGCGAGAAAATTCATCTGTGAAAAGTACATAATATTTAAACCCACAAGTGGAAGAAGTAGATGAATACCATACATCACTATGAACAACGTAAAAAGGGAAATCAGCATAAGATTTATTATATTCAAAAGGTAATTTGTGGGACTTGCTAAGAGCACATTCACGACAGAAAGTGCGAAAAGAAATTTTAGAACCAATATTAGAACTTAAACGCGGCAAGACATCAGATGAGGGATGACCAAGACGATTGTGCCAGATGGAAGAGTGTATAGCAGCGAGAGCTTGTGGAGTGGAAGAAGTATGAGAGAACTGAAGTGGATATAACCCATCTTTACAAGGGCCCTGAAATAACAGACGACCAGAATGTAAGCAATATATTTGATAAAAATCAGGGGCAAACAGAAAGAAGACTTGATTATCTTTAGTAAAACGGGCAACAGATAACAAATTTTTACGAATGGAAGGAATGTGAAAGACATTTTGTAATGAAAAATGAGAAGATCCTAAGGAAATTGGTAGGTTACCAGTATGGGAAACAGACATTGAGTTCCCATTACCCATATAAACATTATGAGGACCACTATATTCTTCGGGATTGTTGACAGGCAAGGGGGTCATATGATGGATCGCTCCAGTATCTAGGTACCAATTCGGATCAGCAGCGAAATGAGCTCCAGCAAAGGGTGCAAATGTAGTTGGGCCTGTGAACTTGTGGGGGCATTGTTGTTGTCCGTGCTGGTTTGTGTGACAATTGGAACACCAAGTTGGAGCTGGACCGAGTATTCCATTGGATGGTTGGGGACGAGGAGCCCAACTTGGAGAAGAGTAAGGTCTAAATGTAGAAAATTGTTGCTGATGGAATTGCGGTGATGGGAAATTGCCCTTTTGTTGTTGGAAGTTGCGTCCTGAATTGTATCGCTTAGACCGATTGAAGTTTCGACCATTTGAATTACTGTTGCGACCATTTTGAGTTTGATTTTCACGGCGAGTATTGGTACCATGAAACAAAGCAGTTGCTGTCCCTTGTGCCTGGTGACCTTGTTGGGCATCAAAGGCTAAGATGCGAGCGCGTAGCTCAGTAAAATTAGGAAGAGAAGAGTGTTGGGAGAGAGCCGTTCGGAGCATGAGATAATCTGGTCCAAGCCCATGTAGTGTTGCAAGTACTAAATCTTCATCAGAGACTGGCTTTTTAATGGCCGCCAACTGGTCAGCAAGGGACTTAGCATGACGAAGATAATCATCAATGGATTGTGAGCCTTTGTTAAGCTCAAGTAGTTGAAGCTTGAGGCTGGATGCACTAGCGGCAGAACGCTGCGAGAAGTGACTAGCTAGGCAGTCCCATATTTCTTTTGAGGTATCAAAGCCAATTGTGAGTTGTGAGACGCTTTCAGACAAAGAAGTAGTGATAAGACTGACTATTTGTTGATCTACAACGAACCAATCTTCATATTTTGGGTTGGGAATCTCTTTTGCTGGTTCAGTTTGAGTGGCAGTTGTCATGATGGTGTGAGATGGTTCTGGTATAGAGCCGTCGACATATCCCTAGAATTTTGCACCATGAAGGTAAGGCTTAATTTGTCTCAACCAAATCAGGTAATTTGTTTCAGTGAGTTTAGTGAATTGGGCTGTGTTTTGAGAGGGGAAGGAAGCAGGTGTAGAAGACGCAGAAGCCATGGCAGATAGGTAGAAGATGCAGATAGATAAGAAGATTAGAAAAGAAGAGGTAAGGATCTTAGACCTAGGCTGATACCATGTAGAAATTGTATTTCCTTGTATTTCATTGATGTATAATTTGTACAATATATAGGATGCTATAGGAATAATTACAGGCTATATTACAGGAGGTATTTACAAGTGAAATATACTGGTGTAATTACAAAATCAGAACTGATCCTAAACTAGAGCTATGTTTGAATTTAAATAAGATTAGATTTGATATGGCTTGATTATTGCTGTGATTTAAGTTATGTGCTGATTTTGTGGAATTACTTTAACAGTAAAGTTGAAACAAGCAGGAGACTTATGCTTTCATTAATGAGTTGAAATTATGGATTGGCATATTTTGAATGCATTTTTTCCCTTCAGATCAAAAGAGCTGCAGCAAAGGCATACTTTGCAAAAGAAATATCTATGATGTATACAGAGCTTTTGGCCTCCGAGACCTCCGCAAAGAAGCTACTGTAGAATAAGCGGAGACATCGAATAAAAGATAATCAATCATCTTCTTCCAAACTTCATTACTGTGTAATTAAATAGATCTTTTGTTGTGGGAGAATTGGGAGCCGTTGTAGTGTTGTAACTTCTTAGTCAAATTACAAGGAGAGGGGAATTTGGGTAGGGTAAGGGATAATGAGGATTGAACATTTGAACCGATACCTTTCTAAAGCTGGAATGGAATTTTACCACTAAGCCCTAAACCTGGAAGCTGTTGTATATTAACTTCTCATTCTCCCATTTTCAGGATAGAAAATGAAACAAGTTTCTATCAGATTGTGCAACTTGAGAGTACATGTCATGTGTTATGTAGTTGAGAATACAATTTCGCACACAATATTCAGTGGAAATAGTCTATAAAATGCACTGTATGAAAAGAAAAGGTGATTATTGTGTTTATTTGAAGGAACATGATGACAAAACACAGCTGATGATGGACATTAAGAGATTATTATGATTGTGAGCAAGAGTACTTGCCGTCCAATTTAGGTTGTTCTTAACTCCTTCAATTTCCTGTCAAAGTATTTTTGCAAAATATTTCATTAGGGTGAAGAGGATCCCTGTTTATATGTGTTGTTTAGTGGTTAAATTTTATCATATCAATGAAGACTTCTTAACAAATAATAAAATAATTAATTACGGCCATTTTCTAACATGGAGATTATTATCTAACATGGAATTTAAAATTATCAACCAGAGCCAATGGCTTTAATTCCAACAAAAAATGGTTCAGTCTACCACAAAGACTCCAAACATATTGTAAACACATATCTTCCTGACTAATTAAACTCTCAAAACAAGGCTACAACAACAGCCATAACCATCCAAAGGTGGTGATATGAAAACCAGCTCAAAACATAGAATGGGGCTGCTTTACTTGGAGAAGGTGCAGGTACAATGGCCGAAGAAGTGGGCAATGCAGTAGGAGGGGAAGATGGAGGAAGTGAATCAGAAAGGCGAAGCACATTGATGTCGACTTTCTGACCAGCTTGGCAGTGACCTGGAACCCCGCAGAGGAAGAAATGGTGGCCGTGCTTGGTGATGGTGATGGAGTCATTACCTGACGTGTGGGTGGTAATTGGGAAAGATGCATTGCATGACTTGTAGTGTACATGTTTCACTTGCATTACATTGTGGAATTGAGAGCTGTACTCGAACACTGTTTTTACCGTAATGAAAAAAGAAATGTTGCATTAAGCTAAAGATAATATTAACAAATATTATTCTGTTGGGAGATTGGTCAACACAAGGAGATTGATCAATCCCAAAAATTTAAATATTCACGCACACGTAACCGGTGAGACTTGAACCCATTAACCTCTTATTAGCAAGAGTATATTCACAAAAGCGCCAACAACATGTTGGTGCAGTGGGTTGAACCCGTGTCTCCTTTGTAGGAGGTCAAGGGTTCGACTCCTGGGTGTGTGTGAGTTTAGTTTGTATTAGTTTCCTTTCTTTGTATTTGTATTTGTATTTGTATTTGGCCGGGGGTCCTTCGGAAACAGCCTCCCTATTGTATAGGGGCATGGTCTGCGTACAGCTACCCTCCTCAGACACCACTTTGAGTGGTATTATAACTGAGTAAGCTAAGTTTTTATATTCACAAAAGCAAAACACATTGAAATTGACCATTGTGATGTGTTATGGTGGGTGCAAATTCTAATGTTAAAGCAACTACCAAACTTATCTTCAAAGAGAGACAAGACACTGACTTTAGTTACATACATGCCTCCACTTTCCACTACCATCATTCATGATTACAATTGGCTTTGCATGTTATGACTTAGTATGATTGCCCCCACTAGTGGGTTGCACTATATAGTCATCAAATTCAAAGATGCAGATTTTTGTGGAGCAAAGTAGTAGTTATTGACTTGTTGGCAAAAAATGTGGTTCCAAAATTCAAACTGCTTCTCTAAAAGTCATCTAAAGCACCAAAGAAATTAGGGGTATTGGATCTCTTTAGGAATTAAAATATTATGGCCTTTGGTAATACAAATTAAAACTAAGACATCTAAATCAACCCTACATAGAAAGAATTCAAAATCAAGACAACAGGAAGTAAGGAGACATACATATAACATCATTAACTTGGAAGGTTTTGGTAGCAGCCCACTGTTTGTAATCAACTTTCCCAATGGTTGTCCAACCAGCTGAGTCCCCTACCTTGTAAACTGTGCCTCCTCCTATCTGCATGCAACCACATATCATCATCACCATTATGAACACACCTACATTAGCTCTCTCCAAACCCATCACAATTTTCATGTTAATTCTTGTTGTTCTTGTTGAGAGAGAGATCGAGAGAGAGAGATCGAGAGAGAGGCAATGCAAGAATGTTGGCAGTAGCTAGTTTTTTATACTGGTAAGATGATGATTGCATCAGCAAGTGGTTTCAGTTGAGGCGTGCCCCTTGCTTTTTTATCAAAAGTAAAACACTACTGAACTGTATGGGACTAGTAAATAGCATGGTCCTTGAATAGTTACTTCACACACTATTGAATATCAAGTCATGCATTGTTTAAAGGGCCTTCAGCCTTGGTCTGCATTGTTTAAAGGGCCTTTGGGGCAAACGTTTACTGTGACAAACGGTGAAAACACATACCGTAGTACATGCACAATGGGGTTTTTGTTGTAAAAACAAGAAAATCCCATTATACGGTACGGTTTGCTGACAACAACTATTTGTTGGTGACCGCCAGCCTTGTTTTAAAGGCTAGCCTTGCTCCAACACACTCCCATATGGTCATTTATTATGTTCATTACAGTTTCAAGACAAACGTGCCTTAAGAGAGTTGAACTTAGATCATATTGCCATGACAACTTTCGAGCATTTTCACGGCAAATTATTATGTTCACAATGGAGGGGTAAAGAAAGGAAAATCAATGTGAAGTAAATTTTTGACATTAACAGAACATATTTGATATTTAGATATATAGCCGATAATCAGTGCGTGGATTGTGATAAATTATCTTAAATTTCTTAATTTTTAATTTTTTTAAATGAATAAAATCTTGAACCACCAAGTTGTATATAATTCTATATTCTCGACTTTTATGTCGATTATTAGTTAATAGACTCCTAGTATATAACTTCAATAATAAATTAAATTAATATTTAATTTTATTATTTTAATTAATTAAATTTATATAACTTATCCCTGGTAATATAAGAATAGTTATATTATTAATTGTATTTATTATTAATCTATTATAGATATATTTTAAATATTAATTAATGGAGTCCTAAGTCCTATATTCTCGACTTTTATTTCAATTTTTAGTTAATAAACTCCTAGTATATAACTTCATTATTAAATTAAATTAATATTTAATATTATGATTTTAATTAATTAAATTAATTAATATTTAGTGGCATACCACTGTATACATGGCATACCGCGGTATACATTAATTAATTAATTAATTGGCATACCATATTTTAGTTCAGAGAGAACTTGTTTTATACTTTCATTAGTAGTTCTTATTCTTATTGGTCTTCTATACACTTAAAAAACAGTTTTTAAAGAAAGATCAAATAGTAAAATAAGTTATTATTAATTAATTAATTGGCATACCATGCATACCGGTATACATGACATACCATTCAAAGGGTTTCTGCTTTTAATAAAGAGTATAGATTAGTATTTACAAACAAATATGCTATTTTTTAGATTTACAAGGTGATAATGATTTTTTAAAGTTGAGCCTATTTATTTGTCATGACTCATGAACAAAAACAATCAAGTGCACCAACATATATTTATGGGATGAAAATAATATTGTTGCTCCTGCATGCCAAAGCAAACTATTGTATTTGCTTTTGAACTCATTACAGATTTCTGTTAAAATCATTGTTTCTTTGGTAGAGCATAGTTTAGTTTAGGGTTCAATACGATATTTTTGAATCAAAAAACATATTATTCCATCAAAATTTTTATGGAAATAGATAGAACACTTAAATGTTAGATCCGTTAAACCATACTCCCTCTATCTCAAAAAACATTTCCTGTTTTCTATTTTGGATCATTCAAAATACTTTTCCTATTTCTATTTTAAGCCATATAAAACAAAATCTAATATCCACTATTCTACCCACTACTCCTTAAAAATAATATTCAATACCCACTACTCCACCCACTAATCATTACAAACAATATTCAATACCCACTACTCCATCCACTAATCATTACAAATAATATTCAATACTCACTACTCCACCCACTACTCCTTAAAAATAATATTCAATACCCACTACTCCACCCACTACTCCAAAAAAACAATATTCAATACCCACTACTCCTTAAAAATAATATTCAATACCCACTACTCCATAAAAAAACAATACTTACTACTCCCTCCGTCTCGATAAACATTTCCCGTTTGACTAAAAACACGGGTTTTAAGAAAAAGTGGGTATTGAATATTATTTGTAAGAAGTAGTAGATATTGAATATTGTTTTTAAGGAGTAGTGGGTATTGAATATTGTTTTTTTTGGTAGTGGGGAAGTAGTGGGTATTGAATATTATTTTTAAGGAGTAGTGGGTGGAATAGTAGGTATTGAATATTGTTTTTTTGGAGTAGTGGGTGGAATAGTGGGTGTTGAATATTATTTGTAATGATTAGTGGGTGGAGTAGTGGGTATTGAATATTATTTTTAAGGAGTAGTGGGTGGAGTAGTGGGTGTTGGATATTATTTTTTATGGCTTAAAATAGAAAGGAGAAGAGTATTTTGATAGTCCCGATTTAGTAAACAGGAAACGTTTTAAGAGACGGAGGGAGTACCTATTATCTTAAAATCCGTGTTTTTAGTCAAACAGGAAATGTATTATGATACGGAGGGAGTAATAAATTACAATGTATTATGATCTACTCCCACTGTCTCTTAAAACTTTTTCTGTTTATCTTTATCACGTTTGCCAACGCACACTTTTGATCGTTAATATCTTTAATTTCGTATTAGTTTTAAATATAAAAACTTCACTGTATTAAAGTACTCATAAATACGAATCCAACAAGATTATTCATGACTATATTTGGACTTATAGATTAGACGTAAATTAGTAATTTGTCTCATGTTATGAACAGTCCCGACATATTAAACGAGAAAAGAATTGTGAGACGGAGGGAGTACTATATAAGAGAACTAAAAGTTGAAGTATAATAAATTCAAAATTTGCAGAACAAGTTTATATCTACCATGAAATTTTAGGAAAAAAGATTTTAGGTCTTTGAGGAAATAAATTATGGTGTGATGCATATAATGTATAAAAATCCAGAATTTATTGTTGCAAATTTGCAATACATGGCATATTTAACGGATATACGGTCCAAGGGTCTAATATATGTACAGTAAAATCTCGTTAAATACTTAAATGATGAATTAATATTTTCAATGTAAATGTTTGGTCTCAATATAATAGCGAAAGTATAAATCAATAACCTCTATAAATTAATAAAATTTGTCGATCCAACGATATTACTCCTTCTGTCCCATCCATTTCTTTACATAAAAAACTGCGTATCTGACATGCATTTTAAGGTATATTTTAAAGATAATTTTATAACTTATTTTTATTTTTTATTTTTTTATATAAAAATAGGATTGTTCTATTTCTATACAAAAAAAAACATCAAAAATAAGTTATAGAACTATCCTTAAAATGCACCTTAAAATCCGTGCCGAAAACTGGTCCGCAAATGTAAACTACCGGATGGACAGAGGGAGTAATTTATAGATGTATAGAGAGATTCAATAGTTTGCCATTAAAGCTACGAAATACATTGAATATTTGTTTGCGTCCAATGTTATACTTCATAGACCTGGGAAACAGAAAAATTGAGCAAATAAGGTGCACAAGACTAGTATTGTATTTGTCTGCGCATTGACAAAGAATGATGAGATCCTGAACTTTTGATCCCAATACAGCTAACAATGACAACAGTGATTTCTCTCCCCTGCTTTCCCAACATCACATTGCAACTTAATTAGCAATCTAGTGCTTTCTTTACAATATTTTGATGTACTTTTGTTGCTGCGAAAGCTCTTTCCGGCTTTAAATGTGACTCTTTGAATAATGCTGAGGTCACAAATTCCTAAGTGCAACTACCAAGTAAAAATTAAAATGCGACTTACTTAGCAGCTCTATCTAAACCTAGTGATCAGTATTGTTTGAGGTGCCTGCTGCAGGTAGCTCCTGATTCTGATTCTGATTCTGATTTGGTACAGCAGCCAACTCTTTCTCCTGCTGTTTCTTAAGATATCTTTGTGCAGTTGAAGTGACAATCTTAACAAGAAAGTTCATGAGCATTAACCACACAACAGCGTTCCAAACTGAAGCTAACGACAGATCCCACTTGTCCACCTGAGAAAGATATGGATGGATATCAAAAAATTTCTATAAAACTTTAAATTAATGACCTATGTTACTAAGCTATGTTACTCCGACTCTTCTGTTTAGGTTGCCGTACCCGTGTCGGACACTTGGACACTCGGACACGACACTTATTTCGTGTCGGATCCTTTGACTAAATATGGATACTTTGACCAATTTAAAGATCAAATATTAGTCACACTTACGATTCAAAATAAATATGTGAGAAGAAAGAATGAAGCAAGAATGAGATAAAAGTAGTAAAGATGCCTAATTCGCAAAATCCTTTAGAATATCAAGTTTAATTTAAGTTCTACTGTTACTTTCTTCTAAGATGTCTAACTTACCATACTTGTTTATTAATAGATTATGCCGAGTCCCCGTACCCGTGTCCAAAAATAGCCCAATTTTTAGACTTTTTAAGTCCGACACCCGGATATGTGTCGTGTCCGACACTCCGTACCCGAGTCAGAGTAACATAGTTACTAAGGCTCCTTATTTTCAGCTCTGGTACTTGTATAGGGCACTCGACACTCGGCAGAGTAACTCGCACTTCATTTTGGGTCAAAAACATGCAAAGTTTCAATATAAAACCAAGTCTGACACTAAAACATATCCATGGTGGACACTTCCAGTCGAGTCAACATAGTGCGTAAGCAGGAATACCTTAATATTTGTGGCCACCGGAGGTGGTGATGTCATATATTTCTCTTTCATTGCATGCAGTTTTGCGACAAGGTTAGGGAGAATGGAATCAAAACCAGGTATATGGCTAAGAACCCAAATTAACTCGTTCTCTATCCAGTCAAGTAGCTGATTGTTGCAGACTGATATGATGAACACAGTCTGCAGAAAATATTATTCACAACAATTTGTTAAGAAAGGAATAAGGGCACACAAGTACATAACAAGTTTCCTGTTGACATACTAGAGGTAAATATACAGAGGATGATGATGAGTCAGAGCAGGGTTAATATATCCCCATTGCATAGTGACTTGGTAATAGATTCTCAACTTCATCCAATACGTGGACATTAAATCAAGGATTCAAAATGACCTTCTCATACCTGTATGTGTGTCTTAATAATTGCTTTTCCAATCATTGTTGCAATAAAAAACTCCCAAAAAGGAATACCAAACTGTCCACACATTATGCCAGCAAGGTCAAACAAAGGATTTGGCACCTGTAAAAGTACTTAACTAGTTAATAGATTGCTAGGTTTAAAAAATTTGTATAGCAAATCAGTGCTTTGTAGATGCTCAAATTCAAATACTGTATTTTACTCAAAAAAAGATACTACTATTCTATTAAGTTGCAAGATCAGATAGAGCACTAGTATAATCCAACTAACCGATGCAAGCAAGAGAATGGTAAAGAAGTTTAGATATTGTGCATGTGACAGGAACCAACGCTTAAATCGATTCAAAAGCGAAGCTATCCGCCCTTCATCTTCAGAAGATGATGTATCTAATTCTTCCATATCCAATGTGCTACCGGATAAGCTTGCTACATGTAGACGAATATTTAACATGTAAGTATAGCTATATCACCGACTAGCAAACAAATAGACATGATTGAACGGGAGCAAAATGCAAAGATTAAATAGACACCAGAACCTTATAAACACCAAGAGATAATAGCAAGTTATTATATACTGAAGCTCAACCGAACATTATAAGTTTACAAATATAGTCCTACCTTGGTAAAGTGAATACAAAAATATAAACAACCTCCACGGATCCAGGCCATAAGAGGATTATAATTGCAAACAGCAAGATGTGGAAAGTTTATATCTGTTTACCCCTCCTCTTTTTGTAAATATCAGGTGTCCAGCCCTCTTAGAATTAGACTAATTTAAAAAAGCACATGATCCTGCCCTCCAGGCTTCTATTCACTTATCAAATAAAAAATCGAACAAAGCCATTCGCCAAACAATTCAAAGCTCATTTTTGACAACAGTGAATCCTGTGAAATCCCTTACTTCAAACTGTAGTTGGGTATATAATCAAGCCAAACCTTCGGAGGAAGTACATCTAGTGTAGTCTTACTGAATACAGATTGCTTAGATTTATCGAGTGTAGATATGTTTAAATAATCTACCCTTACACGAAGGTACATGCTATATATAGGGGTAGGGGATACACAAGGTAGGACAAATGGACTGAACACATATTTGTGAATAGGAAAGAAGTACTTCCAGATAAAAAGCATATTTCTACAGAAACTCTTTAAACTTCAATTTAGTCCAATGATTTAAGTATCCAGCAACATGATATAGCTATACAGCCAATACTTCTTCATTATGATAGATAATTGTATCTTGTGACGGATTCTTTGAAAACAATCTTATAATAATGAATAAGGTCAAGAGTCCCTTGGTGCTCCGTACCTGCTCTTGAAATAAAGTACGGAGGTAGCTCTCCTAGCGCAGTTCCCAAACCCCACAGGACAGCCTCTAACTGGACATGCGGCAGTATACTGCTAAGTGGAACCCGCAAACCCTGTGAGAATGTAAAAACAGGAGGACCAAATTCTGAGCAATCCTTCCTAAGCCATGAAGGCCCTCTATTCAATTGTATTGTATCATATGGAGCACTTTTAATGTCCACCCGGCCACACTGCACTGCTTTTATAGTGAAAAAGGCTATATGAGGACCTAAATATAGGACAAAAGTATGTAGCCCAGACCCTGCACAAAGTATTATAAAGATGGCATCAGACTTCCATTCCAGAACTTTAAGCAGGGTGCCAAGTATCCGATTCAACAAAAAACAGTTATAAGAGATAACTAAAAGCAAACATGATAAAATCATGCTTCAACAGCAGATAATTAAAATACAAAGATTCCTTAGAATATCAACCTGATAAAAGGACAAACAATGTTATGAGAATATTTATCGATCTGACAAATATTACTAGAGACATTTACGACACATATTTCCATATGTACTGCAGAAATCAAGAATCAAATGGATGCCAGCATTTATCAATCCTCGGAAAGCATTGTGTTGGTCTAAAAAATACCAAAAACTTGCATATACCTATGAATATTGATAAGAATCATCTATCAACTACTGTCTTCTGGCATGTACTTCTATTTTATAAACAAAAATGACAACTTACATGAATAAAAAATTTGGAGAGAATACAACTATAATTCTTGAGCAATTGCAGCATGTGAAAGTCATCGTCAATAAAATATATTGCAAAACAAAACATCTTTTCTCACCAAGACCAATTGAAGATGCAACACCGAGGGCCACCCACCACAGTCCAAACTCTAGATACTGGATTATCTCCTCAAAATGCTGTAGAAAACGTAAAGACAAAAAATTAGAATTATGTTAAATAAATGCATGTTAGAAACTTATAAATACCAATTAAAAGATGAATGTGCTCATTTTTAAAAATAAATAAATATAATAAAATGAAGAAGACTAATTTGCTCTTTGGAAACTCTCAAAAACATCTTTAGGAAGTTTCATCTTCAACAGGGATGATAGTCCTGTGAAGACAAATACCTCAGTGATGCAAGAGTTTTAGGGTCTTGCTTTATTGAAACTATTGGTTCGTCGGAAGCAAAGTCTGGTGCTTGTTTTAGCACAGTAATTATGATAGTGTTCCTTTCTGAAGATATATACAAGCACAGATAAGCTGCAGACATTTACAAATTTGGAGCACCTTTTCATGAGGGCCATTAGTGTTCATTAGCAGTACCCCACCTAGAACCAAGAAACTACTCAGAAGCGTAAGCCAAGCTCCATGTCCCAACAGGTACAGGACTACTCTTTTTAGATACTGAATAATAGCCAAAACAAAAAATTTTATAGTTTTGAAAGGTTGTGTTGCAAGTGTCAAATTTTCTAGTTCCCGTTGATGCTTCTCATGAAGTCCTGCACAAAGTAGCAGTTCTATCAGCACACATCACCTATAGCTATTTTGGACACCAATAAATTCTGAAGAGACATCCATATATATACACCAAGTAAATGAATTAAAAAACAAAAGATCTACAATCAACTACCTACTTCATAGATACAGATAACAATAGATAAGGTAGATGGAAGTCAGCTTCTACTCATCCCTCATGAATTTTACTTATATCCCCCCCCCCCACAAACATGTAAATGTTTATCCGCGAATAGTTCTAGAATGTTTTTTATAAATAGATTAGTGTAATTATCAAACTGTGAAAACACATCTGAAGCAGCTGCACAATTAGATTCACCTGATCAGTTGAGTAGTTGATATAGACATGCGTGCAGATTTATTATCCTTCACAATTCACATAACTTATTAATATAAAGTCAAAATTCTAGTACATGATTCAAGTATTAAAGATTGATATGCAAATTGTGAAACTAGACGTCCTTGGTTCAATAGTCTGTAATAGTACTTTAATTGACCATGACAGTGACACCTAAAGGATAATCGTAGGCACTATAATCTATCGTAGGCACTATAATCTACCTTGGGAGAGGATTTATAAATATAAGAAGGATTGCCTTTAGCAAAATAAGAGACACAAATTAGACATTCATAATAGCCCATTGAAGAATTTTAATACTTAGATTGTTCTCTTCTTGTTAATTAGTAGTTATTATTTGCTTATTAGTTCAATTCAGTGAATAACGAAAACACCAAGTTAATTATTCCACACCTCTAATTTGTAGGAAATAATATACTTAAACTCGATATTGATATTAGTCTTTTTGGAATGATACGCATACTTACACTACTAGACTTTTAACATTAGTAGCTGGAAATGGTTGTATAAGCTGGAGATATGTTAGGGGAAGATGTCAGGGAAATTGATTTGGCTAAGATGGTTACTCGAAGATATGAGTGTAACTTATTCTCCATTTACTCCTATCTATTGCGACAACAAAAGTGCCATGAAAATTACTCACAATGAATGTACTAAACATATTGAGATGAATATTAATTAAAGGCACAATTTGTTTACATGGTGTCTCCACTACGCATAATACTACAGATATTTTTACAAATATTCATCCACCAGGCAATTACGGGATTTTCTTCACAAACTCGAGTTGGTTTTTCAACCATCTTAAGTTTAAGGGAGGTGTTAAAACATTGAATCACTCACTGCTATACATAGCATATACAAATTTAATGAGCAGGAGTGTGCATGGCTAAAAAGATGGTTGACCAATAGTATAGACTCTTTGTACTTCTCCTGAATATATAAATTCATGAAGTCATGTAATATAACAAGTTTTACAACTACATTACAAGAGATCTTCTTTCTCTTACATTGTTTCATTTATCAGCAGCACATATTTATAGATACACGCACATTGATACACAAAAAAACACGTATAAGTCTTCACTTATGATTTTGACAAGGATAAAGCCATGACACTTCTAAACTAAGGTTGTGTTCACTTCGCAGGAATGCATACGAGAATGGAATGGGACAGGAATGGAATCCATTCCATTCATTTGTTTGTTTAACTAACTTTTAATTGGAATTGAATGCAAATAATATATAATTTTTTAGCATTCTAATTTTAGAAAAGTTAACGATTGAATATGATCAATCACTCGTATAATTCCAAAATGGAATTAAAGATTTTTTTATCAAAGTTCTGAATTTGGAGAATTTTCAATAAGCGAGATGTGTAATGTGAAATATACATTTATGCGTGTCTTAGCGAGAGAGAAAAATATATACTTAATTTTGATATCGAAATTTAGAGAGAGACTTAATTTTGATATTGAAATTTAGAAAGAGAGAGATACTTAATTTTGATATTGGAATTTAGAGGGGGGAGAGAGAGATATTTAATTTTGATATTGAAAGTTAAGAGAAGTAAAGAGAGAAAGGGGAGAGAGAGAGAGAGAGAGAGAGAGAGAGAGTTTTGATGGAATGGAATGGATCTGGATTCCATTCCTTTGTCGGAACTAAACGACCTAAAATATTCATTCCGACCGGAATCTTCATTCCGTTCCTGCCTAAATCCATTCCAGGTAACACGGCCTAAATGTAACACAAGAATGATCTCAACACCCTTTAATAAAATGTCTCTAATTTCAGCTTGTAACAACTCTCTAATTTCAGCTTATAACAACTCTCTAATTTCAGCTTAACCTCTCTAATTCTAAAATCATAATCTATTCCGAACTCTCGTCAACTTAATTCCCGACACAAAATAACAAATTTAGCTTCTATATCCACTTAATCAAGATTCAAACAGAAATATGCCACCTAGACTCATCAAATTATCATCTCCAAAACAAAATCACACCTATAACACAGTACCTCATCAATTACACTTTATAAATTATAAGTCTACAAGCTGAAAAATCACCAACCCACCTAAAATTAAGAGAACCCCACTTAGAATATACTAACAAAATTCAATCTTTATACAATTTACTGATTTACACCAATATACACAAATTTAAAAAGGCATATAATAAAGAGAGAGAAGAGAGAGAGGGGGGGGCAGAGAGAGAGGGAGAGGGAGGGAGGGAGGGAGGGAGAGAGAGAGGGAGACTTGCCTGAATTTGTGACATGGTTACCCTGGGATACAGCAGAAACAGATCCCATTATAAGCTCTACTCTCAAAACAACTCAGTGAATAAAAATATTCATCAAGATCTGTGTACACACATAATATATAAGCAGCTTCGGGTCTTGTAATACCTGGAAGTGGATCTAATGCAAGCCAATCTACTGGGTAAAAAAGTGGTAGAATTGGATGTATAGATACAAGATGGATGTAAGTATATATTTGTTTGTTGGGTGCAGAAAACAAAAAGTGTGTTGCGTCAGCGTCAAGAATTGATGATAAACGTAAAATGCAAAAAAAAAAAAAAACAATTGTTTATTAGTTTTTTAATAATTTGTAGCATTGTAGGTGATAAAAATAACAAATATAGTGGTCAAGTTTGGCCTAACATAGAGGTCAACCAACACGTTTCTAATTTTAGGAAAAAAACTCGAGTTATTGTGGAATATCGTACACGTTATTAATTTTTCTGGACAAGAATGATGTGTATGTTATGTATGATTCTTTTTAAGTGTAAAAATATTTTATATTAATTTTAATAAAACTAATTTTATTAACTTATAATCAGTATGATATATGAATTTTTTTTTGATATATTATTTATTTTAAATTGTATGTTCCAAATTTTATATAAATATTTTTTTCAATAATTATTTTAATTTTAATATAATATAAATTTAACTAATGACGTGTAATTTAGATATATAATATACCTTATCGTTAGTTTCAAAATGAGTGATGGTCCTAAATATTCATTTTTCAGAATATTTGGTTCGAAATATTCATGGATGTTGGGGACTGTCCTAAATATCTATGGGACATGCTTCCAGAAGATGTGTGTACGATACATGCGTGTGGGAGATGCGTGTATTGTACAAAATGAAAATTTAACGGTAAATGCGTGTCTTGAAATATATTGCTGACAAATGCGTTCAGTCGGCTTTTTCTCCTAGAAAAATTTCGGCCAACTTCGTTCGTTGCTCTCCTATATTTTTTCGTTTATGTTATATATATTCCATTCGATTTGTCTTTCGATCATCTAAAAACCTATACTAATTTCAAACCATTTCTAATGTCGGATTTTAAACACCCAACTCGAATCCTAATCGGACCTAACTTTTCTTCGATTTTTCGATTTGCTTGATCGGCCCCTACGGGCCCAGATTCTGATAAATTGATACGGAAAAATGAAAACTAAGGTGTGGTAATGGTTTTAATGTGCTTAGAGAGGGAGTAGATGATCGGACGAGTTCAGAGAGGTGAGGCGACAACCATGACAATTTTGAGTTTCGAGAGAGACGAGCGAGAGAGAGAGAGAGAGAGAGAGAGAGAGAGAACTGAGGGGTGATGAATAGTGCGGGATACGCATATCCTACATGCGTGTCCCGTGGGTATTTGGGGCCATGGGACTTGGAATATCGGCATTTTGGGCATTTTTTTCCTTGTTCGTCGTATATTTTCTTATTGTAAACGTATATGATGTACGGGTTTTAAATATATTTTATTGATTGAAAAATATGATATAATATTTTTGGATATATTAATGATCGGAATACTATTTTTTAAATTAAGATGTACTGCTATATTTTTATTAGAAAAGAAAAATTAATGACTGAAATATGTGATTCAAGGGTGAAGGCCCTAAATAATTATTTTTGGGATCCATTTGCCCAAAATACTGATTCTGGAAAAGGTGGCCCTAAATACTGACGAGACACGTTATTGCGTACACCGTATCCTTCAAATACGTTACACAGAGTCACGTATCGGCGGAATACAGTTTTGGGTAAGGCGTGTCTCCATGTTACAGAAGACTGGATCCCGTGAAATCCTTTGAATACGCTACATAGGTTAACGTATCTTCTTGTCACGCCTTACGCAAAGGCGTATGCCCCTGCGGGGCCCACATGCACAACAACGTGCTCTGGCGACAACAATGGCGATTGAGGCAATTTTTTGACCATTTCTTTTTATTTTCCGTTCACCCATTTCCCGATGTTTTCCCATATCATGTTATACATCATTCGAATCGTCTTTTGACGATCTACACATCCATACCAGTTTTATACCATTTGTTTCGCCGGATTTTAAACCCCCAAATCGAAGCCAATCTCTCTTGCGATTTTTCGACGAGCTCGTAGAAGCATTGCGGGGCCAGATTCTGTTAACTTGACTGGACAAAATGGAGAGTAAGGTGTGCTGATCATTTTGGTGTGCTCAGAAGGAGCGGAGGTGGCCGGAAAGAGCCGGAGAGAGGCCGAGATATTGGAGATAGACGAGAGAGAAGAAAGAGAGACCGAAAAGAGATGATGAACAGTGCTTGCGGGATACGTTACACGAGTTTCCGTATCACGTCGGTAGAAGGGGCCAAACATCTGAAAATCAGTATTTTGGGCCATTAAGTCTCAAAAATGATTATTTTGGTAATTCTCTTTGATACAATTGATATTTTTAGGTATTTATAAAAGGTAATATTTTTAATTAAAAGCAAACGTGTTATATTTAGAAAAGACATTCAATTAATTACCAATAAAAGATGGAAAATGACCGAAAATCAAAATTTTTAATGTTTCGACTTTAACATACTAATGACTTATTAGCACTTTGCACCCCTATATTTAAGTCGAAATTCACTTTACACCCAAAATTTTAACAAATTACATTTTGCATCCTGAAAGTTTCGAACCGTCACAATTTATACCCCTTAACGATTTTAAGTTAACTTTGACCATTATCGTTAGTCAAAATGAGGGTATTTCGGTCATTATACTCAATAATAATCTTTAAAATTAAATTATATCAATTACTTTAATAGTTTTTAGATTTTTAGATTTATCAACTTTTTATCTACAATTCACAGATTTTTTAAAATATAATTTATAATTCAACTTTTTAAAAAAATATTTACATTACTAAATTCTCGTAAAATATTATTTAAATATTTTGATTATATAGAACATTCAGATTGGTTTTAATTAGTTTGATTTAATGCAAGCTGAGACTCACCTCTTCAACAAGGGTTGGAACTTGGAACTCAACTCTTAAAGTAGAAATTCAAGCTTATCTCTGTATCAGAGGTTCTGGGTCATCTCTCTAACAAGAATTCAGACTCATCTCTTTAATTTATAGGAGTTGGAACTGACCTCTCTCTATCAAGTATTTCAGCTCATCTCTGACATGAATTCGGAGTCTGCCTTTTTGGCTCATCAGAAATTTTGAGTCACCTCTCTTTAAAATTTCACTTAGCTCACTAGCATGAGCTCTTCTAAGAAAAGTAGCCGTGCAAAGCACGGGTATTAAGCTAAAAACCAAACCAAACCAAACATACCCAGTAAATCCCGCTCAGAGCAGGGTCTGGGGGGGTAAGTTGTACGCAGACCATGCCCCCGCTTTTTAAGGCGGAGAGGCTGTTTCCGTGAAGACCCCCGGCTATGTGCACGACAGATACGGTGGGAGAAGAATACACAGGAATCTTAAAGGTACGGGAATCTTTAAAGCAATACCTGAGCCCATGGCGTTCTCCACATGGGACCTACCCGCCTGCTTGGAATTCTGATATTCTGATATTGTGGTCCTGATGCTCTCCACTTGTTCAACTTGGGAGAAAATCTCCGGTCGGGTCCCCTGCAAAATATACCACAAGCAAACGACAACAGACCAAACCAACCGAGTCATACAAGAATATACCGGTCCAAGGCAATCATAAGACAATAAATGAAAAATGCTAAAATAACACGCCGAACTTCTAAGCTATCGCTAATCGAGACATACCAACTCTGAGGCTCTCCACAACTGAGCCGCTCCCTAAAAGGGAATCTACCACTCTGATCTGACGCCTCCACGCGCACCTGTCAGCTGTCATGCTCTCATTCAAGTTCAAGGCCTTCAGATCCAACTTAAGCTGTTCTTCCCATGACCTCCTCGGTCTGCCTCTCCTCCTCACCCCATCCACCGAAAGACTCTCTACTCTCCTCACTGGGGCTCCAGCCAACCTCCTACGGACGTGGCCGAACCACCTCAACCTCCCTTCCCTGACTTTCGCAGAAAGAGGCGCCACTTCAAGTTCGCTCTGAAACACCCCATTCGGAATTCTATCTAACATCGTGCGCCCACACGACCACCGCAACATTCTCATTTCAGCCGCTTCCAGTTTCCTCTCGATGTCCTTCTTTGCCGCCCAACATTCCGAGCCGTACAGCATCGCCGGCCTGATTGCCGCTCTATAGAATTTCCCTTTCAACTTCAAAGGGACCTTCTTGTCGCACATCACCCCTGACGCTGCCCTCCACCTTAGCCACCCCGCCTTGATACGATGTTTGACATCGTCTTCCACCTCACCCTCCTTCTGAATGATCGACCCTAGATACTTAAACTTATCCGTACTAGGTACGATCTGATCTTGGATCTTAACTGCCACTCCTCCCTCGCTCTCCTCACCACTGAAGTTACACCAAAGATATTCGGTTTTAGAACGGCTCATACGTAATCCTCTGGACTCCAAAGTAGATCTCCAAAGTTCCAACTTCTCGTTAACCTTCCCCCTCGACTCTCCCACTAACACGATATCATCGGCGAAGAGCATGCACCAAGGAACGGAATCTTGGATCTCTCGCGACATGACATCTAAGATAAGGGCGAAAAAAAGAGGGCTTAGGGCCGACCCCTGATGAAGCCCTATCTCAACAGGGAAAAAGCGAGAGTCACCCACTGGGGTCCGGACACAAGAAGTAGCTAAAGAGTACATGTCTTGAATCGCCCTAACGTACGGTGACGATACTCCCCTGTCAGTAAGGCTCTTCCAAATAGCTTCACGGGGGATGCTATCATAAGCCTTCTCAAGATCAATGAATACCATATGAAGGTCTCTGCGACGCTCCCTGAACTTCTCCATAAGGCGTCTGACTAAGAAATATGCCAATATCAGTCTATCAGATGCTTTTGGTTCCACTCCTAGTCTACGCCTATACCAACAATTAAGATGCATGACAATATGACATGTTAACATGCATAGAGTTCAAGGTACATTTTATTAGTATAACATTTATTTGTGAAGAGAAAGAATTAATATTCACTTCTCTTAATTTACATATAGTTAAAGGTACTCCTCTGTCCTACCCATTTCTTTACATAAGAATTTGCGTATTTGACACGCATTTTAAGGATAGTTCTATAACTTATTTTTGATATTTTCTTTTTTTGTATAAAAATAGGATTGTTCTATTTTTATAAAAAAAATATAAAAAATAAGTTATAAAACTATCCTTAAAATGCATCTTAAAATCCGTGTCGGAAATTGGTCCGTAAACGTAAACTATTCAATGGGACGGAGGGAGTATATTTTATTGATATACAATTTGTTTGTAGAGAAAAATAATTGACATTCGCTTTTTGGTCAAGGAAAAAAATAACAAAATGCAACAAAATACAAAGCTAATGCTACAGTATGAGAGAAACCAAATATCATGAATAGCAACTGAATAGCAAATTGCAAATAGAAAACTTTGACATAATGTGACACTTTTTTGAGGTACAATTACATAAGATCACATGTATACTACATGCTAGTTCTCCCATGCTTGCTTGTACAATATTAGACTCACAATCACAATATTAGACTCGTACAATTGGAACCTCATCAGCAAAGTTTGACATTAGTTTCCCAGACTATTTTGCTCCCTAAAACTAGATACGGCTTCATGCTAATTCTCTTCATCGATCAAAATTGTAGAGTCATTGCAAACTCCGACATCAATCAATGAAGCCATATCATCATCGAGCAATGATGGCAATGGAGACCCCTACAAGTTGAAAGTGATCTTATTTATACCTCTTTTGCATTAATAATGCAGTAATGTGTGAATAATCATCAACGTTGTTCTCTCTGCTAAAATAGAAAATAAAACTGGCGCTTGATTTTGACAGCCTAGACATGTAGTGAAAGCCAGGAAAATGGGAACTGTATTTTTTAACCGATTAAATGGTTAACGGGATAAAGAACAAGAATGCACAGCTAATTGATGTTGGTATGTACCTCTTCCTGAAGATACAACATTGGTCTTATCGACTTGAACTTAAAAAAGCTCCCACAGAGATTCTTTAGCTTGCCGACCTAGATTAAGGGTAAGAGATGTAAACTAAATCTTAACAAAACCAAAACGAACTGGGTTTAAAGAAATAAAAAATTTTACTGTTGTGCTTGCTGGAAGCTTCTTTGTCATTGGAGGCCTCTCGCCAATTGATGGTCCAACGCACTTCAAGGTGATGGCTACAGAAAAAAATGTCAATATTCAAGTATATTCATTGCAGTAGTCCTCGAAAAATCTAGTCATGGAATTTAAATTACATACAGATAAGACCAGAAGCCATTTTCTGAGGGCCTGCTGCTCGACTTGATGGCCTTTCATCCTCAATTCCGTGATATGTTTTAAGCTCAGAGAACCTTCAGTCAAATTTTAAGCCATTCGCAAGAATAAGCATTTAAATCTTTTTGAATAAATAACTCGCAATCCATGTCAAATGGTTCTCAGGTTTCATAATAGCCTTTCAGAATTTTATTTTATAATTCCTCTGCTAACCAGTTCCAGTCAGAAATACTTGAATGTAACGAACCAAGCTCCAAGAAATTCACTAAGATCATGGACTCCAAATACATATTGATGATTACTTGGGGTCAGATATGTGTATCATGCGTGTATATATTCTCATCGAAGGTGGATACTGACAGTCGCAAATTACCTTGGATGAAGCTGCTCTATTTCTTCCTGGTTGCCTTGGAGCTTTGACATCACTGAGCGTACGTAACTGCAAGAAAAATTAAGTCAGACAAGAACCAAAAAAAAAAAAATTCCTTTTTCTGGGATAAGTAACAAGAATGAAATTTCTTCCAAAAAGTATCAACAGAAACTAAAGAAAAGGTTACAGAAAACAGAATAGATTCAAGACTACATCCTTAGTTATAGGTTTAGTAAACTACTAGCACGACCTAAATGCGAACAAACTTGATCCCGGGTGAACAAACCACCTTGAAGGCCTTTCTTCAAAGTCCAGTCAACTTTGGAATTAGACTTGGGCGTCACTAAGAGGATGGTTTGTTATATTTTCTAATATCACCTCTACAGACACTTACCTGCCTGCAAGATCATTGCTGCCTTGTTTATTAGATTTTAAGGTAAAGCACGTCATGTTTAAAGTAATATACCGTATTTAAGAACTCCAAACAGTTCAAGAATTGATGTAAAGTCAAAGGAGATTTATACAAATATTGAAGTCACAAAGGTTGGTTGAAGTCATAAAGCTTGCATATAACATCACACAGGAAAAACAAGTACCGAATCTCAGAGTCTTTCCTTTCCCGGGGACTTATCTGGAAATGCAGAAAACAAAGCAGCGTCAAATTCAAATTTACTACGGAAAGCAATGCATCAGGTAAACATAGTTATCAATATACCTCGCTCCCATTTAAAATATGAACTTTTGCTAACCGAGCAATCAGAACAAATCTTGCAATGCCACCTTTTCCTGGATCAGTTACTGGATTCTCTGAGAGCCTAATATCCTTGTTCACAGAATAAAAGAACCAAATTAGAAGACATTGATTTGTCGAGGAAAAAGAAAAATGAAACTTATCTCCAACTGAACAGCAATATGCTTAGTTTATACCCAAAAAAAGAAGCCGAAATGGGCTGGTGATAAAAAGTCATCTATCGCATAGACTATTAGTTGGCCCGCATGGGAGGTTTACAAGGAATTACCATTATTTGCATACACGCATCCACACACATCATGGACACATTAACCTCTTGGTGGAAAGGAATACTTCAACAGCACACACAATTTACTCTAAAATTGATAAGCACATACAAATAACGAAAAGAACACCAAATTAAGCAGTAGATGCACTAAATCTTACCGTTAGTTTTGGAAAACTATTAAGCGAGTCAACAGAAGCTAGATCACCAATGTTATTACCTCCTGGATATGTAACATAAGTAATTAACTGGTAACCACAATCAACTAATACAACACAAGGTTCCACATTAGAAAGGATTTATGGAATCACCTAGAAGAAGACAACACAAATTTTGGAAAGGCACGACATTATTCTCAAATGATTCACAACCACTGGTCAATTTTGGTATTGCATCATTATCTGGGTACCGTATGCAGTTCAAATTATTCTTGTTCAGATGGAGCTGCTCCAAGCTGAATGCAGAAACTAAATATTATGTCACAAAATAAAACATAAACAAGAAAAGTCGTAACAAACAAGTGATGGGCAAAAACTTTTGTAGCAGATACCTAGGTAGCATTGACAGCTTCAAGATTTCATTCCAATCGTCTAGGCAGTTATCCTCCAAATTGAGAAGCCGCAAATAATTAAATCCTTGGACAGCTGTGGAAGATGTTGGCTACAAAATTTTCATTTTTTCAAAGAAAGTCCTATATCAGATAATTCAATAATAAAGCAGAAAGTTTTATACACCATATTTTGACCATTCATCCTAAGCACATAATACTATAAATGTTCAGATATTTTGCGATCTCTTGTGTTTCTGTAATATGCCTTTTGGACTTCACTAGATTGACATTTGACCTAACCTGCAACAACATACATATATCTCTCCCAGTTGTATAAAGTATAAACCTAAAGTTTATGGTATTATAAAATTTCAAAAGATAAGATTTTTACTTTCAGATTCGTTACTAATATTGAACCTATTTAGAGTGGCTTCCAAGGAGCAGACAGGTGAATGACATTTCTAATATACCGCCTTTTTTTTTTGGTTAAGCTTAAAAGGGGTGCAACACAAGGACTTCCCAGGAGTTTGCAAGTACATAATTAAACTTCCTAGATACATTGCCATGTGGAAAAAATTATCACAAACCTGCATATTCCTCACTTAGTAGTTAGTTCTAGATACATTGCCATGTGGAAAAAATTATCACAAACCTGTATATTCCTCACTTCGTTTCCCATCAGATGCAACTCTTCAATTACTGGAAGTGAATCTTTAAGTAATTCAACCTTCAAAGCAAAAAGATTATACCTTTAGCCTAATAGTTTATAAATTAAAGAAAAATATAGATATGTATGCCTGCTTACCTGGCTCCAGTTTAAGCCCGTATTATTCAAAACTAGAATTTTAATGCTCTTCAACTGCAGACCCACTACATGATGTGACATTTTATTATAAGACAAATTTAAAGCCACGAGAGCTGGTAATTCATTACAGATGGTGCCAACATCCTGCAATAACACCAAGACCCAAAATCAGAAAGTGATCCCAGCTTCTAGCAAAGTAGCAGGCGCAGCTCAAATTAAAAAAACATGGACTCAGAGAATCATATGCGGCATGAATAGTGCAAAGTTTTAGATAAAGCATATATATTTAGCAAAATTCACAAACTAGACAGCAAGTCCACGAACATAACACTAAATTCTCCTAATCGTTAAAGAACACTGCGATAAAGTAAAGAAAGCACTGCGATTTACATCATTGGAAGCATAATCTCATAAATTAAATTAACTTAAAGAACAACCAATCCAGTTTGTTAAGGGAAGGAAGTAGTTCGTGTCTGCTAATTTTTATACCGATCTGGAGTTTTAGTTATAAAAACTCCAAAGACTCAGAATTGCTCCTGTGGTTCACTAGTGGCTTTAACAGCCTGATAGATACATATTATTGGTCAAAAACTCCGGCAAGCAACTTAAAAGCCAAAATTCATCTAATGCAATATGCCCTCTGCAAAGGAGTTGCTCAGATAGGAATTGTTAGTAATATTTGCTAAACCAACTAATTGATACATTTACTCCGATACTAAAAATACTTCAGATAAAATTGACTGAATTTCATCCATCAATACATCATAATGAAACACAAAGAGATTTTCTGGAGGACATACTTCCCATTCTGAAAGTAAATTTCCTGTCAAGTCAAGCTCCTTCAGATCTGCAAGTGACAGCAAGACCAACCGAGAGAAACATTCAGATTCAATTAGCAACTCAAGGCAAGGCCAATAATTGGGGCAGAGAGGCATTAAATAATTGCAATATTGGTTAATCAGAGGACAGTACGGGAAAACAAAAACTACATTAACCTAGATAGACAGTCTGGTCCAGGAAAACCCATCCTCTTATGAAATCATATTTGTAATAGAAGATATATTACATGATCATGTAATAACGAATTAACACTTTCTCATCCCTTCCACTGAGGACCCTTGCACCGTATTGAGAATGCCTATATAAAGCAATTCAGCTGAACCAAGGGATGATACATCAGGTACAAACTTAAAATATAGAGTGACAGCTAATTCTAATTTTGAATGACATTCTCATTCTCGCTACAAGGCCGAATGTAACTAACACACATTCAAGGGATAAGATGAGACGATATTATGGTTCAAATTTGAAGGGAGACTAAAAGGTCAGTAATATTTTTCTATACAGCGTTCTAGTAGCATAGTAGTAAATGTAGTTGGATGGTTAATGCATTACCTCTTAATTATGTATATCCCTTGAGCAGAATTACGCGAGTTAGAAAAGAAACACACACAGAGTTCTGTAAACATTACGGGTTAAGTGTTCTGAACCAACAATTGTAATTTATTATGCAGGTATGTAGTATACAGTGTACTTGATCTCAAACTCTTACTCTTACCGTCACATTAAAGGTTTATATTCACCAAGTATGCATATGACCATACTAATCCAAAGTGTGGATTCTTAACAGGTATAGACGATTGATGATATTCCTGTTGTGACCGCTTTTAGTAGGTAATAAGGTGAAGGAGTTTAGACAGACAGTATCTTGTTCATGGTTTGACATTACTTAATTAGACCAAATTATAAAATGCCCATCTTAAAGTACAGACTAATTGCAATTTAAGAACATAAAATTCCCCAAAAGAGGCTTGCTCACTTGGTACAGTAGCAGCAAGTTGAGAAGGAGGTCCACAAGAGCTAACCCCTAAATAAAACAATGATGCACTTCTCAAATCCTCAAAACGGTTCAGCTTGTCTTGAATTTTATCTTTGCCCAAGAACTCAACAGATACTCGTCTATTTGTTGCCGAAAGTACATACATTTCATCTGTAACAAAACAATATAAACTATTCATATATGTCGAAAACTCAGACAAATGGAACAAGGAAGAATTACAAGAAAACGTTGCATAAAATAAAAAAATGTTATGTACCCTCTTCTTGTTTAGTAGAAGTTGATCTGTATCGAAGTTCGAGAGCTTGTAACAAAGAAATCCCACAACTCAGCTTTTGGGGACGAACAAAAGAAGCTGAAGATGGAGATTTAGCTTGAAAATAGCGAACCCCATTAATGGACCCATCGTGTTTGCCTTGACCATTGTTGTCCCATTCTATACCCACCCATTTGCCTGAATATCCTTCTACTTGTCCGATATATTTTACTGTGCCGATTCTCCGGCTATCTCCCACCGAGTGGACTCGCTGTCCGATCTTGAAATCGGATGACTCGGGTGGTTTTTGCATTTCTTCCAGGACTCACCCACTAGGCCACTACTAGTCTACTAGTACTAACTATCGCACTTCTATCCTTATTCTCTTTTTTTTCCCTAATATTAATAAGTCTCTCCTATAAGATAGACTAGCTAGGGGTGTTCAAACAATCCGTCAAACCGTGAATTCGGATCGGACCACAATAATCCGAACCAACAAAAACCGAAACCGTAAAAATCGTTGTTAGTTGTTCGGTTAACCGGACCGTTTATACATAAATGGTTTGGTTATGGTTTTCAATATTTTAAAACCGGTTAAACTAAACCGGACCGTTATATAATAATACGCTAAAAAAATTTAGTAGATAGTTATAAGTTAAGATTATAACTTATAGTATGTAATTTATGTACGTATATATAATAAAGGGATTAAATTACTTAATAAATATAATATTGAGTTAATTGTCAATATGTTGTAGTTTTACACTAAATTAATTTGTTTACTATTTATATAAATTCAATTGAATTATATAAAGGTAATACGTAAATAGTAGAATAAACACTGATAAACAAATATTGTAATACATATATGTAGTGTATAATATTAATGTGTATTAAATTTTACTTTATATTTATTCAAATTAGAATTTCAATTTTATGTTTAACAAAAATTAAAAAAATAATATGCTATAAAGTTCAAACCGTGGTTGAAAACCGAACCAATCCGTTCTTCTATGGTCTGGTTTGGTTTGGTCTTGGCATCTAACTGGTCTGGTTTGGTTTTGATTTCTGAAAAACCGTTAATATTGGTTTGGTTCGAAAAGAACAAGAATCCGGACCAAACCAATCCGTGAACACCCCTAATACTAGCTTAAAAGCCCGTGCAAGGCACGGGCACTGAACCAATTTCTCGTAATTAAAAATATGATAAACTATAAGATTTCAATTTAGAAAAAATGTCCAAACTACACCACTTTGGTGTGGAAAGTGCCCGAAATACTGATTTACAATCGAGCCTGCCCTTTTTGACCACGGAGTGCGCATACTGTACATGCGTGGCCTGGGATACGCATTTCAGAAATGCATATCCCAAGTCACGCATGTACAGTATGCGTAATGACGTCGTATGACGTCATTATCTCGTAAACGTCTCCGGCGTTTAGGCGGCCTCAAAATCGCCATTTCGTTCGCTCATCTTTGTTCACCACCCTCCGGTTGCCTCCACCACATCTGAGGACATACAAATGATGCCCAGACTGGCCTCATCATTTTCCTCTACTTTGTGTTTGTTTTCCAGGGGTGTACACAAACCAACCGGAAACTATATTGGAAAAAAGCATCGTTTTAGGCCTTTTAAATCCGGCAAACCAAATGGAAATCGAATGGTATAGGAATGTAGAGGGGGAGAAGACGTTCATTTTGGTGTATGGTACATGAATTAAAGATGCCTGGAAAGGTGTGAACAATGTCCCCAAAAATCTGATAGGAAAACGACTTCGACGTCGTTCGAGAGAGGAGATGAACAGTGGCCAATACGCATGTTCAACATGCGTATCTATAGCCACGCATGTTAAACATGCGTATCTGAAATAACAGTTCACAGTCATAGATTTTGAATTTTACAAAGTACACGCATAGCTTCATTGCGTGTACCACCTATTCACATTTCAGAAATGCGTGTTCCCTATACGCCAGCTCAGAATGCGTGGCTCGTGGGTAAAAAGGGCGGACGATTCTGAATATAGGCATTTTGGGCAGATGGAAATAAAATATGGGTAGTTTGGTATCTCACCCTTAAATTTTTCTAATATTTGTATTATTATTTTATAATTTTCCATACTAATTTTTTATATTACATTTTGAATTAGTTTTTAACTTAATTTTAAAATTGTCTAAATAGGGCTTAATGATCCTATAGTTAATTGTTGATAATTACCTAAAGTTAAAACATATTATAATACCATTCGAAGGTTATTATGGGGTGGATTTCATTATTATAAAAATGCCATCCATTTTTTATACTCAAAATGCTGATAACTTAAGGTAATTACCTACGGTTAACTATATGAACATTTTTCTCTTCTAAATATCTATACTATTATATTAAATTCGAAACATTGAAAGTTTTGAAAGTTTTGGTTTTCGGTTTGGTTATCCTAGTTATTAAAATAAAAAATTAAATTACAAAAACAACTCAAAAGCTAATTACTAATGTTAACGTAATTATATTAAGATTAAAATTTCGTCATCCACATTGAGCTTCTACTTTGACTCTTTTTTCTATACTATTATATTAAACCCGAAACATTGAAAGTTTTGAAAGTTTTAGTTTTCGGTTTGGTTATCCTAATTATTAAAATAAATAATTAAATTAGAAAAACAACTCAAAAAGCTAATTACTAATGTTAACGTAATTATATTCCGATTAAAATTTCTTCATCCACATTGAACTTCTACTTGGACTCTTTTTTCTGCTCAAACAACTCAATTACCCATTTTTTCTAAAGATTTTACTTCTAATTAAAACACTTTAACATTTAATTTAAAACTAATATTACAATAATTAATATATATCCAAAATATCACACCATATCTTTCCATAATTATTTTAGTACCAATTTTTGTAATTAAAACACGTTACTTTTTAATTTAAAATTAATCTTGCGATCACTAATATACACCAAAAAAATATCTCACCATATATTCAAATCATTATTTTTAGTAATAAATTAGAATCGTTGTATCTAATAATAAGATATATTATATGATTAAATTAATTTACTAAAAATTCAAAGTCGAACCCGTCAATGACATTTTTAATTTAGAATTTTACAAAATAAATTTTAAACCATGCATATCAGTATATAAATTTATATTAAATTAAAATTAAAAAATTATTAAAACTAATGATTATATAAAAACATAATTATAATGTTAAACAAATTTTATAACCTATCAGAAGAAACCGTGTTTCGCACGGGTTATAAGCTAGTTTCAATTAATGTTAAATAATAAAACGACCTTAATGACCAACACATGTATAAGAAACTTACAATCAATTTTTTTGATTTTATCTTATATTGATTTAAGTACTCAACCATTATATATTATTTTTTGATTAATTTGTCAAATTATATAAATATTCATATGTACCATACTTCATTGTCGAGTTATAGTCTAATTGATCATTATAAATAATTGTTGTAGCTTTGTAATAATTTTGATTTAAAATTTTATATATTTTTTGATTTTATTGAATGTTAATTAATTATGTTACTTTTTTATATATAACATAGATCATATTTTTAGAGTTCTCATCTTTTTAACATAATTTCATTTTTTTGTGTATATTTAAATATATATGTTTTTAGACCAATCATATATTTTATTCGTTGAAAGTCTAAATAGTTGGTCGATCAAACCCCATAATATAACTCACGTATTTAAATTTTTATATACCTAAAACTAATGTGATGCAATTATTAATTCTGTATGATTTGATGACTAAAATTTATATATTTCTGAAAATCAAATTTTATTTTTTACATCAAGAATTTAATATCTACATGGATTGGAGACCCGTATAAATAATTTTTTTTGTACTCAATTGATTAGAATATTTTTTGTAAGTTTATCTATCCAATATTTTAGAAATAATATAAATCAATATTTTATTAACTCAAAAATAAAAGTAAAAGAAGAATGGACAAAAATAGAAGATGTGGCTTATTTTATAGGATTTTTGAACAAAACTCAAAATTAAGTGTAGCAAAGTTGGTTATTGGCATAAGTCTATTAGAAGAGGGTCAATTGTTCGAATCCCAATACAAACATTATTTCACTTCTTTTTACATAATTATTAAAAGAAGGCATTTTTGTAATTTTAAAAAATATAGGGATAAAATCGTAATTTCACGACCATTAAATTGGCAACTTTTGCCCTTGTGTCAGCTTATAATATATAGTAATAGATAGATTTGAAAGTTTATTTTAAAATTTAGAAAAGGAAAATTTACTAAAATACCTAACTTTTCATGAACTATCAATCATCAATCAATATATATAAAGGAGGATACGCGGGAGCTTAGGTGACGGCTCTAAGATCGTCTCAATCTATTTTTCTAATTTTCTAGAGTTTTAGAATTTAAACACTAATAAATATAAAAATATCATTTAACATATTAGAAGTAGGATATGTGTTCGAATTTATAGAGAAGAAGAGTTCGAATTTATAGGGAAGACATATGATTAGAACTTGTATTGGGAGTAGAATAGGTATTTATTAGGCATATATATGATTAAAAGTTCTATTGGAAGTAGAATAGGAGTTCGAATTTATAGAGAATAAGAGTTCGAATTTATAGAAAAACGTATAAATAAAAGTTCTATTAGAAGTAGAATAAGTGTTTAAATAAATAGAGCAGATATATAATTAAATATTTTATAGAAAGTACGAATCGTATTGAAAAATAAAATAATTGATGTATTAAGTTATAAAGAAGAAAAGTTTGAATTTGTAAAGAAAACATATAATTATAATAATTTTAATATTTGAGGTGGGGTGGCCTACTCGATCACAATCTTATTCCTGAGAGTTTAGATTAACTTTTCATGCATACCGGAGACATATCGTCAGCATTCAAATATAACACCTACTTAGTAATCTAATCGGATTGAACTTTTTTATAATGGTAGATTCTTATTCTTATGAACATATATAAAGTGAATAGCATCTTTTCCAAATGGCCGATAAATTCTTATTACTTTTAGTTCTCTGTTACATTTTTATCCCTTGCGTTACTATTCTTTTTCAATTTTTATTTGTTTTTCTATTGCCATGTTATGGAATGTTTTTGCAGGTAAATAATTTCCATCCGCAACATTATCTTCAAAGGTAAAATGCATATTATATTATAAGCAGAGGTAAATTGACGAATGAGGTAATCGTTGATTTTTCCATTATACATTATTCGAATTTCGAAGTAATGGATATTTTACACTATTTTTAGAGATGTTTGTACGGAGTACTTTTCAATATTCATTTATGAATAAATATTTTAAATTTCTTGCATAGCGACAATTTTGTTATCTATGCTGGCTTACTTAGAATCACGTTTAATTAAAAAAAATTAGCTTTAATTTTAATTAAAATTTATGTTTTATCCAGAGCTCCATTAAAATCATAGGTCGTCACAATTCTGCAAATAGCCTTGCCTTCCTCTCAATATAAATTTTGTATTATTCTGTTATCATAATTAGACGTACGAGATCACATTTTTCCAATTTATTATCAAAATATTTTATTTGTTTATTTTTCCACTACTAAAATGATACACATATAGATATATGAACTATTATTTTAGTTTATTTTTCTTTAGTTCAACTCCTTTTACTCCTGTTAAAAAAACTAATATTACAAGTACATTATTAGAATTTGAAGCAAAACTCCCTACAATAATCATGTTTAATGTTTCAATTTTTTGGTTTAATAATATGGTATAAATAACATCATCTCAAAATATTCTAATTTTGTAAAATTTTAGATTTAATAAATAAAAAGTATTTTTTAACATGCTATAAGTAAAATATGTGTTCAAATTTATAGGTGTTCGAATATATAAAGGAGAATAGTTCGAATTTATAGGGAAGACTTATGATTAGAAGTTCTGTTGGAAGTAGAATAAGTATTTATAAGCATATGATTAAAAGTTTTATATTGCAAGTAGAATAGGAGTTTGAATTTATACGGAATAAGAGTTCAAATTTATAAAAAAATATATATAAATAAAAGTTCTATTAGAAATAAAATAGGTGTTTGAATATATAGAGCAGACATATAATTAAATACTTTATAGAAAGTACAATCTTCTTAAATTATATATTTTTTATGTAAGTTAATTATACTTCTATTAAGAAAAATTTGTTCATAAATCCAATACTATTGCCATAAAAAAATCATCATATTTAAAAAGAAAATAATTGATGTGTTAGCATAATAAAAGAATATTCTTATGCATGAATCCTAAATAAATACAGGAGTATCTATAATATAAAGAAAAAAAAGGTGTGTTTTCATTTTCTAAAACACCATAAATTTAAGAAAGTCTAGAGAAGGTATAAACAGGAATTCACTCTATTTTTTAGAGTTTTAATTTAAAGGAAAAAAGTTGTTATGTAAGATAAGTATCATCAATAATATGTAATGAAGTTGGAATTTCAATCCCAGACGAGAGCGGCTAGAAACATGTTTAACGGGAATACGGCTCACTATAAAATATTGTATTAGCTATTAAAATATCATATTGATGTTACAAATTTTATTTATTTTTAGGATTTGATTTTTATGGATAAACATTATCATACAAGTGATATATGTAAAAGTTAGGTTTTTGTCTTAACGAGAGAGCGGATTGATAACCGTGTTTAACGAGAAAGCGGTTCATTAGGGAAGACCATATAAAAGATGTTTGAATATATAATGAATACATAAAATAAAATGTTTTATTGGAAGTAGAATACGAGGACGGTGGAGACGTCTTATACAATTTTTTTTAAACTACATATCTTTTTTTCTAGAAATCCTTTATTTTAACTTTTTTTATACAAGTTAATTATACTTGCATTAGAAAATATATCCATAAATTTATATTATTCCCATAATGAAAAGTCTTCGTATTTAATTTTTTTTTCAATATGTTAACATAATATAAAGACATTCTCATGCGGAAGCTGTAAATAAATACACGAATATCTATAATATACAGAAAAATATAAATTGTATTTTCATCTTTTAAAACTCCATAAATATTAGAAAGTTTAAAGAATATAAAAATTAGAATTTACTCTCTTTATATAATGAAGTTAGAATTTCAGTTCCAAATAAGAGCGGCTCGAAACGTACTTAACGGGAAGATGACTCACTAGAAAAGATTGTATTAACTATTATAATTTGATACTGATGTCATAATTTTTTTTTTATTTTTACGGTTCGATTTTATGGATAAAAATTATTATAGAAGTCTTTATAATATATGTTAAAGTTGGGATTTCGGTTTTAGCGAGAGAGCGGCTCAATTGAAAGAATCGTGTTTAACAAGAAATCGATTCATGTTTAATTATTAAAATTTAATATTAATATTCTAATATAGCATAAATGTATTGAATTTAAAAAAAAATATTATAATGCCGCCGCGAAGCGCGACTTTTTGGACTAGTTTACAAAAATACGGTCACAGCTTTACTGTTTCAATTCTATATTACCATTTTTTAAAAATTACCACCCCCTTCTATCTTTAGTTTTCATTATCTTAAAAATACGACCCTCATATACAAGTTATGTTCCTCATCTGCTCTGCTCCCCCTCCCCGACTACCCCCTTCTGCCACCCCATCCCCGACCTCTACCCGCCGCCCACAGTCGTTGTCATGTTCATATCGGCACCGCAGGCGACCTTCATCTCCGTCGATCAGAGTCTTGTTGAGCTCGTCGGAGCCGTCGATCGGAGAGAGAGAGAGAGAGAAAGATTATGTGTGTGATGAAAGGAGGAGGAGGTGCTTGCTCTCGTTATTACTCATTTATCTGCGTAATTCTTCTCTAATTAAGCAATTTGATGATTAGTATTTATCTAATCGAACTTGTTTATTGTGATTAAAGCTACAAATTGATTGATTTCATCTCCTGCATAGATTAATTTTTTAGTCCGTTAATCTGTTATTCAAGTATTATATTTGATTCCAACTTATTTTCTCCATCAATACGTACTGTAAACGAACAAATTTCACTAATTATGACACACTATAAACACTTGAGTTTGATTACTGTTTATGTATGATTTGACGTTTTTTGTGAGTGATCGCTTGATCATTACTTTCTCAATTCTTATCATCCACAATTTGATTAGTAAAATCTTTAGATTATATACACGCTTTTGTTGCTTGAGTTTGTACTTATTGCAGAGATTTGGTGAATTATGTATGATGTTTTAATTTGATATGTGCTCGATGTTCTAGTGTATGATGTTTTTTCGGTTTGTTTCTTGCTGGTATGAAGTCAGGTCGTGGGAGGTTTTTATTTCTCGAGCCTCTATTTCGTGTCTGGAAAAAAATGTGTTGATGGCAGGTTTTTATTGGATTTTGGGGATTCAGGGGGTCAATGTTATTGTGCTGAGTAGTTGGGCATGTCGAATTTGGAGGGTTATGTGGGATTCTGGTGGTACTGAGGAATGCAGGTGGTATTGGGTTTGGATTGTTGCCCCTGTTAAGAGTGACATGACCATTTTAAGGCAATGGAATTTTATCAGCTCATGTTAAGGCAATGGCAAACTAGTAAAGCTAGATTTAGTATTAGGTTTTTTCACAAAATGGATTTGCTAAAAAAGTTTAAACCAAATGAGGTCAAATGATTTAGGACCATGTAATTTTGCTTATGCAGCAACTAGCCAGCTATTACATTCTTGCTCCATTCTAGCAGGTCTCACTACCGCCACTGGTACAAAGTCGACTCCTCTCGATTGCATCCACCGCACTCACTGCCACTGCTTTTGTTGGCCCCGCAGGGGCACCTCATTTACAAAGGTACAAATTTTCCCCACATTTTTTATTATATGCGTGTATATAATTTTACATGTCTAATTCAGGAAGATCAATTATATAGCAGTGAGGAGTTTTCCTAGAATTTGTATTTGGGGATCGGATGGTGAGGCCGGGGATGTTACATGTGATATTATTGATAATGTGGAGGCGACTATGTTGTATAGAGATGGTAATATGTTGATAATGGATGATATTCGGAAGTTTAGGAGAAACCCCTGTTGTTTTAATATAGAAGTAAAGAAGCCTGGACAAATGATTACTAAAGGGCATAAGCATTATGATTTGATGCTTAACCTTCAACTGGGAATCAGGTAAATTATTGTTGGTCTGTTTTATGGTTGATCTGTTTGTGTATGTATCTATTGATGTAATTTATGTATAAAAAAAATGCAGGCATTTAGTTGGGAAACATTCATCTACAGTTAGGGATCTTAAGCCTAGTGATTTTTGTTGAAGTTGCTACTTCTGGTTTGTCTTGCTACCTTAAGAAAGGTTGTTGAGAGATCATTGAAGGGTATTGTGGCCAGGTGCAGTAGTAACAGAAAGTGAAGACCCATTAGAAGATTTTTGCGAGACAAACCCTGTCGATGAGGAATGCAAAGTTTATGACATGAAAAGTAGTTTAGAACACTATCAGTCAAGGTCAATTTTAGCAAAAATGGCTAGATTTGAGACAGTAGTGTTTACTCCATTAAAGTCAGGAGTAGTGGAGTAGGATCAGTTCATAACAGAAATGTGAAGACAATGTGATTTTATATGGAACAGGCCCCGCAGGGGCAACCATCTTTGCTTGTTTTCTTGTTTGTTCTGTTCAATTGGATGATATTGGTGTAAGATGACAATGTTGCCTCTCTCAATCAACATGCATTTGCTATTTTTGTCTTTGTTATTATATTTCCATACTAGCTAGCTTCTCCTATAGCTTGGATTTGCTATAACAGGCCTCGCAGGGACACCCATCTTAATAGTCATATTCAAGTATTTCTATCAGTTGTAACTTTTGCAACTTCTGTAACACTTTGCAACCTTGGTTGCAACTGCTGCAACCATATTTGCAACCATTGCAGCCATGGTTACAGAAGTTGCAAAAGGTTGCAACAATTGCAAACATGGTTGCAGAAGTTGCAAACATGTTTGCAAAGGTTGTAAGTTAACGTTTAGTTGCAACTTTCATTATCTTTTATATTTTCACCATTTGATAGAAAAGTAATTAATATATCATTCCATATGTTATATGAGTATAAATACATAAATTCTGATCATAACTAATCTCAAACCAGCACTACAAATAATACGATGATTCAAACTAGCTATAATCCTCAAATGGTAATATGAAGACAATATGATTTGATGTGGAACAGGTCCCGTAAGGGCACCCATCGCAAGAGTCGGAGTTAACTATTTTTATCAGTTGCAACATTTGCAACCATGTTTGTAACTTCTGCAACCATGTTTGCAACTTCTGCAACCATGTTTGCAAAGGTTGCAACCATGGTTACAACTTCTGCAACCATGGTTGTAAAGGTTGCAAACACGGTTGCAACCATGATTGTAAAAGTTACAAACATGTTTACAACAATTTTGCGACTTATGCCACAACATTTGCAACTTATACAAAAGTATTTGCAACTTATCAATATCAGTTGCAGCACTATTTACAACTTATCAATATCAGTTGCAACACTATCTGCAACTTATCAATATCAGTTGCAACCTTTGCAACCATGTTTGCAAATTCTGCAACCTTGTTTACAACCATGTTTGCAAAGGTTGCAACCATGGTTACAACTTCTGCAACCATGGTTGTAAAGGTTGCAAACACGGTTGCAACCATGATTGTAAAAGTTACAAACATGTTTACAACAATTTTGCGACTTATGCCACAACATTTGCAACTTATACAAAAGTATTTGCAACTTATCAATATCAGTTGCAACACTATTTACAACTTATCAATATCAGTTGCAACACTATTTGCAACTTATAAATATCAGTTGCAACCTTTGCAACCATGTTTGCAACTTCTGCAACCTTGTTTTCAAAGGTTGCAATCATGGTTGCAGAAGTTGCAAACATGTTTGCAACAATTTTACAACCTCTGCAACTTACACAAAAGAAATAGTTAAATCTGACAAAGAAGATGAGTGCCCTGTGCCCCTAGGGGGCCTATCCCAAAAAAAATCAAATTCATATTTATGACATAATCCTTGTAAACAATGCAACCATGTTGCTACATAAATAAAAAATTCATGTACAAATTGATATATATTTCACCAAACTGATATATATTTCATGCGAATATATATTTGTTGGTGAAAGATGTGTGCCCCTGCGTTTGGATATATATTTCAGAGCAAATTCACATGTGCTACATAAATTAAAAAAAATTAAGTATTAGCAACAAAGCTAGACAGCTTAAAACATGTATTACTGGCATAGGCATGATATCGCCTATACATAGATGGCGAATATAGACATAGTGTTTGTAGACATCTAAAATGATATTGCTTGCCGAAGGTGCTTGCATAGGCGTGGTCCTCGGGTTTCTGGTAGGGCCTCCGTTGGTAGGACGCAGGTTCGTGATAAGCTCATGCACCATATCGCTATCTATCTTAATTTGTTCAAAGTTTTCTTCAATCTCAATGTTTTATTGATTAGGATCCGTTTCATGATAGTCTCACAGCATATTTGTTTCGAGTTCACACTACCCTTTCCAATAATTGGTCCAACAAGTGATGCATCTATGCTTATTTTGGTTGTTGCAGAACTACCAAGCTGGCCGCTGCACCTAATCCAGGTGGGGGTGCTTCAGCCCTCCTACCATATTGGGGCATTGATCCAAATGATCGAACATCTTCAAAACTAGGCCTACCAAACTTATCCTTATGGGCAAAACGACAATTATCAAACTTACAACCTTCTGGGATATTGTACTTTGTGCATATCTTAGTTTTGAGAGTTGGAGAAGGAGCATCGACAAAGGATGGCAGACCAGGGTTCCAACAGTTGGCCCATCGTGATTTGTCATCTAATCAACCACACTATAGCCACCAGAACATAATGTAGAAAGTGGCAACCTTTACCAAATTGGCAGCCAGAAGTACTGCAAGAAAAAGACATGTGAGGCAATTGAATGAGTAATAATTAACCAGTGCCTAAGAGAAACCCAAGTGACTAGAATGGAGAAACTATTTCGCAACCATGTTTGCAACCTTTGTAACCATGCTTGCAACCTTTGCAACCGCAACTGATAGAAATACAAAGTTAAGATGAGTGTTCCTGCGGGGCCTGTACTTATAACATAAATAAGAAGAAATTATACCATTCATCAATATTCTACCATAAATAAGAAAGGGTTAAAGATTTGCTTTTGAGCTACAACCAGCTTGTCTGAATCAGGAATGTGGTTTAGAGTTTTCGAAGGTGTCAATCGGGGAAATTCATAGATGAGATTTTAGTACGTGGTAAAGAAGAATAAATATACAAATCTATGAAATGATGCTACATATACATTGAAGTATTTAACTAAACTGCCTGTGGATTGTAGGGTACATTCTTAGTTTCCTAACTCCAAATTTCAAATTTGTCTGATAGATGTTGCTAAGATGTAGGTACATTTGACATAACATTGTACTTTAACCAACCACTCATTAGTACCTTACCCCAACACTCATTAGTACCTTACCCCAACAAGGGCAATCAAAGAAATTCCTTTTTATGTATATGAATTACAATCGATGCAATTTCACACGATTGTTAAGGTGATCTATCATAGAAAATTCACAGATTGAGCAGAACGAAAATTATACAAGCATCTAACTAGGTAGATACATACACCAAGACCAACATAGTATAATGTTATTAGTAACAAGTAAAAATATTGAGCAAATTAGTTTACCGGTATTTGAACAAGCCATCCCAGCCACCAAACATCCACCAAGTAACGACCCAAACCACCACCAACATCTTCCCGTCGCCGCTGCATCTTCGCCTTCCTCAACAATCAGCCGCCATCGACGACCACATGTATCCATGGCGTCGTTGCTGCTATTACACCTACTGCAACCCGCTTTACATCCACAACACCACTTAACACAACCGAAACAAATCCAACCACCCTCTATTTAACCCCCAATTGATTTTCCCCAATTTTTGAAACGCTAATTGATATGCGAAAAATTGAGCTTCGATTGATAAGTTTCTCCTGCGGGGCCTGCTGCTAGAAGTAGAAGAAGATGACGTTCGCGCGAAGGAGATGAAGGTCGAAGCTGAAGGTCGAAGATGCGTTGAGCTTGAACAAGAGAGACAATGGGCTTTAAAACAGAATGAAAGTATTTAAAAAAAAATGAAAGTAAGGCCCGTATATTTGTAATTTTTGAAAGGTCGAGCAGTATATTTAAAAGTCTGGTACTCAAGTTGGGTAGAAATAAAATTAACCCTTTAGAAAATTATTAATAAAAATAATTTTAATCCAAATAATTAAATTATTTGAAAAACTACATGTTTCTAGATTAAATATCAAATTGGCCATTGAGTAACTTGACATATCTCAAATACACCATTTGTTGGTCCCGGAAAGTATTGCAGAAGGGGGGTTGAATGCAATACTAATAAATTTCAAAAACTATTTCAACAACTTAAATAGAGTTTGTAATTTACTAGTAGAAGAAATGCAATCACAAGTAATATCTAACACGATGTTTCACAAAATAAATGTTTTATTTATTTTGCGAGGTTTTGATACAACCTTGAGAACAAAATAATTCTCAAGCTTCGAATTCTCAAGAGATTACAGTTGTAGAGATATATTCTATTGTTTTAATAGAGTGCTCTATTTATAGTGTGATAGTCGACTGTACTACCACTATCAGCATGGGTTGTTGAGTTGCTGTTATATTCCTTTTGCAGCTCATTCCATGATTTATTCCCATGTGATCATCACAAAGTAACTTTAAGATACTTTCCACATTTGAGCCACCCAGATCTAGCCGTATTCAATTTTATCTGCTCTAGACTTTACAGGTTGCTCCATGTGATCTCTCGAGCTTCAGTTATAGACTTTCCAAGCTTGCTGTAAAGGTTGAATATTACAACACGCCTGCTTCTTTTGAACATGTATTATGTCGCTTAAATTGACTTAGAAAATTCCTAAATCAATTTGATTCTTTATGACAGTATGTTTGCTTCAGAGTTTGCTGTCAATGGATTGTGCTTTGGTTGACAGTATGAATTCCCGCAGAGATTGCTGTCAAGGATTGTGCTTTGATTGACAGCATGTATTTCCCGCAAAGGTTGCTGTCAAGAATTCCAAACTTACTGTCGCAAACTATATATCAAAGTTGCTGTCATCAGAATCTCCGCCAATGTTGCTGTCAAGTCGAAACTTGCTGTCGACTCCATGAAACTTACTGTCGACCTAGGCAACATGCTGTTTCCTTGTAACCTTACTGTCAATGTTTGACAGTAACTTTTATTCCTGCTGTCGAACTTCTGTATTCCTTGAGGCTTGAACATAATCGAACTTCTTCCAAGAATTACAATTATTACATGACAGTATTTATTTAATTACAAGAATACATTTATGGCTATGACAGTATGTTCTAATTAGCAAAACTAAGTATACCAATGAATCTAGTTAAGTTGTCTAACCTATCACCCATAAATCACAACAATCTCCCCCAATTTGTTTTTATGGACAATAAGGACAAATTTACAAATATTACATGCTGACAACTTAACTAACATAGATCAGAATGAATAAACCCTTCATTTCTGAAAAATGTATTTAATCCAGATTGTTTTTCAATACAATGACCATCAAAGTTCATAAATTAAAAATCAAGTACTCCTCTAGACTGAGTATATAGAAAATGTTTTACTTATCTTGATTTGAAATTTCATCTGGCTTCTTTTCTTTCTTTTTCTTGCAAAGCCTTTCTGAGTTTTTCAATCAGTTCCTTTTCTTCAGGGGACTCTGCATCATCTTCATTTTCTAAGATGTATTTTCTGATCATTGAGGAAGAAGTGTTTGATACATCTTCGAGCTCCATCCAATAGACATTTTGCTTGACAACTGATCTAAACTTTAGCACATCTCCCTCCTACTTAAATCTTTTACCAGGGAGTTGATTTAAGGTTTCCCTTCTCAGTTTGTCCAAGCTGGGATCTTCTCCTTTCCTTTGATCAAAAATCATGTCTAGCTCCCAAGAACACAGTGTTTCAATGTTGTTTGATGATCCAACCACTTGCCAGTATAATTCTTTTAGCACACTGGTCTTCAACTTAGAGAAACTATCTGCATAAATTTCTTCTTTGCCATACTTAATTCTCAAAGGATTGTCCAGTACACATGGCTGATAGTTGGATTCTTCACTGTTGATCTTATTGAGTTTACTGCAGTTCAGCTTCATTTTAGCTTCAATCTCCTCTTCTATCTGTTGACGAGATTTTTGTTTTGAGGCTAATTCTTCTTTGAATTTCTGCTCTGCGTCATATCTATCCATTTCTGACCTTGTATAAGGTTTCTCCATTTCTATCCAGTCATACTCAGGAATAGGATTATCTTCTTCATGTTCCAGACCTAGAGCTTCATAAACATCTTCATCATTTTGAAGTGTCCAATCACCATGCTTTTCAATGAATTCAGCATGTCTGGTTGCATAGTACTTATGAACATTATCCATGATCTTCTCAGAGATATCACCATAGCTTTCCAAGAGTTCAACCATTCTTTCCAAATTGAAATAATCAATTCTTCTTCTTACAAGTGCTTGGGTTTGAACTAGACTGTTGGATATTACTTTTGATTTTGATATCTGAGTGAAATCAGGTTCTACCATAATCAATCTTTCTTTGTTTTCCCATAGAATGTATCTTGTGACTTTTTCTTTTGACTCATCCAACTCTATGGATACAGAAGTGATTGTTTCTTTGGCTTTCTCTTATAGTTGTTCAAGGCTGTTCATCCTTCTGCTCATGATTGGTTTCTTAAACCCTAGACCTGTAGCTTTTCTTTGTCCAGAATAGACAGTCTTTCCCTTTATCTTCTTGTTTGCTTTTCTTTTGATTCTTACTGTCTTGGATGTTTTGACAGTAGAATCATTGACAGCATCTTTGATAGGGCTTCTGATTGTGTCTTCTTTGACAGCATCTTTCATGACAGTGTCTTTATCTTCCCTGTCAGCATCTTTGACAGTAACTTCATTTTTCTTGACAGCATCTTTGTTGACAGTATCTTTTTCAGTATAGATACTGTCAATTTCCATTTCTACTTGATTAGTCTACAATGCTTCAAGTATTTCTTTTTCTTCCTCCTTTTCTTCATATTTCTTGCTTGTTCCAGGAGTTTCTGAAGTTTCCTTTGGCTCAGCTTCTTTAGCTTGGGATTGCTCTTTTGAAGAGTTTCCCTTTTCTGACTCTTTAGTTCCTCTAGCTTCACCTCCACCTTCATTATCATCACCATCTTTATCCAAGGTGTCATCAAAGGAACATTTTCCACCTTGAGCATTTCTGCTTTCGTTTGCTTTGGCAATGAGCTTCTTAATTTTGGCACTGTATTCCACATCTCTCTTTGCCATTATCTTGTGGATATCTTTAACTGCTTGAACCCTTTCCTTGGTGATGGATGCTTTCAGCAATAACTTAAGTACATCCATGATGACTTTACTTTGTAGAGATTTTTTGCCTTCAAGAGTTAAGAACCCAAGTCCTTTAGTTCCTTTGGCTGTTGTCTGTTTAAAGCTTACATCATATGGCTGGAGACATATTTCTGGAAGTTTGTTGTTAACCATTGTACTCAGTTGCATATAGAGACTTTCATAAAAAATGGTAGACTTTTTCTTGACAAGAATCCCAAGGATGTATTGCACTCTGGCAGAGAAAGTTTCTAGCAGTTGCATTGTTATGAATATTGAATGTCCACTCTTCAGGAACACTTCAACTGCCCACCTTTTCTTTGAGCTAATTTTCACAGAAAGATTGACAATCTTTTCTTTCAAAGCTTCTGCCAACTTAGCAGGTTTTCCACCAGTTTCTGTGATTGCTTCATTCACCATAGTGTTAAATTCCTCATCCTTATTATTCAAAGTGCTCTCCATATGACTTATCATTATATAATCAGCTTCTTCTTGAGAATATGTGCTTCCATCAGTCCAAGTAACCAACTCTGAAGAATTCACATATTCAGGCAACTTGCCCTTGCCTTTACCCATCCTGTTAGACTCCTCCTTTTCTCTCCAAAGCCTCTCCAAAGTAGATTCTTTCTTTTCAGGAACTGGTTCACTAATTTTGATGGAAGATGCTTTATTTCTTTGTATCATTTTCAATACTTCCTCAGATAATAGCATTGTCTCCCCATCTACTTCAGTTTCAAACAGTTCACCAGTTCCAGAGGCTATAACAGTATCTTTTTCCTCCCCCTTACTACTCCTTTGCTCCCCCTGTCTCTTAGCTTCCCCCCTTTGTGACTTCATTTGCATTTGCTCCACTGGTTGTTCAGCTTCTTTCTGATCTATCACTTTCTCCCCCTTAGGTAAGTTGACAGCATTGATGATAGAAGAAAGAGACAACAGAGTTGCTTGAATCTCGGCAAAACCAGTTTTCACAGTAGAAGACAGGTTGTCTAACTTGCTTTCCATCTTGGCACACCTGTCTTCAATAGCTTGGAGCCTGTCATTTGCAGAAGGACCACTAGACCTAAGCCTCTTTGGAGGTTGAGGATAAGTCTGGGGCATGGAGGCTGTTGGGGTTCTCACACTCTCATTGTCTTTTCTGGTGATCTCATCACCACTCACAAGTAATCCCTCAAGGCCTAATGCCTGTTGATAAATGGCTCCCTCATTTCCACTCTGGACATGCTCAAGTCCCTCACCTTTTGCCAGCACATTTGGCTGCCTCTCATTTTTAGGCTCACTTCTCTTTTCTTTTATCTCTCTTTTCTTTTGCTCTCCCTCACTCATCCTAGATGCATGAGTATAAGCAGTACTAGCATGCAATGAAGAGAAAGATGATTTAGATTTTACCTTAAAAGCCTTGGAGAGTGGCATGTCATCATCAGAGATGTCCTCAATTAATCCTTCCTGAAATTGAGGTTGAGCAGGGTTAACAGCATCTTTCACCAATAAATTACTGTCAGAAGGGATGTTGACAACAACTTTAGGAAGATTCTTGACAGTATCTTTGACCAGAATGTTACTGTCATTTGATTGTTTGACAGAACCTTCTGGGTTGTCCTTGACAGCAACTTTGGCTATGACAGCAACTTCCCTAGGGTAAGATGCTTTGAGGGAATCGATCAAGATGCTGGCTGTTTCAATTTCTGACAAAAATTCACCTTGATCTAATCCAGTGTTTGAAGGAGTGGTATCCATTTCACTTTGAGAAATGGGTTCTTGTGGACCACTTGATGAGGGCTCATCCATGGTTTGAGATGGATGATCAAAACCTGAGGGGTTGGTACTGTCCCCCTCTCTAGGTTGAACTGAAGAAACAATAAATGTGGGAATGAAAGTAGAAGAATGAAGCTTAGATGGATTATTTGGCTGTTCCACAGAAGAAAATTGTGGAACATCAAAAGTAGGGATAAAGTCCTCACTGTGCCCTAACTCTCTGTGAATTTCTTCAAGTATAGGCTCCTCAAGAGTGTGTTCTTGAGGTTGTGCAGACTCTTCACAAGATGCCTTGGGAGACATGCCAATTTCAATAGATGCCTCTTGTTGAGAAGAGACACCTAGAGGTGAGTTTATTTCCCTTTTATCCTCTACAATCTTTTGGGAGACTGTAGGGTGGCTGACAGTAACCTTGGCCCTTCTAGCTCTCTTCTTCTTAGGCTCAGAAGGGGCTACTGTGGGTTTTTTTTCACTACCATCCTTATTTGCTGCAATAGATGCAGTAACTCCCTCTTCACTCTCAACATTTTCACCAGTTACACTCTCTAAGGATCTTTTCTTTGATTCTTGTTTGGCTATTTTAAGGGCTTTGGGCAGTCTAGAGTCCCTAGGTAGAATGTATGGTGTAGAATGTGGGTTAACTGAATTTAGGTCTAATTCAGTTTCATTCTCAATTGTGAAAGCAGTATACCCCGTAGGTAATGGATAATCAAGGTTGGGCACTTGATTAACCATGTGTTGTGTGAAACATAGTGGAATATGTGCATTTAAATTTTGTGTGTTGAGAGATGTGTGTGTGTTTTTCTTCAAAACAGAGCATTCCTCAGAGTGAGGAGCATCTACAACATTACCACAAATATGATTAATACACATTGTTAAAAAGCGAGGGTATACATATACCTTTTTGCCTATGGCGTTTTTCAATTGTGCCATGACTAGCTTTCCAACATTCACCTTGTATCCATGGACTAAGGAGTGAGTGAGTTTCTTGATATATGAGGGTATTCCATTCCAGCCTATTGACTTGGTAGAGAACACCTTCACCATGACGTCAAATATCATGCTCCACTCCTTTCTTAGAAACTTCCTGTCCATTTCTCCCGTTTGATACCATTTATCAGAGGTTTCTTCAAGTTTAGAACTAGAATACCCAATCTTCAGAAAGAACCTCTTCAGAGTGTCATCATTTGCTAAGCCCTGAAAACTTTCTTCACTAGCCAAAACAATACCCAAGGCGTTATTAATATCATTTACTGAAAGAGAATGGTTTACACCATCTATTTTGAAGTTAATTGCCTCATTCTCTTCAGTTTCTTGAATACTTGCAGATTTCCAGAATTTTTCAATTCTTTCAATATCAAGCTTAGGAGTTGAGGTTATTGCATGACCTAAGTAGGATTTATTCATGAATGAAACTAGTCCTTTGAAGTTTTCACCGGCATCACTAGGAGAATGAATACCAGCAAAGTTAGTTTGGACAATAGATTGTTTGGGTGCCATTGATGAATGTTCTGAAAGGTGAGAGAGAAAATATGGTTTTTGGATGTAGAAGGTTGAAAGGTTTTGCAATTGAAAGTGATAGTAGATTAAACGGTAGATTCAGTTTATAAGATGAATCGTGTTTACTTGTCTTAATTGAACGTGTGGTAATGATTTTACCCATTAATCCCACTTGCTATATTACGTGGCAGTTGCTATTAGATCGTGGATTGAAGGATTAAAATTATATATGAATATATATCTTTCCACTATCTTTGACAGCAACTTCCCGTGACAGCAACTTTTCAATTGACAGTAACCTGTGCGCTTTTCTTTCTTTCCACTATTTTTTACAGCAATTTTCTCGTGACAGCAACTTTCATTGACAGCAACCTGTGCACTAACAACATTTCTGTCAATCGGTTTAATGAGTGACAGTAAGTTTATCTAACAGTAAACTAGGTGCAAAATCGTGCTGTCACTGTTCACACACAACTTAAGTTAAGGACACTTGCTTACTTATTACCGTATTAAGACAGACATGTAAGACTATTTTAGCATAGTCATAGCAAACATGATATCTAAAAATCCTTTTAGCATAGTCATAGCAAACATGATATCTAAAAATCCTTTTAGCATAGTCATAGCAAACATGATATCTAAAAATCCTTTTAGCATAGTCATAGCAAACATGCTGTCTGAACAAGTAGCACCTAGAACAGTAACTTCTCATGACAGTACCTTCAAATGACAGTACCTTTTTATGACAGTACCTTGAAAGTTTCTGTCATGAGCTGCGATAGAGAATTGATAAACCAGTTAGATAATCATACCTGATTTAGCATTCCTAATTCACTCACCAACCTGGTAAATGTTGCTTCATCCAGTGGCTTGGTGAATATGTCTGCAAGTTGCTTGTCTGTTGGAACATAAACCAATTTTACATCTCCCTTTTCAACATGCTCCCTGATAAAATGATGCCTTATATCAATATGTTTTGTTCTGGAGTGTTGAACTGGATTGTCTGATATGGCTATGGCACTAGTGTTGTCACAATAAATAGGAATGTTTGACATCTCTAGTCCATAATCCATTAACTGATTCTTCATCCAAAGTATTTGTGCACAGCAACTTCCAGCTGCAATATATTCAGCTTCTGCAGTTGATGTAGAAACTGAGTGTTGCTTTTTACTGAACCATGACACCAATCTCCCCCCAAGAAATTGACAGCTTCCTGTAGTACTTTTTCTGTCAATCTTGCAGCCAGCATAGTCTGAATCAGAATATCCAATTAGATCAAATCCAGTTTCCTTCGGGTACCAAAGGCCTAGATTTGGGGTGCCTTTGAGATACCTAAAGATTCTTTTAATTGCAACTAAGTGTGATTCTTTTGGATTAGCCTGAAACCTTGCACAAAGACATGTAGCAAACATTATGTCTGGTCTGCTAGCAGTTATGTAAAGCAGTGATCCAACCATGCCTCTGTATGTACTAGAATCCACTTTCTTGCCTTTAGGATCTAACTCTAATTTGGTGGCTGTTGAGATAGGTGTCTTTCCAGGTGAGGAATCTTCTAAGTTAAACTTCTTGAGAAGTTCTTTGACATACTTGGTTTGGCAGATAAAGATTCCATCCTTCTTCTGATTGATTTGGAGACCAAGAAAGAATGCCAATTCTCCCATCATGCTCATCTCATACTTGTTTCTCATTAGGGATGAGAATTTTTCACACAATTTTTCATTTGTTGAACCAAAAATTATGTCATCAACATATATCTGCACAAGGATGATGTCTTTGCCATGGTACTTGTAGAATAAAGTTTTATCCACCATACCTCTTACAAATTGATTTTCCAGGAGAAAAGTGGAGAGTGTTTCATACCAGGCTCTTGGTGCTTGCTTTAAACCATACAGAGCCTTGAACAACTTGTAGACAAAGTTATGCAGTTTGTCATTCTCAAAACCAGGAGGTTGTTCAACATACACTTCTTCTTCCAATTCTCCATTCAAAAAGGCACTTTTGACATCCATTTGAAATACCTTGAATTTGCAGTGTGCAGCAAAAGCTAAGAAAATTCTTATGGCTTCAAGTCTGGCAACAGGTGCAAATGTTTCATCATAATCTATCCCTTCCTGTTGACAGTATCCTTTGGCCACTAGCCTTGCTTTATTCCTTGTCACATTTCCACTTTCATCTATCTTATTTCTGAAGACCCATTTTGTCTCAATGACTGATTTTCCTTTTGGCCTTGGAACCAGCTTCCAAACATTGTTTCTTTCAAATTGCTTGAGCTCCTCTTGCATGGCCATCACCCAATCAGAATCCAACAATGCTTCTTCAACTATTTTAGGTTCCATTTGAGATAAGAAACATGAAAACATGCTGTCAGCAGAAATATTCCTCCTTGTCCTAACACCAGTAGTGGGATTTCCAATAATTAGATTACTGGTATGATCTCTATTCCACTTGGTTGATTGAGACAAGCTTCTTGTTTGATTTGATTGACTTTCATTCGTATGAGGATTTGATTCTCCAACGTTTTCATTGTTTTGCTCATTTAGCTCAATTTCTCCAGTTTCACAGTCTTGTTGATTGATGCCTGAAATTGTCTGTGATTGAGCTGGAGTTTGATCTACATTCTTAGCATTGACAGTTTTATATCCCATTGATTGAGTGAAACTTGGTTCTTCATTAACAAATTCTTCTATTTCCAAGTATCCTTGATTCTCAAATCTGAAAGGTTGCATTTGACCATCCTCATGTAATCCTGGAAACTTGGTTTCATCAAATGTGACATTTACACTTTCTTCAATTGTCTTGTGCTCCATGATATAGACTCTGTAGGCAGTCCTTTCTAGCCCATATCCCATGAAAATTCCTTCATATGCTTTAGTATCAAACTTGCCTTTTCTTTCATGGTTGTCTTTCATCAAAAAGCACTTGCTTCCAAAGACATGAAAGTACTTAACAGTTGGTTTCTTTCCTGTCAAAAGATAGTAAGGAGTATTACCATGAGCCTTGTTGATTAGTGTTCTGTTCTGTGTGTAACAAGCAGTGTTGATGGCTTCTGCCCAGAAATATGTTGGTAATTTAGCATTGCTCAACATAGTCCTTGCAGCTTCAATGAGTGTCCTATTTTTCCTTTCCACAACTCCATTTTGCTGTGGAGTCCTTGCAGCAGAGAATTGTTGAACAATCCCTTGATCTTTGCAGAAGTTTCCAAGTGTAGCATTTCTGAACTCAGTTCCATTGTCACTTCTTAGAAATTGAACTTTTGCTCCAGGGGTCCTGTCAAGTACCCTTATGTGATCAATGATTTCTTGAGCAGCTTCATCTTTTGATTCTAAAAATTTCACCCAAGTGTACCTAGAATAGTCATCTATCATGACCAGTGCATATCTTTTTCTGGATAGTGATTGAACATTCACTGGTCCAAAAAGATCCATGTGAATCAACTTGAGTGCTTCAGAGTTAGTGTTGACTTGTTTTGATTTATGCATTGCTTTCCTTAGTTTTCCCATTTGACAATCTTCACACAGTCCTTCTGTTGAGGCAGTCCTCTCACCAATTCCTTCTTCATTAGCATGTTCATTGTTTTGAAGTTGAGATGGGAAAGTTTCTTGTGCCAAAGCATGCTATCTCCAACACTTGCTTTGCTGTAGAAGCAAAATATTCTTTCCTCATTTGTTGAGTTTAAGTCTGCAACAAATAGGCTTCCTTTCCTGACTCCTTTCAGAGATAGGCTTCTATCCTTTTTGTGGTAGATTGTGCATTCCATCATGCCAAAATTGACTTTGAATCCCTTGTTAGTGAATTGACTGACACTAAGCAGATTATGCTTCAAACCTTCCACAAGAGATATTTCTTCAATGACAACATTTCCAGCTTTTAAGCAGCCATATCCCACAGTGTAACCTTTGCTGTTGTCTCCAAAGGTTATTGTTGGGCCAGCCTTCTCAACATACTGTGATGGCAGGGATATATCACCAGTCATGTGTTTGGAACATCCACTGTCGATTATCCACATGACCTTTTTGTCTTTCTTTCCCTGCAAGACAGATGGAGTTTAATTTGCATTTGGTACCCAAACCTTGTTGGGTCCTGCAGACTCAGTATTATCAGAAACTTTATCAGTGTTTGAAACAGTATCATCAGAAGATGGTTCCTTGACTTCTTTTATTACCCACTTAGTTTTAGACATTGACTTAGACTTTTTCTTAGTTAGAACAGTCTTCTCACTGTCTTTAGTGGATTCAGAAGTCTTTGCAGATTGCATATAAGAACATAATTCAGTAGATGAAATTTGCAAATTAAAACATGTACTCATGGCAGTAATTTTTCATGGCATACAGTCAATGTTATTACAGACAACCATTTTTCTTTGCATAATGGGGGTTCTATGTAAGTTCCCTTTCAACTCTGTTGCATTAGATATGCAACTAGTTGATTTCTTACAAACATGAGTTAAATGATGTGAGGAGCCACAATTATTGCAAAGTTTCCTGGGTGCCTGCTTAACATACGCATAATTATTCTTTTTATCAATGCCTAGCTTCCCATTTCTGTTCTTAGACTTGGATACAACTGTCTTGATAATATGTCCAGAAGGTACTGTCGATCTATTTTTGACAGCACCTTTTGTACTTGCTGTCTTGACAGTAGATTTGAAAGTTACTGTCTTGGGTGTCTTCTTGACAGTATCTTTGAAAGTTACTGTCTCATCCTTTGTGACAGTATCTTTTGAACACTTGGTCGGGCTGTTTGATAAGGTTTCTGTCATAGTAATTTTGACAGAATCTTTTTCTATTTTAGATACACTGTCAGCCCTCTCATCTTCATCACAGAGTTCTTGATTAATAATTAGGGAATTTTCATCAACCTCAAATTCTGTACTTTTGAAAATTGGTTTGCTCACATTTTTGAGGATGTGAGGTCTGATAGTTTTGTTTTCATTATTGTTCTGTATAACAGCCTCTTTACCAGGTCTCCTACTGTAATCATAGCCTATACCTATCTTCTTAATTTCGGTATGTTTCTCATGATACTCTTGAACTATTTTAGAGGAATTCCTAAATGCCTTAAGCTTAAATTCATTTTCAGAAATTTCTTTTCTAAGATATTCCTCTATCTCTTTAGCACAGATTAAATCATTCTTTAATCTCTCATTTTCCTGAGCTAAAGAATCAATAGAACTGGTCTTAAGCAACAGTACATCATTGTTGGATTTGAGTGTTTCATTTTCCTTAGTTAATCTAGCAATTTCTTCATTTGCAGCAGATAAACTAGTATGAATATTAAACATTTCAGTACTCATTTCCTCAATGGTTTGCTTATAGTCATTTAAAGACATATCTAGCAAAACTAGAGATGGTACCTGACTTGAAGAGATTGATGCTTCTTCATCCTCTCTAGCCATCAAGGCTAGATTCACGAATTCCTCTTCTTCTTCATCATCAGATTCATCCCAGCATTTTCCTTCAGCCACATAGGCTTTTCCTTGTCCTTTCTTGATTTGACCTCCAGTTCTCTCTCCATTCTTTGAATTTGTTTTGGTTTCTTGCATTCAATAGCAAAGTGACCAAGTTCATTGCAGTTGTAGCATCTAAATTTTGACCTTTCCACCATTCCTGTTTTGTATCCACCCTTGGTGCCAGAAGCAGGTTTTGATGAACTTCCTTGGTTATATCTTGAAATTGACCTTGAGGCTTGTATGGTTTGTTCCTTCTGAACCTTATATTTTTGAATTTCCTTGCCATAAAAGCCATGGTTGGATTATCCATTTTCTCCATTTCTTCTAGAGTGTAGAATTCTTCATCTTCAACATCTTCTAGTTGAAGGACAACATTTTCTTCAACCTCAACCACTTCTTCAATTTTCACAGATGAAAATTGAGGCTATTGAGCACTTTGAATTTGCTCACTTGATTGGAAGTATGATGGTCCTTGAGCAACTAGAGCACCAGCCATGTTTGCCATCATTCCCTTGGATCCACTTTGTATGGCTCTCTTTTGATAATATTCAAGTTCATATGATTTAAGAACTCCATACAATGTTTCAAGGGAGAAAGAGTTTAAATCTATTCCTTCTCTAATAGCTGTAACTCTATGCTCGAGATGTTCTGGAAGAGTTAGCAGAAACTTGATATTGACCTCCTTTCTTTCATAAAACTTTCCATGGATCTGGAGCTCAGCTATCAATTTGCTAAATCTTTCAAACATGTGAGTTAGTTCTTCTCCATGTGTGGCCATAAAAGCTTCATATTGTGACACCAATATTTGTTTTTGATTTTCTCTAACCTCTTCACTTCCTTCACACAACAGCTCTATCTTTTTCCACATATCCCTGGCAGAGTTGCATACTATTATATTTCCACTCATAGCTTTGTCCAGGGTAAGTGCATCTAGCAGAATGAGTTGCAGATGATCATCCAGGGCTACCTTTTCCTTTTCTGAGTCATTATACTCAGTAGGCTTCTTAGCAACCCAATGAGCTGGGATTACTACATCATTAACTGTAGCAGATGTAATTTCCTTTTGAGGAACGAAGGGGCCATTTTCCAGAATACATAGGAATAATGGATTCTGAGCTTTGATAAATAACATGAACTTCTTTTTCCATATGTTGTAGTTTTCTTTATCAAAGGCTGGAATCTTGACATTACTTGACCTTTGAATACTTGCCATTTGAATCTCAGATATGTGTATTAATCTGAATGCTCTGATACCAGTTGTTGGTCCCGGAAAGTATTGCAGAAGGGGGGTTGAATGCAATACTAATAAATTTCAAAAACTATTTCAACAACTTAAATAGAGTTTGTAATTTACTAGTAGAAGAAATGCAATCACAAGTAATATCTAACACGATGTTTCACAAAATAAATGTTTTATTTATTTTGCGAGGTTTTACTACAACCTTGAGAACAAAATAATTCTCAAGCTTCGAATTCTCAAGAGATTACAGTTGTAGAGATATATTCTATTGTATTAATAGAGTGCTCTATTTATAGTGTGATAGTCGACTGTACTACCACTATCAGCATGGGTTGTTGAGTTGCTGTTATATTCCTTTTGCAGCTCATTCCATGATTTATTCCCATGTGATCATCACAAAGTAACTTTAAGATACTTTCCACATTTGAGCCACCCAGATCTAGCCGTATTCAATTTTATCTGCTCTAGACTTTACAGGTTGCTCCATGTGATCTCTCGAGCTTCAGTTATAGACTTTCCAAGCTTGCTGTAAAGGTTGAATATTACAACACGCCTGCTTCTTTTGAACATGTATTATGTCGCTTAAATTGACTTAGAAAATTCCTAAATCAATTTGATTCTTTATGACAGTATGTTTGCTTCAGAGTTTGCTGTCAATGGATTGTGCTTTGGTTGACAGTACGAATTCCCGCAGAGATTGCTGTCAAGGATTGTGCTTTGATTGACAGCATGTATTTCCCGCAAAGGTTGCTGTCAAGAATTCCAAACTTACTATCGCAAACTATATATCAAAGTTGCTGTCATCAGAATCTCCGCCAATGTTGCTGTCAAGTCGAAACTTGCTGTCGACTCCATGAAACTTACTGTCGACCTAGGCAACATGCTGTTTCCTTGTAACCTTACTGTCAATGTTTGACAGTAACTTTTATTCCTGCTGTCGAACTTCTGTATTCCTTGAGGCTTGAACATAATCGAACTTCTTCCAAGAATTACAATTATTACATGACAGTATTTATTTAATTACAAGAATACATTTATGGCTATGACAGTATGTTCTACTTAGCAAAACTAAGTATACCAATGAATCTAGTTAAGTTGTCTAACCTATCACCCATAAATCCCAACAATCTCCCCCAATTTGTTTTTATGGACAATAAGGACAAATTTACAAATATTACATGCTGACAACTTAACTAACATAGATCAGAATGAATAAACCCTTCATTTCTGAAAAATGTATTTAATCCAGATTGTTTTTCAATACAATGACCATCAAAGTTCATAAATTAAAAATCAAGTACTCCTCTAGACTGAGTATATAGAAAATGTTTTACTTATCTTGATTTGAAATTTCATCTGGCTTCTTTTCTTTCTTTTTCTTGCAAAGCCTTTCTGAGTTTTTCAATCAGTTCCTTTTCTTCAGGGGACTCTGCATCATCTTCATTTTCTAAGATGTATTTTCTGATCATTGAGGAAGAAGTGTTTGATACATCTTCGAGCTCCATCCAATAGACATTTTGCTTGACAACTGATCTAAACTTTAGCACATCTCCCTCCTACTTAAATCTTTTACCAGGGAGTTGATTTAAGGTTTCCCTTCTCAGTTTGTCCAAGCTGGGATCTTCTCCTTTCCTTTGATCAAAAATCATGTCTAGCTCCCAAGAACACAGTGTTTCAATGTTGTTTGATGATCCAACCACTTGCCAGTATAATTCTTTTAGCACACTGGTCTTCAACTTAGAGAAACTATCTGCATAAATTTCTTCTTTGCCATACTTAATTCTCAAAGGATTGTCCAGTACACATGGCTGATAGTTGGATTCTTCACTGTTGATCTTATTGAGTTTACTGCAGTTCATCTTCATTTTAGCTTCAATCTCCTCTTCTATCTGTTGACGAGATTTTTGTTTTGAGGCTAATTCTTCTTTGAATTTCTGCTCTGCCTCATATCTATCCATTTCTGACCTTGTATAAGGTTTCTCCATTTCTATCCAGTCATACTCAGGAATAGGATTATCTTCTTCTTGTTCCAGACCTAGAGCTTCATAAACATCTTCATCATTTTGAAGTGTCCAATCACCATGCTTTTCAATGAATTCAGCATGTCTGGTTGCATAGTACTTATGAACATTATCCATGATCTTCTCAGAGATATCACCATAGCTTTCCAAGAGTTCAACCATTCTTTCCAAATTGAAATAATCAATTCTTCTTCTTACAAGTGCTTGGGTTTGAACTAGACTGTTGGATATTACTTTTGATTTTGATATCTGAGTGAAATCAGGTTCTACCATAATCAATCTTTCTTTGTTTTCCCATAGAATGTATCTTGTGACTTTTTCTTTTGACTCATCCAACTCTATGGATACAGAAGTGATTGTTTCTTTGGCTTTCTCTTGTAGTTGTTCAAGGCTGTTCATCCTTCTGCTCATGATTGGTTTCTTAAACCCTAGACCTGTAGCTTTTCTTTGTCCAGAATAGACAGTCTTTCCCTTTATCTTCTTGTTTGCTTTTCTTTTGATTCTTACTGTCTTGGATGTTTTGACAGTAGAATCATTGACAGCATCTTTGATAGGGCTTCTGATTGTGTCTTCTTTGACAGCATCTTTCATGACAGTGTCTTTATCTTCCCTGTCAGCATCTTTGACAGTAACTTCATTTTTCTTGACAGCATCTTTGTTGACAGTATCTTTTTCAGTATAGATGTAACACCCCCAGATCCAGGGTCAGGGATCTGGTCGTTACGGTCTCAATATCCAACCACAAAACCAACATAATTTAAATTACAACCTTGTGACCCAAAACAACAACATAAAACACACCCGTTATAGTCCCAGAGATGAAATCAGGGTAACCAACAATATTATTAATCACAAGTTTGAGTTCTTGCAACCCAAAGAATTACAATTGTACAATTACATACTCTTTGCCATCCATTAATAGATACCATAATATAAATACATTTGAGGCTCAATTGCTAACAACTAGCCTACCAGTAGTTGCATCCTCAACAAAGGTAGCCAAGACCTTAGCGGTAAACCTCTGACGGTTGACACCTGCTTACGCTGGGTGCGCCTTGCGCGGCCATCTGATCTAGCTGTTGTTGTGATATAAATAAATAAAGTAAGGGTGAGCAATAGCCCACCAGAAATATAATTGAACAGTGATAATATATAACAGTCCAAAAATATCTTTGAAACCATATGCCATGCATTAACGATGAAGTACTAATATAAGGTATGAGATGAAGTTACAAGGTAACACAAAAATATATTTGTTTTGAATAAATATCTGCTATGCAAAAGATAAGCAAGATATTCTCAATTATCATAAAAGAGGAACTTGCAGGAAAAATATTGCAATTCCGGTTTCAACACTTTTTTACCTTGCCAACACCAACAGTGTTGCAGAAATTTCTCACTTTTAGAAGATGAACTAATACGGGAGCATTGCCGCGCCAGATGCCCTGACGTTTACGATGATCAGTCGTATGTCATGCATCTCATCAGTCGTTCTCTACATGTAGAAGGTAGCTCCGACGGAATTACTTATCTACTGCCCTCTGGAACTCCTCAGCCAACGGTTGGGCTATTGCTGGACCGGCGCCACTCGGCCACTTACGCGTCTCCTAGTTCGAATATCATCCATGACTCTGAAACGTAAAGTTCGTTCCCCTTTTTCCCCAAGTGTAACACTTGTTGATAGGACTCCACAAAGTAGTCATATCTAATTGGAAAGGAAAATTCCCCAATATTTCCCAAGCTGATGCTTGTTAATGGATATAAACTTGTTACATCAATCATACCCCTCGAGCGTTGAGGAGGTAACCAAAAGACTCATATCGATGCTTGAAAGAATCGAGATGTGAGTGACAAGATAGTTTTAGCAAGTATAGGACCGGGCAGCCCAATAAATAACATCTCTCAAATGAGGTCCCCTTATAAACGTTTGGAAGTTGAGCGAGTATTTAAATCTTCTTTAAGATAGATTTAAATAAAAATAGAGTTTTGGAAACCTCTCCTTGATAAAAATAGTCATAAACTACTCCAAAATATTTTACACCATATCTGAAGGTGACATATAATCTTTGAATAATATGAATCATTATAAAAGAACTTAAAAGGATTTAAATAAATATTTCAAGAATATTTATTAACTCAATATTAATTAAGGAATATGAATAAATCATAATATTACTCGTAAGTAATCCTCGAATGAATATTTAGAATTATTTACTAAATAACTCTCTTCTTTATATGAATATTCCAGATAATATTCATTAATTAAATAAACTCAAATAAATATTTAAAATAATGTTCACTAAATAAATCCAATCTTAAATGGATATTTGAAAATAATAATGTTTATTGGTGAAATAAACATCCCTTGGATATTTGATATAATATTCATTAAATTAATAATGAATATTCAACTTAAAAGTGATATTTATTGATGAAATAATTGTCGACTGAATATTTGAGACAATATTCATTAAATAAATAATGAATATTCAATCTTAATAATATTTATCGAAGAAATGATTATCGAATGAATATTTGAAATTATGTTCAATAATTGAATCGACTTTAAATGAATGTCGAAGATAATATTTATCGTCTCAAGGGAATATTCAAAATAATATTTATCGATGAACTGGAGTTCGAATCAATGCTCAACTAATATTTATAAAATAAATAGAGATTGAATGAATATTCGAAATAATATTCATTTAAATAAATAAGGCTCGAATGAACATTAAAATAATATTCATTAAATAAATAAACTCGAATGAATATTCAAAATAATATATATCGAAGAAATAAGAATGAATATTCTCTAAGTAAATAACTTAACTGAGGGTTCGAAATAATATTCGAATATTAAATCGACTTTAGATAAATATTAAAGATAATGTTCATCGAATAATTAAATATCTGATGAAAAACCCGAATAATATTTATCAAATAATCTCAAAGGAATATCTCAATAATATTCGCCAGATAATAAATGGGAAATATTTACTTAATTATTTTCCTCTGAAAATAATGTCAATATATCAAGAAATAACGACTCCCGGTCTATAATCAAGGAATGAGGTTCAGATGCCCTTCGTTTAAGGGTCTTATAAATTTCCGGCTTATAACTGATATAATAACTATCTAGCTCATAAGCCAACAATAATTCAGGGAATAAGTATATCAATATGACTTTGAAAGTAGGCATGCGTGCTATGACATATGTATAACAGAAAGCATACATATATATATATATATACTCACAACAACAGTCTTTTAAAAAGGATTTGAAACTTGCCTGAGAATCGAGTGCGGGTAGGGGTAATGTGTCCCGGGTCAGCTCGACAATCTATAAACAATCAGAATATTTAAGATTAACCACTTAACGCTTATTAAAAGGCTAAGTATAAACTCCACTTAAATCGAAACATGTTTTCGAGTTATCTCGTTACGTCTCTTTTAGTGTAACTCTTTTTATCACCGATACGATCCGACATTCGTTCATTATCAGGACATGTCATCATGCTTATACTTGGTATATACTTAAGTCGTACAAGTTCTAAGGTCGGTCGTTTACGAATCAAGATTATACCTCGAGTTCTATCGCCCGTTTTCTAAGTTATAATCAAAGTCATACCTTTAAGGGGTTCGTTCGCGTTTAACCTCGATTCAAACATTTTTATAAAATCGGAAAACGATCCATTCGACATGTGGTTTTCTCCCACACCTTCCTTTTTACCTCTAATATTTAATTAATAAGATTCGCCACTGATTAAACGACATTTAAGGGAATCAATTTCAATTACGAACTTTCATTTACGATTTCGAACCACTTTTACGAATTTAATCATAACTCCTAAACCGTAAATTGAAATGCTTCGATTCTTTCGCCAAAGTGATCTATGTTCAAAAATCTAGCAGTAAGATTCATTATCTTGCCAAGAACAGAGAGTTATGGCTACTGTCCAGTTCGGGTTCTTAGTGTTAATGAAAATCGGGCATTACGACGGCTATAAATCGAACGTTCTACTAATCGTAACACTAAAACCAAGCCACACCGGGCATCCATACAACTTATTCACATGATTTCTCATCCCAAAATGTCCAAGAACATCTTACTTAACCATCATAATCATTGAATCTCTTAATCAACAAAACTAACTACATAATCATGCTTTAATCATCACCATAATCATACTAATTCAAAACTATCAAAAACATCATTAAAACTCAAAGTCAAACTAGGGGTTCATGAGGAATATACCTTCCTTGGAGTTGGTTTAAGCCTTAATAAACCTTGCATAACTCTTGTATACCCTTAACCAAGCTTAGATCATCCAAACAAATAAAGAAAATCAAAGTTAGTTCTTGAAATCACTATTCACCCTAGACTTTGATGATTTATTTGAAAATGGAAAACATGGAGATTGAAGCTAAGATTTCTTGGAGATCAGTTTTATGAAATATAGGACTCACCATAAAAATTTGGAGATCAAATGATGGTTGGAAGTTGGATTTTGGATCTTGAATTAATGGAAAAACCGAATGGTGCTTCTTGGGAGAGTTTTGTGTTCTTTGCTTGGTTTCTTTTGATTTCTTTGATTTAATCTCATCCACTCTCATCCACTTACAACATAATATCTTGTATAAAGCTACTTTATTAAAGTAGTGAGGTGTTGGATGAGGAAATGGCAAGACATGTGTTGAAAATGTGGTGGTTTAGAGCTTAACTAGGTAGTTGCTTGCTAAGTACTTAGTTGCATTCTCTAAGATGCTAGTTCCTTGATTCTAGTTTGGTTACTAGATATTTTCTAGTAGCTTGCACAAGACTCTTGCTCCCTCTGCTTGTTTCTTTGTCCGTTTATTGCTTAATTCGTTGATCGTTCGAGGGAATAACTCATTCGTTTCTAGTTAGGGTTTTACCGAAAACCTTCTTAATAATTCTAATACTATTCTTCATCTTTCTTAATACTTCTCGAATTTAAATTCCTTAATTCCCTTTTATAAATCCTTAAGTCTTGCAGTGTCTAGGGAAATCTCGGAGAAAATAAAAGTGCTCTTTTTCTGAATCCGACAGCTTTTACATACACTTATTTTCCTCCTGGATCACTAATACGAACTCAGAAATCCGTTCCGAATACCGGGCATAACATTATTATAATAATATTCCAAATTCCACCAAAATCACTATTCATCACTTATTTTTATTTAATTCCTATAATTAGGAAAATGAACCTGGTTCACCCTCGAGTGTTCCTTAACCTTTTTACGGAACCGCTGGGCTTATAATAGATATTGATTTGGATGTCATGAGGGTATCTATTTCTCTCTAGGGAATCTTATCTTATCTTTCTAGGAGATAGATTATTCTAATCTAAGTTATCACCCAATAGCATCCCTCAGGACATATAACCTTGGAATATATATCCTTCCATTATTCATTCATTTAAGCCAGTATTACATTGTAGTTGTAACCACTATTCACTCTTACATTAATACATAATAAAAAGTTTTAATTCTACCCAAAAATCTGGGTTCTTACAGTCTCCCCTCCTTAAAAGGATTCCGTCCCGGAATCAAGTAGAAGACAATTGGGTACTTGTTGGTTATTTCGCTTTCCAATTCTCTGGTCGATCCTTACACATTCCAATCTTTCTAAAGCACATCGTACTGGTGTTACAATACACCCTTTATCCGTTCTACCAATTCTTTGATACTTTCGCACAACACATTATCCGGTATACGCTCTTGTCCGGTCTTATACTATTAACCTTATTGGTACGTGCAGTGACTTCGGTATCACTAACGCGCTACGAATTCCGGAGATAACCTCACTCGTAATTTTGCAATTCCTGATCGCTTTAATCTTCGCGATCTCGACGTATATATATTTAGGTGGAAAAATTTATCGAGAGATCACTGTGATCAATGATCATTTGTTATATTGCATAGCTAGTACAGAAGGGGGCCAGCCTTTAGTACTTGACAAGCAATTAAACAATTAATGGCATTCCACTTAGACTTCTATCACACAGACAGAGAGTCACGTAGTAGTACCTCCCCTCCTTAAAGGGTTGTTCTTCTCAATTTAGAAGAAGATAAATAAGGGAGAAGAAAAGAACGAATTTCAAAGAATCATATAAGAAAGTTTTCATGATTGTCAAAATATCATACTTAGAATGTACCTCTAAACTATAGAGGTTTATTATAGAAGAAAAATAATCATATTCGTATCAAATTCCACTTTTTCGTACTCTCACACATCACATGTCCTTGTTGCTCTGTCCATCATTTTGTGGACCTATACTCTTGTTCGATATTAGTATCAACTACTTTTGGAAAATCCTTCAACCTCTCAGGTTAAAATCATGGATTTCTCGCTTGACATTATTAATACTGGCATTTCATGCCACAACACTAGCCATTTCATATTCATAATTCTAACACCATTAGGTTGTCATTCCGATAGCTCATTAGGAAAACCCATTCATCAATCCATTCATAACATTCCTTGCATCGCTTCCTTAGTTATTTCCCAATCTTTTCTTTATCAATCACATCCTTCTTATTATCTAATTCTTATTTACTTTTGTTGTTTATCTCCACCGTCATCTCAGGGTTGAGGCACTCGTCACCTTTATTCAATACGTGTTACACGTTTGGGGCCAAATTTTCCTTTGTTCAACCATCTAGATTTCACTTTTTCATTCCATGAGTTTCTTTATTACTCAATCAATCTTTTCCGTATTTCCTCGAATTTTCCAAACTTAAAAGGAGTCAATTTGTATGTCATTCATGCTCCTAATTCCAACTTTCCGTTTTGGCCAATACCCTTACCTTGCCAATTCCATACTTTTCTCGCTTCATTACTGGAGATTCTCATGAGTCCGCCTATCTGACTCTCTTATTAATTCCCAATTCTATTTCCATCTCTATCATTCTCTTGTTTTTATTTCTACCATAATCATTTATGAACTATCCTAACCTAATTCTTCATTTCAAATATCCCGTCGTTCCAGAAATTACACCATCCGAAATAAACCTGGATGATTTCTCTAACTTAGATTCAATTCGACATTTCCACAGTCGTTACCACCTAATTTCTCAGAAGGATCACCATCGCTTTTTGTTTACGCAGTGATTGAATAACTAAACGTACGGGTTTCATAATTGTCAATTCAAGATCCTCTAGGGAAACAAAATAATCACTATTCCCTATCCATAGGGAATGCTTCCTGAACTTGACGTAGATATTACATGAAGCAGATAAAATTGCAAAAGAGCTTCCAGCATCGCAGCTGAAACAAGCTGGTGAGATTATTAATCATATATCTCCGGTAGAAGACTAAAAGCTTAGCGGTTTGCTTAATCGCTTGCCAACCTCATAATTCTCTATCTTGTTTGCACAGAAATACACCAACATAAACTACCCCCTCTCTCTTTCCAATGAAAAGGCGAGTCTCTTGGGAAATTTGGTCTGGTCTGTCGTAGAGCCTCCTAATGTCGGTAATGTACTACTGGCAACATCAGGAATCGAATCTTTACTTAAACTATTCTTATAGTTGATCCTGGCAAAATCATTAGACGGACTGTAACTTCCTCTACCACATTATGACCATCAAGGTCCTTACATTATCATTCTATTTCTTTGGTCTGAGCATTTATACTTATTCCCCTATACTTAAAGTGTCGGCCACCTCGTTGGCCTTTCCTGATTATAATAATTTCTTGAGATCAATGTTTTCTGGATCTATTCCAACTCAGGGTGGAAGCATTCTCCCTTAAATTCTGCTGAATGAGAGAAAGCATCTATCAGTCTTTTCCAAAAGTCATTGATTCCACCTTTCTAGTGCGATATTGACTACAGGTACTCCAAATCATACCTAGGATATTTCCTTACTTAACTCCCTTCTTGTTTTTAGGATAATCTCAACCTTATTGGTTCAATCCATACTTTTACATGGTTTCACACATGCTTCATCTGGCCTTATTGTTACTATGTCATACATTCCTTACCAAACTTCCCGTTTGAAGTTTAGAATATTAGCACTTCCCTTATAAGGTTTCTTAGGCCATCCTCATCATTCCTCCTGCATCTCCTGGTTACAGGGTATATCAAACATCATTAGTCAATTCTATAACATCTCTGTCTATGTACTTTTGGAGACTCCTTTCCACAATTCCTTACAGGTTATTGATACTTTGGTCGATTCAACTCATATCGTCTGAATTCACAATGTCTATATTAGGGGTAATGCTATCCTTTGTGCATCCCCCAGGGTTCGTATCAATCTATGGACATTCTATCCTCAATTCCATTTTCAAGGAATACTTACATCCTGTACTTGGCAATCATATATCCATAATAAGGGTCTCTTTTCAATCATTCCAATCTTGATAATCTATAGGTAGCTTAATGTTACCTCTCCTTTCAAACGAATGTCAGTCTATATGACTTTTCCAAAAGACAACGTATGTCTATCTGTGTCTTTCTTACAGAACTTGGTAATGGTAGCAAGGATGTTCTGGAAGATATTGGTCGTGTTCAACGTGAATCTCTTAATGCCTAATGCTTCTCTTGAGGACACTAAGTTTCAGATAACATTTAAGTCAATCCCAGAATTCTCAGTCCGGCTTGTTTCTTAATTACATTCAACTTCATAATTTTATCCCTACATTCAACTGTAATAATCGGGGTATGTCTACCCACCTGTATAGCGGCTACTTTACCCAATCCACAGGGTTCGCTCCAGTTTCCACTCTCTTCAATGACGTCTTTTGATAATCAGAAAGACAAGGTTTGCCAAAATTCGTTGAATTCCTTTCCAGAATTTGGGAAAATTTCAGTTAATCTATTCACCCACTAGTAACATGCCACATCTTCCCGATACATATTCGTCCTATTAGTCGATACTACCAAATACCAGTCTTCTTAACAACTAGTCTCAGAAGGAACACTACCGTCGGGGTTAGTCGTTCCTCAACATTGGCACTACCAAGGCCATCCAAATTCGATGAACTGCGCTGTCTAAATGTATTCGAAATTACGCTGTCGTGCTGCATAAGCGCAGACCTATACCTGTATGAGTTGCATCATAATATCTCCCAAAGTTTCCTTCTTCCATTAGGCAATGCCAACCCTGGTCATCACCAACTTTACCTTTAGCTCCAGGAAGATCTTCTCACGTTTATCTTGTCCATTCAAACTTTTATTCTTATAATAAGTCGGGTTACGGGACTACACTTTCTGTAAAGTCCTGAGCAAATCTTTGGTAATACCTTGTGAATTTTATGAAATTTCTCACCTTTGCCAGTGTGGTTGGCCAATCTTCATTTGAAACTGTCTTTAACTTGGTAGGGCCGACCAACACTACTCTTATTGATCATGTGTCCTATTGCTGGACTTCATTTTGCCAAAACTCTTATTTCGAGAACATGTCCTACACCTGTTCTATCAGGTTGCACCTAGAAGCATTCTCAATTACATCTCGATCACTGCTCGCCTTGCCTAATCCATTTATGATTCAGTGTCAGAATAACTTAAGGTAACTACCATAATCCATTCAAGGAAAAGAAAGAATTTAATATTCTTCTGAATCACGTGCAACTAATGTTTCTGGTTCATCATTTCACTGAATTGAACTGAACTTATACTTGGTTTCTTGACGATAGCCTCATTACTAGTTTATCACAGACTCACTAGTCTTCTCCTCTTGTAGGTTCTGAGATCATTGTCTTGCTTACTATTTCCTTGTATACTTTATTCAATCATGCCATCACCTTTCAATGTCTTTATTTTCTAAGTTGATCCATTCATAAAATGGACATTTCCTTGACCCCAACCACCTCATCAATCTAAGTTTGACTTTACAAATTATCACTCATGAAATCTGCCTTCTCATGGCGAATTATCCTTAACCACATTCACACTAATTCATTTATCTGAAGATATGGCACTTGCCACCTATGTCTTAACTGTTCCTAGGGACTCTGCTCCCCGTCCTATATCAATGTCTTTGATAATCATGCATCATTCTAATTCCTTTCTCATTAATCTGAAAGTCTCCAAGGATTCTTATCTATCCTTACATAAGATCTTGAGTAATTCCTCAAATCCATCTTACTTGCTGGCACTTTATCCGGCAGTCCAGCTATAGATCCAATATACCTCTTTAATTCTCTTAATAATATCTCAGCTCTTTATGCTCACTTTTCTGAGCACTATACCTTAACTCTTACAGTCTCTCTGGCTGTAGCCCTCATTCCTTAAGTGTAAACTCCTTATACTTATCAATATTCTCCTCCTCTGCTGGAACCTCTTCCGGGTCCTCAGTAGGGTACTCTATCGAATCCACCATCCGATCTTCAGCATCAAAACAAGCATCATTGAGTTACTTCTCGTAATCCCCAAGGTCTATCGCCTTACTAGTCGATACAAGAACGAGCTAAGTCACTATCATGATACTTAATAGTTCCCATAAGGGTTTTATACGTCAGTACTACATTAAGTAGTCCGACTATGAACTTGGCAAGAGTTCTTATTATCTTAATGAATTTATTGTTTTAACGTCGCGTCATCTCTGGGATATATAACGCTCTCTCTGATACCATTTCTGTAACACCCCCAGATCCAAGGTCAGGGATCTGGTCGTTACGGTCTCAATATCCAACCACAAAACCAACATAATTTAAATTACAACCTTGTGACCCAAAACAATAACATAAAACACACCCGTTATAGTCCCAGAGATGAAATCAGGGTAACCAACAATATTATTAATCACAAGTTTGAGTTCTTGCAACCCAAAGAATTACAATTGTACAATTACATACTCTTTGCCATCCATTAATAGATACCATAATATAAATACATTTGAGGCTCAATTGCTAACAACTAGCCTACCAGTAGTTGCATCCTCAACAAAGGTAGCCAAGACCTTAGCGGTAAACCTCTGACGGTTGACACCTGCTTACGCTGGGTGCGCCTTGCGCGGCCATCTGATCTAGCTGTTGTTGTGATATAAATAAATAAAGCAAGGGTGAGCAATAGCCCACCAGAAATATAATTGAACAGTGATAATATATAACAGTCCAAAAATATCTTTGAAACCATATGCCATGCATTAACGATGAAGTACTAATATAAGGTATGAGATGAAGTTACAAGGTAACACAAAAATATATTTGTTTTGAATAAATATCTGCTATGCAAAAGATAAGCAAGATATTCTCAATTATCATAAAAGAGGAACTTGCAGGAAAAATATTGCAATTCCGGTTTCAACACTTTTTCACCTTGCCAACACCAACAGTGTTGCAGAAATTTCTCACTTTTAGAAGATGAACTAATACGGGAGCATTGCCGCGCCAGATGCCCTGACGTTTACGATGATCAGTCGTATGTCATGCATCTCATCAGTCGTTCTCTACATGTAGAAGGTAGCTCCGACGGAATTACTTATCTACTGCCCTCTGGAACTCCTCAGCCAACGGTTGGGCTATTGCTGGACCGGCGCCACTCGGCCACTTACGCATCTCCTAGTTCGAATATCATCCATGACTCTGAAACGTAAAGTTCGTTCCCCTTTTTCCCCAAGTGTAACACTTGTTGATAGGACTCCACAAAGTAGTCGTATCTAATTGGAAAGGAAAATTCACCAATATTTCCCAAGCTGATGCTTGTTAATGGATATAAACTTGTTACATCAATCATACCCCTCGAGCGTTGAGGAGGTAACCAAAAGACTCATATCGATGCTTGAAAGAATCAAGATGTGAGTGACAAGATAGTTTTAGCAAGTATAGGACCGGGCAGCCCAATAAATAACATCTCTCAAATGAGGTCCCCTTATATACGTTTGGAAGTTGAGCGAGTATTTAAATCTTCTTTAAGATAGATTTAAATAAAAATAGAGTTTTGGAAACCTCTCCTTGATAAAAATAGTCATAAACTACTCCAAAATATTTTACACCATATCTGAAGGTGACATATAATCTTTGAATAATATGAATCATTATAAAAGAACTTAAAAGTATTTAAATAAATATTTCAAGAATATTTATTAACTCAATATTAATTAAGGAATATGAATAAATCATAATATTACTCGTAAGTAATCCTCGAATGAATATTTAGAATTATTTACTAAATAACTCTCTTCTTTATATGAATATTCCAGATAATATTCATTAATTAAATAAACTCAAATAAATATTTAAAATAATGTTCACTAAATAAATCCAATCTTAAATGGATATTTGAAAATAATAATGTTTATTGGTGAAATAAACATCCCTTGGATATTTGATATAATATTCATTAAATTAATAATGAATATTCAACTTAAAAGTGATATTTATTGATGAAATAATTGTCGACTGAATATTTGAGACAATATTCATTAAATAAATAATGAATATTCAATCTTAATAATATTTATCGAAGAAATGATTATCGAATGAATATTTGAAATTATGTTCAATAATTGAATCGACTTTAAATGAATGTCGAAGATAATATTTATCGTCTCAAGGGAATATTCAAAATAATATTTATCGATGAACTGGAGTTCGAATCAATGCTCAACTAATATTTATAAAATAAATAGAGATTGAATGAATATTCGAAATAATATTCATTTAAATAAATAAGGCTCGAATGAACATTAAAATAATATTCATTAAATAAATAAACTCGAATGAATATTCAAAATAATATTTATCGAAGAAATAAAAATGAATATTCTCTAAGTAAATAACTTAACTGAGGGTTCGAAATAATATTCGAATATTAAATCGACTTTAGATAAATATTAAAGATAATGTTCATCGAATAATTAAATATCTGATGAATAACCCGAATAATATTTATCAAATAATCTCAAAGGAATATCTCAATAATATTCGCCAGATAATAAATGGGAAATATTTACTTAATTATTTTCCTCTGAAAATAATGTCAATATATCAAGAAATAACGACTCCCGGTCTATAATCAAGGAATGAGGTTCAGATGCCCTTCGTTTAAGGGTCTTATAAATTTCCGGCTTATAACTGATATAATAACTATCTAGCTCATAAGCCAACAATAATTCAGGGAATAAGTATATCAATATGACTTTGAAAGTAGGCATGCGTGCTATGGCATATGTATAACAGAAAGCATACATATATATATACTCACAACAACAGTCTTTTAAAAAGGATTTGAAACTTGCCTGAGAATCGAGTGCGGGTAGGGGTAATGTGTCCCGGGTCAGCTCGACAATCTATAAACAATCAGAATATTTAAGATTAACCACTTAACGCTTATTAAAAGGCTAAGTATAAACTCCACTTAAATCGAAACATGTTTTCGAGTTATCTCGTTACGTCTCTTTTAGTGTAACTCTTTTTATCACCAATACGATCCGACATTCGTTCATTATCAGGACATGTCATCATGCTTATACTTGGTATATACTTAAGTCGTACAAGTTCTAAGGTCGGTCGTTTACGAATCAAGATTATACCTCGAGTTCTATCGCCCGTTTTCTAAGTTATAATCAAAGTCATACCTTTAAGGGGTTCGTTCGCGTTTAACCTCGATTCAAACATTTTTATAAAATCGGAAAACGATCCATTCGACATGTGGTTTTCTCCCACACCTTCCTTTTTACCTCTAATATTTAATTAATAAGATTCGCCACTGATTAAACGACATTTAAGGGAATCAATTTCAATTACGAACTTTCGTTTACGATTTCGAACCACTTTTACGAATTTAATCATAACTCCTAAACCGTAAATTGAAATGCTTCGATTCTTTCGCCAAAGTGATCTATGTTCAAAAATCTAGCAGTAGGGTTCATTATCTTGCCAAGAACAGAGAGTTATGGCTACTGTCCAGTTCGGGTTCTTAGTGTTAATGAAAATCGGGCATTACGACGGCTATAAATCGAACGTTCTACTAATCGTAACACTAAAACCAAGCCACACCGGGCATCCATACAACTTATTCACATGATTTCTCATCCCAAAATGTCCAAGAACATCTTACTTAACCATCATAATCATTGAATCTCTTAATCAACAAAACTAACTACATAATCATGCTTTAATCATCACCATAATCATACTAATTCAAAACTATCAAAAACATCATTAAAACTCAAAGTCAAACTAGGGGTTCATGAGGAATATACCTTCCTTGGAGTTGGTTTAAGCCTTAATAAACCTTGCATAACTCTTGTATACCCTTAACCAAGCTTAGATCATCCAAACAAATAAAGAAAATCAAAGTTAGTTCTTGAAATCACTATTCACCCTAGACTTTGATGATTTATTTGAAAATGGAAAACATGGAGATTGAAGCTAAGATTTCTTGGAGATCAGTTTTATGAAATATAGGACTCACCATAAAAATTTGGAGATCAAATGATGGTTGGAAGTTGGATTTTGGATCTTGAATTAATGGAAAAACCGAATGGTGCTTCTTGGGAGAGTTTTGTGTTCTTTGCTTGGTTTCTTTTGATTTCTTTGATTTAATCTCATCCACTCTCATCCACTTACAACATAATATCTTGTATAAAGCTACTTTATTAAAGTAGTGAGGTGTTGGATGAGGAAATGGCAAGACATGTGTTGAAAATGTGGTGGTTTAGAGCTTAACTAGGTAGTTGCTTGCTAAGTACTTAGTTGCATTCTCTAAGATGCTAGTTCCTTGATTCTAGTTTGGTTACTAGATATTTTCTAGTAGCTTGCACAAGACTCTTGCTCCCTCTGCTTGTTTCTTTGTCCGTTTATTGCTTAATTCGTTGATCGTTCGAGGGAATAACTCATTCGTTTCTAGTTAGGGTTTTACCGAAAACCTTCTTAATAATTCTAATACTATTCTTCATCTTTCTTAATACTTCTCGAATTTAAATTCCTTAATTCCCTTTTATAAATCCTTAAGTCTTGCAGTGTCTAGGGAAATCTCGGAGAAAATAAAATTGCTCTTTTTCTGAATCCGACAGCTTTTACATACACTTATTTTCCTCCTGGATCACTAATACGAACTCAGAAATCCGTTCCGAATACCGGGCATAACATTATTATAATAATATTCCAAATTCCACCAAAATCACTATTCATCACTTATTTTTATTTAATTCCTATAATTAGGAAAATGAACCTGGTTCACCCTCGAGTGTTCCTTAACCTTTTTACGGAACCGCTGGGCTTATAATAGATATTGATTTGGATGTCATGAGGGTATCTATTTCTCTCTAGGGAATCTTATCTTATCTTTCTAGGAGATAGATTATTCTAATCTAAGTTATCACCCAATAGCATCCCTCAGGACATATAACCTTGGAATATATATCCTTCCATTATTCATTCATTTAAGCCAGTATTACATTGTAGTTGTAACCACTATTCACTCTTACATTAATACATAATAAAAAGTTTTAATTCTACCCAAAAATCTGGGTTCTTACAATAGATACTGTCAATTTCCATTTCTACTTGATTAGTCTTCAATGCTTCAAGTATTTCTTTTTCTTCCTCCTTTTCTTCATATTTCTTGCTTGTTCCAGGAGTTTCTGAAGTTTCCTTTGGCTCAGCTTCTTTAGCTTGGGATTGCTCTTTTGAAGAGTTTCCCTTTTCTGACTCTTTAGTTCCTCCAGCTTCACCTCCACCTTCATTATCATCACCATCTTTATCCAAGGTGTCATCAAAGGAACATTTTCCACCTTGAGCATTTCTGCTTTCGTTTGCTTTGGCAATGAGCTTCTTAATTTTGGCACTGTATTCCACATCTCTCTTTGCCATTATCTTGTGGATATCTTTAACTGCTTGAACCCTTTCCTTGGTGATGGATGCTTTCAGCAATAACTTAAGTACATCCATGATGACTTTACTTTGTAGAGATGTTTTGCCTTCAAGAGTTAAGAACCCAAGTCCTTTAGTTCCTTTGGCTGTTGTCTGTTTAAAGCTTACATCATATGGCTGGAGACATATTTCTGGAAGTTTGTTGTTAACCATTGTACTCAGTTGCATATAGAGACTTTCATAAAAAATGGTAGACTTTTTCTTGACAAGAATCCCAAGGATGTATTGCACTCTGGCAGAGAAAGTTTCTAGCAGTTGCATTGTTATGAATATTGAATGTCCACTCTTCAGGAACACTTCAACTGCCCACCTTTTCTTTGAGCTAATTTTCACAGAAAGATTGACAATCTTTTCTTTCAAAGCTTCTGCCAACTTAGCAGGTTTTCCACCAGTTTCTGTGATTGCTTCATTCACCATAGTGTTAAATTCCTCATCCTTATTATTCAAAGTGCTCTCCATATGACTTATCATTATATAATCAGCTTCTTCTTGAGAATATGTGCTTCCATCAGTCCAAGTAACCAACTCTGAAGAATTCACATATTCAGGCAACTTGCCCTTGCCTTTACCCATCCTGTTAGACTCCTCCTTTTCTCTCCAAAGCCTCTCCAAAGTAGATTCTTTCTTTTCAGGAACTGGTTCACTAATTTTGATGGAAGATGCTTTATTTCTTTGTATCATTTTCAATACTTCCTCAGATAATAGCATTGTCTCCCCATCTACTTCAGTTTCAAACAGTTCACCAGTTCCAGAGGCTATAACAGTATCTTTTTCCTCCCCCTTACTACTCCTTTGCTCCCCCTGTCTCTTAGCTTCCCCCCTTTGTGACTTCATTTGCATTTTCTCCACTGGTTGTTCAGCTTCTTTCTGATCTATCACTTTCTCCCCCTTAGGTAAGTTGACAGCATTGATGATAGAAGAAAGAGACAACAGAGTTGCTTGAATCTCGGCAAAACCAGTTTTCACAGTAGAAGACAGGTTGTCTAACTTGCTTTCCATCTTGGCACACCTGTCTTCAATAGCTTGGAGCCAGTCATTTCAGAAGGACCACTAGACCTAAGCCTCTTTGGAGGTTGAGGATAAGTCTGGGGCATGGAGGCTGTTGGGGTTCTCACACTCTCATTGTCTTTTCTGGTGATCTCATCACCACTCACAAGTAATCCCTCAAGGCCTAATGCCTGTTGATAAATGGCTCCCTCATTTCCACTCTGGACATGCTCAAGTCCCTCACCTTTTGCCAGCACATTTGGCTGCCTCTCATTTTTAGGCTCACTTCTCTTTTCTTTTATCTCTCTTTTCTTTTGCTCTCCCTCACTCATCCTAGATGCATGAGTATGAGCAGTACTAGCATGCAATGAAGAGAAAGATGATTTAGATTTTACCTTAAAAGCCTTGGAGAGTGGCATGTCATCATCAGAGATGTCCTCAATTAATCCTTCCTGAAATTGAGGTTGAGCAGGGTTAACAGCATCTTTCACCAATAAATTACTGTCAGAAGGGATGTTGACAACAACTTTAGGAAGATTCTTGACAGTATCTTTGACCAGAATGTTACTGTCATTTGATTGTTTGACAGAACCTTCTGGGTTGTCCTTGACAGCAACTTTGGCTATGACAGCAACTTCCCTAGGGTAAGATGCTTTGAGGGAATCGATCAAGATGCTGGTTGTTTCAATTTCTGACAAAAATTCACCTTGATCTAATCCAGTGTTTGAAGGAGTGGTATCCATTTCACTTTGAGAAATGGGTTCTTGTGGACCACTTGATGAGGGCTCATCCATGGTTTGAGATGGATGATCAAAACCTGAGGGGTTGGTACTGTCCCCCTCTCTAGGTTGAACTGAAGAAACAATAAATGTGGGAATGAAAGTAGAAGAATGAAGCTTAGATGGATTATTTGGCTGTTCCACAGAAGAAAATTGTGGAACATCAAAAGTAGGGATAAAGTCCTCACTGTGCCCTAACTCTCTGTGAATTTCTTCAAGTATAGGCTCCTCAAGAGTGTGTTCTTGAGGTTGTGCAGACTCTTCACAAGATGCCTTGGGAGACAGGCCAATTTCAATAGATGCCTCTTGTTGAGAAGAGACACCTAGAGGTGAGTTTATTTCCCTTTTATCCTCTACAATCTTTTGGGAGACTGTAGGGTGGCTGACAGTAACCTTGGCCCTTCTAGCTCTCTTCTTCTTAGGCTCAGAAGGGGCTACTGTGGGTTCTTTTTCACTACTGTAAGAACCCGAATTTTCGGTAGAATTAAAACTTTTTATATATTGATGAAAGAAGGAACAGTGATTCTGAATACAAGGTATTAGCAGTTCTAATGAATGAGTGTTGAATGGATATAGATTCTAAGGTTTATATGTCAGGAAGAATGCAACGGGTTGACAACCTAGATAAGAATAATCTATCTCCTAGAAAGATAAGATATGGAAATTCCAAGTAGAAGAAATATTCTCATGTCATCCAAATCGATATCTGTTATTAGTCCAGTGGTTCCGCGAAAGGGTTAAGGAACGCCCGAAAGAGAACAAGGACATTTTTACAATATATAAGGAATAAAAGAGAATAAGGGATGAATAGTGTTTTTGGTGAAAAATAAGAATATTATTAGACGACGCTATATAGGAGCATTCAGAACGGATTTCTGAGTTCGTATTCATGATCGAGGGGCGAGATAAGTGTATGTAAACGATATCGGATTCAGAAAATTAGCACTTTTATTTTCTCCAAGATTTCCCTGGACACTGAAAGACTTAAGGAATTATTAAAGGGATTTAAGGAATTTAAATTTGAGAAGTATTAAGAAAGATGGAGAATAGTATTATAAATATTAAGAAGGTTTTCGGTAAAACCCTAACTAGAAACGAATGAGTTATTCCTCCGAACAAGCAAGGAAATTGAGTAATAACCGGACAAAGAAACGAACAATTAACCAAGAGACAAACAAGTGCGATTGGTGGAAAAAGGAGAAACCTAAGTGACATGTTTGTAAGTCAACTACAAGCTAGGTGGTATAAGTGCACTTTTGCAAAAATGGACTTGTTTAATGTGGAGCCAACACATGGTCCAATAAGAAGCCAACAAGTGGCACCTATAGATGAGTGACAACACATTAAGAAGAGATGCATCCATTATATAGCAAGTGTATGGCATTATTAACACCAAAACATAAAGCAAAACTCCATTCTCTCCATTTCTTCAAAACTGCCAAGCAAGAACACAACTTAAAGAAAAATTCATATCTCCATTTCTATCCATGATAAAATCACCAAATTTTTACAACAGCCTCTCCACTCCATGGGCAATATTCGCTCAAAGTTTCATAGCAATCCAAGTAGTATAGACTAGGCAAATCGCCTCCCAAAGTTGAAGTAGAAAACTGTCCTGATGCTTGACAGTTTCTAGACCGATTTTCTAACGGCCATATCTCCTTCATTACTCAATGAAATTTGGTGTTCTTTAGCTTTTTGTAAAGCTGGTTAGATGCTCTACAACTCTTCTTTAGGACTCTGATCCAGAAAAGTAAGTTAAGGACCTCGTTTTTGCATTTCTTTGGACTGATGAATAGTAACTCCGAAGTGATTAACTAGTTTTCTTGTTTTGTTCTTAAGGATTAAGCTATATAAAGACTATCTAAGGCTTGTTAAGTGTTTATAAACACTTTATAATGTTTCTAGAGCTTCCAAGAAGGTAAACCCTTAACCCACCTTTGAGTTTTATATGAGATTTTATGGTTTTTATGGCTTGTATGCATGATTTAGAGCGTGTATGTTATGTGGGTGTTATAAAAATGTTAAAATATGTTTTGTGGCTCCAAGACCTGTTGAGACAGTGAGGAAGATGATAAATAGTGTCCATGAGTGTTGGTTGTTGGTTGAATGATTATTTGGGTTGTTTGAAAATTGGATTATTCGTTTTTAAGCCGTCGTAATGTCGAAATTTACATAGGTGTTAAAAACAGAGCATGTCCGAAACTGTAAGTTTCTTACAAGGTTGAGGACCTGACATGAACTTGTAGATCTTGATTCATAGATCGTTTTGGCGCAAGAATCGAAACCAACGGACTTACGGTTTAGGAGTTATGGTTAAAATCGTAAAAGTGGTTCGAAACCGTAAAAGCAAGTTCGTAACTGAAATTGGACCCCTTTAGTGTTATGAATTCAGTGGCGAATCTTGACAATTAAATATTAGAGATCATAAGGAAGGTGTGAGAGAAAATCTCATATCAAACGGATCGTTTTCCGATTTTATAAAAATGTTCGAATCGAGGTTAAATGCGAACGAACCCCTTAAAAGTATGACTTTGGTTATAACTTAGAAAACGGGCGATAAAACTCATGGCACAATCTTGATTCGTAAATGATCGATCTTAAAACTTATATGACTTAAGTATATACAAAGTGTAAGTATGACGACGTGTCTTAGTAGCGAATGAATGACGGGTCATAGCGAGAATAAAGAGAATTGCACTAAGGGGTGTTTAACAAGATAACTCGAAAACGTGTTTCGACTTAAGTTAAGTTATACTTAGCATTTTAAAAAGTGTAAAGTGATTGACCTCGGTTATTGTGACTATTTATAGATGACCGGATTGACACGAGGCACACTACCCCTACAGGATTGCCAGGCAAGTTTCCAATACCTTGGAACTGTTGTTGTGATAATATATATGATTGTTGTTATACATATGCCATAGCATGCATGTTTGTTTTCAAAGTATATTGGAATACTTGTTCCCTGAATTAATATTGGCTTATAGACTAGATATGGATTATCAGTTATAAGCAGGATTGTTTTGCTAGGACCCTTAGTGAAGGGCGTATGATATTTATTCTTTAAAAATGAGACCGGGAGTCGGTATTTTGTGTTATATAGATAGTCGTGGAAACCCGGAGGGATTCCAGCGACAGAGTAGTATTCATTTTGAGGAATGTTATTATTAAACATTATTTATATTTCCATAAAAGTATCAAATACTTGGAAATCTTTCGAGAAATGTTATTTGAGTATTATTTCAGTCGAGAAATATTAAATGAATATTATTTTTGAATATTCATTAGAGCTTGATTATTAATGAATAATTACTTTTATATTTTTTGGGATTTTATTCACTAAATGAATATCACTTTCGGATATTCATTTAAGTTTTATGCATTTGATAAATATTATTTTAAAAGTATTCTTTGGAAGTTCTAATTAATCAAGGAATATTATTTCGAATATTAAGGTTTTGATTACTAAATGAATATCATTTGGATATTTATTTAGAATATTATTAGTTAAATGAATATTAATTGGATATTCATTTAGAACATTATTTGTTTAATGAATATCAATTGAATATTCATTTGGGATTTATTTATTAAATGAATATTATTTTGAATATTCATTTAAGATTTTATGTACTTGATGAATATTATTTTAAAATATTCATTTGAAGTTTTATTTACTTAAGGAATATTGCTTCGAATATTTCTTTAAAGTTTTGATTACGAAAAGAATATTATTTGGCTATTCATTTAGTATATTATTTATTAAATGAATATATTTTCAAATATTCATTTAAGGTTTGATTTATTTAGTGAATATTATTTTAAATATTTATTTGAGTTTATTTAATTAATGAATATTATATTGAATATTCATTTAAAGAAGAGAGTTATTTAGTAAATAATTCTATATATTTATTCGAGGATTACTTACGAGCAATATTATGATTTAATCATATTCCTTAATTATTATTGATTTAATAAATATTCTTGGAATATTTATTTAAATTCTTTTAAGTTCTTTTTATAATAATTCATATTATTCAAAGATTATCTTTCATCTTCAGATATGGTGTAAAATATTTCGGAGTATTTTATGACTATTTCTATCAAGGGGAGGTTCCCAAAACTTTATTTCCATTTAAATCTATCTTATAAGAAGATTTAAATACTCGCTCAACTTCCAAAAATATATAAGGGGACCTCACTTGAGAGATGTTATTTATTGGACTGCCCGGTCCTATACTTGTTAAACTATCTTGTCACTCACATCTTGATTCTTTCAAACATCGATATGAGTCTGTTTGGTTACCTCCTCAACGCTCGAGGGGTAAGATTGATGGAACAAGTTTATATCCATTAACAAGCATCAGCTTGGGAAATATTGGTGAAATTTTCCTTTCCAATTAGATACGACTACTTTGTGGAGTCCTATCAACAAGTACTATACTTGGGGAAAGGGGGACGAACTTTATGTTTCAGAGTTATGGATTTTATTCGAACTAGGAGACGCGTAAGTGGCCGAGTGGCGCCGGTCCAGCAATGGCCCAACCGTTGGCCGGGGGGTTCCAGAGGGCGGGCGATCCGTCGGTGCTTCCTTCTACATGTAGAGAATAAATTATGGGGAGCATGACATGCGACTGATCATCGTAAATGTTGTGGCTCCTGGCGCGGCAATCTCCCGTATTAGTTCATCTTCCAAATTGGGAAATTTTCTGCAACATTATCATTGTTGGCAGGTTTGAAAAGTGCTTGAACTGGAATTGAAATATTCTTCCAGCAAGTTGCTCTATCATGAAAATTTGATAATATCTTGCTTATCTTTGTCATAGCAGATATTTCTTCGGAACAATTATATTTTAAGTTACCTTGTAACTACATCTCATACCCTATATTGGTAATACGATCGTTAATGCATGGCATATGGTTTCAAATATATTTTGGACTGTATACATTATCATTGTTCAATTATATTCTGGTGGGCTATTGCTCACCCTTGCTTTATTTATTTATATCACAACAACAGCTAGATCAGATGGCCGCGCAAGGCGTATCCAACATAGGCAGGTGTCAGCCGTCAGAGGATTAACCGCTGAGGTCATATCTACCATTGCTGAGGATGCAGCTTCATGTAGGCTAGTTGTTAGCATTTGATCATCAAATGTATTTATTATATGGCATATACCAATGGATGGTAAAGAATATGTAATGGTAAAATTTTAATTCTTTGGGTTTTAAGAACTCAAACTTGTGATTAATAATATTGATGGTTACTCTGATTTCATCTCTGGGACTATAATGGGTGTGTTTTATGTTGCTGTTTTGGGTCACAAGGTTGTAATTTAAATTATGTTGGTCTTATGGATGGATATTGAGACCGTAACGACCAGATCCCTGACCCTGGATCTGGGGGTGTTACAGAAATGGTATCAGAGAGTTACGTTATAAATCCCAGAGATGATGCGACGTTAAAACAATAAATTCACTAAGATAATAAGAACTCTTGCCAAGTTCATAGTTGGACTACATAATGTAGTACAGACATATAAAACCCTTATGGGAACCCTAAAGTATCATGATAGTAACTTAGCTCGTTCTTGTATCGACTAGTAAGGCGACAGACCTTGGGGATTACGAGCAGTAACACAATGATGCTTGTTCTGATGCTGGAGATCGGCTTGGTGATTCGACGGAATACCTTACTGAGAACCAGAAGGAGGTTCAGCTAAAGAAAAGAACCCTGTTAGGAAGAAGGAATTTACCCTTGAGGGAATAAGGGCTGCAGCCAGAGAGATTGTAAGAGTTAAGGTACAGTACTCGGAGAAGTGAGCGTAAAGAACTGAGATATTATTAAGAGAACTAAAGATGCATATTGGATTCATAGCTGGACTGCCGGATGAAGTACCAGCAGGTAAGATGGATATTAGGAATTACTTGAGGTCTTATATGGGGATAGATAAAGATCCTTAGAGACCTTCAGATTAATGAGAAAAGAGTTAGAGTGGTACATGATTAAAAAAACAAAAAACAAAAACAACAATAGAGGACAAGGAGAAGAGTCCCCGGGAGCAATTGGGATAGAGGCAGCAAGTGCCATATCATTTGATAAATGGGCTAAGTTTGAATATTGTCAATAGTAATTCGCCATGAGAAGGCAGATTTCATAGGTTATAATTCATGAAACCATTGAAATTGATGAGGTGGTTTTCTTCAGTGAGATGTCATTTTATGAATGGATCAACTTAGAAAATAAAGACATTGGAAGGTGATGGCATGATTGGATAAAGAATATAAGGAAGTAATAAGCGAGACAATGATCTCAGAACCTACAAGAGGAGAAGGCCAGTGAGTCTGTGATAAACTAGTAATAAGGCTATCGTCAGGAACCAAGTATAAGTCTAGTTCAATTCAGTGGAATGATGAACCAGAAACATTAGATGCATGTGATTCAAAGGAATATTAAATTCCTTCTTTTCCTTGAATGGATTATGGTAGTTACCTTAAGTTTATTCTGACACTGAATCTTAAATGGATTAGGTAAGGCTAGCAGTGGTTGAGATGTAATTGAGAATGCTTTTAAATGAAACCTGAAAGAACAGGTGTAGGCCAAGTTCTCGAAGTAAGAGTGTTGGCAAAATGAAGTCCAGTTAATAGGACATATGATCAATAGGAGTAGTGTTGGTCGGCCCCACCAAGTTAAAGACGGTTTCAAATGGAGACTGGCCAACCCCACTGGAAAAGGTAAGAAATTTCATAAATTCACGAGGTATCGCCCAAGATTTGCTCAGGACTTTACAAAGAGTGTAGTCCCGTCACCCGACTTAATTGTAAGATTAAAGAGTTTGAATGGACAAGATAAATGTGAGAAAATCTCCCTGGAGCTAAAGATGAAATCGGTGACGACCCAGCATGGGTGTTGCCTAATGACTGTGTGATATGTTATGATGCACCCCATACAGGTTTAGGTGGCATTAACTACTAGGACGAATATGTACCGGGGAGATGTGGCATGTTTCAGTTTATAGCTTTTAAATTCCCTTCTATGGAATATATATTTAGTTTCTTTCCAATGGTTAAATTCCCAACTTTATGTCAATCATTTCGTTATTTTAACTATCTATGGTTCGAACCGCTTGGATGTTCCTAGAAATATTCTTTCGGTATCGAAATGGATCTTTTTAGTGTTACCAATGGGTGGATAGATAGACTAAAATTTCCCTAATTTTGGGAAGGAATTCGACCAATTTTGGCAAACCTTGTCTTTCTGATTATCAGAAAACGTCACTGAAGAGAGTAAGGACCAGAGCGAACCTTGTTGATTGGGTAAGGTAGCCGCCGTATGGGTTGGTAGATAGACCCCGATTATTACGATTGATTATAGGGATAAAAGTTTGAAGTTGAGATTGGGCGGAAAAAGGGAAATGTAATTAAGAAACAAGCCGGACTGAGAAATTCCGGGATTGAATTAAATGAAAAGGTTATTATGCCCGAAGTATTAAGTTTTTGTGGCACGTGGAATTAATAAGAGTAGTTGAAAGAATAAAAGTAAAGGAAATGTGACCGGAGACGATACCGAGAAGTCGATTGAGACTTATATGGAGTAAAGTTTCGAAAAGATTAAAAAGAAAAAATATACCAAAGAAGAAGGCACTATGCCGGCAATTGCTAGAAAAGTAATGCTATTCGCCAACCCTTAAACTCACATATTTTAGTGTGGCTAGTTGAGGCCAAGTCACAAAGGATTATCAAGTGACTAGACCAGCAATGAAAGGACAAAGCGGGGTTGCTTCTAACCAAGCGCCAACCGCGAGAACTTTTGATGTAAAATGAATTGAGATACATGATGATGGATTTTATAAATACCCTGAATATATTGGGACTGAGGATGGTGACCAATAAATGTTATAAAGATTGTCAGAGATGGTGCAGTGTGATGCATAAATGATATCTGATGCTTAGTGCCCTCAAGAAGAGCAATAGATAATAAGAGATTCACGTTGAACACGACCAATATCTTCTAGAACATCCTCGCTACCATTACCAAGTTCTGTAAGAAAGAGCAGATAGACATATGTTGTTTTCTAGAAGGTCATGTAGACCGGCATTCGTTTGAAAGAAGAGGGTAGCATTAAGCTACCTATAGATTATTGAGATGAGAGTGATTGAAAAGAAACCTTTATTAAGGATATAGGAATTGATTGCCAATTTTAGGATGTAATTATTCCTTGAAAATAGAATCGGGGATAGAATATCCATAAATTAAGATGAACCCTGGGGGATGCACAAAGGATAGCATCACCCCTAATAAAGACATTGTGAAATCAGACAATATAAGTTGAATCGATCAAGGTATCAATAACCTGTAAGAATTTGTTGAAAGGAGTCTCGAAAAGTACATAGACAGAATTGTTATAGAATTAATTGATGATGTTTGATATACCCTGTACCCAGAAGATACAGGAGGAATGATGAGGATGACCTAAGGAACCTTATAAGGGAAGAGGTAATGTTCTGAACTTCAAAAGGGAAGTTTGGTAAGGAATGTATGACATAGTAACAACAAGGCTAGATGAAGCATGTGTGGAACCATGAGAAAGTATGGATTGAACCAATAAGGTTGAGATCATCCTAAAATAAGAAAGGACTATGTAAGGAAATATCCTAGGTATGATTGGGAGTACCTGTAGTAAAAAAAATCACACCAGAAAGGTGGAAGCAATGACTTTTGGAAAAGACTGATATATGTTTTCCCTCATTTAGCAGAGTTCAAGGGAGGATGCTTCCACCCTGAGTTGGAATAGATCCAGAAAACATTGATTTCAAGAAATTATTATATTCAGGAAAGGCCAATGAGGTGGCCGACACTTTAAGTACAAGAGAGTAAGGATACATGCTCATACTAAAGAAATAGCGTGAAAATGAGAAGGGCCTTGAAGGTCAGAATGTGATGGAAGAATTTACGTTTCCCTGATGATTGTACAAGGGGTAACTACAAGGATAGTTGAAGTAAACATTCGATTCCTGATTTTGTCTGCAGCACATTACCGACATTAGAAGGTTCTGTGACAGGCCAGACCAAATTCCCCAAGCGACTTTCCTTTATTTTAGGAAGAGAAAGAAGAGATGATGTAATAAAAGATGATTGAATACAGAAGATAGATGGATACTGATATTGATAAGCTAATTGGCATGATGATGAATGACAAGCAAGTTTATGTTGGTGTAATTCTGTGCAAACAAGAAAGAGAATTATGAGATTGGCAAGTGATTAAGCAAACCGCTAAGCTTCTAGTCTTATACTGGAGACATATGATTAATAATCTCACCAGCTTGTTCCAGCTACGATACTGGAAGCTTCCTGCAATTTTATCTGCTTCATGTAATATCTACGTCATGTTCAGGAAGCGTTCCTTATAGATAGGAAATAGTGATCATTTTGTTTTCCTAGAGGATCTTGAATTGACAATTATGATGTTAGTTATTAAAGCACTACGTGAACGATAAACAATGGTGATCCTTCCGAGAAGGTAGATGATAACGACTGTGGAAATGTCGAATTGAATTTAAGTTAGAGAAATCATCCAGGTTAATTTCGAATGGTTTAATTTCTGGAACGACGGGATAGGTGAAATAAATGATTAGGCTATGATGGTTCATCGAGTGATTATAGTAGAAATAAAGACAAGTGACCGATAGAGATGGAAATAGAGTTGAGAATTAATAAGAGAGTCAGATAGGCGGACTCATGAGAAGCTCCAGTAATGAAGCAAGAAAAGTATGGAATTGTCATGGCAAAGTTATTGTCCTAAATGGAAAGTCGGAAATTAGAAGCATAAATGACATACAAATTGACCCTTTTAGGTTAAGGGAAGTCAAGGGAATTTGGAATAGATTGACTGGGTAATAAAGAGACTCATGGATTGAGGGAGTAAAAATCTAGGCGGTTGAACAAAGGAAAGTTTAACCCCAAAAAAATGTGACGTTATTAAGTAGAGGTGACGAGTGTCTCAATAAGGAGATGACAGTGGAGTTAAACAATAGAAGTGAATGAGAATTAGACAATAAGAAGGACGTGATTGATAAAGAAAAGATGGGAAATAATTATGGAATGTGAAGCAAGAAATGTTATGAATGGATGATGAATGGGTTTTCCTAACGAGCTCTCGGAAGGACAACCTGATAGTGTTAGTATTATGAATATGAAAGAGCCAGTGTCGTGGCGTGAAATGTCAGTAATAATAATGTCCAGCGAGAAATCCAAGATTGAACCTGAGAGGTTGAAGGATTTTTCCAAAAGTAAGTGATGTTAATATCGAACAAGAGTATAGGTCCATAGAATGATGGACAGAGCAGCAAGGACATGTGATTACGATAAAGTAGTATTTGATACGGATACGATTATTTTTCTTCTCTAATAAACCTCTTTAGTTCAGAGGTAAATTCTAAGTATGATATTTTTGACAATCATGAAGATTTTTTTTTATATAATTCTTTGAAATTCTTTTCTTTTCTTCTCCCTTAATTATCTTCTTCTAAATTGAGAAGAACAACCCTTTAAGGAGGGGAGGTATTGCTACGTGACTACCTGTCTATGTGATAGGAGTCTAAGTGGAATACCATAGCTTGTCTAAATTGCTTGTCAAGTACTAAAGGCTGGCCACCTTCTGTACTAACTATGCAATAGGACGAATGTTCATTGATCATAGTGATCTCTCAATGAATTCCTCTAGTTCCATATATTGATCGAGATTGCGAAGATTAAAGCGATTAGGAAATGCGTAATTACAAGTGAGGTTATCTCCGAATTCGCAACGCGATAGTGATACCAGAGGCACTACTGATACCAATAAGGAAAACAGTATATGACTGGGTAAGAACATAACCCGGATAGTATGTTGTACGAAAAGTAGCGAAGATTAATGAAAGAGGATAAAGGATGTGTCGTAGCACTAGTAAGATGTGCTGAAAAAGGATTGGTATTGATTAAGGATTGACTTGGAAACTGGAAAGCAAACTAACCAACAAGTACCCCAATTGTCTTCTACCTGATTCCGGGACGGAATCCTTTTAAGGAGGGGAGACTGTAAGAACCCGAATTTTCGGTAGAATTAAAACTTTTTATATATTGATGAAAGAAGGAACAGTGATTCTGAATACAAGGTATTAGCAGTTCTAATGAATGAGTGTTGAATGGATATAGATTCTAAGGTTTATATGTTAGGAAGAATGCAACGGGTTGACAACCTAGATAAGAATAATCTATCTCCTAGAAAGATAAGATATGGAAATTCCAAGTAGAAGAAATATTCTCATGTCATCCAAATCGATATCTGTTATTAGTCCAGTGGTTCCGCGAAAGGGTTAAGGAACGCCCGAAAGAGAACAAGGACATTTTTACAATATATAAGGAATAAAAGAGAATAAGGGATGAATAGTGTTTTTGGTGGAAAATAAGAATATTATTAGACGACGCTATATAGGAGCATTCAGAACGGATTTCTGAGTTCGTATTCATGATCGAGGGGCGAGATAAGTGTATGTAAACGATATCGGATTCAGAAAATTAGCACTTTTATTTTCTCCAAGATTTCCCTGGACACTGAAAGACTTAAGGAATTATTAAAGGGATTTAAGGAATTTAAATTTGAGAAGTATTAAGAAAGATGGAGTATTATAAATATTAAGAAGGTTTTCGGTAAAACCCTAACTAGAAACGAATGAGTTATTCCTCCGAACAAGCAAGGAAATTGAGTAATAACCGGACAAAGAAACGAACAATTAACCAAGAGACAAACAAGTGCGATTGGTGGAAAAAGGAGAAACCTAAGTGACATGTTTGTAAGTCAACTACAAGCTAGGTGGTATAAGTGCACTTTTGCAAAAATGGACTTGTTTAATGTGGAGCCAACACATGGTCCAATAAGAAGCCAACAAGTGGCACCTATAGATGAGTGACAACACATTAAGAAGAGATGCATCCATTATATAGCAAGTGTATGGCATTATTAACACCAAAACATAAAGCAAAACTCCATTCTCTCCATTTCTTCAAAACTGCCAAGCAAGAACACAACTTAAAGAAAAATTCATATCTCCATTTCTATCCATGATAAAATCACCAAATTTTTACAACAGCCTCTCCACTCCATGGGCAATATTCGCTCAAAGTTTCATAGCAATCCAAGTAGTATAGACTAGGCAAATCGCCTCCCAAAGTTGAAGTAGAAAACTGTCCTGATGCTTGACAGTTTCTAGACCGATTTTCTAACGGCCATATCTCCTTCATTACTCAATGAAATTTGGTGTTCTTTAGCTTTTTGTAAAGCTGGTTAGATGCTCTACAACTCTTCTTTAGGACTCTGATCCAGAAAAGTAAGTTAAGGACCTCGTTTTTGCATTTCTTTGGACTGATGAATAGTAACTCCGAAGTGATTAACTAGTTTTCTTGTTTTGTTCTTAAGGATTAAGCTATATAAAGACTATCTAAGGCTTGTTAAGTGTTTATAAACACTTTATAATGTTTCTAGAGCTTCCAAGAAGGTAAACCCTTAACCCACCTTTGAGTTTTATATGAGATTTTATGGTTTTTATGGCTTGTATGCATGATTTAGAGCGTGTATGTTATGTGGGTGTTATAAAAATGTTAAAATATGTTTTGTGGCTCCAAGACCTGTTGAGACAGTGAGGAAGATGATAAATAGTGTCCATGAGTGTTGGTTGTTGGTTGAATGATTATTTGGGTTGTTTGAAAATTGGATTATTCGTTTTTAAGCCGTCGTAATGTCGAAATTTACATAGGTGTTAAAAACAGAGCATGTCCGAAACTGTAAGTTTCTTACAAGGTTGAGGACCTGACATGAACTTGTAGATCTTGATTCATAGATCGTTTTGGCGCAAGAATCGAAACCAACGGACTTACGGTTTAGGAGTTATGGTTAAAATCGTAAAAGTGGTTCGAAACCGTAAAAGCAAGTTCGTAACTGAAATTGGACCCCTTTAGTGTTATGAATTCAGTGGCGAATCTTGACAATTAAATATTAGAGATCATAAGGAAGGTGTGAGAGAAAATCTCATATCAAACGGATCGTTTTCCGATTTTATAAAAATGTTCGAATCGAGGTTAAATGCGAACGAACCCCTTAAAAGTATGACTTTGGTTATAACTTAGAAAACGGGCGATAAAACTCATGGCACAATCTTGATTCGTAAATGATCGATCTTAAAACTTATATGACTTAAGTATATACAAAGTGTAAGTATGACGACGTGTCTTAGTAGCGAATGAATGACGGGTCATAGCGAGAATAAAGAGAATTGCACTAAGGGGTGTTTAACAAGATAACTCGAAAACGTGTTTCGACTTAAGTTAAGTTATACTTAGCATTTTAAAAAGTGTAAAGTGATTGACCTCGGTTATTGTGACTATTTATAGATGACCGGATTGACACGAGGCACACTACCCCTACAGGATTGCCAGGCAAGTTTCCAATACCTTGGAACTGTTGTTGTGATAATATATATGATTGTTGTTATACATATGCCATAGCATGCATGTTTGTTTTCAAAGTATATTGGAATACTTGTTCCCTGAATTAATATTGGCTTATAGACTAGATATGGATTATCAGTTATAAGCAGGATTGTTTTGCTAGGACCCTTAGTGAAGGGCGTATGATATTTATTCTTTAAAAATGAGACCGGGAGTCGGTATTTTGTGTTATATAGATAGTCGTGGAAACCCGGAGGGATTCCAGCGACAGAGTAGTATTCATTTTGAGGAATGTTATTATTAAACATTATTTATATTTCCATAAAAGTATCAAATACTTGGAAATCTTTCGAGAAATGTTATTTGAGTATTATTTCAGTCGAGAAATATTAAATGAATATTATTTTTGAATATTCATTAGAGCTTGATTATTAATGAATAATTACTTTTATATTTTTTGGGATTTTATTCACTAAATGAATATCACTTTCGGATATTCATTTAAGTTTTATGCATTTGATAAATATTATTTTAAAAGTATTCTTTGGAAGTTCTAATTAATCAAGGAATATTATTTCGAATATTAAGGTTTTGATTACTAAATGAATATCATTTGGATATTTATTTAGAATATTATTAGTTAAATGAATATTAATTGGATATTCATTTAGAACATTATTTGTTTAATGAATATCAATTGAATATTCATTTGGGATTTATTTATTAAATGAATATTATTTTGAATATTCATTTAAGATTTTATGTACTTGATGAATATTATTTTAAAATATTCATTTGAAGTTTTATTTACTTAAGGAATATTGCTTCGAATATTTCTTTAAAGTTTTGATTACGAAAAGAATATTATTTGGCTATTCATTTAGTATATTATTTATTAAATGAATATATTTTCAAATATTCATTTAAGGTTTGATTTATTTAGTGAATATTATTTTAAATATTTATTTGAGTTTATTTAATTAATGAATATTATATTGAATATTCATTTAAAGAAGAGAGTTATTTAGTAAATAATTCTATATATTTATTCGAGGATTACTTACGAGCAATATTATGATTTAATCATATTCCTTAATTATTATTGATTTAATAAATATTCTTGGAATATTTATTTAAATTCTTTTAAGTTCTTTTTATAATAATTCATATTATTCAAAGATTATCTTTCATCTTCAGATATGGTGTAAAATATTTCGGAGTATTTTATGACTATTTCTATCAAGGGGAGGTTCCCAAAACTTTATTTCCATTTAAATCTATCTTATAAGAAGATTTAAATACTCGCTCAACTTCCAAAAATATATAAGGGGACCTCACTTGAGAGATGTTATTTATTGGACTGCCCGGTCCTATACTTGTTAAACTATCTTGTCACTCACATCTTGATTCTTTCAAACATCGATATGAGTCTGTTTGGTTACCTCCTCAACGCTCGAGGGGTAAGATTGATGGAACAAGTTTATATCCATTAACAAGCATCAGCTTGGGAAATATTGGTGAAATTTTCCTTTCCAATTAGATACGACTACTTTGTGGAGTCCTATCAACAAGTACTATACTTGGGGAAAGGGGGACGAACTTTATGTTTCAGAGTTATGGATTTTATTCGAACTAGGAGACGCGTAAGTTGCCGAGTGGCGCCGGTCCAGCAATGGCCCAACCGTTGGCCGGGGGGTTCCAGAGGGCGGGCGATCCGTCGGTGCTTCCTTCTACATGTAGAGAATAAATGATGGGGAGCATGACATGCGACTGATCATCGTAAATGTTGTGGCTCCTGGCGCGGCAATCTCCCGTATTAGTTCATCTTCCAAATTGGGAAATTTTCTGCAACATTATCATTGTTGGCAGGTTTGAAAAGTGCTTGAACTGGAATTGAAATATTCTTCCAGCAAGTTGCTCTATCATGAAAATTTGATAATATCTTGCTTATCTTTGTCATAGCAGATATTTCTTCGGAACAATTATATTTTAAGTTACCTTGTAACTACATCTCATACCCTATATTGGTAATACGATCGTTAATGCATGGCATATGGTTTCAAATATATTTTGGACTGTATACATTATCACTGTTCAATTATATTCTGGTGGGCTATTACTCACCCTTGCTTTATTTATTTATATCACAACAATAGCTAGATCAGATGGCCGCGCAAGGCGTATCCAACATAGGCAGGTGTCAGCCGTCAGAGGATTAACCGCTGAGGTCATATCTACCATTGCTGAGGATGCAGCTTCATGTAGGCTAGTTGTTAGCATTTGATCATCAAATGTATTTATTATATGGCATATACCAATGGATGGCAAAGAATATGTAATGGTAAAATTTTAATTCTTTGGGTTGTAAGAACTCAAACTTGTGATTAATAATATTGATGGTTACTCTGATTTCATCTCTGGGACTATAACGGGTGTGTTTTATGTTGCTGTTTTGGGTCACAAGGTTGTAATTTAAATTATGTTGGTCTTATGGATGGATATTGAGACCGTAACGACCAGATCCCTGACCTTGGATCTGGGGGTGTTACAACTACCATCCTTATTTGCTGCAATAGATGCAGTAACTCCCTCTTCACTCTCAACATTTTCACCAGTTACACTCTCTAGGGATCTTTTCTTTGATTCTTGTTTGGCTATTTTAAGGGCTTTGGGTAGTCTAGAGTCCCTAGGTGGAATGTATGGTGTAGAATGTGGGTTAACTGAATTTAGGTCTAATTCAGTTTCATTCTCAATTGTAAAAGCAGTATACCCCGTAGGTAATGGATAATCAAGGTTGGGCACTTGATTAACCATGTGTTGTGTGAAACATAGTGGAATATGTGCATTTAAATTTTGTGTGTTGAGAGATGTGTGTGTGTTTTTCTTCAAAACAGAGCATTCCTCAGAGTGAGGAGCATCTACAACATTACCACAAATATGATTAATACACATTGTTAAAAAGCGAGGGTATACATATACCTTTTTGCCTATGGCATTTTTCAATTGTGCCATGACTAGCTTTCCAACATTCACCTTGTATCCATGGACTAAGGAGTGAGTGAGTTTCTTGATATATGAGGGTATTCCATTCCAGCCTGTTGACTTGGTAGAGAACACCTTCACCATGACGTCAAATGTCATGCTCCACTCCTTTCTTAGAAACTTCCTGTCCATTTCTCCCGTTTGATACCATTTATCAGAGGTTTCTTCAAGTTTAGAACTAGAATACCCAATCTTCAGAAAGAACCTCTTCAGAGTGTCATCATTTGCTAAGCCCTGAAAACTTTCTTCACTAGCCAAAACAATACCCAAGGCGTTATTAATATCATTTACTGAAAGAGAATGGTTTACACCATCTATTTTGAAGTTAATTGTAACACCCCCAGATCCAGGGTCAGGGATCTGGTCGTTACGGTCTCAATATCCAACCACAAAACCAACATAATTTAAATTACAACCTTGTGACCCAAAACAACAACGTAAAACACACCCGTTATAGTCCCAGAGATGAAATCAGAGTAACCAACAATATTATTAATCACAAGTCTGAGTTCTTACAACCCAAAGAATTACAATTGTACAATTACATACTCTTTGCCATCCATTAATAGATACCATAATATAAATACATTTGATGCTCAATTGTTAACAACTAGCCTACCAGTAATTGCATCCTCAATAAAGGTAGCCAAGACCTTAGCGGTAAACCTCTGACGGTTGACACCTGCTTACGCTGCGTGCGCCTTGCGCGGCCATCTGATCTAGCTGTTGTTGTGATATAAATAAATAAAGCAAGGGTGAGCAATAGCCCACCAGAAATATAATTGAACAGTGATAATATATGACAGTCCAAAATATCTTTGAAACCATATGCCATGCATTAACGATGTAGTACCAATATAAGGTATGAGATGAAGTTACAAGGTAACTCAAAAATATATTTGTTTTGAATAAATATCTGCTATGCAAAAGATAAGCAAGATATTCTCAATTATCATAAAAGAGGAACTTGCAGGAAAATGTTGCAATTCCGGTTTCAACACTTTTTCACCTTGCCAACACCAACAGTGTTGTAGAAATTTCTCACTTTTAGAAGATGAACTAATACGGGAGCATTGCCGCGCCAGATGCCCTGACGTTTACGATGATCAGTCGTATGTCATGCATCTCATCAGTCGTTCTCTACATGTAGAAGGTAGCTCCGACAGATTTACTTGTTTACCGCCCTCTGGAACTCCTAAGCCAACGGTTGGGCTATTGCTGGACCGGCGCCACTCGGCCACTTACGCGTCTCCTAGTTCGAATATCATCCATGACTCTGAAACGTAAAGTTCGTTCCCCTTTTTCCCCAAGTGTAACACTTGTTGATAGGACTCCACAAAGTAGTCGTATCTAATTGGAAAGGAAAATTCACCAATATTTCCCAAGCTGATGCTTGTTAATGGATATAAACTTGTTACATCAATCATACCCCTCGAGCGTTGAGGAGGTAACCAAAAGACTCATATCGATGCTTGAAAGAATCAAGGTGTGAGTGACAAGATAGTTTTAGCAAGTATAGGACCGGGCAGTCCAATAAATAACATCGCTCAAGTGAGGTCCCCTTATATACGTTTGGAAGTTGAGCGAGTATTTAAATCTTCTTTAAGATAGATTTAAATGAAATTAAAGTTTAGGAACCTCCCCTTGATATAAATAGTCATAAGATATTCCGAAATATTTTACACCATATCTGAAGGTAAAAGATAATCTTTGTATGATATAAATCATTATAAAGAGAATTTAAAAGAATTTACATAAATATTCCAAGAATATTTATTAAATCAATAATAATTAAGGACTATTTTTAAATCATAATATTACTCGTAAGTAATCCCCGAATGAATATATAAAATTATTTATTAATAAATCTCTTTTTAAATGAATATTCAAAATAATATTCATTAAATAAATAAAACTTCCAATGAATATATTCAAGATGATATTCGATAAATAGATAAACTCAAATAAATATTTAAAATAATGATTATTAAGTAAATCAAACCTTAAATGAATATTTGAAAATTAATATTCACTAAATAAATAGTATTCTAAATGAATATCCAATTAATATTCATTTAGTAATCAAAACTTTAAAGAAATATTCAAAACAATATTCCATAAGTAATTAGAACTTCAACTGAATATTTTAAAATAATATTCATTAAGTAAATAAAACCTTAAATGAATATCCAAATAATATTCATTTAATAAATACTATTCTAAATGAATATCCAATTAATATTCATTTAGTAATCAATACTCTCAAGGAATATTTGAAATAATGTTCCTTAAGTAATTAGAATTTCAAAGAAATATCTTAAAGTAATATTCATTGAATAGATAAAACCTTAAATGAATATTCGAAAGTACTATTCATTTAATAAACAATATTCTAAATGAATCTTGAAATAATATTCATGAAATAATCAAACTCTAAATGAATATTCGAAATAATATTCATTTAATATTTCTCGACTGAGATAATACTCCAATAACATTTCTCGAAAGATTTCCAAGTAAATAATACTTTATGGAAATATAATTAATGTTTAATAATAACATTCCTCAAAAGGAATACTAATCTGTCGTTGGAATCCCTCCGGGTTTCCAAGACTACATCTATATCTCAAAATACCGACTCCCGGTCTACATTTAAAGAATGAATATCACATGCCCTTCACTAAGGGTCTTAACCAAAAATCCGGCTTATACTGATATATCGTATCTAGTCTATAAGCCAATATCAATTCAGGGAACAAGTATTGCAATATAACTTGAAAGTAGACATGCATGCTATGGCATATGTATACAACAATCATCATATATATTATCACAACAACAGTTCCAAGTATTGGAAACTTGCCTGGAAATCGAGTACGAGTAGGGGTAGTAGTAGCGTGTCCCGGGTCAGCCTGATGATCTATAATTAGCCAAGGCATTCGGGATTAATCACTTAACACCTTTCAAAAGGTTACGTATAAACTTAACTTAAATCGAAACACGTTTTCAAGTCGTTTCGTTATACCCCTCTAATTCACTCTTATTATTGCCTTTATTACCCGACACTTGTTCGTTACTAAAGCATGACCTTATACTTACATATGGTAAGTATTTAAATCGTATAAGTTTTAAAGTCGAAAGATTAGACCTCGATATTAATCGATCGTTTTCTAAGTGGTTTACCGAAGTTATAACCAAGTATACCTCTTAGGGGTACTTTCGTACTTAACCATGATTCGAACATTTTTATAAAATCGGAAAACGATCCTTTTTACATGCGGTCTTCTCCCACACCTTCCTTTTTATCTCTATTATTTAATTATCACGATTCGCCACTGATTAAACAACATTAAAGGGAATTAATTTCAATTACGAACTTTTGATTACGGTTCCGAACCCCTTTTACGAATTTAATCATAACTCCTAAACCGTAAGTCCGTTTCATGCGATCTTTATATCAAAACGAAGCTCATAACATAATCTAGCTAATCATGGCAAAATTCGAAGCTAATCAGTGAGTTATACCTTCTGTCAAATTCGTGTTCTTAATGTTAACGAAATTTTGGCATTACGACGGCTATAAATCGAATATTTCTAAATTCCAAACCTTCCAATAATCAAGGTATCCATCCCAAACAACATATACATGATATATCACCATGAACTGAGGCCAAGCAATGCCTTTCCGTTCATCTAAACTATTTTTAACATTTATCAAATCTAAATCACAATCATGCTTAAAATCATGCTAATAACACATCTTATACTAAAACCCACCAAGATCATGCAAATTCTCAAGGTAAAGTCTAGGGTTTCAAGTTGCTATACCTTCCTTGGAGTATGATCTAGCCTCACTATGCTTGGTATGATCCTTAGAGGTGCTTAAGCTTGCTAAATCAACCATGAAAAACAAGAAAAAACAAGATTAGTTCATAGAATCACTATTCACCCTCCTCTTGGATGAATTCTTTGAAAATGGAAACAAAGGTGTTTGGCTTTGAAATTTTTAGGAGATCACTTTTATGAATTATGGAACTCACCATAAAAATTACAAGGTCAAGTGATGGTTGGAAGCTTGATTTTTGTTTTGGAATTAAAGGAAGGGCCGAATGGAGTGTAAATGGGGGGGAGAGTTTCTTTGGCTTGGTTGATCTTTGAATAATGATGTGTAAAGTGAGGTTTTTAGATAATATCTCATCTTAAGGCTACTTTATTAAAGTGTGAATTGTTGGATGAGAATTTACCATGACAAGTGTTGAAGATTGGATGGTTAAGGCTTAACCAAGTGGTTTGTTTTCTAAGTACTTAGTTGATTCACTAAGTATTGGTTACTTAAGTAACTATATGGTTTCTAGATATTTATCACTTGCACACATGCATGCATCTTGCCTCCTCTGCTTGATTCCTTGTCCGTTTATTGCTTAATTCGTTGATCGTTCGAGGGAATAACTCATTCGTTTCTAGTTAGGGTTTTACCAAAAACCTTCTTAATATTTATAATACTATTCCTCATCCTTCTTAATACTTCTCGAATTTAAATTCCTTAATTCCCTTTTATAAATCCTTAAGTCTTGCAGTGTCCAGGGAAATCTCGGAGAAAATGAAAGTGCTCTGTTTCTGAATCCGACAGCTTTTACATACACTTATTTTCCTCCTGGATCACTAATACGAACTCAGAAATCCATTCCGAATACCGGATATAACATTATTATAATAATATTCCAAATTCCACCAAAATCACTATTCATCACTTATTTTTATTTAATTCCTATAATTAGGAAAATGAACCTGGTTCACCCTCGAGTGTTCCTTAACCTTTATACGGAACCGCTGGGCTTATAATAGATATTGATTTGGATGACATGAGGGTATCTATTTCTCTATAGGGAATCTTATCTTAACTTTCTAGGAGATAGATTATTCTAATCTAAGTTGTCAACCAAAGGTATTCTGCATGACATATAATAATTGAATCCAAATCCATTCCATTCATTAAATAGACAATCGTTACATCGCAGTCATAACCACTATTCACTCCCATATTATTACTTAATAAAAAGTTTTAATTCTACCCAAAAATCTGGGTTCTTACATTAATTGCCTCATTCTCTTCAGTTTCTTGAATACTTGCAGATTTCCAGAATTTTTCAATTCTTTCAATATCAAGCTTAGGAGTTGAGGTTATTGCATGACCTAAGTAGGATTTATTCATGAATGAAACTAGTCCTTTGAAGTTTTCACCGGCATCACTAGGAGAATGAATACCAGCAAAGTTAGTTTGGACAATAGATTGTTTGGGTGCCATTGATGAATGTTCTGAAAGGTGAGAGAGAAAATATGGTTTTTGGATGTAGAAGGTTGAAAGGTTTTGCAATTGAAAGTTGTTGTAGGAGGAATGTTATAGGGAGAATATTGTATAACAATATTTATGGAGGTTGCTGGATTTACGGAGCAAAATATGGATATTTTGCTATAAGAAGAATTGGGATTAGGGTTTATGTGTTTTGATATGGCTGCTCTTGTGTATTGATAATCAGTGGTGAACTGTTTCTCATACTTTACAAGATGCCTACGTACCCTATTTATAGGGATCAAGCCATACGTAGTTCTCTTAGAGAAGAAGTTATCTAGATGGGCTAGGGTTTCTATGGGCTCAACTAGGCCCAAATCCACTAGTCATCTCCTTGGGTTATTTTTCTACCCATTTATTCTGTTCATGACCCATAAAGGGGAACCCGCAGCTGACATAATCATCTTTAATGGCGGTACTGACTAGATGGCCTCGCATGCGACCTCGCTGGGTCTGGCCATGCGAGGCGATCCTCGCTGTATGGTGATAACCTACTTATGCGACCTCGCTGGGTCTGTCCATAAGCTTTCATAGTAACATACTAGGCCACGCTGGACCTCGCGATCTGCGACCCCGCCACTAGGGCTCGCTGGCGATCCTGATGTACAAAAATAATATGATGAATCCTCTCATGATGGCGAACTCTAATGACCCATTCCTCATTCTTTGGCCCATTATGTGAGGTGTGCTGATATTCCAGCCCATTAGGCCTGTTTAGGACTTATGCCAAATTCGGGCATAACAATTACCCCCCGAGTCCATATTGCCATTAGAAATGCGATGTGGACTCAGAGAATGTCTCCCAGAAAATTGAATGCGAGGCCAAGGCCCATTATCAATTACTCCTTTATGGGCTCTCATCGTAGGCCCAATGATTTTGAATAAATGCTAATAGCTGGCGCGTCTCTAGATCTGGTCACACCTGCTGAGATGATGACACGTGTAGTTTATTCGTCTCTCTCCTCCCTACTATATAAACCTCAAGTTTCAAATCATTTGTCACTTTCCTTATTAACAACATACCAAAGTGCTGCCAATTTGCTCCCGGATCAAACAGAGACTTCAGCTCGCTATCAATCAAGAACGAGGCCAACCTTTCTCAAGATTTCCAACCATTCTTCATCAAAAAGTAAGTTTCTCTCTCTTGTTCTTCATTTGAATGCATGTGTAGCTCATAATTTTGTAAATATTTGCTGAAAATTATATGCGATGCGAGCCTTACTAATTGCGACCCCACATAATCAATTTTATACTGTGAGCCCTACTTCGCTAGACCGAAGAGTGCGACCCCTTATTCTTTATATACGAAGTAGGAACACTTAGAGCCTTCTCTTTAAACATTTCTTCTTCCTTTTCTTCTTTGACATTCTGTAAGTGCACACACTAATATTCCACCATCTTTTCAGATGTCTAGCGATAGCTCAAGGACTCCTTCACCTCTCCCTCACATTTCCATCAGCGAGCGAGCGGCCGCAAACATTGCTAAGGCCACAAGTGCAAGCACCCAGTCATTCAAATTATACATGGATCCTCAATGGTCCCAAGAGGAGTTTACCCGAGAAACCCCTTTAACAACATGGAGATCACGACGACCTTCCACCTCGCAGAGCCGCTCTATTGATCTTCCCTCAAGCTCAATAAACCCAGCATCTCTAACCGTTCCTCCCTCCACTGTCCAAGGCGAGGTCGACAAACTGCTAAGGAGAGGACAGAAATTCTTTTCCAACTTCCCCAAACCCCTTTCTCCTCTCAACAAGAATCTCCTCAATATAAGTCCCATAGTTTTGACCAGCACCTCATCAATAGACTCCCTCGGCCACGCTTACTACGAGATTGAAGGTGGAGGTGACAATGTGGCGAACTCTGATGACTCGGATTATGAAGAGCCTAGCTCTGATGATGGCGGTCTAGATGAAGTGGCCAGAGTGGTCAACTTTGAAGATTACAGCTACGTTCCTGAAGCTTCTCCTCAACCTTACATTCCGACCCCTCAACCTAAACTGGAGGGCACTGTTTATGTAGGAGGACCTCGCCCTGAAAATATTGAAGAGGGCTCGAAGGTGAAACCAGGTCAGCCTCGCACTTTAGGTTGCAGAGACTTATCCACCTCTCTCGATGCTGAATCTTTAAGAAAGGCAGTCGACACATATAGACCGGAAGGCAAGGTCATTCTCCCCACATCCTCAATGCGATGCTTCCGCTTCAACTACACTGAAAATGGAGGAAGAGTGCCTCGCATGGTGTTGTCGTCTGCTATGATGAAAATCGGCGTCTCTTCACCTCTTCATCCGTTCATCAGAGACGTGTGCGAGACTTACCACCTTGCTCCTATCCAAATCAATCCCAATGGGTATAGAGCCATGATAGCCCTCTACATTATCTACCACAAGTTGGGATATCCCCCACTTGATGCGAGAACCATGGGATACTTTTTGCAATTGAAGAGATGCGGGCCATCTGACTTCGGCTATGTATATTTCTCAGTCTGGCCAGAATTTAATAAGAAAGACTTATACCATAGTGCCCCAAGCAACGCGGGCTCATGGAAGGGACCTTATTTCTATATCCACGAGGTGCCCAGAGTAAAAACAACCTTCAACTATCTTCCAATTGGTCAAGTGCGAACCGTCTTGAAGGGTGACGAGAAGACCCGAGCTGATGATGTATTGAAGATGCCTCGCGAGGACAGGAATGTGCGAACCCTCCTTTCCTTAGAAAATCTGATTGAATGCGGATTTTTGAAAGACGGGATTCAGCTTCCTTCTGAGGCGGGGCCTTCAAGTGCGAGGAAGGCCTCGCAAAAGAGGAAAGTGCGAGAGGAAGCCTCGTCCTCTAAAATGGCAGTGGAAGAGAGTAAGAATACTTTATACCGTAGTTCAATAATTCCTTCATGTTAATTGTCTTTCATTGTCCTCGCATTTTTACTTTTCTTGATAATTATTTTTAACTGCTTTTTCTCTCCTTTTTGTAGATATGTCAGGCAAAGGCAATCGCAGGCCTCCCTTTTGCACAAGGAATAAGGAGATCCCTACCAAGCCTTCAACGACCTCTCCACCAAAAAAGACAAACGATCTCCCTCCTCCATCAGCAACTGCTAAGGTCGCTCCTCAACCTTCACAGACCAAAGCTAACCCCGAAGACCATGTCTCCAAAAGACACAAAATCGGTCCTCTGCCCCAAGTCTCAAAGCCTGCGGATACGACGCCAGTGCATCATTTATATGCAAAGCATGGGTATACTCATGCTACTGAAGCGGAGTGCACTGAGTGGGTGGGAGCCGAGTTGATTGAGAATTCTGAGGCAGTCTCCAAATGCCTGGCTGAGGGCTTCATTCGCCAAGCCTCGCATCTTCGAGAGCTAAAGCAAGTTGTCTTCGCCAATGATAGATTGGAAAAGGAGTTGAAGTCCTTGAAGGCCAAAGCTGAGCAGGAGAAGAAGCTAATGGCTGAAAATTATCAACGAGTGCTACAAACTGAAACAGCATCCCTTCGCTCCGAACTCAAGAAAATCAATGATGAAAAAGCAGCCCTCCATAAGGGTTTAAACGAGGCGGAGCAACATGAGGAGGAGCTGAAGAAGACTCATATGGAGGAGCTAGCGAAGCTGAAGGAGGAGATCGCTACAGCCCAAGCAAATCGGGAAGACATCGAGGTGGCAGCCCAAGCTGATTTTATGAAGAGCTTCGTCAAAAAAATCCCTAACTTCGATTGGTCGCAGCTCGGCCCTGGTAACGCTGAGTACGCAGCTGACCTTTGCAAGGAAATCGAAGAAGAAGACGCCAAAGAAGCGGCTAGACTTGCTACTGAAGCTGCCAAGGTTAATGCTGCTAACCAGGAGAAACCCAGCGAGGCTGCTACATAATTTTCTCATCTTTTTGCTCTGATACTTTAAACTGGGGATGCGGACACCCCTTGAATGTCTCGCGAGTTGTAATATTTTGTGATAACTTTGTTGGGCTCGCGTAGCGACCCAGTAACTGTTGCGTTTATATAACTGTCTTCATTTCTTCATGTCTTGTATTTGCTTTATAGCTTGCCTTCTTTATATTTCTGGAATATTATCATGTAGATTGGCCTCGCATCTGCGAAGCTTCCCTTGTAGAATTTGTAGCTTTTTCTCTTAATTTTACTTTAATCTTCAAGGTGGACCTTGTCTCTTTAAAATCAAAACTTGCGATGCCTCCCTTGTGAGGTCGCAGACAAGATCCGGAGATTGAGGTCGCACCTTGACTTTTCTTTTAAACTTTGAACTTCTTTGAGGAGATACTTTTTAACTAAACTTTGAAGACATTCCCTCAGGTCGCAGTAAGTGCACACTCGTGACCTCGTTGACCTGAGGGGTGTTCGGCCTCGCATGCGCTGTGCTGGCCTAGTCCTGAAAATTTTTAACACTGACAAAAGAATAAAATTGCACAACTTTTTTGGAGAACAAATTTCATAAATATAAATACTAGGGACAAAGCCCAACTAGGGACAAAGCCCAACTTTCATTACATCATAACGATGAGGTGTCTATATGATCACTACCCCCCGAGTACTTTGTATGAATTTATTCATGCTAAGTAGTAGTAGATGGAGACCACCAGGAGCGAAGCTTCTACTGGTAGTATTTTCTCAAATGTTCTGCATTCCAGGCTCGTGGCATGACCTTATCATCCATATCAGTTAGATAATAAGTCCCTTCATTGATGACACCATAAACCTTATAGGGCCCTTCCCAATTAGCTCCAAAGACCCCATGGGATGAGACCTTAGTGTTAGGCATTACTCTCCTAAGTACCAAGTCCCCTACGCGAAGATGAGGCACGCGAACCTTTCCATTATAATACCTTGCGGCCCGCCTTTGATAAGCCGCGAGCCTTAACTGAGCCTCTTCTCTTGACTCTTGAATCATGTCTAAGTAGAGCCTGTGATTGACCTCGTTTGACTTGGGGTCGTAATGTTCCCTTTTGAACGAGCCTGACCCTACTTCCACGGGCACCATGGCCTCGCACCCATATGTCAAAGAAAATGGAGTTTCACCTGTGGTAGATCTTGGGGTCGTGTTGTATGACCACAAGACTTTTGGTAGCTCCTCAGGCCAATTACCCTTACTTTCCTCCAACTTAGCTTTTAGGGTATGCTTGATGATTTTGTTGATGGCCTCGGTTTGTCCATTTGTCTGAGGGTGACTCACAGCAGAGAAACTTTTCTTGATTCCCAAACTCTCACAAAATTCTTTCATCTCCTTGCTATCAAATTGCTTCCCATTATCTGAAATGAGCTGATATGGAATCCCATAGCGACAAACAATTGCTCTGTAAACGAAGTCCTTCAATTTTTTAGCTGTGATGGTAGCAAGAGGCTCGGCCTCGGCCCACTTAGTGAAATAATCCAAAGCCACGACTGCATATTTTACTCCTCCCTTAGCTTTAGGGAGTTCACCAATGAGATCTATTCCCCACATAGCAAAGGGCCAAGGGCTCATCAACGAGGTGAGATGAGCTACTGGGGCATTACTGAAATTTGCATATCTTTGACACTTGTCACATCGCCTAGCGAACTCAAAAGCATCCCTTTTCAATGTGGGCCAGAAATATCCCTGTCGTAAGATTTTCTGGGCTAGGGAACTACCCCCCGAGTGATTACCACATATTCCTTCATGGACCTCTCTCAAAATATAGTTACATTCTTCACCATCGACACACCTCAAAAGTGGAGTATTGAACCCTCTTCGATACAGGACCTCGTCATAAATAACATAGCGAGCCGCCTGATATTTGACCCTCCTCGCTTCTTTTTTATCCTGAGGAAGCATCCCGTTCTTCACATACCCCCAGATAGGGGCCATCCATGTTGACTCCTGGCTCGCTATTTCCATAGAAAATTCCTCTGGTACGCTAGGTTTATTTTGAATTTCCAAGGGGATAATCCCGAATAAATTAGCCTCGCGTCGCGAGCCCATCTTCGCGAGGGCATCTGCTCCTTGATTTTTTGCCCTCCTAATAAACTCTACCTTCACTTGCTTGAATGACTTCATAAGCCTTTGCACACACCTTAAATATAACTCAATCTTGGGTCCCCTGGCCTGCCATCCACATCCAATATGACCAGTAACCAACATAGAATCACTGTATGCATTGAGATTCTCTACTTTCATTTCTATCGCGAGCTTGAGGCCGATTATGAGGGCCTCGTATTCTGCTGCGTTATTAGAAGCCTCGAAGGTGAAGTGGACAGCACTACTCAACTTGCGACCCTCAGGTGTAACAAGCTCGATCCCAGCTCCGGCCCCTTCTTTGTTAGAGGCCCCATCAACATACAATTCCCACCACGAGGCTGAATTTTCATTTTTGAGTTTTGGGTCAACCACTTCTGGGATTGCTATGAGAGCCCAGGCATCTTCCTCAGATTGGGAAGGAAACTCCAATATGAAATCTGCTAAAGCTTGCCCCTTTATTGCACCTCTAGGCTTGTACTCAATGTCAAATTGACTCAGCTCTATAGTCCACTTTAAAAGTCTACCCGAGGCCTCGGGTTTATGCATTACTTGCCGGAGTGGGTACGCAGTGCGAACTTGGATGCTATGAGCCTGAAAATATGGCCTCAGTTTTCGCGAAGCTAAAACTAAAGCATAGGCGAGCTTCTCCATGTTGGTGTAGCGAGTCTCGGCATCTTGCAGTCTCTTACTGACATAGTACACGGGGAGCTGAAGCTTTCCCTCCTCGCGAACGAGGACAGCACTGATGGCATATTCCGAAACTGCCAAGTAAACAATAAGAACTTCACCTTCATTAGGCTTAGAAAGTAATGGAGGCGAGCCCAGATGTTCTTTTATCCTCTGAAAAGCTTCCTCGCACTCAGGGGTCCATTCAAAACTCCTTCCTACCTTCTTGATCGCTTTAAAGAATTCATGGCACTTATCTGATGATTTAGAAACAAATCGATTCAAGGCTGCGATCCTCCCAGTTAAACTTTGTACTTCCTTGACACTTCTTGGCGACCTCATTTCCATCAATGCCTTTATTTTAGCTGGATTAGCCTCAATGCCTCTGTGGTTAACAATGAACCCCAAAAACTTTCCAGATTCGACCCCAAAAACACACTTCTGGGGGTTGAGCTTCATTCTGAATTTCCTCAATATATCGAACATTTCTGCGAGGTGAGCTATATGATCCCCAGCCTCCTTGGACTTTACCAGCATGTCATCTACATAGACCTCCATTATCTTTCCAATTTGCTTCTCAAACATCATGTTAACGAGCCGCTGATAAGTAGCACCTGCATTGAGGAGACCAAAGGGCATCCCAATATAGCAATAGAGACCCCTGTCTGTGATAAACGAAGTGTGTTCCTGGTCGGGGCCATACATGGGTATCTGATTGTACCCGGAATAGGCATCCATGAAACTTAAAAGTGCGTGGCCCGCTGTTGCATCTACCAATTGATCAATTCTTGGAAGAGGGAAACTATCCTTTGGGCAATGCTTGTTTAGATCAGTAAAATCCACACATGTTCGCCACTTCCCATTTGGCTTCTTGACTAGGACAGGGTTTGCGAGCCAGTCAGGGTAAAATGATTCCCTAACGAGCCCGACCTCGAGTAGCCTATCAACTTCTTCTTTTAGAGCCTCGGCTCGCTCTCCACTTATTGGTCTTCTTTTCTGCCTCACTCCCTTCTTGCTTGGATCAAGATTAAGTCTATGACACATCACATTGGGATCGATCCCTATCATATCTTCATGAGACCATGCAAATACATCCAAATTAGCTTTAAGAAACTCCACGAGCCTTCCCCTAAGATCGGGATTCAACTGCGATCCGATTTTTAAAACCTTCGAAGAATCCTTGGCATCAACAAGAACAGATATGGTATCCTCTGCGGCCCCGGCTCGCTCCACATGTTCAGGGATGCGAGGGTCCAGGTCAATTTCAACGTCTCGAGCTCGACTAGATTCTGCTTCCTCTTGCCTCATACCTCCTGCCCCCGAGTCAGGGGTCGCTCCAACATGTCCATACTCATTCACAATTGTTGTTTCTCTTGTGATACCATTAGGGAGGTCTACCAATGTTGATGTTTCCTTGCGAACCCATTTCCCCTTTCGGGCTCGCACAGCGGCCTGCTCAGGACTTTCCTCTTCATCGCTAGCTTCTTCAACAATTCCTTCTTGTAGAATCAACACAGGTTGCGAGGCCTCCATCATAATTACCCCTGGTACTGGTTCTACTTGTATACCTAAGCTGTCAAAGTAATCCTCAGGCAACTCCTCGATAGAAATTATATTACAACCATTTGAAGGTTGCAAGGCTTCGACATCCATAGAACTTCTTCCCCTTTCTGCTGACTTCAGTGCCTGATTATAGCACTCTCGTGACTCGTGCTGAATTCCTCTAACACAACCCACACCATGCGGGGTGGGAAATTTCATTGAAAGGTGGTAGATAGAAGTTACCACCCTCATTTCTTTCAAGATGGGACGTCCCACAATAGCATTGTAAGCAGATGGTTGATCCACTACCATGAAATCAGCGACCTGCGTAGTGATGCAGGGCTCGTCCCCCAAGGTGATGGGAAGCCTGATAAGTCCTTTGACACTAACAGACGCTCCAGTAAATCCATAGAGGTGGCCTACTGTTGGAATTAGATCTTTGTCTACGTATCCCATTTTCTTGTAGACATCATACATCAAAACATTCACAGCACTTCCATTATCCACTAGCACCCTGTAGATATTCTGTGAGCCAATGCGAACTCGAACCACTAGAGCATCAGAATGAGGATGATGTACCCACTTCGCATCCTCTTCAGTGAACATGATATTTGTATCTTCCCCCTTAAAAAGCTTTGGGGGTCGCTCTTGCAGATGATGCACATTTGTTAAGGGTCGCTCCCTGGCCTCGCGAGCATATCTTTCCCTTGCCTTGTTGCTATCTCCTCCAATATGTGGCCCACCAATGATCACATGGATGCTATTGCCTCGCTCTTCTCTTTCTTTGCGAGGCTCTGTGTTTTGGCCCTCATGAGGTACAGCATGATATCCTATTCCTGACTTTCCTGAGCTCTCTTGACGCTTTTTCACTTCGCGGACCGCCCATTCTGTTAACTTCCCTTCACGAATCAAACGATCAATTTGTTCTTTGAGTTGCCAACAGTCTGCTGTATCATGCCCCTTCTGCTCATGAAAATCACAATATTTTGCTGTGTTCCATGTTCCTTGTGGACCCATAGCACGAGGTTTCGTGAACATCCCTTTATTAGCGTTGACAGCATAGATATGATCAACTGAAGCCACTAAAGGAACAAACTTGTCCTCGTCTCTAGCCGGACGAGCACGAGGTGGGGATCGTCTTGAGGAATCGCGATCCCTTCTCTTCGGGCTCGGGCTACGATCCTGTCTTCGCCTGGGGCTTCGAGAATCCTTTCTTTTTACTCCTTTGCCCTTACTTCCATTGCTACTGGTCCCAACATTCTTCTTAAGATCTGCCAATGATTTCTCAACACGCTTAAAGGGCTCAGCGACCCGATGCAATTCTGAAAGTGTAACAGGGGTTTGTTCCTGTAATTTCTCCCAAAATTTAGTTCCCTCTCTAACCCCTGCGATAAGAAAATTTTTTACAGCCTCATCATTCGCGCCTCGAACACGAGGGACCTCAGCGTTGAACCTTTTGAAATAATCATGCAAAGTTTCTCCTTCCTTCTGTTTTATGTTCGCTAATGTAGACACAGGAGGTGCATAAAGCATTGAAGATTGGAACTGTTTGATGAAGATATCTACGAGCTGCTCCCAAGAATCTATAACAACCAGGGACCCTAGCTTCGAAAACCATTGTTGGGCACTCCCTCTTAGCGAGGCCGCGAACAGCCTGCACCTCGCTAATAATGACACCTGGTATACATCCATCTCATTATTGAAGCGAATGACGAACTCGGCTGGATCTGTCTCCCCATTATAGGTCATGTCAGAATGATGACCACGGAACACTGCGGGTAAAGGGGCTGTGCGAATTTCATGAGTGAAGGGCGAGGAGGAACCCATATTGCCGAAAATCCCCTTCTCGTTGTTCATCGCATCCAATGCCTTTTTTAAATCTTCTAATTTATAATCCCCAATTCTCGCCTCTTTATCTCCATCCTTCTTACGTCCAGTGCTTGCATGATGAGATTGAGTCTTTTTTGGAGCACTAGATTCTTCCTGGTCATTCCTGCGATCCTTGTTCTTAGGGTCTTCTTCGCGACGTTGGGATCGCTCATGCTCTCGATTGAAAGGGGGTCTGTCGTCGCGATGATGGGACCGCTCACGCTCTCTGCGAGGAGAGGGGGGTCTGTCATTGCGACGATATGACCGCTCGCGATCTTTTCGAGGAGATTCGGGTTGATGAGAGCCCTTACTCTTATCCTTGGGACCTCCATCTCTGTTAGTTTTGAGCTTTTCCAACTTGAGACGAAGATCGTGCTCACTGAGTTTCTTTCCAACACGGTCAAAGACACTAACGGACCGTCCTTCTGACGAGGCGGGCTTCGCTTTCGATCCCTCTTTATCAATCGTAGCTACTTCCTCCTCCCAATCAGGGTTCGTTCGATCTGTTACTACGTCATCAAAGTCCCCAACTAGATTCTTGGTGGGACCCTTGCTACTTTCTGGTTGATGAGTTCGATCCCCTGTCCTTGTATTCCTCTTGAAGCCTCTGGAATTATGTCGCTTCTCCATCTTGGCCACCGAAGCCCTTACCTCAATCATTTGATCGCCAAGGCCTTTCAAGAAAGACATGACGTCGCCAGGCAAGGCTGTCTGTTGGACAACAGGGGGGTCTGCTCCTTTTCAAATTCGTCCTCGAACTCTCCCTCGATTCCTTCTCTGTGCACTTCGCCCTCTGATGGGTTCTTCTTCCGGGGGTCATCCTTATTCCTCCTATGTGACCCCGGGGTCTCCCCCTCTCCGTTCCTCTTCTTGTGAGATTTAGTCATCGTTCTCCCAATCAATGACTAGAGAGCCCCTCCTTCTAGCGCCAAATGTTATAGGGAGAATATTGTATAACAATATTTATGGAGGTTGCTGGATTAACGGAGCAAAATATGGATATTTTGCTATAAGAAGAATTGGGATTAGGGTTTATGTGTTTTGATATGGCTGCTCTTGTGTATTGATAATCAGTGGTGAACTGTTTCTCATACTTTACAAGATGCCTACGTACCCTATTTATAGGGATCAAGCCATACGTAGTTCTCTTAGAGAAGAAGTTATCTAGATGGGCTAGGGTTTCTATGGGCTCAACTAGGCCCAAATCCACTAGTCATCTCCTTGGGTTATTTTTCTACCCATTTATTCTGTTCATGACCCATAAAGGGGAACCCGCAGCTGACATAATCATCTTTAATGGCGGTACTGACTAGATGGCCTCGCATGCGACCTCGCTGGGTCTGGCCATGCGAGGCGATCCTCGCTGTATGGTGATAACCTACTTATGCGACCTCGCTGGGTCTGTCCATAAGCTTTCATAGTAACATACTAGGCCACGCTGGACCTCGCGATCTGCGACCCCGCCACTAGGGCTCGCTGGCGATCCTGATGTACAAAAATAATATGATGAATCCTCTCATGATGGCGAACTCTAATGACCCATTCCTCATTCTTTGGCCCATTATGTGAGGTGTGCTGATATTCCAGCCCATTAGGCCTGTTTAGGACTTATGCCAAATTCGGGCATAACAAAAGTGATAGTAGATTAAACGGTAGATTCAGTTTATAAGATGAATCGTGTTTACTTGTCTTAATTGAACGTGTGGTAATGATTTTACCCATTAATCCCACTTGCTATATTACGTGGCAGTTGCTATTAGATCGTGGATTGAAGGATTAAAATTATATATGAATATATATCTTTCCACTATCTTTGACAGCAACTTCCCGTGACAGCAACTTTTCAATTGACAGTAACCTGTGCGCTTTTCTTTCTTTCCACTATTTTTGACAGCAATTTTCTCGTGACAGCAACTTTCATTGACAACAACCTGTGCACTAACAACATTTCTGTCAATCGGTTTAATGAGTGACGGTAAGTTTATCTAACAGTAAACTAGGTGCAAAATCGTGCTGTCACTGTTCACACACAACTTAAGTTAAGGACACTTGCTTACTTATTACCGTATTAAGACAGACATGTAAGACTATTTTAGCATAGTCATAGCAAACATGATATCTAAAAATCCTTTTAGCATAGTCATAGCAAACATGATATCTAAAAATCCTTTTAGCATAGTCATAGCAAACATGATATCTAAAAATCCTTTTAGCATAGTCATAGCAAACATGCTGTCTGAACAAGTAGCACCTAGAACAGTAACTTCTCATGACAGTACCTTCAAATGACAGTACCTTTTTATGACAGTACCTTGAAAGTTTCTGTCATGAGCTGCAATAGAGAATTGATAAACCAGTTAGATAATCATACCTGATTTAGCATTCCTAATTCACTCACCAACCTGGTAAATGTTGCTTCATCCAGTGGCTTGGTGAATATGTCTGCAAGTTGCTTGTCTGTTGGAACATAAACCAATTTTACATCTCCCTTTTCAACATGCTCCCTGATAAAATGATGCCTTATATCAATATGTTTTGTTCTGGAGTGTTGAACTGGATTGTCTGATATGGCTATGGCACTAGTGTTGTCACAATAAATAGGAATGTTTGACATCTCTAGTCCATAATCCATTAACTGATTCTTCATCCAAAGTATTTGTGCACAGCAACTTCCAGCTGCAATATATTCAGCTTCTGCAGTTGATGTAGAAACTGAGTGTTGCTTTTTACTGAACCATGACACCAATCTCCCCCCAAGAAATTGAATATATTATTTTACACTATTTTTAGAGATGTTTGTACGGAGTACTTTTCAATATTCATTTATGAATAAATATTTTAAATTTCTTGCATAGCGACAATTTTGTTATCTATGCTGGCTTACTTAGAATCACGTTTAATTAAAAAAAATTAGCTTTAATTTTAATTAAAATTTATGTTTTGTCCAGAGCTCCATTAAAATCATAGGTCGTCACAATTCTGTAAATAGCCTTGCCTTCCTCTCAATATAAATTTTGTATTCTTCTGTTATCATAATTAGACGTACGAGATCACATTTTTCCAATTTATTATCAAAATATTTTATTTGTTTATTTTTCCACTACTAAAATGATACGCATATAGATATATGAACTATTATTTTAGTTTATTTTTCTTTAGTTCAACTCCTTTCACTCCTGTTAAAAAAACTAATATTACAAGTACATTATTAGAATTTGAAGCAAAACTCCCTACAATAATCATGTTTAATGTTTCAATTTTTTGGTTTAATAATATGGTATAAATAACATCATCTCAAAATATTCTAATTTTGTAAAATTTTAGATTTAATAAATAAAAAGTATTTTTTAACATGCTATAAGTAAAATATGTGTTCAAATTTATAGGTGTTCGAATATATAAAGGAGAATAGTTCGAATTTATAGGGAAGACGTATGATTAGAAGTTCTGTTGGAAGTAGAATAAGTATTTATAAGCATATGATTAAAAGTTTTATATTGCAAGTAGAATAGGAGTTTGAATTTATACGGAATAAGAGTTCAAATTTATAAAAAAAAATATATAAATAAAAGTTCTATTAGAAATAAAATAGGTGTTTGAATATATAGAGCAGACATATAATTAAATACTTTATAGAAAGTACAATCTTCTTAAATTATATATTTTTTATGTAAGTTAATTATACTTCTATTAAGAAAAATTTGTTCATAAATCCAATACTATTGCCATAAAAAATCATCATATTTAAAAAGAAAATAATTGATGTGTTAGCATAATAAAAGAATATTCTTATGCATGAATCCTAAATAAATACAGGAGTATCTATAATATAAAGAAAAAAAAAGGTGTGTTTTCATTTTCTAAAACACCATAAATTTAAGAAAGTCTAGAGAAGGTATAAACAGGAATTCACTCTATTTTTTAGAGTTTTGATTTAAAGGAAAAAAGTTGTTATGTAAGATAAGTATCATCAATAATATGTAATGAAGTTGGAATTTCAATCCCAGACGAGAGCGGCTAGAAACATGTTTAACGGGAATACGGCTCACTATAAAATATTGTATTAGCTATTAAAATATCATATTGATGTTACAAATTTTATTTATTTTTAGGATTTGATTTTTATGGATAAACATTATCATACAAGTGATATATGTAAAAGTTAGGTTTTTGTCTTAACGAGAGAGCGGATTGATAACCGTGTTTAACGAGAAAGCGGTTCATTAGGGAAGACCATATAAAAGATGTTTGAATATATAATGAATACATAAAATAAAATGTTTTATTGGAAGTAGAATACGAGGACGGTGGAGACGTCTTATACAATTTTTTTTAAACTACATATCTTTTTTTCTAGAAATCCTTTATTTTAACTTTTTTTATACAAGTTAATTATACTTGCATTAGAAAATATATCCATAAATTTATATTATTCCCGTAATGAAAAGTCTTCGTATTTAATTTTTTTTTTCAATATGTTAACATAATATAAAGACATTCTCATGCGGAAGCTGTAAATAAATACACGAATATCTATAATATACAGAAAAATATAAATTGTATTTTCATCTTTTAAAACTCCATAACTATTAGAAAGTTTAAAGAATATAAAAATTAGAATTTACTCTCTTTATATAATGAAGTTAGAATTTCAGTTCCAAATAAGAGCGGCTCGAAACGTACTTAACGGGAAGATGACTCACTAGAAAAGATTGTATTAACTATTATAATTTGATACTGATGTCATAATTTTTTTTTTATTTTTACGGTTCGATTTTATGGATAAAAATTATTATAGAAGTCTTTATAATATATGTTAAAGTTAATATTTCGGTTTTAACGAGAGAGCGGCTCAATCGAAAAAATCGTGTTTAACAAGAAATCGATTCATATTTAATTATTAAAATTTAATATTAATATTCTAATATAGCATAAATGTATTGAATTTAAAAAAAAATATTATAATGCCGCCGCGAAGCGCGACTTTTTGGACTAGTTTACAAAAATACGGTCACAGCTTTACTGTTTCAATTCTATATTACCATTTTTTTAAAATTACCACCCCCTTCTATCTTTAGTTTTCATTATCTTAAAAATACGACCCTCATATACAAGCTATGTTCCTCATCTGCTCTGCCCCCTCTCCCCAACTACCCCCTTCTGCCACCCCATCCCCGACCTCCACCCGCCGCCCACAGTCGTTATCATGTTCATATCGGCACCGCAGGCGACCTTCATCTCCGTCGATCAGAGTCTTGTCGAGCTCGTCGGAGCCGTCGATCGGAGAGAGAGAGAGAGAGAGAAAGAAAGATTATGTGTGTGATGAAAGGAGGAGGAGGTGCTTGCTCTCGTCATTACTCATTTATCTGCGTAATTCTTCTCTAATTAAGCAATTTGATGATTAGTATTTATCTAATCGAACTTGTTTATTGTGATTAAAGCTACAAATTGATTGATTTCATCTCCTGCATAGATTAATTTTTTAGTCCGTTAATCTGTTATTCAAGTATTATATTTGATTCCAACTTATTTTCTCCATCAATACGTACTGTAAACGAACAAATTTCACTAATTATGACACACTATAAACACTTGAGTTTGATTACTGTTTATGTATGATTTGACGTTTTTTGTGAGTGATCGCTTGATCATTACTTTCTCAATTCTTATCATCCACAATTTGATTAGTAAAATCTTTAGATTATATACACGCTTTTGTTGCTTGAGTTTGTACTTGTTGCAGAGATTTGGTGAATTATGTATGATGTTTTAATTTGATATGTGCTCGATGTTCTAGTGTATGATGTTTTTTCGGTTTGTTTCTTGCTGGTATGAAGTCAGGTCGTGGGAGGTTTTTATTTCTCGAGCCTCTATTTCGTGTCTGGAAAAAAATGTGTTGATTGCAGGTTTTTGTTGGATTTTGGGGATTCAGGGGGTCAATGTTATTGTGCTGAGTAGTTGGGCATGTCGAATTTGGAGGGTTATGTGGGATTCTGGTGGTACTGAGGAATGCAGGTGGTATTAGGTTTGGATTGTTGCCGCTGTTAAGAGTGACATGACCATTTTAAGGCAATGGAATTTTATCAACTCATGTTAAGGCAATGGCAAACTAGTAAAGCTAGATTTAGTATTAGGTTTTTTCACAAAATGGATTTGCTAAAAAAGTTTAAACCAAATGAGGTCAAATGATTTAGGACCATGTAATTTTGCTTATGCAGCAACTAGCCAGCTATTACATTCTTGCTCCATTCTAGCAGGTCTCACTACCGCCACTAGTACAAAGTCGACTCCTCTCGATTGCATCCACCGCACTCACTGCCACTGCTTTTGTTGGCCCCGCAGGGGCACCTCATTTACAAAGGTACAAATTTTCCCCACATTTTTTATTATATGCGTGTATATAATTTTACATGTCTAATTCAGGAAGATCAATTATATAGCAGTGAGGAGTTTTCCTAGAATTTGTATTTGGGGATCGGATGGTGAGGCCGGGGATGTTACATGTGATATTATTGATAATGTGGAGGCGACTATGTTGTATAGAGATGGTAATATGTTGATAATGGATGATATTCGGAAGTTTAGGAGAAACCCCTGTTGTTTTAATATAGAAGTAAAGAAGCCTGGACAAATGATTACTAAAGGGCATAAGCATTATGATTTGATGCTTAACCTTCAACTGGGAATCAGGTAAATTATTGTTGGTCTGTTTTATGGTTGATCTGTTTGTGTATGTATCTATTGATGTAATTTATGTATAAAAAAATGCAGGCATTTAGTTGGGAAACATTCATCTACAGTTAGGGATCTTAAGCCTAGTGATTTTTGTTGAAGTTGCTGCTTCTGGTTTGTCTTGCTACCTTAAGAAAGGCTGTTGAGAGATCATTGAAGGGTATTGTGGCCAGGTGCAGTAGTAACAGAAAGTGAAGACCCATTAGAAGATTTTTGCGAGACAAACCCTGTCGATGAGGAATGCAAAGTTTATGACATGAAAAGTAGTTTAGAACACTATCAGTCAAGGTCAATTTTAGCAAAAATGGCTAGATTTGAGACAGTAGTGTTTACTCCATTAAAGTCAGGAGTAGTGGAGTAGGATCAGTTCATAACAGAAATGTGAAGACAATGTGATTTTATATGGAACAGGCCCCGCAGGGGCAACCATCTTTGCTTGTTTTCTTGTTTGTTCTGTTCAATTGGATGATATTGGTGTAAGATGACAATGTTGCCTCTCTCAATCAACATGCATTTGCTATTTTTGTCTTTGTTATTATATTTCCATACTAGCTAGCTTCTCCTATAGCTTGGATTTGCTATAACAGGCCTCGCAGGGACACCCATCTTAATAGTCATATTCAAGTATTTCTATCAGTTGTAACTTTTGCAACTTCTGTAACACTTTGCAACCTTGGTTGCAACTGCTGCAACCATATTTGCAACCATTGCAGCCATGGTTACAGAAGTTGCAAAAGGTTGCAACAATTGCAAACATGGTTGCAGAAGTTGCAAACATGTTTGCAAAGGTTGTAAGTTAACGTTTAGTTGCAACTTTCATTATCTTTTATATTTTCACCATTTGATAGAAAAGTAATTAATATATCATTCCATATGTTATATGAGTATAAATACATAAATTCTGATCATAACTAATCTCAAACCAGCACTACAAAAAATACGATGATTCAAACTAGCTATAATCCTCAAATGGTAATATGAAGACAATATGATTTGATGTGGAACAGGTCCCGTAAGGGCACCCATCGCAAGAGTCGGAGTTAACTATTTTTATCAGTTGCAACATTTGCAACCATGTTTGTAACTTCTGCAACCATGTTTGCAACTTCTGCAACCATGTTTGCAAAGGTTGCAACCATGGTTACAACTTCTGCAACCATGGTTGTAAAGGTTGCAAACACGGTTGCAACCATGATTGTAAAAGTTACAAACATGTTTACAACAATTTTGCGACTTATGCCACAACATTTGCAACTTATACAAAAGTATTTGCAACTTATCAATATCAGTTACAGCACTATTTACAACTTATCAATATCAGTTGCAACACTATCTGCAACTTATCAATATCAGTTGCAACCTTTGCAACCATGTTTGCAAATTCTGCAACCTTGTTTACAACCATGTTTGCAAAGGTTGCAACCATGGTTACAACTTCTGCAACCATGGTTGTAAAGGTTGCAACCATGATTGTAAAAGTTACAAACATGTTTACAACAATTTTGCGACTTATGCCACAACATTTGCAACTTATACAAAAGTATTTGCAACTTATCAATATCAGTTGCAACACTATTTACAACTTATCAATATCAGTTGCAACACTATTTGCAACTTATCAATATCAGTTGCAACCTTTGCAACCATGTTTGCAACTTCTGCAACCTTGTTTGCAACAATTTTACAACCTCTGCAACTTACACAAAAGAAATAGTTAAATCTGACAAAGAAGATGAGTGCCCTGTGCCCCTAGGGGGCCTATCCCAAAAAAAATCAAATTCATATTTATGACATAATCCTTGTAAACAATGCAACCATGTTGCTACATAAATAAAAAATTCATGTTTAAACAAATATATATTTCACCAAACTGATATATATTTCATGCGAATATATATTTGTTGGTGAAAGATGTGTGCCCCTGCGTTTGGATATATATTTCAGAGCAAATTCACATGTGCTACATAAATTAAAAAAAATTAAGTATTAGCAACAAAGCTAGACAGCTTAAAACATGTATTACTGGCATAGGCATGATATCGCCTATACATAGATGGCGAATATAGACATAGTGTTTGTAGACATCTAAAATGATATTGCTTGCCGAAGGTGATTGCATAGGCATGGTCCTCGGGTTTCTGGTAGGGCCTCCGTTGGTAGGACGCAGGTTCGTGATAAGCTCATGCACCATATCGCTATCTATCTTAATTTGTTCAAAGTTTTCTTCAATCTCAATGTTTTGTTGATTAGGATCCATTTCATGATAATCTCACAGCATATTTGTTTCGAGTTCACACTACCCTTTCCAATAATTGGTCCAACAAGTGATGCATCTATGCTTATTTTGGTTGTTGCAGAACTACCAAGCTGGCCGCTGCACCTAATCCAGGTGGGGGTGCTTCAGCCCTCCTACCATATTGGGGCATTGATCCAAATGATCGAACATCTTCAAAACTAGGCCTACCAAACTTATCCTTATGGGCAAAACGACAATTATTAAACTTACAACCTTCTGGGATGTTGTACTTTGTGCATATCTTAGTTTTGAGAGTTGGAGAAGGAGCATCGACAAAGGATGGCAGACCAGGGTTCCAACAGTTGGCCCATCGTGATTTGTCATCTAATCAACCACACTATAGCCACCAGAACATAATGTAGAAAGTGGCAACCTTTACCAAATTGGCAGCCAGAAGTACTGCAAGAAAAAGACATGTGAGGCAATTGAATGAGTAATAATTAACCAGTGCCTAAGAGAAACCCAAGTGACTAGAATGGAGAAACTATTTCGCAACCATGTTTGCAACCTTTGTAACCATGCTTGCAACCTTTGCAACCGCAACTGATAGAAATACAAAGTTAAGATGAGTGTTCCTGCGGGGCCTGTACTTATAACATAAATAAGAAGAAATTATACCATTCATCAATATTCTACCATAAATAAGAAAGGGTTAAAGATTTGCTTTTGAGCTACAACCAGCTTGTCTGAATCAGGAATGTGGTTTAGAGTTTTCGAAGGTGTCAATCGGGGAAATTCATAGATGAGATTTTAGTACGTGGTAAAGAAGAATAAATATACAAATCTATGAAATGATGCTACATATACATTGAAGTATTTAACTAAACTGCCTGTGGATTGTAGGGTACATTCTTAGTTTCCTAACTCCAAATTTCAAATTTGTCTGATAGATGTTGCTAAGATGTAGGTACATTTGACATAACATTGTACTTTAACCAACCACTCATTAGTACCTTACCCCAACACTCATTAGTACCTTACCCCAACAAGGGCAATCAAAGAAATTCCTTTTTATGTATATGAATTACAATCGATGCAATTTCACACGATTGTTAAGGTGATCTATCATAGAAAATTCACAGATTGAGCAGAACGAAAATTATACAAGCATCTAACTAGGTAGATACATACACCAAGACCAACATAGTATAATGTTATTAGTAACAAGTAAAAATATTGAGCAAATTAGTTTACCGGTATTTGAACAAGCCATCCCAGCCACCAAACATCCACCAAGTAACGACCCAAACCACCACCAACATCTTCCCGTCGCCGCTGCATCTTCGCCTTCCTCAACAATCAGCCGCCATCGACGACCACATGTATCCATGGCGTCGTTGCTGCTATTACACCTACTGCAACCCGCTTTACATCCACAACACCACTTAACACAACCGAAACAAATCCAACCACCCTCTATTTAACCCCCAATTGATTTTCCCCAATTTTTGAAACGCTAATTGATATGCGAAAAATTGAGCTTCGATTGATAAGTTTCTCCTGCGGGGCCTGCTGCTAGAAGTAGAAGAAGATGACGTTCGCGCGAAGGAGATGAAGGTCGAAGCTGAAGGTCGAAGATGCGTTGAGCTTGAACAAGAGAGACAATGGGCTTTAAAACAGAATGAAAGTATTTAAAAAAAAATGAAAGTAAGGCCCGTATATTTGTAATTTTTGAAAGGTCGAGCAGTATATTTAAAAGTCTGGTACTCAAGTTGGGTAGAAATAAAATTAACCCTTTAGAAAATTATTAATAAAAATAATTTTAATCCAAATAATTAAATTATTTGAAAAACTACATGTTTCTAGATTAAATATCAAATTGGCCATTGAGTAACTTGACATATCTCAAATACACCATTTGTTGGTCCCGGAAAGTATTGCAGAAGGGGGGTTGAATGCAATACTAATAAATTTCAAAAACTATTTCAACAACTTAAATAGAGTTTGTAATTTACTAGTAGAAGAAATGCAATCACAAGTAATATCTAACACGATGTTTCACAAAATAAATGTTTTATTTATTTTGCGAGGTTTTGAAACAACCTTGAGAACAAAATAATTCTCAAGCTTCGAATTCTCAAGAGATTACAGTTGTAGAGATATATTCTATTGTATTAATAGAGTGCTCTATTTATAGTGTGATAGTCGACTGTACTACCACTATCAGCATGGGTTGTTGAGTTGCTGTTATATTCCTTTTGCAGCTCATTCCATGATTTATTCCCATGTGATCATCACAAAATAACTTTAAGATACTTTCCACATTTGAGCCACCCAGATCTAGCCGTATTCAATTTTATCTACTCTAGACTTTACAGGTTGCTCCATGTGATCTCTCGAGCTTCAGTTATAGACTTTTCAAGCTTGCTGTAAAGGTTGAATATTACAACACGCCTGCTTCTTTTGAACATGTATTATGTCGCTTAAATTGACTTAGAAAATTCCTAAATCAATTTGATTCTTTATGACAGTATGTTTGCTTCAGAGTTTGCTGTCAATGGATTGTGCTTTGGTTGACAGTATGAATTCCCGCAGAGATTGCTGTCAAGGATTGTGTTTTGATTGACAGCATGTATTTCCCGCAAAGGTTGCTGTCAAGAATTCCAAACTTACTGTCGCAAACTATATATCAAAGTTGCTGTCATCAGAATCTCCGCCAATGTTGCTGTCAAGTCGAAACTTGCTGTCGACTCCATGAAACTTACTGTCGACCTAGGCAACATGCTGTTTCCTTGTAACCTTACTGTCAATGTTTGACAGTAACTTTTATTCCTGCTGTCGAACTTCTGTATTCCTTGAGGTTTGAACATAATCGAACTTCTTCCAAGAATTACAATTATTACATGACAGTATTTATTTAATTACAAGAATACATTTATGGCTATGACAGTATGTTCTACTTAGCAAAACTAAGTATACCAATGAATCTAGTTAAGTTGTCTAACCTATCACCCATAAATCCCAACACCATTGATAAATTCGGGATCTCATTTAAAACAATTTTTTTTTTGCTAAGTTGTGGGTGAGGTTCAAACCTGTGACCTCATTGGATCAACGCTTTGGCCCCCTACTGGGGTAGCTCTCACGCTCCATTTAAAACATTTTTAAAGATATAAATATTAAATAAATACTTCTATAGATGTACTCGAAAGTAGAATTAATTTTTAATCAAGTTCTACACATTTTTTTTGAATGCTATCATAACCAAATGAAAGGTTATGAATTCTAGTATTTCTGATAATATATTTATATTTTAAAAAATTTGCTTACTATTTAATTTTAACTAAATCAAAGAAAATAACTATAAAATTTAATACAAATCGTATAAAAATTACTTAAAATATAAATATATTATTAGAAATACTAGAATTATTAACCTTTCGTTTGGTTATGGTAACATTCAAAAAATAATGTGTAAAACTCAATTAAAAATTAATTTTACTTTCTGAGTACATTTTAAAGGTATCCGTTCGATATTTATGTCTTTAAAAGTATTTTAAATGAGATCTCGAATTTATCGGTGTTGTATTTGAGATATGTCAAGTTACTCAGTGGCCAATTTGATATTTAACCCTTCTGATCTGTAGTGTAGAGTTAGATCCTAATAAAATATTGAAAAAAATATGAATTTAAAGTTTAGGGGAAATAAAATTATATCAAAGACTTTCATTGTCTCTTTCTTATTTTTATAATAATATTTACCACAAATTTATGAATTGTTAGGTAAAAGTACAATGTTTTACATTCTTCTTTCAAAAAAATTGTACAAAAAAATACAATTCTGTTATCAAATGTAATCATAATTAACAAAAATGCATAAGAAACATTCTGTCTAAATTATTTGTCACTTCAAAATTTAGTAAAATATCGACTAACCAAATATATTTCTCTTGAAATGTGTGTTTGTTCCAACAAAGCTACTTAGTTCACTTTCTATTTCTTATTTTTAATTTTTATTAATAAAAAATTAGAAAAACTTATTTGTTTAAAATTTATACTTTATTATTAAAAATATCGTATGTTCCTAAATCTTAATTGATGACCTTTGGAGTAAATCAATTAATCGTATTTTCCTAAATATATTCTTAACTAATAATCCTAAATAAATATTACTAACTACAAATACTACTAATCTTCCGTTAATAAATCAAGTTTACTTCCAAACATAATTTATTGTTAATTATTAAAATTTAAATTATATTAGAGAAAAATGGGTCTGAACATCAGATAACTCCTTTAAAATTATATCTAATTTAATGACATTTTTATAAGTATTAATAATTCATCTTGAATTTATAAATCTATCCTCCTATATTTATATTAGAAGTAAGAAGGAAGAAATAATATATAAAATGTATGGATAGATTCTAAATAGCATGGACTGCTCGGTAGAGTTGGCGCCATAGCAATAGCTACTTGGCTAGCTGTATATGTAACATTAGCATAAATCACTTATACTTTAGCTAGTTTGTTGGGCATCGCTCTTATTAGATTTCGGAAATCAGAATTATTTGGTTGAGTTACCAATTTACAATTTATCGGATGATTTGATTGAAAAATCGGCGATTTATTGACGATTTTTGCAAAATCGACCGAATCGATTCCAAAATTTTGACCAATTTTTGGTTAATTTATCGGCGATTTTTCAAAAATCGCCCGATTTCTATAATTTTTGTTACCGAATTTAGTACATTTATCAATTTTTTTTCTTACAAATTCATCAAATTTAATCAAAATTTGAATTTTTCAAGTCTAAAATTTTAAGCCGGGCACAGTTATGAACATAACATTTCAATGTAACTTACTCCCTCCGTCCCTTAATGTTTTTCCTGTTTTGACTGGACACGTTTGCCAATGCATACTTTTGATTGTTAATATCTTGAATTTCGTATTAGTATTAATTATAAAAGCTTTACTGTATTAAAGTACTCATAAATACGAATCCAACAAGATCACTCATGACTATATTTGGTCTTATAAATTAGACGTAAATTAGTAATTTATCTCATGTTATGAACAGTCCCGACATATGAAACAAGAGTGATATTAAGGGACGGATGGAGTATTTATTAACAGGAATGGTCGTGTTCGTGTCTATAGGCAAGCAATACTTCGCCTTGATCCCCAACACTGTTCCCGAATCTAGGATAGAAAAGAAAAGAATAAAAAACGAGAAATTTTCTCTTCTCTCCAAATCTTTTCAAAAGTGGGAAGAAGATTTTTGAGACAAATATATAAAGAGTTTCTTTCCTATTCTTTAACTTTCTTTCCAAATAAATTATTCAGGAACAAGTTGTGGAAATATATTTTCCACCTTTCTTTTCTTTTCTTTCCAAAAAAAGTTTCTGGAACACGGTGGCTGTGTTAGTGTTAGAAAAATGGAGTTTTTAGAGTATAATTAATTTATATTCTTGATGTTAAATTCCGGATTTTAACGATTGGAAATTGTTCCTTGCTATGAGCACTTCAATTTTCATATATGGGTCTAAGTAATTTTCTTAGTGAAATCCATAGAGAAATAGAGTTGAAGTGGGTAGCTTGAAAGAACTTGAAAATGAGAATGGTTATTTGTCCCACATTGAAATAAATAAAGGGGGTTGTTGGCTTTATATAGAATCACACACATGGGTAGTGTACAACTACTAAGGTGTATGATGGTGCATGGTGTTACTGTGTGCTCCACGCGCGCGCACACACACACACGCGTGCGCCGCCCCTGGGCGAGGGATTTTATTTATGTGTTTAAATATATTTTAATTAGAATAAATATATATATATATATATATCGATTGGGATCAGTACTTGGAATAAATCACTAAAATCCTGATGTTGTGTCCTAGACAGAATTTGATAATATATATATATATATATATATTCAGATTAATTAAAATAAAAACTGATATGTGTGGATAAGATATATACGTAACTGTTACGATTTATTCAGACATCTAATACTGATGGGCCAAGTCCTGATGAAATCCTGAAGGTACTACCAGATCCTGATGACTTGATCAAATACTGATGGACCTCAAGTCCTGACGGTACCAGATCCTGATGATCAAATACTGATGAATACTGATGGACCTCAAGTCCTGACGGTACCAGATCCTGATGATCAAATACTGATGGACGTACATCAGATCCTGACGGACTAAAATCCTGATGGATCAGATCCTGATGTTGTGTCCTGGACAGAATTTGATAATATATATATATATATATATATTCAGATTAATTAAAATAAAAACTGATATGTGTGGATAAGATATATACGTAACTGTTACGATTTATTTAATTGAAAATCAGCTGTTACAGCCGTTTTGATTACATTAAATCGACCGTTTCATTCATATTAAATGGAATGGGGGTTACAATATTGATGAGGGTGGTATCAGTTACGTTTGGCCTCTCTTATAAATAGAGAGCTAAGCTACTGATTTTATACATACACCAGACCACACCTTACATTCTCTTCTCTACACTCTCTGTTCTCCCTACGGCCATAGTTTCTTGTACTTAAGGTTTTTTTCGGCGACTGAGGTGCTAGTCGAAGTTGAGCTTTTTGATTACTGTGATCATTTAGCTCGGAGCTGTTTTATCCTGGGAGAGGTGTTGCAAGCATCCCAACACAGTGTAAGTGGGGGCAATTATCTCTTCAAGAGCAGTCAGGTTTTTTGAGCAAATCCTGATGACTCAGCTGTTCTCTTATTTGTTTGATATACTGCTTTAGCTATGGCTACTGGTATGTCTTCTGTCCTTCCTTCGTTTTTACAGTTACTGACATGCATGCTTTTTACCTTCGTGTGTTGTTTCGTTAATTGCTTACTTGGCCTTGGCTTGTTAAATACGATATATGACTGCCTCTATTTTACTATATTAGTGAATATTTCCAACATTCTTGAAGAGATAATTCGTTATATAGTATTTAGCATAATGGTTAACGAGAGTGAAATTCCTGCTAGTGGTAGTTCGGTTGCATCTGCTGGGGTCATAGATTGGACCACTTACAGTTTTCCACAACCCGTTGAATTAACTGGCTTGCCAGAGAAATTCAATGGGGGCGTTGGCTTTTCTCGTTGGCAGAAAAGGATGAAGTTGTGGTTGACTGTAAAGGGTCTATGGCCTGTTGTGGAATATGAGAAGCCGGTTGTGGATCAAGAGAAGGCTGAATCAGTTAAGGGTTTTGCGAAGTGGGCTGAGAAGGATGGGGTGGATAGGGCGGCCATTTTAGCTGCTCTCACGAACACATTGTTTGATGTATACTCCTCTGATGCCTACACCGCAAAACTCTTATGGGAGAAGCTGGACCAGACACATAATACTGACTCACAAGGTCTGGAAAAGTATTCTGTGGTGAGGTTCCTTGATTTCAAGCTGGTGGACAATAAGTCCATGACTGAGCAAGTGCATGAGTTCGAGATGATAGTGCATGCTTTGAAGGAGTCTGGAATGGACCTCCCCGAAAAGTTTAAGGTGATGAGTGTGATTGAAAAGCTTGCAAAGTCTTGGGAAGAGTTCTTTCTCTCCCTGAAAAGACAGAAAGGAGAGATCACCTAGACCAACCTTATGCTGGACATCTCGGTGCAAGAACAACAAAAGTCCAAACAGGGACATGTGATGCCAACTGAGCATGGAAGCTCGAAGGTAAATGTAGCAACTGTAGGACAGAAAAGGAAGGTTGTCTCTAAGAAGGGTAATAGTAATAAACCTAAGAATGACAAGGATAAGGCCAAGAAACCAAAGGCAAACAAACCATGTTGGTCTTGTGGGCAGGTTGGGCACTGGAGTAAGGACTGCCCTACAAAGAAAGCAAAGAAAGCCGAGGGGGTAGCTCAAGCGAATGCTATGCTTGGAACCTCAAGTGGGCCTGTAGCGAACATGGTTGTTGGTGAGGCTTTGGCTTCTGAAACCAACGTTGACCGGTATGTTACCTACAACCCTGTACTATTTTCCACTTATCTGTCAAATGAATGGTTGATTGATACTGGAGCTAATGTGCATATTTGTGCTGACATTAGTTTATTTGTATCTTATCAACAGAGTCATAGCTTGACAGTGATGATGGGGAACACAAGTGCCGCTCAAGTACATGGAATAAGAAACGTGGACTTGAAGTTTCCTTCGGGTCGTATTCTATCCCTGACGAGAGTGCATCATGTTCCCAACATGCGTAGAAATATAATAAGTGGAAGATGTTTAGTAGCTAATGGTTTTGAAGTCTCTCTCAAATGTAATAAAGTAGTTCTTATTCGTACTGGTACTTTCTTTGGCAAGGGTTACTTGTCAAATGGTTTATTTGTAATAAATGCTGAGCCCGTTTTGGGTGCTTTAAATAATATTACTCCTTCTGTTAACTGTGTTGAATCTTCAACTTTATGGCATGCTAGACTTGGTCACTTAAATTTTGGTGCTCTTAAAAATATGATGAACTTAGAGTTGATTCCAAGACATACCATAGAAAAAAATTCTAAATGTCAAGTATATGTGTCTGCTAAACAAATAAGGAAACCTTTTCATAATATTGTTAGGGATTCAGACTTGTTAGATTTAGTACACACTGATATTTGTGAATTTGGTGGTGTGTTGACTAAGGACTAGTTTAGATACTTCTTTACCTTTATAGATGATAGTAGTAGATACTGTTATGTTTATTTACTTAGACATAAGGATGAAGCACTTAGTAAATTCATTATATATAAAACTAAAGTAGAAAAACAAACTAGTAAGGTACTTAAGAGGTTGAGATCTGATAGAGGTGGTGAGTATACGAGTAACGCTTTTAATGAATTTTGTGCAAGCAATGGAATAGTTCATGAAGTTACCCCACCATACACACCTGAGTCTAATGGGGTTATTGAGCGAAAGAACAGAACATTTAAAGATATGATTAAAGTATGCTTATTAATTCTGGGTTGCCTAAATACATGTGGGGAGAAGCTCTGAATACGGCTTGCCATATTCTGAATAGAGTTCCTCTGAAACACATGGATAAGACACCCTATGAGTTATGGAAGAGCAAGAAGACTAGTCTTAAGTATCTTCGTGTGTGGGGGTGCCTTGCTAAGGTACTTGTCCCTGAACACAAGAGAAAGAAACTAGGTCCGAAGACTGTTGATTGTATCTTTATAGGCTATCTTGAAACCACTACAGCTATGAGATTTTTAGTGTTAAAATCTGACATAGATGGTATAGTGGCAAACACGATAGTTGAGTTTCGTGATGCTACATTCTTTGAGGATGTTTACCCTATGAAGACTGGTATGCCTCAAGATACTTATACTGAAGATCCTACTCACACATCAAGTTCTATTCCTGATCATGTGGAAAAGATGACAAATGTGGGGGCAGAACCTAGTAGTAGCTCTACTCCTAAAGAGGTAGAGGAACCACGAAGGAGTAAGCGTGCAAAGGTAGTCAAGGATTTTGGAAGTGATTTTATCACTTACAATGTCGAGGACGAACCTTTAACTTTCCAACAAGCTATGGATTCTTCAGAGTCTAGGCACTGGAAGGGCGCTGTAAAGAGTGAAATTGACTCTATTGTTTCTAATGGAACATGGGAGTTAGTTGATCTCCCTCCTGGGTGTTCTACTATCGGGTGCAGATGGATCTTTAAAAGGAAGTTGAACCCTGACGGCTCAATAGATAAGTACAAAGCTAGACTGGTAGCTAAGGGTTTTAAGCAAAAGGAGGGAATTGATTACTTTGACACATACTCTCCAGTAGCTAGAATGACAACAATCCGAATGCTTGTAGTATTGGCTTTCGTACATGGTCTTATCACCCATCAAATGGATGTAAAGATAGCTTTTCTTCATGGTGAACTTGAAGAAGAGATTTATATGGATCAGCCTGAGGGATTTGTTGCATCTGGTAACGAAAGGAAAGTATGTAAGTTGATCAAATCCATCTATGGCTTGAAACAAGCTCCTAGGGATTGGCATAAAAAGTTTGATGAAACTATAGTGCCGTTCAGTTATGATATTAATGATAGTGACAAGTGTGTCTACACCAAAGTTAAAGGTAGTGAGTGTGTCATCTTGTGCCTATATGTACATGACATATTACTGTTTGGAACCAATATAGAGATTATTAACGAGACAAAATCTTTCTTGAAAAGGCATTTTGAAATGAAGGATATGGGTGAGGCTAGTGTGATTCTTGGTCTCAAGCTGACACAGTCAGCTGAGGGAATAACTTTATCGCAATCTCATTATATAGAGAAATCTATACTTGAGAAATATGGTTATTCACAGTGTAGAATCGCTAGTACACCCTATGATCCTAAAGTTGCCCTTGTGAAGAATACTTCAGGAGTACCTGTGTCTCAGTTAAGGTATTCTCAAATTATAGGGAGTTTGCAGTATCTTGCTAACTGCACTAGACCAGATATTTCATACTCTGTGTCTAAGTTGGCTAGATATACAAGCTGTCCAAACAGAACTCATTGGGATGCTCTTGATAGAGTACTTAGATATCTGAAAGGCACAATGTACCTTAGTTTACACTATAGGAGATTTCCTGGTGTGCTTGAAGGGTACAGTGATGCAAGTTGGATAGCTAAGAAGTCCGGTTCCAATGGAGTGACTAGATACGTGTTCACCTTAGCAGGGGAGTAATATCCTGGAAGTCGACCAAACAGACTTTAGTAACTCGGTCTACATTTGAGGCTGAGTTGTGTGCACTTGATGCCACGAGGACGGAGGCTGAATGGTTACACGGACTTATGTCCGCGATACCTGTAGTAAGCAAACCGCTTCCTGCGCTTGCTATTCATTGTGATAGTAAAACAACTATCGACAAGATTAGCAGTAAAAAGTATAATGCTAAAACAAAGAGGCACATCCAAGTTAGACTAAAGTCTATTAGGGGTTTAGTGTCTGATAGGATTATAGCTGTAGAGTTCATAGGAACTCAGAATAATATAGCTGATCCTTTAACTAAAGGACTGGAACCTGCAGTGGTCCTTAAGTCGAGGTTGGGGATGGGGCTGTCAACCCATCATAGTTCATCATCAGTGGGAACCCAATACACATGAGAGGAGATCCCTTGAAGTGTATTCAATGTGGTAATAACAAGCTGTAAGGATGAATTGGTAGTACCTTTGCTACATAGATGATACTGTTGTATCTGAGTCTATCCCCTGTGAACCTAGAAGGTACTGACACTGCTAGTAAGCAAGAGTTATTATAACTCTGAATGGGGTCAAGTCATTCGACGAGATGGTAGCAGTACATCTCTGGAGAAGCCCAGCTAAGCGAATGTAATTGTGTGGTCGCAATTAGAGGAAAGGGTTATTCCTTGAAGCATTCGACGAACAGGATCGAGACAAGACCATTAATGTCTCAAAGCCGTAGATTGGCACCATAGCCTTTGACTTGTCGTCGTCTATGGAACATGATTACATCAAACTGATTAAGATTCAAGGTGAAACAATCCATCTGAATCCGGTAGTCATCGAAGTAGGGGACTTAGGAGGGTTCAAACCCGGAAGGGTACCAACTCTGAAAAACAAGTCATGAAGAGAAACCTGAAGCATTTCTGTATGGATTTGTGGGGGATTGTTAGAAAAATGGAGTTTTTAGAGCATAATTAATTTATGTTCTTGATGTTAAATTCCGGATTTTAACGATTGGAAATTGTTCCTTGCTATGAGCACTTCAATTTTCATATATGGGTCTAAATAATTTTCTTAGTGAAATCCATAGAGAAATAGAGTTGAAGTGGGTAGCTTGAAAGAGCTTGAAAATGAGAATGGTTATTTGTCCCACATTGAAATAAATAAAGGGGGTTGTTGGCTTTATATAGAATCACACACATGGGTAGTGTACAACTACTAAGGTGTATGATGGTGCATGGTGTTACTGTGTGCTCCACGCGCACACACACACGCGCGCGCCGCCGCCGCCCGCCTCGCCACGCCACGACACGTCTCGACTCGGGTCGGCTCGGTCGAAGGCGAATGTCTCGGCGTCTCGCGTACGCGAGGCGACCTGGGCGAGGGATTTTATTTATGTGTTTAAATATATTTTAATTAGAATATATATATATATATATATATATCGATTGGGATCAGTACTTGGAATAAATCAGGAACTGGTCAGACATCTAATACTGATGGGCCAAGTCCTGATGAAATCCTTAAGGTACTACCAGATCCTGATGACTTGATCAAATACTGATGGACCTCAAGTCCTGACGGTACCAGATCCTGATGATCAAATACTGATGGACGTACATCAGATCCTGATGGACTAAAATCCTGATGGATCAGATCCTGATGTTGTGTCCTGGACAGAATTTGATAATATATATATATTCAGATTAATTAAAATAAAAACTGATATGTGTGGATAAGATATATACGTAATTGTTACGATTTATTTAATTGAAAATCAGCTGTTACAGCCGTTTTATTATATTAAATCGACCGTTTCATTCATATTAAATGGAATGGGGGTTACAATATTGATGAGGGTGGTATCAGTTACGTTTGGCCTCTCCTATAAATAGAGAGCTAAGCTACTGATTTTATACATACACCAGACCACACCTTACATTCTCTTCTCTACACTCTCTGTTCTCCCTACGGCCATAGTTTCTTGTACTTAAGGTTTTTTCCGACGACTGGGGTGCTAGTCGAAGTTGAGCTTTCTGATTACTGTGATCATTTAGCTCGGAGCTGTTTTATCCTGGGAGAGGTGTTGCAAGCATCCCAACACAGTGTAAGTGGGGGCAATTATCTCTTCAAGAGCAGTCAGGATTTTTTAGCAAATCCTGACGACTCAGCTGTTCTCTTATTTGTTTGATATACTGCTTTAGCTATGGCTACTGGTATGTCTTCTGTCCTTCCTTCGTTTTTACAGTTACTGACATGCATGCTTTTTACCTTCGTGTTTTGTTTCGTTAATTGCTTGCTTGGCCTTGGCTTGTTAAATACGATATATGACTGCCTCTATTTTACTATATTAGTGAATATTTCCAACAGTTAGAACTTTGGAGAGAAAAGAAAAGAATGAAAACAGATTAATTTTCTTTTCTTCTCAAATCTTTTCAAAAATGGGAAGAAGATTTTGAAGACAAATATAAAGAGAATTTGTTCTCTAATCTTTAGCTTTCTTTTCTCTTCTTTCCATAAAAATCATTCTGGAACAAGTTGTGGAAATTACTCATAACTTTTCTTTTCTTTTTTTTCCAAATAATTTTTCTGGAACACAGTGTAAGGGTTCTAAATTTTCAAATTTTTGTACATATAAGTTTATAGAATACGTGATTTCAAAAAAAAAAAAGTTTATAGAATACGTAATATACATATATATTAGAAGAACAAAGTTCAGTGGAGATCATGTTTTTTGTGGAGTCCTGGAGTCCACCTTTGTTCAGCATACATTCATCCGCATTTAACAATGTTTTACCAATGCAAAACGTTTCCTCCTAAACATGACCGTAAACTGCTCCGAAACTTGCCTAAACATCTCATGAATTAATTTTCAAAATATTGTTCTTGAACACTTGGTTCTGCAAAATAAAATTTGTTCTGCAAATTCAATATTTTGTCGTTGCGGGCAATATAATATATATTTTTGATGGATTTCGACGATATTGTTGAAAAAACCCTACTAATTTTGGTGATGACCATAAAAAATTGTTAAATATAATGTAAAATGATGATAAATGTATGCAGAACAAAGGTGGACTCCAGGACTCCACAAAAAACATGGTTATATTAGAATTCCAAAAAAACGGTTTTACCTAAAATTTCCTGGCCCGACCCTGTCAAATAAACTAGTACTCCCTCCGGTCCATTATATAAGGCATTTGACTTTTCTGCACGTAACTTTAGGTGTTTTGACTACATAGCTAAAATTATTATTTTTTAAATTTTCTTTTTCTAAATAAAAATTAAAGTATCATATTTTTATTCAAAAAAGGAAAAATTTAAAAATAATAATTTTAGCTATATAGTCAAAGCACCTAAAGTTACGTGCAGAAAAATCAAATGCCTTATATAATGGACCGGAGGGAGTAATGTTTAAAATTTTGCTGTGAACGCATTTTCCATGTATGTACGTTCATCCTCAAAGTCACATAAGTACGTTGTTGTCTTCGCTGATACCATACTTATTGTCACAGGGGTGGGTTTTCGAACCTGAATTTTCACCCTTGTGCGGCCTGCCCTTGTAGCCCGAACCAAGAACAGTCAGCCTTCGAGAGAGGTTGACACCAAGCAACCCGTCAATACCAAGCACAGCGGAACACTTAACCCAAAACGCAACACAGAACCAACGTGTGTGCAAATGTGTCTGATTACTAAGCAAATGTAAACACACACACAATTTACAGGCACCAAGCCCAACCTTTATATTAATCACAATATAAGGATACAACCCAGACTTATGCTTACAGACTTTGCCTACTGCCTAGCATAAAATATACAAGTGCAGAATACAATTGAACTTGTACAAAACCAACTTCAGCATACATATAAAATGTCTATCTCTATATATAAGCCAAAACCCATGCCCAGCACCCATGTACTTGGCAGTTACCAGCAGTTACCAATATTTAAATTGCTTCCAACTGCATTTCCCACCATTCCTTGAGCCACAACTGTAAGGTAGTTATCTCACCCACTTATTTTTGCCTTTTCCCCAGCAATACACATAATATATAGCACATATATATGCCACCAACATGTGCCCACGTTTTTGACTTTGCCTTAGTCATATTGGACTCCTAGCTCAGCTTCCAGCCTTGTGTTGCCCACATAAAACCCCCCAGCAAGCCAACAAACTCAGCCAACCATGTCTGAACCAACTTGGCACCACCACCCAACCGGACACCCATGCTGCCAGCATCAACCCGTGAAGCCACCCGCACCAACCAGTCGAGCCACCCCGGCACCAAATATGTTTTCCAGCCAAAGAGTCTTACAAACCCTCCCACACTTTGAGTTTGATGTCCTCATCAAAACATCAACAATTCTGAGAACCCATTTCTCCAAGTAGCAAACCAACACCTCAAAACCCAAGGCTGCAATTCCGTCTGCGGTATGCCACTGCCCCAAAACCAACTACCATAAGCTGATCAAGTAAACCTCCATAAACTAGCTCCCATTGTCACCATAACCTGATGACTCTGTGTAGACGCCCAGCCGCCCACACACCAATTTCCATTCCGACTCAAGTTCCAGCAGCGCCCCCAACCTTTGGAGACATCGACTTAGGCCCAACCAGAAAACCATCAAGTTCGCCACTATAACCAGGAGAGTCGTCAGCCTTTGGTTCGATTCCACAAACCACACTACCAACAACCACCTGTAGAGCCCCCAACTTTCTGACCTTCTTTTTGCCCTTATCAACTTGCATAGGAACAGCCTTAACAAAACATGGACATGCCTCATCCATGATCATAATTCCACCATAACGCACCATAATAGTACTACTAGTCATGATAAAGAAATCCATCCCTAAGATGCAATCAAAATCATCTAAGGCAACAACATGAAAAGTAAAGTTACCTTGCCATTCACCAATTTTCAAGTCCACACTTGAATAACCCCGAATTTTCTGCACCTCCGCATTAGCCATCTTAATCTGACTCGAACATGATTCCAACTTCAGTCCAAGTTCATCAGCACATTTACCCCCAATAAAACTATTAGTAGCACCCGTGTCCACCATAGCCATCACTGTTTTCCCATTCACTAAGGCCTTTACATACATTAATCCATCATCCTCAACAGATTTTTCAGTCCTTAGTGTAACCAAACGCATAGGATTCGCCCTTGCAAAACCCATTTCATTTTCCTCATTATCTCCATCCTTCTCTTCTTCAACAGAAAGAGCATTCAGTCTCTCTTTCTTGGGACATTGCCTTGCAAAATGTGGCCCTCCACATATGAAACAACCTTTGTCACCAACACCTTGAGACTGCTTATCACCCTTGGCATCACCAGTACCATTTTTCCCATTGTTCTTCTTGTTCCTGCTCTCATCCTTGTGATTCTTTCCACCGTTTTTACCCTTCTCAGTTTCAGAACCAACATGCTTGTAGTCAACCAAACCATCAGCAGCGGCCACAGCAGTCGGCAAGTCCTTCACAGCCTGCCTCCTCAATTCTGCCTGCGCCCAAGGTTTGAGTCCAGCCAAGAAATTGAACAACTTATCCTCATCCGACATGTTCTTTATATCCAGCAACAAAGAACTAAATTCTTTCACATAATCTCGAACAGTTCCCGTTTGTCTGAGATTCCTTAAACTCTCTCTAGCAAGCCAAGAAGCATTAAGTGGCAGAAATTGCTCCTTAAGTTCCTTCTTCAATGCCTCAAATGTGGTTATTGCTGGCCTGTCCACACTCGCATCACCATCAGTACGAGTCCGCCACCACAATTTAGCATCGCCAACCAAATACATACTCGTGATTGAAACTTGCTCCCTTTCATCAATATGAGCAGCCTTAAAATATTGCTCCATATCCCACAAGAAATTCTCCAGATCCTTCGCAACCCTTGCGCCACCATATGACTTTGGTTCTGGAATTTTCACATTCAAATGGCTCTCCCTGGAACCACCTGCTAAACTACTCGCCACAGCCCCCTTCATGATTGCAATTTCATTACCCATCGTTCGCAACTGATCCCCAACATTCTCAGATGAAGTAGCCGTTGTTGCAAACAAATCAGTGAATTTGCCATCACTTGTAGCCATGAACGCAGCAACCATTCCTTTGAATTCGTTCAAGTCATCCCTCAAAACTTGAATCTGATTTGCCAAACAAATCTCATCAATCGACAAAGGCGTGCCCACAAATTCTTCCAGCCTTGCCAACCTTTCACCAGTGGAATTTCCTCCAACCATGATTCCGTCTGACCAACAAACTTACAACGAAGCTCTGATACCAGTTGTCACAGGGGTGGGTTTTCGAACCTGAATTTTCACCCTTGTGCGGCCTGCCCTTGTAGCCCGAACCAAGAACAGTCAGCCTTCGAGAGAGGTTGACACCAAGCAACCCGTCAATACCAAGCACAGCGGAACACTTAACCCAAAACGCAACACAGAACCAACGTGTGTGCAAATGTGTCTGATTACTAAGCAAATGTAAACACACACACAATTTACAGGCACCAAGCCCAACCTTTATATTAATCACAATATAAGGATACAACCCAGACTTATGCTTACAGACTTTGCCTACTGCCTAGCATAAAATATACAAGTGCAGAATACAATTGAACTTGTACAAAACCAACTTCAGCATACATATAAAATGTCTATCTCTATATATAAGCCAAAACCCATGCCCAGCACCCATGTACTTGGCAGTTACCAGCAGTTACCAATATTTAAATTGCTTCCAACTGCATTTCCCACCATTCCTTGAGCCACAACTGTAAGGTAGTTATCTCACCCACTTATTTTTGCCTTTTCCCCAGCAATACACATAATATATAGCACATATATATGCCACCAACATGTGCCCACGTTTTTGACTTTGCCTTAGTCATATTGGACTCCTAGCTCAGCTTCCAGCCTTGTGTTGCCCACATAAAACCCCCCAGCAAGCCAACAAACTCAGCCAACCATGTCTGAACCAACTTGGCACCACCACCCAACCGGACACCCATGCTGCCAGCATCAACCCGTGAAGCCACCCGCACCAACCAGTCGAGCCACCCCGGCACCAAATATGTTTTCCAGCCAAAGAGTCTTACACTTATCTTGTAATGCATGAAAGGAACTAAAACAAAATGAAAGAAGAATATGAGAGAGACTCTTAATCGCACTCTTATGCATCCCTACACCTATACAAACCCATAAACAAAGCAAGCAAGATCTGATGTGAAAAATCACACCCTTGATGCTTAATTTTTTACCACTTAAAACTTCTTTTTGGTAGGGACTAGGGACTAATTATAAAATAGAACCAATCCCAATTCGGAAAAAATAATTTAATTACACGTGTATAATTCTACCTTATTTTAGGTGAAAACTAATGGTGAAGTATGGTGTAGTGGTTCTTTACTTAAAGCAATATATAATTAGATTCTTTCTGCTTGTAATGACCAATAAAATGACCCAAAAAGTATATATGACGTCAAAAACTAAGGTAAACTATTTAGATTATTACAGTTATATCATGATTACGTGATTTTTTACGAGATCGAACTCCATATTGCTGTGCAATTTGCAAATGATATGGTCTGCCAGTTATGCCTGTGATTCTCATTGATTTAACTCTCGTTATGGTATTAGCATACGTGGTAACTCAACCGGAAATTGCACGAACATTAAGTAATTGCTCGTGTTGCGATGACGCGATGTGATAACTCAAATAATAAAAATTTACGAGAACAAACTCATTTATAAAACATATAAGCGTATTTATTTTAAAAAATATAGAAGTTCAAAATTTATCAAAATACAAAACTCACATTTATCGCTCAATATTTTACTATCATTATCTTTTAATCATTCTTTAAAAAAAAGCTCAAAATGACAAACTAGCAAACTGATCAACACAAGAAACAGGAAGGTGACAAGTAGAATCAGGTTCTTGTCTTCTTGAAGTTTCCTTTCTTTTACATCAAGAGATCAAGATTGAAAGTTCCTTTTGTCCCTACCAAAATCCCTAACTTGCATATATTTATATCAACCCGTGTAAGCATAACTGTCAAGAAAATCTAATGCAAGTCAAGAGCACCAAGAAAATACTACAGTAACTGAGCATCGACTCTCCCATTTCTCACGTTCGATTATCGAATTTTTTGTTACGGACTCCTTCCATGGGGAACTGTCCACCATGGAATCCCGAAACTGTGCAAAAGATAATGGAAATGTTCTGGGGAAAATATCAGCAAGAGAGCCCTGATCATAGGAGGGAGACCAAGAAGATTAGAGGGACAGTGGTGCTGATGAAGAAAAATATATTAGACCTGAGCGATTTGGGCTCTTCGTTTCTTGATCGAGTGCACGAGTTGATGGGACGAGGTGTTTCTCTCCAGCTCATCAGCTCTGTTCATGTTGATCCAGGTCAGTTTCTCTTTAATTGTACAAACTTTAAATTTTTTCTCTTCTTCACTTCTGTTCTCCAAGTTCAAATCTATAATTCTAGGAATTTATCGATATCGACTTGGGAAATTATAGCAGTACGTCCTTCACAATGTAGCACCACAGATCATAACCAATGCCGGAATATACTCTCAACTCTGAAGTTTTTTCAATGATTTTTCAATGCTCTGATAAGCAAGCAACTTTTTTTATACTAATGTATTTGTAATCCAGCCAACGGAAGAGGAAAACTCAGCAAAGGAGCATATCTGGAAAATTGGATTACTAGGATTACCTCGGTGACAGCAGAAGATGCTTCGTTTAGCATTACATTTGACTGGAACGAGTCCATGGGCGTTCCAGGTGCTTTCATTATTAAAAACCATCATCGCAGTCAGTTCTACCTAAAAACAGTCACCTTAGAAGACTTCCCTGGTCATGGAAGAGTCCATTTCGTATGCAATTCTTGGGTTTACCCAGCACATCGTTACAAATATGACCGTGTCTTCTTTGCAAACAAGGTATAGCCACCCTGAATCCATTATACGAATCCATTATCTATTTCATTTCCTAGAAGAATCAAGCTATTTTATTTTAAGATATACAATCTTTTTTATCAGGCTTACCTACCACATAATACACCAGCACCACTGAGAGAATACAGAGAAGTTGAACTTATTAATCTTCGCGGAAACGGAACGGGAATGCTGAAGGAGTGGGATAGAGTTTATGACTATGCATACTACAATGATCTTGGAAGCCCAGACAAGGGCCTAAAATATGCTCGCCCAGTGCTTGGTGGATCGAAAGAGTACCCGTATCCTCGCAGAGGACGAACAGGTCGCATGCCAGCAAAAAATGGTCAGAATTATTCATCCTTTTTTTTTTTCCTTTGTTTACCAAGCACATCTTTTTACACAATTGAATGATAAATTGATAACCACTTTCTTTATTGTTATTTATTTCTTTTTTATAATCTGCATAATAGCCACTTATGTTGTTATTTAAACGAGCCAAAAGGCTAGAGTATCTCTTTTGGTAGAATTAAATGTTTTCAATCTGAATTAAGAATCCTGAATCCTATCATCACTACAGACCGCAACACTGAAAGTAGATTGCCTCTACTAAGTTTGGACATTTATGTTCCACGCGACGAAAGGTTCAGTCACATAAAGTTTTCAGATTTCCTTGCCTATGCTCTGAAGTCCCTCGGTCAGATAGTAGTACCAGAGATTAATGCTTTATTTGATAAAACTCCCGGTGAATTCGATACATTCCAAGATGTAATGAAACTCTATGAAGGTGGGATACGGTTACCTGATGGGGACAAATTGAAAACACTCAAGGAATGCATCCCATGGGAGATGCTCAGAGAACTTGTTCGTACTGACGGTGAGCAATTTCTCAAGTTTCCGATGCCTGATGTAATCAAAGGTAACATCACATCTTTTTGTCTCACCTCATTTAATTTACAGTCAGCATTCTGAAATTAAAGCAATTTTTTTACCTGGCTACCGGAGCCTTTTTTGCAAACTCTTAAAATTTTAGAATTAAGAAGAAAAAAACAAGTCAGTAGTAAACAAGCAGGGAATTTATTTCAAGATGAAGGTCTTACCACTTAATTGTCCTCAAATAACGAATAGTTCGAGTACCTATGTTTATCTATTGCAGAGGACAAGTCTGCATGGAGGACAGACGAAGAGTTTGCACGTGAAATGCTCGCAGGAGTGAATCCTGTTTCCGTTCGTTGCCTCCATGTAAATATAACTTTCGCTTCGGATCAGTTTATAGGAATGATTTCTGATACTGATTTCTAAACTTTTTTTACTACTTCACCTATCAGGAGTTTCCACCAACTAGCAAGCTAGACCCAAAAGTATATGGTAATCAAACCAGCTCAATCACAAGGGAACACATTGAGAAGACCATGAATGGCCTAACTGTATATAAGGTAAACGTTTGAACAAGTTATTCTCTCTTGCGAGTTCTAAATATGTGGATTTGTACCACCTGTTAAATTTAGAAAACAAGCAGCAATAAATTATAGTACCTTGAGAATTCAGAGTTATTGACCTATTTATAATTTTCTCCTGTCATAAAAGTACAGGCTATTAGGAGAAAAAGGCTATTTATATTAGATCACCATGATGAACTGATGCCATATCTAAGACGGATCAATACCACCACCACCAAAACCTACGCCACTCGCACTCTTCTATTGCTTCAAGATGATGGGAAACTAAAACCGTTAGCAATTGAGTTAAGCTTACCACATGCACAAGGAGACATACATGGGGCTACCAGTCAAGTATATACCCCGTCAGAGGATGGCATTGAAGGTTCAGTGTGGCAGCTGGCAAAAGCTTATGCTGCTGTTAGTGATTCAGGCTACCACCAGCTCATAAGCCACTGGTATTTACCATGCAGTGTAATTAAGTTTATTAATATATACTCAGTATCTCGCACATTCTAGTCCATGGCAACTCCCCCACGCACATAAGGAGTTTATACAGTGACTGCTAAAGAGAATGATATTTGTTAAGTACAAGGTATAAGGTTTTGTGATACGCGTACCTAAATTTAATTTCTGGTTGCAGGCTGAATACACATGCAGTGATTGAGCCATTTATCATTGCAACAAACAGACAATTGAGTGTAATTCATCCAATATATCAGCTTTTGCATCCCCATTTCCGTGATACAATGAACATTAATGCCTTGGCTAGACAGATCCTCATTAACGCTGATGGAGTTCTTGAGAAGACAGTGTTTCCAGCTAAATTTTCAATGGAGATGTCTTCTTTTGCATACAGAAGTTGGATTTTCACAGAGCAAGCGCTTCCATCTGATCTACTAAAAAGGTAAAGAAGTTATGATGCCTATCTTTGTAAAATTATATCCACAGTTTATATCTTTAAGAAAACCAGAAACTACCTTCTTTTCCTGTGCATTGTAGAGGAATGGCAGTTCCAGACTCAAGGCAACCCCATGGCCTCAGACTTCTAATTGAAGACTACCCTTACGCGGTTGATGGCCTTGAGATATGGTCTGCAATTGAAACCTGGGTCAAAGAATATTGCTCTCTTTATTACCCAACAGACGAAACAATTCAAGCAGACTCTGAACTTCAATCATGGTGGTTGGAGATACGCAATGAGGGCCATGGTGACAAGAAGGATGAGCCCTGGTGGCCTAGTATGCAGACAAGGGGGGATCTTATCCTAAGTTGTAGCATCATTATATGGGTGGCTTCTGCTCTTCATGCAGCAGTGAATTTTGGGCAATATCCTTATGCCGGCTTCCTTCCAAACCGCCCCACTGTAAGTCGCCGCTTCATGCCTGAGCCAGGCACTCCAGAGTTTGCTGAGCTTGAAACAAACCCTGATTCGGCATTCTTAAAAACTATAACAAGCCAGCTTCCAACACTACTAGGCGTGTCTCTCATAGAAATTCTGTCCAGACATTCAACAGACGAGGTATATCTTGGGCAAAGAGACACGCCTGACTGGACTTCAGATCAAAGAGCACTAGATGCATTTGAGAAATTCGGAAAAAAGCTGGTGGAGATAGAAAACAGGATTGCAAACAGGAACAGTGATGTGAGATGGAAGAACCGAGTGGGGCTTGTTAAGGTGCCTTACACATTACTTTACCCTAACACCTCTGATTACAGTAGAAATGGCGGGCTTACAGGCAAGGGAATTCCTAACAGCGTCTCTATCTGAAAAGAAATTAGCATGTTCTGGTACACAAACAAGAGAATATGTAGCTACAAACTGATTTGTCCTTACGATTCTTTTCTAATTTTTCTGATAACAAACAAGCATTTTCTTGTTATCATCATTGAAGGCAAGAACATGTGGATTGTAACATATGTAACAATTGTATCGCAAAAATGTGGAGTACTATTAATCGTTCTTGACTTGAGCACTTGTTTGAGTTGCGGAGATAGTTGTAACGATGTCTTGACCGATATAAAAAGCTTGGAACATATCTTTAGTTGGGCTAACTTCTGAAAAAATATACCACTATACCAGAGCTCTAACATTCTTCATTTTTGCATATGACACATGTAGGAAGCATCAGCCAAATACTGGTATTGGGAAAAACTTAACTCTGACGCATGCAAATAAAATTCTAATTTTCGATATATAAACAGACTCATTAATCATCAATCAAGCCCAATACCGGGTAAAAAACATACAAGCACAAGATAGTGTACACAATGAACAAAGTACGAGTAAACTGTTAGAATTTTAATATAATATCCTAATAAGACCTTCCTCTAGCATCTTAAGATTTCAGATGATAAACAAACATGAAGCATTCGAGTACCAAATAAGACGTCCTCATTGGTCCAAAAATCAATCCATCTTATCCATAGTACATAATCTCCCTACCCTTTTGCCTTTTCACCATCCCATCTCAATAATTTCCATAAAAATCACTTCCCACTGAACTTAACTCTCTCTCTCTCTCTCTCTCCCTCCCTCCCTCCCTCTCTCTCTCTCTCTCTCATACATAGATCAAAGATGGCCATGGCAACACAAGCCACCCTATTCACCCCACCACTCTCCACCCCAAAATCTCCACTACTGGTGGGCTTCTAAGAAAAGCCCAAGTAGAAGAATTCTATGTCATAACATGGGAATCACCAAAACAACAAATATTCGAAATGCCAACAGGTGGTGCAGCTATAGTGAGACAAGGCCCTAACTTGCTAAAACTGGCCCGGAAAGAACAGTGTTTACACTAGGGACTAGATTGAGGTCCAAGTATAAGATTAAGTATGAGTTTTATAGAGTGTTTCCTGGTGGGGAAGTCCAGTATTTGCATCCTAAAGATGGCGTGTATCCTGAAAAAGTTAATCCTGGTCGTCTCGGGGCTAATCAGAATATGAGGAACATTGGTAAAAATGTGAGCCCGATTGATGTTTTAAGTTCACTGGAAAGCAAGTGTATGATATTTGAAAAAAATGAGAAATGTTATCAGAGCGAGGTTTCGATCCTCGGTCCTGTGGGTTATGGGCCCACCACGCTTCCGCTGCGCCACTCTGATTTGTTGATTATTTAATGTTTATAATCATTAATAAAATTTTAGAGTGCATTTCTTTTGTTTATGTTCCATATTATTACAGCTGTGATTTCAGAAAAAAAAATTAAATTACGGATTCGCAAAATTTTAAATTATTTAATGATTTGGATCAATCATTTTCTAACAAAAAAAATCGATCACTTTCTGTGAAAAGGTCCCCAATATCACAATTTTAGAGTAAATGATCTCAAATATCACAATTCAAGATATTGGCTCCAAATATTATTCTAAAACAAACTTTTGTATAGCGTTTTGCTTTGTTCTTTTCTTTTTTATTTTTAAAAAAATGCTCGAACGCTTACCGTTTTAGGTTTTTTTTTATTATTAACGCTAGATTATATAGCGTTTTCAATGTTGAAAACAACTTCTTAGCTAGCGTTTTCGAGAAACAAAAGATCAGCGTTGTGTGTGGGGCGGGTAAGAACACCACATTATGTGGCGTTTGGGGTTGGGTTGGTGTTTTTTTTTGTTTTGTTTTTTGTTTTCTTCTAAATATATATTTGTAAATAATATTAAAAATTTATAAACAAATGGTCAATTAAAATTGTATTTTTTAAATTAAAAAAATGCAATTTTAATTAAACTTAGGGGTTCAATAATTAACCTTTGAGGTTCAACGTATCCATTTTGGGTTTTAGAAATATTTTGAACGACGAATAAACTGTATGCGAACTTAGGGTTTAGACTTTAGGGTTATTTACAACCTTAGACCCTAAATCCTAACTTATCATGATTTTTAAACGTAACGCGTTTAAAAATCAGGTTGCCGGATTCAATTTTTTAATTAAAATTTTTTAATTTAAAAAATTCAATTTTTATTAAATTTAGGGGTTCAACAATTAACTTTTGGGGTTTAAAAATATTCCGAACAACGAATAAACGGTATACGAACAAAAAAACAAAAACGAAAAAAAACCTATTGTTTTTTTGTTTTTTTAAAATTTGGATTTTAATATTATTTGCAAACATATATTTAGAAAAAAACAAAAAACAAAAAAAGTGATATTTAGGACCATTCCCTTTTAAATTGTGATAAATAGGGCCAACACCATCAATCTCTACTCTTACCGTTATATAAGAAAATAATGTTATTATAAAACCAATACTCTACAACTTGAATTTGCATAAAAAATATTTGACATAATCTTTTCATTCGTACGATCGGATCATTAAAAAAAATATTAATTAAATATGATTATAGGCGGCACTAATTGAAAAATTTTCTAACGTGACCTTTGGAAACTCCAAACTCATACACAATATTAATTAAATATGATTATAGGCGGCACTAATTGAAAAATTTTCTAACGTGACCTTTGGAAACTCCAAACTCATACACAAATGCAATTTTCTAATAATAAATTACTCCTATTAATCTATTTATTATTCATCTATTTAGCCTACAGCAAGTAGCAAGTAGCACACCATGGCTGTAAAGAGAAAAGACCATCAAGCCATGCTTATATGCTAAAGCCTAAAAGTACTCCGGCAAAGCCTGCTTTACCCAATCATGTCATATCATGCAACATTCTGGCATTCTGCTATCTGTGATATCAATAGTTCAACCCCCATCTCATGTCTATTGATGAGACTTTGGTTTTAATTATGAGTGAGGAGCTCTCTTCTTGTGGTCTACCTTCTGCATGAAAGACTTTGCTTTCTTCTCGCACAGCTTTAACTTGATACCACACATTTTTGCACCTAGCTCCCTTACTTTCGAAACCTTGATGCGCCTTCATCAATTACTTTCAACAAACTAAGAACCTTCATTGAGTTTCCATTCACTTGCAGTAAATCTAGCCCTTGCAACTATCTTCATCAGCATTGCAATCAGGGATCAGACGTATAACAGAATTTTCAGAATGTCCTACTTCCCTTAGCATCCAGCTGAGAATTCCGTAAGTATAGTTAACACGTGTAACTCATCATCATGAAAAATTTCACCATACACAGCTGATTACACAAATTCTGAACTCACTCGAGTGCTCAGTAAACGAGTTTTTAATCCTTAAACATTAGATTTAAGGTTTACTATTACAAAAGCCTTTTTCTGCAAGGTCTTTTGATACATGGACCTCAAGGCTAGTAAGCAAGCTAACTCTGCCTATCAGCAAACAATCTTCATTCGTAAATTATGGACTCTAGTTCTGTAACAACATAACAAAACACAGCGTGATCAATATATAATCTGTACGCCAATAGTTACCATATTGTCAAGATATTCAACCATTCATCAACCATTCAACAACTACAATTCAACATTCAACCAAATGACATATGCAGTGATGTATCAATAGGTTTTACTATAGCATTTTCTTCCTATAAAAGCCATGTATCAATCTCTCAATATATACAACTGATTATAACACAATTTATACTCTCTCATCTCCATTGCTATATCTATATACAATTTGACATGGTATTAGAGCAGGTTAGACAGTAGAGGTGTTTTTGCACTAAATCACGCAAGCGTACGTGGTCACAAGTAATACAGATATAAGTCGAGTTCGTTCCCACAGAGATCTGGTTATGGTTTTAATTCAGTAGATGTACCTATGCAACAATGTATGATTATTATTCACTGCTAAGACAATTAACAAATTTGGGTTTAATTAACTAAAATTAACTAAGAAGTAAATTAACAAACTAAGAATTAACTAACTAACAAGAATTGGAATCGAATTACTTCTACAAGATAAACCATGGAATCCTAACTTCATTAAATACTTTGCTTAGATCTGACGCCTTTAATCACTATATGCAATGGTTATGATATCTGATCAGACAACACGAAACAAGTATACGCTACTTCTCAGTATACGAATACCAAACTAAACATACATCCACAAAAGAGATAGAAGATGAATAGACACCAATTATGCTTAGACCCTATATCTCTATAAAATTTGAAAACATAACGGTTGAAGAACAAGTTATCCACATTGATCACATAGGGCAGCATAATATCTCTATTTACGCCACAAATCATGATGTTAAAACATCAACCTATCCTATGCTAGCATGGCAAGTTCTAAATCTCAAGATCCACTCTCGCTTCACAAGAGATTAACAAATTAGATGTTCATGACGCATCTAAATTCATAAAGCACAACCATACGAGGATATCAGATATACATCACACACAGATCTGTAAAGCAATCAAGATACTAAAGCTCCATAAATAAATCCGTTAGAATCCCATGACAACGATTAGTTCATAATCGAACCTCTCGTCATCATGGGATCTGATGAAACCATGATAAAAACAAAGTATAAAAAGATACAAATAAACCTAAGTAATTGATATGTAATGGTTCTACTCCTAATGATACAAATTACAAAGGTTGGATGTGTTTATATAGGCTCTAGAAGTCTTGCCCAGCAAGAAAATACCAAAACAGAATTATAATATAATTTCTGCAAAATACGTTTCCTAAACTGATTCTGTTTTTAAGGAAAATTCGTAGCTGACTTTTCTTCAGTATTTCTGGACCGTTCCAGTTGTATTTGGACCTCTGTACTACTTTAGAATGATAGAGAATTTCGTTATCTTCGCGTGGACTGCTTACGGGCCTCAAACGGACTTCTAAAACTCAAGATATGGCCAAAATAGTAAAAACTGTAATTTTTCAACACCGCGCGCGTGCAACCTGCGCCCATCAGTCTGTTTGTCACGCAACCTGCGCCCACCACGCGCAACCTGCTCATGAAACACCTGTCCCATATTATAGAAAATCTCCCAAGCTTCGCGTGGGCAGTAAGATCGCTGAAAACGGACTTCTAGAACTCCAGATATGTCCAAAACAGTGTAGACTGCGCAACCGTCTCAGAAATCCGAATTTTAATCAATTTATTCTCCAAAAACGATAGAAGCATCAACCTTAATCAACATTCTCGTAAATATGCACAACTAAACAAAACACATCAAAACCACCACAAACTTGAGTCCAAGACAATCAATTTAAGCCGATATAGAACGCTCCAAGTGGATATAAACTCCACTTATCACACCCCCAAACTTAAACCGATGATTGTCCTCAAGCATAAACAATTACAACTAACTAACTAACTAGTACCACTTCCGTAGGTGATCACGGTTGCATTTGGCATATGCAACAAGCCCTTTAAACCCCTTGGCAGCCCTAGTGGACGAGTAAGGTCTCGTGAGGGCCTATAGCGAATGTACCCACAAAATCCATGTAACCTAATAATGCAATGCAATGCAATGCATGAATGCAACTAACATGAAAATGCAAATAATCTAGTACTAATATCCTACCATACCTTCAAATCCTCCCATGCCATATCAACTTAAGAATCAAAGCAAATACACAATGTCTTGGTGTCGAAAGTGCAAGTATTCACATAGTCTACTCAATGAACATGCATAAGTTCTCACAAGTCCATGTCAAATGTAAGAATAAGTTAGTAAACATGCTAAGCCTACAAGAGCACATCTTTGAGACAAAACTCGGGATCTCATACGCAAAAACAAGTAAACACTCACAATCCACTCACAAAAGAATATTCACTCAAGAACAAGGGTAAGTGTATCACTCAATTCCAACAAAATCATAAACATGCTTGACATTTGGTATCAATCTAACTCTTAACACAACATACATCAATGACGACAATCAAAAGGTCTTTATTTGGGTTGTAACGGGGCTAGGGACAAGGTATGTCAAATAAGCCAAAACAGGTGAAGTGTCAAAAGCTAGTAAGTACCATAATAAATCATACACAACACCCTATTTTCCCCCCACATAATTTTTCTATTTTTCTTCCAACAAAAACAATCAACTAGTCGACTAAAGTAGGATCACAACAAACACAAACATGCTCTCATAATATATATATTTTTTTTCTTTTTTTTTCTCTTTTTTTTCGAGAGCTAAATAAAACAATAATATACACAATACAATGATCCCACAATTTTATTACATATGCCGACTATCAAGTAAACAACCAAACCCAATATTCAATATTTCCCCCAAAAGTATGACCAACAATACCCCTCCTTGCACACCTTATTACTCCCTTAAACACTCTACTAGCCTTTGACAATGTGGGTTCAAAATAATGTAAGGCCAATACAAGAAAAAGGTCTAGGCAAGTAATGTGGTATGTCACCGAAAAAATAGGATTAAGCTCAACGGGTTAACTAATTGATCATGTAAATATGGTGTGGTAATATGGGAAAATATGTGGTTATTCCTAAATGCCTTTATCATTTTAATCGTCAAATAATGTCATGCGTTTCAAGAAAGATCTCAAACAACTGCTAGCAATGCAAACAATCCGTGGACACTCAAGCAAACGAATAAATTGTAACAAATATGCAATATGGCTCAAAATCTCACTTGGTGGAAAAACGTACTCAATCCCAAGCAAAAATCTCTCTAACGCACCTACTTGTATTCAAAGCATGCAAACTAAATCATCTTGCACATATTCATGTCCTTCTAATTACTTATAACATTCAATAAGTCTACTAGCTTCAACTTACTAGTGTATGTGTGTGCACAAGAACAAAGCAGATCACTTCTCAATCAAAAGCGTCAACAACACAAAATTCCTATCAAGCATGGGTGCAAATGCAAACTATTATGAACTCACATGGTATACAAAAATAAAAACAAAATGTCCTATATGAAACAAACGTAAATAATACGAACATAAATGCATAATTTACTACTACTAACATGCAAAGCATGAAATCCTACATGAACACATAATACAACAAGTACTAATCCCTCAAACCACCCCCAACCTTAAAATATTCAATGTCCGCATTGAATGGAAAGTAATACAAGGAATAGTAGAAAACATACCTAAATAAAAATGCCAAAAAGTGTGGGTTGCCTCCCACGAAGCGCTTCTTTAACATCAATAGCTTGACGTTACTTCCAAGCCTCCATTAAGGATGAAAATAGTTTGCCTGGTCATCTCTTCGCGATAGTTCATCGTCATCACGACGACTCACTTTCTGCCACTTCTCCTCGCTTGGCCTATTCATGTAACAACTATGTCCTAGTCCAATGCCTTCATCTGTCGACCCAAAATCTGTCAATTTGTAGAACAACACACACTCGCGGGCTTCGCTTGAATATAATGGAGGAGGGTAAATGTAAGTTGCTGAAGCCTTTGGTTCCTCAAAGAGAACTCCCTCCATTGGATCTAATGCGCTACCTCCATCTTTAAACTCTAAGACAAGTAGAAGACTTGCATCTTTCCCATGTTCTTCAGCCTCTTGGTTCGCACATACCAATTCTTGAAATTTGTGCAGCTCAGCAGTGTCTGTCCCAAATAGTGCCCTTTCCAAATCATCCACCATCCTAACATGATCAAATTCCTCATACTGCTTATGAACGCTCACCTCACCTTGGAATTTGTCTTCCTCAATTAAGCATGCAGTACCTTGCTCCAAGTCACCGTTATCCTCTGGTATTGCTTCTGGTATGAATTGTTGATTCTCTTGTTCCAAGGCACTACAAACTTGAGCAACTAGTGTCTCCATAGATTTGATAAGCTTCTCATTACTCTCTGCAAGCATCCTAATCTCCTTCCTAATCTCCTTCAAATCATCAACCTCATCTGACTGAAAAGTAGGAATAGGTTGCTGATGTTGAAACTCTTCACTACCAAAGACATCTTGCTGGTACTGTTGAGGATGATATTGAAAATATGGTTGCTCCTCATAAGTGACATATGGATCAACTCCTTCGTAGTAACAATACTGTGAGGGATCATGAACGCCCAAACACCGCTCACATTGTTGAGGCTGTTGAATACCACCTTGGTTGCTCCAGCACTGATACGTCTCATGTGCGCCCACACATAGCTCACAAACACTAGCCACCTGCTGAACTCCATAGTAAGCTAGAAAATCCATCTTCAACGTCAACGCTCTCTGACAAGTACCTGAAACACCAACGAACTATACAAGAATAGATGAGAAAAAGAAATCCGAGTCAGTGAACTCTAATGACCACTATTGACAAGCACATAAACCAAAAATAAAACACCGATGATCCCCGGCAGCGGCGCTAAAAACTTGTTTTTGCACTAAATCACGCAAGCGTACGTGGTCACAAGTAATACAGATATAAGTCGAGTTCGTTCCCACAGAGATCTGGTTATGGTTTTAATTCAGTAGATGTACCTATGCAATAATGTATGATTATTATTCACTGCTAAGATAATTAACAAATTTGGGTTTAATTAACTAAAATTAACTAAGAATTAAATTAACAAACTAAGAATTAACTAACTAACAAGAATTGGAATCGAATTACTTCTGCAAGATAAACCATGGAATCCTAACTTCATTAAATACTTTGCTTAGATCTGACGCCTTTAATCACTATATGCAATGGTTATGATATCTGATCAGACAACACGAAACAAGTATACGCTACTTCTCAGTATACGAATACCAAACTAAACATACATCCACAAAAGAGATAGAAGATGAATAGACACCAATTATGCTTAGACCCTATATCTCTATAAAATTTGAAAACATAACGGTTGAAGAACAAGTTATCCATATTGATCACATAGGGCAGCATAATATCTCTATTTACGCCACAAATCATGATGTTAAAACATCAACCTATCCTATGCTAGCATGGCAAGTTCTAAATCTCAAGATCCACTCTCGCTTCACAAGAGATTAACAAATTAGATGTTCATGACGCATCTAAATTCATAAAGCACAACCATACGAGGATATCAGATATACATCACACACAGATCTGTAAAGCAATCAAGATACTAAAGCTACATAAATAAATCCGTTAGAATCCCATGACAACGATTAGTTCATAATCGAACCTCTCGTCATCATGGGATCTGATGAAACCATGATAAAAACAAAGTATAAAAAGATACAAATAAACCTAAGTAATTGATATGTAATGGTTCTAATCCTAATGATACAAATTACAAAGGTTGGATGTGTTTATATAGGCACTAGAAGTCTTGCCCAGCAAGAAAATGCCAAAACAGAATTATAATAGAATTTCTGCAAAATACGTTTCCTAAACTGATTCTGTTTTTAAGGAAAAGTCGTAGCTGACTTTTCTTCAGTATTTCTGGACCGTTCCAGTTGTATTTGGACCTCTGGACTACTTTAGAATGATAGAGAATTTAGTTATCTTCGCGTGGACTGCTTACAGGCCTCAAACGGACTTCTAAAACTCAAGATATGGCCAAAATAGTAAAAACTGTAATTTTTCAGCACCGCGCGCGTGCAACCTGCGCCCATCAGTCTGTTTGTCGCGCAACCTGCGCCCACCACGCGCAACCTGCTCGTGCAACACCTGTCCCATATTATAGAAAATCTCCCAAGCTTCGCGTGGGCAGTAAGATCGCTGAAAACGGACTTCTAGAACTCCAGATATGTCCAAAACAGTGTAGACTGCGCAACCGTCTCAGAAATCCGAATTTTAATCAATTTATTCTCCAAAAACGATAGAAGCATCAACCTTAATCAAAATTCTCGTAAATCTGAACAACTAAACAAAACACATTAAAACCACCACAAACTTGAGTCCAAGACAATCAATTTAAGCCGATATAGAACGCTCCAAGTGGATATAAACTCCACTTATCAAGAGGGGAGGAGTTTTTTTTATCAGTTGAAGCTTTGTTGTTTCTTAAGGGAAACACAAGCTACCCATACCCGGTTCATAATATTTCAGCCTAAACACAAAATCAAAATCAGAAACCATACATACCAGTGTTGAGCCATTGTCTCCGGTAGCTTCATCTTCCAAGCTTTTTCTTTGAGACATTTTCACAAACACCTTTTGGGTTATCATCATATCAGCCATAATCATCAAACAACGATTGAACATCATACCATTCACAATATACAAACCATATACCACACTCAAATCAGTTCATCTAGCTCCGGTAAAACTCCGCCCGAGTTCACTCATCTCACCCACAAAATCACAGAGAGTTCACATACTCGGAGCTCCAAGTTTTCAAGAAAACCAAGAACACAGTTGAGTTTTTTGAGTAATCAGAAATCAAAACATACCAAAACAAAAATACATACATACCACCATATCAGGCTTAATTAGACGACCTTCCAGAATTTTTTCGAGCTAAAAACCAAGCTGCACGCGCAGTCACGCGCAGTCAGATTCAGGCGATGGTTCTTCAGGCAATATTGATCGTCTCTTCTAACCCAGTCCTTTCGTGGTAACACTTCTCTATTTAGTATAATTGATATAAATCATATATATATATATACATATATATATATATGTATCTGCCCAAACGAAGGGATTTTCTTGAGTTTTAACGAAGGGATTTTCTTGAGTTTTGCAATAACTGAGGTACGTGTATACCTTATTTGGTATTGTGGGGTTGTGGGCCTGAATGTATGGTTGTTTAACTGGGGCTTATATTTTGTTAACGGGATTCTTTTATATTGGGTCTTATATACATTAACTGGGCCAAGAATTAAAACACTTCCAAACTTAGCATAAATTTGCTAAATTGGTATTGATTTAGTTTAAGTTAAGACTTGACTATAATTGTTGAATAATTATCTTTCGGGTATTTTATTCCGGATTTATTTAGCATGATGAAAGAGGATTTTTCTGGAACTCACTCCGGCCTAACTGTTTCGGATCTCAAGTTTTTTCGAAAGTTGGTTTCTGATATAAAGTTGAAGACTACATCCTCATTTGTACCGACAAATACTTTTCATTCGAGTATTTCTTGTCATTCTGTCTCTCACAGTTCACCTAATTCATGGATCATTGACTCGGGAGCGTCAGAACATATGACTGGAAATTCCAGTTTACTGCAGTCATATCACTACATTAATACAACAGAGAGTGTTCGTGTTGCCAATGGAACTCATGTGCCCGTTCACGGATGGGGCACTTCCAACTGTCTCCCTTCACTACCTCTATCATCTGTCTTACATGTTCCGTCCTTATCAGTGAATTTATTATCGGTTCATCAAATTACTAAAAATCTTAATTGTTCAGTAACCTTTTTCCCTTCTCACTGTGTGTTTCAGGATCTGGCGACAGGCAAGGTCCTTGGCAGTGGTAAAGTGGTAGATGGTCTATATATTATGGAAGGGAATTCTGTTTCGCCATCAGCAAGTTATCAGGTTTCATCTAAATCTAATCCCAGTTTCGAGTCCTTGTATCAATGGCATAGACGGTTAAGTCATCCTTCATTTGGTGTTCTGTCACATCTCTTTCCGAATTTAGCATCAAAATGTAAAAAGGAAGAATTTTTTTGTGAACCATGTGAATTAGCCAAACATAAAAGGTCACCGTATCCATCTAGAAATAAGAGAAGTCCTACTCTTTTTTCTACTATTCATACTGATGTTTGGGGTCCATTTAGTCATCCTACTCATGATGGGTATAGGTGGTTTGTTGTCTTTGTTGATTGTCATTCTCGACTTACTTTTGTATACCTTCTTAAACACAAAAGCGAAGTATTCGGATGTTTTAAATCCTTCCACCACATGATACAAACACAGTTCAATGGCTCTGTTAAAATTTTGCGAAGTGATAATGGTACCGAGTATGCCGGAATGTTTACATCTTATTTGGACACCTGGGGTATTATTCATCAAACTACATGTGTTAAAACCTCTCAGCAAAATGGAGTTGCCGAAAGGAAAATTGGTCACTTACAACAGGTAGCACGGTCCCTCATTTTAACTATGCATGTCCCTAAATATCTTTGGGGTGAGGCAGTCATGACTGTTGCATATCTGATCAACCGTCTCCCTTCAAGTGTACTACAATTCAGAACACCGCTGTCCTTTATTCCTGCACCTTCGTTTCATCCATTGCCTCTTCGGTTATTTGGGAGTGTCTGCTTTGTTCATAATCATTCTCCCTCTCGGGATAAACTTGATTCTCGTGCTCTCCGCTGTGTTTTCATTGGTTATACACCAACTGAAAAGGGGTATAAGTGCTATCATCCTCCCTCACATCGCACATATGTCAGTCACGATGTTACTTTCTGGGAGTCAATTTCTTACTTCTCTCCCGGATCCTCCTCCTTGCTTCAGGGGGAGATTAACCGACACAGTCTTGATAGTAAAGCGACAGAGGAGTCTCATATTCTTGATAGTAAAGCGACAGAGGAGTCTCAATTCCTTCCATTCATCAATGTGCCAAACACTAGCCCAAACACATCATCCATCCCTCCACTTATGAGTAGAGAGTTCGATGATCTAAATAGATTAAAGGGGCTAGATTTGATCACATATTCTAGACGTAAAAATAATGATATAACCACTTTACCACCTCCAGAGACTTCTGACTTCGAGGCAGATCCTACAGCTCCTTCAATTGAGCCTGATAACGGTAACACTCTTGATCCTACTCTTGATCTTCCTATTGCTTTTAGAAAGGGTGTACGTTCTTTTACTAACCACCCGATCTCAAACTATGTGTCATATAATGCATTATCTCCTTCTTCACTTGCTTTTGTGTCATCCTTGTCTAGTGTTTCTGTCCCTCATACTTGGCAGGAAGCTTTATGTGATCCTAAATGGAAAGATGCTATGATTGAGGAAATGAATGCATTAAAACATAATAACACTTGGGAGTTGACTCATCTTCCTGCTGAAAGGAAGGTAGTAGGATGCAAATGGGTGTTCACTGTGAAGCAAAAACCTAATGGGCTGGTTGATAGGTACAAAGCAAGACTTGTGGCAAAAGGGTATACTCAATCTTACGAGATTGATTATCAGGAAACTTTTGCTCCAGTAGCAAAGATGGCGTCTATTCGAATCTTAATATCATGTGCAGCAAATCTTGGTTGGGAACTTCAACAGTTGGATGTGAAAAATGCATTCTTACACGGAGACCTGAAAGAAGAAATCTACATGGATATTCCACCTGGTTTTTCTACAGATGTGACCTTTGGGAAAGTATGCAAGTTAAAGAAGACTATTTATGGATTGAAACAATCTCCAAGGGATTGGTTTGGCAAATTTCAGAGAACAGTAGTTAAATTTGGCTACAAACAAAGCAACTCGGATAACACCATGTTCGTGAAAAGACGAGGTGTAAAGATCACAGTGTTGATTGTTTATGTCGATGATATTGTGATCACCGGTAACGACACATGTGAGATTACAAATGTTAAACAGAGACTTGCCTCTGAATTTGAGATGAAAGACTTTGGAAAACTAAGGTATTTCCTTGGCATTGAAGTCTCCAGAAGTCCGGGTGGTATCTTCCTTTCACAACGGAAGTATACACTTGATCTTTTAAATGAAACAGGGATGTTGGGATGCAGACCTGCAGATTCTCCTATAGAAGCAAATCATAAACTTTGTGGAGATGCTGGTGAAATTGTTGATAGATCCCAATATCAAAGATTAGTTGGACGACTAATCTACCTCGCACACACAAGGCCAGATATATCATATGCAGTGGGAGTTGTGAGCAGGTACATGCATGATCCACGCCAACCTCATTTGGATGCAGTTTATATGATATTAAGGTATCTTAAAGCTGCTCCCGGAAAAGGAGTGATGTTTACTAAAAACCATCATCTTGGGGTTGAGAGCTATACAGATGCAGATTGGGCTGGATGTCTAGATGATAGACGTTCCACTTCAGGATACTGTACATTTGTGGGAGGTAACCTAGTTACTTGGCGAAGTAAGAAGCAACCAGTAGTTGCATTATCTAGTGCTGAAGCAGAATACAGAGCTATGGCTCGAAGAGTGCGGGAACTACTATGGGTTAGATTGCTGCTTATAGAATTAGGACTTGCATTACCCACTCCGATGAAGCTGCATTGTGATAATAAAGCAGCAATTGCCATTGCACATGATCCAGTTCAACATGATCGAACCAAACATATCGAGATTGATCGGCACTTTATAAAAGAGAAGATCAATAATGATATCATTAGTATTCAGTTTGTAAGATCAGAAGATCAAGTAGCTGATGTGTTAACCAAGGGATTTGGAAGAAAAATGCTACATCCACTTATTGGCAAGTTGGACATGAGTAACATATATGCATCAACTTGAGGGAGAGTGTCAAGATATTCAACCATTCACCAACCATTCAACAACTACAATTCAACATTCAACCAATTGACATATGCAGTGATGTATCAATAGGTTTTACTATAGCATTTTCTTCCTATAAAAGCCATGTATCAACCTCTCAATATATACAACTAATTATAACACAATTTATACTCTCTCATCTCTATTGCTATATCTATATACAATTTGACACATATTCAACTCCAAATCCTTATTAGCAGGCTTTCGTCCTATTATTCTTAATCCAGACATGCAAATCCTTTCAGTAAGGGGTTGAACTTTATCACGAGCACATATGAATTGCGAAAAATATAAATTGGATATAAACCAGCAAATCATATATCGAGTTACTATATAAACATCAGATCGTTTATGATTTTAAGTGAAGATGAATTTGAACCTGGAAATGTTAACAAGTAATTACAGGACAAACTGGAGGGATGACATGAAGCATGTATACTGAGAAAATACATATCCGAAGCACCCTTTTATTTCTTAACTAAAAACAGAATCAAAAAGGATACTTACCTGCATCATACCATAATCAGCTAGAAACTTCGCGCCATTGTCGTCACGAATTTAATTTTCACCTCACTGCATGATACTCCCTCTGACCCTCCATAATTATAAGTACCATAATTCACTGGTACTGCCTATAGCGTTATATGGTTGAACAAGGTACAGATTATCAGCTAGTTCACGCTGAATGCTGCCATTATAACTTAAACTTGTGTATTTCTTTACCATTTTAAGTATGATTACGTAGGTGACAGGAACTGTTAAGCTACAACGCAGAGTTTTGCATAACAAGACGCTTACAAGAGCAAGGCAAATTGTCAACTGAGCCACAAAGATCTACAAATTGATCACTTCTACCAAAATATCCAGTAAATCAATCATGTAAGAAGAGAAAACTATAACCACAAAATTTACATCAAGTTTCATATATCCTTGTATATGCAGAATTTTAAATTTTGGATCAACATCTATTTCTTTCATCGATATATCATGTCGAGCTTAAACTGATGAATGATATAGAAGCAATCTTTAGGAAAAGAACAATAGTAGAAGTAAAACATATTTTGAATCAAGTAATGTATGATTAAACAACTAAAAGTTTCTACATTCTTATAAAATTATGAAAACAAATATTCAAAGAAACATTCAGACACACTGATTCCAGTAAAGTATCATCTTAGCTATAGATAGATCATGTCCGGTTCATCTAAATAGAACTGCAAGGTACTCATAAAAAGAATTACATCTACTCGTTCTTCCAAGCATACAAAGTCAAACAAAAACCAAGACCAGATACTTTGGACTCCTTGAAACTCTGCAAACAAGGCCATTGCTGTTCCGAGGCATCCAAGAATGTCTCTCCAGTCCACAATTTCTCTGCTGACAAACAAGTTTGAAACATAAAAATTGCATTCCCCAAAGTTGTCCCGAATAACCAATTATGAACATCCCAGAAGATTTCCACGGGAAGTCCATCAACCAATATGGTATAGTTTCCACGGAACTTCCACCGAAGGTGCTTCACCTTCATCACAGGCTTAGTATCCACACGAACAATGAGACACAAATCATCATTCCCATTTGCATCACATTCAATCACAATATTATGAATCTGTCCATTATCAGTAAACCGAGCTTTACTTCCATAAACTTTTTTCCCAAACAAATGTTCCTTCTTCGAAACAAAAATGGAATTAAACAACGAAGGAACCGCACCAATCTTCTTCAAAGCCTCTTTCCTCAAATCTCCAACTAACAAAACCATCTCCCCTTTACACACAATCCCTACATAAAAGCCCTCAAGGGGCTCAGGCCCGGACCCGAATTTCGCCATCGAAAGGTCCCAATACAAGTCCATTTTGCAAGAACTCACATCTAAACACTTAAAACCTTTTCTTTTAGAAAACAAAGAGGGCTTCACATCAACTCTACATAAACACTGATTAGATAAATCACTAATCTCAACACCTAGACAATGACCCATCAAATTCTTACTCCAAGAAATACTTATCAAACAAGATTTACCAACTAATTTACACTGATATGTGCAAGTAACCAAATTTTGTGAAGATTTACTTATATTTGCACTTGAACAAGATGTATCAGCAACCTGAACTCCATTTTCACCAAAACAAGATGTAAAATCTCTCATCTTTACAGCAAAACTAGCAAACCCCAACTCAAAAGTCACTTATTTTACTTCAAATAAGCATAAAAGGAACAAAATTTGAGCAAGATATGAAAAGGGTCAGAGAATCTTAGGAAAATCTCTCATTTTCACAGCAAACCCCAACTTGTAAGTCACTTATTTTACTTCAAATAAGCATAAAAATGACTAAATTCGACCAAAATATGAAAAGGGTCAGAGAATCTTACAAGAAAGAATCAATGTGAGATGAAATCATAAGCCCATGTTCATGAATTTGGGTTGTGAGTGAGGTACAAATGTTTCAAATCTTGAGTTGGAGATGAAGATACTTACATTGGTTTAAAACTTTAAAGTAAAAGAGATGTGTGAAGTGTGATGCTTAAGATTAGGAGCAAATTATGTGTACTTGGTGGGGTCCAATGGGGAAAATGATTAAAAAATACTGCAATAAACATCAAAGGTAAAATGTAATTTTGAAAGTGACAAACTAGAATGATTTCTCACTCATTGTGTTTTCTTTCTTTTGCTTTTTACATTCTTACTGTATTTTTAGTGGTTGGTAAAATGGCATTAAATTGTTCGATCAAAATAAGTGTACACAGAAGCATGTTTCTATGAGTTCATGAAAAATTCAAGTCCAGAACTAAAAATATATATTTAATGCCTGTTTGAAGTTTCTTTTGGTTTTTTTATTTATTTTGGATTGTAATTAAGGGTTTAAATTCTTATTAGTACTTTTCAAACGATTAGCTTTTTACATTGTATATTTTTAGTATAGTGCATAATACCTTGGCTAAACTCGTCATTATTTTCTAATCCAACCTCGTATTTTTCTCTTTGTTTAAATAATTAACCTTATATGTATTCTGTTCTAAAAAAATTTGGGCATGAACGAAAATAGAAAACGATAATCAATGAAATAATGAAATTTTTATCATTTTTTTAATTTTTTAATGAGAATATCATTTCTGAATTTTTTGGTTAAAAATACCAATGTATTACACATTTCAAAAATAGATAATTATATTATGTATTTGTCAAATGGATAATACATAATCAATCTATGATATATGACAAAATATAAAATTTTACCAATTTGGATTTATCTCATCGAGTTTCTCGAAAAAAAAGATACTCCCAAAATAACATAGTTATTCCCGTATAACTATTTGTCTATTTTATATTTTTATCCCAAAATGAGTTGCTGTAGGGAAGACAAAGTTTAAAGAAGTTTGGGCGACAGATCGGTCATAAACTCATACGAGTACTCCGGGATATATATAAATCGTACTTTGGAACTAGGGGTAAGCAAAGTAAAATCGAAAAACTGAAACCGAGTCGAAAAATCGAAAAATTGTACCGAAAAAAACCATAATTGACAAAAACCGAAAAGAAACCGTAATCGAACCGAATCAACGGAACGGTTTGATAATTCTCACGGTCGATTAATGGCTTCCGATCATTGTTCCGAGCACTGTTCCGGGGATACTTCGCCTGAGTTTGGGTATCTGCAAAACAATGCTTGCCCGGGGTGGTGGCCGTCAAGCACCTCCGATGTGAGAATCAGTAATCGAAATAATAATAATCGAAACGGGTGAAAATGTATCTGTGTGAAGGGAGAGAATGAGTAATAAGTTTGTGCTATTGAAATTGTATATCCTACCCTCTGTTCTAAAAGTCGGCGATTAATCGGGATTAATCGCCGATTAATCGCTGTTCGGTAAGGAACCGAACTGATTTTACAAAAATCGGCCAAAAAATCGTTTTTTTCAAAAAATCGGGATTAATCAGGATTAATCGGGATTAATCGGTCAAAAATCGGATTAATCGGTCAAAAATCGGCATTATTGATAAAAAATTGAAAAATATGTAGAAAAATTAAAAAAATTCAAAAAGTATAAAATTGAATAAATTTTAAGAAAAATATTATTCTCATATACGAAACTAATATTTTAAACGGTTAAATCATGAATTTTATCAATTTATTCTCTCATATTGATCCCAATTCAAAAATTAGATGTTAAAATTTATATTTACTTTAATAATGCTATATATTTTAAATATATTTGTATAAATATATGATAATTATTCATGTATAATCAAAATAATAAAATCATTATGTATATTAATAATAATTATATTTAAAAATAATATTAAATTAGTTCCGATTAATGATCCGATTAATCATTCCGATTAATCCCCGATTACCCGATTAATCCCTGGACGGTGCCTCCACCGATTAAGTCCGATTCCCGCTTTTTACAACACTGATCCTACCTTGTGTGTAGAATGGGGGTATTTATAGGCCGGGTCTTCTAATCACTGTTCACCCACTTGGTAACCCACTTGTTATGCTGTTAAAGCTACAGTGAGCCACTATTGGAATAGTGATTAGTGTCCCTTTCCCACATACCTCGATTCTAACACCGCCGCTTTTGCTACAGTTGAATGCTTTTGTGTTCCCTTAAATACCTTTATGGTCCCCTGCCTTAGTGAGCAAGATAACAAGATATTTTGCACAAGTATTTATGTAAAGATATTTGTTTATCAAGTGGAGCAATTTAGTAAAGATAATATGAAATGACATATGTGTAATTAGTGAATATTTGTTACAGGTGAAGGTGTAATAGCGGGCGTCCGGTTGGTACTGTTACAGTTACAGGGGGGTGCCCGCTGTAAGCTTTCAGCGGGTACCTATCATTGCCCCCCACTCCTTCTGTGCGGTTTAGCGGACAGGAGGAGGAGAAACTAAAGATGCCGTAATGTTTGGATTTTTTTTTTTTTTAAAATGATACTATGTGTGCCCCCCAAGTGTTGGCGGACATTACTTTGGGGGATGTAAAAATTTGTGAAAAAATGTCCCCCGAGTGTTGGCGGACAACACTTAGGAGTTAGAAAAAATTTGTGAAAATATGCCCCCCCAAGTGTTGGCGGACAACACTTAAGAGTTAGAAAAAGTTTGTGAAAATATGCCCCCCAAGTGTTGGCGGACAACACTTAGGAGTTAGAAAAAACTTGTGAAAATATGAGAAAGTTTGTCAACGGGTTATGGTGCTTGACGGGCTGTGCATTTGAAACGTTTTTGTATGATATGTGTAACTGCTTGGTAATAAATGCATTAATTGGTAATAAATGGGAAATTCGAAATAAATGATGGAATAATATTAAATGACAATAATAAGAGAAATGATAAGTGGTAGTTCGTATTAATGAGAAGTGACCTTTGGGTGGAAAGAGAATGTACCTTTGTGATGTAATGTGTCAGGAGTAAGGGGGAAGTTAAGACTTAGTGGGCAGTTTTGCTGGAAACGAGGCGGTTACTGCTGGCTGTAATAATGACGTGGACCAATCAGAGCTATCCACGAATTGTTTGTAAGTTTTTCACCCCCATGTCACGCGCCGCACGCTGTGTGACTTTGAAACATTTTGGTAAAGACTCTATTTTGTGAATCTCGAACTCTGGAATATTTGTGGTTTTTTGGGAATATATTTGTGTTAATTTGGTATATTTTTGGTAATTTGGTTGGAGGCATAATTTGAATGTGTGTTTGTAATTTCTTGGTCAGAGTCTGTAGTAAATATGTGGGAAAATGGTTTACCTGGGAATTGTAGTTTTGACTGTGGGAGTTTGTCTTCAGCATTTAATACTGCATGGGAGTCAAAAAATTTGACTGTGTCTTTACTTCTTTCTGCATGGGGACTGTAATTTTTTGATCGGTGATGACTTTAACCTTCTTTTACCCCCCTATAAATAGGATAATTTGGCTCTGGATTCAGGTAATCCTCTTCTGTATCTGTTAAAGAATCCCTCTTGTTACACAACCGCATGGATATTTCTAAGATGGACGAATTTTTCAGTCCGTTTGCTGGGGCACGGGAGCGTTCTCTCTCGGAAGAGAGTGAGAATCTTTGGCTAACCCTTGCCAATCAGCATGAGGAAGAGGGCGATCTGTACATGGCTGAGGAATTCCGGAAGCATGCTCGGAAAATCGCCCGTACTCGCGCTGCGGAAGAGGCCAAGAGTGCACCGGAGATGGATGCAATTGACTTCCGTTTTCGCGCCCCTCCTCAGGGTGAAAGCTCTGAAAAGAAGGGCGCGGAAGCTAAGAAGGAAGCTCCCCAGGCATGAAGGATTTTTAGATGTAGGAATCTTCAATCCTTGTAATAACATGCTTGTAAGAAAATATTTTTATGAATAAAATATTTATTTCTCCCTTGCATCCATTTGTTTTCTGCTTTTGTTTTGCTTTGAGCATATTGCCTTTGTATTTGTGTAGTGTGTAGACATTTTGTTGCAGATTGCTTGTAGTATTCATCCCTTGTAATTTTGACTCGAAGTTATCGGCTCTTTGTTGTAGTAAGTGCCCGTCTAGGGGACTCTGTTGTTTCTTGATGAAAACCGTAGATTGGAATCCATAGTTGTCTTTATGCCTGTTATGCAAAAAATCACGCAAGCGTACGTGGTCACAAGTAATACAGATAGAAGTCAAGTTCGTTCCCACAGAGATCTGGTTATGGTTTCAATTCAGTTCATGCACCTATGCAACAATGTATGGTTATTAATCACTGCTAAGATAAATAACAAGATTTAGGTTTTAATTAACTAAAATTAACTAAGGAAGTAAATTAACAAACTAAGAATTAACTAACTAACAAGAATTGAAATCTAATTACTTCTGCAAGAAAAACCATGGAATCCTAACTTCATTAAATACTTCGCTTAGATCTGACGCCTTTAATCACTATATGCAATGGTTATGATATCTGATCGGATAACACGAAACAAGTATACGCTACTTCTCAGTATACGAATACCAAACTAAACATACATCCACAAAAGAGATAGAAGATGAATAGACACCAATTATGCTTAGACCCTATATCTCTATAAGATTTGAAAACATAACGGTTGAAGAACAAGTTATCCATAATGATCACATAGGGCAATACAAGTATTCTCATCTCATACCACGAATCATATTGATAAACAATTATGAACCTATGCTAGCATGGCAAGTTCTAAATCTCAAGATCCACTTTCACTTCACAAGAGATTAACAAATTAGATGTTCATGACGCATCTATCAATTAAGCATAACCATACGAGGATATCAGATATACACCACACACAGATCTTTAAAGCAATCAAGATACTAAAGCTCCATAAATAAATCCGTTAGAATCCCATGACAACGATTAGTTCATAATCGAACCTCTCGTCATCATGGGATCTGATGAAACCATGATAAAAACAAAGTATGAAAATATACAAATAAACCTAAGTAATTGATATGTAATTGTTCTCTAATGATAATGATCTTCCTAATACAATTTACAAGGGTTGGATGTGTTTATATAGGCTCTAGACATCTTGCCCAGCAAGAAAATACCAAAACAGAATTATAATAGAATTTCTGCAAGATACGTTTCCTAAACTGATTCTGTTTTTTAAGGGAAATTCGTAGCTGACTTTTCTTCTATTTTACAGAGCCGTTCCAGACGTAATTGGGCCTCTGGACCACCTTAGAATGATAGAGAATCTCGTTATCTTCGCGTGGACTGCTTACGGGCTGAAAACAGACTTATAGAACTCAAGATATGGCCCAAACAGTGAATCTCACGCGTGCAGCCCAATAAATCCGAATTTTAATAAATTAAATCTCCAAAAACGACAAAAACATCCACCATAATCAACATCCTTGTAAATCTGCACAACTAAACAAAACACATCAAAACTACAAGAAACTTGAGCCCAAGACAATCAATTTAAGCCGATTTAGAATGTTCCAAGTGGATATAAAATCCACTTATCACACCCCCAAACTTAAACTGATGCTTGTCCTCAAGCATAAACAATTACAACTAACTAACTAACTAGTACCACTACCGTAGGTGATCACGGTTGCATTTGGCATATGCAACAAGCCCTTTAAACCCCTAGGCAGCCCTAGTGGACGAGTAAGGTCTCGTGAGGGCCTATAGCGAATGTACCCACAAAATCCATTTAACCCAATGCAATGCAATGCATGAATGCAACTACTATGAAAATGCAAGATCCCCTTCAAACTCACCAAAACCAACTAACAAGCAAATATCTCAATGAATGTAACAAATCCAAGCAGAGCTCGACTAAATCCCCGTATACTAACAAATACATGAACAGAAACGTGCGTGTGTGCGATGCTCATCAGAAATACTCCCAAAACTAGGTCAAAAATCATACATGCTTTCCGTCAAGACAATCACAGGTTTATAATCAGAATAGACTGTAGACACTCCATAACCTAGGAACACCTCCACCCTTATCCAAGGTAGACAGAAACTCATGCTTTATTACTATGACACATAATAGAATATACAATACGCATGCTTATTTAACCGTGCAATGAATGAGACCCCAAAAGGCTTATACAATAATACCCATGTAGCGAGTGTTAGGTCAGCAATCCCAAACCACAAGGGCTTTAGGTTACTAGGACTAAGTCCCCTCAGACTTAATTACTCGAGTATTAAAGAGCTCACTCTGGTTAATTTTGCATATGAACAAATAACTTATTGACTTTTTTTTCTTTTTTTTTTCTTTTTTTTTTCTCTCTTTTTTTTTCTTTTTTTTTCCTCTGCAATCTGGAATGAGCCTTTCTCATTTCCAACCCTAGACTACTCATATAAATATGAGCCGGCTACTAGCCATTTGACGCCTAGCCTTTATTAACAATTATGAACAACTAGCATGAAAATTCCTGGTTTCCCCCAAACTTAGACTTTAATGTTCCTACGCTATAAAGGGAATAACGAAAACTCTAAATATAAACAAGTGATTAAATCTCAAAACATCCCACAGGCATGACCCTAACCTAGCCCAAAAGCACCCCAATGAGACTGTGTAATAAATTTTGTTCCCGTAACATGCAAGTCAATTTCATAGAAACTATAAATCAGCCCTCTACTCATCATCATCACACCCAAATCAACATCCACCTATCAATCAGAATCAGCTCGTCCTAAGGGATCATAAAATATGCATGCCATGAAAATGCAACTAAATGAAAACTCATTTCCAACCTCTCTTTTTTTTTTCTCTTTTTTTTTCTCTGCAATCTGGAATGAGCCTTTCTCATTTCCAACCCTAGACTACTCATATAAATATGAGCCGGCTACTAGCCATTTGACGCCTAGCCTTTATTAACAATTATGAACAACTAGCATGAAAATTCCTGGTTTCCCCCAAACTTAGACTTTAATGTTCCTACGCTATAAAGGGAATAACGAAAACTCTAAATATAAACAAGTGATTAAATCTCAAAACATCCCACAGGCATGACCCTAACCTAGCCCAAAAGCACCCCAATGAGACTGTGTAATAAATTTTGTTCCCGTAACATGCAAGTCAATTTCATAGAAACTATAAATCAGCCCTCTACTCATCATCATCACACCCAAATCAACATCCACCTATCAATCAGAATCAGCTCGTCCTAAGGGATCATAAAATATGCATGCCATGAAAATGCAACTAAATGAAAACTCACATGGTATACGAAAATAAAACAAAATGTCCTATATGAACACACGTAGATAATACGAACATAACAATCATGCATGAATTATCACTACTATGCAAACATGATATCCTATATGAACACAAAATACAACAATATATACAACTACTAATCCCCCAAATTACCCCCAAACTTAAAATATTCAATGCCCTCATTGAATGGAAGTAAATACAAGGGATAGCAGAAAACATACCTGAATACCGAAGCAGTCACCCTCCTCGAATGAATCTGGTGGAGGATATTGCGCACGAGCTCCATAGACTGACCACCTTGCCTGAATACTACAAAACCCACAATTGACAAGAACACAAATTCGTAATAAAAATAAGATTAGAGAAAAAAAAAAATTTACCCAATACGAATCAAAGAGGTGAACTTGCAATTAATTCCTCTTTAGAATTGAATTTATTTAGAGATTAAAAAAAAATAGAAGAGGAATTGGATTTGTATGTATAGGTGTGTATATAATAATAATAATATTAATAATAATAAGAATAATAAATATAATAATAATAATAATAATAAAGATAATAATAAAGAAAATAATAATAATAATAATAATAAATAATAACTATAATAATAATAAAAAAAAATATAAATAATAATAATAATAAGAAGAATAAAATTAGAATTAGAAAAGAAATTGGTTTAGAATTCTGGAGAAAAGATGGGTGGTTTTGGAATTGAAATAGGAAAAGAATTAGGGAAAATAGGGGTATAAAAAGAATTGAGGGTTGAAAAAGTTTTTTTTTTTTATACAAACACAATAGCTCACGGACATCTCCTGAAACAGCTCACGGACATCTCCTGAAATTTTTTCTACCTCACGCGCCCAGTGCATGCAGGAGACGCAGACTGCCCCACATGCAGACACGCAGGCGCAGCCTGCGCGTCTAAGCCGCAACCCGCCTTTAATCCAGTAACGCAGGCGCAGCCTGCGTTACTCTCCCGCAATCTGCCCCTGTTCCAGAAACGCAGGTGCAGCCTGCGTAACAGGGCTGCAACCTGCTCAAAAATTCGATTTTTTTTTTCCTACACTAAAGCGCGGGTTGCCTCCCACGAAGCGCTTCTTTAACGTCAATAGCTTGACGTTACTTCCAAGCCTCCATTAAGGATGATAATAATTTGACTAGTCCTCTCTTCGCAATACTTCATCATCATCTCGGCGGCACACTTTCTGCCTTTTCTCCTCGCTTGGCCTATTCATGTAACAACCATGTCCTCTTCCAATGCCTTCATCTGTTGATCCAAAATCTGACAATTTGTAGAACAACACTCGGGCTTCGCTTGAATATAATGGAGGAGGGTAAATGTAAATTGATGAAGCCTTTGGTTCCTCAACGAGAACTTCCTCCATTGGCTCTAATGCGCTACCTCCATCTTTAAATTCTGAGACAAGTAGAAGACCTGCATCTTTCTCATGTTCATCAGCCTCTTGGTTCGCACATACCCATTCTTGAAATTTCTTTAGCCCAACAATGTCTTCTTGGTTCGCACATAACAATTCTTGAAATTTGCGTAGCTCATCAGTGTCTGTCTCAAATAGTGCCCTTTCCAAATCATCCACCTCACTAGCTTGATCCAATTCCTCACATGGCTTATGAACACTCTCCTCCTCTTGGAATTTGTCTTCTTCAATTAAGCATGCAGTACCTTGCTCCAAGTCATCAATATTTTCTGGAATTGCTTCTGGTATGAATTGCTGATTCTCTTGTTCCAAGGCTCTCACAGCTTGAGCAACTAGAATCTCCAAAGATTTAAGAGACTCCTCACTACTCTTTACAAACATCATAACCTCATCCCTAACATTAACCTCATCTGACTGAAAAGTAGGAGTAGGTTGCTGATGTTGAAACTCTTCACTTCCATAGTAATATGACATATATGGAACATCTTGCTGGTACTGTTGAGGACGGTATTGAAAATATGGTTGCTCCTCATAAGTGACATATGGATCAACTCCTTCGTAGTAACAATATTGTGATGGATCATGAACGCCCAAATACTGCTCACATGGCTGAGGCTGTTGAATACCACCTTGGTTGCTCCAGCACTGATACGTCTCATGTGCGCCCGCACATAGCTCACAAACACTAGCCACCTGCTGAACTCCATAGTAATTTAGAAAATCCATCTTTAACTACAATGCTCTCTGACAAGTACCTGAAACACCAACTAACTACAAGAATAGATGAGAAAAAGAAATCCGAGTCAGTGAACTCTAACGACCACTATTGACAAGCACATAAACCAAAAATAAAATACCAATGATCCCCGGCAGCGGCGCCAAAAACTTGTTATGCAAAAATCACGCAAGCGTACGTGGTCACAAGTAATACAGATAGAAGTCAAGTTCGTTCCCACAGAGATCTGGTTATGGTTTCAATTCAGTTCATGCACCTATGCAACAATGTATGGTTATTAATCACTGCTAAGATAAATAACAAGATTTAGGTTTTAATTAACTAAAATTAACTAAGGAAGTAAATTAACAAACTAAGAATTAACTAACTAACAAGAATTGAAATCTAATTACTTCTGCAAGAAAAACCATGGAATCCTAACTTCATTAAATACTTCGCTTAGATCTGACGCCTTTAATCACTATATGCAATGGTTATGATATCTGATCGGATAACACGAAACAAGTATACGCTACTTCTCAGTATACGAATACCAAACTAAACATACATCCACAAAAGAGATAGAAGATGAATAGACACCAATTATGCTTAGACCCTATATCTCTATAAGATTTGAAAACATAACGGTTGAAGAACAAGTTATCCATAATGATCACATAGGGCAATACAAGTATTCTCATCTCATACCACGAATCATATTGATAAACAATTATGAACCTATGCTAGCATGGCAAGTTCTAAATCTCAAGATCCACTTTCACTTCACAAGAGATTAACAAATTAGATGTTCATGACGCATCTATCAATTAAGCATAACCATACGAGGATATCAGATATACACCACACACAGATCTTTAAAGCAATCAAGATACTAAAGCTCCATAAATAAATCCATTAGAATCCCATGACAACGATTAGTTCATAATCGAACCTCTCGTCATCATGGGATCTGATGAAACCATGATAAAAACAAAGTATGAAAATATACAAATAAACCTAAGTAATTGATATGTAATTGTTCTCTAATGATAATGATCTTCCTAATACAATTTACAAGGGTTGGATGTGTTTATATAGGCTCTAGACATCTTGCCCAGCAAGAAAATACCAAAACAGAATTATAATAGAATTTCTGCAAGATACGTTTCCTAAACTGATTCTGTTTTTTAAGGGAAATTCGTAGCTGACTTTTCTTCTATTTTACAGAGCCGTTCCAGACGTAATTGGGCCTCTGGACCACCTTAGAATGATAGAGAATCTCGTTATCTTCGTGTGGACTGCTTACGGGCTGAAAACAGACTTATAGAACTCAAGATATGGCCCAAACAGTGAATCTCACGCGTGCAGCCCAATAAATCCGAATTTTAATAAATTAAATCTCCAAAAACGACAAAAACATCCACCATAATCAACATCCTTGTAAATCTGCACAACTAAACAAAACACATCAAAACTACAAGAAACTTGAGCCCAAGACAATCAATTTAAGCCGATTTAGAATGTTCCAAGTGGATATAAAATCCACTTATCAATGCCCGTTTAGGGGACTTAGTTCTTTATTTTTCTTCCTTGTTGTATTGAGTATTTATGCCTTGATATTTTGTTGTTGATTGGCCGCAACAAACATCTTTTGTAACTTTTGTCTTAAAATTCTGTCTTTTGTTGCAAGACTTGTAGTATGTTGAAATCCGTGGTTGTGAGAGTGTCCTTCAAGGGATTTTGAAAAGGAAGCCATCAAATTGTCTGCTGATAACTTTGTGAAATTTCCAACTGTAATTCTGTAGTTGTCCGCTGATGTGCCTTATAAAGTTTGTAAGTAGTGCTGTAATTATCCGCGGGAGGGCTGTGTAAAATTTGTCATTTGTAATTGTGTAACTGTCCGCTGAGGGACTGTGTAAAAGTTGGGATTTGTAAATGTGTAATGGTCCGCTAAGGGACTGTGTAAAAGTTGGGATTTGTAATTGTGTAATGGTCCGTTGAGGGACTTTGTAAAATTTGCAATGTGTAATTGTGTAAGGGTTCGCTGAGGGACTTTGTAAAATTTGCAATGTGTAATTGTGTAATGGTCCGCTGAGGGACTTTGTAAAATTTGCAATGTGTAATTGTGTAAGGGTCCGCTGAGGGACTTTGTAAAATTTGCAATGTGTAATTGTGTAATGGTCCGCTGAGGGACTTTGTAAAATTTGCAATGTGTAATTGTGTAATGGTTGCTGGCCCATTGGGACTTCTGTAATTTTGTTAGTGTTGAGAAACTTGTAAATGTAGACCGCTTTTTTTTTTGCGAAAGTATTCCATTGAAAACATAGCTTCCAAAAAAGATGAAGGGAAATGACTGTCTAGCCATCTATTGATAGTATTTGCGTAGTTTGTCGCCATGCCAAGTGTTGTTAACTTCGGTACCATTTAGGTAGGCTAGTTTGTAGGAACCCGGCCTGAGTACTTTGATGATTTTGTAGGGTCCTTCCCATTTTGGCATAAGTTTGCCAGTGTGTCTGGGGTCGGATGCTTCAGTTGCCCTGTTAACCAAATCGCCTTCTACGTAGGCTTTGATTCTGGCCTTTTTCCCAAAGAATTCTTTAGTTTTTTCTTTGTAGGCGGTCATTTTTTCAACAGCGGCCTCTCTGGTTTCATCTAGAAGGTTAATATTTGTTTTCAGTCCTTGAGTATTTGCTTCTTCTTCAAAATTGATGGCACGGTAGGATGGCGAGCCAATTTCGATTGGTGCAAGTGCTTCTGTGCCAAAAGCTAATTTGAAAGGGGATTCCCCAGTACGTGTCCTGGCTGATGTGCGGTAAGCCCAAAGAACGTTGGGTAGCTCATAAGGCCATTTCTTCTTTGAAGTAGTTAGTCTTTTCTCTAGACCTCGGACAATGATGCGATTGGTTACTTCAACCTGTCCGTTGCTTTGAGGATGGCAAATGGATGCTTTCTTGTGTTTTATCCCGTGGTCGGACAGGAACTTAGTAAATTTTGACCCCACAAACTGCGTACCGTTGTCAGATATGAGTATTACTGGGATTCCAAATCTTGTGATGACTTGTTCTTCAACAAAGCGAATGGCATCATCTTGTGTAATGTTCTTAAGGGCTTTTGCTTCTGCCCACTTTGTCATGTAATCAATGGCGACCATGACGTACTGCAAATCACCTTTGGCCTTAGGGAATGGTCCCATGATGTCAATGCCCCAAATTGCAAAAGGTATAAGGGAAAGGATGGCTGTAAGAAATGCTGGTGATTTCCTGGACATATTGCTAAACAGTTGACATTGGCGGCATTTTTTGGTGAAGTTTTTGCATTCCTTGTGCATTTTTGGCCAGTAATAGCCTTGTCTGAGTATTTTGTGTGCCAATGCCTTGCCAGCCATGTGGTCGCCACAAATGCCTTCATGGACTTCCCTTATGCAATATAGGGCTTCTTCCTCGTCGACACATTTAAGTATAGGGGAGTCGAAACTTCTCTTGTATAGGGTGCCTTCCTGAAGAAAGTACTTTGTTGCTTGTGATTTGACTATTTTTGCTTTGACTCTGTCATCTGGTAGTGTGCCATTTTCCAGATAACGGATGTAAGGGGTCATCCAACTATCCCTTGGCGGGTTTATTTCCATGATATCCAGTTTGCTTGTACTTGGGACGGTTAATTCTTCAAAGTAAACCGTGTCTGCTTCTACTTTCTCCCCTTGAGTTAATTTAGATAGCATATCCGCAACTGTGTTATCCGCCCTGTCTATTTGTTCAAGGGAGTATTCTTCAAACTGAGTTAGCATTGTCTGAACCAATTCTTGATATTTGCTGAGATTGCTATCTTTTGTTGAATAATCCCCTGTTGTTTGTCGAACGACCAGCTGTGAGTCGCTGTAGATGGTTATCTTTTTTACTTGTAAGTTTTTTGCCAATGCTAAACCAGCCAAAGTGCCTCATATTCTGCTTGATTGTTTGTGGCTTTGAAGTTCAGCTGTATGGCTTGTTTGACTTGAAAACCGTCGGGGCTAGTCAGAATGAGCCCTGCTCCACAACGGGTGTTTGTAGAGGAACCATCCACATACAACTGCCAATTGATGTCTGCCGCTGTGCTGCTCTTTGCGGGTGTTTCTTTTTCAGTTGTCGAGAATGAACATTCAACCATAAAGTCAGCCAAAGCTTGTGCCTTGATGGCGGTTCTTGGTATGTACTTTAGATCAAATTGACCAAGTTCTACAGCCCAATTGATCAACCTGCCGGACAAATCTGGTTTGTGAAGTATTTTTCTTAGCGGTTGGTCTCTGATGATTCCGATTTGTCTTCCTTGAAATTAGTGTCTCAATTTTCTGCTTGCCATGACCAAAGCTAGAGCAAACTTTTGGACGTTGGGATAGCGGGTTTCCGCATCTTTGAGCACTTGGCTGACATAGTAGACTGGTTTTTGCTCGCCATTTTCTTCTTTGATAAGTACCGCCCCTACGGCTTTGTTTGTTGCGGACAAGTAAAGTGACAGCGGCTCTGAGGGGGCTGCGATCGCAAGTAGTGGAGCGGAAGAGAGATAAGTTTTGAGATCTTCGAAGGCTTTTTGACATTCTGCCGTCCAGGATATGGCCTTGGTTTTTGTTGCCCCCTTCAGGGTGTCAAAGAACGGAAGGCATCTGTCTGCTAATTTTGCTATGAACCTTCTTAGGGCGGCCTACCTCCCTGTCAGTTTTTGTATTTCTTTTAAGGTTTTGGGTGGTTGCATGTCGATTATGGCCTTTATCTTCTCAGGGTTGGCCTCAATGCCTCTGTGAGACACCAAGAAGCCAAGGAATTTGCCAGCGTCAAGTGCAAATGCACATTTATCTGGGTTGAGTTTCATGCTGTGTTTTCTGAGGGTGGAAAAACATTCTTCCAAGTCTTGGAGGTGAGAAGCCGTTAAGAGAGATTTTACTATGAGATCGTCCACATATACTTCCATATTTCGGCCCAACTGTCCACTGAAGATTTTATTCATGGTTTTTTGGAAGGTGGCACCGGCATTGATCAATCCAAAAGGCATCACCTTGTAGCAATATACCCCCTATGCGTAACGAAAGCTGTTTTTTCCCTGTCTTCTGGAGTCATTTTGATTTTGTTGTAGCCTGAGTAAGCGTCCATGAAACTTAGCATTAGATGACCCGCTGTAGCATCAATGAGTTGGTCTATCGAAGGAAGTGGGTACGGGTCCTTTGGGCATGCTGCGTTTAAGTCTGTGTAATCAACACATATCCTCCATTTTCCGTTAGTTTTCTTTACTAACACTACATTTGCAACCCACTTAGGGTAAGTGACCTCGCAGATCAAGTCCGCATCCAAGAGTTTGTCAATTTCAACATCAATGGCCCGCTGTCGCTCCGGTGCAAAGTTCCTTCTTTTTTGTATTTTCGGTGCTTTGTCCGGGTCTACATTTAACTTGTGGATTGCCACGGACTCATCTAATCCTGGCATATCCTTTGGACTTCATGTGAAGATGTCTGCGTACTTTCTTAAGAGATCTGTGAGACCGTTTTTAAAGATTGAATCCAAACCCGCTCCTATATTGACAGTCCTGTTCGTGTCTCTGGGTATGATTTCTATTTTTTCTGTCTGTACCGCAGGGATTATCGGCGGTTTTCTTCTCTTTTGAGACACTTCATTAGATTGGAATCTATCCTTGGCGGATCTTCTGTCAACGGGTCGTGCCCGTCGATAAATTGTACCTCTTTTCTCTTTTTGTTATTTGCACGTTGGTTTGCATCGTGCCTCTGTCTTTTTGCTTACCTTCTTTTTTGAGCTCTCTCTCTGTTGACATTGCTAGGTTCGGTTTTTCCCAAGGTAAGTGCAATGCCATAGCACCTTTTGGAGGTTTCAGAATCCCCTTTGATTTCTCCTATTCCGTTTGAAGTAGGGAATTTGATTTTGAGATGAGGGGTGGAAGTAATTGCTTTCAACAAGTTTAATGTGGGTCTTCCCAAGATCATGTTGTAAGAAGGTGTTGTGTTGATGACATAGAATTTGATAACTCTGCATATTTGTCTGGGGGATTCCCCGAAGTAAACAGGGAGCCTCGCAATTCCCGCTATTGCGTTGTGGCCGAACCCGTAGAGAGGTGTCTCGTCAGGACATGTTTCTAACTTTTCGTCGCTTATTTTCAGCCTATCCCAGGTGTGTTGGAAACAAATGTCAACAGAGGACCCATTGTCAACCAAGACCCTTTTGACTTCATTCTGAGCAATGCCCAAGGATATGACTAGTGCCTCGGTGTGATTGGGATTAATGCCTTCATAATCTGCATCTGTGAAAGTAATGACGTTTGGCGGACCCTCAGATATGGTATAGACAGACTGTCCTCTCTAGGTGGTGAGACATGTCCGCCAAACACGGTGTGTACTATATTTTTGTTGTACCCTTGGGAGGCGGATGGGCCAAGTATTTGTCTGGGCAAGTATTGAGATAAGTTGCCAGCCTTGACTTGTTTTTCTAGGAAGTATTTGAGAGATAGGCAATTATCTGTAAAATGCCCATGTGTTTCATGATAATCACAATGCTTGTCCTTGGGTCTGTCATCAGGTGATGAGTGCATTGGGGCTAGCGGAAAGTAGAAAGGTTTTCCTTTGATTTCTCTTAGGATGGTTGCTCTTGGGAGAGTGAATTCGGTCCATTTTGGCTAAGGACACCTATCTGGTCTTTGCGGGTTTGAGGGTCCTTGGCGGTCTCTGATTGGGATTGATGATTGAGTTCTTGGAGCGGGCGGCGGTCCATGAGTAGTTTGTACTTGATGCAAGGCGGGTGTTTGCCTCTGGTAAGATGTGTACCTCTCTCCCTGAAAATATGGTGTTGAAGTGGGTGGAGCCCTGGATTGTTTTAGTACATTCAGGGATTCGATTTCGTTGATGGCTTGAGATGCCAAGTCGTACGCCTTTGCTAGAGTGGTGGGTTTAGTTTCCATGAGACGGCATACGTATTTCTCGCATTCGTAAGGGTTGAGACCTCTTCTTAAATGGACCAAGGCCTCTGTCTCGTTGACACAGACAACCTTATTGACGGCTTCCTTGAAGCGGTCAATGTAGTTTTGCAAGGTTTCACTGTTGCGTTGTGCAATGGTTTCGAGGAACACGGTATGAACCTCGTGTTGTTGATTTGCTTTGAACTTGTTGAGGAATAATTTCTTAAATTTTAACCAAGTATCTATGGACCTGGTGGATATTCTGCAGAACCATCTTTGGGCGTTGCCGCGGAGAGTTACGGCGAAGAATCGACATCGTGTTAAATCATTATACTCATAATGGAGAGCCAGTTGGTCGAAATAGCTAAGGTGCTCTTCCGGGTCTCCAAGCCCGTCGAAAGAGTTGAAGCTGTGATGTTTGATATCTTTCTGTCATGGTTCAGCTTCTAGCCTTGCTGTGAATGGTGTCCCACCCATATCTTGCTCGTTATTTCCCTCTATCTTGTTTTTGAGTTCTAAGATGGTTTGCAACATTTCCGCGTTTGTTGGTTGTGTAACTTTGGGCCGCCTTGAGCGGACAGGGGACCGCTCTCGGTGTTTGTGTGCTTCATACTCAGCTACTACCTTGTCATAGGCGGCCTTCTTGTCAACAATTATTTTTCTCAGATCTCTCTGTCTTCTATTTTGTTCCCACACTTCGAGGGGATGGTGACCCTTGTTGTGTCTTTCATGTTTCGTGTTTTGAGACGAACCTAGGCGGGAGAAAGCAGAGTTTGTCCTGTGAGGTTGGCTGTTCGCCTCATCATGGTTGTCATGCGGGTTTACGGGCGAGCTCCCTTGTTTTGTTAATGGCCTTGGTCCGGCCTGGGGAATGGCTGCAGCTATCTGCATGATCAAGTCAATTTGTTGTTGGTTACAGCCCGTGAGGTTGAGACTAAGGATTTGTTCTCATTCATCGTCTCTAGGCGGGTTTAGCGGTGGGTTTACCGGCGGGATGCCTGTTGTATTTCCTTCGTGTTCTTGTTCATCCGGGTGGGGTATTACGGTTTCCATTTAGTGTGTTTGAGATGTTTTGATTTGTATTGTGTTTTGAGTGTGTGAGTAGCTACTGTGTTGGTAGAGCAGGTGGTGGGTTTTTCTTCAAGAAAAAAGCGCCCTCCTTCTAGCGCCAAATGATAATTCTCACGGTCGATTAATGGCTTCCGATCACTGTTCCGAGCACTGTTCCGGGGATACTTCGCCTGAGTTTGGGTATCTGCAAAACAATGCTTGCCCGGGGGTGGTGGCCGTCAAGCACCTCCGGTGTGAGAATCAGTAATCGAAATAATAATAATCGAAACGGGTGAAAATGTATCTGTGTGAAGGGAGAGAATGAGTAATAAGTTTGTGCTATTGAAATTGTATATCCTACCTTGTGTGTAGAATGGGGGTATTTATAGGCCGGGTCTTCTAATCACTGTTCACCCACTTGGTAACCCACTTGTTATGCTGTTAAAGCTACAGTGAGCCACTATTGGAATAGTGATTAGTGTCCCTTTCCCACATACCTCGATTCTAACACCGCCGCTTTTGCTACAGTTGAATGCTTTTGTGTTCCCTTAAATACCTTTATGGTCCCCTGCCTTAGTGAGCAAGATAACAAGATATTTTGCACAAGTATTTATGTAAAGATATTTGTTTATCAAGTGGAGCAATTTAGTAAAGATAATATGAAATGACATATGTGTAATTAGTGAATATTTGTTACAGGTGGAGGTGTAATAGCGGGCGTCCGGTTGGTACTGTTACAGGGGGTGCCCACTGTAAGCTTTCAGCGGGTACCTATCACGGTTGTATCCCAATAACCGAACCGAAAAACAGAACCGAAAATATATTATTTTAATAATTTATAATTTTGTATTATATACATATTTTATATAAAATATAGGAAAATCATGGGGGAGAGGCAGGAGACTATTAGAAATCAAAGATCAGTGTATAAAATGTATAAAAATTTTCCAACGATTAAAGACAACATAAATTGTTTACTTACAGACCACAACATCTATCTATTATCTATTATATATATAATACACCAACACAAGATAAAATTGTGAGATATTTTAATGCACTTAAAATGTCTGAATTACCCTTGTGCATATTATTTTTGGAAAAAATTGTTGTTGCAAGGATTTGAACCCGAGTCTTACCGTCCATTTGCACACCAACATACCACTTGGCCACATAACCTTATGTGTTAACAATCATACACATACTATGTGTACGTGTGTGTCGTTAAATGATTTTTTTAGGTATTTTGATAATTGAGACATATTAATACTATTCAATCATCATTTTCTTTTAACGTTTACTTATTTATATTATCTTATTTTATAGCATAAATTAGTGATATATGATATGTAGTCAACTCTTACATTTTTAAATCATTCAATTTAGTGAAATGATATTAATTATTAGTATATGAAACACATTAATAATTGTAATATACTCCCTCCGTCCCAATGAGTTCTTAACATTTGCTTTTTGCACGGAAACCAAGATAATTGGTGTAATATTATTAAAATAAATGAAGTAGTGGGTGTAATAGTGATTTTATTGTTAAAATAAGTTAAGTAGTTGGTGTAATAGTGTAAAGTATTATTAAAATAAGTGAAGTAGTGGGTGTAATAGTGTTAAAACTTACTATTTTAGGAAATGTTAAGAATCTATTGGGACATCCCAAAATAGAAAGTGTTAAGAATCAAAAGGGACGGAGGGAGTATTTATTATAAACTTATAAATTTTCAGTATACTTAAATTCATTTATTATGTAACATGGCTTTTGGATATCTAATTAAGGTATAAATTTGTATGGAAAAAATAAACGAAATGCATAATACATTCTTAATTAATATGATATATCTGTTAAGTACCCATGATGTAAAAAAAATTAACTATATTGAAGTGGAAGGAAATATATCTATAATAGAATCTCGATAAATTAATAACAGTTGATAAAATTAATATTTTTATTAAAAATAATTTATCCCAACATTTTAGGGGTGAAAAACCAAAATACCCACATTTTAATTCCAGCTGCCCAAAATACCCACGCGCGGGAACGGCCGCCCTTTTTACCCACCAACCACGCATTCTTCACATGCGTACACAGTACACGCATGTAAGAAATGTGTGGTCTTTCACAATATGACATGTTCATAAGTACTAAAAAGAGGAAAAGAGTGGACACTATAAAGTCGGAGTTAGATCATTACTTGGATGAGTATGTCGTGCAAAAAATTGATGGATTTGATCTACTAAATTGGTGGAAGGTAAACCAGCATAAATATCCAAACTTGCAGTACTTGGCTCGAGATTTCTTAGCTGTTCCGGCATCATCAGTTGCTTCAGAGTCTGCATTTAGCTCCGGTGGAAGATTAGTAAGTCCGCATCGTAATAGGCTTCATCCCAAAACAATCGAAGCTTTAATGTGTGCCCAAAATTGGTTGTGGGCTGCTGAAATGCAAGGTATACATATGTGAATTTATCATTCTGTATTTACGTTCTGCCTTGTTAGTTATTTTAGCAAGTTATTAATGTTCATAAGATATTTCAGGCGAGGCATCTACAGGTTATGCAACTATATACAATGATATGGAACTCGAAGATTCTTGTCTTACACGTCAGGTAATTATCTGCTGCATGTTCAGATTATTAGTGAATCAGTTTAGTGGCATGAGCAGGTATGTTAAACTTGCAAGTGAGACAAGGCCACAGCCCACATGTATGTGAAATCTGTGATCTCAGTCTGACCTGGTAAGCTGATCGCCTGATCCTCCTAAAAAGATACATAATCTAATAATCTTGCTCCTGGAAATTTAAATGTTACTAATGAACACAGAAAGAAACAAAAAAGTGCAGCTAATTTCTTAAATTCCATTGATTGTAATCAGTCTTTCATCTGTTCACAATATCTCTTCTTAAAGTAAATCTTTGAAGAATAACATAATGTACTTGATTTGCATGCGAAAACAGTACTATAGTATGATTTGCATGCTGAATTATTCTTAAGAATATGTGGATGTTTTTGCCTTGGGTGGTCACTGGATGGGTGGGGGTTCAAGTGGAAATAAATGGCCAATTGAGGTGCAAATGTTTTTTTGTTTTTCTTAGTATATTACTCATAATTTGTTTATGCTGAATGGAGATGTAGAGTGGTTCATCACTGGATGGCTGATTTGTTTATTTTCATTGCTAATTTCAGGTCTGAAAATTCAAAAACCAAGTGAAGTTGCCAAAGAAATTGCTGAACAGTGAACAGAGACATGTATGTCACTCACTTATCTTATTTTTGCATCTCCATGTAGATTAGTTAAACTACAAGTAAAACTTTCTAGTTAAATATTTGAATCTTATAGTTGGATATTGGATTTTTATTTTCCTGCTGCTCCTGCTCTAATATTGTTCCTAATATATTTTTTTATTATTTTTTCAGGATCTCTCAAGTCTCAATTAGACAATTGTTGGTGTAATTAGTAATGTGAAGTGCTGGTATTGCTGAATTAATGAACTGGAATATTGTATAATTTTAAGAGTTCAGATCGGATACTTGGTTCATTTAAAATTTCGAAACTATTAAATTTTAAGAGTCTTGGTAGTAATCGTTTTTTTTTTTGAATTTGTAAACTATGCTTGTAAACTTAAAAATGACACAGATGAAGGAAGTTGGATTGATAATTGGGGTGATGATCTGATCACAAGTCATTGTATTGTTGCTATTTGCTAATGCCTACAGCAGTACAGCCTATTATGATTTATGCAGACTTCTTTTAAAATTTGGATTAAATTTTCGGATTTCGGGTAAAGTTTTCGGGTAAATCCATATCCAATCCAAAACAATTTCGGGTTTCGGGTATATCCAAATCCGATCCGAAATCCATTGGATCGGATTTAGATTTTAATTTTCGGGTATTTTTCGGGTTCGGATCGGGTTCGGGTATGGATCAAAAATTCGAATAAATTTGGATAATGTCATATCCGAGCCTATCCGACCCGATTGCCATCCCTAAGCATGGTTGGCCATTGTGTGTGGTTATTGCCTTATTGGTTAACCATAATTTTTAATTAATACGGTATATAAAATTTGAAAAACATCATAAGATAATTCAAGTGGTAAGAATTTATTGTTCCAATTTCGAATTCGATTATTACTTATTCCGAAATTTAGCACGTGCGGTTAACCATAATTTTTAATTAAATATAAATTTTTATCGGAGTTAATTTTTTGTTTTTTCGGAAAGTAACAGTCAGAATCAAAATAAAGATCAGCCTCGACCTGATTAATGCCACTGTTTGTTTTAAATTGTTGTATTAATTCAACATTTTGCAACTATTTATCCTGACACAGTCACACAGCTGTTATAAAGTTGTTAAAAGGTTTGATTAGTGTTAGAGCATCTCCGATGGGGTGATTAAAGTGGTTGGCTAAAATGATAGAAAATATTGATTATGTAAAATTTAGTGAACCTGTAAGGCATTGTGCTTCGATGGTATTGACTATATTGATCGGCTATATTTTAAAAATAGTATGTTATTATTATTTTAAGTTATTATAAATAGAATATATCATTTGAATATGACAAGAGATGATGTGTAATCTTCTTACAGGTCTCTAGAGGTTCAACAAATATAGTCAACATGACAAAAAATATAGATATTGGCTAAAAATATAGACAATGGAAATGATCCATTGGAGTTGATTTTTTTTTACATAATCTCTATATTTTTATTTATAGAATGTTTTAATTATTTTTAGCTAAGGGTTAAACATGGTTGGAGATGCTCTTAGAGGTACCAAATTGGGTACCAAAATTTGTTACAAAATGACATGATACTAATTATTTTGCATTTTGGTATGTTTTAATTGGATGACCCTTATGGGCTCATTACAATTATAACTAATCAAATTTGTATCATATCATTTGGTAACAATTTTTGATACCCAATTTGATACCTCTAACATTTTCTAAAACTTTTTATAGGCCGAGTCTCCGCAAGAGCACACTCACGTATACATGAGTTTTTGATCTAAAATTTAGAAATTTTAGTATAAAATAGTATTGTAACATTATCATAGTAATTTTATAAAATACACGACTCATTTCCTAATTCCGACAAAATATATCCGATCTTTATTTCATTTTTAAAATTGATTTTTCCCATTTTCTTTGTTTTTTATCCCGTGTCATTCCCTAAATATAATAATATAATAATACAAAAAATGAGCATAAAATTTATTTTTGAAATTGATACTGAACTAAATCACCAAAATATTTTTATAAAATAATATTTATTTATAAGAAATAAAATAAGACACCGTAATCCCCATACGCACCTGATTTTTCACTTTACAAAGAGCAAGTCCATTAATTTTTTCTTAGTAAAGTTAAAAGCCCATTTATGTTCTTAGTAAAGCCCATAGGAATTAGGAACCTTAATGTAATAGTCTCGATCTGTGAGGAAATCGTTTGGGCCTCATCGCAGAGCCTGGTTCTATTAAGAAATAAATTAGTTTTTAATGAATTAACAAGAAGAAAATGTAAACATATCTGAAATAAAAATGTAATATTCTCAAAACAAGTACCAAAATGGTTAACAGTGATGAAGTGTCATCATTTTATTAGATATTCTTTTATTAATAAGGTGAATTATTCATATATAAATTATTAAATTTGCATCCACGAATAAAAATATGATAAATATTTTTTGAAACATATTTGAGATTTAATTCGAGATATATATTTACTTTTGAAAGATAAATGATTTCAATCGAATCACAATCATTTTCATGAAAGAAGAAATACAGGACCTTTATTGTAACTCATCCCATTCTAACCCAACCTCTTGTAACCGCTTGTCCAAATAGGTCCTTATTGTCGAAGTTTTCAGACTTACACTAACAACCAAACAAATCAATTAATTCCATGAATACATAAATTTCCAAGCTGGTCCAGGAAAGTGGGTACTATTATCATTCGCAAAATAAAATCCGTCGCGTGCTATTAACCAATAACAATTGTTGCCCTTATCGGTAGCACATAATTTTTTATCGAAAATATTTTGATTGTAAACATAAAAAATTTGCATTTTAGTGTCCCATAAAAACAAACACCTATACTCAAAATCTGTCTCGGGAGCTGCTGTGATATGCCAATTTAATCTATCTAAAAACTTGAGATTCACTTCTCCGAGAGCATCACCACGGCTTGATAAACAATGTACTTTCACTATAAGATTGCTAAAAACTGCGTTAATTATATACTCTTGGTAGGATGTTTCATCGATTGAGTATGTTTGTGTTGTGAAAATAAGGTTTATAAGTATTAAAAGGATAAAAAGAGAGAACAATTGGATCTTCATTGTCAAGTTGTAGTAAGAGTATTGTATTTTTTGTTTTCTTATATTTATAGAGATACTAGAGTGAAATTTCGTTAAATTAATATTCGATATCTCGATTAATTAATATTTTAATACAAATTTTTGATTTCAACATAAGAACGGTAATATAAATTTAATTTCAATTAATTAATAATCACTATAAATCAATAAAATCTATCCGTCCTAATATTACTCCTTCCGTCTCATAAAACACTTCTCCTTTTCATATGTCGGGATTGTTCATAACAAGAGACAAATTACTAATTTACGTCTAATCTATAAGATAAAATATAGTCATAAGTGATCTTGTTTGATTCGTATTTGTGAGTACTTTAATACAGTGAAGTTTTTATATTTAATACTGATACGAAATTAAAGATATTAACCATTAAAAGTGTGCGTTGGCAAACGTGTCGAGTCAAAATGGGAAGAATTTTTTGAGACAGAGGGAGTAATTTATAAGGTTTTACTGTAAATAAAATTAGGTGGGGGTTAACTAGCAAAAAGAATTGGGTAGGGGTTGAATTTTGTTTTATGTTTAACTGCTTAAAGAAAAATTAGTTAAAAAAATGAAAGTCAATTATATAATATGAAATCTCAGTTCACTTTCAAAAGTTATTTTTTCAAATAGTGACGATGAAAATTTGTTGATGTTCTTCGTAATTTGAAAAGTTCTCGTAAATATCATTTCATTTTCTATATATAATAGCAGAACATGGGATAATTTTGAGCCAATAAACCTCTTGTTAAAGTATAATTTTACCCTTAGATTTTGGAAAATTACATGAAGCTGCCACTACTCTTTTATTCACACAAAAAAATTGAGTAAATTATGTTCTTACGAGGAATTGAACTCATTCCTGCTCAAAGAAAGTCATCCTTATAATCATTGAGCTACATAAGTTTTTGAGTCAATAAACCCCCAGTGAAAGTACAATTTTACTCTTAGATTTTAGAAAATTACATGAAGTTGCCACTACTCTTTTATTCACACAAAAAATTTGAGTAAATTATGTTCTTTTGGGGAATTGAACTCATGTCTTCCTAAAAAAAACTCATCCTTATAACTATTGAGCTACATAAGTTTTTGAGTTTGAACTAAAAAAACGTATTACTTAAACCCGGTTTCTCCTTTTTTCTATTTTTGCTATTAATTTAACTTTTGAGTAAATGTGTTAATGATGACTTATATTCTTTTATGTCCTTTTATCATTGCTGATATGGGCTAAAAGTAAGCCCTAAAGACACATTTAATGTGGCATTAATTAGACCCGGAATGGTCCAAACGTGGGGCCCACCAGATGGGCCCAATCCCTATTTATAATATTAATTTCGTAATTAATATTAGGGGTAATAAACAGCTCAGCAAATAAGAGTCAAACAAGGATATTACTCTTGCCTGACTTAGCCTCCAAGATACATATTCCAACATGGAAACTGACTCCTACAAGGAAGGGGTCTAGAACCTTCCTCAAGGCGGTGACTTGCCCACCAAGTCACCTAATTCTACTACGATTTTAGGGCTTCTCAGCCTATATAAAGGGTCTGACCCCTCACCTCAGAACTACGTTTTCTTGGCTTGATTCTCTAATACAGAGATACGTAGGCATTCTGTGAGGACCGTTTAGTCTCGAACGCAGAAGCAGCCATTAAAGCACGAAGCTCACGAACCCTAGCATTAAATACATCAAACCCTAGCCGCAATCTAATAACCTAGTTTTCATTCCACAACATTTGGCGCCGTCTGTGGGAAAAAGACATCAACCATGGTTCAAACACGAAGAACTGCACCAAGCACTACAGAGCCAATTGCTACCGAGGCTCTACCTCTTAGCTCTGCTCCGCCTGTCACTGAACAAGTACCCCCAACCACAGGGGCGATCACTCAAACTCAGGTTTCTCAACCTCCAGGGATGAATCCCCATGTCGAGAGAACGTTACCTATGGTCGTTCACCCAGGTCAAGGAACCAGCTCCCTCCAGACGCTGGTCTCTCCTCTAGTTGATCCCAGTTACCCACCACCAGGGGTACAGATCCATACTACGGATCTCCCCGTGAGTACTAACCCGATGTATGGCCTGCCTAACTACCCTCCTGGACCTAGTGGTCATGCCTTGCAGATCCGAGATCGAGTGTATCTTGACTACTCTGGCCCCTATACTGACGATTCATCAACTGATGATGATCATGATGAAGCCCCGAGAAGGCGACGTGCTAGCAGAAAATGAAGAAGAAGAACATAAACTATCCATGATGGACCCCCCTTGACAGCTGATGAAAGAATCAAGGCTCATGAGGCCGAGATTTTAAGGATAAAGGAAGATATTGCCAGAGAACAAGCTAGGTTGAATCAAACTCAGCCTCCTCCAACCTCAGGACCGATTCCCTTTATAGATCTGGAGGGGTCTTCAAGAAGGCAGAGAAGGGCTGATGCCCCAACTGGAAGAACAACGAGGGTGGAAACCCCCAAGAGCAACCCCAAGGATCTGATGCCACTTGGGGATCCTGATGATCCTACACCCCCGTTTACTGAGGAGGTGATGAACGCTCGTATCTCAAAGAAGTTCAAGATGCCAACGATTAAAGCTTATGATGGAATGGGTGATCCTGCAAACCACGTTAGAACGTTTTCAAACGCACTGCTGTTGCAGCCTGCAAGCGATGCTTTGAAGTGTAGGGCTTTCCCTCAAACTTTGTTAGGCATGGCTCAAAGATGGTATAGTCGGCTTCCTGCAAACTCGATTGGTTCCTTTAAGGAGTTGAGTGCTGCTTTCATTAGTCAATTTATCAGCGGTAGAACGCATGAGAAAAGTTCTGCATCCCATATGTATGTGGTACAAGGGAAGAACGAAAATCTGAGAGACTACCTTAAGAGGTTCACCAAGGAGACTTTGAACATCACTGATCTGGAGAATAAGGTGGCCATGGTAGCCCTGGAACACGGAACCACTGATCTATTCTTTAAAAGGTCATTGGCGAAGCATCCTCCTGAAAACATGGCTGAGCTCCAACGAAGGGCTGACAAGTACATTAAAGCTGAAGATAGCATGAAGAAAGAAGCCACAGTAAGTGAGGGAGGAGGTAACAACGACTTCAAGAAGCGAAAGCAAGACCAGGAGTATGATGACCTGGAGTATGATGCTAGGGACAAGTATCCCCGAACTAGCGAGGACTCCGACTATGCCCCTAAGAAGAACCGAAGAAGAGTTTGGGACCAAGGTTCAACGACTATGCAAGATTGAATGCTCCTAGGAGTCAGATCTTGTTAGATATTGAGAAAGACAAAGATTTTCGATGGCCGAAGCCACTTAGGGGTGATCCCGCAAAGAGAAACAAGGGTCAGTACTGTAGATTCCACCGCGATGTGGGGCATGATACAGATGATTGCAAGCAACTCGAAGATGAGATCGAGTTCTTGATCCGTAGAGGGAAATTGAGCAACTTCACTAAGGGTGAAGATCGTGTTAATCGAATTAGAGATTATAACAGAAGGGATGACGATCGTGATCGTAACACACAGCCCCGAGGGCCAGTTATCAATATGATCTGGGGAGGCCCGACAGCGGCCGGTACAACTCGAAACTCTCGAAAGGCGTACGCCAGAGAAGTGATACACATCGTGGGAGAGGCCCCGAAGCGGGCTAGGACTGAAATCACACTTGGTTTTGATGATTCTGATCTTGAAGGGGTGAAGTTCCCCCATGACGACCCGTTGGTCATAACTCCTGTAATTGGAAACTCAGAAGTGAAGCGAGTCTTGATAGATAATGGAGCTTCCGTTGACGTTCTAAAAGTAAGCCCTAAAGACACATTTAATGTGGCATTAATTAGACCCGGAATGGTCCAAACGTGGGGCCCACCAGATGGGCCCAATCCCTATTTATAATATTAATTTCGTAATTAATATTAGGGGTAATAAACAGCTCAGCAAATAAGAGTCAAACAAGGATATTACTCTTGCCTGACTTAGCCTCCAAGATACATATTCCAACATGGAAACTGACTCCTACAAGGAAGGGGTCTAGAACCTTCCTCAAGGCGGTGACTTGCCCACCAAGTCACCTAATTCTACTACGATTTTAGGGCTTCTCAGCCTATATAAAGGGTCTGACCCCTCACCTCAGAACTACGTTTTCTTGGCTTGATTCTCTAATACAGAGATACGTAGGCATTCTGTGAGGACCGTTTAGTCTCGAACGCAGAAGCAGCCATTAAAGCACGAAGCTCACGAACCCTAGCATTAAATACATCAAACCCTAGCCGCAATCTAATAACCTAGTTTTCATTCCACAACAATTGCTCTAAAAGAAATTATGTTATATCATATACAATATATTTATATGCTACAAAACATCTTCTTTTTAGTGCTCATATGATTTATGCATAAATAAACTCTTTTATTCACACAAAAAATTTGAGTAAATTATGTTGTTATGGGGAATGAACTCATGTCCTCCTCGAAAAAACTCATCCTTATAACCTTTGATCTACATAAGTTTTTGAGTTTGAATTAAAAAAACGTATTGCTTAAACCCGACCTCTCCTTTTTTCTATTTTTGCTATTAATTTAACTTTTGAGTAAATATGTTAATGATAACTTATATTGTTTTATGTCCTTTTATCATTGCTCTAAAAGAAATTATGTTATAGCCTATACAATATATTTATATGCTACAAAACATCCTTTTTTAAGTGTGATAGAATATATTTTATATATATTTTAGATGATTTTATTCTCATATTTATTGTGTTTTGCATTGATTTGGATTTTTATTTAATAAATTTGATTGTTTTATTGTAGGAAATAAAGAATCCATGACTTGGAAGGATTTGGAGCAAAAAGAGCTATTTTGGAGATAAAATAGGAGAAAATTCGTATTATTGGGCTACACGGGCTGTCTAACACTGTTTGAGCCATATCTTGAGTTCCAGAAGTCAGAATTTGACGATCTTACTGTTCACGCGAAGCTTGTGGAATTATCTTTAATTCAGAGGTGGTCCAGTAAGCAAAATCCAACTGGAAGAGCCCAGAAACAGAGGAGAAAAATAAGTTACGAATTTTACAAGAAAATTCAGCAGCTTCCAGAAATTCAATTTGAAGTTGGAAACTTGCCATCTTCTATTCCAACTCTAAGAAGGCAATTGCTTGGAGGCTAAATCAAGAGGCTATATAAACACATCTTGGGACAAATTATTGGGAGGTAAATTATTAAGGATGTAATATTAGATCAGATAATATAGTTTAGAGTAGATTAGTATTATTAGTTGGAGATGTAGAGAAACACCATGACTCTTCTTTTGGGTGACAACATTGAAGTTTGAAGGTTTTGTTCTCTTAATCTTTTCTTTGTTCTTATTAGTTTAATTATGTTTTCTTATTTTACTAGTTGTTTTACTTGTTTAATTATTAGCGAGTAGTTATTTCTAGGGCTTAAAGGGAAGCCATGTTTGCACTAATATTGACATGATTTTCATAGTGGTTTGATCGGTTATGGTTAATTCTGATTGATATGTTTTAATCATTAATTTGTGTAATTGGCCAATATCATGGATTAATTATATGCAAATAGGGGTATGGATCGAGAGATTTACTTACTAGAGGCACACATACGATTAGCAGAATTGAATTTGAGTGCGGAAGCATCATTGTATTTCTGAGAGCGTTAATTCTTGGAAGAGATTAACTTGACTCTAATTACCTGATTGATTGAATTACTAAAAGTGGTTAATTGTGTTGAATGTTTCGAGAGTGTTAATGCTTGAAAGAGATTAACATATTCTAGTTATAGGATCACATTGATTGCTTTAGCTTAAGAGCCAATTGTGTAAGCATGGTGGACCTGATTGCCCTAGGTTTTAAATAATTTGTTTATCATCTGTTTAATTAGTGTTAATTTAGTTTAATTAGTTATTTAATAATTTCACATAATCGTTTGTCCCTGAAACAATTAGCGATAACTGAAAAGGAATTAGTAGAATCTGTCTCCTTGTGGATTCGACCCGCTTGCCATTTGTACTAGCAATAGACACCGTGCGCTTGCGGTTAGGTATAATTTGACATATCAAAGTGCTCATATGATTTATGCATAAATAAAATGATCCATAAATTAAAGTGGTGATATTATAATATGTGTGAACATAATGTGTATAATTATACTAAAAAAAAAGTTAATTGTAAAAATGTACGAATTTATATCAATGATTAGAAGATGACCCGTGGCTCGCACGGGTTATTACGCTAGTATTGTTAGTTTGTTGATGGTAAAACTATCTACCTCTATCAATTTAAATAACAGGGCCCTTTAAGAGCTTCTCTAACCATATAGCACCCTTAGCTAAAAGTAATTAAAACATTAGAGCATCTCCAATCGTTGAAAACCCTTCGCTAAAAATGTGTATTACATACCATAATTAAATATTTTAAAGAATATGTAAAATAATTACATCTCCAATGGTACATTCCTGTTATCTAAAATTATAGATAACCCCTACATATTGGCTATATTTGTCGAATCGCTAGAAACCTGTAAGAAAACTCCACATCATCTATTACCATATTTGAATAAATATATTCTATATTTAACAACTGAAATATTTATAACATACTACTATTTTTAAAATATAGCCAATCATTATAGCCAACTCCATTGAAGTATAATTCCTTACAGATTCAACAAATTTTACATAATCGTTATTTTATATAATTTTAGCCAACCATTTTAGCCAACACCATTGAAGATGCTCTTATAAATAAAAATTATAGAGATTATGTAAAAAAAACAACTCCAATGGATCATTTTTCTTGTCTATATTTTTAGCCAACCTCCTCATATTGGATATATTTGTCGAACCTCTCGAGACCTGTAAAAAGATTCCACATCATCTCTTAGCATATTCAATTGATATATTCTATTTATAATAACTTAAAATAATAATAACATAATATTTTTAAAATATATTCAATCAATATAGCCAGTACCATCGAAGCACAACGTCTTACAGGTTCAATAAATTTTACATAATCAGTATTTTCTATCATTGTAACCAATCCCATTGGAGAGCTCTTAGAGCATCTTCAATGAAGAAGATTCCTTAGCTAAAATTAAACTTATAATATCATATATAAAATTTATAAAGATTACGTTAAAAAAAAAATCACTACAATGAATTATTCTTAACAAAAAATTAGATAATCTGTTTTTGTTGGCTATATTTGGCCCATGTAAGAGCGTATCCAATGGTGTTGTTCAAAATGGTTGGCTAAAATGATATAAAATATTGAATATGTAAGGCATTGTACTTCAATGAAGTTGGCTATAATGATTGTTTATATTTTAAAAATAGTATGTTATTACTATTTTAAGTTATTAAAAATAGAATATTTTATTTTAATATGGTAATAGATGATGTGGAGTTTTATTATAGAGGTCTCTAGAGGTTTCACAAATATAACCAATATGGTGGCGTTATCTAAAATTATAGCTACAGGAATGTCCCATTGGAGACGATTTTTTTTTACATATTTTCCATAATTCTTATTTATGGTAATTCAGACCCACTTTTAATTAAGGGTTCTTCATGGTTGGAGATGCTCTAAGGAATATTTTATATGATCTGTTACCTTAGAGCAAGTGCCTTAGTTGGTTCTCTTCCATTTTCAGTGCTCATTTGATAGCGGAGAGTCTTCATGTTCTGCAAAAACTCTTCCATTTTCAGTGCGAAGATAGATCCAGAAACATGTATGTAATGTTAATTCAAAAAAGAGTAAAGTGCACTTTGTGTACCTACACTTTGGCCTTGACACCACTTGCAATATAGAACTTCAAAAGTGAGCATCTGAAATACTGCAGTTGTTATTTCGTTACAGGTTGTGTACTTCCGTCTATCTGGCGTTAACTCCGTTAAAAAGTCAGGGATAGCTCTGTCTTTTCACAGCCACTTCTCTGCACCCAGGAAAAAGAACAATTTTTTACTTTAATAAGATTAAATTGATAAATTGAAGCAAAAAAAACTCTAAAGCATTGATTTCCATCTATATTCCCCGTTCTATAATACTCCAACCAATTTTAACACACGAGTAGTTTACAGGACAAAATAAAGAGGCGGGAAAATGGCGACGGCGGCGAGAATATTGGGGACAGGTCTAGTCCTTTCATGGTCGGTGAGTCGGTGACATTTGTCATTGGTAATGCCAAGAAGCTTGAAGAAGTTCGTGCTATTTTAGGCCAATCTATTCCTTTTCACTCTCTCAAGCTCGATCGTACTCTCTCTCTCTCCCCTCTCTCTATCTATCTCTCTAAACCCTAATTCAGTACTTCCTTTTGTGTCCTTTTGTTTTATATCTCAACTTATAATGAAAACTGATAATTCATGACAGATTTAAATCCAAATTAGCTTATACAATCACCGGTTCCCAGTAGTTTTCATCTTAAGTGGTTTCAATTTGAGCACTTTCCTGTATATATGTATATGATTGTTGTTTGAAATTCAACTGCAGTTCCGGAATTACAGGGTGAATCGGAAGATATTTCTAAGGAAAAGGCTAGATTAGCTGCTAAACAGGTACTCTACATTGCCTTTCTTTCTTATGTTTTATGTACAATATGATTAGTATTTGCATCGGATGTTGCGAGTATGATGAATGCACTGATTGTTTATGGATTTGTTAAGTGGTTGTGAAAAGACAGAGATACCCCTGGATTTTTAACGGAGTTAACGCCAGACAGACGGATGTACACAACCTGTAACGAAATAACAACTGCAGTATTTCAGATGCTCACTTTTGAAGTTCGGTATTGCAAGTGGTGTCAAGGCCAAAGTGTAGGTACACAAAGTGCACTTTACTCTTCAAAAAATTTAGAGGAATTTGAAATGAAAATGAGAGAGAGAGAGAGAGAGAGAGTACGTAGATATAAATGTATACAACGGAAGGAGTAGAGAGTATGATTTCAAAAGTACAATTTGAAGGAAGAAAATTCCTTCTTTTGAGTGCCGTGGAAAAAGTAGGTTTCCGATACACCGTTAACTTCAGTAATCCACTCATCCTACGAAATACTTCAATTAGGATTGACCCCAATTACGTTTTGGTTTACTGAATTCGATCCCAAATTAGCGTTTGGCTTACAAGGTCAAAGACGAGATAGATTTTCTAGGGCTCGATTGTGAGTGTCTAATTAGAGAATGCACTTGGTCGAGGGAGAAACTAATACCGAGCAGGTCTATTTTAAAATGTGTTATATTATTTTAATATAAAACTTATATACGTCGGTTTATTAAAAAGACCATCGTATAAATTAATATTATATACGTCGGGTTTTAGAAATGCAATGTAAAAAGTAATTTTATATGTTGGCAGTTTACCAACCGACGTATATGTTAATCATATATGTCGATTAACTACTTAACCGACGTAAAAAATATATACAAAAGATAAATATACGTCGGTTTTAGAATAATGCGACGTATAAGAGTAGTATATATGTCGCTCTTGTTTAAGTGCGACGTAAAATATGCGACGTAAATTGTTATTTTATACGTCGCAATAAACAAAGCCTACGTAAAAAGTACATCTTATACGTCGCCTTAAACAACGCCGACGTATATAAATGTTTATACGTCATCTCTAGGCGAAACCGACGTATAATGGTACTCAGAAATGCAAATATACGTCGCTTTTAGGCAGAACCGACGTATAGTGGTTGAATATACGTCGCCTTTAAGCGGAACCGACGTATAATAGGCGACGTAAAAAATCAATTTTGTACTAGTGATTGGAGACGATTTTTTTTACATATTCTCCATAATTCTTATTTATGCTAATTCAGACCCACTTTTAACTAAAGATTCTCCATGGTTGGAGATGCTTTAAGAAATATTTTATATGATCTGTTACCTTAGAGCAAGTGCCTTAGTTGGTTCTCTAAAAATAGTATAAAATAAGAATTTTTAGTGTTTTAAGAACATTGTTTTGTATACAAACCCCAACAACAATCCCTATATACATTCCTTACTATTATAACAATAATAAATTTGAAATTAACTAGGGAAGGAGTTAAAGACAATTAGTAGAGAAATGGATGGAAATGATTTTTTTTATTGATAGAAATTAAGTTAGGGATGACTAGTGGTTCCCCAAAGATAGAGAATGGCTAGAGGTACCTAATGATTTAGGGAATCACTAAGACATTGTTGGAGCACATTTTTTTGTCATATTTCCTAAATTATGAGTTAAGAATCCATATAGGGAAGCTGTTGGACTTGCTCTTACAAAAATATATTCTATTTATAATACGCTGAAATAATAATATAGGGAATTGATAAATAAGCTCATTTTTTTACTATTAAAAGCTCCAACTTTAATTGTTTGATATTTTAATTACACTACTACCCATGATTTCTAAATAATGAATTTCATTAATTTTGTTTTTATCATGGATAGTTGTGTCATTTACATATCAACTGGAGCTTAAATATCAATCTATGGAGCTTATTTATCAATTCCCATAATATATCCATTATATCTATTATAGCCCAACAAGCCTTTTCATGGTTATTTAGTAATTTACATATTTACCCTTTTATCATAAAAATGTAAAAAAATTGTTGGTAATTGGAATTGAACCCATGACTTTTATGTTAGTTATGAGAATCAAGTTCACACCATTAACCACTACACCAAAGACATTTTTTGTATCATTTTAAAAATCATTAACTACATTTCTAAGACCTCGTATCAACATATCCGTAGCTTGCTAATCATGAAAAGTATTATAAAAAAATTCTTCAAAAATTTAGTATTACATATGAATTATGTTATCTATGTATTTTATATAATGTAGGTCAATATGATAATATTTTATATAATGTAGGCCAATATGATACTTTGACCAATTATGAAAAGACTAATATATGCCTTTGATTTATAATCGTTATTCTCATTTAGGAGTGTAAATGAATCAAAATGTTCTTGAGTTGCTCGTACTCGGCTCATAAAATATTTAAATTTCGCTTAACAGTTTTCGAGTCGAACTCGAGCTTAAATACTTTATCGAGTCGAGTAAGAACTTCAAATTACTCGAAACATAGGATTATGCATGGTATATAAATCCATCATTGTGTAGTAAAAAAAATATCATTATCACTATCAGCACTGCCACCAACAACACATCGCTAACACCACCGTCATTACCACCACTGACATATCACCACTAGCACACATCACGATCACGCAACATAAGCAAAGTTACCAAAATATTGATTGCAACCACATCAACACCACGTACCAGAATCACCAAAACCAAAACAAAATGAATAAACATTCAACTCATGCTCAAATTTGAATCCAAATCACTAAAAATTTTGAACACAAATTACTATAATATTCCAGATTTAAAAATTTGTTCAAGTTCGAAGGTGTTGGTAATGGTTTTGACGATGATTGAGTGGGTGAAAACGACTCGATTGGCGCTTCAAACTCATATCTATTGAGAGATGATTGGGTTAGAGGAGGCGTTATTAGGAATGTGGCTGGAATTCGACGATAAACATATTCGTAAGTCAATTTGATGACAAGAAGAAATTGATGAATGATGATGGTTTATACACACACTTCATATCTCTCTTTTTCACAAACACCCATATTATATATATATAAGTTTTTACTATAATAGAAACCACTCTTAGACTAGAAACTAGAAACTAAATAAAAAAAATTCGATCTAAATCGCGTAGGAATATAGCACAAATGGTATGTAAACTGATCGTTGGGAGATGGAGAAAAATATAGTAAAGTTAGATTTCAAAATATGTTCAATAATATTTTTTTATAAATTCTACTATAATATTAATATCATGTAAATAACACCTTTTTTTAAAAAAAAAAAAGCTTATGTGGGATTATGTATGGTAAGGCGTATTTTAATTGTGTGTGGTGCTTTTAGGGGGCCATTAGATTAGATTGATCTAAGGGCTTAAATTAATTTTGGTTTCTATTTGATCACTTATCCATATATATATGTGTGTGTGTGTGTGTGTGTATGTGTGTGTGTATGTGTATGCTGATGATAAATGGAATACATAAACAGAGAAAAAGGTGGTGATAATAGTTGAGTATCACAAGTGATGGTGTAATAGGTCGCCGGAATTGGAGGGGATATATACTAAATCATGGTTAGATTTTTGAAACTGCGACTTGTTCAATATTTCACTCTTCTGAAGTGATTTTTTTAAATTATTAGGTGTGATTATACTATCATGATCATAAATGAAATTTAAGTTAGAAGTTTAAACTAATATCACTTTTAATAAAAATTTCGCAAATAAATCTCATGGTCAGTATATAGCGTTTCAAAATTACGAGTCATGTATTTGAAAAATAAAAATTCAAGTTATATAAATTAAAATGGTGCCCGTGCTTTGCACGGGCTTTCATGCTAGTTATATTTACAATATAACCAAATATTATAGTCAGCATAACATATTATAGTTTCAGCAAATTTTACATAATCAATACTTTATCTGGTTTAACCAATCATTGTTAGTCAATATAAATTGGAGATGCTCTTGAGAGAATTAAAATGGAAAGGCCTTTAAAGTACTCCCTTCGTATTAAAATATTAAACATATTTTAATAAAATTATCAAATTTTGTTGAAAATTACATTTGTTATGTAATTTAAAAATAATATAATAGAATATTAATTTAATATTAATTCTCTAATTATTATTTTAAATTATCATAAATAAAAATAAATTAATGCAATATGATAACAATTGATGTGAAATTTTGCTATTTGTATATAAATTTAACAAATCTATACTATACTTTAATAAGTGAAATGTGGTATAATTTGTAGTTTGGTTAATCTTTTTTTTTTTGTTATCCCTCATTTTTGGTTATCCACCATCCTCAACCGTTAGATTATCAACTCAAATAGATTATGATCATTAGATTTAATAATACTAAAAGTTGTTATATACAGAGATCCAAGATTTGATTCTCGCCAATAATATGTTAATCTATATCTATACTATTATATAAAAGTCGAAACATTAAAAGTTTGGTTGGTCGGTCGATCGGTCGGTACGGTACCTATTGATTTTACTTATTTACCCTTACTCATCCTACTAACTAATAATTTTTTTTTAAAGTTAAACATATTATCTTTTCCATTTTTCAATAACTAAACAATCTCCTTTTTCAGGTAAAATATAATATCTTATATATTTTATACTAAAATTTCTCCTCTATTAATCAATTTCCTTTTTCAAGTTAAACATATTACCTTTTCTATTTTTCAAAAAAAATAATTTCTTTTTCAGGTAAAATACAATATCTTTTACATTCCTTTCTTAAAATTTAATCAAATAACGTAATTGTATATAATTACTATTAACTAATCAATTACCCTTTTCAGCCACGTTACCTTTTCTCTTTTCTCTAACTAAAATCTTTCCTTTTCCAATTATATCATGGGCGATTACCTTTTTCAGCCAAAAGACGTTACCTTTTTATTTTTTTCTTATTAAAACCTCTCTTTTTCCAATTATATCACGAGCGTTTTTATTTAATAAAAAAAACAATAATATCATAATACTAATTATTAACCGATTACCTTTTCAGCTAAAACGTATCATCTTTTCTATTTTTTCCAAATTAAATTCCGTTTTTTTTTCTAGAAATATCACGGGCAACATTAATATCTCATTTTCTAAAAACACTATGAGCAATTTTATTTAGTAAAATAACATAATTAAATTATAATTACTATAAACTATTCAATTACCTTTTTCATATAAATCATGTCACTTTTTAAATTTTCATGTTACCTTTTTATTTTCTCAAACTAAAATCTTTATTTTTTCAAGTATATAATTCTATTTAATACAGTAAACTAATAATATTATAATTTTAATAATTAACTGATTATCTTTTTCAACTAAAATGTATCATTTTTTATATTTTCTAACTAAAATCCCTCTTTTAATGAAAATATCACGGACAATATTAATTTCTCTTTTTCTAAAAATATTACGAGTAATTGTATTTAGTAAAATAACGTAATTAAATTATAATTTATATAAACTAATCAATTACCTTTTTCACCTCGAACATGTTACCTTTTAAATTTTCTCTAACTAAATCCTCTCTTTTTACAATCATATCACAAACATTCTATTTAATAAAATAACATAATAATTTTATAATTACTAACAATTAACCGATTACCTTTTTCAACTAAAACCTATCATCTTTTCTATATTTTCTAACTAAAATCCCTCATTTTCTATAAATATCACGGATAACATATATATATATTTATTACCAAATCATCTCATAAAAAAATTTAAGCCTCCAAAATTAATGTTTTAAAATGAATAATTTAAATTAATAAAAAATTCATATAATATAAAAAAGAAATCTGTGCATCGCACGGGTTTTAAGCATAAAATTTAAAATATAATATAAGAAACCCGTGCATTGCACGGGTTATAAGCTAGTTTAATATTAAAAATTATTATATACAAAGTAGTTGTTCTTAGTTTTTTTTAACCCAAGCTGCCTCGTCAATTCATTTCCTGGCCGTGACTACTGCCTGACTAGCATGGTCGCTAACATCAGAAAGAATGACCAAAATGCCTAAAATTTCACTACCCACTAACCAAAATACCCAATTCTGAAAACACCGACTTCTGTACCCACGGGATACGCCACTCCCGTGGGCGTGACCGATTTTACTGTAGCGCTCAGAAAACAATCGAAGTCTGGTCTCCTGGAGAGCTCAACTCGTCGGCATTTCGTCGTCGTCGAGTCTATTGTGCATCTTAGAACGATCGTGCACCTACCACAGGAACGTGAACTGACCACAACATCGTCCCCTATCTCCTCCCAATCTCCTTTTATCTATTCCGGCCCCGCAGGGGCAAGTATGAAGCTCGTCGGAGCTTTGAAGGTCGACGGAATCGCAAAATGGGTGTTTCAAATCCGGGAATTGAAATGGTATGAGATTGGTATGTACTTGTAGATAATCGAATGGTGATTCGATTGGTGTAGAGGATGTGTCTGGAAACGTTGGGATGGTCGTGGACGGGAGGCTCGTCGGAAGTTGTTAAAATCGCCTGATAATCGCGACTGTTGGGGGAGATGGAGATGGCGTGAGATACGCCTGCTGGAGCAGCGTATCTTCGGATACGCATAGCACAAAGGCGTATCTAGTGGCATCTACGCTTATCACAGTGGCGTAATCGACACTAGCGCCTCTGTCCACGCCGTAGCTGATTCAAATGCGCCGATGTTAACAGCGTATCACCACATACGCTGATGCAGTAGGCGTATGTGGTGGGCATTTAGGGCGGTGGTTTCCAGATCTGGACATTTTGGTGAGAGAAAGTAAAATTTTGGGTATTTAGGGCAATCACCCCTAACATCACTCCCAGAATCAATTTTTTGTTCCAAAAATAATTTATATAAATATCCGATCAATATTTCCATATGTATAAATTTTTATAATAATTTATAATTTTTCCAAATAAATTATACTTAATATAAAATCCAATAAAATAATTTTTATAAAGTTTCCTGTGCAACACGTACCGGTTTGTTTTTAATATTGTGAAAATTCTTTAAAACTGAAAATTTCAATTCCTTACAAAAATAGGATCCAGTCTTGAAACTTACAAATGAAACAGTTTTCAACTTCAAATTTGGTCGATTAAGATTGAAAATTAATTTTCGGATCGGAAGAAAAAAAGATGGAACTTTTTTGTCACAAATATAACTATTTTTTCCTCAAAAATTCTTTTCTTTTCTTTAATGTTTTTCTGTGTATATCTTTATATAACAATTTTTATTTTTCGCACGGATGATATTTTCCAAAAGAAAATAAAAATATTAAAAAGAAAACTATTAGCAGATCTGATTTGAATCACGGATTTTTTAAATATTATATATATAAAAAAATTCATTAATTTAAATTAAATTTTTAAAACATGGATTTTGAAGGCTTACATTTTTATATGAGATGATTTGATAACAATTAATAAATGTTATCCGTGATATTTTTAGAAAAGAAGGGATTTTGGTTAAAAATTATAAAAAAGATGAGACGTTTTAGTTAAAAAGAGTAATCGATTAATTATTAGTAATTATAAAATTATTACTTCATTTTATTAAATAGAATGCCCGTGATTGATTAGAAAAATAGAGAATTAGGTAGAGAAAATTAAAAAGGTAATATGTTCTAGGTGAAAAAGATAATTGATTAGTTTATAGTAATTATAATTTAATTACGTTATTTTACTAAATACACTACACCACAAATGGTCTATGGCAACACCCAAAAAAAGTGTTAAAAATGCTGAAAAATGTTACCATAGGATTTAAGGCAACACTTTTGTCAATTTTGTAGGTGTTGGGAATTTGCATGTGGGCTTAGAGGTTAAGCCAACACATTTTGTCAAAACTATGGCAACATCAACATGATGTTGCCTTAGGCACTTATGCCAACATTTCATGCAAAATAGCAACACTTTTTATGGTGTTGGCATAAAGTCTATGGCAACACTGTCTACTCAACACCAACACCCTTGCAATGTTGCCATATAGCATATTCCAACATCTTTGTCCCTCTACAGCAACACCGGTTGATATAAATTTTCTGAAAATTTATATTTTAATTATTTTTTGGATTTTGCTTTATTTGTGATATTCTTAAAATTTTCAAAAATACAATAAAAAATTAACGCAATTCAAGGTAAACTAAAATATAATTTAATAAATCACATTTACCAACTTTTATAAAACTAAAATATATCACTAATTCCGTTACAAAAATTTACTAATTACACAAGTCAAATCATTATACAATTAAATTTACACTCCATTTCAGTGTCCTTCTCAAGCCTAGCCTTTTACTTCCCCGTGGGTATTTCATCTTCTCCAGCACCTGTAGATAAAAGAAATTGACCAAATTAAGAAAACTACTAGACGGACAAGCAACTAATAAAAACCATTCAATGTTAGTATCTCCAGCACAGACATCTAAAAAATAAGAAACATTTCATGTCCACAAACGTAAGATAAAAGTCGACTTGCAAGACCTGTTATACTCTTGCACTTAGCGAAAAACCTAAGTCGACTTGCAAGACCTGTTAACACTGGCAATAGTACATATTTACGAAACAAGATTTTTCACTCAGAGCATGGATAACCATTTCATCCTTATTAGACTACAATCAAATATATGCCTGCTGACAACTGGCAATATCTGAAGTCTGAAGTCGATTACTCTACGTTGTTTATTGTTACTCTAAACTTTGATAAAAACAAAAATGTAGATAAACTTATCAGTAATCAATTTACCTGAGTTTTCTGCATATCCTTGAACTTTTTCTGCAGATATAAACCAGATACGCAAAAGTTTAGCACAATTCCCTGGCTATTAAATAATTAGAACATCACAAGTTTTGTAGTTGGTGCTTGGGAAGTCGATCTCAGAGACAGAACTGATTGGAAGACATCACCTTGCAGATAAAGAAACCTGTGTTATACAAAAACATCTATAGCAGTAATAAAAGTTCATACCGGCAGTTTCTTCCTAAAATTTTCTCCCGTGTATACTCAGTCAGCTCGAGAAAGATATCAGATGAAAATATCTGTGCATAGGGAAACATGGTTTCAGTTTACGCGTAATCCAAACTAATTTCAGAACCACCAATCATATATCCTAAAAGATTTTGTTTATAAAATAGTAAGATATGCAGAGGATCAAGTGTATTATAAGATTAAATGGGCTAGCTTGGGCTAGCTTTACAAGAATCAATTATTCAGATCCAAACAAATGTATAAGATTAAATCAGATCCAGTGTATTATAAATACACTTGATTCTGATTAAATGGGCTGATTGAATAAATGTTTTCTGGATCTGATTTTGGCCTTTTTTTCAGGCTTTGCTTGGGCTAGCTTTACAAGAAGTATCATATATTATGCTTCCCTTTCAATTAAATGGGCTTGTACAGTTGAGAGTTTTAACTGTAATTACAAAAGCTCTTTTAGAGTCTAAACTATTTCACAAATTTGTACAAATAAATATGTTCTAGCTATGATCGATGATAATCTAACCGGATTCAGTAATTTGAACACCTACTCTTCCTTAAGTTGCCTCATATTATTACGAGAAATGCAGTATAGAGTCCAGAATATGTGAAACATGTATGTTAAATTGTCAATGAATATAATTTTTCTTTGTCCAGTTAGCACTTAGCAGATCTCTCCTTAATATCTCAACCCCTCCTAGGTAATACAGAATGTAAAATTAGCAATAAGATTTGTTTCCTATGAACTTTGAGAAGGATAAACTGATATCTTCAACCAAAGGTTTTAAGGAAACGTGCATATGGTAACAAAATAACACTAGTACCTCGGCAAATTTCTTTGAAATGGCTCCTCATTGAACAAATCTCTATGCACAAATGTCATAGCTTAATAATCGCACTATTTCCAGTCTTTCCTGTCGGATAGCTAGTGAGTCTGCATTTATTTTGTGGTACAAGTAAAAGAAATGATTGTACTACTCACCAAGCTTACAATCAGATGCTGCAATGTAATCAAGCACAAACACATCTTTGGCTAGCTTAAATAAATTTGGAGGGAGCACTTGGATTTGAGACAAACTGCAGACCTAAACCAGACAGTAAGAAACTTTAGATCCACTTAAGAATTGCTGATATTTAAAGCAAGGACTACTCATTCAGCTTCCAAGCTGCTGTCTGAATAAAGACCTAAATTTCAACAATAACTAGAACAATTGACACACAAATTACTATTAAGAAACCATGGAGTGCCACCAGGTTATAGCAGTCGAGAAATTCAATTTGCAACACTAATACTGAAAGTTTAAACTACGGAAACAAGAAGACCTGTCCTGTGTTTTCCAGAAAGAACATCAGGTCAAAGATATATTATTTGACATTGCTTCTTACATCCTAGCGTATATGCTTATAGCAAGTCAGCAACACTGCAATACCACAAATTGATATATGAAAATATTAACAAGCAAAGAAATGTCGATAGAGAAGTGAGATCAGCAAGCACGTGTACGATTTGCTCAACTATAATATTATCCAAAATAATATTATTCATATTATTTACAAAATCAGATCCAGAAAACAATTATTCAGGATCAAGTGTATTTTTGTAAACACAAAAATTTAGCCAAACAGTCAAAATCAGATCCAGAAAACAATTATTCAGGAACTAGACTTCATTTCCAGGGCAAGAAATGAAGAATTGCAAAGAAAATGTATCGCCAACAAATCCGCAAATTATACCTTCTCAGCAGTAGAGGCTGTCTCCTGATATTGCCCATTTCTCTCATCTAAATTCTTATGCAATCTATGAATCTCTTCCCCCATATCTCTAACTCTCATCTCCGCTTCCTGCAAAAATTCACATAAAATTTACAGTTAAACTAACTAATAACTCAATACATGAATCACATCAAACACAACAATTAAAGAACAAAGCGTTGCCTGTCTCGTGAGGTAATACTACGACCAAAGTTAGGGCTTGCAACTTTACCAAAATAAAATCCCCAAAAATTAGGGCTTTAATTTAGAAACATACCACTCACGCATCAGGGTTGAGCATCGGAGATGGACATGGACAACGGAGATGACATCGGAGAGATGACAGGGAGAGATGAGAGTAAGAGAGATGAGACCGAGAGCTGAGAGTGAAAGAGATGAGATGAGACCGAGAGCTGAGAGTGAAAGAGACGAGATGAGAATAATTTAGATCGCTTTCTTATTTTGTTTTTATTTTGTTTTAATCTAAAGTGTAAAATAGCGGGCTTTTTGAGTTGGAGTGAAAATTTCAGCGGCCTTCTGTTATTTCAGTAATAGCGGTAAAATTTTTAACATTTTTTCAGGTAAGTAAGGCAACACCAGTTCATGTGTTGGCATTGAGTACTAAAATTTATATAAGGCAACATGAATGGCAACATCCGGTTATGATGTTGGCTTATATCAAATTTATTCAATTTTTAGCATCTAAGGCAACATTTAATGTGGCAACATCGGTTTTCAGTGTTGGCATAGACCATATATGGTGTAGTGATATCATTGCTCGTAATGTTTTTAGAAAAGGAGAAATTAATATTGTCCGTGATAATTCTATTAAAAGAGAGATTTTAGTTAGAAAATACAGAAAAGATGATACGTTTTAGCTAAAAAAGGTTATCGGTTAATTAATAATATTATTATATTATTATTTTATTTTATTAAATAGAACCTCCCGTGATATAATTGAAAAAAAAAATTTGTTAGAGAAAATAGAAAGGTAACGCAAAGATTACATGATTTATATGAAAAAAATTAATTGATTAGTTTATAGTAATTATAATTTAATTATGTTATTTTACTAAATAAAATTGTTCATAGTTTTTAGAAAATGAGAAATTAATGTTACTCGTTATATTTCTAAAAAAAGGGAATTTAATTAGAAAAAATAGAAAAGTTGATATATTTTAGCTGAAAAGGTAATCGGTTAATTATTAGTATTATAATATTATTATTTTATTTTTATTAAATAGAAATGCCCATGATATAATTAGAAAAAGAGAGGTTTTAATAAGAGAAAAGAAAAAAGGTAACGTGTTTTGGCTGAAAAAAGGTAATTGTCCATGATATAATTAGAAAAAGAGATATTTTAGTTAGAGAAAAGAGAAAAGGTAACGTGTTTTGACTAAAATGTAATTGATTAGTTAATAGCAATTATAATATAATTATGTTATTTTATTTTATTAAACAAAATTTCTCGTAGTATTTTTAAAAAGGAGAAATTTTAGTTAGATAAAATGTAAAAGATATTATATTTTACTTGAAAACGGAAATAATTTCGTTATTGAAAAATAGAAAAGATCATATGTTTAACCTGAAAAAAGAAATTAATTAATAAAGGAGAAATTTTAGTTAGATGAAATATAAAAAATATTTTATTTTACCTGAAAAAAGAAATTATTTAGTTCTTGAAAAATAGAAAAGATAAAATGTGCAACCTAAAAAAAAATTGAATAGTTAGTAAAACTGTAATTGAGTAAGGGTAAATATGTAAAATCAACGGGTACCGTACTGATCGACCGACCAAACTTTTAATATTTCGGCTTTTATATAATAGTATATAGATATGTCGTTGATAGGATTCGAACCTTGAATATAATATATTTAATCATTAGATCTAACGATTTTGATTTTTTACCAAAAATCTAATTGTTATTATAAATTTTTTTTTACTAGTTGAACACACACACCCGGACTCCCACCGGAGTCGAACCCTCGACCTCCTTGTTACGGGAGATGAGGGATATCCATTCTATTCGTAGTATACAGATTTTTATTATCTATACTATACTATTATAAGCAAAACATGGTATATTTGGTTTGGTACTCTTTTTTTGGTTACTCTTTTATTTGGTACTCTTTTTTGGTCACTCTTTGGTTTGGTTAAATCTCTATTATTAATAAAATTCAAAAAAAACACACACATAGCCTAAATAATATGTATCAATATTAATATGCACCACATACACAAATATAATAATTCAAAATACAACTATAATAATTCAAAATAAATAATTTTAATAATATTTATATACATGGAATTATAAAGTTATAAATTATTTTATTAATAAAAATATATATACAACTTAAAACTTTAATAATAAAATATAATTAAAAAATTTACAAGCAACCATGCATCGCACGGGTTATAGGCTAGTATTTTGTTAATGATTAGAAGATATGATGTGAAATTTTTTGGTATATATTAATTATTGCTAGATATGATATGATTGGAAGATATGATATGATTGATGTTTTTAGGTGTTTATAAAAAGTAATATCTTCAACTACAAGTAAATGTGAAAAACACAATCGACTAATTACCGTAATTATATTATGTTATTTTTTATTTTAGGTGTTTTAATAGTATAGATATTGTATATATTTTTCTTTATAATAAATGTTAAATAAGTAAATTCACGATATACTAAGAAACATATACCAAAAAATAAGTTTCAAAATTTTTAATGTTTCGGCTAATATTTTCTTATTATAAACAGCGTATACATATTTTTAATATATTTATTAATAATTGAAAAATATGATATTATATTAATCTATACATATACACAACATCTTTATTTGCACCAGTCTATGCATGTATGTAATCAAAACCATCAAAAACCCACTCGAAGTCAGACTTTTAATATATTAATGATTATAAGATTAGTTTTAAATTAAAAGGGTAATGTGTTTTAATTTGGAAGAAAATATTAATGATTGGAAGATATGATACGATTGATGTTTTTAGGAGTTAATAAAAGGTAATATCTTCAATTAAAAGTAAATGCGAAAAAAGGCAATTGCCTACTTACCATTAATTTATATTATGTTATTATTTATTTTAGAAGTTTTAATAGTATAGATGTCATATATATTTTTTTTATATTGAAAGGGTAAATAAATAAATTCACTTAGTACCAAAAAACAGGTAACAAAATTTTCAATATTTCGGAATTTATATAATAGTATAGATTGGAATAATTCCAATTGAGTCATGACTGGTTTTTTCACCTTTAAATGAATTACTTCCATCGATAAATAAATTTCCAAGCTGGTCCAGGAAAACGGGTACTATTATCATTCGCAAAATAAAATCCGTCGTATGCTATTAACCAATAACAATTATTGCCCTTTTGGCTGGCACAAAATTTGGTATCGTAAATAACTTGATCATAAACAGGAAATAGTTGCACTTGATTGTTCCAGGAAAATGCACAATTATAATCAAAATCTGTCTCTGCATGAGCTGCTCTGATATGCCAATGTAGCCTATCAGAGAACTTGAGATTTACTTCTCCAAGATCATCGCCGCGGGTTGATTGGCAATGCACTTTCACTACTTGGGTGCTAAAAACTACGTTAATTATATACTCTTCATAGGATGAATCATCGATTGAGTATATTTGTGTTGTTAAAACAAGGTTTACAAGTATTACAAGGAAGAGAGGAGAAACTAACTGAGTTTTCATTGTGATGATGTGATAATAATGTGCTCCTAGCTTTCCTATATTTATAGTGATATAATTAGTTGGAATTAGGTGGAGGTTAACTAGTAAAAAAATTTAGGTGGTGGTTGATTTATGTTCTAAAATTTGTTATTTATATTCCTAGATGTCAGATGACATCATGGAATATTTTAGGGATCTATTTCATTAAAAAAAATATTTAGGAATTCATTTTATGGATGCAAAAATAAATAATTATATTACATAACTCAACATTGGGTAATGGTCTGGAAGTACTAGCATTATGTTGCTGAGTTGGTTGATGCATGGGTGAAAAAAAAAACCGAATTAAAATTGAAATTGAACTGAAATCGATTAAAAATTGAACAAAAAAAATTGAAATCAAACCGAATCGGCGATTGCGGTTTTTGATTTTTTTTTAAACCGAGAGTTTCGGTTTCGGTTCCGATTAGGTTAAAACCGAACCGAACCGATTATTAAAATAAATAAATAAATCTATAATTTATATAAATTTATATAGTTTATATGTATTCTTAAAATACAATACCCAACTTTTTGAAATTATTTTCAAAAATACTACCTAAAGTTGCAGACCAGCTTTTAAATGTTGCAGACCAGCTTGCAAATGTTGCAAACCAGGTTGCAGATGTTGCAT